>JAQMRL010000001.1:4311317-5587674 GCA_035578175.1 Catonia carolina
CACATATCAGAGTGCGTTGATCGCCATCATTCTTTCCTAATTTGTTAATAGACTGTAGAAGGCCCATAGATAAATACCCGTGTATTAAGATGTCCATCCAAACAGACATTGAAGACGACTTTCACCATAGCGCTCATATGAGAAGTCTAAATAAATGCCTATACAATATTCACTAATATTTCTTGTTTCAATTGATTGAATTAAAGCTATAGAAAAGTAATAGGGTAGATGATGCTGATCGCCATCATTCTTTCCTAATTTGTTAATAGACTGTTGAAGGCCCGGTGCAAGTAACAGTCATGTATCTCATTTATGAAGTTTATTTTGCTGTAGCTCCTGTTCTGATGATTATACCAGTTGTTAAGATGCTTCCATGTTATTCAACTGATATGTTCTAATACTCAATTTGATTTTATTGGACTTGCATAGAAACAGTTGTTGTTGTTGTTGTTAAGGTCAACAGCCGAAAGGCTAGTTTGAACCTCTAGAGGTTATACTAAGTAAAAACGAGGAGTAAGGTGGTTTACCATTGCCTTCCTCACTGAGTTGAAAGAGTATGCTTATAAGCATACCAGGCCCTCCGAAAAGCACTCACTTTCCACCCTGCAAATGACACCTTCACTTCATTCACCACAGGGTCTGGCTGCATAGTGAAATTCATTACTCTCAGAGGAGATAACTCTGACTATTGTCTTTTACACCTCTACCTCTTCTGTTCTTAAATAGTTCAGTCATGTACGAGACTGACTATGTGATAAGAAACAGAACTATTTTTTTTAGCCCTGGACCAAACAGATAGAGTGCAATTAAAATAACACTCCACCTGCCCGTTTTGGCCATATAGAAACAGTACGGAATGAAATTTTCATTTTTCAGTTATAATAATTGTAAAGCACATGGATTGTGCAGTGTACTTGAGGTGTTATAGTATTTCAACAATTTTAATTATGTATTAAAACTATGAATTTTTTTTTAGGAATCATAAAGTATTTGTTGATGAAAATGATCGCACCAGTTGTCAATCTGTCTACGCAATTGGTGATATTCAGAGTGATCGTATGGAGTTGACACCTGTTGCTATTAAGGCAGGGAAATTACTTGCACAGGTAAGAGATTATATTGTTATTAATTACTGAACAGATTCATTAGTAAATTTTCATTTCACTACTTTTCAGTTTTCTTATAACTTTAAAAGTTTGCAGGATTTTGTTCAACCTTTGGGAACTGGGGCTAAAAAAATAACATGAGGGCTGGCGCCGTTGCATTTTGGTAACATCTTGTAATTTTGAAAATATTCCTACGAACACTCACGATTACCTACTTATATATCATTGTCTAATTATTGAAGCTATAGTATTAAATACATACTTAATTAATGTTTGTTTTGTAAAATATATTTTAAAAAATATGAAAATTACAATAAGTTTTAAACTATTCAAAAACATAAATTATATTATTAAAAAACAAAATATTATTAGTAATTTGCTGGCTTGTGGCATGTATTGAATCAAGGAACAACGGCCACGAAAGGCATGAAGCATTTCATTTACAGTTATAAATTTGCTCATGCTGTAACAATTTATAATATTTAACACAAACAAGTCAAATATTTCCCTGATTGCAGACAGATTGTCTGTTTTTCGTCTCTCATCCCTAGTGGAACGATCATCAAATCTGACTGACACAGTTCACAAGAAATAGTAACGTAGTTGGTAACGTGCTCGCCTCTCATCATGCGATCTTGGGTTCAAATCCCATTCAGGCACGACACATTTTCATACATTACAAAAAATTCATTTCATCCTTCACCATCTGCATTAGCAGTAATTGCAGAACAGTCAGATGTAAAACAAAAAAAAATCACAAGAAATAAGAATGTGTAATAGCGCATGGCAGTTCTCAATAAATGCATGCCTGTCCTATGTCATAAAATTGTATTGTCTAAAGACAAAGCATGAATTATGCAGTGTAAACATACGGCACCAATGAGCTAAAAGTATGACATCAGGACTGGTGTCGTTGCAAACTCACAAAATTTCTGCATGGTGCCTGTAAAACTCCCATATCTCAGAAAATAACAATATTTTTGATGACATGATAATATGCAGTAGAAATGAGTTGCGGAATCCATATAGGGGATCTGACTTAATTACCTGTATTTTAAAAAAAAATACAAAAAATGACATCTGTTGCAAAATGCAACAGCGCCAGTCCCTTAAGATTAACAGTTTCATTAATTAGCTTCAGAAATAACTATTTAAGTGTTTAATTCACAAATAAATTTTTTAAATCCTTCCTGGATTAACAGGAGTATTAACTAAAGGTTAACAGCTTTTTTAACCTCCAAGGAATGTGTCTAAAACTTACAGTTTCATTATTTAGCTTCATAAATAACTAGTTAGGTGTTTAATTCACAAATAAATCTTAAAAATCCATCCTGCAGCTTGTTAATCAATCCAAATGAAAAATATTATTCGTTTTCGCTGATCTGTATCGTTTTGAGTAAAAAAAATAATAAAGCTAAGAATATCTTTATCTAAGCAACCATTTTGCAGCAAAAGACAATTGATAGCAAACCATCATATAAATGTAGTGATGAGGAAAACTTATATGTGGAGTGTTTACTAATTGGGGACAGCTGTGTATGGCTGTTAGGAAACTAAAAATAGAGCAAGGTTAAAAACTATGGAGGTATGGGTAAGGAGAACAATGCAGAAGATCAGCTGGACTAAGAAAAATATGAATTATAAATTATACTTGGAATTTACATTTCAAGTATTGAAAAATATTTTTTATGTTTAACTGTGCTACTATAAACAACACACACAATCTTTTCTCCTTGCAATAGGTACACAGATTTTTTAAATTTTAATACAAAGCTAGTAAAAATAACTCTTTGTAACATTAATTTTAGATTTTTATCTGCTACCCTTTGAAAGATATTTACATCTTGAGATAAGCAAAAAATCTGAAATACCTAATTTAAAAATCTTACAGTAAAATAAGGTAATTAGTTCAAGAGCTACATTTTTTTTCTATTAATTATACAAATTGTTAGGTATCTATAAAACCAATTAAGACCATGTAAAATTTTCAGTACAATTTTTGTGTAAATTGCACTTTCAGAATGTACTGAATTTAGTGATTTTTGTTTCAAGTCTGTATGACACACATTAAAAAGTATAAAATTTGCGTTCAATACAATGTAAAAAAATGTATGTGTTTGCCATTGAAAACTGGTTGTGATTTTGGAAACAGAAATATTTATTATAGTTTTGAACTTCACCATTGGGTTCATCCCAGTAGAAATTGAAAAAAATCTGGTGTGAAACACTCACACAACTTTCTCTTGCCAGTGCAAATAATTAACAATAAACCTAACATTAGTAATAAAACATTAGAAATAAACAAAAAACTAACCTCAATAAACATAACCTAATTTTAATCATATATGAAAGACGAAAAATGAAAATCGATCTCAGTTTGCCTTAAAAATACGGAAAATCACTCCTTCACGCTAAACTAACTCTGTAGAAAAAAATGCTCTGAATAAAAGTTGTAGATCTTTTAATTTTCTATAAATTCGATTATATACACTTGTCGCAAAATGCATACCAAGGCCGAAATCTTAAAAAAATTAATTTTTCACACGTTTTCATGAGAAAAAACAGAAAATCGCTAATTACCGCTAAACTAAGTGTTATACAAAAAAAAAATTTCAAATAAAAGTTGTAGGATTTTAAATTATCTACATTTTTTATTATATAAATTTTTGCACTATAGTACATATTAAAGCCGTAATCTTTAAAAAACACTTTGTTTACGTAAATACAGCCTCGCCAAGAATTTTAGCAAACATGGCGCCTACCCTATCTTGTAGAGCATAAAAAATTAAGTAAATCAGGTGATTTTAAAAAAAATCGTAGGACCAGTTTTTGAGAAAATCGCAAAAAAGTGAAAAATTATACGAATAAACTACTACTTCCGGTTGACTGATTTTGATGAAAATATTCGTGTCGGGTCCGGTAGTGGTATGTAACTTAAGTTTCAAGTTTGTACGTTGTTCCGTTCTTGAGATATTCTGTTCACACACACACACACACAGACAGACCAATCGCTAAAAACATGTTTTTTGGGTTCAGGGGGTCTGAAAACGTGTAGATCCGGTGAAAACTCGATTTTGAAAAATCGACATGAAATCGACTTTCCTTCCTATATATTCATATAGGCAAGAGAAAGTAAAAATCAAATTTGTTGAGCAACTGATTTATTCTTTTCTGAACAATTTAATATGGATTAACCCCATATAAAATTTTATTATATTTTCATTAGCAGTTGTGAAGATATAGTGTATCAACTGATCCTTTTCATCAAGAATTATAAGTCCTGAAGTTTTTTCCATGTTTTCAGAATCGAATAAGTGTTCAATGTTAGCAAATTTCTTTTAGTTAAAAACTTTTCCTCTTCTTTTTACTGTCTTTTTGTGGTTAAGGGTATTTATTATAAATTACACTGTTTGGAATATTGTATTTAGAATTATTGTCTTTGAACTCATCCATGTATATTTACTTATCAAAGTGAAAAATTCATGATTTTAAGTTGTTATGGTGTTTTTGTGTATGTATGTTATTCTATACACATGAACAAATTCCTTTATAAAAGCTGATTTACAGTTATATTGAGTGAGGTTCTGTATTCAGCTCAAGTTTGGTTTGAGATGGTTTGTTTTTAGTGGTTATAATACTTATTTCCGGTCTGTCTAGCTATTTTCTTTAATCTTTTGATATTGTGAGTTGTCTATTGATTTTTAAAATTTTTGATTCAGTAGTGTTTTATTTATTATTGTCGAAAATGTTTGTTTTTATATTTTATGTTTGGTAAAATCACAGCTGTTTTATTACAATTGGTTGTGGATGGAATTAACCTTAAGCAATATGGAAGAAAACAGAAAGAGAATTCCATTAAAATTGGCCTGCCCACAAAATAAAATAAATTATTCAATTTCATGTTTCAAAAGTATAGTGTATTATCCATTTATAAGATTGTTAATTTTTCCTTGGTGATAAGCAAATTTTAAAATTTTTTGTGACGTAAATTAATTTCTATTGGCTGCCCTGTGATGTGTTCAGTGCAAGTGGTTTTTACTCCAGGGGTTCTGGGTTCCCGGTCAGGTCTGGATTTTTCATCTTATCACCCTTCATCTAAATGAGAATTCATGTGTGAAACAGGAGACCATGAAACTAAAAGAAACTAGGTATTCAAAATTTTATTTTAAAAATTATTATGCATCTTTTAACCTTGAAACTCGGTCTGGACACCCATTAGTAATTGGACATGCCATATCTCTCTTTTCCTTCATTATTTATTTTCACCACTGTTAAAACAAATCTGTTAGTTTGAGTTAATTTAATAAATCACACCACCTGTCCATTTATAAGTGATCTTTACTTCGGCTAGTGTATTGTTTGTTACATTGTTTATAGGCAAAGATACTGCCAAATATTGTATTTTATTCATCAATACAGTAGAATGTCGATAATCCGGATTATTGAATTGTCCAGATTTTTAAAATGAACCAATAAAAGACCCAGAAGATGTCTTTAATTTAAAATATTAGCTACAATCAGCTATAATTTGCTTTGATGTTTACAGAAGAGGATAAATAAAACCATTTGTACACATATATAGTAAAAGTTTTTATTTTTACTAAAGAAAATAATACTGTATTGTATGTCTTATTTTATCTACAGTAAATCTAGGCCTACAAGAAACTAAAGTACTGTAAAGTAACATAAAAAAAAATCTGGTGCGAAACACTCACATGACTTTCTCTTGCCAATGCAAATAATGGCCAACATAACATTAGTAAAAAACAAAACACTAACCTCAAAAAAAATAACCTTATTTTAATGATGAGTGAAAGATGCGAAATGAAAATCGACCTCAGTTTGGCTTAAAAATACGGAAAATCACTCTTTCATGCTAAACTAGGCTCTGTAGAGAAAATGCTCTAAATAAAAGTTGTAGATCTTTTAATTTCCTATAAATTTTATTGTACTTTTCGTTGTAAAATGCATAATAAGGCTGAAATCTTTAAAAAATCAATTTTTTTACACGATTTCGTGAGAAAAAAACAGGAAATCACTTATTACCGCTAAACTAAGCGTTATACAAAAAATGTTTGAAATAAAAGTTGTAAAATTTTAATTTCTCTACAACTTTTACTGTATACATTTTTGCGCTAAAATGCATATTAAAGTTGCAATCTCAAAAAAATCCATTTATTTACAAGAAAACAGCCTCACCAAGAATTTCAGCAGACATGGCGCCTACCCTATCTTGTAGAGCATAACAAATGTAGTAAACGTGATTTTAAAAAAATCATAAGACTAGTTTTTGAGAAAATTGCAAAAAAGTGAAAAATTACCCTAACAAACTACTACTTTCGGTTGATCGATTTTGATGAAAATGTTTGTGTCAGGTCCGGTAGTGGTGTCTAACTTAAGTTTCAAGTTTCAATTTCGTATGATGTTCCGTTCTTGAGATATTCTGTTCACACACACACGCACAGACCAATCGCTAAAAACGTTTTTTGGGTTCAGGGGCTCTGAAAACATGTAGATCTGGTGAAAAATCGACATGAAAACAATACTTTCCTTCCTATATATTCATATAGGCAAGAGAAAGAAATAAAAGACACACAACACACCACTTGCATGCACTCTGTTGGAAACAGCGAATATTTGTTGTTTTTGGCACTTTTATACAAATACATAGATACTGTAATTGTCGAGCAGTCCATTTTTTCACCAGAATCGAATCCGGATTATTGACGCTCGTCTGTGTTTTTTTCATTGTTCTAAGTACTGGTTCCTTGGAATCCCATTCTCTCTTACTCAGCATCTTACCAACTAAAAATTTTCACATTTATTACATAATGTCTCAGATACATTTCATCTTCATTGTGTCCAACCGTAAATAATTTATTTTTGCATCTTAACTGTAATCTTAAATTCATCTTTTCCTCGGTCCAGTTAATCTGCATTTGCGTCCGCTTTCCCAACATTAGAGTTTTACTTCTTAAAGTCCCTCACGTATCGAAGGTCAGAAATCATCATCATTATGCAGACCTTATTTGCTGTTGCATGGAACAATTCTGTATTACTGCAGCCAAACCTGTCTCTCAGGTTCTTCAGCCAGCATGCGCTACATCTGCCAATGTTCCACTCCCCTTTACCTTCCTTTGCATGATTAGTAATTATAAGATGTATGTATTTTTATCGCATGTCCAAGATATTGAAGTGTTCTCTTCTATACTGTTTCTACCAACTCACATTCTTTGCCCATTTTATCAAGCACACTTCTTTTTGTTACTCTATCTGTCCAACGGAATTTGCCACAATGTATGGCAGCACCACATCTCAAAAGCCTGTATTTTCTTTAAATGCATCTCTTTGAGTGTCCACGCCTCCATTTCGTACAATAGAACAGAGAGGACATAACGTTGCAGCATTCTCATTCTGAGCTCAATGTTAAGATCCCGACTACAAAGGAATTTCTTTAGTGACAGAAATGACGATCTTGTAATCTCTCTTCTTGATTGTATTTCATTTGTTTGCCCTCCCATCTGTTCTATCTATGTTTCAAGATATTTATTGGTATTTACTCTTTGTATCATGGTGTTTCAAACAGTTAGATTTAATTGGGTTTCTGTAGATTAACAACTGTATCTGTTCATTAACTGTAGATTAGGTTTTTGTGATTAACATCCGTGCTGTTTTTCTAAAATTCATTATCTATATTTTATGCATCCGTTATTTATTTTGTCCAGCAGGTGTTGCAAATCTTTTAAATTACTTGTCACGAACACTGTGTCATCCACATATCTAATAACGGGTTTTATTAAGGATGCAACCCTGATTATAAGAAGATAGAAGTAATACATCGATAAATTTTCTGCCCCCCACTCGGTATATTGGCAACAGTGTAAACTACCAAGACCAACTACCTAAGACAGTTAAAATGTTCCAGTCAAGCATTAGTGTGGTGACAGCAGTCGTTTCGTTATATTGTGTCAGCAATGGTTTTTTCCAAGGAAAAGATTGTGGCTTTTAACATAGGGTTGCGTTCTTAATAAAACACCCGTTTTAATAATAATTTAGATTAATTGATAATTTGTAAAGTATGGAAAATAAAAATATGTCGTAGATTGTGGCTTTTAACGTAGGGTTGCGTTCTTAATAAAACACCCGTAGGGTGTTTTATTAAGAACGCAACCTTGGAAAAAACCATTGCTGACATAATATAACCAAACAACTGCTGTCACCACACTAATGCTTGACTGGAACATTTTAACTGTCTTAGGTAGTTGGCCTTGAGTACACTGTTGCCAAAATACTGATTGGGGACAGAAAATTTATCGATGTATTACTTCTATCTTCTTATAATCAGGGTTGCGTCCTTAATAAAACACCCGTTATTATTAATTTTTTTCCCCATTCACGACAATACCGAAGTCCTCGTCTTCCGTTAGGTACTTCATTAAACATAGCTATGCTGTATACATTAAAAAGCAATGGTGACAAAAATGCACCCCTGTCTTACTCCTCTGCGGATTTCAAAATCATCTGTCAGCGCATTCTCTACTTTTATGCTAGCTCTCTGTCCCCAATATAGGTTTGTTTATTATTTTGGTGTGTCTTTTACCTAAATTTTTGCTTGAAAGATCGCCACAAGTATTTCATGTGTGACATTATCAAATGCCTTTTCAAAGTCGACAAAACACAAAAACAGATCTTGATTCACATCCAGACAATGGTGACCGAGAACATTAATTCCAAATAGGGCCTCCCGTGTACTAAGACCCGACCTAAAACTGAATTGAGTATTACTTCCGTATAGTAAAGCACTCCAGATAAACTTTTCTTTATCTCGTCTTTTATATGATTATTTGCTACCAGTTGTGTTCTACCATTAAATGCTTACTTAGCTAAAGCTAGCCTTGTCTTTATTTCTCTCCTTTAAGTGAAGAATATTTTAAGTAAAAACTTGACTTTAAAATTTGTTTAACTTCTAAAATTAGAATTACCCATTGAATTGTCCTTAATTTGGTAAAAACAGAATCTCATACTATAAGGTTCTAGATTATTTAGTAGCTTAGAAGTACAGTACATATTTAAAAAAAGCACAACGGTTTCACAATTCATGAGTAAGTTTGTGCTAATATTCGATTGTCTTTGGTGGTGGTGTTTCAAGGTTTGTGCAAATGTTTGAATAATTAAATAGTTAAAAATTATTGGTGCAAATATTCTGAAATGGCGTGATATTTCACAAATATTATTTCATTGTCATTATTATTATTAGAACAAAATTTTGTTGCACAAAAGATTAGACAAGAGATGCAGTGTTAAACAGTGGTAATGGGTCTCCGTAGAAAGTAATTTTTGTGTGGAATTTATCCTTCTTTAATACACATGATGTAAAATTATAATGTAGGGTTATGTAAAAAATACAGATGTACTGCAGTTGTGAAGTTTTAATTTTGTTATCTATTTTGTCATTATAACTCTATTTATAAAATGCAGAATATAATGAATTGGCATCTATTTTCTGTTGAAATTAATTCTGAGGTACAGAAAAATTTTAATGGACCATTATTTGGATTTTTATTTCTTTATCTTCATTGTTTTGGTTGAATCTTTATTTTATTTTAGTTTTCTTAAAGTCGACTTGCTCTTTTGTAGTACTGTTTTAATACGCTTTGGTTTTCTTTCGTACAATTTTGCTCGCTTTAGTATTAGCAACCCCTCGCTTACTGTGTTTCACAACTGTACAAATAAAATCAATTAATACTGGAAATAGTATTATTGTTAATATCAGTATAAATTACCTATATAAGGGTAGAAATATGACCTGAAAATAACTGAATATGTATTATAAGAAGAAGTAGATAAAATATATTACTTAAAAAATCTGGTCACTATATACGAGCCACACCTCGTATATTGTAAACAGTAGATCAGTGGTGTGCAACGTTTTTACTTTTCACAGCACCATACCAATGGAACTAACTCATAACGGCACCCTAATACTCATAACAATATTGTTAATTAGCTATTAGGTTTTATAAAGGTTTAAAAAAATAATTTAATAATGATTAAATAATTTTTCATATACTTGTCCTTTTGATGTATTTTCAAAATTCAGGGTTGAATTGTTGAGAGGCTTAAATACAAGTTATCTTCCAGCTTACTGGTATCAGTATCTTCTTCTGTATCAGTGTCTGTATCTCAGATTTTCTTGAGATCCGTAGGAACTCATTATCAAGTAAAAACCAGAGACCCTGTTTGGTGGAAGCACTCATACTGCCTGCATGTGCATGCAGTGTTCAAGAGTTCAGTTGAACTTTGCATCCACTTTCTTACTTTTTCTTGCCTACAAGAATATATAGGAAGGAAAGTATTGTTATGTCGAGTTTTCACCAGAGATGCACACATTTTCAGACTCCCATGTATCCAGAAAACATGTTTTTAGCGATTGGTCTGAGCAAACAAAATACCTCAAGAACGGACCATCGTACGAAGTTAAAATGTAAAACTTAAGTTAGGTACCTCTAGAGGACGCAACACAAACATTTTCATCAAAATCGGTTAACCAGAAGTAGTATTTTATTCGTGTAATTTTTCAATTTTTTGCTATTTTCTCAAAAACAGCTCCTACGATTTTTTTTAAATAATTTTATTTACTACATTTTCTATGCTCTAAAAGATGGATAGGTTCCATGTCTGCAGAAATTCTTGAGGAGGCTGTTCTCTCATAGAAAAAAACATTGCGTTTTTAAGATTGCGACCTTAATATGCATTTACTCAGCATTTTAACGCAAAGTGTATACAATCGAAGTTGTAGAAAATTTAAAAATCTACTCCTTTTATTTCAAACATTTTTGTTGTATAACGCTCAGTTTGTAGTAATTAGTGATCTTCTATTTTTTTTTTCATGAAAATTTGTTAGAAAATGGATTTTTAAGATTTTGGCCGTAATGTGCATTTAACGACAAACGTGTACATAATTAAATTTATAGGAAATTAAAAGAGCTACAATTTTTATTTTAACCATTTTTCTGGCAGTGCCTAGTTTAGCGTCAAAGAGTGATTTTCCATTTTATTAAGCCAAACTAAGGTTGGTTTTCATTTTGCATCATTCACTCATTATTAAAATAAGGTCATGTTTTTTGAGGTTAGTTTTTTTATTTCTAATGTTAGGTTATATTGTTCATTATTTGCATTGGCAAGAGAAAGTTGGAATAAGTCACGTGGGTGAGAGGGATACAGAACACAGAACAATGCCGACAGCCGTAGTGATGTGTTCACAACAAGACCGAATAAACTGCATTTATTCAAATAACTTTGTATGTTCGGGGTCCTGAATAGTAGAGTTTGTTGCAAATCACATAACATTTTAAGTGGGAGTTTAGTAGTAGCTAGAAGATTCTAAAAGCGAAATATAATATAGTACTGTGATGTGTGTTAATGTAAAATCTAACTGGTTTTTGCATTGAAAGAGAAAGAAGCACTTTGAAATAGCAGCTAATTGCTATTTTGGCTGAATAAACTTTAAACACCTTACCTTACCTACAGTGCTAACAAAAAACCCAGTTTAATGTTTTAAGTCTTATCATTTAAGCCAGCTGTTGAAAATCCCAGATCTGACATAATACTGTGATAAAACCTACGTGGACAAAAAGAAAGGTTGTTGGAAACATTTTGAAATTTGTTTAGTCATAGTTTTCTTTCTTCTTTTTTCTGGTAAAATTAATGAAGATATTTATTTAAATTACTATCAATTAACAAATAAATACTTAGGTGTGTATCTATTAAATTGTTTTAGAGAATGTTCGGGAAAGGTACCCTTATGGATTATGATTTTGTTCCTACGACTGTGTTCACTCCTTTGGAGTATGGTTGTTGTGGCTATTCTGAAGAACAAGCAAAAGCAAAATTTGGCGAACCAAATATCGAATCATACCACAGTCATTATCAGCCTTTAGAATGGGCCATGCAAAGTAGAGATGTTGATCGCTGCTATGTTAAACTTGTTTGTTTAAAGAGCGAAAAAGTAAGTAATCTCAAAACTATTTTAAAACTTGCTTTAATTCCAATTTAAGTTTCTGTGTCATCACGTATTTTATGAACAACTGAAGAGCTATGGAAGATGAAAGTGCTATGTAACAAAAATATAGTATTACAATATTGCCTGTCTGATTTTTTTGGAAGATAAATGCAGATTCATGGAAATACCCCGCCCTTTACATGTAGCTGTACTGTAGCCTTGTAAATTAATAAAAGTTAGTAACGTGCAGTTGTATACGTTTGGTTGAAGCTTTGCCTCTTTCTTTGTCGTTTCAGTTGTCAAGACTGAATGGACGGATGGGTTTAGGAGAGATGAGGTACTCTGAGTCAAAAAAAGTCAAAAATAATGCTTGTATAGTTACTTAAGTCACGAGTTTGCCCTTGTTTGCAACAAAGGGTAAAGGGGGAAAAGCATCAGTGCGCATGCGCGACTGCTTTAATTTCAGTAGAACAAACAACTTATACTATACCCAGACCTTGTACAGTATATCGCGGAACCTTTTGTAGGTTAACTGTACGAATATAACTGATTGTTACTGTAAACAGAAATGTTAGTTTCTGGAAAACGTAGGCAGACTATTCACAGTGCTGAACGAAATCTAATATGCAGTGTAATAAAATGCTGTGAAGTTATAGTTAAACAAAAATACCTTTTCCCTGCCTCTTACCAAAAGCCAAGAGCGAGTGGCTAACTACTGTGATGTTTCCCTTTCCACAATTTGAAAAATAAAGATTAAAATTAAAGACGTGAAGAAGCTATTCTTCAACAGTTTTTTTGACAACTGGTAAAAAAAGAAAACAGTTAGGTGATACTAGAGAAACTGAAAGTAAAAACGCCGGTGACAGCGATAGTAAAGAAGGCGATTCATTCGTAGAAAATTTTATTCCAATGGAATAAGGTAGCTGGTAATTACAGTAAATCAAATATTTCTACTCATGTAATTAAGCTATAGACAATATTACAGGTTGTATTTATTTCTTACTAGGTTTATGAAGAAAAAATTTTCTCGGAATAAACCACAGCTTACAAAACGTTTTTAGAAACTGCACAGTAGTGAAATGTATGAGTAGTGTCTGACTGTTGAGGTTGGCAGCCCTGTCGTATTTTCACTTCCCTTCCTCACAGCCCATCCATAAGCAAAAGGCAATCTCGTGACTTCAGTATCTATAGTAGCCAATGACATCACTCCAGAATAAACAGTGTAACTATTAATAAGAAAGACACAACTGTATTGAACCACAGTTATTGTACATTGACTAATTTTGATCGTACATTTGAGTTGATTGTTAGTGGACTAATGTTATTTGAATGACTAGTACATTAGATGTTACAGTCCATCAGGGGCAAACCTTCAACAAGTTATACCTCGAGGGTTGTTTACCCAGTAAACAACTTAGGTTCTTAATACTATTAAGTACATGCATCTGTATTAGATAAAAAACTGCATAAGCTGGAACAAACTGCTGGTCCCCTCAAGATCTGGCTAACACAGGTTTTACTGATAACTTGATAACCTTTTTTTCAGATGCGTGTTGTTGGACTTCATATTCTTGGTCCTAATGCTGGAGAGATCACACAAGGTTTTGCTCTCGCAATTAAGATGAAGGCAACGAAGGCAGACTTTGACAGCGTTGTTGGCATTCACCCAACTTGTGCTGAAGTAAGTTTTTATACAATATTTCGCATTGTTATGATTCTGAATTCTTCATTAACCTTTTTTAATCTTGTCTTGTGGACTTATTCTGCGTATCATACTAAGAAAATTCCAATGGTAGATATAAGAAGACTAAAAAAATCTTGTAACATCCTTCCAAATTATGTATTTATACCTTTTGATATCAAGGGTTCAGTGTGATATATTTTTAGTGAATCCTTGAGAGCCAAATCCATAGAGTCCCAATCTTACCTGAAAATGTGTAGTTATGCCTAGGAGAATATATTTTCCTTGTTTCTTTGTGTAACTCATAAGAGTAATTAAATTAGTAATTATTATTTTTTAAATATGTCATATTTAGATGCTGATAACACCCATCAGATAGAATATATGTTCTAAGAAGTGTATCTCTGGCTTCGAGTAGGGTTAAGAAGTTCTCATCAGATTAGAGTGACAAGAAGCTGTGTTGTCTCAGTATCTGCCACTTTAGTAACCCATTACCAAAAAAATAGTTCTAAAACACATTAGTGCAGTTTATTCAGGAAAATCTGCCAGAAATATATTCATTTTATATTTGTATTTTTTCCTTGTAAAAGGCCAAATATAGAACCACATGAGGTGACTTAAGACATTTCTGGAAGCTCTTTTTCCAGTCCACTTCTACTATTCACCCAGTATTATGATTTTACTTTTCTCTGAAACCCTTAAATCCATAAATAGCTGTCTGAATTTGGTTTTTATTAAGTTTTTTAGATTTATTCCGGTTTCTCAATAACCTTTCTGACTTATTTCTATTTCATATAATGAATTAATATAATAATTTCACTAACCTTCTTTTTAAACTGCGTCACCTTTATTTTATTCCTACTTACACGTGTTTCGATGGATCCACCATCATCAGAGTAAATGAAAAATTGAAACTAAAAATTTTTTTCATTTATTTAAAATTTACAGAAGATGATACATCTACAGTCACTTGTATAAAACTGATTTAAAATTAATTTATTTTAATTTATCCCTCCTCATATTTACTGTAGATAGCAGCAGCAGTCAATATCACTTCATCATTCCTAAATTTTATCTGTTCATTCAAAATGTCCTGCTTTTGCTCTTTTAAATATTTATAAATATGGAACATCTCATATTTTTCAATTTTATTTTTATTCTCTATATTACATTGTTCTATTATATTGAAATGTTCATCTATTTTACCAAATCTATATTTTTCTTCTTTTATATGACTGGTATAGTTAGATATAATGTAGTCACATTTCAGTGCTTTTTTATGTTCATTATACCTCACTTGAAAATTACGACTAGTCATACCAATGTAAAATTTTTTACAATCCTCATTACCACAATCTATTTTATACACACCCTTTTTATTGCTTAGTGTTTCATTTATATTATTTTTAATTATATTTGTGGACAGTAGTTTTTTATTATTACATGTGTATGCGATTTTATAAAATTTATTTAATGTTCTGTATATTTTATTGTTAACAGTTTTATTGTATTTTAATGCAATAAATGGTTTATGTTTTATATTATTATCTAATATAAGGGTGGTTCTCAAGTTATTTTTAAAATGTAGTTTGTTTTTAATTTTATTTATTACTTTATTTATTTCTTTTTCTATCTACAGTAAATATGAGAAGGGATAAATTAAAATAAATTAATTTTAAATCAGTTTTATACAAGTGACTGAAGATGTATCATCTTCTGTAAATTTTAAATAAATGAAAAAAATTTTTAGTTTCAATTTTTCATTTACTCTGATGATGGTGGATCCACCGAAACACGTGTAAGTAGGAATAAAATAAAGGTGACGCAGTTTAAAAAGAAGGTTAGTGAAATTATTATATTAATTCATTATATGAAATAGAAATATTTCAAACTGCAGGATAAAGATTTACTTTCTGACTTAGTTAAAAAATTTCTCTGACACCGTAGGTCTATTGCATAATGTCATAAAAAATTGTTTAGTCAACCAATTTGTCTTCCATTCTATATAGGTGTCTGTAAAATTTTAGTCTTCTTTTAATAATTATTTATTTAATCAAGCGTTCATTTTCCTTGTACAGTTTTTCCTCGACCTCACAACCTATATTCTCCGTCTACTATCTGTTGACCCATTATCTTATGTATTCTTCTCTCGAATTTCTCTGCTTCTCTTAAACCAACCTTCCTGGTCACTCTAAGGCACACACTCGCGTACAGACACACAGGTTTTATCATAGTATTATTATAATGTCTTGTCTTGGAGTGTGCTATTTTCTTAATAAGTGTTGAGTTCCTCAAGACCCGCCCATCTTTCCTCATCTGTTTTTGTTAGTTTCCTTTTCCTTGGTCTTTGGTTGTATTGTATTTATTGTCTCTGGTTGTATTGTCTCCCTCTTAAACCAACCTTCCTGGTCACTCTAAGGCACACACTCGCGTACAGACACACAGGTTTTATCATAGTATTATTATAATGTCTTGTCTTGGAGTGTGCTATTTTCTTAATAAGTGTTGAGTTCCTCAAGACCCGCCCATCTTTCCTCATCTGTTTTTGTTAGTTTCCTTTTCCTTGGTCTTTGGTTGTATTGTATTTATTGTCTCTGGTTGTATTGTCTCCCTGATGTACTCTGAAGCTACCAACCAATCTTTCCATATTGTGTCTTCAGGTTGCACAGGGCTACTATGTATTTAGTTTTCTCGAACTGAATCTGTAGTCCTGCTTTTTCTGCTTATTCTTTTCAAACATTGATTTGTTCTATTGGTGTTTCTGTGTTCCTAGAAACGGTTGTTAGCTTGTCTGCAAAAAGCAAGACAGTTTGTCTTCATACCGTTCTTTGATCCTCAAATGTGTTGCTTGGTTTAACAATTCTTTATTGGGAAGTTCCATTTCCCATTCCTGAATAACTTTCTGCAACACACAGTTAAAAAGAACTGATAACAAACTATCACCCTGGCTAATGCCTGTTTTAATTTCAAACTTCAGAGATTTCTCATAAAAATTTTACTTTTGACAATGTCTGTGTTAATAGTTCATTAATGATAGCTGTTGTTTTAATGTCCACTCCAAATTCTTCTAAAATATTAATTACTGTTTTGCGGTAAATTTAATGATAAGCTATCAACAAACAGTACCACCATATCTTTTGAAATATAACTTTCCCGAACTTGTTTTACATTCCATGTCTGTTCTGTGCAGGACCTTCCTTTCCTGAACCCGATTTGATATTCACTTGAATTTCTGATTTACCTGTGCTTCGAAGAGTATTTTGTATGTCACAGGTAAAAGGGAAATTCAGCAGTAAATTGTTTTCATCCGCCTTATATTATTTTTTTATGCAGTGGATGTATCAGTGCCGTTTTCCATTTACAAAGAATCTTCTCAGTTTCCCACAGCTTTTCCTTTTCTTTTTTTGGTGCTAGGATGGTTCCACCATTTTTCAACATTTCTCCAGTGATTGAATCTTCTCCGGCAGCATTTTTGTTTTTCAGTTCTGTGACTATCCTTCAAAGTACTTTTGAATTTGGTGCAGTTGAATTATTGTTTTTTCGTCTTGAATCTTTTCTTTGCCATTTCTCTTTGGGTTCTTCATAATTAAGCACAATTTAGCTAGAGTACAATTCTCTCACTAAAAGGATAAGCCTGTCAAATGTTGTTGGAACATCCTGTAAGAGTTTCTAGTCTTGTTCATCGTTAAGTCTTGACTCAATGCTTTGGATTTCTTCCTACTATATCTCTTGGCTTTTCACTAGTGTTTTTGCTGTCTGTTTTCGAACTTCCTTGAATGCCGTGACAATTCCTCCATTTTATTTGGGTACCAAGCTTTGAAGAAACTCGTTGCCCTTTTGTCTATTGCCTTGTCTCAGCATTCAGTCCAATATCGGTGCTTATGTGCTCTGTCGCAGTGCTAGTTCATTGGCAATTTCAACCATGCTGCTGCAGGTGGATTCCTACCCAGGGTTCTAATTTTCTTTCTTGAAATATTCTTTGAAATTCTGACTTTACACTTTACCTTTTTGGGATTGATCCGAATTGTTTTTCTGAAACATTGGTTTTTTGTTTAGTTGAAGACGCTATTTTATATGGGTCAAGTAGTGGTCAGATTTGAGATTGGCACCTTTCTGCACTTATTCAGATATTCTTATCGGGTGCTTTGTGTATTTCATTCTTAAGACGGTTCCAGTACGCCTCTACCTTTTCCGGATTTCTCGAATTGTCCACCTTGATAGGGGCGTGTGCATTGAAAATGGTTTCTCACATTTCCGCATTTCATTGTTCTCAAGTTCAGTACCTTGTAGAAGGTGAGAAGAAGTATGTTATAAAGGCTGTGATTCATTTGTTAACACAGAATGATGTTCTGAGTTGCACTAGGTTAGCTCCTATTTATGATCCAGGGACATCCTTTAGACATCCTTTAGTTCTCAGAATCAAAAGTGTTTGCATCAGTAAAACGCGTCTCTCATGAAGCAAGTATTAAAATATAATCTTCCTTCATCTCATCTGGTGTTCGCTTTTATTTATCGTTCTGTGGAAGTATCCGTATGTTGATTGTTTATTTCCGATTACTGTGGAACAATCAACATACGGACACATTTACTGACATGTAAATTGAAGCAAACACTGAATGAAATGGAGAACCAAAATATTTTAACATTTTCTTTACACGAGACACGTTTTACTGATGCAAACACTTTTGATTCTGGGAACTAAAGGATATCTAAAGGAGCAGCCTACTGCAACTCAGAACATCATTCTGTGTTAACAAATGAATCACAGCCTTTATAACATACTTCTTCTCACCTTCTACAAGGTACTGAACTTGAGAACAATGAAATGCGGAAATGTGAGAAACCATTTTCAATGCACACGCCCCCATCAAGGTGGACAATTCGAGAAATCCGGAAAAGGTAGAGGCGTACTGGAACCGTCTTAAGAATGAAATACACAAAGCACCCGATAAGAATGTCTCAATAAGTACAGAAAGGTGCCAATCTCAAATCTGACCACTACTTGACCCATATAAAATAGCCTCTTCAACTAAACAAAAAACCAATGTTTCAGAAAAACAATTCGGATCAATCCCAAAAAGGTAAAGTGTAAAGTCAGAATTTCAAAGAATATTTCATTAAAGAAAATTAGAACCCTGGGTAGGAATCCACCTGCAGCAGCATGGTTGAAATTGCCAATGAACTAGCACCGCGACAGAGCACATAAGCACCGATATTGGACTGAATGCTGAGACAAGGCAATAGACAAAAGGGCAACGAGTTTCTTCAAAGCTTGGTACCCAAATAAAATGGAGGAATTGTCACTGCATTCAAGGAAGTTCGAGAACAGACAGCAAAAACACTAGTGAAAAGCCAAGAAATATAGTAGGAAGAAATCCAAAGCATTGAGTCAAGACTTAACGATGAACAAGACTAGAAACTCTTACAGGATGTTCCAACAACATTTGACAGGCTTATCCTTTTGGTGAGAGAATTGTACTCTAGCTAAATTGTGCTTAATTATGAAGAACCCAAAGAGAAATGGCAAAGAAAAGATTCAAGACGAAAAAACAATAATTCAACTGCACCAAATTCAAAAGTACTTTGAAGGATAGTCACAGAACTGAAAAACAAAAATGCTGCCGGAGAAGACTCAATCACTGGAGAAAAATGTTGAAAAATGGTGGAACCATCCTAGCACCAAAAAAAGAAAAGGAAAAGCTGTGGGAAACTGTGAAGATTCTTTGTAAATGGAAAACGGCACTGATACATCCACTGCATAAAAAAATAATATAAGGCGGATGAAAACAATTACTGCTGAATTTCCTTGTTACCTGTGACATACAAAATACTCTTCGAAGCACAGGTAAATCAGAAATTCAAGTGAATATCAAGTCGGGTTCAGGAAAGGAAGGTCCTGCACAGAACAGACATGGAATGTAAAACAAGTTCGGGAAAGTTATATTTCAAAAGATATGGTGGTACTGTTTGTTGATAGCTTATCATTAAATTTACCGCAAAACAGTAATTAATATTTTAGAAGAATTTGGAGTGGACATTAAAACAACAGCTATCATTAATGAACTATTAACACAGACATTGTCAAAAGTAAAATTTTTATGAGAAATCTCTGAAGTTTGAAATTAAAACAGGCATTAGCCAGGGTGATAGTTTGTTATCAGTTCTTTTTAACTGTGTGTTGCAGAAAGTTATTCAGGAATGGGAAATGGAACTTCCCAATAAAGAATCGTTAAACCAAGCAACACATTTGAGGATCAAAGAACGGTATGAAGACAAACTGTCTTGCTTTTGCAGACAAGCTAACAACCGTTTCTAGGAACACAGAAACACCAATAGAACAAATCAATGTTTGAAAAGAATAAGCAGAAAAAGCAGGACTACAGATTCAGTTCGAGGAAACTAAATACATAGTAGCCCCGTGCAACCTGAAGACACAATATGGAAAGATTGGTTGGTAGCTTCAGAGTACATCAGGGAGACAATACAACCAGAGACAATACAATACAACCAAAGACCAAGGAAAAGGAAACTAACAAAAACAGATGAGGAAAGATGGGCAGGTCTTGAGAAACTCACCACTTATTAAGAAAATAGCACACTCCAAGACAAGACATTATAATATACTATGATAAAACCTGTGTGTCTGTACACGAGTGTTTGCCTTAAAATGACCAGGAAGGTTGTAATTTGAAGATTGTTTTTTTTTTATTATTGATTCTAATTTAAAATTACTTCCTCTTTTTTTTTTTTTTTTTTTTTTTCTAAGAGAAGCAGAGAAATTCGGGAGAAGAATACATAAGATAATGGGACAACAGATAGTAGACGCAGAATACAGGTTATGAGGTCAAGGAAAAACTGTACAAGGAAAATGAAGGCTTGATTAAATAAATAGTTAATAAAAGAAGACTAAAATTTTACAGACATCTATATAGAATGGATGACAACTCGTTGACTAAACAATTTTTTACGACACTAGGCAATAAACCTACTTAAAAAACTTGCCAATAAAGGAATGTTAATCAAGTAATACATTGGAGAATCAAAGACGGTAAAAAGATAAACTGTTTTGCTTTTGTAGACAACCAAATTGTTTCTAGGAACACGGAAGCACCAATAGAACAAATCAATATTTTAGAAGAAAAAGCAGGACTATAGATTTTCTTTAAGAAAACTAAATATAACCGCGCCACGTTACCTGAAGACAATACGGAAAAATTGGGAAAGTTAATAGTTTCAAATACCTCAGGGAGATAATACAAACAAAGACAGCGAAAGGGAATTAAACAACAGCAGACGAGGAAAGATGAGGGCGCACTTCGAGGAACTCGCCCTTTGTGTTAGAAGAAACCACTCTCAAGACTCTAGACATTATAATACTCGAATAAACCTAAATGTCGGTATGTGCCTTAGAATGACTGGGAAGGCTGGCCTATGAGAAGCAGAAACATTTGAGAGAAAGAAACTCTGTATATGATAATGGGTCCACAGATGTACAATGTAGGTTGAGGTCAAGAATAACTGTGCAAGGAAAATTGAATGAATAAAAAACGAAGACTAAAATTTTACGGACATCTGTATAAAATAGATGAGAACCGGTTGACGAAACAAATTTTTTAAACTAAACTATTGATGTAAGATGTCTGATAAATCTTTTAAAGAAGTCAGAAAGGTTATTAGGAAAACCGAGAAAACTTACTGAATCAAACCAAATTCAGACAACTAATTACAGACTTTAAGGGCTTTCATGAAGACCAAAAACAGAATACCGAGTGGACAGGAGGAAGGAGAAAAGCCTTCAGTGCTACTTTTTGCATAAACACATCCACAACAAAACCAGACAAAATATATCAAAATAACATTCATAGACATAGATTCCTAACAATTAGTCAGCAATATTGGCAAAGAAGATTTTATTCTGTTTACTTCAAGGCAGAAGACAAACTACAACACAAAATGAAACGTACCAAAACTAAATTCAGTGTGTACAATGCCCCTGGTGTATGCAAATTAACCTGCAACAGCTGTAAAAGGAACATAGTTAACAACAGGGACCATTTAACGAACACTACTAACCTTTAAACACAACACAATGGACATGTGGAGACCACCTTATCACAAGTGTACGCAGTCACGAAAAACATACCCGACAATACAGAAACTAACAAAATGACATAAATGAGCTTGCACTGGTTTTTCAAACCACCACCAAACCTCCAATGAGAAGGAACCATAGACATATCAGTAGAAACAATCATTCTATTACCACACTCACCAATCAAAGATACTAAATATTTCCAAAAATCAAACAGTCTTGCCGAACCACATACATGTAAGTCATTAATTTACAAAATTTTAAATAAACTGTTAACTGAAGCTAACCTCTTTGGAAAAAATTCTTGACAAAAGAAATTAAACATGGTTTTTTAATTTTTATCTGTCTTCAGTTTATTTTAACCAATGAGAAATTTAAATTCTGGATCTTTCTCTGTTTCAGGTATTTACAACTTTGCAAGTTACTCGTTCAGAACAGCCTGTTCCTGCGAGTGCCTCCTCAGGATGCTGAGGTTAAGCTAGACCCATCCTTTATTTATGTAGAATGACTATCTTGATATTTTTCAGTATTTTTATTGTTTGTTTTTTCTTTATTTATTTTATAAGCTCAGAAGTCAATAATTTATTATATTGATTATCAATGTTTAGCTTTACAATGTTGCATGGTTTATTTATTGATCGTTTTTTTATATAAATTTTTACAAATAAATTAATTAAAGGCCAGCGTTTAGAATGCACTCCTGTATACAACCAACTTGTATATTACTATAGTTAGATTTTATTTCATGATCCAAGCACCAAAAATTTTTAGAGTATTTTTAAGGAAAACCCGTTAAATGTTTCAGAATAAACACCAAATTAATTATGAAGCATTGATGTGGGATTTATCGAAATGTTAATGTTTAAATCTGGAATGTCTGTATTGAACATGTTAAAAAACATTACAGTATTATCGTTGGAACTGTATCAGGAACAGTGTTGCCTTTCTTTTTTTTATATTTTAGATGTATTTATTTTAAGATATTTTATTTATGATAAAAGTATTACATTCAAGGTAGTCATTCTGTATAAGGATGGGTCAACATTAAAGTTTTTCACTAATGTCATTTCATAGAATGTATTCGACTTAAAATTTAAGCCAATATTTTTGTGGATCTTGCACCTATAAACTTAAATTAGTTTGTTAGGATCACTGGAACACAATGTGCACTAATCAAAAAAAAAACGTAAAATATAGTTTGGGATTCCACAACCTGTGAAAATACAGCCATATCTTCTTAATACAACTTACCTATTCATAAAGAACAGGGATTTACAATTTGTGAGTACAATCAGTCGTGTGTAGACTTTAAGTACCTTAACAAATCACAGAATTATTTCGTGCAATTTTTTTATTGGTCAATGTTCTATCTAAATTTACTTCAAATTATACATTTTTCACTTTCTATATAATGCTGCTATATCACTTGTTTTTTTTACATTTTGTTTATAAAATCCTATTTCTACTGGCATGTTTCAGTGGATCTGCCAAAACACATCAGTAGAAAGTAGGATATATAAAAAAAGATACAAAACAAGTGATATAGCAGCTGTAACTGGTTAATGAAAAATTAAATATTTTTACAATAGGATTTATTAGATATTCACTTATTTTGTTATTTATATACATTTTAAAAATAAATTTCAAACACAAAGAAGATGCAACTGGCATAACTTTAGTTTTGATAGAATATGTTTAGCTCATTTTAACATGACCATAGGCTCTACCTGGCTTGTGAGTGCCATCGCATATAGATGATGGCAGTTTTTAAAGGATTCAGAGGAGTATAGGATAGTGAAAACCAACAGTACCAACAGTTATCATTTAGATTAAGTTTTATATAACTGATAGGTTGGTTAACTTAGCCATGAGAACTGGAGCTACTGAGCAGTTTATTGGATTATAACTAGCCTATTGAATATAAAAGTGTTTCTGTAAATAATTATAAACTAAATCAAAAAACCATTCTATAACCTTTTTGCGTCCACTATTTTGCACATTTGGCTTGAATATTCAGTTGAAGGTATTATATGATATTTTATGACAGTCTTTATAGTGAACCTCTACGGAGGAACTTAAGATATTGATGAGACGTTAGTGAGAAACTGTTATTTTTACTGAATTTCAGTATTTTCTATGAATTTATTTTAATGTTTAAATAAATTATGTATGCTTAAGAAACGAAACATTATTTGTTATAATAGTTATGAATTGTTAAGAGAGGTATACGAGGTTCCAAATATTGCCACTGTTACAGTATTATATATTTGTGTTAAGAAAAAATTACTCACGTATATTAACAATAATTAAGCAATATCAAAATGTTCTTATGTTATTTATATATTATTCTATTGTTATTAAATCAATAAAGAAACAATGTGATGGATAAGTTCACTAATGGATGTATGGTATTAGTATTTAGTTCAATAAATTTATTGTGCATATGAAGTTTCAGGTGTTATTGTTTTCCTTAAAATATTTTAGATTGCATTAATAAATAGAAGACAAGTTTGATAAAAGAAAGCTGGAGAATTAAAAGAAAATTTTAAATTTTCAAACAAAGAACTATATAAAAAATTTTAACATTAAATCTTCAATAATTAAAACAGTTAAAATTTTATAGCCACATTTTCAGAATGAATGATGAAAGAAAGTACAAAAAGGTCTTTAATCCTTTGAAAACCAAAATACGAGGTGTGTTTTCAAGTAATGTAATAAAATTTAGCTCCTATAGTACTGCAGTCAGCATTTATTTGGCGCACACACATTGTCTACCTTCATCTGTTAGGAAGCTACAGGTGATATTATGGAAACATTCAACTGTGTTTACATTTGTTTATGAGTATTTAAAATTTGTCCGCTGATTGAGAATCCCACCAACTGAAATACACGCTGTCATTCGTTTTCTTAGTGCTAAAGCAAAAAAACAAAACCGGCTGAAATTTATCATGAGATCAGTGAAGTTAATGGAGAAAACATTATGAGCAAACGGAATGGTACAGAAATTAATGAGAGCTTTTAAAGATGGCTGCACGAATGTTCATGATGAACTAAGTGGGTGACCTTCAGTCATTACTAAAGATTTGGTGCAGAAAGTCGACAAAAAAGTGAAAAAACAAGCGCTTTATGATTTCATCATTATCTGATAAGTTTCCTCACGTTTCAAGAAGTGTTCTGTATGACATTGTGACCGAACATGTATTTAAATTATTGAAAGTTGTGTTAACAGGTTTCCGTGAGGATGGGATTCAAAAGCTGGTTGTTATGATACCAAAAGTGCCCTAATAATACTTATGGCAATCATGTAGAAAAGTAGATAAAGGGACAGGCTTTCATGTAAAAATAAAATTGTTAAGAAGCATACTTTAGATTCTTTCTTTTGTTTCAAAATGGTACTTACTTTAAAAACACACCTAGTATTAGTACCTCATATTGCCACTGGGAGCAAAAACTTTTTTTATTTATAATTTGTCTTGAAAATAGTCTTCTAATTTTAATTTATTTATCTCCAGTTCTTTTAAATTTAATTCTACTTCAATACCACTGTCATTGCAATCCAGGTTGTTATGCCTGATCATTTCATCAATTCGTTCAACAACAATTGCGACATTGTAAAGTCAAGGGTATTCACAACAGACTGTTAACCAACTGTAATTATTTTGTGGAATAACTCGCAAGTACCTGTATAATCGTCTGACTGGCAAGTCTGTATAACCGTCTGACTGTTCTGCAATTACTGCTAATGCAGACTGTGAAGGATGAAATGAATTTTTTGTAACGTATGGAAATATGCCGTGCCTGAATGGGATTTGAACCCAAGACCGCATGATGAGAGGCGAGCACCTTACCAACTACGCCAATGCGCCGTCACCGACATAGGTTAAAATATCATATACATACAACATAATGTAAATACACATAACCAGCACCAAAATAACATGTGATATAATGACCATAACCAAGCTTTAGAAAGAAAGATGTTAATATATTTTATTCACAACAGGTGCAACACACGCCTAGAAACATTTTGAAGAAACCAAACATTTCTATAAGGCAGTTTTCTATTTGACGGACTCTATGGGTATGCTGATGAAGTTCTTCAAGTCAGTGCTTTGAGGAGCAGCCACAATGTTCCAGAACATCAATGCTCATCAAAGGGCTAACAATCCAAGCAAGTTAAAGTTTGAATGACACTCTTAAAAACGAAAAGAAATCTCTTATATCAAGTTAAGGATGAAGATAGTTTAGATTAACATGTACTTAGAAGAGTTCATATATTTCTCCTATAAGAAAGGAAAAAAGGTGTGTCTTTTGAAGAGGAAAAAAAAGATTAGAATGAATGAACAAACTTTTATAGAAGATACACAACTTTTTTTAAATTGTTAAAGTTAAAATAAATTATGATGCAGAAAACTAAGACCAATTAATTATTCCATTTAATAAAAACTGAAATTTGCAAGTATAATGAAATATACATCTTTATCTTGATGGTGTTAAAGGTACAAATAAAATTAAAGAATTAGTAACGAAATATTTTTATTAGAAACGAATAGGAATGCGATTAATTACACGAAAATAAATTTTTATGAGCTAATTCGTAACATAAAATTTACATGATTGATTATTTATTTAATTGTTAGTTTATAAGTTGAAATGTTGATTACTTATCTTCAACAAAATCTTTATCCATTGCTTCAAATTTTTTCTTTAAGTCATCTGGAACATCAGGAACATCTTTCAGTTTGTCTAGTCCAATTTCATCCTCTGTCCTGTAAACAAAATAAAGAAAACCATACTTTTATCGGAAACATTTATTAGAATACAATTTTTTTATATAGAAAAGTATACAGCAAAAACCACACCAACACGGGAATAGAGAGTTATGCTCTTCAAATAAAAAACAATCTGATGAGAAACACTCGCGTGACTTTCTCTTGTCAATGTAAATAATACAACAAATAACCTTACATTTAACTACTAGTAAACAATGTGAAATGATACACAACATAATTTTAATCTTGAGTGAATGATGAAAAATGAAAATCAACCTCTGTTCGACTTAGAAAAATATTCAAAAACACTAATTGCCGCTAAACTTAAGTTCTGTAGAAAAAATGCCGATATAAAATTTGTAATTTTTTAATTTCCTAAAACTGTGATTATATACACTTGTCATAAAATGCATACCCTACTAACACAGCAATTTTTTTTAAATTTCATTTTTTTATTGATTTTCATGAGAAAAATTTAGAAAATCACTAATTGACAATCAACTAAGCGTTGTAGAAAAAAATGTTTGAAATAAAAGTTGTGGGTTTTTAATTTGATTACTTACACTTAAGCCCTAGAACGCATATTGAGGCCACATCTTATAAAACAAAAAATTACCATGAAAGCAACGGTCTCCCCAAGAATTTCAGCAGACCCTATCTTGTAGACCACAAAAATGTAGTAAATGAGGTGATTTTTAGAAAAATCGTAGGAGCTGTTTATGAGAAAATCGCAAAGTAAAAAAATTGCACAAATAAACTCCACCACCGCAACGGATGTACAAATACTTCCGCTAGACCAATTTTGATGAGAATTTTCATATCTGGTTCCCTTGTAGTACCTTATTTAAGTTCCAAGATTTAACTTCATATGCTATTCCATTCTTGAGATATTTTGTTCACACACACACACACACACACACACAAGACCAATAACTAAAGATATGTTTTTTCGGTTTAGGAAGCCTGAAAATGTGTATTCCAGAGAAAAATCGACATGAAAAAAAAAGTTTCCTTCTATATATATTTATATAGGACAAGAGAAAGTAAAAATTTAAAATGATTGATGATTTTGATAAGTTTTGATATTGGGTGTAAAGGCATAGACTGTATGTAGCAATAAATAATACTTTTAATATCGTTTTACAATGATGTTTTAATATGTACGTTGTTTAATACTATGTGTTACGTTTATACAATGATGTACATACGTGTTAATGGCAAATGTGTGTACATAACAATGATGTACTGATCTTCTGATTTACAATTTTTTATGAATTTAATTTGGCTGCTGGACAAAAGTTCCGTCTGACGGGACGGATCAAATTATGACTAATTTACAACAAAAATCAGGAAGAATTTCAAAATTTAGGGAAATTTTCAAACCAGGCTTCCAAAATGCCGGTCTGTCGAGAAACATTACTCTTGCCAGCTGAACAAAATGACTCCCAACATTTATTTAATTTATTATAAACCAAAACTGAGAGGAATCTTTATTTGAAGTTTTATTTTCTACAAATTCATTTAAAGACTTTTCTTTCAATACAGTGCCATTCACAGTTGCTTTTTCCAGTTGTCAAGATGTTAAAAATCTGATGTACAAACTAACACACAGCTTTGTTTTGTCAATGTAATATGAGAAAAATATGGAAAGTCACACAATTACACTCAACTAAGCTATATAGAAACAAATGCTTGAAATAAAAATTGTTGGTTTTTTAATTTTCTACAACTTTAACTTTACAAGCATTAGATCTAAAATTCAGTCCTCAAAAAATTTAGCAGACATGCTGCTTACCCCATATTGTAGAGCACAAAAATGTTAGTAGACACAGTGATTTTAACTAAAATCATACGAGCCGTTCTTGAGAATGGCTATTTTATCCAAATAAAAATTTGAGTGGTATACACCAGGCCCACCATTGCCCATTTTATAAAGATCAGATACTGTTAACACAACATAAAAGGCAAAGAGGAAAAAAATTATAATGGGTATGAAAGGCCTATTAAAAGAATGGATATGATATTAATCAAATGTGCATTATTTAAAAATAGTTTAAAACAAAATGAAAGCTAACTTATGAAATCTTACTAACTTATAAATCAAATTTTGAGGCAACAATATCAAACTATAGCACACTGAAGTTTAAACTGCACTTCGCGAGACATCTCATTGTTATCCTGCTAGTGCAGTAACTGGGAGGCACAGCTGAGCTCAGCTCAGTTACATTCCAAATGGATTTGATAGATTTAGGGTCATGCATAAATAAAGCAGTAGTACAGCATCCTTAATGAGATTACTTGATAAAACGATCAAAATTTCTTACCTGATTAGAATATCAACCACATTTTCGCAAGCCAACTTTACTTTGAGATTCGTTTCAACTTTGTGGAGCTCTCTTAAAATAATATAAGTATTCTTCTCTCTTATAAATACTCGCCCTTCTTTTCCATTACACAGCTAAAAGAAACAAAACAAAAAAGAAAATTTCACTATTTAGTCATAATTACAGTACGTTGGATAAAATGTATGTTAAAAAAGCACTGGACTGTTTTCCCCACAAGATATTGCCATAATTTGTTCCATAAATAAAATGCAATTAACAAATGAACCTGAAAATATTAAAATTTATTAATCCAAAGATCGTTGATTCAAATGAACACTTGGGAAGGAATGGAAACTTCAAAAATGTATAACAGAGAAAAACAAAATGTTAATACAATACAATATTTTAATGATAAATAATAAAAACTTATAAAAATGATACAGTACAGTAATACAGTACAACTTGGTTATTTCAAACTTGGCTAATTTAAATAAACTGGTATTCCCCTTGAAAAGTATTATTAAAATCTTATGCCTAATTTGAAGTTTAAAAATATGTTATTAGGTTAAGTTTTTAAAAGAAAGAAAATAGATGTTTGTTTACCTAGGATTTTCGTAGACTGGTAATAAAATTTTTACTGCTGCTTTTGGGTTGAAAATAGGCACAATAAAGTCAGTTATTAACGAGTGAGTAGTCTAATCTTGGGAATTCCAGCTTATACGCTGTATAGGCTTTGAAAATTGTAAAGTAAGTTTCACTTTCACAGAGACTTGCACTGTATTTTCAGTTTGGGATTTCCCAAGTTAAATTTACACCCTCATTCTTAAACTGTTTACAATAACAGTGCAGTAGGCCTACTGTAGAGTACACAAGTGCATACGGTGTGTGGAATTCGTGTTGTACAATTTACTGTACATACATTTTTTGTTAACTAGGTACAGTACATTTCAGTACTGCATTATTTTCATTTCAGTTACGAATTTACATGCAGTGCAATTAAGTTCATTTAAACAATGGCTAAGCGTGGCCCGTACAAAAATTTAAAAGTTAAAGTGATCCAAGATATGGAAAGGGGTACAAAGTGAAACTGTGACATCGCTGAAGAACACAAAATAATTTTACCAAACATGTTTACAGGTTTTAATACGTTTGTGTTAAATCCCATTAACACGTTCGCTGGAGATGACAAGCCGGCGTGTCATAGTAATCCACAACCCCGAGCGGTTGACAAGCCAACGTGCCATGGCCATGCACGACCTCTATCAAGGCAGAATGATTTCAGTATCAGTGGCCGGTTTTAGTATTGTTCACCAGCTTCTTGGGCACGGTCTGTTTTACTAATACGCTACGTGGTTCGGGAACCCGAAGTTCGGTTGTGATTGTGTAACTCCTTGTAATAATTATGATATAATTATGGTAATAATTGTGAACTCCTTGACGATCTGTTTGGTGACGAAGACAATTAATTATTTTGATAATAATAAGGGATACTGACTCTAGTGACACTAGTAGTGATGACAAATTGAGTGACAACGATGATATTGGCGATGTTGAAATTATTCCTATTTGGACAGACGATACTAACGGGCTAAAACAATTTGATTTTACTGGAGAAAATAAATTGAACTATAATTTTGCACCAGACACTAAGCCTACTGATTTTTTTGCACTGTTCAATCCTATTTTTACAGAGAACATTGTCAAAGAAACTAACCGATATGGCAAGAAATGTGCTAAATCTACCAACAAAGGCTGATTATCTAAATTGAAGGACGTAACCGTGGACGAATTCAAAATTTTTATTGGTTTACTTTTACATACAGGTACAATTCGTCTGAACAGAATACAGGACTATTGGAAAATTCACTGTCTTTTAACTTACAGTGTTTTCGCGAGTATGAGTCGTGACCGTTTTTTATACGATTTAAGAATTTTACATTCCAATAAAGATGCTGAAACCGAAGATCCTTTACACAAAGTACGACCATTAGTTGACAAGTTCAACAATACAATGAATTTAATTTATGATCCTGGCTGTGAGCTTTCCCTTGATGAAGCGATGGTTCTATGGAGGGGACATCTTCTAATTCATCAATACATCAAGGGCAAGCGACATAAATATGGAATTAAGTTTTACACATTAGCAGAGCCCAATGGACTTAATCTTAAATTTACAATATATGCGGGAAAAAAGGATTACCTTAGTGGCAAAGACCATACATCAAAAGTGGTCATGCATCTAATGGAGGGAAAACTAAACATGAGCATTCACTTTATATGGATAACTATTACAACAGTTTTGCTCTTGCATTCAAATTACTAAGGAACAATACTTATTGCACTGGAACAATAAGAGTTAATCGAAAACACAATCCGGAGAAAGTTGTGACAACAAAATTGAAAAAAAAACAAAACCATTTGTTCAATACGCCGATGGTGTAATGATAGGCAAATGGAAGGACAAAAGAGTTGTCAATTACATATTTACAGAGAGCGAAAATTAAATGGCTACCTACATTCAGAAAAAAAATAAAATAACCACTGAGAAGCAAATACCTCTACCAATTATAAGATACAACGCATACATGAGTGGGGTAGACCGCGGTGATCAGCTACTAGCTGATAAAAGTCGTTACGATGGTATAAAAAAAATCTTTGTTCACATCTTGCAGATGATGTTGATAAATAGCCGCATTTTATATAATACTTATGGACCACAAAAACTTTCTTTGTACAACTTCCAGCTCCAAATTGTAGACTCTTCTCCCCGAAAAAAATCCTCCGCTGGAATATCCATTACCAGGGCCATCGTCACGAAAGAGGAAAATGGAAGAACCTGCACATAACTTGAAGGTAACTGAAGAACATGACGCAAGAAACAGATTAAAGAGAAAACGCTGTCGGATGTGTCATAAACAAGGGAAAAGAGGCACAACTACTTATTACTGCAGTGACTACCCAGACAAGCCCAGTTTACATCCTTGAGATTGCTTCACACAGCATCACAAAAAATAAATAACTTTTTTTTGTAAATGTCTTAATGAGATATCTGTCTAGTGTTGGATAGGTTTAGGTAATAAAACAAAAAACTTTACAAAAATGAACTCCCATGCCGAGCTGATGACACGCCCGCGTGTCTACCGAATAACGACATCATTCTTAACCCGGAATCATAAATAGACACTTTTGGACAGAATCTAGTAATTATAAGCAGATAGGTAAGTTTTACATTAAAAAAGTTTTTCACTTTTTTAGCCTAGTACTAGTTTAAGCGGCCGCAGCGAACGTGTTAAGGTATGTAACTTAAGTACCAAGTTTCGACTTTGTACAATATTCTATTCTTGAGATATTTTGTTCACTTACACACACAGACTAATCAGTAAAAACATGTTATTAGTTTCAGGGGGCCTGAAACATGTATTTCCAGTGGAAACTTGATTAATAAAAATTGACATGAAAACAAAACTTTCCTTCCCTATATTTCATACAGAAAAAGCCAAAGAAAAAATAAAATAACTTTTTATCATAGCGCCTACCATAAGCAATGTTTCAAGTAGCATTTGTCGAACTTCTGGATCTGCTTCTCTCTGCTTCGTTTCTGGTAGATATTGCAATTCAATTGGTAACTTATCCATTTCATCATCCGGGAATTCTTCAGGACCTGCTAGTGGAAGTAACAACGCTGGTAAAATATTTAGACCTTCTTCATTCAATAACCACTCATGTTTCTCTGAAATAGAAATCACTTTTATTATATGATGAACAGAATGAGCAGCGACAATGTATTGCAGCACACAAATAAATCATTTATGTATACAGTAAGCCCTCCTTACTCACAGGGGTTTTATCACAACTTACCACGAATAGCAAAACCAATCCTATACTGGGTGTCCCACGGAATTTGAACCATAGGGAAATAGCAAAAATAAAAATTATTACAATAATCAGCTGTCTCTGAAAATTAAATGTTACTGAAGAAAATATGATAGAAAATATGTTAAGAATAAAAGTTGTAGATTTTAAAATTTTCTACAACTTTGATTAATACATTTTTAATACATTTTTGCCCTAAAATGCATATTAAGGTCGCAATGTTAAAAAAAAATTTCTACAAGAGCAAAGCCTTCCAAGAATTTCAGCACACATGGCACCTACTGTATCATGTAGAACATAAAGTGCAGCAAATGAGACAATTTTTAAAAAATTGTAGGAGCCATTTTTGAGAAAATTGCAAAAAAGTGAAAAATTACGTGAATAAACTACTACTTCCAGTTGACAGATTTTGATGAAAATGTTCGTGTCGGGTCTTCTAATAGTAGGCTACCTAACCTAAGTTTCAAGTTTCAACTTCGTACAATGTTCCATTCTTGAGATATTTTGTTCACGCACACCAATCACTAAAAACATAATTTTTAGGTTCAGGGGGTCTGAAAATGTATATATCCGGTGAAAACTCAATTTCAAAAATCAACACGAACACAATACTTTCCTTCCTACATATTTATATAGGCAAGAGAGAGTAAAAATACAGTACTGTATATATTTTTTTTAAAAAACAATTTTGAACTGACTTTTTTAAAAATTAGTGTGCTTTTTTATAGTGCATTCTTTCCAAACAGATCATTTTCTATTCTAATACATTATGTACTCCAATAAAGTGTTATCGTCTTTGTTCATTTGAATATGTAATTTAATGAGTTATAAAAATTGTATATAAAAGTTAGGTGTACTGTACAGTACTTACTTTAGCTACATTCTTTAAATTGCACCTAAATTTACTTAAGTTTTTAAGTTGTAAACAACACATAGGCGCAAAGTATGTTTTGTAGTAAGTATGAAAATTCCTGACTTCGTTTACACCAAGGTATAGTCACTTGAGTCACAAGTTTGCCCTTGTTTACAACGAGGGGTAAAGGGGGAATCGCATCAGTACGCATGCGGGACTGCTTTAATTTTAGTACGACAAACATAAAAACTTATATTACACCCAGAGCAAATACAGTATATCACGGAACCTTTTGTAGGATAACTGTACGAATATAATGTCGGTTTCTTGACAACATGGTCGAACTATTCACAGTGCTGAACGAAATGTAATAAAATGTTGTGAAGTTGAAGCTAAACAAAAATGTCTATCTGTGCCTCTTAACAAATGCTGTGAGCGAGCGGCTAACTACTGTGATGTTTCTCTTTTCACAATTTGAAAAATAAAGGAAAATAAGGACGTGAAGAAGCTATTCTTTAACAGTTTTGTTGACACCTGGTATAAAAAGAAAACGGTTAGGTAGATACTAGAGAGACTGATAATGAAAAAGCCGATGACAGCAATAGTAAAGAAGGCGATTTATTTGTAATTACAGTAAATCAAACATTTTTAGTCAGGTAATTAAGCTATTATAGGTCACATTTATTATAAGGTTTCTAAAGAAAACATTTTCTCAGCATAAACCACAGCTTACAAAATGTATGTAGAAACTGCACGGTAGTGAAATGTACGAATAGTGTCTCACTGTTGAGGTTGGCAGCACTGCAAATATTACATTTGCCTTCCTCACAGCCCATACATACACAAAAGGCAATCTCGTGACTTCAGTATCTATAGACGATATACCGCAGGTTAGTGAATGACTCCCTACAGCCGCATTATAGCCACGGACCACTGTATTAAAAAAATGTCTAAATTATTTAAACTATTCAGTTGTATACAATTTCTGCATAGAAAGTTACATAACCTTCCAAAAATCAAAAAGGTCGTACCATATCTTAAAGAAATAGATTTTACCTACTGTTTCTTATAACACATATTCAGTTACTCTCACAACTAGGAACTATATATTGCATCATATACAGCTGGAAGCCCACAAAACCAGATAACAAAACCACAAACACTGTTTGACATTTTAAATTAAATCTTAATTTCATTAGAAGCCATAAAATTAGTAGTTGCTAGCAATTAATAAATATAATACCTGTTCTGAATGATATATTTCTCAGCATACCAGCGATTCCTTGTCGTCTAATAACCGAATCCTCATATCCTGTAAATGGCAGTAATCGCTTTGCATGGTCACATAAAATCCTGGAAAACAAATCATGTTATCTTAAATTAAATCACAAGACATTTCTGTCTCTCTTAGTCTTAATGTGCATAACAAACAGACCTAAAAAAACAACATGAAATATCACCAAGTAATCGAGTCACATATTTTTATTTAATTTGTATTCTAGTTTCCATGAATAACCTTATATGAGGGTGAGCTAAATATCAGCCAGAATTTTTCTGTGTGCCCCGTCATGCCATGCCAAGTGAGATGGCGGGAGTGTCAAATTCAAGGTCAGTGAGTTAAAAGTAAGGGAACTTAATCCATTACATTGAACATCTCTGTTCTGTCACGAGTACAGCCATGACTGAGCAAGAGGTCTCATCACAAGCTATGCAATGTATTACTGTTAAGTACATGTAGACCCTGTTAAAAGCATAGTTTGGTGACGGTACCCTTTCTTGGACCCAAGTGTTTGACTGGGCAAACAAGTTTAAAGGTAAACATAAAAATGTAGAAAATCAAGGTTATGATCAACACCCAAGATCTAACCTCACAGATGTCATAACCCATCTCTACCAGAAAGTGTTTGCAACTATTTTTTGGGACTGAAGTAGTGTTTTACTCATTGACTTCCGACATAATCAACACACAGATAATTCTGCCTACAACTACCAGGTGTTGGAGTCAGCAAAAGCCACCTACAAAAGCAAAAGATGGGATACCCCAATCAAAAATGTCATTCTTCTTCGACAACACCACGCCTCTCACGGCTACTTTGACAAAGGACTAATTGGTTGAAATGCAATGGAAAACTCTTGAACACCCTCCCTACAGTCCAGATTTATCCCCCAGTGAATACTTTTGTTTTGACCCTTGAAAGAAGCACTGGGACGCGAACTGTTTGAGAACGATCAAGCTGTCAAAGCTTATGTGCACAATTGGCTGATGAGTCAACCTCAAAACTTTTTTGAAAAAGGGATTTACTATGCACTAAACCACAAAATGACAATACACCTGACAATTATAATTGACTACTAATTATAAATTGACTAATCTATATGATCAACAAAATGCAAAACTGTAAAAATCAAAATTGATGTCCCTTGTTTCTAATTGCTAGTTTATCTTATAACACTAAATATTACCTTGTAATTCACATCAACACAGACTGTCAACAACTGAGAGCCTAGTTGAATCAATTTAGTCATTTATTGGAGAATGTAATTTAACATGTCCAGTGTTAGGGACATGTGTACAAATCGAACACAAAGCTTCCCATCGGCCTACGAACACAATGCGTCCTATTCAGATATTATTGTATGACTAATTTCCAGCTGGCAGGCAGTTGATAAATTAACTTAATATATTTTCAAACTAAATAAAATTTTGTAGAAGTAGTTATAAATTACACATTATTATTATGTTATTAACTCTTTTACAGTGATATACAGGCAACTAACCCCCAAGTAAAACTAAGGTTTATTTCTATTTCATATAATGAATTAATATAATTTCACTAACCTTCTTTTTAAACTGCGTCACCTTTATTGTAATTTCTACTTACACGTGTTTCGGTGGATCCACCATCATCAGAGTAAATGAAAAATTGAAACTAAAAAATTTTTTCACGTTTATTTAAAATTTACAGAAGATGGTACATCTTCAGTCACTTGTATAAAAGTTTTATACAAGTGAAGGTACAGAAGATGTACCATCTTCTGTAAATTTTAAATAAATGTGAAAAAATTTTTTAGTTTCAATTTTTCATTTACTCTGATGATGGTGGATCCACCGAAACACGTGTAAGTAGAAATTACAATAAAGGTGACGCAGTTTAAAAAGAAGGTTAGTGAAATTATTATATTAATTCATTATATGAAATAGAAATAATTTCAAACTGCAGGATGCATTATAAAGATTTATTTTTGAATAAGGTTTATTTGTACATATACTGCGAAGAAATATCTCGTCAGTGATGTTAATAATTACAAGCATTACAATTATTAACTTTCTGCTTAATTTCTCAATTTGAAAACTTGCTAAAATAATTTTAAATTAACAAAGGAATAACTGAAAGTTTGCGAGCTGAATATAAAATAGCACTAACATAAAATTCCACATAACTTTATAAACGGAAATACTGGAGTATTATTACACCCTATCACAAAATGGTTTACCGAGTGTCTACAAGACAAACAATACACAATTCAAGCTGCCTACAATCTGGCAAATTAGTCATAAAATAATAGCTGAATAGGTGGCGTTAACGAGTCTGTAGGCAGAAAGGAAGGTTTGTGTTATACTTATGCAAGTGTTTATAGCACTGAACATGTAAATTTAACCCTTTTAGTGCTGCTACATGGGTTAATTTTTCCATGCTAAAAGTGCTACTGCAAAAATGACTATATTACATAGTGTTAACGTTTTATTCAAAAAAAAAGTTATTTTTCAAAGCATTTTGGTGTAGTTGGTTTTATTTTGTTCACAAAAGTTTGTAGTTTCTACCAGTTTCATTTCAAAACTTGTTCTGCAGTAGCACAAATTTTTGTAGAAGTAAATTTACCAACAAAAAAATTATAGAGGGGAAAAAAAATGACTGGATTTAAAAATAAGAGATTACAACTTTTCTTTGAATTGAAATTAATACCATTCAACAGAGAAGAAAAATCTGAAAAAATTTCATCCATTTATAAATATATAATTATATTGATTTTAGATTAATAAATAAAAATAAAGAAAAGAACACGTAATGAAATTCTCTCGCTGTGTAAAGTACTTGTGCTGGTGAATGAATCAGGCCTATTGAAATAGGCCTTATCACAAAACACTACGAATATAAACCACTACATTATAACAAAAGGAAAGATGGTCTTCTTAAAGACAATAATGGAAAAATTATTATAGAGGTCAAAGAGAAATTGAATAAGTGGAAGACATACATAACAGACCTGTTTGAGGATAATTGTCAAGAACCGGAAGAAATTGACAGTGAAACGGGACCGGAGATCATGATGGAGGAAATCAAACAGGCAATACGAAATGCAAAAAACGGAAAAGCTGTAGGTCCAGACGAAATACCTGCGGAATTATTGAAATGCCTGGATGATGAAACTCTACATATACTGCTGGATCTGTTTAATGAAGTCTATAAAACCGGACAAATACCACAGGAATGGCTGGTTTCTACCTTTGTAGCAATACCAAAGACAATATATGCCAAAGATTGTTCAGACTATAGGACAATATCACTAATAAGCCATACCCTTAAAATATTTCTGAAGGTAATTCATGGAAGATTATATAGAAAACTAGAAGATGATATGGACGATACTCAATTTGGGTTCCGCAGAGGACTGGGAACAAGAGAGGCATTGTTTGCTTTTAATGTCCTTTCTCAAAGATGCTTAGATATGAACATCGATATATATGCCTGTTTCATTGATTTTGAAAAAGCATTTGACAGGGTCCGACATGAAAAATTAATAGAATTATTGAAAAACAAAAATATAGACAGACGAGATTTGCGAATCATCATCAATCTGTATTGGAATCAAAAGGCCAATATAAAGGTCGAAGAACAAAAGTCCGAGAATATTGATGTAAAGAGAGGAGTAAGACAGGGTTGTGTTTTGTCGCCACTACTGTTCAACATGTATAGTGAAGCCATATTTCAAGAAGCCATAACAGAACTGAGTGATGGAATCTCTGTGGGTGGAAGGATAGTAAACCCTGGAATCGCTGCAAGAGTTGGTGAATAGAATTAACGATCATTGCATTGGATATGGACTTAGAATAAATGAGAAAAAGACTAAATTTATGATTGTCTCGAAAGCAGAACATGGAAATGAAACATTAACAATAGAGCAAACCCAAATAGAAAAAGTAGAGACATGCAAATATCTGGGAACCTGGGTTGATGGCAAGAATGACCAAAGTAAAGAAATTAAAGTACGAATTGAAACTGCAAGGCAAGCATTCATAAAATTGAAAACAATGCTAACAAACAAAGACCTTCAGTTGCCTCTCAGATTGAGGGCTCTAAGATGTTATGTATTTTCTATCGTACTATATGGAATGGAAGCTTGGACATTGAAGAAACAACACATAAAGAAGATAGAAGCGTTCGAAATGTGGTGTTACAGGAGAATATTGAAAATTCAGTGGGTCCAAAAGGTTACCAATGTTGAGGTGCTCCGACGTTTAAATAAGGAGTTAGAAGTTATGAAAAGTATAAAAACAGGAAAACTAGAATATTTGGGTCACATAACCAGAGGATTACTTTCAGAGTTATCTTCTCTGAAAGTAATGAATTTCATTGTACAGCCAGACCCTGTGGTGAATGAAGTGAAGGTGTCATTTACAGAGTGGAAAATATGTGCTTTTCAGAGGGCCCGGCATGCTGATAAGCGTACTTTTCCACTCAGTGAGGAAGGCAATGGTAAACCACCTCACTCCTCGTTTTACTTAGTAAAACCTCTAGAGGTTCAAACCAGCCTTTCGGCTGTTGACCTAAACAACAACAACCAGAGGAAAAAAATATGAGTTGCTGAGAATTATTATGCAGGGAAGGATCCGAGGAAGAAGAGGCGTAGGAAGAAGACGCATCTCCTGGCTGCGGAATCTTAGAGAATGGTTCAACTGTAGTTCATTGCAACTATTCAGAGCGGCAGCCAGCAAAGTGACCATAGCCATTATGATATCCAACCTCCGATAGGAGATGGAACTTTAAGAAGAAGAAGAAATTATAACAAAAAAATATTATAAACAATAAAAAAAAATTAGTAAAAACTAGCGATTAAGATAAAACGCAACAATAACCAAACAAACATAAACACGATTAAGATGGCGAACAAGTGATGAAATTGCAAACCAGTCAGCTGTAGAGAAAATGGAATAGTTTAGTTATATTTTGATGCATCAGGTGTAGCAATTGACATGGACACAATGATATTAAAACCATATACAGGTGTGCCAATTATATTTTGTTAGAAAAAAACCACGGTTGTACAATTATTCTGTTATTTAGGTTAGCCAACCATTTGTTTATAATTTTTCTGCTAGTGATATGTAAAAGTTTCTAATTAAATTCTTACCTTTTATAAATTTTAATTTTTTGAACTAGCTTATACTAATTAAAATGACATTTCTAAACTAATAAATGTAATAATTTAATATTTATAATTTTAATTTTTTTATAATTAATAATCAGCTGTTTATTTAATAAAGATGACAAAGGTTCTAAAAAGATTACATGAATCAAAAGATTGTACCTACATGTTAACGAAAAACATTGATTAAAATTTTTAAATAAAGGAAATATAAGAAATATCTACATAAACCATCAAATACATTCAAAAGACACATTTCTAACACAAAATTATATTTTTTCTCTAAAGTTTTAAATGATCAAATAAAAACCAATTTTCTTTAAGCAAATGCATGCTTAAATCTGGGTCCTGTGTTGTCCAAGCCAGTTAAAGGACTACGCTGTGTTTGTACTACGATGAATTATCATCATATTATAAAATAAATATAAGAATATTATTATTATTATTATTATTCATAGAATAAAGTCACAGATAGACCTATGAAAAAATATTAAGTGAAAGAACATTATTATTTAATAGAATTACAGCAAGAAATTGATTAAAATACAAAGGAAACATTGAACGGTATTCTTAACACCAGCTACGGACTTCAGACACGATAAGTACAGATCTTTAACCGGAAATTACAAAATATTAATTCACTAACCCCTGAGATAGACTTCATAAAATAAATTTGACTAATAATAATAATAACTAAATTTTCTACAAAATATTCTAAATTTCTTTAAAAACAAGCCAGTCAGATTTAATTTAAAATTTTATACTTAAAACAGATTTTAATTTGTTTATTTTTGATTGTCATTTGTTTATGTATTAATTTATAAGTTTACAATTAAAAATTATTTCTTTAAGAAACAATAAACAATTATTAAATTATTAAAAATAATCCCTAAGATAATTCATTTGCTGTAATCTAATTTTTTCTTTGAATCTCCTTTAAACTTTTCTAATATTTTGTTTATTAATTTAAAACCTTGCCCTAGGGAGTGTTACATTTTGGCTTCCAACTTTTGGGGCTTGTTAAATAAAATCTATAGGCCTAATAAAGCAGAATTCTATATTTTGGCTTCCAACTTTGGTGCTTTATATAATTAAAATTTGTGTAGAACCAGAGCTGCATGATGTTGTACAGGGGAAACGAACAACAGTTAGATTCAGTAAACGATTTCAAAGAGAATAAAATTAGTTGCAATGCTATCTGATGGATATTAAAGAAACTACGAGCAGATAACTAAAAGTTGATTAGATCAACACTAGCACTCTTCGCGTAAAATGCTAGAGTTGATTAGATGGACACGCAGCACTAAAAGGGCTAATGTAATTTAAGTAAAGTCCAACAATAAGTTCTCAACCACGTCAGTTTTTATATATATTCGCCAGTAAATTACCAAAACTAATAAGTACAAAATCATCAAATGAGTTCAACAATTAGATTAGATATAACTTACTGTAATCCAGAAACTGACTGAGTCAAATTCGAGAAAAAAAGTCCAAGGTAATTAAGATTCTGATCAGCAGTGTTATAGTTTAGATCGCAGAATGCATCGACCAGTCTGTCTATAACACTAACATCTTCATAAAATTCGCTATCCATGATAAAGTTTGCATGTTCACTATTTCTTGATAGATTACAAAGAAGTTGACAACAACCATCAGCTACAGCACAATCCTTTTGGATAATCGATTTTATAACTACCGGGATAATATTTTTAGCTCTATCTCTATCCTGATAAGACAAAACAAAACAAAACATAAGAATAATTCTGCATAAATACAATAATAAGAATTAAAGAAGTTTTGCAACACAGTTAACCTTCGGGGGCTGGCGCTGTTGCATTTTCGCAACAATGTCATATCTTTGTATTTTTTTTTAAATATAGGTAATTAGGTCAGATCCCCTTCATGGATTCCTCAACTCATTTCTACTGCGTATTATCATGTCATCAAAAATTCAAAAATATGGTTATTTTCTGAGATACAGGAGTTATACATGCGCCATGCAAGAATTTTGTGAATTCACGACACCAGTCCTGATGTCATACTTTTGGCTCATTGGTACCGTACGGTTACACTACGTAATTTGTACCTTGTCTGTAGACAATACAATTTTATCACATGGGACAGGCACACAGTTATTGAGAACTATCATGCGCTATTACACATTCTTATTTCTCGTGAACTGTGTCAGATTTGATGATCGTTCCACTAGGAATGAGAGACAAAAAACTGTCTGCTATCAGGGAAATATTATTTGACTTGTTTGTCAAATATTATAAATTGTTACAGCATCAGCGAATTCATAACTGTAGATAAAATGCTTCGTGCCTTTTGGGGCCGTTGCTCCTGGATTCAGTACATTCCACAAAAGCTGGCCAAATACTGTTTGAATGATATTAAATAAAACACGTTACAAATATTTGTAATCCAGTAATATTGTAGTAGTAACTTTAAAAATTGTATAATAATCCCTTGCAATTAGTAATATTTTGTTTTTTAACCCTCGAAGCGGTAATAGGTTTAACTTAAAGTGTCAAGCATTTTTAACAAAAAAACTATGCTTACGAAAACAATTTTGTATTGTTTTTGTATTTCAGATATCAGGTACGTATTATATACCAAATTAAACAGAAAAGATAGCTCTTACCTGACTGTTATTTTTGTTTTCTGATAATATTATTTCCCAAATAACCAGGACTAATGAAATATTTATAATAACCAATTTGATAAATATGTTTTGTGTTATTAGCTACTTGACAGATTTACCTAAACAAATGTGTAAAAATGGAAATATACATTTTTTAGTGCCATCTTTCTAGAATAATTACTTTTATGAATTATCAGTTTATCTGTTTTCATTATTATAATACAGTAAAATCTCTCTATTGCGGAACTCTATATAGCGGAAATCTCTCTTTAGCGGCATTATTTGCTGACCCCGACCCTTTCGTATACTGCAATAATGTATTTAACTCTCGTTATAGCGGCACAAAAATCTCTCTATAGCGGCAAAACAATATCTTCAGGATATGCATTTAGACGCCTATGTAGGGTCAGACAATGACTTAGCCACTTCAGCAGATGTTGGCGATGATGCAATAATCGAAAATGTCTTAGCCCAAAACAACGAGGAAGAAAGTAAAGATGACGATGAAATGGAAACAGAAATGTTGTCCCTTCAAGTATTCTTGTTGTTTACACGTACTGTCATTGCCAATATGTAAATGAAAATTTACAAGTTTTAAACATTGAAAATGAGATTGAAGACATGTTTTATGAATTGAAAACGAAACAAAATTTACAACTTATTTAACGAAATGAAATGTACTTCACAGTCATTGTTTCCTTAATAACGTAAAAATATATACTCTACTGTGTATTTTTTTGTGTTTGTGTAGCCTATGTTTTAGGAGATTTTAATTGTATGTATCCTATGTTTATTACTGTTCAGTGAAAAACGAGTTTCAGTGCTAATTAATTTTAGGCTATCTATTACGGTATGTACTGTATGAATGATTATTGGAAAAAATTCAGTACGAAAAGTGAAATTCTATTGTTAAACATTAGTAACACAACATCTAATAAAACCAGTTTGTTTCCAAATTTCTTGTTAAGTTAATAACGTACACTTTAGGTAATTAATTTAAATATCTCACTGTATTGAAGTAATCTACTGTATTAAACATTCGTCACAAAGTGATCTATTCAGTAGTTTTCAAAAACTTATTCCATGCACCATTCACATACGTATAAATAAGTTTTTAGTACAGAAAAATTAGTATTCCAACTTCCTTTCCGCCGTTAATTACTAGCTCTCTCTATAACGGAACTCTCTTTATAGCGGCGGTACCTCATGGTCCCTTCAATTTCGCTATAGAGAGATTTTACTGTATGTGAAAAAATGGTAAGGTCTGCAGAGAAAAGATCTAGGTTATGTTTACGCAATGTCAACATTTACAGAGTACACATTTATTTTCGTAGGTTTTATTTATAACCTGAACACACACTAAAATAATATCACAGATAATTCACGATATTTAATAAACTTACAGTAAAACTAATTAAAACACACATAACATAAAACAACAACACATCTATCATAACAAACAGATCGCCATTACAGTGAAACACGAGATTACGAAACAACAACTTTCAATGACTCGCACGAATGAACGAGAGAACAAAACTACCGGCAAACGGTGAAACTAAATAGATCAAATGAAATACTTTCATATGATTAGTTATATAACATAGGTTGGACAACCTGCTGGTTAAAAATAAGAGTGGGTGCATCTGTCCACCAAATCGACATCGACATGTATTCAACAGCACAACTGTCGCTCAGATCAACAGTTACCGCTTCTAGGGTTAATAACATAATTTATGTTTTTGTAATAGTTTAAAATTTATTTATAATTTACGTATTTTTTAAATATATTTTACAAAAAATGAAAAATTATTGAAATATGTATTTAATAATTTTGCTTCAATAAGATAGTAATATTTAAGTAGGTAATCAGTGTTGGTAGGAATATTTTCAATATTACAACATGTTGCAAAAATGCAACGGCACCAATCCTCATGTTATTTTTTTAGCTCCAGTCCCAGAAGGTTAAGAGTTCAAAAAGATGATAGGCTTTTTACAACAAAACAGATTATTTAATCATAGCTGAATGGAAAAAATTTCCGTATCCCTCAGCAGTTGGGTAGTTGTTACTGTAAGTAAGCATTTTTACTGATAAAATTTTCTTTGTCACTAGTCTTTTCTCGACTAGTTACATGCAGTTCTCCAAGCTGTTCTATCTTGTGCAAGTCGTTTTGATGAAACAAGCGGATATCATTGAAAAATGTGGTGTAAACACTCACATAACTTTCTCTAGCCAATATAAATAATTAACAATATAACCTAACATTAATAATAAAATATTAGAAATACACAAAAAAACTAACTAATTTAGCCAAGATATAGTATTTTGAAATGTATAACATTTTTTCCACATGGCTAGCCGATCAGGCCGCTTGTCCTGTAAACACTAGCGTTCTCCCTCCACATCCCAATGTCAGGGTAGGTTATAATTATATACTAGGTAAACCTATGCAGGAAAACCTGCACAAAAGTGTAAATTTGTTTTTATAGAACGTCTCCTGCCTCTCGGCCTTCCCCTTAATGGATGACCATCCATTAATTTCCCAATGAATGGTAATAGTTTCTAAAAAGAAACAAAAAATACAATAGTTCTGGAAAGAGCTGTTAAAACAAAAGCAAATTAGTATAGCAAAACTCACTGTACACTACTCAAAGTAAAAAACAACCACGTTGGTAAGTCCAAAGCAGAATGTCACTACCAATGCGTTGGTGTACTTTAGTTCGTTGAACTTGCCCCTTCAACCTGAAATAGCTGTGCAAGATGTGGGAGGGATAGATAAGAAGAGATAGATAGATAGAGAAGAGAGAGATATATGCGTGGGTAGTACTGCATTCGGTACGCATTGCTTACCGTATCTCGTACTTGTTAACTTCACGTATTTTAGACCTTCTATTTTACGGTCATAAATCAAAATATATGATTTTAATTAGTTTTCTGCAAATCTACCTAAACAGAGGATTCATTTGAGCCTACTTTGGGGTAAATCGGTGAAGGTTTAAGTGGTGAAAATAGTGTTGAAAAAAAACTTGCTCGCTATTAATATACAGATAATACGATTAGGTTATAATTTAACTTGTATAATTGTTAGAATGTACAACAAGCAAAAGATAATAGTAGTAAAGGATCATAAGGGGTTAGAAAAGAAGAAATGTTCAAATGATTAGGGCAGACAAAGACAAACAGATTTTCTGTCTCAAAATACATGTGTTATCCGTTACTATAAGCTATGTCCTTCCTGAACCCAAAAAATATGTTAGCAATTGGTCTGTATGTGTGTGTGTGTGTGTGTGTGTGAACAAAATATCTCAAGAACAAAACTTCATAAGAAGCTGAAACTTAAAAGTTAAGTTATATACCATTAGAGGACCCAACACGAACATTCTCATCAAAACCAGTTAACCAAAAGTAGTAGTTTATTTGTGTAATTTTTCAATTTTATGCGATTTTCTCAAAAATGGCTCCTCTGATATTTTTTTTTAAAATCACCTCATTTACTACATTATTTATGCTCTACAAGATAGGGTAGGCGTCATGTCTGCTGAATTTCTTGGGGAGGCTGTAATCTCAGAGAAAGAAATGTTGTTTTTTTTTAAATTGCAACCTTAATATGCATTTTAGGGCAAAAGTGAATATAATTAAATTTGTAAAAAATTTAGAAACCTACATCTCTTATTCCAAACATTTTATTGTATAACGCTTAATTTAGCGTAATTTATGTTTTTCTATTTTTTTTTTCATAAAAATCTGTAAAAAATTGATATTTTTAAGATTTCAACCTTAGTATGCATTTTACGACAAAAGTGTATAATCAAATTTATAGGAAATTAAGAGATCTACAACTGTTATTTTAAATATTTTCTCTACAGAGCCTAGTTTAGCATCAAAGGGTGATTTTCCGTATTATTAAGCCAAACTAAGGTTGGTTTTCATTTTGCATCATTCACTCATGATTAAAATTAGGTTATGTTTTTTGTTTATTTCTAATGTGTTATTACTAATGTTAGGTTATATTGTTCATCATTAGCATTGGCAAGAGAAAGTTGTGTAAGTGTTTCACACCAGATTTTTAAAATTAGTTCTAATTGTCGATAATAAAAAGTTTGCAACTAAAAGTGATTTGGTCATGCTTTAATATCAAACTGAGAATATTATACCGTACCTTACAAAGTCATACTAATCGAGGCTTCTAGTGAAATCTCACCAAGTCTAACAATGAGTATTTGATCCTATTCATTTTTATCAGCTGTTAAGTAGAAAATAGCTGAATGTTAAACTTTAATTATTTTTTATAAATTATTTATTAAAAAAATCTTAACAGCTGTTTGAAAATATTTAAAATGTTAAGTAATTATATTTTAAATTCATAAATTTATTCAAAATTTTTAAAAATTAATTATTTTACAACTAAAAAAATATTTTAAAATTATTAATTATTTAAACAAAATAATAAAGAATTTAAACATATTATTTAAAACTTAAGTACCTAATGATTATTGTCGATGGATAAAGGTCTTGCGAAACAATTAAGAAAAGAGAACAGAACATTGTGTCGAAATTGAAAATGAATCAAATCTGTATTAAATATAGATCAGAATAATGAATAGCATATTTATTTAAAATATTTTAAAATAAAAATCTGGTGTGAAACACTCAAACGACTTTCTTTATCCAATGCAAATAATGAACCATATAACCTAACACTAGTAATAAAACATTAGAAATTAACAAAAAAACTAACCTCAAAAAACCTTATTTTAATCATGAGTGAATGATGCCTAATGAAAACCAACTATAGTTTGGCTTAATAATAAGAAAAATCACTCTTTTACGCTAAACTAGGCTCTGTAGAAAAAACAATGCTTAAAAGTTGCAGATCTTTTAATTTTCTATAAATTTGATTACATACACTTTTGTCATAAAATGCTTAATGAGGCCAAAATCTTAAAAAAATCATTTTTTCATGGATTTTCATAAAAAAAAAACAGAAAATCACTAATTACTGCTAAACTAAGCGTTACACACAGCAGTGTTAGAAATAGAAGTTGTAGGTTTTTAAATCTTCAACAACTTTTATTATATACGCTTTTGTGCTAAAATGCACATTAGTCCTTACATTATCAAGTCGTCCCAGAGCTACTCATTCCGCTATAGTGAATATTCAAATATCAAAGCACTACTGAAAAAATTAATTTATCTAATTTCATTACTGATGAAAAATCATGAAAAAATTACAGCTGTTTTTTAAAATAAGTACGGATGTTTTTGCGTTGTTACCAAATCAGCAACATTTACAAAAGTTAAATAAGAAATTTGAAACAAAGGAAGCGTATTGAATACCCCAAAGTGTGGTCGTCCCCAATTGATTTGCAATGACGATAATCTACCTATAAAAGGTTGCAGAAGCGTTTGTATCCAGTCCTGGTAAATCAACTCGTTAGGCATCTTTTGAACTAAGATTATCACGAACTAGCGAGTAAAGGATGATGAAGGAATTAAAATTGAAGCCATTTCATCCATTTTTACTCCAAGCGCTTCATGAGGACAATAGTGACAGGCGGTTGGATTTCTGTGAGACAATCGCTATCCGTGCAGAAGCCAATTCAAACTTTTTGCGATATTTTAGGTCTGATGGGCATGTTTCAAACTCAATGGACGTGTTAATCCACATAACTGTGTGTATTGGTCAGATACAAATCCTCATATTGTAATTCAAAAAGAGCTTAATGTGCCTAATGTTATGATATGAGGAGGTATTTCGAGTACTGCACTGATAGGTCCTTATTTTTTTGAGGGAAATGCTAATTCGGAAAATTACTAACAAATCCTGCAGGAAGTAGTATTTCCGGAACTTGAAAACAATCCTGTTTACAATACCCAAAGATGGCGCCCTAGTACGTTTCGGTATCAAAGTTCACGAGTTTTTAAATTCCGAAATTGATAAATGGATTGGTCGTTGTGGCACAATCGAATGGCCTGTGCACTCACCAGACTTAACCCCATGTGATTTTTCACTGTGGGGCAATGAAAAGGAACTAGTGTATTCTTCCAAGCCACAAAACCTCCATGAACTAAAAAGTTCAATTGAAATTGCATTTGACTATGTAAATAACAATAAATGTTCCTGTTGAAAATTTGTGAATCAATTTTAAGTTGCTGTATAACGTGTATAGAGAATCATGGTGGACATTTTGAACACCTGCTATAAAATTTTTATGGTAATATATATATATATATATATATATATACATCCCGCTAACAATTCCGCGTCTTTTCAAAAAGCGTGCATTTCGCACATCGCTTATTTGAAGAGTATATTCAACTTTGATGAGAGTATATAGGGTATTTGTTACACTTACACCCTGAGTTTTGGTATTGGTTTGTCCTGATATTGAAAATTGAGCATTTTTGAATTTTATTCACTGTGCTATCAATTCAGACTCCTTTCGAATTACCGACAATTTCGCGTTCGTACAAATTACCGACAATTTCGCGTCCGGCATCGTTCCCGCTATTATGACTTATAGCCTGCAACAGTGTAAACGATGTTGCCATGTCGTACCGGCACGTGTACTGTAGCATTTGCCACTTCTACGTGTTGTAATGATTGTAGTTAGATATTCACATCTCACCCTAGTACTTCTCCACACAAGACCATCGTATGAAAACAATTCGTTCTCGGACGGAATCCAATCCAGTCATCAAAATAATTTATTATTTGTTGTTTATTATTTTGACATGTATTTTAAATAGGTACTTATTTTAAATCAATGTAAAACCAGAATAATTAAAGAAAGTATATTTTTTATTTGTTAGAGTTAATTATTTAAAATATCCTAATTGTTACAAATACAGTCAAACCTCCTCATTCGAAATCCTCCCTAAATCGAATATAATTGTATGCTATCCCCTTCAAAAATCGTCCTTAATATGAATTAAATTACCTCCCTATTCGAAAATTTTCGAGAGTTTCGTGGTCATATATATTGTAACAATACATTTTTTTATACATTATTAATAAAATAATTACAAAATTTCCAATTTACACATTGTACACGATTTTTAATGAAGCATGCGTTAAATCACGACAATAAGGACACAGTAAGCGTAGTACAAAACTACAAAAAGCTTTATAAAAAACTGAAAATGCAGTTAACTTTTGAGTTAGAAGAAACCAAGCAGAAACACAAACAATTACACTTCTTACAAAACATTATTGTCACAAAACCTTACGACCAAATAAGGGCATAACAAGCGTAGTTCAAAGCTTCAATACGCATCAGGAAATATTGAAAATTCAGTTAATATTTAAGTCAGAGGAAACCAGACGAAAGCAAAAAAAAAAATTAGTTAGGCTAAATTAGTAATGCAGTCTTTCCTTCTTTGGTGTATGATTTTCGTACAAACAGGGTAAAAAATACCGTAGCTGTATTCATTCAGATTAAGCAATATTTTACTCGTTAAAATTTCTACAATTTTCGGTACCCAATTTATTTTTCATTTTCTGTAGGCTGACCTAACTTTTTGTTTGTAGGTATAGTTGTACTGTTTACGCGTATCCCGATTTTATTTTACTCTGTTTTTTATGTCGTTTTTTCAATAATTTTTCATATCGTTCTTATAAGTAGAATAATCTTTTGCTTTTGAGTACTAATAGAGCTTGTAATACCAAAACATGCCCTTAATTCTTAATCACAGTATTTAGTAAACCCTGTGGTGAATGAAGTAAAGGTATCATTTACAGAGGGGAAAACATGTGCTTTGCAAAGGGCCCTGCATGCTGATACGCGTACTTTTCCGTTCAGTGAGGAAGGCCACCTCACTTCTCGTTTTACTTAGTAAAACCTCTACAAGTTCAAACCAGCCTTTCGGCTGATGACCTAAACAACACAAGTAAAATAATATTTGTAAAAAACTTTCCTCAATCAAATTGGTGGTCTATTAATAATTTTGACTTTTGTAATTTAATATTTTATGGAATTACATGAATTTTATTAAAACGCAATTTTTAAGTACATTTTTTGTTTCAATGTTTTACCTCTGTAAATCGAAATCAGCCGGTTCCATCAGATTCGAATCAGGGAGGTTCGACTGTAATTACTATAATATGATCAATTAGTAGACAATGCAATTAAAATATTTACTTAGTTGACAAAATTATGTAATTGTAAAGCGACATAATTTGTTCAATATTCAAATGGAGCACCATTCACCCATTGTCTTTTCGGTGTTCAAATGATTTCATCATCATCATCATCTGATGATTAGGCTTAGGCTTAGGATTAGGCTCAATGGCCTGTTCCAGTATTCATCTCTTTTTAGGTCTTCCCAAGCCTCGCTTCTCTCTAGGTTTATATTTCCATGTTTTAGTGACTGAATCAAAATGATTTTATAAATTATACAAAAGTACGATGGCCAGTAAAATTTCTACAACTTTTGAAATGCAGTCCGGCTTAGTCATAGTTTGTATTTTTATTCTTGTTCTTCAAGTAATGGTAATCTTTGATCTTCAACAAATTATACATTACACTAATAATTCTCGTATCCAGCTGTTTTGTACACGTTGAAGTTTATCCTTTAACAGGCCATTTCCAAGATTATTTTCCGGCTAAACAACTTTCAGTCAGTCTTCCAAACCCTGATATTTTTCTCTGCGTTTTCTTTTAAATTATTTAGTGTTGTAAAAGCCATGGTGGCCACTTTTTGTTGATATTCTTTTGGTTTCTAGTACTTTATTTACATCGTCAACCAACCACCCAATCTAGGAATCAATATTACAAATAATGAAATAAATAAACCTTATTGTTACGTAAAATAATGTACATAATTTTTGACAAGTCAAAATGCTTGGGATAAGGAACTGGAAGGTTATACTATTGCACAGAAGACAAAAAGGAGACAGACAAGGCATTCATTTGGAGAGGCCAAGAAAAACTATGTGAAACCTTGACCAAGACAGCCAAACAATATGCTAGGGACCAACTGATTAGAAACGAATTCTTAATAGTAAACAGTGTCCATATTCATAAGTTAACTTGATAGTTGATCATTAAAAATTTTAATCATTATATTTAACAAAAAACCAGATAAAAAGTAATTATATGACGGAATAATTTGAACATTATTTGATTTTTTAAACATACATTTGAATAAGTTTAAGTGTGACTAAATTAAAAACAAATCCATCAGAATTTGTAAACATGATAAATACTCAAAGGTATTGGTACGCTAAGTACCTTATTTTTAAGCGTTTTAGGGCGTAGCAGTAGGATTTGATTATATAGCAGATACGTTCCTTAATACACCTGTCCCAGGATAGTTTGCTACCTAATATTAATTCTAAAAATTATGTAACTTACCTGTTACAAAAGATTTTGATATATTGTCATTAATGGAGATATCCTTACTTTGGTTACTTATTTCCTTACGACCAGTGAAGCATTTGGCCACAGTTTTATCTGAGTTGAGAACTAGATTATTTATTGCATCCAGTCTATAACCTTACTTCAAGCTTCGTTAGTTTTAAACCTTGTTCATAGTTTTCATCTTCGAAAGATATTATCGTATCATCAGCAAATAATATATCATTGAAGGAGCCAAGAAATTCAGCGAGATCGTTAACAAAAATTAAAAATAGCAAGGGTCTTAAAATTCTAACTCGTTGAACTCCCCTTTTAACTTGTATAAAATTTTATGTATATTTTGTTTTAACTTTGCAATGATTGGATGGCAATTCGACCCTCTGATGTCCCTCTAATACCATACACCTCAATTTTTTAATGGGCAAATCATACGGGACACGGTCAAAAGCTTTACAAAAATCAAAAAATAAATAACAGGGGTTTGTTTTTGCTAATGATTAATTTCAGTAAGCTTCTTCAGTATCGGGAAATTACAGACTCTGTTGACCTACACTTTCAGGACTCGTGTTGGACATTTGCGAGTGTACTGAATTTACTTTAAAAAAATCGACTAATCTACTCTCTTATCAATTTATTATCTTTTGTAAAAATATTTTCGCCGTTTGGAAACATTTTCTCGATGTGGGTATCCTTTGAATTATCGATTTAAATTTACTCGCCCAAGTGACGAATAAAATGCATGTTTTGATTTTCAGAGGCAACTGCCTTTAATAAAATAATAGTACTGTAAGGGGTTGCACATAACAGGCAGGTGGAGTGTTAAATTATTTGCACTCGATTTGCTTGTTTCAGGACTAAAAAAAATTTAGTTTTGTTTTTATCACATGGTAAGCCAAACATATGACTGAAGTATTTAAGAACAGAAGAGGTACAAGTGTAAAAGATACTTGTCAGAGTTATATCTCCTCTGAGCGCAATGAATTTCATTATGCAGCCAGACCCTGTGGTGAATAACGTGAGGTGTGTCATTTGCAGGGTGGAAAATAGGTGCTTTTTAGACGGCCTGGCATATTGATAAGCTTTTCAACTCGGCGAGGAAGGCAATTGTAAACCACCCCACTCCTTGTTTTACTTAGCTAAACCTGTAGAAGTTCAAACCAGGACTGCAAAGTTGGCCCCATACAAAAATTTCAAAAATTAACTTGTAAAATTGATCGGTCTACGTTTCTACCGGATTATTCCGGAAAATTTTTTGTTTGTTCCGTCCAAATAAGTGAAAAAACGCCGGGAGGGGCTAACTTCACACTGGCCTCCCCCCGCTCAACTTTTTAAATTTTTTTTGGACTTCAGGGACAGACCTTCGTTTGTTTCGGATGGTCTCGCAAAATATTTTTTTAGTTCCTTTCAAGTAAGCGAGAAATCGAGAAGAACTGGGTGGTGCTACTGTCACTAATCCCCCTCGACTCAATATTTTAAAGTTTTTTACATAGATTGACAGCCCTTCGTTTGTTCCGGATCATTTCGCGAAAATTTCGTTTGTCCCGTTCAAATATGCTAGAAAATCAAAGAAAAATTTGGAGTGGCAAGTATAAGCCCATGCATTCAATACTTTTTGGTTTTTACTTTAAATGATAGCTCTCATTTGTTCTGGATTGTTCTGTAAATTGTTTTGTTTGGTCTGCCGAAATCAGCGAAAAAATCGTGAAAAACTTAGGAATGGTGGCGATACTCTAAGAAATTCAATTTAAACTTTATCGTTATCCCTATCGAGAGTCGTTCTGCTGTTTCGGAACGTTCCATAAATATTACGATTGTTAAGCTCATACTCGCGAGAAAATCGAGGTGAACTGGATGGTACAAACTTCACTTTAGGTCACCCACTCATTAATATTTAAACTTTTTTGTCTAAATCCATGGCCCTTGTTTTTTCCGGCTATTTAAAAAAAATGTCGTTTGTTCAGATGTTGTAAGAGAAAAAGGAAAAAACTGAATGGGTGTACTTTATTCTACCCTTAACATTTTTTTTCTGAAATCTGTAATCTCTGTCCAGAATTTTATAATGAAAGAAAATCGGTCCAGAATAAATATTAAAATATGCCTACTTGGTTCAGGTCTGTCTAGTAAAGTTTGCTATTTCCCGAATTTCTTAGTTTAATTTTTTATCGCATTGTTTTTAAGCAAAAAACAAGGCTAATAATAATCTACTCCTAGTCCATTTTTCATTTTTTATATTTTAGAAAAAGTTTTTTCTCTTTAATGTTTTATTTACTTACTGTAAAACTGCTAAACCTAGTAATTGGGGCGACATATTACATGATACGAAATAGCATTATGGAAGTGTACTTGAACCATTTTGCAGTGAGAGTGGGCAAACAGCAAAATGCGCATTCTTTTTACACATCGTAAGCGTAATCAGGAAATATTTGATTGACAATTGTCAGGTGGTGTAATGTTAAAAAAAGCGTGAAATAAAATGTTAAAAATTCTTAAACAAATTTTTGTTTTGTTTTATCCCTGATGCGTGTAGGTTGCAATTTGTTCGATTGAGAACAATAAGCAACCCCATGACCCAATGATATGTATGACGTTTAAATGAGCTGTAGTCTCGTACATACCCAGGCCGACCATTCCTGAGAGAGTATGGTTAATTGACCCCCAACCATCAAAGTACATTGGTAACCACTGTCTAGTATTCAAATTCGTATAAAAGAACCAATTATACTATATACTAGGATTTAAACTAGGAACCTCCATCTCCGAAAATCAGCTGTCAGAAAAGCTGTCGAAAAGTCAGCTAAACAGCTGACTTGCGGCGACGACTTTTCTTCTAGACTAGACCAACCCGTTGGTTACTAAACGAACGACGTAAACAAATTACTAAAGGATTTGTTCATGGATTCGTTGACAGTAGGTTTATGCCTAATTTGAAAAAAGAAACCAAAGCGGCGTGCGATGGACTCATGTATGGAAGGCGACAGCACGGCGGAGAACAACTCTTCAAAATTGCGTATAATATACGTTGTGTATACAATGCGTTTAGAAAGATATCCTGCCAGCCATAACAATAATTTAATCCTGACACTACTATGCGCAGCACCGGTTTCCTTCCAGGATAGTTTGTCAACCCAAAAAATCGTCTATCGGAAAAGAGAGTTTTTTAATTCTATCAAAAAATATATAATTATTTTTAATTTAATTGTATTACTTATATCAAATAATTTGCCGAATAATATTTATTTGAATGTTTAGTAAATTAGATTGTGAGTTTTGAAAGAATTGTAATTCGATGATTAATAAAAATTTGTTTTTATTATTCTTTTAAACTTTTTTTCTTAACACAACACAATATTTATTTATAACTTGTTTTGTCTATTTTCTTAACCGGTGGACGCGAAATTGATAGCAGATGTGAAACTGACGTCCTTGTAAGAATATACATAATATACGTATATTTTTACATAGGGGCGTAGCGAGAGCACTCTGGTGAGAAACTCTCCAAGGTACGGTGTATAAAATAGTTTCAAAACACCGCCATTTCGCATCCGGTACCAAAATTTATTTATTTTTTTGTGTCTCTCTGAGTAACAATAAAATTCTCAAAAAATAAATATAGTTGCCCGAAACTATGTACTTTAGTTTAAAAAAATTACGTCCGAAAACCATGTCACAATAAATTTTTATTAAGTTTTTATTAAGGATTACAATTTGGCGTCCGTATACGGACGCCAAATTGCACTCGGACTCCAGATTGTTAGGAAATTGTCAATGTATGGACGCGAAAATGATAGTAGTACATATATATATATATATATTTTAGATAATATTAAACCACCAGTAATGTTTAAAAAATTGATATATATATATATATATATATATATATATACAGTTTATATAATAAATTTGGTTTCTTTTGTATACAGGTTTCTTATCCATTTTAACCTTTCTTCAGATTTCTGTAAATATTGGACAAACCGACATATGGGCCATCCTATATTAATTTTCCCACTGCAATAATATAGGTAAATAATTTTAGCTTTTCAAGTTGTAATTAAGGGAATTAACTTTGTATAATAATGATTTTTATAAAGTAATGGGAAATTAATAAAAAAAATATTATTCCAACATATTATCATACCTTGCACAGAGTACAATACTCTCCAGATCTGTTACAAGCAGAACATTCTTTGTATAATATAGCTCTAGCACAGTTGACTTCTGAAGATAGGTTTATAAGATTAATACACGCCTGTTGAGCAATGTTAATATTCTTTCCATTTAAAAGTATTATAAGCTTGCCAATCAAGTCTTGGTTTTTACGAATTGTGTCATAACAATCCGGCCCAGTAAATCCTGGAAAATTGAACCCAAAGTCAATTAGTAATTTACCTAAAGCATAACAATTGTTATATAATATTTACATCAAAAGATAACAAAATATTTTACTTCAATGGTTAGGTCTTAACCAAGTAGATTGAAAATTACTATGCTTTATAATTACAGCTTGTCCGATAGCTTCTGTCAGGTGTGTTGTTAATGAGATAACCCTCTTACTGTATTCTTTATCTATTCTGTAGTCAATTCATTACGATGTTGACCACTTTATTCCTAAATTGTGGCTAGAGTCTGTCTACGCTAAGAGTACTCCGACGTAGGCAACCAGCAATACAAATGAGCATGCGCATTAATTAAAAATACGCACAGCATGATCAAAAACAAAATTTCATAAAACACTGACTCGCTCTAAGCTTAATATAATAAAAACACGTTCAATTCATTTGTAAGAAAATGTTTTATAAATCGAACTGTAAATCGAATTGTTTACCATTAATAACTGAAAAATTTACTATTGTTATTCTTACATTGTTATTTTTCGTTACATTATTTACTATTATTACATTATTATTTATGATTAGTAGGTTTTTATTATTGACTCAGTTTTATTTTATTTTTGGTCACAAGTAAAATAAGACTAATGCTCTTGAATTGTAACAGGAGAGTAAAAAATTCCAGTGATTCGTTGTTTATCATTTCATATTGTTTATTTAATATCATTAAAATAATTAATGTCTGTGACTAGTTTAATACAACTGTTTGCAATTGCCTGTGTTTAACTAATTTTTAGTTTCGTCAGTTATCTTTTGGCTTGTATCGGTTCGTTTTGATTTTTTGTGTAGACTGACGCTGAAAAGTTTTGTAAGCTGTGTTTTTTTAACATGCATGATAGTGAATGTGTTGAGTTTTAGAAACATAAAAGCCGTAAACATTAAAAAGTAGAAAAAAATTGTTTTGTAAATGTAATGGTTAAAATAATTAATTAAGGAATTTTTATGAAACTACAATAATGACAAGTAATCAGAACGGTATAATTAAAAACATTTAAAGGATAATGTTTATTTTAACTGGATGCAGATATTTTTATGATGGAACTCAGTGCCAGATAATTGTCAGGCGGAGAGGTAGATACGCGCCAACTAGTGTAAAACTTTTGTTTACAACCTACAGGCGCTTGCCTCGTGCACAGTACTCTTACAGTAGATGGACTATACATCATAAAATTGTTGTTTACCTGTATGGTTACTTTTCACCATTTTTAATATCTATGTGGTTGTTTGTCTTTGAATCATTGGTTTTTTCATCTACCTCTTTATTTAATTTCATACATGCAACCAATAGATTGTGATCCCATTATTGATAGTAGTACACAAATTTATAAAATTGTTAACAAATAAATATTCATAATGAATCATACAACCTACATTCAACCCTACTGTAAAACACTGCAATTTTCACTAACCTTTTATAGCTGCTATACCATTCCTTTTTTCTATATTTTTTTTCAACTTACATGTTTTAGTGGATCCACCATCATCAGAATTAATAATTATAAAAATTTAAACTTAATTTGGTAAAATATTTCCAGAAGATGTTGTATCTTCTATCATTTGTAAAAATGTGTTAAATTATTTGAATTCAACCATTTCCACATTTTCTGTAGCAAGCAACAGCAGTCAATATCACAACATTATTAAATTTAATTGTTTTATTTAAAACGTAATATTTAGTCAATTTCAATACATATGAAACACCTCATACTTCTCAATTTCATTTTCAGTTTTTATTATTATATGATTCTACTTTACTGAAACGTTTGAAAGCTAAGTAAAATACAACTGCGTATGATTTTATCAAAAAATCAGGTTGGGTTGCACAGAAGTCAATTGATTTTTTTACCTTATTCAATAAAGAAAACCAAAATAACGTCACCACATAACGGAATAATATGCATTTTTGTTGTAATGAAATAGTTGTTATTGAAAGAATTGTTAAGAAACAAACGTACGAAAAGATAAAATAGTGTATAAATACTAACCAGCAAGAACTTTTAAACACTCAAGCTTAACGTTTTCGCTTATAGTAGTGTTCAAAACCACTGTAAACTCCCCAATAAGACTATCTTTATCCATTTTATTTGTACACAATTAAGATAGTTAAAAAGAAACCTATGTACAAACACCACTTCGAATTTAAACAAATTTCATCAATGAACTAGACAAACCGTTATGAACAATGTCGCACGTGTTGAAGTTAATGCTGTGATGGGTGTTCACGATAGACCGGGTCTAAAATACCAATCACAATAGTAGTATGTGTGCAATGTGCATACGTACAAAACTGCTCACAATAGGGTCAAGTTTATACAACAAATTATATTAAAGAAGACCTCTTCAAAACGTTGTAATGTGCCTGGTGTTATGGTATGGGGAGAAAAATACGTATAATAAAGTTATGATTCTATCTATTAGACATATTCTAAATTCTCGACGATCTTTGAAAAGCTAGCTCGTATATCGGTGGCGATAAGGTATTTGTATTATTGAGTTACGATAGACAAGATTTTTGGCAAAACTTTAAACAAAACAACAAAATATCTCGAATCGTCTTTATGTCAAAAACAGAGTTGTAAGTAGTCAGTGGTAATCCAATTAAGATCAGGATGAATTTATTTTTTTATTTCTCTTAATCACTTTTTATCACTTATTTTTTTACGAATATTTGTATACCTAGTATTTATACAGGTGGGTGAAATTAAGTATTAGCCTACATTAATATAGGGTATATTATGCTACACAAAATAACTTGTGTAATAAATCTTATTAAGTTAAAAATACACATGAATTAAATATTATATAATGATTAGTAATTACACATGACTTTCCATAAAGTGTTGCTGATATGTAAAGAAAGGCGTCGAAAGAATAACTTCGAAACCGTATGGGATATCTACATGCAGTTTTCGCCATTCAAATCGTCTTGAAATTTCGCATTGAAGGCATGTGTCGACCACCTTCACATTTTTAAAAAATTAAGTTTCATTCAAGATGGCGGACGAAATTATTTGATTCATTATAAAAAAGTATTTTTTATTCGAGTGAGGTTCACATTTGCACATATCTTGAAATTTTCCTCACATTCGAAATATAACCCGTTTCGGACTTTTCACCCACCCTGTATTTATAAAGATGAGCAACATTTTGGTCATTAGCGACTTCTTATGGTTAAAAGAACAGTGGGTTTGAATGTTTAATAATGTTCTAGACCCTAGCCGGAAATCGAACCCGGGGCCTTCCCTTTGCAACGTAGGTAGCATGCTGACCACTGGGCCTAGAAAGTCGTCATTTGCATAATTTCCATATATATGTTTTTAAATTGTACTGTTTACTGTTGTAGACTGGTTTGCCGCGTTTTCTCTAGGTGAAATACTAAACGAGTCTTCTATTTTTCCATGGAATAGTTTTCCCCACTACTTTACAGTAGTATAACATTTCAGTTCCTTATCCCAACATTTTGAATTATCATATATATTGTATATTATTTTATGTGACAATAAAGTTTGTTTATTTATTTATTATGACTGATGGGCTCATACATAAGCGGTTTCTTCTCATACATGAGCGCAACATCTGTGTTTGCTACATCCGAAGATATTGAATGTGTGTTGTTCAACTACCTGTAGTCATCACTGAATATTGATGTGGTGTATTTTCTCTACACGAGGACTATCAGCTCAATCACTGGCCAGAGCATCTCTTTTACTGTTTTTGATAATTAGCTTCTTCTCATTAGTAAATTGATAGGATACATTGGTACTCTGAACGGTTTGGTCTCTATATTTTAAGGTCATTATGTTGGTATTTTCAGCTTCCAGACATCAACCTGCTCACGGTGGCATTTGGATACTTCTAAAGAACTAGTTCATACCCAAGTCTCTGGTGGCCACATGGACCAGATAATTATACTGTTGCTGCCTTTGGCACTTTGTTATCCCAAATATTTTCTTGTTCTGTTTCAATTTTGTCTTCGGAGCACTAGTGCCAATGAGCAGGCAACCCCTTTACAAATCTATTACCACTTGGGCTAGTATTCAGGAGCAGTTCTCATTGGAGACCAGGTACAACATAAGCTTCAAGCTTGTGTATTTCATCGCCAATGGCAACAATCAGCTCCATGGGCAATGTACACTGGCACTGCCAAATGGCGATGCAAGATAAGAGTTTGGTTCTCGGCTCCACTAAATAGTTTCTGTTCTATTGCTCCAGTGACATCGCTAGCTTACAATTGGTCAGTGATTCTTTTGGCGAACTCCTACAAGACTTCTAGTCTATCCTAGCAAATGTTACTGTCACTAGGTACTGGTGCTAGGGTGGTACCCATCCAGATAGCCTCTCTTAAGGCGTGGGCAAACCCGATTACACTTGTGTTTACATACCAGCTAGGTACCCTTTTTACTATGGTGAAAATAGTAATTCTTCCTCAAATCTAAGGGATGATGGTTACATAATACAAATTAAATGGTGGTAAAGTATAACCTCTAAAATAAAGTACAAACCAATGCTGAAGGTCAGTGAAGCGTTGTAGTTATACCAAACATTATCAACTATAGTATCATTATGTCGTAACAATACCTACTTCAAAACATACCTACATCTTGTGATAATTGTATGGTTATAGGTACAAAAAACACATAAGTTCAAAGGTTCAGAAGGCTCATTATTAATAGTGATGGTTGTCACTGAACCTTCATTTATGAAGAATTAATTTATTATTGTTCTGCAGAAATCCCTTTTAAAGAAGGTATCTGGACGGCCCATTGGCATAGTGGTTAGCGCAACTGGCTTCTACGCTGGGGTTCCAGGTTCAATTCCCGATCAGGTCTGGCAATTTTTCATCACTCATCTTCATGTATCATCCATCTCACTGTCTGCATTAGCAGCAATTGTAAAACAGTCAGAAGTACACCAAAAAAATTTGTCTCCTTAAACTGAACATTTTTTAGTATTTTTCAGGAAATCAGACATTAAATAACTGAAAAGAAAGTAATTTTGTTCAAACTCGTTTTATTTGGTAAATATAACTTGCATTAAAAAACATTTTAATATTCTGTCGGTTCAATTTAGCCAAGCTTAATTACAATTTAAAAAAATAGCAAATATAACAATTATTGGATTAATTATTACAAAACAAAAATATTATTACCTACATATTACCATGTTTTTTTTTTTAACTGATTCGCAAGAGTTCACATTTAAATATGATTGACGACTATGTAATTTAACAGAAAATTATATAAATTGTAATAAACAATAAATTATTATGAATCATCTACAAATATCCTCAACCAGTTCAAAAAAATTAGCAGTACAGCACTGTAAATTTTCTGATATCCAGACTCTTGTATTTAAAACTCAAGAATCAATGTATATAACCTTTTATTACTAATCTAATTACATAAAATAATGATTATTTTTTTATCAAACATCCTATGTAGGATTTTTAAACAGCCGTATTATTTAAAATTGAAATATATATTTCTAACCACCAGAATACGGTAACATAAAACACTTATCAATGTTTATGGCGCTTTCATGTATCTTGTACACATCTTCAGTAAATTAAAATTTATTTTACGTCAAAATTTAAAACTTCCTGCTCCTACCATGGTAGATAAGGAATGTGTGTCCTTATCTAATCTAGGAGCAGGAAGTTTTAAATTTTGACGTAAAATAAATTTTAATTTACTGAAGATGTGTACAAGATACACGAAAGCGCTATTAACATTGGCAAATGTTTTATGTTACCGTATTCTGGTGGTTAGAAATATATATTTCAATTCAAAAATAATAATATATAGCTACATACTATTATTGACTTCATGAAATTATAGCAGGAACCACTGCAAAAGCATATTTTTAAAAATGTTCTTTAATATCTAATTGACCTTGCTAAAGAAATTCCATACTCAGACAAGTTATTTTTTCCATTGGTTAAAATATGGCTATTTTTTAAAAATCCTCTGACTCAACATAATTATTGTTTGTCATCTGCTTCACCAGAAGTCGGGACGGCCAGAGTTTGGTGTTCAGATTTCAAAGCACTGTGCGCGGGAAGAGGACAGTTACCCCTACCTACGGTCCTATTCACTTCTCCTTAGACCCCTTCGCCTTTGAAAGAGAAAGGAAATGACATGACACGCATTCGATCCTCTTCTTTCTGTTCTATCAGATCGTACGCTGTTTTGACTACAGCGTTCGCACATACACTCTCATAAATCTTATTCTTTGTTGTTAGGCCTATCTATAATATCTTTTATTACTTGTTTTTGTTTATAATGATCTTTTGTAATTTTTTTAAATAGGTTTTTATTAATTTTTTATTACCTATTTATTACAAATACATTTACATCACTATTTATTATTACATATTTACATTAACATATATTTACAAATTTATTAAAAAATATTTACAGGAAATTAGATTTTTTACAACACTGCCAGCCTATTCTGAATCGGAGTTATCTAGCGGACTTACTCCTTCTATAGAACACAGGTTTACCGACATACCACTGGGGCCAGCTATAGGGTGATTCAAAAAGAGCGCCGGTTTTGATATATCAAATTAAGAGATTTATTTTATTGAAAAACTGAAAATAAATACATCAACAAGTTCATCTTTCCTTCCGATTTTATGTATGAAAAATGATGTCATGCATGTGTCCTCCTCTACTGCGCTGGCACGCATCAACTCTGTCCATGAAATTGGATATTACTGCACGACAAGTTTCGACTTCCATTTGCCCGATAACCCGTCGAATTTCCTCCTTCAAGTCATTGATGTTTCGGGGTTTATTGGCATACACCAATGACTTCAGATGACCCCAAAGAGGAAAGTCACAAGGCGTCAAGTCACACGACCTTGGTAGCCATTGATGGTCGGAATTACGAGAAATGATGCGATCCTGGAACCGTTCACGGAGCAACAACATTGTTTCTCGTGCAGCGTGACAGGTGGCACCATCCTGCTGAAACCACAACTCGTCAATGTCCATTCCATCCAAATGACGCCACAAAAACTCCCTAATTTGCTGGGTTAACAGCCACACTGTCACGAACCAACGCAACGTTCTGCTCAGTTTGGCCAGAACGACGACTTCCAGAACTTTTAAGGTCGACTGTTGAACCCGTCTCAAAAAACTTTTTCATGAGCCTGCGAACTGTTGATTCATTCGGTGCTTCATTACGTCCTAGAGTACCGCGAAGTCGCCTGACAGTAGCCGCATAATTCTCTCCACTCTGGTAAAATGTTTTGACGATTAACACTCGTTGCGCAATAGTAAACTTCTCCATGGTTAGACACAGACTGCGAGAGTACTACACTGCGAACAAGAGAAACTACAACTGAATCGTCAACCGGAATGTTCTCCAAAATAGAAATGTGGTCAAACAATGTTGCCAACCGATAAACAAAAATTTACCAGCCGTTTAAAAACCGGCGCTCTTTTTGAATCACCCTATACCTTCTCTCCTTCAGTTTCATCTTCACTGTCATCGCTGCACAAACTGTTGTCATCACTACTGGCCGAAGCAGGCCCATTTCTCACGTGAATTATCATTTCATCGACTGCAGTTTCCAATAATCCCTCTTGTTTCCAAGCTTCTTCAACAATTCGTTTTGTGTGGTCTACTGCTTTTCTCCAATCCTCAGATGTAACTTCTTCTATTGCTCTTGTAGTTAGTCTTTCGACCTCGGCGATAGTGTAGGTTTGATTATTTCGAGCGACTGACCCCTTTATTTGAGCCCATATCAACTCAATGGGATTGAATTGACAGTGGTATGGCGGTAGGCGAATTACACGGTGTCCCTTCTCTCTCGCTAGTTCATCGATTTCATACCGCTTCGGTGGCTTGTTGGCTTTAATAATTTCCAGAAGTTCACATTTTTTGCGTCTGCAGGAAACTCAATATTGCGTTCACGCAGCCAAAGAATTATCTCATTCTTAAGTGATGCTTGATTTGGTGGTTTGTGGATCTGTAGTGAATGCACGGGAGCATTATCCATACATATGACTGAATTTGCGGGCAGTTTTTCCAACATATTAGAAAACCATTTTTTAAAACCTGCCGCATTTAAGTCCTGATGGTAAACCCCCCTTTGCTTCGATTTAAATATCCGCAAACAACCATCAACAAACCCGTCACTTGTTCCCGCATGCATTACAATAAGACGGCTGCCCTTCCCAGTCGGTTCCTTCCTTGCACTAAATTTAGTGTTATCCACCCAGCTTTTATGAACTGTATGTCCGGCATTGACCCAGGTTTCATCCAGGAATACAATTTTTTCATAATTGACATTTCTAATTTCTCTTAAAAATGCACACCTGAGATTTACTACATCAGAAGTTTCCATTAAAAATTTCTGTTATCTATTGTCTTCCACTTGAAACCTAAATTCTTCAAAACTACACCCAAACTTGTCGTTCCACCAGAAAACAACTCTCTCTCCTTTAAAACTGCGAGTATCTTGAAACGTGTGGGTAATTCTCGACGTTTATAAAATTCGTAAACAACATTTCTAATTGCCACTTCTTGAAAATTATCGGGTTTCGTAACGCTTGATTCTCCTGCGCTTGATGTATCCTATGTTTATTACTGTTCATTGAAAAACGAGTTTCTGTGCTAATTAATTTTAGGCTATCTATTACGGTATATAGGCCTACTGTATGAATGATTATTGAAAAATACTAAGGTTTTACAAAAGAAACAAACCGTTATTATACTAACGTTTTTCAAAACAAACAACCGTATTGAAGAAAGATTCCGACAGCACTCGCATATTTTTTCGTAGGTGGGTTGTGGAATGCGTTTAGAATGGTGGGAGAGAGAAGCTGTCCCAAACCTGCCGTAGGTACCGCCCAGTGACAACGATAATGCGAAGGGAAGGGATAGCAGCATAGAAAATCCAACACCAAACTCTGGCCGTCCCGACTCCAGTTATAGTATTTATTACTTGATTACAATTTTTATAAAACTACTGAATGCAGTATTTTTGAATATTAGGTACTTTAATATATTGTATCTTATTACTTTTATTGTTTACTGTTTATGTATTACTGTGTGAATCTGTAGCAGATCATTTAATTCTTTCTATTATTTTTGTACACAGTATCTCAACTTTTCCGGATAAATTATAAACACACAAGACTAATTTTACTTAAATTTTTGAGCTTTTAAAACAATTCATAATGTTTTAAAGTACATAATTACCAAACTATTAGTAACTTTTTCTGAATAAAACACGCACCTAACCATTAAATATGATATATATAATTAAAATGTACTTTCTCAGAGATCAGACCCTTGGTAATAAGTGGACTGGGTGGCCTATACTGCCCATAAATGCAGTAAAATAAGTGGTGTTAAATTATTTGAAGTCGTCTGCTATTTCAAGGGCTACAAAAAATAGTTCTGTTTCTTATCACATGGTCAGCCAACGATATGAATATGACAGAAGCATTTCAGAACAGAAGAGGCAGAGGTGTAAAAGACACTAATCAGAGTTATCTCCTCTGAGAGTAATGAATTTCATTCTGCAGCCAGACCCTGTGGTGAATGAAGTGAAGTTGTCATGTGCAGGGTGGAGAGCAGATGCTTTTCAGTGGGCCTGCCATTCTGATAAGCCTACTTTTCCTCTCAGTGAGGAAGGCATAGGTAAATCATCTCACTCCTCGTTTTACTCAGTTAAGCCTCATGAGGTTCAAACCAGTCTTTCGGCTGATGTCCTAAACAACAGCTGAGCCATTAAGTATGGTATCACCAGACCCACCCTGGTCTATATACCCCTGGAGTCTATAACTCAGGGTCTAGACTTTATTAAAATGCTCCTTTAAAAGTAAAAAATAAATTATAATATAATTTTTATAAGTCAAATAATAAATTAGTAACAACTGTTTTTCAGTTTATTTATTCTATTTACTATGAGACATAATGGAGGCATCTGGATCAGTTACATAAAAAGTACTAAAAGAAACTTAAGTACATCAAGAAAATTAAGGATACACTAAAACGTAATCTTCAAAAGTATTGATCCAACAAAAAATTGAACTCCACGTGCTACCAGATATCAGAATATTTACTGTAACTAGAGATTTATAATATTATATTAATAATACCAAAGTTAAAAATTTTGTATAAATACATAATGACCATTACCTATGAGAGATTTAAATTTAATTATTGCAAAAACATCAAATAAATTTACAGATGTGTAGATATTGCAGTCACGAGAATGCCTTTTGCATATGGATGGGCTGTGAGGAAGGGAAGTGAAAATTTTACAGAGCTGCCAACCTCAATAGTGAGACACCACATTTCAATGCCTTGCAGTTACTATGTGCATTTTGTAAGCTGTGGTTTATTCCCAAGAAAATATTTTCTTCATAACCCTTATTAGAAAAAATCTGACCAGTAATGTAGCCTATAGCTTAATTACATCTAGAAATGATTGATTTATGGTAATTACCTAATTAAGTTTTGTTACAATAGAATTGTAAATTCTTTTGGAACAAAATCTTCTAGTAATGAATCACCTTCTTTGCTATCGCTATCACCGTCATCTTTACTATGTCTCACTGGTATCTACTGAACCGTTTTCTATTTTTACCAGGTTGAAGAAGTATAACTTTATCGCATCTTTATATTTTGAAATGAGGAAAGCGAAACAACACAGTAGTTAGCCACTCGCTCAAGCCTTTTGTTAAGAGACACGGAAAGGCATTTTTGTTTAGCTTCAACTTCACAACAATTTATTATACTGCATATTAGATTCATTCAGCACTGTGAATAGTACGACCACATTTTCAAGAAAACAAATATTTTGTTTACAGTAACAAACAGTTATATTCTTACAGTTAACCTAAAAAAAGATTCCACGATATACTGTATGTGCTCTGGGTATAGTTCACGTTGTTGTGTTGGCGAACTGATACCAAAGCAGTAGCGCATGCGCACTGATGCTATCCCCCCTTTACACCTCGTTAAAATCAAAGGCAAACTCATGATTCAAGTAACTATAATAAGAAATTCTGTAGTAATATAATAGCAGTAAAACAGAGATAATCTAGCACAGTGGTGATGCAGGTAGGGGAATTAGGTAGCACAGGGAGGAAGCCGAGGTGTTTGTTAAAATGAGAGTGGTAGGGTCTTTGTGGTAGGAGACAGCAGCGACTGAGCATATTCCCTCCTATTTTAAGAGGGAATATGGTCATATGCTAGCTGATATGAGGGAATGTACAAGTACTAAACTTGTACATTCCCTACAAAACAACAGACTGCTCTAACTGTAATCAGGAAAGCAGGGATGACCAAAATAGTCTTCTGCACAACTACTAACTACACTAGGTTACTTATGTTGTACTATACTGTTTTCTTTTAACAACATAAATAATGTAGTGTAATAAAAAATTAATAGAAAAATACATTTTTATGAAATTTTCAAACAAAAATATCAACAAACAAATACAATTGTATCTAGTTTATAATTGTTAAAAATAAATAAATAAAATTATTAGTTTAAAGCTACTGGAAAAAGTAAAATTAATTAACTTTAATTTATTAACCTACTTTACTACTTTTAAAATAGAATATAACTAACGATTAGGAACATCATTCAAAAATTAAGTAATATGGTTCTGGATAAAAAAATCCAACCTTTATTGCACAATACATTACAGAGAAGTAAGTTGAATAAATAATATACACTTTGCACACATTTATAGGTACAGAATAAATATCTTTGATATAAATAAATAGCATGAATCATTTCCCTGCAGCCCTGAAGAGGCTAAAAATATGGGTCTACAAAACTCTTTTGAGAAACCACAGTTTATAACAAACAAAGAATGTACCTAAATATCTTAGCATAAGATAGAGTAAAAACATAACCAAACTACTTCAAGTACCATGGAGAAGTAATGTAGACCAATATGGTATAGATAAAGAAGCCAATAAATTCAAAATCACAAAACTCCTTAAAAATTTTAGAAAGACCAAGAATACATAAACTAAACAAATCTTAAGGATGGGGAAATCAAGCATTATAGAAATGCAGTAAGATCTGAGGTACTTAAGCAGCCAAATTCACAACCTGAAACCAGGAAGAACTAAATGAACTTTGAAACATAGATGGGAAAGTACTTTGACCCAGACAGAAAATTAGAAAACAGTTTAAAACTTACGGAAAAATTGTTGAGCTTTACGAGAACGTACAAAATTATCTGATGAGATTAAGATACACAGATTTACCTTCTTTTATAGACTTCTGATGAGAATGGATAAGAATAGACTAACCAGGGAAATCCTTGATCAAGGAAGTAATAAAGACTATCAAATCATTCAAACAAGCCAAAAAGAATATAAAATAAACGAAATAACAGAGGGACATTCAGGTGAAAATTAAAACATATGAATGATCTCAAAGGAAACTTACAAGAACAGAATGAACCAGGAAAACTAAAAGAACACTTACGCAAATAATAAAAAAGTGCTGGGAACAGAAGGAAAAATATTCCAAAAAGTAAAGACTATGGATTATCTTACAATTGACTTTTTACAAGAAAATCTGATAATTTTTTTCCAATAAACAATTGGAAAATTGGAATTGTACAGAGATTCTCAAGATATTATATTCATAATACGTATTTAATTAATCAAATGAAAATCAATCCGTATTAATGTATAATTTTATAACACAGAAACCTATAAATCATCAGAATTATAAAATATTACTTAGAGTAAAATTATTAATATTTTTAAATAAAATGAAATTAGCAAATTTTGTTTGTCATTATCAGATTTGGTCGATTTCTGTTGTAACAATAAATACACTCTCCAATTTTCTTTTCTTTCTGGGTTACTATTTATTCCATTCAGAGTAAGCATTGAGTATGACACTTTCAAAATTTTATCAAGATACAGTAGATATTAGTCTCTTGGGTCATAATATAATTTTTCTGTTCCTAGTATAACTCAGTATGAATATTGATACAGTACCTAATACTTTTAGTACCAATTCAAAAGTACCAATCAGTTAAACATCCCTAGAAAAAATGTTTTGGGGTTGTTTTAGATTTGAAGTCCCTTGTTCATTAATTCTAGTACACAGTATGTTAAAAGCGATGGATACATCAAAATTCTTAAGACAATAATTGTGCCACAACTTCATAAGAAATTCCCACAAGGCAATGGAGTGTTCCAACGCGATTTAATGCCATGCCATATTGCCAAGAAAGTGAAAATAAATTTCGAACATGAAAATATTAGTGTTGTCATGACCAGGTTATTCCCGAGATATAAGCTCAGTTGAAAATCTTTGGGCAATTGTGAAAAACCAACTCTCAAAAGTGAATTTTACTACAAGAATAACCTCATTGTGTAGGCATCACTAACAGGTATCACAAATGAACATACTGGAAAAGGTTTAAGAAACAGTTATCAGGCTTTTACAAAGCAAAACAGCATGTACGACTCATCCAGCCAGCAACTGGTTAAGCAAGTTTCTACTGATGTAAACATAAATAGCACCTAAAGATTACTTATTTGGTAAGATATGTAAGTATCAAATTTATTACATACCACTAAATTATTAAATTTAATATAGTACAGGTTCAATAAATGCAACTATTTTATTATTAAACGGGAATCCTACTTAAATTACCACTAAAATAAAAGATTTGCTTACATTTTACTACAGTTCTTGAATATTTGGATGGAAAGAAGCAACGCTGCCATAAGGGGAGTCTGACTTCCGACTTATCCTCATGAGGAATATGTTAATTTTGAACATTAACCATAACCTCAATCTGAAAACACACGCAATAACATATGAATACGGCTGATAATGCAACAAGAGAGCAGTCCAACCCACAAAGATTTCTGGCAACATATGCAGCAATTGGGCATCAAAGTACACAGTTAAAAGATATAAAACTGTGGTGTTACAGTTAATAGCCACATAATGTCCACATATTGTGCTAATGACCCTCAAGAGTTTAATTTGATGGTAACTTTTCCCACATTTCTCATAAACTGCCATAGACAGGACTGTAATTTTATTTTGTAAATCGGCATTTACTGATTGGAATAAAACCAGGTTTAAAAAGAAATTTCTAACTCTCTAAATCTTAAAGAAATATTTTTAAAATTTTCAAAAACTACTGCAAATATTTTAATTTTCCTGTGTAAGGAACTACAATTTAACATGTTAAACAAACCGTGGAAATTTAGTTTTATCATTTATCAATTCAAAGAAATCAAGAATAAAACTTAAAAAACGGTAATTTTCATAAAACGAGTAAATACTAAATGGATTTTTTCACAAACAAAACAAAATTAAACATTTTTTTTATCATAAGGAAAAATTTTCCTAGTTTTCATAGTAAATTAAATTTTAAACAGCATTCGACAATTAAAATCTGAAAATCATTTTTTTTTATTTTTCCGCCTTAAGACTCCCCGTAAAATCTAGTTTCATCCTTTATAAGACTTAAGTTAATTTTAGAAATGTAATTAAAATAAAATTTTGTCAATTTTCTTTATACGTAATGAACAGTAGCAAAAATTTGGTTGAACTGTGTATTGTTCGTACAATATTAGTAAACCACGAAGTCATCTGTTAAAAAGATGGGTTGATTTTGCATGTACGCGTTAAGTGGTTATATAATTATTTGGACTGTGCAATTTCAAAAATTGATTTTCATATTTTGGTGTGGTTCAGGATATTATATTTAAGTCAAGGAAAAACTAATAGCAATATCTCATGAAAATTACCATAAGAAATGATGCCACTATCAGTCTCCATCTTCTTTTCAAGCTCAGTAAGCAACAAAAAAATAAAATTCTCTTTTATAACAATTTCCTTCCTCGACTATTATCTTAAAAGCAAATGATTGTACACTTCATGCACTTTTTTAACAAGTGCTGAACAGTCACTAATTTACGCAGGTACAGTGGAACCTCAGGACTCCAAACTAATTGGCGCTGAACTCGGTTCGGATTCAGTAAAATACTCTTTCAGGTATAAAAGAAAGACCAACTGATCTCTGAATGCAAAGACGCAGAGGAAAACTGCCTCCAAGAACAGATTGCAAGCGATGACAATGGTCATTAAGTGTTGATGACATTGTTTCCATGGTTAAGAATCAAGATCAAAAATAATCCCGGCAAAAGTGAAGAAATATCTTAACAGATCTTTTATCACAACCAAATCCTGCTAGTGCACTTGAATTTTTGCTACACTAGTATTAGAATAGCACAAGGCAGCTACACTGACCGATGTGATGTTTATGCAGCGCTGGTGAAACATCACCAAGCAGGCTTAGTTCCTCACATCAAAAAAAGATAACCAATTAAAACTGGTTAAACATTAGCTTTGTTTCTAATTCTTAATTGTTATTTTTCTTTAATGTTTTTAAAATTTATTTCAAATTTATTAATGTATTATTAAATAATAATAAAATAATAAATTTATTATTTTACTTTCAACTTTTTTAAATTGTAAAAAAAGTTTGGGTCACTGAGGTTCTACTGTAAATACAATCAAATATACAATCCTTCAATAAATATACATGTTCTTAATTTACTTCATTTGACAGAAACCTAATTATATTTTCGGTATTATATCCACACTTTCAGCGCATTTATTTAGCCTAGATTATAAGGCAAATTTAATCAAATACAGAACCGATATCAAAACATAAAATTCCGATTACACAATGATTCTGAATTCTGTGTAAGTTTTTAAACAACTTTAAATAGTTATACTTCAGATTTTAATGAAAATTATGTTGATATTATAAAAATACTAAGAAATGTATCAGAATTGTAACAAACTATCACATCAAGATTAAGTAATTCCTATAAATAATTAAATATTAAACTAATATTGCCATATTCTGTTTTGAAATAGATATTTCTCAGGATTAAGGTTTCATACAATGTTGTTTTTTTAAGTCACAATAATTCTACTAAAATGTATTTAAATAAATACATTAATATTGCTTTAAATGATGTTAAATAATGAATGCTTACTTAAGAAAAATATTGTAATTGGAAATAAAATAAATTTAAGTAATTCAGTACTTACTTGAAACGGTAATTGAAGAACTGAGTGAATGATTGTGTTATGTAACATTTTTTCAAAACTTAGTTTTTATTGATTATGTAATAAGTAATGTAGATAACATAGAAGAAACCTTTGTCTCTACCGTTTAAATAAATAATAGTGGATAAAGGGGTGATAGTACATAAGGTACAAGGCCAATTTAACACTTTGAACCATAAACATTTAAGACATGCTCTGTCCAGGAATCCAGACGCTTTTTGAGGTATAAGAAAAAATTTCTCATGCATTCCAATTTTGTTGTAGATTTGCGTTCTACACACCATTAAAAGATAATAGAATGCAGTTTATTTTAACATGTTGAGCCCGGAGGCTAGAATCATGGATGCTTTGCTACACCAACTCACCACTATAGTGAAAAATACCATGACGCCTTAATGCGTCATCCACCTACACAAACGATCTTACTTATTTGTTGATCTATTCATCAGCTAAATATAGTATGGTATTATATTATACGTTTGCTATTTAGTTTCTACAAAATTTATATTTGAAATTCATTTTTTAGTTAATACAAATTAATACTTATAAATTAAATAAATTAAAATTATTTTTCCATGCATAATCTTAAATAGAAAAACACATGGAAATTAAGTAATAAAAATACTTTTACTCGAGCAAAATAATTTTTAAACATGATTATAACAGTACATACATTTATTATTATATAACGTACAATACATAAGAAATACAGTGCAGAGAAATCGCAAGTTCTCGAAGTAACAGAAATAACTTTTGTAATAATTGAACTATTTTTATGTAAAAATGTAATATTCTTATCTTATCTTGGTAAAAAGAAGTCACTAGGAATGGAGAAATTCGTAGAATACATGATATATAATTACACAGCACTAGGAGTCTGAACAGACTACACTTTTAAAATTTGTTTAAAAGTTTATGGCAGTAGATAACAAAAGACAACCTTCACTGTAGTGCTAGTAGGATCAGTCTGAATGCCTGAACAGCATTTACTAACACTACCCGTGTGCCATTGATTGAACAAATGCTATAGAAATGCAGTAGGGTACATGACGCCTTAAGGCGTCTTTCAGCCTCAACGTTTTAATACAGTAGAATCTCAGTAGTCCGGCCTGCTCGGGACCGAGAGGATGCCAGATTACTGAAAATGCCGGATTACTGGATGTGTTGGAATTTTGGAACTATAAATTATAAATTTAAACAAAAAATGAATATGCATTGATTTCTGTCATTTTAAATTAAATTAACTAATTAAAAAAGGTTTGCTGAGTAGCCTATTTCTGTAGTTGTACTAAACATAATTATCGGCTATTGATATCGCCTAGTGCGGTGTGGGGGTGCTCGTGTTCTGAGAATTACATTTCGTTGTCAATTCAGCATGAAGTATAGAGTATGACCCAGTTCTAGGTTTTGAATAAAAGGCCAAAAATTATTCCATTTAACAATAATTAAGGTCTGCTTATTTATTTCTTTAATCAAATCCTAAACATACATGTTATATTAAATCCGCCGTAATTAGGTTGAGTTGATTTCCCTAATTCAATTTAAATCTTTTACCAAAATTTGTCCTAGGTGAGGTTTCATACTTTTAGGCCAAATATTTTAAGGGCCGGATTATTGGAGGTGCCGGACTAACGAGATTTTACTGTATATTATATTACATAATTATTTTACTAACCATGACAATTACAATAAAGAAGATAAAGAAATACCCATAACAGGCAGGTGGAATGTTAAATTATTTGCACTCTATCTGTTAGTTCCAGGGCTACAAAACATAGTTGTTTCTTATCACATGGTCACCCACTTATATGACTGAAGCATTCAAGAACAGAAGAGATAGAGGTGTAAAAGACACTAATCCGAGTTATAGATGGGAGCTCACTTGATTGCTAGCGTAAGGAATTCGGTTGGAGAGGGTTGTTTGTACGATACCCCTCCTCCTAAAACCTAGTAGTAGTAATAATACCATTAGTATGCGCTGTTCTAAAAATATTAGTCACAAACCTGTTTGAATAACTACTTTAGTACCAAAATATTTCATTAGATATTTCATTAGATTCTCGTATAATAGCCTAATAAAGTAACAAAATGTATTAGTTTTTAATATTTTACTACCGAATATTAATTTTATATCAGTTTGTTTATAAATAGGCAGCGTAAAACAATATTAGATTTTTTTTTTTTTTTATTGAGTGATGATGCCTACATAAGCCTTGGGCTTGTGCGTAGGTACTGATATGTGGTGATTTACAGATGAAAAAATGCCAGACCTGACCGGGAATCGAACCCGGGACCCCGGCATAGTAGCCAGTTGCTACTATGCCGGTAGTAACTGATTACATACAATAACTAGATTAATAACTTGATGAGCTGCGAACATAATTAACGCCACTACAGTGAACGGTCTCACAGTAAAACTGACACATAAGAAAAGTAAATATTTTCAGAATGTACAGTACACACGTCACCATGTGGATGTAAAGCAACCGATGCTATGACATCACGTCTTACTGTCACCAGTCCCCCTTGCCCTTCATCTCGCACTAGCAAACAAGTCAGCTCCCAACTATTTTTCCTCCGAGAGTAATGAATTTCATTATACAGCCAGACCCTGTGGTGAATGAAGTGAAGGTGTAGTTTGCTGAGTGAAAAGCAGATGCTTTTTAGAGGGCATGGCATGCTGATAAGCATACTTTTCCACTGAGTGAGAAAGGCAAAGGTAAACCACCTTACTCCTCGTTTTACTTAGTAAAGCCTATAGAGGTTCAAATCAGCCTTTCGGTTGATGACTTAAACAACAAGATGAAGAAAGAAATTGTTACATGTTGCTGGTGATTACATAACTGGCTTTCAAATCATAAAGCAATGATAAATTTTATGAAATTGAAGCATTGAAACACCGGCATAAACTGCATCCCCCCAATATGTTTCTAACATGGGGTTATTTTGTTTTTGTTTTACATCCAACTGTTTTGCAAATTTCTGCTAATGCAGATGATGAGAAGGATGATAGATGAAAATGAGTGATGAAAAAATGCCAGACCTGACTGGGAATCGAACCTGGGACACTGGCGTAGAAGACAGTTGGGGTTAGTATTTACTCAATATTTTTTAAATACCCTGATAGGTAGCACTAAATAATGTGTATATCATTCCAAATTAACGATTATAAGACACATTAAGTCGAGCTCATATCATCTGAATTATAACAGAATTAAATATGACAGTCCGTGTCACAAATAAGCTTTGTACTTCCAGTCAAAATACCTATCCTATGTAATACACAGGCTCTGGGTTCAAAAGTGTTAATTTTATGTTTTGTAATAGATAAAGGTGTTAAAATCACAAGACACTTTCCACCAGAATGCACTAAAATTTGATACAATTTCTTTTGAATAATAACAGATAATGCCCATAACAGGCAGCTGGAGTGTTAAATTATTTGCACTCGATCTGCTAGTCCAGGGCTACAAAAAATATTTCTGTGTCTTATCACATACTCAGCCAATTATATGACTGTAGCATTTAACAGCAGAAGAGGCTGAGGTGCAAAAGACAATAGTCAAGAGTTATCTCCTCTGAGAGTAATGAATTTCATTATTCAGACAGACTCTGTGGCCAATTATATGACTGAAGCATTTAACAACAGAAGAGGCTGAGGTGCAAAAGACAAAAGTCAAGAGTTATCTCCTCTGAGAGTAATGCATTTCATTATTCAGCCAGACCCTGTGGTGAATGAAGTGAAGGTGTCATTTGCATGGCGGAAAGTAGGTGCTTTTCAGAGTGCCTGGCACGCTGATATGCATACTTTTCCACTCAGTGAGAAAGGCACTGGTAAACCACCTTACTCCTCGTTTTACTTGGTAAAGCCTCCAGAGGTTCAACCCAGCCTTTTGGCTGACGACCTAAGAAACAATAACAGTTCACTGTGGGAATAAACTTTATCTTCATCATTAAATGGTGTTATTAAATATTTCTTTAAGAAATTCTCTTATGAAAAATTTCAAGTCTTGTGTTGAAACACCATTCACCCATTCCCATAGAATGCAGATTTTTAGTTCATGAATGAGTTATAAGCATAAAATGTTATAAAAGACATTTAATACTGAAAAGTAAAGTGTGAAGAACTTAAAATTAAATGAAGAACTACTACGTAGGTACCAAAATGAAACAAATCAAGACGATTTACAAAACGATGGGAGCCCTAAAACTTTGAACACATTTTCTCAAACTATACTTTTTTTACACATCACCATCATCCATTAAGCTCTTCAATTCTTAGTAAATAAGCCAAGACCTACAAAAGAATAAAATTTCTGATTTCTTCTTTTATCACTCTTAACATATAAATGCTACAAAAGAAATGACATGAAGTAAATTAATTTTCACCAACATATTTACAGTATTTGGGATAATAAACCTTTTAAATTATATCTAGTCCATTTAGAGAGAAATCCATTTACATCATTTCAGGACAAGAGATTTATAAAAATATATTATGTCTCTGAATGATTTGAATTAGGACAGTTGACAAGACAGAACAGTTCTGAATAGCTTTTGACAACAAAAATCATTCCACAATTTCAAAATGCACAGCGCTTTGTGTAATGGAATTACAAAATTTTTAGCTGTAATTTAAAAAAAAATTGTTTAGGTGTTTATCTGTAAACACTGACAAGTAATTTCTTCCTCAAATGTACTGAATAGCTTTTGACAACAAAAATCATTCCACAATTTTAAAATGCACAGCGCTTTGTGTAACGGGATTATAAAATTTTTAGCTGTAATTTCCAAAAAAATTGTTTAGGTGTTTAACTGTAAACACTGACAAGTAATTTCTTCCTCAAATGTATGGTGAAAAGAGATATGTAAAACCTTCTCTTTTCTCAATTCAGTACACAAAATTGCATCCCATGATACATATGTTTCATTGAACCGATAATATTTTAGTATAAGAATAGATCATGAGCACAAAATATAGGTTATAAATAAATCTTCATAATGCATACGTTCAATCCTATTGTTCAATCTTATTGTAAAAATATTTTAGTTTTCACTGAGCTTTTACAGCAGCTATAACACTTGCTTTTTAACATTTTTTAATATAATCCTACTTTCTACTGACATGTTTTGGTGGATCCACCATCATCAGAGTACACAAAATTCAAACTTAACTTTTTTTTAAGTATTACTAAAATTTACAAAAGATGTTGCATCTTCAATAATTTGTATAAAACTTTAATTATTGGTGGCAATTTTAAAAATTGTCATCTATAATTTTCCTTTGTCCATCCATCATACCCAGATGTCAAAAACTACAAGATATAGCAACAAATGGTTTTCGAATTTGTAATCTACACAAAAAGATAGTCAACGTGATTTGAAGTTCTGGTTTTGACAGTCTGCATTAGCAGAAATTGCAAGCTAATCAGACCAAAGCAACAGATAGACATAAAACCCAAAAAAAGGACCTAATAAATAATGAAATTCAAGAAATTAAAGTCAGAAACTACAAGAGATAGCAACAAACAATATTCAAATTCATAACTACACAAAAAGTTAGTGGGCCTGGAAGTTCTGGTTTCAGGCGGAAGTGGCCCAAAATCAGAAGTAAAGAAATCAAAGTTGGAATTTGTAAGCGAAAATAGTATTATTCGATTCCTCTTAAAGCGTATATACAGAAATCACTAATGGTTTTGCCATAAATTAAAGGTAGGCCCTAAGCCTTTTTAAAAATTACCACCAGACATGAGACGCGTAGTCTCATGAACTTTTCAAATTTAACTTCATTCATATTCTGTGCAGATAGCGGGAGCAGTCAATATTTTTACATCATTTTAAAATTTAAAATGTCTTGCTTCTGTTAATTTAAGGGGAGACTGCACTTTGTATCCTACCAATGTTAAATTTGATATATTTAGGTATATTTTTCAAAGGATTGGTAAAAGATAGGGGAATAAAACTTTACACACGTATAGTTGTCGGGTGTCTTTAGCTACTAACATTTTTTCAATTTAATCTATCGAACCATAAAATTAAAAACAAAATAACGAATCGCATACATTTTTACAAATTTATTTTTAATGTTTTTTGCATATTACTAATTGTTGGAGCATTTAAGGAAGTCATAAAAATGCCGGTATATGTGCGAGTACAAGATGAATAACTAGTAAAAATTTCAGCCCGGTAGATTTGGTTTCCGAGAAAAATGTAACTAAAATTTTAAAAATATAAATTTACAAGAACAGGCAAAAAACAAAGAACCAAAAACAAAATGTACACACATAAGTAAATTTCCCATCAACAGTTGGGTAGAAAAATGAACCAACAGGAAAATATTAAAAATAGTATGCAGATATTTAAAAAAATTAAAATTCCCTTTGTTTTTAAACGATCAGTATAAAATTATGAAAAATATTCGTTCTTGGTTACATGATAATTTTTCTGGGCAGACCTGGTAAAAACTTAATTTGTTTATTAAAATAATGTTTTTGACGTAATTTAATGTTTTTCTTGTAGATCTAGGGCTGAACTATTGAAAAACATAAAAAAACCAAAAATTAAAATTTTCAGTCAAAACGATCATAGTCTTACCTTAAATGTTTGTATACATGGGTCACCTCACATTTTTTGATTTCACTTTTGTTTTTATTATTACATGGTTCTATTACACTGAACTGTTCGTTTATTTTACCGAACTCATCACTTTCCTTTTTCACATGATTTGTGTAATTTGATAAATTGTACTCACATTTCAGTGCTTTTTGGCATTCATAACATTGGACTTGAAAATTATGACTAGTCATACCAATAATTTTTTACAATCCTCATTCCTACATTCCATTTTACATACACGTTAAGTGACATAGCAGCTGTAACGAGTCAGTGAAAAATTAAATATTTTACAATACGATAGGTACCTAAGTATTTATAATTTAAGATTTAACACAACCTCCTTTTAGTTTAACCAACTGCAGTAAAATAAATTATAAAAAATAAAATGGATTACTATCAGGAACAGATTTTTAAAATATTTATGACTGACAATATTTAATAATACCAGTCAACCAGTCTCACTCATATATCCTTTTATTCCACAGAGCAGAGCATAATTTATGCTACAGGTTTTAATAAATTTTGTTATTTGCCAATTTTGAAAATAATTGTTTAGGGTAAAAGAGGTTTATGCTGGATTTTTCAAAAAATTAATTCTAATAAAATAAGACTCACCTGCACTGTATTCGAACAAGAAAGCTTTCAGAATTTTAGTCAATTTGTTTATCAACTGGGACAATAATATGGAATTCTAAAATTGGCCAAAGCATCCAGGTAATGTAAATAATTACTTTTGCTAGTATCAACAGCTTTCTAGATACAAAAATGGCCATTTTTTTAAACCTTTGATGCACAGAGTAACAATAAATTGTTCCTCTATTGTTCTGCTAAAATGCACAGGTTAATAAATTATAAGTATTATTTTTAAAACAAAATGTAGTAGTCATTCTTCCTAACAGACACAACATATATATCCTTAAAATGAATCTAAAAAATTGTTTTTTCCGTGAATTTAAGATTTATATGTTTACGTAGTTTTACGTTTTGTATTTTAACTGTTGGAGTCCCTGAACCAAGTAAAGTACCTACACGGACAATGTTTTTTACACAAATGTTAAGAGTAAGGATACATTAAAAAAAAATCATAACTCAAGAATTATTATACATTTTAAGTGTTTTACGCATTGTGTCAAATGTCAAAGTTGGTTTTTCCTGTTCATTAAATCATCGAAAACTTGACATTCAGTATTTTTTTAACTTAAAAATTTGTGCATCACATTTTAAATGGTATTTTCAAAATCTCCAATATTTTTTTGGTAATTTTTTCATACCCAAATCTTTAAAAAAATTATATTTGGTGATGGTTTAAAAAAACGCTTGTTTTTGTTTAAAATGGCCAGTGCATTTTAGCATGTACTATAGAAAAACCCTCAAACGTCAAAGGGTAAAGTATCCCAATAACATAATCAATATCGTTTTTAATGAAAATTTATTAAAAGATGAAATAAATAACTGAAATAAAGTTTTATTAACCCAATTTGAATGTAAGAAATCAATTTTATTATTTATAACAATATACATTATGTCAGTTCTCTATAAATAAATAAATAAATAAAAAAAAATACAATGCTTCTTTTACATAATTATATAATCTAAATGCAAATATTAAGTGTTCATGAAAGAAAATTATGCAGACTTAAACTAAAAAATTATAAGTAGAATAATATTTAATTCGATAGACTAAATGTATCAAAATTATGCAGAGAATTCAAGCCTATAAATGTAACAAAATAAAAATAATTGAGGTATACCAAGAAAACAAATACCGGTAAGTATCAAACCATAATTTCCAGTAAAAACATTAAAAAAATTATTTACTTTAATTTGTAAACTATTAATTCATATAATTATAGACTAAATATTTATTTATTAATTTACATATAAAAAAATATTATGTAATAAAAATATCTCAAAAAATTCCAATCAAGCTTCAATATTTATGGTTTCCCAATTTATTAATTATGGGATAATGAATACATATATCATTTTTGCAGTACTTAAACAAAACCTGGTGAATTATAAATTATAAAACAAAAATTAAAAAAATTATATATTAATATTTTCTCTTAATTTTATAGTTAAAAAAATAATAATATGTATTATGGCTTAATTGCAACTCTGCTTTTAACACAAAATAAAACAGAAAATAATATGCACAGTTAATTTATCACAATATTTTAATAAATTATTAGTCTTTTCATTCTAAGGTTTAATATGAATGCACTCGTAATAACTACATTTAGAATTAAAATGGTGAAATAGATATTATGATTAAGTAGTTATTAAATATTAATATTAAATAATAAAATTAAATGAGGTGTATGAAGAGCAAAGCTTGATTTTGACTTCTTTAAAGAATGGTTCCCTTTTTAAAAACAAGGCACACTTTTACATAATAAACATTCCCACAACACATAATATAATTTAAAAAACACACTTTTAACCACAGAAAGCTGTAAATTTTGTTATTGTAAAGCAGAGATTATTTGATAACAATTTTTTGTTTAATTAATACAAAGTATTTATAAATTTACAAAAACTATTCAATACATTTAGGAATTGAATGTCAGATTATCGAATTTAATAAAATAATAAAAATATACAACTAGCATGCCCATTGCAGCTTCACATGCGAAAAATGATGTAATCAATTTTTTTTTTAAGTAAATGCAAAAGAAATTGTGTAGCTGCCAACGTAAACATACACACACCCTTACCAACACATACAATATTTTTATAAATTCCCCCACGTACATTTCTCGTTATTCTACCCTTTCAACTATGTAATGTATTTATGTATTTCAACAATAAGTTTACACATACACATACAACGTTTTGATAATTTCCCTTGTGTATGTTTCTCGTCAGGAGGCGAAGTAAGTCAGTGATCGGCTGGCTTGCATGTGCCGTAGCATCACGTCCAAGAGAGCACACCTGCTCCCTTACTTTTTGTAGCAGTTTTTCGTGCCCGTGCCTCTGGAAACTCCTCGGCCTTTTTATGGCTACTCATCAGCCAAGCATTGGTCTCGCCGAGGTGAGCTGAGATGCTGGGCTTCAGTCTGTCTTTCCCTATCCTTGTCCTTGGCATCTAGCACTTTTTCTATCCGTGCTAGAGGCGACTTCTCCTACTGTAGCTGTGCCCAACCCAGTGGTGTTATGCGTTTACCGTGCCGAAGGGTGGATGGCACTGGGGCTTTAGTCAGTGTCGTTAACGGTGCCTGTAGGATACCTGGCTCTCTCCTACAGTAATTGTGCCTTACCCCTGCACGCGGGGCTCTGCAGGGGCGGACTGTATACTTCCCTTGCTGCTCGTGGGACCAAAAATGGAACCGATTAAACAAAAAAATTTAAAATCAAAGGAACAGGGGGATGAACGTCCCCAAATGGAGGCCCAACCAGAAATGGGGGGGCCAGAACAAGCTGATGGGATTGCAAGTCCCATGGTCATCGAAGACCAAGGGGAACAGCAGGCGAGGGTGGCAACACCTGAGCGCCTGGGTTCTCCGGAGGTGACGTCGAAGGAAGAGGTGGAGCTCCCTAAGAATGAGGGAGGAACTTCGAAGATACCCAAGGAGGTGGGTAAAAATGTTACTAGGCTGAGTGGGGCTGCTAAGAAGCGCCTACGTTGGCTCCTAGTAAAGGGTGTGCCATACGAGGAAGCGAGGGAGGAGGCCGTTCAGCCTTTGTCTCCGAAGAGGGGTGAACAACCCCTTAAGAGGCAGAGGTCGGATGGGTCGACTCCTGAGCAGACTCGGGTAAGAGATCCCCCCAAGAAGAGGGCAAGAGGTCCTCCAACGGGGGAGAAAGGGGTGGCTGGTCATGGCATGGAGTACAGCCGGGTGGTCGCGGGTTCCAGGGTTGGTATCCTGGCGGTCGGCTACCCGGAGGTGCTTCTGTCCAGGGAGCAATTGAAGGCCACAGAGAAGGCGATCCTGGAGAGGGTGAGAGGACTCGATATTGAGGGGGATATTTCCCCGAAATTCGTGGGCTCCACATTCAAACCGGGATACCTGGTCCTGACCTGCAAGGACGAAGGAACTGCGGAATGGGTCAGGAAGATAGGGGGTGCTCTGCAACCATGGAAGGGGGCTAGGCTCAAGGTGGTGGGGGAGAAGGACCTTCCCCGGCCTGTGGTTGTGGTAGGGTACTTCCCTAACAGCAAGGAGGATAAATCGGAGGAGATCCTCAGGATGGTGGCTGTTCAGAACCATGATCTGCTGGTGGACCAATGGAGGGTTCTGCAGAGGTTGGAGAACAACCTCATGGTCCAGTTGACCTTGGCGGTGGATGGCCGGTCGGCGGTCAGGCTTCGGAGGAATCCGGAGGTTGACTTTAAGTTCGGTCAGATACGGCTGAGGTTAAAGGGATCAAGGATGGAGGAAGGAGCGATTACTGATGTGGAGGGGGGTCAAGGGACGGAGGTGAGGAAGGGTCCTGATGTCCACAAGCAAGCAGCAGTAAAGGAAGGAGGGGCTAGTGAGGAGGCCCCGGCATCAATGGAGGGAGTGGAGATGGAGGAGCCGCCAGTGGAGGAGGGGTGCCCGAATCTGGTGGTGGCAAGTCCATCTCAAGCGGAGGTGGAGGGACCTGAGGAGAAGGAGGAGTCGCCTCGGGCGGTGGGTAGTCCACCGCAGAGGAGAGCTCCTAAGAAGGGAGGTAAGGGTCCTTCAAGGAAACCTGGTGGAGGAAGGAGGGATGGCAGTCCCGTTGCCGGTCCGTCGGGGACGGGGCGGCAGGTGCTCCAACCAGGAGGAAGAGCTCGTGGGCCGAAATTCCTGCAAAAGCAGGAAAAGAGGGACCACGGGAAACACAGACGACATTGAAGGGCAACGTCGTCCAGGTGAACCTTCACCATTCCAAGGCAGCGTCAGCGGCGCTGGGTGAAAGGTTCTGCAGGGAGTCGCTGGATATGGTGCTTGTCCAGGAACCATGGAGTAGAGGTGGACGGATCTGCGGACTCTCCTCCATAAATGGTAAGTTGATATATGATACTAGTATATCCAACCCTAGATCATGTATAGTGATCAGAAATGATTTAAAGTGTTTCCCTTTGTGTGTCACTAGGGACCTTGTAGCAATCTCTATGGAGTTGCAGAGGGGGAGTAGGAGGGAAGAGGCTGTTGTGGCCTCCGCCTACTTCCCGGGGGATTGCGATGAGATGCCCCCTGCGGAGTTTCGTCGGCTGGTGGAAGGCTGCCGGAGACGAGGTCAGGAGTTGGTGGTTGGATGTGACTCAAACGCACACCATACCGTTTGGGGATCTACCAACACCAACAGGAGAGGTGAATACCTACTTAAATATTTAATTAGTAATGATTTATGTTTGAGTAATATAGGTAATGAGCCTACCTTTGTGACTGCTGGGAGGAGGGAGGTCTTGGACCTCACTATAACTAGCGAGCTCACGAGGTATGAGATCAGAGACTGGAGAGTCTCTGAGAAGGCATCTCTTTCTGACCACAGGTATGTGGAATTTGCTATGTGCCTGGGGGTCGGGAGGAGTGAGAGTATAAGGGTACCGAAGTTGACGGACTGGGAGGGCTTTAAAGAACAGGTGCAGTCTGAAATGGAGGACGTCTGTGGCACCCCTAGGTCGGTAATAGAACTAGAAAGGGTGGCAGACAATGTAAGAGAGCGTCTTAACAGGGCCTTTTGTGATAACTGCCCTGAGAAAAGACGAAATATGGTAAGAAGGGTGCCATGGTGGAATAGTCGGCTGGAGAAGTTGAAATCCAGGACTAGGAAACTGTTTAATAGAGCCAAGTATAATGGGGAGTGGAGTGAATACAAAGTGGCTCTAACTGACTATAATAAAGAGTTGAGGAGGTCCAAGAGAAGAGCCTGGAGGTCGTTCTGCGAGGGGGTAAATGAAACCCCTGCTGTTGCACGACTTTGGAAGGTTCTGAGCAAAGACCACTCAAATCCAATTGGACAGTTAAGGAGGGAAGATGGAACCCTGACTGAAAGTATGGAGCAAACGGTGGAGGTGTTGTTGGAGACACACTTTCCCGGCTCGCTAGAGGACCGCCCAGATGAGGAGGAGAGGGAGAATCGGGGCGGTCATGGAAGGGATCTGGCCTTGGCGAGAAGGGAGGCTTGTGAGGTCTTTACGTTTGCCAAGGTCAAGTGGGCTGTGAGTATGTTTAGACCATACAAATCGGCTGCCCCTGATGGGATTTTCCCTGCTATGTTGCAAAATGGGGGCAACAAGCTAATTAGGCATCTGCTACATATCTTTAGGGCCAGTTGTGCACTTGGATATGTACCGAGGAGGTCTTTATACCGAAGGCTGGGAAACCCCCAATTGAGCCTAAGTCATATAGACCGATCAGCCTGACTTCCTTTGTGCTCAAAGTAATGGAGAAGGTAGTGGACAGACACATCAGGGGTGGGGCCCTACAGGAAAGGCCCCTGCATGGGTGTCAGCATGCCTACCAGACTGGGAAGTCTACTATTACGGCTCTTCATGATGTGGTAACACGGATTGAGGGGAGCTTGAGGGATCAAGAAATTGCCCTGTGTGCCTTCTTAGATGTGGAAGGGGCGTTCAATAACACCCTGTTCATGTCGATTGAGAAGGCTGCAAGGAGGAAGGGTATCCAATCTAGTGTGATTAAATGGGTCGGGTCCGTTCTTAGGGATAGAGAGATAAGGACTCGCCTGGGGGGCAAGTCGGTGACTGGTAGGGCTAGAAGGGGCTGTCCGCAGGGTGGGGTGTTATCACCCCTCCTGTGGTCACTGGTCATTGATGAGCTGCTCATTCAGCTGACGGAGGAAGGATTCGAGGTGGTCAGTTATGCTGATGACCTGGTGATCCTGGTCAGAGGTAAGCATGCGACGACCATCCGGGAGCGTATGCAGGATGCCCTTAACCTGGTCCACACATGGTGTGGGCGGGAGGGACTGCGTATTAACCCGGGAAAAGTGGTTGTTGTTCCGTTTACCAGGAAGAGGACGATGACTCTGGGTGCTTTGACTCTGGAAGGAGTGGAGTTAAACTACTCCCCAGAGGTGAAGTACCTGGGGGTTGTCCTGGACAAAGGCCTGTCTTGGAAGGGCCATATGTCCAGAACTATAGAGAAGGCTACAAAGGCCCTATGGATATGCAAGAGTCTGTTTGGGAGGACTTGGGGGCTTAGGCCTCATATGGTAAAATGGGCTTATGTGAGCATCATTTTGCCAATGGTCACATATGCAGCGTTTGTATGGTGGCCAAGAACAAATCTGAGGACGGCGCAGGATCGGCTGAAGAAGCTACAGAGACTGGCCTGCCTGGGGATATGTGGTGCTATGGGCACCTGTCCGACGGCTGCGATGGAGGCGATGCTTGATTTGCCTCCTCTTCACATTCAAGTGAAGAAAGAGGCGATAAGAACTGCCTTGAGGCTTGAGGGCAAGATAGGGGTCCCATCAAAGGAGATGGGCCACACCAGGATCTTCAAAGTGATTGAGGGGAGGGGTGTGGTGGGTGGTCCTCGGGACCGTATGAACAAAACATACGACTTCTCCGACACACTGAAGGTGGAAATTTTCGATCGGCAGGAGTGGGCGGAGGAACAACCAGGTATACCGGAAGGAGGTACCGTTTGGTATACTGACGGCTCAGTGATGAGCGGAAGAGCGGGATTGGGGGTCTGGGGGGCCGCTGGGAAGATTTCCATGGCCCTGGGATGTACCATAACCATCTTCCAAGCAGAAATATTGGCCATTAAGGTCTGTGCGGAGAGGTGCATTGGGAGGCGCCTCAATGGGTCGCACATTTTTATTCTGTCCGATAGTCAGGCGGCCATCAAGGCTTTGAGCTCTTGTACTTTTGAGTCGAGGTTGGCCTATGACTGTCGGGAAGTTTTGAATGCCGTGGCCAGGCGTAACGTTGTGACGCTGCGTTGGGTGCCGGGGCACCAGGGAGTGTCTGGAAATGAGAGAGCGGATGCCTTAGCTAAGAAGGGCGCAGCCTCTCACTTCATAGGCCCAGAACCATTCTGCGGAATTGGTGAGGGCTACTATAGAAGTATAGTTAGGGCCTGGGAAGAGGAGGCTAAAACCTCCTATTGGAAGAAGGTGCCAGGCTGTGTACAGGCAAAGAAATTTATTGCCTATTCCAGCAAGAAGGCTGGAATATATAATAGACTAGGAAGACAGGACTTGAGGAGGGTAGTGGGCCTGATGACTGGTCACTGTAATCTTGGGTATCATCTATCCAAGATAGGAGTTGCTGGAGACAGCCTGTGTAGATTCTGTCATGAGGCAGAAGAGAAGGCTGAGCACATTTTATGCAGCTGCGAGGTGGTTGGCTGCAAAAGAAAAGCGCTGATGGGTGAGGATGTGTTGACACCCTCTCAGGTAAGTGCACTAGATCCTAGGCAGATCCTGCGCTTTATTGAAAGTGTGGGTCTGGCTTAAATAAGGAATAGGGGCAATCACAAAAGATCTTTTAGGTCGCGGTGAGGAGGGGCTGCAGAAGCCTGGACGCCCTGGTTGTAAAGAAGAAAGAAAGAAGAAGATGTTTCTCGTCATCATCATACCCCTTCATCTACTTCAACAACAATACCTATTCACATGTGCACACACACACATACATATTTATAAATCTTCATTAGAGCCCTTAAGGTTATAATTTTTGAAAATTTAAAAAGAAATTGTTGCTATGAATATAAATACGAACATGCTATCAAAATTTCATGAAAATCCATTAAGTAGTTTTGAAAATTAGCCTGCACAAAAAAACCACGCTTTGTCTTCACAATATTAGTGTAAATAAATGTAAACAGTTAAACTACAAATTATACACGATTAATTTAGGAAAATAATTATCACTAAAAATTTAGACATGGAAAAAATGTCTTTTTGTGTAAAAGTGAATTAAAGCTTTTATTTTACTGTACAAACACAAACAAAAGAACCATTCTTTAAGTGTGAAAAGAGGTTGAACTTACAAATAATTTAGTAAAATTAAGTTAATAAAAACAGCTGCTATTTCTACCAGATGTGGTAAACCGTTTTTTTAATAAAACAATGAACTGAAAGTATTTCATTTTTAAAAAAGAATTATTAAGTAAAGGTATTACAGCAACAATGTTTTTTTTTTTAAATAAGCACAAAGTATTTATAAATTTACAAAAACGATCCACTATACGATTAATTTAGGAAAAAATTTAGACATGGACTAATGGTTTTTTGAAAAAGTCACTTACCTCTTTCATTCTATCATACAAAAACAAAAAAGAACCATTCTTTAAGTGTAAAAAGGGTGAACTTATAAATGAAAATAGCTGCCGTTTTTACCAGATGTGCTAAACAATATTTAATAAAACTATAAACTGAAAGTGTTTATTTTAAAATTTGGATTATAAATAAAAGGTATTATAAAAAACATTTTTAAATGCAGATATACTGAATAAACATAAAAATTCATTTGAATTATATATTACGTATCATAAATCAACTGATGTTTATGTATTCATCAATAAAAATATTATTGACATTTAAAAATGTTAAATAAGTTTTAATCATACCAAATATAATACACAATAATGCAAACTGAAGCATGCTGTACCCTGCAAGTTAACCTTATTTCACATATTTATATTCACGACTTAAAAGTAGCATTTTTTGATAGAAATAATTATTATTTAGATATCCAAAACTACTTACAGATACTACCTACAGGCGACCACATTTAATGTAAATTTTACAAAAATTAAACAAAAAATTTCATACTTCTTTACAAGAATTAAACAAAAAATTTCATACTTCTTTACGGATGTCCGTAAATGAATATCCCAGTTTCAATTGTATATTATAACAGTTTAATTTTGACTATTAACAACAAATCACACATCAAATTAAATTAACTCAAACAGTTTTAGAAAAGCGCAAGTGCAAGTTCGGCTTTGTTGTTTTCCCGCTTGCAGTGCTATGCACACAAAATGGCGACTCCTGACCATACACAGCGTTTTGACTTTCTTAATCGTACAGTATTCAGCGATAAGTCAACTTTTCATCTGAGTGGGGCGATAAATACCCATAATGTTTGAATATAGGGGACAGAACATCCTCATGAAATCGTGCAATATCGAAGACATTCCCCAAATAGAACGTTTTCTAAGCTGTGTCCCAACGTCATGTGTACGGATCATTTTTTTCGCAGAAGCTACCGTAACATGGGTGGCTTATCTCTATATGTTGCAAGAATGGCTCTTTCCCCCAATTAAAAAGTGAACCCGAAAACTTGATTTGGCAACAAGATGGAGCCCCTCCCCAAAGGCATATCTTTGTACGAGAGTGGTTGAATGTCGAAGTCCCTGATCGTTGGAAATGGTCAAAACTACAGAGCTCTTTTCCGCTGGCCTCCAAGTTCACCCGACATCACACCATGCGATTTCCTTGGCGCTGCATAAAAGATCGTGTTTTCGTTCCGCCACTACCTAATGATTTGCCAGAGCTGAGACAAAATATTAAACACGCTATCGCTTCCATTACTCCAGACGTGCAAACCTAAGTGTGGGAAGAATTGGATTTTAGGTTGGAAGAGTACTGTATAACTAAAGGTGCACAGATTGAACATTTATAAGAAAAACTAGGAAAGTTTGCCTTTAATTTGATGTATTATATGTTGAACATAGTCAAAATTAAACTGTTAAAATAAACTGGGACATTTATTTACTGACCCCCTGCACTACAACAGCAAACAATTGTTTTTTAACTTCAATAAAATTTTAAAATGCACTTCAAAAATCTATACAAATTATTTACAAACACTACAAATTTTTATCTAGTCAAAATAAGAATTGCTCCGATTCCATTCACCCCGAGTAATTTTAACAGATACACCAGAAAGTTTTAAAAAAATAAATAAATAATTTCATACATTTTTTCATACAAAGTCTGCGCATAGATATAACAAATATTACATCTATATAATAAAAATAAACAAACAAATCTTTGAAAAAGTACATTCATTACTTAATACTTTAGTTTTAATAACGTTTAAATATTTGTTGTTGTATTCTACGTCACAATAAAAAATAGAGCCGAAAACAAGTTAATAATCACAATAGTTCCTATTTTTATATAAAAATATTCTTTCGTACATTTCCACAATATTAAATTACGTTAACAACAAATATATTTATTTATTATATTATATTCAAATAATGCACACGTCAGATAATTTATTAAATCTAACAATAAAATGGTTAATCAGTTTATTTTTACAAATGATCACATTCACAAACGAAAATCTTTTCCCTCTTGATAGGAAACAACGGTTATATAAATTGACCGACAAATAACCAGTGAAGTTCAAACATATATAAATAATAGTAATACATGAACGAAACAAAACTTTTATAATCAGTAACAAACAGTGTATCAACAAATAAATTAAATAATGCTTACAGTGAACCTAAACAAAGATCATCTTCAAGTGATGATAAATGTGACGAGTCCCTGTAACCTTTCGAATTACACAATCCATTTTTAATCAGATGGTCTCTTTTCACTGTGCTTCTTTGTGAATTCTTCAGCATTCTTCATAAATTTCTTACGATCTTTAAGAAATTCTTCAGCTAATTCTGCACGGAGTGGATGTTCAGGCTCTGGATCGTTGACTAGAGCTACTAATGCTTGAATGACTGAAAAATAAATTTCAATCAATAATTATTATTCATCAAGAATTATTAATAACTCAATATTTTTAACACATAATGCAAATTTAAATACGTTGTCAAACATATTTAAAGCTAAAAAAAATGGTTATAAAATATTATACTACTGTACAAACACAAATAAAAGAACAATTCTTGAAGTGTGAAAAGGTTGAACTAACCTTAAAAATATTATCCTCAAATACAATAATAATTTACTGAATAAATGACAAGATATGCGTAACACATAATTTTCTTAACAATAATTAGGAATTTCTTGCACCTAAACGAGCCTTCTCATACTTTGGTAGAAACCACTTGCTTTCTGTCACATCATACACTTTGTATCACAACATTTCAAAGTAATTTCTACTCTTGTAATCAATCAAACAAATGGCAAACATTTAGAAACACAAAAGCAGAAGTAATCATGGCAAAAGTTGTGATCTGAAAATAAATTAAAACATAATTATCATCCTATTTATCCCTCTTCCAAGTTCCCTCTCTATCCCTGAACCATCTCTCCCGCAGTCCTCCATTGGTATTATATATTTTTCCAAATTCATCTTCAACTGAACCCGTTCAAGTCACAAAATTAGGTTAGACTCAACATGTGCTCATCTCCTCAGATATCTTTAGTTAAAAGAGAAAGATTTATGCGTTTAGAAGGTGGACATGGCCGGCCTGTTGGTGTAGTGGTTAGCACAACTGGCTACTATGAGAGGGTCCTGGGTTCAATTCCCGGTCAAGTCTGGCATTTTTTCATCACTCATCTCCATCACCTTCTCACCGTCTACACTAGCAGTAATTGCAAAACAGTCGGACGTTAAACCAATAAAAAAGAAAAAACCATTCACGTCACTCTTCGTTTTTTCCTCTCTATTTCCAAGTACAGCATCCTTTTAGGCAATCTGTCCTCCTCTATCCTACTGTCCTAATATTAAAATGGAATACAAAATCGACCACAAACAGAAATGTTTACCATGCAGGCACTCAAGGATATGTTTCTAGCAATTGTTTGTGCTGAAAACTGCTCCTGCAAGGCCACATTGTGCCAGCAATGTTATTAACATGTTCCTAAACTTCATATCATTGAGCTTTCTAAACTTTGGTGAATTCTAAAGTAAACCTTTACATCCCCTGAATATTAAATCACTAAATTTATTTTAATCAAGTTATATAGTTAATATAAATGGACGTTCATTTTCTAACAGATAACCCATGCATCTTCATGAAACAATGTAACCCAGCCTCTACTTACTTTGAAATCTTCATCAGAAATTTGAAAATCTTTTGCTATTTTTTTCACCTTTAAAGTTAAACCGTCTTGAATATAAAATTGCTGTTCTACTTGTGGAAATTTTCGTTTTCCTCCACGAAATGCTTTTCTGTTTTTATTGGAATCTTGAAGCTTCTCTTTTTTCCTCCTCCAATCTCTTACACAGGATTTCAGAATGGAATACTTATAGCCCACTGTACAGTTACCATTCCTACTGCTTCAAGAATAACTTTTAATTTTTCCCAAGCAGTAAATGAACGACTCATCTTTACTCACTAACTGTCTGAACCAAACACGCACCTGATCTTGACTGGGCTGTAAACTGAAATGTATGAACTGTATGTAAACCAACTGTTTACTGTACATACGGAAACTTCTGAAGATTACGAACTGAACAGATATTTTTGTTGCGAACCCTTACACCGGATGTGACTCACCACTACTTGTTTAACAAGTGTCATAGTTATTAAACCCAAACAAAGTGTGTTAGTTTAAACAATCATTAATTTTACCGGAAATGCCATAAACAGGAAATAGCTCACCACCGGACAGTATTTGGCGATTTAGATTATCGTACAATCGAACCACATACCAGTATTGCATCTACCAAAAAACCCTGCATATACACAACCCTACGAATTTCTCGTCATATTTTTAGAAAAAAGGTTTGCGTCATATGTGAGCAAATACAGTACATGGAACCAGCAGTGAAAGGGTTAATTTTGGATAAAATATACGAAATTATTTTTTGTTTATTAGTAACTACACTCTACAAAGACCGATAGGTATAAAAATTTAAAAACTGAACATCGTGATGATCCACAAGCTGTTTTCCTCCGAAATTACGTAACAAAATAAGATTGATAGGATCGATCTTTAGAACTATAATTTTCAAATCATTGTACAACATACCTTGATCTGTTTTGGTAGCGGGTTTCCAGTTCTCAGCACTTATTATTGGTAAACAAACTTGACCTTTCTCATCAATATTAGGGTGGTAAATCTTAGTCTTGAAATTTATTTTCGGTGGTTTAAACGGATACTCAGCTGGGAAATTGATCTCGATTCTAAAGGCACCTTTATTGAATGGGGGATTGTCCTAAAACAAAACACACAAATATGTATAAAAATAATTTAAGGTACTTTGTTAATGTGATTCTATATTCCTTTCAAAGAATGCATTTAACTCAAAAATACAATATGCAAACGCAGTAGTAGTAATACAACTTCAAATTTTGCTAAAAATTAACTGTCATATTTTACAAATAAACCATCCTTTAAACCTTTGATGAACGACATATTAGTCTTGTATATTGTGTTTTAATATTAGCCCTGGAAGCAAATTTTTTTAAAAATTTATGATTAATCTTGAAAATCATCCTCTAACCCTAATTCTAAACCATTTATCATTAGTTCATCTAAATCGAAGACTATCCCTTTACATTAAAAATGTTGTGAAAAACTCGCACACCTTTTTCTTTCAAATGTACATAATAAAACATAACCTAATTTCTATCATGAGTGAATAACGGAAAATGAAAATCAACATCTGTTTGACTTAATAATACAGAAAATCACTAATTGACGTTAAACTAAGCTCTATAGAAAAAAATTCTTAAGACAAAAGTAGTAGATTGTTTTATTTCCTATAATTTTGATGATTATACACGTTTGTCCTAAAATGCATACTAAGGCCACAATACTAAAAACCAATTTTTTAACAATTTTGATGAAAAAAAATCACTAATTGACATTAAATATTGTAGAAAAAATGTTTGAAATAAAAATTGTAGGTTTTCTATGTTCTACAACTTTAATTATATATATATTTTGCCCTAGAATGCTTATTAAGCCCGGAATCTTAAAATAATTTTTTCCTACAAGAGCACCAGCCCCCCCTCCCAAATGTTTCAGCAGACATGGCGCTTACCCTATCTTATAGAGCTATCTTATAATGTGTAGTTAATGAAGTGATTTTTAAAAAATCGTAGAAGCCGTTTATGAGAAAATTACAAAAATAAACTACTACTTCTTGTTGATAGATTTTGATGAAAATGTTGGTGTCGGTTCCCCCCCCCCCCCATAGTGGGTACCTAACTTAATTTCCAAGTTTCAACTTTGTAAGCTACTCCGTTCTTGTAATATTTTGTTCACACACAGACCACAATCACTAAAAACATGCTTTTTTGGGTTCAGGGGTCTGAAAATGTGTATACCTGGTAAAAACTCTATTTCGAATAATTGACATGAAAACAATACTTCCCTTCCCTATATATATTCATTTAGAGGAAAAGAAGATAAGAAAAGAAATATTTTAATTTCATACGAGTAGGAGAAGTGATAGAATCTAGTGAACTTTCTTAAAATTTACAAAACAAACTGTCGTAAATTCTTTAAATATATTCAGCAGCTTGTTTTCAAGCTTTATATAAATTTCTGAACAGATAAAATCTTCCGAACAAATTTCAAAAATTACTTTAGATTTGAACGATGTACTCTGATGATGGTTCCACCAAAACATGCAAGTACAATACAGTAGAGCCCCCATTAACTGAGTTAGTCCCAAAATGTACGGCGCAAAACAAAATCCGCACATAGAGACAAATCTATCATAATACTGAACTGCGTAGTACAATACTGTACTGTACTTACATTAGTCACACACGATTTCGTCAAAAAGGGTTCCAGTAAATAAAACATAGTTTAAATCTTTATCAAATACTGTGCCAGTCCAGTAATTTCAATGCTTTGCTAAACACCAATACAATTTTGTTTATACTTTATTGCAATATTTAGAATAAGACAAAATACAGTATCTGCACTAAATGTCATGTTATTCAATAAAACTCAAACTTGCTGGGTTAAGGCAATGTGTAAGCTACTGCAAAGTGTTTAGTACAGTCTTATATGGCGGCAAAGAAGCAAGCGAGTTCCGTTAAACAAAAAACACCTATGGGCTTCTTCAAGAATTAATCTTTTTAACTGGAACATGTATGTCTTGTTTTCAGTTTTTATTTTTATTTGTACATCATTTTTTCATTTGATAATAAGAGTAAATGCCTTTTTCCACATTTTTTATTCATTTCACCAGTTTACCACACGTTTCACTCGCGATTTTTAACAGAGTCCGTGTTATTTAAGTTTTCGATTATCCGAGGTACTCTCAAGTCCACATTACCTCAAATAATCGGGGTTCAACTGTAAATACGAAAATTGAAGTAGTTAAGAGGGAGGATACAGGTAATATTTTTTTCATTAAGATTGTAATAAATTATAATTATATTTCTACTTTGCATAATAGCAGGAATATTATGCTTAAAGATGCTTATTTTTTATATTAACAATATGACATTTATAATAATTTTTTAATCTTTTACGGATTTCTGAATCATTTAATCATATATGCATGTGTAAAAAATACACTACATCACTGATCAATCAGTCATTCAATAACACAGCTTTAATTACTGCATAATTCAAAATTATGTGTTAGCATTATAAATTTTTTGATAAAAGCTTATCAAAAGGTATTTTTTAAGAATGATTACAGAGCATTACTTTTGTTAGTTTTTTTTAAACATATATAAAAGATAAGAACTTTAAAATTGATTTTTTCCCAACTAATCAAAAATCTAATGACTAATTGAATACAAAAAAATTATTCAACTCTTTTTATTCAGGCTAATAAATAAAAAAATCAAAAGAATTGGGTCGCCTTACTCTACAAAAAAAAAACTCGTATAGTTGTCCAATCACAATTCTATCATTTGTTTTCATAAAAGTTATTTTTGAATTTTATTTCTTATCTGTTAGCAAAACAAAAAGATAATGGGGCCACTTCTGTAGCACAGTGATTAGCGCACTAGCCAATAATGCGGAGGTCCTGCGAAAAACCCACCATAATTGCTAATAACCAAGCAGTTGATGCTTTAAATAAACTTAAAAAAACGAAAAATAAAATGTTGTTAATACACACAATTCATTGTCAATTTTTAAATTAAATTTCATTTTGTATCATTAATTAAGCTAACTGCATATTTAACCCCTTTGGGACCGAGCGGGTGATCTGTCACCCGCACGTAATATGCGACAAAGTATAACGTGGGCGATCCATCACCCGCTCGCTAATATTGTCTTTGTAACAGCGGTTATTTTTGCGCACTACTAAATTTAATTTTTATAGTGTATGAAAATATATTACATTTAATCTTAGTACATTTATTTAGAATTTAACACTTTGAAGCCTGAGCTATAAGAACATGGTATGTCACGGTATCCAGGGGTTTTAGAGTAAACTTAAAAAATTTCTAAGATTTAATTTCTGTATCTTAATGATTTTTGCATCAAATTGATTAAAAAATCAGGTAAATAATTAATATTAATTTACATTGAAATTATTATTCTTACTAAAATTATAAGAGTTATTTAAATATACACCAAAAAATTATGAAAAAAGAAATTGTTACGTGCTACACACTACCTAGTTTTTCAGTTTTACAATCCTAAATACAACTAAAAACAGTTTATACAAATTCTACAGAAAGGCAATGAAATAAACTATATACTAAACATGTTTGAGTACTAAAATTTAAAACTTTTTACACATAATTAACCTTTGTATGAAACACTGGGAAACACACTGGTAAGCACAATGCAAAATTACAGTCAGGACAGTACCAGGTTGTTTCTTTCTTTCCAGCCTTTCAAGTTGCAGCTTTACTCTTTTCAGAGCAAACTTTACAGCAACATACGGAAAACATAAAATGAAAAAGAAATTATAAATATTACTGTCAAATAACCGCACAATAAAAGCAATCTGGAAGACAAAACAGTACAACGTATACAACCGAACGAAAACAATTACCGACAAAATATGAAAGGAAAACACTTATTACAAAGTAGAAATAACTAATTTTTTACAAATATCATATACAGAATAACTACAAACTTCATATAACTAAAAAAAAAACCATATAACATAGAAAAAATCACGACAAAGTACACATGTACATCAACAAAAACATAAACTCGAACAAAGCTCAATGTTTTCTATGAAGTTCACAAAATATTCGGTAGATTTCGTTGCAAGTATAGAAAATTGAACTAAATGAAATATAGAATGAATCTGTGTAACCGAAGCCCGATATAATTTCATCTGAATTTTACTACAGAATTAAATGTGATGGCCCAAGGTATACTCAGGCTTCGGACAACCGCGATTTACGCTCGCCTTGAGCTATACACGGGCCTAGGCTTCAAAGTGTAAAATGACACTAAAATTAAAAGTTTTTATCATTAATATGAATGATTTTACAAGCAATTTCCCGAAACCCTAAAAAATTTCATTTTTTGGCTATGTCTTTTATAACTGGCTCCATGTTGGAACACCAACAAAAAAATTATTTGCACCAAAACAAATATTGAAAAAATTAAGTCTTAAAAGGGTTAATTAAAATAAAGATAAGTAAACTCAGAAAAATTTCAATGTGCTACAAAACATTACTATATTCTGAATCACAGTAATGCAAGCTTATCTGCAAATGCCTTACTAATTTATCAATCATGTGTACTTACAAGAAGTTCAGTTTTATAAATTCCTTTTCACTGATACTTTTCCCGATCAGTATTACTACAGCACCTTTTATTTATTATTTTTATTAACGTTCTTCTTCTTCTTCTTCTTTGTATGCTATCCACTAATGGATGTTTGCGATCACCGCTGACCACTTTTCCCTGTCACCACACATGTGTATTATGTCTCCTGCGGCCTCCATCCCTGTCCATTGCTTGATATTCTGCAGCCACGACATCCTCCTTCTGCCTACTCCTCTCCGTCCCTCTATCTTCCCCTCAATTATCAGTTGCAGCAGATGGTACCTCTCATTGCACATCACATGTCCCAGATAAGCGGTCTTCCTTCTTTTTATGGTGCTCATCAGTTCCCGTTTCCTTCCTATCCTCTCCAGAACCTCCTCATTGGTTATTTTTGCCATCCATGGAACCTTCAGGATTCTTCGGTAGATCCACATTTCAAATGCTTCCAACCTGTTCATGGTGTTAACCTTCAGCATCCAACCCTCCATGCCATACAAAAGTACCGACCATACATAGCATTTTGTGAATCGTATTTTAAGGTTGAGGTCAAATTCCGTGTTTGTGAGGATGCTTCTGAACCTTATAAATGCACTCCGTGCCTTCTCTATTCGACACTTGATTTCCACATCTGATGACCAGTCTTCACATAACCAAGTTCCTAAATAGTTGAATTTTTTCACACGCTCTATGTCTTCATTGTTGAGCTTTAGCTTTGAATTCTGAAACTCATCTGGTTTGCGAGTAATTATTAAGAACTTTGTCTTTCTTACGTTGATATCTATTCCCATACCTTTGCTATGCACTGCAACTGTGTTGAGGAGATGTTGAAGGTCATTCATGTTATCCGCCACAAGAACCGTGTCATCCGCATACCGTACATTGTTGATCCGTGTGCTGTTCACTTTGATGCCCAACTGTTGTCCTTCGAGTGCTTCTTGGAAAATGCTTTCCGAATACAAGTTGAACAGGAGTGGGGAGAGGACACATCCCTGTCTCACACCTCTAACAATACTCTGTGCCTCTGTAGTTTCATTGTCTATCCTCACTGCAGCCGTTTGATTCCAGTATAAGTCCTCTATACATCGCACATCCCTTTGATCTATGTCAAGTCCTCTCAATATTTGAACAAGTTTACTATGTTGTACCTTGTCAAATGCTTTTTCGTAATCTATGAAGCACAAGATTACATTTTTCCCCTGATCGTAGCATTTCTGAACCAGTACCTGGATTGCTACCAGTGCTTCTCTCGTACCAAGACCCCTTTTAAAGCCAAACTGGGAGGATCCCATATCACTTTCACACTTTGTGGAGATTCTGTATTGGATAACCTTGAGAAAAATTTTAAGAGTATGACTCATTATGCTGATAAGTCTGTGCTCCTCACATTTGGTTGCATTACTCTTTTTTGGAAGTATTAACGTTCAGCAATTGTAAATAATTAAATAAAGACGGTACTTAACAAACATTAGAATATAATGAGATAAATTTAGAGTCTGTCTACGCTAAGAGTACTCCAACATAGGCAACCAGCAATACAAGTGTGCATGCGTAATAATTAAAAATAAGCACAGCATGATTAAAAACAAAATTCCATAAAACACTAATTCGCTCTAAGCTTAATATAAAAACACATTCAGTTCATTTGTTAGAAAATGTTCATAAATCGAACATTAGGTTTAATAACTAACATTAGGATTAATAACTAAAACTTTTACTATTGTTACTCTTACATTGTTATTTTTCGTTACATTATTTACTATTACGAGGGTAGGCTGATAAGTAATGCACACATGCTTGTAGAAGACGAACAAAAAGAAATAGCAAGATGGGGTAAATAACAAATTAAAGTACAAATCTTAACCTACCAAATTATCTATTTATTTTTCAATATAGTCACCGTTAAGCATTACACATTTCTCCCAACGTTTAACAAGTTTTTTCATTCCGTCACTGAAAAATTCTTCCGACTTTCCTCGAACCCAGGACGCAATAGCTGCCTTCACCTCATTGTCCGAGCTGTAATGATTACCCTTAAGGTCTCTCTTCAGTAGAGGAAAAAAATAAAAATCGCAAGGCGCAAGGTCGGGAGAATACGGAGGGTGTAAAATTGGTTGAAACTTCAGGTTTCTCAGAGCCTCTCCAGTTGCACGCGAAGTGTGTGGACGAGCATTGTCGTGTTGCAAAATTATTGGCGCCAGGTTGCCTCTAACACGACAAACTCGACGTCGGAGGTGTTTCAGAGTCTGTATATACTGAGCAGAATTTACCGTTGCCCCTCGTTCCAGATAATCAGTCACATAAACTCGGCGAGCATCCCAAAACACAGTCAAAAGAATTTTTTTTGCGGACGGTTGTGTTTTGAACTTTTTCACAACAGGAGAATGTGGATGACGATATTCAGCGCTCTGCCTTTTTTCTTCGGGATCGTAATGATGAACCCATGACTCGTCCCCCGTCACAATATTCAAAAGAAAGTCGTCTCCTTCGTCACGGTAGCGCTTCAAAAGTTGTTCACAGCATTCCAATCGACGCTGTTTATTCTCGTCTGTCAGACGGCGTGGTACCCATCGTGCACAGATTTTACGGTATCCCAATTGTTCAATAATGAAGCCAACACGTTCCTTAGATATTCCAATTTGGTTTGCGATACGCTGTTGAGTGATTCGCCGGTCATTTTGAATCAAATCATCGATGAGTTTGCGACGATTATCGTCTGAGGCAGTGATTGGTCGTCCACTGCGTGTTTTGTCAACAATTAAGGCTTTTCCAGGTTGGCAATCACGAAATTTTATTACCCAACGATTCACAGTAGACCTATCAACAGTATCGTCACAATAAACAGCCTTTAAACGACGATAAATCTCACTAGGATTCACTTTCTCAGCAGTTAAAAATTCGATAACAGCGCGTTGTTTAATTCTCGTTGACATAGCACCAGAACACGACGCCATACTTCCACTACTCAAAACAAACTGAATGAAAGCAACGCCTTCAAACTACGCAGGCTTGTAGAGGAGAAATAGTACTTCCACATGCCACCAGGCGCGCTACTGAAGTTTATTTAGTTGTCTTCTACAAGCATGTGTGCATTACTTATCAGCCTACCCTCGTATTACATTATTATTTATGATTAGTAGGTTTTTAATACTCAAGTTTTATTTTTGGTCACAAGTAATAAAATAAGACTAATGCGCTTGAATTATAACAGGAGAGTAAACAATTCCAGTGATTCGTTGTTTATCATTTCAGATTGTTTATTTCATATCATTAAAATTAATGTCTGTGACTAGTTTAATACAACTGTTTGCACTTGCTCGTGTTTAACTCATTTTTTGTTTCATCAGTTATCTTTTGGTATTGTATCGGTTCGTTTCGATTTTCTTCATAGATTGAAGTTGAAAAGTTTTGTAAACTGTGTTTTGTTAACATGTGTGATAATGTGTTGAGTTTTTGAAACATAAAAGCGGTAAACATTAAAAAGTAGAAAAAAATTGTTTTGTTGAATGTAATGGTTAAAATAATTAATTAAGTTGTTGCTTTATGAAACTACAATAGTCACAAGTAATCTGAACGGTATAATGGAAAACGCTTAAAGAATAATGTTTATTTTAGCTGGATGTAGATATTTTTATGATGGAGTGTAGAGTATGATAATTTTGTCTAGCGGAGAGGGAGATACGCGCCAACTAGTGTATAACTTTCGTTTACAACCTATAGGCACTTGCCTCGCGCGGAGTACTCTTACAGCAGATAGATTATAGATTAACCATTTATTCGAAAAGTATTTAACTACAATATTATTAACAAAATCACAGCTTCTCAAAATAATCAGTCTGAAAAATAAAATTAATAAAGAGAAGCGAATGTTTGCTAGTCACGATAACCACACAAATCACGCATAACTCACAATGTTTCTCAGTCGTGAAATAAATGAGAAAACAATATCGAAGAGGTGATATTTTTATCGCTTCATTTCCCACAGAGCAATAATAGTAAACGATGTTATCTTAAATATGGCAATTACATTGCTACATGCAAGCTCGCATCGCAGTAAATTAGTAATTAAATTTTTATACATTAAATGAGATATGATATGCTCTTGAATATTAGCCTGTTGTTTTTATTTAATACAATCTGAGGACCAGCCAAGACAGGCTAAGCCTATAACTTATAACTCAATGAAAACTATTTTATTTTAATATAAATTTGTCTTAGAATGTATAATAGGTCACAGGAAAGTAGGAACTACAAATACTCTTTTAATAAAGATAATGGTGGCAGAACTGACAGAGTGCAGTCAAAAATAATCCTTACTGAATTTGCGTGGTTCAAACCAAATCTCTTTCAATTTATAACTATTTGTTTTAAATAATATTAGAAGAAACTATAATTAAAGAGAATCCCACAGGCACAAAAATTAAAGGAAAATTGAATCATTGCATCAGATTTACAGACAATGTAGTGCCATAGCAGACCCTGAGAAGGAAACAAAAAGAATACTGTACTGCCTACAACACATGATGAAAAGAATACGTAGGTGTGTTGATGCGTATGTGTTGCTGACATCACTGCACAACACCATTCCTCATCTCTCCATAACACAACAGTGGTCTAATTCACTGCCTGTTACCATTTTTCAGTCATATATTTTCCTGTGATTTTAACCAGAAACTGACATAGTATTCAGCATCAATGACTAAACCTAACCTAAAAAGGCTTGCCTGTTCAATATTTGGTTATAAAATCATTGACAACCAAAGATAGCAGGACTCTATTTTATGCAAGTGATTTATCTGAATGGTTGTAGCCCTTACACCATGCCTATAACATGTTTTCCAGGAGAAACAATTGAAAAAAAAAAAAATTCTAAGAAAACACAGAAAATGGTTATTAACAAGCAGAGCCTAATGATAAAGTAAATATTAAACTGAAGAATGAAAGAATTGAAACTAATCCTAATAATATTAAGGATATTTGATAATTAATGACAACAGAATTAGTAAAGAAATAAAGCAACGAGTAGCTTACATTTAACAGTATAAAAAAATCTGGTGTGAAACACTCACACAACTTTCTCTTGCCAAGGCAAATAATTAAAAATAATCCTAACATTAGTAATAAAACATTAGAAATAAGCAAAATCTTGTCAGAATCTCTGTCGGTTCTGGCTCTGTTGTTGGGCGTTCAGAACGGGGTTTATCGGCAACCTGCTCCCAGTCCTCCATGAACGCCTTGTATCACCTCCCGGACTGTGGCCTTGAAATGCAGTCGCCCTTGAAGAATCTGGAATGTTTTGGTTGCATTCTTTCTATGCCGCATGCAAAACTTGATGGCGTATCGCTGTTCAAGTGAACGCACATCGCGCCACGTTACGATATCAAAAAACACACTTCACATGGAGACAGTTCGAAGCAAATTGGCGACCGGCTGCGTTGGAAGGGCACCCCCCCCCACCACATCTACCGACTGGTTTTACAGAGCCGAGATGGAAAGTCGCGTCACAATAAAATCATGCGCATTACTTTCATAATAGACTCTGTAAAATTCATTTTTTAATAAAGATAAACAAACCTGTCACGAAATTTATGACAGTATGGTTTTTAATATCAGATCAGCAAATACAGATTTATTTTCTCTCTGTTCAATGAGAATGTTTAAATAAATATAACAAAATGAATTGCAAGTACTTACTGGAACGATGAGACCCTGCCATGACAGTATGTTCGTTTCATCAACTTGGATGTCCCTAAATGACTTCAAACCTGAAGTTCGAATATCTCCAAGTTCCTGGAAAACAAATGGGTTATTATGCCAACATGAATACAATCGGAAACAATGAATATTAAAATTATGCAAGTAAATAAACCAACTGTATATTAAATGTTGAAACTCTAAAAAAATAAATTACACAAACACATATTCCTATTAATTTTCAAAAATCTAACACTTTGAAGCCCAAGTTGTCAAGTATATCTCTGATTTAGAAACCCAGCAATTTAAAAAAAGCATTAAAATCTAACATAATACAGTACAAGCTTGCTAATCCAAACCCTCCAGTAATCCGAACTATCAAAAAAAAGTTTGTTTTAATGTAGCGATGATTTCATATGGAATGATTATTTCTTGAATGTCTTAATACGATAATCAGTCACTGAAATCATAAACATGACTCTGCAGAAGGACGATTACGGAAAACTACCAGAAAATAAAATAAACCATGAAGTGGCAGTTGCAAGTTTTAATAAATGTATAGTGAGCTAAGGAAAAATAAAAGCTGTTTTGTAAAATATTATTGCTTATGCAGCTTTGAGACAAAAGCATTCGAAACAAAGTTTGGCTTCCATGAAACAAGAAAAGAAGTAACTTTTTTGTGAAAAAAATAAAGGTTAGTGAAAAGTACATATTTTATTACTGAATTAGGTTATTCCAACACAAACAAATGTACATACTTTAATTAACTTACTGTATTTACAATTTTTTTTTATAGTTAATTTATTTCTTTTAATGTGACTTTTTTGTGGGAAAACAAGTAAGGTCAGTTTATTGTATGTGTGTTATTATTAAATTAGTATATAAAAACATAAAGAAGTCGGATATAAAACCAAAAAAAAACAAAGAACATAAAAATTGTACTCTACTCATTTTAAACACAAATATTGCCCTTTAGACAAAAATTCGCTACCCGAAACGTTTTGGTAATCTGAAGTCACGGTTTTTATTAGTTTCGATAAGCGAGCTTGTATTGTCTATACTAATATAATAAAGAAGAAATGTCTGTTTGTTTATTTGTATGAGGTGATCTCAGAAACTACTGAACTGGTTTTAAAAAATCTTTCATTGTTGCATAGCTTAGAGCTTTCTGATCAATATAGGCTATTTTGCAACTTTAAGTAACTTTAACAAGTGAGTAAGCAACTTAAACTGTGACGATGTCGCATGTTTTAGTTTATTGGGTGCATAGCACTTTTATTTTTTCTAAGTCCTCTGGATGGTGTATTTTTTGGGCTAGAAGCATGATTCAACTTTTATATTTCATAGAAAAACGTGAAGAATAACATTCGATTCCAAAAACATTAAAAATTTGGAAATAATCAAAATTTTTATTTTTGTACTGTATTTCATACATTTGTTTTCATTCGATAGGTAGTGAATGAGTCATATATTTTCAATTACTCTGTGTACCACACCCACGTATTACTGCCTCTTATCTCATCCATATATCAACTATCTATTTCTTTTCCATCGGTATTCTTTTATGCATTCTATTCAATTCTGTTAAATCGCAGGGACAAACATTTTAAATGGTGAGCATCGATTTGAGACAAGAGTGCTTCCTTCACTCATGGACAACTTTATGTCGGACTTTCTAGAGCTGGAAGTGCAGAAAAACAATTAATTTTGCTGCCACAGGGCAACAAAACCACAAATATTGTATATAGAGAGGTTTTAAAATAATTTAATGAGGCCTACATTAGCTGCTGTGAAGCGAAGCGAGCGGGGGTTGCTAGTTTATATTATATGTTACAGTATATTATAGTTTATACTATACTTAGTTTTTAAGACAAAGTTTAACAAAGAAAAGTTACAAGCAGTTACTTTGAATACCAGAAAGATGTTCCACTTTGAAAACATGACAAAATTAACACGGAAAAATCTGATTTGAAACACTCACAACTTTATCTTGCCAATGTAAATAATGAAAAATATAATATACGTTTAACCATTAGTAAACAATGTAAAATAAAAACATAACCTAATTTTAATCATGAGTGAATGACACTGAATGAAAATCAACCTCTAATTGACATACACACAGAAAATTATAAATTGATACTAAACTAAGCTTAAGAAAAAAATGCTTGAAATAAAAATTGTAGGTTTTTAATTTTCTGTAACATTAGTTAATATTCCTATATACTTTGTAGTAAAATGAATACTTAAACCGCAATCTTAAAAACCTATATTTTTACAGATTTCAATGAGAAAATAAGAAAAATACCTAATTGTTGCTTAACTAAGAACAGGAGGAAAAAATTCTTGTAATAAAAGTTGCAGGTTTTTAAATTTCCTACAATGTTGATTACACACAAACTTCCCTAAAATTTATATTAAAATGCTGTAATCTTTAAAAACCAATTTTTTACCATGAGAGAACAGCCCCCCGCCCAGAAATTTAAGCAAACATGGCACTACCCAATCTGTGGTGATTGGGTGAGGTAATTTCAAACAAAATCGTAGGAACTGCTTTTGAAAAAGTTGCACAGACTAATACTTCCAGTTGATTGGTTTCTATGAAAATGTTCATGTGGAGTCCCCTTATAACCTAACCTTAGTACCTAACTTCCAGATTTCAACTACATACGATGTTCCATTTCTAAAATATTTTGTTCACTTGCACACAGATAAAATGTTGTGATAAATTTGCATTCCTTTAAAAAAAATCTGAAAAATTACTTGATCGGTGAAACTTTTTATTGAGTACAAGAATTCTTTCTTGATAGTAGCGATACATTGTGTAATTCTTATATATATATTTCAGGTGTAATAACTGACATGTCCTATACTCCTCCTGAAGTCTCCAGGACGTAAAAAAAACAATCAGTAACTACGTGTTTTTTGGGTTTATGGGCCCAAAAAATGTGAATTTCCAGTGAAAACTCGATTTCAAAAAATCAAAATGAAAATACAGTAAACCTTCACTTCTTCAGACACTCTTGTGTACTTCGACACGGCTCATGACAAAGCAGCATGATGTGGTCTAAGTAGTGATCCGGCAGGCAGGTCAACCCCTTTACTTTCTCATCCCCTACCCTTAAGTTGTCCTTGAAAACAGTATTGTACAGAAGGGCACATCAGTTTGTTTGTATTCATTACAATTATGCAATTATCATACTAAAATCGTGTTCTTAATGCTTCCAACATATAATATGCCATATGCTCTGAATAGTTTAACATTTTGATACTTCGACAACCTTAAAGTCCAAAAAGTGTCAACCTATCAAAGTTCTACTGAAATACTTTCATTTTCTATATTTCATGCGAGGCAAGAGAAAGTAAAAAGATTTGTGACTTGTGTAATTACACTTTGCTAATTCCATTCAAAAAAATATTAGAATAAAACAAAAAAACTAACCTCAAAAAACATAACCTAATTTTAATCATGAGTGAAAGACAAAAAATGAAAATTGACCTTAGTTCTACTTAAAAATACGTAAAATCACTCTTTCACACTAAACTAGGCTCTGTAGAGAAAATTGCTCTAAGTAAAAGTTGTAGATCTCTTAATTTCCTATAAATTTGATTATATATACTTTTGTCGTAAAATGCATACTAAGGCCGAAATCTTTAAAAAATATTTTTCACACGTGAGAAAAAAACAGAAAATTGCTAATTACCGCTAAACTAAGTATTATATAAAAATGTTTGAAATAAAAGTTGTAGGATTTAAAATTCTCTACAACTTTTATTATATAAATTTTTGCGCTAAAATACATATTAAAGCCGCAATCTTATAAAAACAATTGATTTACGTGAAAACAGCCTCACCAAGATTTTCAGCAAACATGGCACCTACCCTATCTTGTAGAGCATAAAAAATTTAGTAAACCAGGCGATTTAAAAAAAAATTGTAGGACCCATTTTTGAGAAAATCGCAAAAAAGTGAAAAATTACACGAATAAACTACTTCCGATTGACCGATTTTGATTAAAATGTTCGTGTCGGGTCCGGTAGCAACTTAAGTTTCAAGTTTGTACGATGTTCCGTTCTTGAGATATTCTGTTCACACACAGGCCAATCGCTAAAAACATGTTTTTTTTGGGTTCAGGGGGTCTGAAAACATGTAGATCCGGTGACAACTAGACATGAAAACAATACTTTCCTTCCTATATATTCATATAGGCACAAGAAAGTAATTAACAAATATTACAGTTAAAAAAATGTATTTATTTTACACAAAATTTACCGATTTCATTATTTTTATTCAAAATGAAACACAGAAATTATAAAAATAATACGATAACCTATTTGGTTACAGCAAACCCACAACTACAATTCTAACGAAGAGTACAACCAATTATGATTCAAAAAAATCACTTACTAAACACAACAAACTAATTAAAAAAACAAAACAGAAACAATAAGAAAATGAAGGTTTCGCAAAAATAAAAACAAAACAATCTAAACACAAAAATCAACATGGAATTAAGCTCTTGCAACAAGAAAACGTGAGTTAGTTATTTTCTTAATGTTTATTAAAATATCAGTCAGAATCCGCTGTAATTCAGACTAAATTGATTAAAAACAACTGACAAATGTGTTAATTAACCCCAAAAATTAAAATAACTGTAATGGAGTTTACAACAACCCATGCTATAATTGGGCTTGGGCCTTATTTACATTCACGATGTTACATTCCCTATAATGTTTTAAGACTACGTTTTCCGCATTATAACTCACATTATTACATTAAATTCAAAATTTTATTTAGACAACTGAAATACCTTTCCATCTTTAACTTCGCCAGAATTTTACCAACTCCACTACGTGATATTAAACTTCAATGCAATCATAATGAAATAACAGATGTGTATTAAATATGTCAAGGTCATTATTAAATTCTCATAATTGAAGCAATATTTAAAACATAATAGAGTGTCCAGTAACTTGAGAGCTGAGCTACTCCTAACCTAACCTAAAAATTTTAGTTAATATAAATGAGCAAATATATATGATGAAAAATATAAAAAACAAAATTATTATTTTTTTTTAGTTTTTATTTGTTATCGGGAACTGTACATTTTTGACAACTACCCAATTTGATCGCTGCTTTGGCTGTATTTTTTGACGTGAATAAGGCATGAGTTTGAACAGGGACCCCCAGTACAGGATTTGTTCATGGATGGCTGTCAGCTGGTCACCATACAAAGTCGCTTGCCCAACCGGTGTTACTTAACAAATAATAGCGACTTACTACCAGTTGACTGACTGGGCTGGTTTGAAGGCCACAAAATTATTAACTAAACGAAAGGTAATTACATAGAATCTGTTTTAACAATTTCAATATTTATTTATGCATTTATGTGGGCTAAATCCAAATCTCAGGTTAATTTTGCATGCAAATCACTGTAAAATTATTTATAAGCGTTTTTATACCGTCGACCGAAATCATAACCTCCGCTTCCCATAACTATTTAATTTAATTTACGCCATTAAGTTACAATATACTGAAAAATTTTATAATCAAAATTTTATACTTACAAACTTTATAATTCAAAAATTAACAAATACTATTGATCAATAAACAGACGACATTCTAACCAATAACCTGTTCGCCAAATTAATATATAGTAGTCTATGTCATACACCCTACCACAACATGATGAAGGGGTTATCAGTTACAATGTGCAAATATTTAATTAATTTCTCTTTATTGAACAATATTTATTTATTTTTGATCAATATAATTAAGTTGCATCATAAAAATTGTAAGTATAGTAAACTAAATATGATATCGTAAATTAAAAAGTTGCAGGAAACTAAGGTTATGTCGATCGACGACAAAAAAAGTTTATAAATAATTTTACAGCCAGTGATTTACATGCAAATTTAACCTCCGATTCGAATTAAGCACATATAAAAACAAAAATAAATTGATGAAATTGGTGAGGAGCCCTAATTCTGAAAACTACCAAAAGAAAATAAGATTCACTCAAATCTAACTTGAACTTACACTTCCCTTTAGTTCCATGATCACCAAAGTAAAACAGTATATTTTATAACTAATTTGAACTATACCAAGTAACATATTTACAGAAAACAATTATATAGTAAACAAGTTACTTTTGTAATTAAGACTGCATTAAATGATTCACCCTAAAATGTTATTAACTTTAGGTACAGCTGCTTGTAATATAACACAGCAACAATGCAAGGTTATTGAAACAAATTATTTATTTAATCCTTTTGTATTGATGAAAATATTGAAATTGCAGTTAGAATATCCAAAAAAAATTTAGTTTTGCTATTCTTAACTCTAACATTTAATTAATGCTCGGAATTAACCATGTTCATTTTTTGTTTTACCCAAACTGCCGTATCCGGTATTTACCTGGCAATTCCTAACCCAACCTAAAATTTAGGTTAGCACAAATGTACTAATAAGATATGTTACCTAATGAATAATAAAAAAATAAAAATATTATGAAGTAAATTAAGTTTAATTGTGAATGTATCGTTTAGGATCATACGTAGAATTATCTGCATTAAATATATTCTAAACTGTAATATAGTTCAGACATTCTACTAATATAATTCATAATTATATTGAACCAAATTGGTATGACTAAATATTGTAAATTAAATAGGACAACAAAAATCTCTAAAAAAACATTCAGGTCACAAATTCTAAAAACGTTTTGCGGTCCTAGTGGTAAAATTTTCTAAGGCAATCCCTAACATAGCAATCAAATAGGCTAGGCCAGTATATTACACGGTTTCCATCCCTACATCATATCACTAACCAGTAATTACAGATGAACTAGACAGTGTTAAACTTTAACAGTTGTTAAAATACATTGAAAGAAATAGCAAAAATTACTATCTTTCCAATAATAGTATTTTTTGCCGGTGTATGTAACCTCAAATTATGTACGTATACATTACCTTTTGCAGTCTTCTAGTCGCAGCCATGTTCCTTTATCAATAATAAGCTACAAGAAAAGAAAGGTTATTTAAATTAAATTAGTCAGGAAAAATAACTTCTGCAACAGATTAGAAACCGTCAGCACACTAACTCGACACAAAAATGGCTAACGAACGAAGTCCATTCTACACCACTATTTATTTCTTGCTAACTAAGCACTTTATATAATTACAAATCAGAACTGTTATAAAATATTAAAGTAATATATTATAACAGTTCTATAAAATGTAACCAAAAAAATACAAACTATAACAGAAATTACCAACAAAAAGCGACGAGTAACCCGACTCTCAAAACGATCTAACCTCAAGTCAGAAGTTTCAATATAGCAGTGGCCATTGTTCAACAAAGAGGATGAATTATCCCTTCGCTGACATCCATTTTATCGACTAATGAAAACTAAAAATTACCAAATAATGAAAAAAAATTATTGGTATATTACTTATGAATTAAAATTTTGTTCATTAAAATTGACTGTAGTGTTCATACAACCTAGTATCATTTAATTATTGTTAATTATATACATTGCATATATTAGGTCACGATAATAACAATATATCTGCACTTCTTTGGCAATGGTGTTATGAATTATTTAAAACCATTACGGAGAATAGAAAGATCTGGAATACATAGAAATTTGTACTATTGAGATTCATAGAATAGTTTAACGGTTGAAATTTTAAAAAAACAACCCAGCATGTTTTGTTCGTTCGGACAAATAAGCCTTGCCTTCCATCCATGCACTTATGCATTGAACTTTGCTATGTATTTGAAAATGGCTTGGTGGTCATAAGACTAATTCTATGTAGAATCGAGACTAAAGAATATAATATGACTGTTAAAACCGTCCATCAATACATTGATCCGCTTTCATAATTTAAGTAACTTAACGTAAAAAGATTTTAACTCATAAATTGCCCAAGCAGTTGAAGACTTCTCTCTCTCTCTCTTAATGTTTAAAAATTTAATTTGGTTTTGGTTATTTGGAAATTAATTAGATCACCTAAAACATGCAAGTTAATTAATGTGTCATTTAAGTAATATGTGTATTTAGGTTACTATTAAGTTAATTCTATAAGTTCTTGACATGTCCTATACTCCTTTAGGAGATTTCTGGATGCAAAATAAGTTTTATCCAGCATGAGACATTAATACACAATGGTACTCTTTAACCCAATGAAGTCATAATGGTTAATCCAAGACAATTTTATTTGTTAGTGCCTATTTCTTTGGAAAACCTTGATGAAGTTTAAACCTAATATGAGAGTACGATCCCAAGTTTGCTAAAGAACAGGGAGTGGAAGAGCTATTATCCATACATTCCAAAGAACTTAATAATTTTGTAAACATAACACTATAATTTGATAAATATCACTTCAACAATGTTATTTTATTTTCAATTAAATTTATTGATATTCGTTTTTTGACAGTTCTATGTTATCATTCTATAAAAATGCCATCCCATTATTTATTGATCCTAAATTGAAAATTATCCCATATTAGTCATTAATACCATTTCTATTATCACATAATTTTGCATTATTGTCATTCACAATAAACTTACCTACTGCATACTGACATTTGTACAAAGATATCTTTGGAATTTTAATAGTATTTATAGGATCCTTTAAGATTACTTCTATGGAATAGCCTATGTGCCATCAGTTGAAACAAGTTTCTATTACAAAAAATACATACTACTTAAAGTTCTGTTTGAAAAAAAATTCTTTTAGATGCAAGTTCATGATCGCATCATACTAGTAATTTGTGATTGACTACCTTTAGTTGTTTCTTTGTTGTTATTTTAATTAGGATATTATATTTTTGTGTATAATTTCTAAAAGTTTTGCAGCTCATATTATAAGTGAATTCCTGTAACTAAAGATTAATGTTTAAAGGTAGAGGGTTGTTCTCATAATGAATCCAACTATAAAAAGTAAAGAGTAGGTAACTAAAAAATTAAGTGACAAAGCGAAGAAATTATTTTTAATAAAACTTATGGAAGAAGAAACAAAATTAAATTGGATATTATGAAGTATATTTTTATGAATTTTCATTTTGAGTTACAAATAACTTTGATAAGTTTTATGCTGATTATGTTTTAATGTCGATGATATTGGTAGGTTGGGTAGTAGTAATCTGCCCCTTGCATTGTAGGCAGTAATTTGAATGAACATACGACAAATATTTTACCCCAAAACAAAAGAAATTTAAATATTACAGTACCTGAACATTACTTCAAAAGGATTGGATTACATACAACAAACCAGTAGTAGACAAAACATATTTATTTCGCACATTCTGTTTAATAATAATTTCTCGTTTGCTAATTATACAACATTTAATGACATTACAAGTAAAATAACAATAAAATTAAACAATCTTAACAATTAATTTGTTTTGCCTCAGTTACTTTTTTATGTTTAATATATACATTGACATTTATGACGGTAATAGAATTTTTATTCTATTATTTAGTTTTTATTTATAAATAAAAATACACCCTATAATACTAAAAAGAACTCATATATTTGTACAACATTATTTTACATTACAAGCAAAACTATATTTTTACAAGCCAACAATTAAATAAATAAAATTACATATTTTATACTAGGTACTTAATTACCTAATTATTGATACTGTCTCCTATATCTCTGAAACAGACCCATCAAATTTATCTTGATTTTTTTTTATTTACACAATTCTTAACACTTAGGCCTAATTGTTGTTCTTTTAATAATTCACAATCATAAGGAATACATTTTACAATTTAATTAAACCAAATTTACTTCACAGCCAATTCATTATTATTCTAATAATACATTATATTCTTAAAAAAGCTTTTAACTATAAATACACTACATAGAAATAAAATTTTAATATCTATCTTATTAAAAAGCACATTCTTATTAGGTTAGTTATTTCTCCTACATATTAAATGGAGAACACTGCTGTCAACCTTTGTATCCTAATAATATAATCTAATACAACAATAAACTTAAAAAAATTGAGAAAGGTTTGCAAAATAGTTATAATTCAGTGATACATACAATACACATTAAGGGTCACGGGAAAAACAATGATACCCATAAAATTAACATATCAATGCTATCTATTCGATTTCCCATAGAACTACCTCTGTGTATACTCACATGAGGTTAACAATTAGCCAACAGAAAATTAATATACAAACAAAAACAGTGAATGGGGAAAAATGATGCGTCACATTGGTTTGTGTAGAAAGTGGTGAAGAATAATTGACTTAACTAGCCCCCAGTTTTGTCAAAGTAAACCTAATTTACATACTTATATTAATGGAATACAGGAACATTCCATTAAAGCATCTACATAAAACTATAACACTGTAATAGTTATAGTTTATAACTATACATATTACAGTTGCATACTTAACTGTAAGTACGCAACAGACTTTGCGTACCATCCCTACATGCTTCCCTGTGGTGTGAAAATGGACTCATGTTGAACATTTTGTAACTTCATCAAATATTTACAGAAATTTAAATTAAAAAATAACATTTATTGCAGTAAACTCTTGTCTACAAAACATGTTTTATAAATGTTTTTGTTAAACTGAAATTTAAGCCCGTTATAGTAAAAAATATAAAGTAAACACAAAAATTTTTGAGGTTGAAAATTTCGCTCGCCTAAACACAAAGAATTATCAAGGGATTTTGTTGTAATTATATTCAAAAGGCGTGTACGTATTATATGAATCAACTGTAACATTTTCAGAATTTTTCATCAGTAGTGACGTTAGATAAAACAGTTGTTTTGAGAGCGCGTTTTGAATTTTGCAATTCTTCTGTTTAACGAGAACAGTCCGTTCCAAAGGGTTAAAAAAATATGGATGTAACAATGAATAAAAGGTTAATTAATTTATTAAGATTGCCGCAGTTTTAAACTAACAAAAACAACCTAATTAACAACCATTTACTACAGTTTAACTGAAATACAACATTATACTAATTAAAATTAAACCTAATTAGTTTTACAGTATGTATAGTATTTAGAAAAAATGGAAATTTCCTTCTGAACTGTACTTTTTCTACACAGTTTTTCTGTAATGTCAAGCCATTACTAGATTTGCCATGTAATAATGTCAAGCCATGTAGGTAATTAGAATAAATTCACAATGCAACGACTTGTCACTTTGGTAAAAGAACATAATGAAACCTGAAATGAGAAACCAACTAAATAGGCCTACTGGATTATTTTTATTTTGTTCATAAATTACATTAGGAAATTTATTGATTTTTTTTGTCATTTTGAATTAACCGAATTTGTTAACCATGATTCTGCTGCATTATTAAATGGCTCTCATCAGGTTTCCCCTGACCCTTCTAGTTAAGTGTGTAATAACTTATAAATAATAAATCAAACACAGAAATATTGCAGATATAAAACTATTTTATTAAGTAACTGTGAATGTACAATCTAGAATTTTAATTTTTACATGTGTAAAAATTAGATAGTACCTTCTTAACGATATTCATACACAGAGGAAAAATAAACAATATGATTATTAAATAGTCGTATAAGCTTTATACGGTCATAAACTTAAGAAAATATTTTGGTTTTAGTCTTAATTTCCTGTATGTATATCCAAAATTGGTTTTATCAATTCTGTTTTGAATCTATTCCAGTAAGAATAGTATTATCCTACCATTATCTTAATCTACAGAACTAGAACAAATTTTATTTGAAAAAAAATCATGTTTAAAAAAACAAATAATTACAAATCTTCTTCATGTTTCCAAGAAGGGTATGCAGTTTTTACTGATTTAATTATCAAGACGAAAATAAGGAAGACTGAATTATTCATAGGGTGGTCATTTAAAACACGAAAAATGATCATAGGAGTTGTCGTGGTCTATCTTGTGTTCTAGCTGGGTTTTTAGTAAATAAAGAATAACACAATCTCGTGGACAAAGTGTTAGTTTTATTGGAGCTGTTAATTTGTCTTTAAATAATAAATTGTTCTATATTAATTCACTTTAAATTTTAATAAAGCTGAAGGCTCTATTTTCGCAACAGGTAATTGAAATTAATACATTCTGATTCTAAGAAACAAGATTCTACTGTGTCGGTTTATCACGATGGCCCTGTACTGAGGTTTTTCAATTAAATAAGTTACAAATAAATTTTTGTAATGCATCCTACCAACTATTAAATTTATAAATTACAATATAAATGATTATTTCTTACCTCTCTTTTGGTTGCTATTTTGTTTTTATATTTAAAAACCTTGCGATAGTTTCGGTGGTACCACCTTTTTCAGAGTATTTAAAAAAATTAAAATTCAGAATGTTCGTTCCATTCAGTCATATCAATAAATCTCTTGAGTTTTATTGATAATTAAAAATAAACTCATGAGTATTAAAAAAAATTATAATTAAATTAATATTCAAAATGGAATTGAGTTTTATTGATTTGACTGAAAGACACAAACATTCTGAATTTTAATTTAATTTTAAATACTCCGGAGAAGGTGGTACCACCGAAACGATCGTAAGTTTTTAAACATAAAAAAAACCACTCACATGACTTTCTCTTGCCCATGCAAATACTGAACAATATAAAGTAACATTTGTAATAAAATATTAGAGATAAACAAAAAAACTAATCTCAAAAAACATAACCAATCACTTCATTATTCTGTTGTTAATATTTAGGAATACATGAGGTTAATTTATGAGTGAATGATCCAAAATGAAAACCAGACTTAGTTTGACTTAATAATAAGGAAAATCACTCTTTGACGCTAAACTAGGATCTGTAGAGAAAAATGCTTAAAAAGATCTTTTAATTTCCTATAAATTTGATTATGTACACTTTTGTTGTTAAATGCATACTAAGGCTGAAATCTTAAAAAATTCATTTTTACAGATTTTCATGAAAAAAAGGTCATTAATTACCGCTAAACTAAGTGTTATTAAAAGAAATGTTTGAAATAAAAGTTATAGATTTTTACATTGTCTACAACTTTTATTATCTACACTTTTGTGCTAAAATGCATATTAAGGTTGCAATCTTAAAATAACCATTTTTTTTCTACAAGCGTACAGCTTCCCCAAGAATTTCAGGAGACATAGCGCCTACCCTATCTTGTAGATCATAAAAATCCCCACTCCTACAGTGTTAACCTTCAATCAGATATATAGATTCATTTTAGTTTAATAGGAAATGGTTTACCTACGAGTGATAAAGATTTTAAAATTTTATATCAACTATCATTATTCAACACTAAACATGTGATTCATAGACTGAGTGAAATGGATAATGGAGATTGAGTGAAATAGATTAAATTAGGGCTAAAATAAATAGTTCTGTTTCTTATCACATGGTCAGCCAATTAAATGACTGAATCATTTAAGAACAGAAGAGGTACAGGTGTAAAAGACACTAGTCAGAGTTATCTCCTCTGAGAGTAATGAATTTCACTATGCAGCCAGACCCTGTGGTGAATGAAGTGAAGTTGTCATTTGCAGGGTGGAAAGTGAGTGCTTTTCGGAGGGCCTGGCATGCTGATAAGCATACTCTTTCAACTCAGTGAGGAAGGCAATGGTAAACAACCTTACTCCTCGTTTTTATTTAGTAAAACCTCTAGAGGTTCAAACCAGCCTTTCGGCTGTTGACCTAAACAACAGATTAAATTTATGAAATGTCATGAATTGTATAAAAGAAAGTTTATTTTTGTTAACTGAATCCAGGAGTCTAGTACTTACCAAATGGTAGGGTACAGTTTTCTTCAGCATTTGGATTGACTTCAAAGATTATTCTGTTTAGTTTTTTCAAACAGAATCATTAAACAATTTAATTTTGTTAATTTTATTTAAAAATTATTTATAAATTTATTATTTATTATGATTATTATGAAATTGTTGAACATGTGTCTCTTACTTGGTGAACATCTCCTAACACAATTTTCTTTAACTTCAGGATTATTAAAAAATATCTATTTAATGGTAAAATTAGTTCTGATAAGACAAAGAATGGGAAAAGTAGGAAATTAATTATTTTTATTTTTAAACAAGTCAGAATAATAAATTTCCTTATCAATGTTTATTGGTAAGATAGAATAAAATACAAAAATTTTTAGTAGATAGAGTTCAATCATTTAACTATTGGAAAAAAATTATGTACATTTTTTTACAAAATTTTAAAAGTCAATTATATTAATAATTGAAACAAAAAGTTGAAATATTTAGGAATCAAGTCTCACTAGGTTATTTACAAATACAAAAGATAGTTATGAGACTATTATTAAAGAAGTTTATATTTTCACATCAGTTCCTCTCTTATGTTCTTAACACTTTCATTAGTAAAAGTGATCTAGAAATTTAAGGACATTTTCCACATGTCAAAGAACTCATCTGTGAATCAATAACTCTTGCACTGAGTGGCTAATAAATTTTTTGTATCCAATCTTATTTTAATCAGAGTAGTTATATTAAATATATATTTTTGGTTTAACAGCAATAAAAAATATAACAGTATTATTTTATATAACTCTGTTAAAATATAATTTTTTTTTAATTCCTAATATGTGTACGTTGCAATCTGTTCAATTCAGAACAATAAGCAACCCCATGACCCAATGAGATGAGGATGATATGTATGATGTGAAAATGAGGTGTAGTGTTGTACAGACTCAGGCCGACCATTTCTGAGAGAGTACGGTTAATTGAAACCCAACCATCAAAGTACACCGGTAACCACTGTCTAGCATTCAAATCCGTATAAGTTAAAATATAATGAATAATTGTAGTTAATCTCATGAAAAACACTATTTAAGAAGCTAAAGTTACTTACAGTTCCTCACTTTATGGTTTAAAGGTTTGAATGGTGTGACAAGCAGAACACCTTTATACAAAATTTTAAGATTCACTATCGCAACACAAGAAACAGAAACGATTTCTATGTTTCTAAACAAAAACCTACTTACACAGGAAGAAAATATACATTAATAAATGATCACAATCTTTCAAAAGTAATGTTAATTTATTTAAATTTTAATCCATACAAAATAAAAAGTGTATAGGAGAAGTAAATATGAAAACATTTAATCTCTTAAAAAGAAACATCACAGAAAACAAATTGTAAATATCAATCACATACAATTTAAAACACAACGTTAAACTTCAACGTTTATAAATTCCTAGACTGTATAATTTGACTTTTCAACCGGGTAAGGCAACTCTTTTAAATTTTTTCTCACAAACAACCTTTGTGGAAGATAGGGTATCAGTTTCAATCCAACATATATGATAGTTTTTTTTATAGAGAGACAACTTATGAAATTCAGCGAAATCGAACGGTGCCTTCTTGTGAGATAGTCATGAGGGTTATCCTTCAAACCATCATGTTTTACTGACTTTTACCACAGTATAGATTCCATAATAAATAAGCAAGGTACAGTGGGATTTTTAATTTGCTTAAAGTAGTTTCTACAAGATTTCTGACCTATCCCATATATGTACTGGTAACACGCTATAAGTTGACGATTGCGCCTATCATGTGGAGGACAGTATACTATCTATCCTACTTACATCGGCCAACCTGAAACCATAAGACATGTATCAAGCGTGTAACTCAAAATGTAACCACCACAAACACTTAAGTAATAAAATTCAGTTCCTGACCCGTCACACTAAATAAGCAAGGAGTAATGTAATTATTTATAGAAAGTAAATTGTTTAAAATTCAATTGCAATTTAAAATAACTTTACTGAAAATAATGAAATATGAAAACCCTAAAAATAAAATAAAATTTTGAAATTACCGTAAATCTAGTATTACTCACGATAATAAGCTCGCATCGATGGAACTCGCGGACTAACTAGTCTATCACCACAAATGTCAGAGTGCAGTAATTTAGTTTACCGCTGATGACCAAAAAGGATACTAAATATAGCTTAGGCCTAATATTATGGCTTATTTAGAATGAATGTTTATTATTTAGGATAATCATTAAAAATCAATAAATACTACAACGGGATGTTTATAAAACGACATAGATGTAAACATAATATATCAATGTAACAGTAAAACTACAATATGATGTCATGGTTAGAGCTGTCGCTATGATGTATTTAGAAAAGCACATATGGTAGCACTTCCACCCCCCACATAGTCCAGTCTTACTCTCGCTGATGATCGTCAACTTATATTGCGTTACCCGTATCTCACTACTCATTTCTGCTCAGAAGGATCTTCTTAAGCTTACTAATATACAAACCCCAAAATATTACGGAATATACAAGGTACGTATAAAAGACACCATAAAATGCATTAAGTCCTAGTTGACCCACCGGGTTGGTCTAGAGGTAAAGTCGTCGCCAAAATCAGCTGTTTAACAGCTGATTTTCGGAGACGAAGGTTCCTGGTTCAAATCCTAATAAAGGTAAAGAAAGTAACTACTTTCTTACGAATTTGAGTACTAGACAGTGGTTACCAGTGTACTTTGATGGTTGGGGTTTAATTAACCATACTCTCTCAGGAATGGTCGGCCTGGGTCTGTACAAGATTACACCTCATTTACACGTCATACACATCATCCTCATCTCATTGGGTCATGGGGTTGCTTCTTGTTCTAAATTGAACAGATTGCAACATACACAAATTAGGAATAAAAAAAAAGTCCTAGTTTCAATGAGTTTAATTTAGTGACCTTTACAATGAAAATTCTTTTTGACAATATAAGTTCCAAGGTCCTTAAGATATTCATTCCACCATAATTGAATAAATATTTGAACTCCCAAGGATTTTTGTTAATGTTGTTCCAGTTACAATTTCATTACTGACATTTGTTGGTGGCAATTTTTAAAATTGTCATCTATCATTTTGATTTGTTTGTCTGCCCGTCCGTCACACCCAGACATCAGAAACTACATGAAATACCAACAATGGTTTTTGGATTCGTAATCTACACAAAAAGCTGGTGGGCCTGGATTCAAATTAAAGATCCAGTTTTGACTGGAAGTCAAGAAACCAAAGTCGGAATTTGGAAATAAAAATAATGTTATTTGATTCCTCTTAAAAAGAGTAGATACCGAAATCATTAGGTTTGAAGTTCCGGTTTCAACTGGAAGTGGCCTAAAATTGGAAGTCAAGAAATCAAATCAGAAACTATAAGAGATAGCAGCAAACAGTCATCGGATTTGTAATCTGCACAAAAAATTAGTGGGCCTGGATTGGGTTTGAAATTTCGGTTTCGACCGGAAGTCAAGAAATCAAAACCGGAATTTGGAAACAAAACCAGTTTCATGCAATTAGAAATCACTAACAGTTTTTACCAAAAGTAAGATTTAAAAAAAATTACCGCCAGCCATGAGACGCGATGTCTCAAGTAAGGAATTTTTTCAATCTGAATTTTTTTAAGAAATACTTGATTGATGAAACATTGTACAAAATGCAAGAATCCCTTTCTAAATAATTTTTTGTTTTAAAAGTAAATAAATTTCTAATATAAATGCTGAAGAAAATTGTGTAATTTTGTAAATGTTATCAAACAACATACTGCAGTAAGTAAGCATGTAGGTTAAAATATAAACAACAAAAAGATAAAGTGTAATTTAGGTAATTTATAACACAGATAATTTGACGTAGTGTTAATATTTAAATTTACTAGTATTTACAGGTCCTATACTCTCTTTTGGAGTCTCCTGGATGCAGTTAAAATAAATTAAAAAAATTGAGTTTTCTTGTATTTAACTAATTTTTTTTGTGAAAATACAATCATCTTAATCATATTTTTACTTTCTCTTGCCTATATGAATATATAGGAAGGAAAGTATTGTTTTCACGTCTATTTTTGAAATTGAGTTTTCACCGGATCTACACATTTTCAGACCCCCTGAACCCAAAAAACTTGTTTTTAGCGATTGGTCTGTGTGTGTGAACAGAATATCTCAAGAACGGAACCTCGTACGAACTTGAAATGTGAAACTTAAGTTACACACCACTACCGGACCCCAACACGAACATTTTCATCAAAATCGGTCAACCAGAAGTAGTAGTTTATTCGTGTAATTTTTCACTTTTTTGCGATTTTCTCAAAAACTGGTCCTACGAGTTTTTTAAAAATCGCCACGTTTACTAAATTTTTTATGCTTTACAAGATAGGGTAGGCGTCATGTCTGCTGAAATTCTTGGTAAGGTTGTTTTTGCAAAAAAAGTTGTTTTTTTAAGATTGGTGACTTTAATATGCATTTAACGCAAAAATGTATATAATAAAAGTTGTAGCGAATTTAAAATCCTACAACTTTTATTTCGAACATTTCTTTGTATAACGCTTAGTTTAGCAGCAATTAGTAATTTTCTGTTTATTTCTCATGAAAACTTGTATTTTTTATTTGTTTTTAAGATTTCGGCCTTATTATGCATTTTACGACAAAAATGTATATGATCAAATTTATAGGAAATTAAAAGATCTACAACTTTTATTTAGAGCGTTTTACTCTACAGAGCCTAGTTTGGCGTGAAAGTGATTTTCCGTATTTTTAAGCCAAACTGAGGTCGATTTTCATTTTGCGTCTTTTACTCATGATTAAAATGAGGTTATGTTTATTGAGGTTAGTTTTTTGTTTATTTCTAATGTTTTATTATATTGTTCAATATTTGCATTGGCAAGAGAAAGTTGTGCGAGTGTTTTACACCAGATTTTTGATTTTTAACTAATCCAATGTCTACATTAGTTTTCCTCAGTCTACCATGAAACTATTACATCACTACAAATGTGGATCGGTAAATGAGACTTTAAATGATAACAGATGTAGAATCTGAAAGACTCAAGTGTCTTCGGCAAGTTCTTCATGAAACATGAAATAAACTGCTAAAAAACAGCTCACAAAAAATCATAAAAAGGCAAGAAAAATAGAAACAAATGAACATGTACTATATTGTGCAGTTCCAAGCTCCATGTAGTTGCGGGGTGAAGGGTACGGGTGAGATATAATGAATGAGTGACGCATGCTGGGAGAACGATTAATGTATTACTCTGATACAAAACATTCGTTTTCAAACACTTTGTATTTAACATATTTGTTTGTATTTATTACATTTATTTATTTATAATTTTGATATAAATTGATAAGTTAAATATTATGAATCCGACCAAGTTAATAACCCGGTAGGTATTTTTAAATTAATGTGCCGGATGATAAGAATATTTTTTTAGTCTAGTTAGTACATGCTACCACTACAAATGCATCAGCTGCGAAACACTACTAACTCATTCATTCTCCCACTACTATAATAACGCACTGCATTCCTTCCAACTACACGCAGCTGGGACTCAAGCAATACATATTCCTTCAAATCACTTATGGATCATCATAATCCAATAAGCACAAAATTTAAAATAGTTTATTTACTAACACTGAGTTCAACTTCATAATCACACAGCATGCTTCTGTGTTACACAGAATATGTAAGTTTTATTAGTAAATAACAAAACAAAAAAGAAAATTTTCACAAACAACTTTATTTATTTATCAACAGGCTACTTAAAGTACTGAAAATAAATTTAAAAACCACAATTCAACTTACGGAATAATATAATTCAAAAATCAAATTACAAAAGAGGGTAAATTATTTCAATACATTTTTACACATAAAAATTTAAATATTAGGAAAATTTAGTATAATAGAGATTGTTATTTAAAATAAAAATTGGTAAAATTTGTTTGTTATTAAAAACTAGATCTGTAGACTTACAATTAATCTTTAAATATTTGATAAATTTGAAATAGTCATGTTAAAACACAATTAATTCTAAATAATCAATAACAGCAATCTCATTAAAATATTAGTTTCAAGACACTAAATAACATATCCAGTGTGCTCAAATAGTGCTGACAATTCAATTTCAAATTAAGTAATTTTTTAGATTAATTTTCTGAGATAATTTTAATGAATAATATTTAAGTCGATATTCATTATAAAATAAATAGAACATTTTGAAAGCATTGTACAAAAGATATTTGACAAATAAAAAGAAAATTAAATTACAAATACAATAATTTAAATAAAAAATAAACTGTAACTCTATAACAGAACTAGTCTTAATTTAAATTAAAAAAGACCAATCAGAAACTGATTTTGACCGAATGTTAAAAACAAATGAAAATAATTTTCTAAAACTTCATGGAAGATCAATTATAAATTTACAAAGTATTAAACATGTAACATTTTATGTATTAACTACCGATTTAATAAAAAAAAATTGTATAATATTAAACTAATCATAAAATATTATCTAGGAAAAGATGGTATTTAAAGATATACAACCTAACTATGAAACTATGTACGTTTATTTTACAAAAGGAACATTTTCCATACCGACAAAAATGTTTTATTTTTAAAATCATTAACCCCTAAATATGTTTTTCTTTCATAATTCTAAATATATATTTTATTTCAGTGTATATTAAGGACAATACAAATTATAGTTAAAATACCACTGGCAAATATTATAGGGTTGTAAAAATATGTAATTCATCAGCATTACTTTAATACAACAATGGTGTAATAATACATAACTAAAAATTTTAAAATAAATATATACATCAATAATTCATACTATAATAACACCATCCAAAACTAGATTTGTGAACTTACATGCTGCAGTTGTTGCCACATTTACAGTAGCATTGTTTACTATCATTGCTCTATACAAGATTAAGCAATAAAAATATTAACTAAACGATATTATTTTTCTAATTTATTTCGCAGCATTTAATTACAAATTCTTGCGTATCGATTAGGTTTTAAGTGATAAAAGGTACATATCACACATGAATTTTATGGTTATCGTGATAAATAAACATTCAATTTCTCTCAATTTATTTTATTTTCATACTGATTATTTTGAGAAATGATTTTATTATTAATACAATTAAATAGTTTTTGAATAAACTGTTAACCTAAATTTATCTTGTTATATTCTAATATTTGTTATTCTTTATTTATTTTCTTTTGCTGAACATACATAAAAATTCTGCCCATAACAGACAGGTGGAGAGTCAAATTAATTACTCTCAATCTGTCACTGCTGGGCTAAAATAAATAGTTCTGTTTCTTATCACATGGTAAGCCAATTAAATGACTGAATCATTTAAGAACAGAAGAGGTAGAGGTGTAAAAGACACTAATCAGAGTTATCTCCTCTGAAAGTAATGAATTTCATTATACAGCCAGACCCTGTGGTGAATGAAGCGAAGGTGTAATTTGTAGAGTGGAAAATATGTGCTTTTCAGAGGGCCCGGCATGCTGATAAGCGAACTTTTCCATTCAGTGAGGAATGCAATTGTAAACCACCTCACTCCTCGTTTTACTTAGTAAAACCTCTACAGGTTCAAACCAGCTTTTTGGCTGATGACCTAAACACAACATAAAAATTACAAGTAAAGTAACTAACAAATGGTGGTTGTAGTTGTACTGATAAAGAAAAATATAAATGAAAGGGAATTTATAAAACTGAACTTCTTGTAGCTAAACATGATTGATAAATTTACTAGACTAAAGTGAGAAATCTGACAGTTGCAGGAAAGCTCACATTTCTGTGATTTTGATTTTAGTGGGACTGACAAAACTTAAACAAGATGAAGTTAACACATAAAAATGCAAAAACAAATCCTATAGTTAGTGATCCTCATATTATTGGATTAATAATAATGCTGATTAACATATTTTGACAATCAAAATTTTTACAAGGAAAATTCCAAGCGTAATTTATAAGTGTCCTTATTATACATGCATCATATTATCATTTACACTAAAATAAAGATAACCTTCTCATCATCTGTATTTTTTGTTTGGCTTAAATTATTAAAAATCTATTTTATAATAATATGCACTAGTTTTAAAGATCACCGAACATTTCTGTAAATTTAAGAACTATAAAAATTTATATATAAATATTTATTAAAATAAAATCTTTCATTCTAATTATCCATTCTTACATTTTTCTAAAATACAATACTTAACAGATACAAATTACCTACATTATGTAACCGATATCAACACTGGAAACAGTTTTATTATATAATTAATTTATAGATAATATTGAGTATTTGAGCGTCTTATATTAAAATTAGGATTTTTTAACAAACATACAAATATTAGAAATTAAAATACAGTGAAAATTTTTAATAAAACAAGTAAAGTCGAACCTCATTGTAACAAACAGTATATACATTTTATTATAACATAACAATTATCTATATGATTCTTCATGAAGAATTCACAGCGAGAAACATGTGAGCACTACAACGCTGTAGGCGCTCATTTCGTGAGTCGGGAATACATTACCTATCTATGTTTATGCTTACAGTACTGCCTACCTTATCGATCGCCAGTCAGAAGGCAGCACTCGTACAGTTGGTACAATTTTGCCAATACAGTGAAAGAAATCCAACAAACGACATTGGCAAGGGCATGGAAAAAACTTCTGGTTAAAGAGAAAACAATTCCAGAAGTTCAAAATTGTGAGACTGCAGGCTACTGTGACACTCTGCAGAGAGGAGGACAAGAACCAGTTTAATTGGATAATGTGAAGGCCTAGCTTTCTTTTTTTGGTTTAACGTCCGACTGTTCTGCAATTACTGCTAATGCAGGTGAAGGATGAAATTATTTTTTGTAACGTATGAAAATATGCCGTGCTGAATGGGACAAAGATGATCCTGGATTCCAGATTTGGACTGAAGATTTTTGCCAGTAACTGAAGATGCAGAACATTCAGAGAATGAGTAAGAGGTGATTGTAGACATTTCTCAGCCTACAATGAAGGTGAGTGGAATGAGAGACAATCTAAACTTAGTAATTCGATATGTTGAACAGTCGGTAAATAAAAATGTGCTAGCGTATATGAACACTTACATCTCCGACAATTATTAACCGAAGAAATTAACAGCAAACAAATGCAGCATAAAATAGATAACTTTTTTAAACCAACGAATGACTGTAGTAACAAACCAAAATGAACCAGGCCTTCTTGTTCATAAGATTAATTTAGACCACACGTTTTTTTCTATTCAAACTACCATACTAGTCATGGGACGGCACAGTAAAATAGGTGAACTAGCACACCCACTCCGCACACTTGAGTGAACGGCACAGTGCGTGCCGTACAATTGAACGATGAGACGGGGTGAACTGTGGGAGTGAGCTAGTAGATTCTAATACGTACAGCACTGAGCTGAGCTATGTGAATAAGCAGACAGTGAGTCGAGCCAAGGGTGACTTTCGCTCACTCCTTCGCACACACCACGTTGTGTTTGCGCATGCGTCAACCTGAACGTTCATGCAACCCTTACCACAAACAAATTTTTGTCATGTGTCTATCTTTGTTTCGTACGCACGTGGTAAAATTTTTACAGTACAGTACAATGGTATTTTACAACCACTTGTCTCAGAGTGTTGTAGTATAGTATGAAAGAATAATGACCCCCTCTCCGCACCTGTCTCCTGCACCCTCACAAACAGAGGCAGAGTTTGATACGAAATGTTTCCAAGCAGCGTTTAGGTAGCCCTTGCTATGATGCGACTAGAGAAAAGTAATTTAGTCATGGAAGGGATGTACAAGTCAGCTCTGTGCGGAGAGCGTGCTGCGTGGGGAGAAATGCTCGGTGTGCTGGTTGTTCAAAATAAAAAAGGTGGTAGCTCACCGCTCAGTTAAAAGAGCTAGATCTTTTGTGCGACTCGCTCATGAGCTTCACATCACTATACCATACTGTATGTTAAAATCTGTATATTGATTTGCTATGTACGTACTGTACATTCAACATTTTTATAGCTAACTAGGCTTCTAAACAGTACTTTATTGATGCATTATATCCCTGTAAGAATTATTTGCTACAAATCGGACTTTTATTAAAACAGACAAACTTTAGCCACTATTAGCCCGTTATAATGAGGTTTGACAGTACTAATATTGTTAACTGGACTGATACTCTGTACAACTAAAACTATTTAAAAATACCGATAATTTTTTCAATTGTTTAAAAAAAATATTTAAATTTATGTAGAATTATAGGTGGATGCTTTCATATTTTTTACATTTAGTTCAAATCATTTTGTTAAACATTTTCCTGTGTATTGTTCAGAATTATATGATATAAAAAACCCACCCAAAAACAAAATAGATGACTCTCACCTGATTACAAAAGTAAATACATCCTCTCGAATATCATGTATCCATTCAGTTGCAATATAAAAACATCAAAGTATGCACAATTTTGTCAGTTTGTCATCACAAAGTTTTTTAATCTGGCGAGACATATATTGTGTATTAAATGGTTTATTATATTTTATAATCTATATCAATACTAAATTTCTTAACTAGCCTTTTGCAGCTGCCTTGATTTACATTTATTTATGATTTCATTCAAAAACTTACATTTCTGAGAAATGTACCATCATTATCAGAGTATACTAGTGAATAAACAAAATTGAAACTAAGTTATTAAAATTTTTATAGAAGTATAAAACTCATTTTTAAATAGATAACTAAAGAAATGACTTTTATAGAAATTTTAATAACTTAATATCAATTTTTTTAATTTTATATACGTTAATGATGGTTGATATGTCAAAACATGTGGTAAGTTTTTGAACAAAATCATAACAAATTAAAACCAAGGTAGTACACCAAGGTAGTATTAAAACCAAAAGGTTAGTACAAAAATTTAAAATATTTACACATTACTGGAAGCGCAATATAAGTTGACGATCGTCAGCGTGAGTAAGACTTGACTATGCGACGAGGGGGTGTAGAAGTGCTACTAAATGTGCTTTTCTAAATACATCATAGCGACAGCTCTAACCATGTTGTAGTTTTACTCTTAAATTGGTTTTTATATTTACAACTATGACGTTTTATAAACATCCCATTGTATTATTCATTGATTCTTAATAATTATCCTAAATAATAAACATTCATTCTAAATAAGCCATAATACTAGGCCTAAGCTATATTTAATATCTTTTTTGGTCATCAGCAGTAAACTGAACTACTGCACTCTGACATTTGTAGTGATAGACTACTTAGTCCGTGAGTTCCGTCGATGCGAGCTTATTATCGTGAGTAATACTAGTTTTACGGTAATTTCAAAATATTATTGTATTTTTAGGGTTTTCATATTTAATTATTTTCAGTAAAGTTATGTTAAATTGCAATTGAATTTTAAACAATTTACTTTCTATAAATAATTACATTACTCCTTACTTATTTAGTGAGACGGGTCATGAGCTGAATTTTATTACTTAAGTGATTGTGGTGGTTATATTTTGAGTTACACGTTTGATACATGTCTTATGGTTTCGGGTTGGCCGATGTAAGTAGGATAGATAGTATGATAGTATACTGTCCTCCCATCGCATGATAGGCGCAATCATCAACTTATAGTGCATTACCAGTACAATTGATAGCAAGCTTCAGGATGCATTATAAAGATTTATTTTTGAATAATCCATATCACATTGTATTCAACCTAGAATTTAAATACAGTATGATAAAGTTAAGTAGAAATTTATCCTAGTTTAAATGTAAAAAAATCATTTTAGTAGTTTTCTAAATTCATGAGAGTATTAGATGTGTGAATGTCTCTAGCAGACAAAGCAGAGGGAAATTATTTGCAGCTGATTGAACAATAGGGAATTTTTAATCTAAGCAAGTTTAATGGAGGAACAGTACTCGTACATGAACCAACTAGTATCTATTGCTCTACATCATAACATGTCTTTTCAAACTGATAATTTAATTAGGTGCCTTCATCTTAATTACAGTAATGTGAGGACAATGAATCAAATATTACAATGAAGCCATCAGTTCACCACTCATTTAACTTCACAATTTTGTTATAAACTATAAAATTAGTTATGTCTACCAATGAAGCCTAGAATATTAGTAAATCAGTTCTTTTATTGTTATTATTTTTTTTAAATAATTTGCACTTATAAATAATTAGCTGCCTGTCCCAGTGTCACCTGGGTATAATTTTGTTTTTATTTCCAATAGTTTTTAAATTAACCAATAATAAAATTTTATGATAAGGAAAAATTGTATATTTATATTTGGACACCTCCATCGAGTTTTAACCATCTATCTCATCTGGAACTTAATAAACAAACAATATTGGTTGAAGGGTTGAACACAGTTTTCAACTCCTTAAGAGTAAATTTTTGAAATCGTTAAGGTTTAATTTTTTTAGCGTCATTATACATAACATGTCCACTGAGTTTCAGCAATCTAACTTGTCTAAAACTTAGTAAATGGAAAATATCAGTTTACGGGTTGAATGTCAAAATCGTTTGTTTAACTTTTCTATTTACCCTGAATGGAACATGCTCTCCAAATCTCACCTTTCTAACTATTGTGCAAGTAGGAGAATTAGTGATGAGTGAATAAGTATCATATTATATTGTCGCCAACTTCCCTACTAACATTAGCACCTGCAGACAGTCCCAGTACCTGCCTGCTGCGCATCGCCTACAGTGCCTCCCCTCCACCTTGAAGTGGACTCGCCGGGGGGGATTTAAGTGACAGCCCTGGCCCACGAGAGTCATTCTTCGCTTAACTCTCAACCGGAGAAGAACAAAAAAGAAGAGCTCCAGACAGAAGATGAGCCCAGCCGAGACTGGATGAAGCCATCCCTGGACAATGCTGCCGGTGGCGGACGCCACATTCCTGCACCGGTCAGCCGATGGAAGCCCGTGCATGCTGGCTGACCCCACGGTGAAGACAGAGGTCAGTGCAGGCCAGAGCGAACCGCCTCAGCCACGCTGCAGTGGGGACCCAACTGCCGCTGAAGGAAGGCTAGGCTTGAACCTGGTAGCCGAGCCGTCATCCTTTGGACACTGCTCTGCACACGCCAGCTCGCCGCGTCCGGCCACAAACTACAACGGTCCTTTTCAGGACCCCCAACCAATCAAACGGCCCTTTTCAGGGCCATCAATTTTTCATACAAGGTTTTGCCACATGTCGTTAGCCCTGGTCGGCGACAATAATATTGAGGATATTAAGATAATAATAAGATAATATAAGATGCTTATATTATCCTGCTTATTACGATAATATTGCAGGACACCTTTCAATACACTACATAAAACACTGCTATGTTTTTTAATGGGTTCCTAATAGCGGTAATTAAAAAATTGTCTGTAAATTATTTCATAAATGAACAGTTTATAAACTACTTGTAAGGAAATATGACACACAAGCATGCAGTAAAATCCTGAATACTAGATCTAAAAGCAATCACAATATTTCTGCTATTATGTAGCTTTAATTGTTTCACTGGCTGCTAACTCTCACAAAAAAAATGTTCACACACATTTTCCTACACTATGTGACTGCTCTCATGTACTTTGAAACCGACTTTGGATATTTACATAATATGTTACAGGGCACAGGAAAGGAAATAAATCTTGTAAACATTTTTGAAAGTAAATCATATGGATTGTAGCACCAAATAATGTTACAATATAAGTTTAGGCCCACTACTTAAAAAAATTGTACCAAAAAATTAATGATAAAATCCTATCTATAACAACTAAGGCCATCATTTGTCATCAGTGTTACACAAACAGAATTCAGAAATATTGACAGGTAGGCTATTTAGGCCTGGTTGCATTACAAAAACTATGTAACTACAGATTTTATGGTGATATTAAAAAAATCAGAATCAGAAAAATCAATCTGTGTAAATAATGGAAAATTATTTCAAAATAACAAATGACATTTCACGACACATTAAAATAAATCAATGAATTATTGTTTTCAATTTGTAGGTGTACTCAGAACAATGGAAGAAATAATTCATTCTTTACAATATGGGAACCTTCAAAGGTTCAAAGCAATTACACATTTTAACAACTTTTAAGATATAAAATTTATATTTATCAATAATGTTTGTAAGTGAGATAAAATACTGATTGTTTTTTTTTTTTTACACAAATCTTTTAGAGTGTCTGTAAGTGAATGAATTTCTTAGAATGACTAGGATAGCTGGTGTAAGAGAAGCAAAAAAATTGTAGAAAAAGATCCTCCCCAAGATAATCGAGGTTAGAAGACTGAGAACTGTACAAGAAAAACAAATAATGATTAACGGAATCAATCAGAAAATTTTATCAAAACATGTATAAATGGATGAGAAATTTCTGACTAAACTATTTTTTGAGGTTCCCGCAACTGGCTTCTATGCCGGGGTCCCAGGTTCGATTCCCAGTCAGGTCTGGCATTTTTTCATCACTCATTTTCATATATCATCATTCTCCATTGTCTGTATTAGGAGAAATTGCAAAACAGTCAGATGTAAAAAAAAATAAACCAATTTTCGACACTCAACAATAGACCTAAGATATTGGATGAGTGGTTTTAAGAAGGGATTTACTTCCGTTTTTCTGAAGTAAATCAAGAAAATATAATGGACTGAACTAAATTCAGACAACTGATTACTGACTTCATGGGGGCTTCTTAGAAGAACAAAAGCAGAACACCAGGTGGACAGAAAAAAGCATACAGTAAAAGAATCCTGAGAGACGGCTGTAAAATGAGCTTCCGGAAATGCCTTAAGTTACTTCATGTGGTCTGAAATGGACGTATATGAAAAGTCTTTAAATGGGTTTTTTTAAAAATTTGAACTGTTATAAAGTACAAATTAAAAGGAGCAACTTTTATTTGGAGGTGCCCAAGAGGGAAAGGAGAAGAAGAAGAAGAAGGAAAAATACTTATTTGGAGGTACTTGATAAGTCAATTTTTTCGTAATCATAAAGGATACGTAAGCTTGTTTTCTTTTTAGTTAGGCGCATGAGAAAAGGTTAAATATAAATACTTTTTTTCAATAGATTAGAATAAGTAAATATCGTAAATTATTCATTTATTAAATGCTTTTAGTTAAATTTGAAGAAGTATAGTTTTTATTTATTTAGGTAATCTCATGCTCTATTGCTAGAGCTGGCACCCAACCATATTTTTATAAAATAAGTAAAGTATTTACACATCAGACAATTTATAGTGGTGGAAACTGTAAATTATTTTATAAGAAATTAGTAAGTTCATTAGTGAAAATAAGCACGGATAAAATATTAATCTGCAAAATTTGAATGTCCTGGGCAGTATTTTTGCACTTTGCTAATCCATGCAAATACTTGGAGTCTCCTTTTTTAATTCTGTGCAATAGGAAAATGTTTCCATTCTCTACCCAGTGATTTAATTTATCAAATAAAGTTTTTAAACCATTTCCCCTTAAATTTTGTGTAATTATTATTATTGCTTTCTGTTTGAATAAATTAATTAAATCTATAAAATTGTCTTACTAAGAACTTTCACTGTATCTTTAAAATAATGCAGAATAGTTAAACTTATATTTTATTTATACTAACATTAATAATGCTCTTTACAAGTTTATTGTAACAGACAATTTAATTACAAATACACATAAAATTTTTATAGCTATGAAAGCATAATATTTTTAATGACAATGCAACAACAAATTGATTAAATCAGATCTATAAAAATTAAAGAAGTTCTAAAAAAACTTACTGATTCTCACGTGATAAAGAATGGTGTCAATTCAACATTATTTTTTCACCTAACAAAAACAACCATATGATCTTTAAAAATAATTTTTCTAAAGATGTATTAAACATAATTAATAAATAAAATAAAAAATAAATGTGTATATTTTACTTTATATTTTTATCTATTATATTTAAATGAGGAACTTAAATAAATATTTATAGTTTATTATCATTATTTGTCATTTATAAATTTCTAAAGATTATACAAAAATTGTAGTCTTTCTTAAATGCTTTTATCATAGTACTTACATATATTTAAAATTGTTATATTTTAGATGATAACAGATCGATTTTTAAAATATCATTCGAGGGGTTAATGTCAAACAACACTATCTACAAAAACCTATTTTTTTAATATTTTTCAGTAGAGCGAAAAAACTACTTCTAATCTGATTCTCTTCCTATTATTTCAGTTATTTATATATGTCATCAACTATAAATTTAGTATAATTTAATTTACTTCTTAATGGTAAATGTGCCCATAACGGGCAGGTGTAGTGTTAAATTAATTGCATTCGATCTGTTGGTTCCAGGACTACAAAAAATAGTTCTGTTTCTTATCATATAGTCAGCTAATTATGACTGAACTATTTAAGAACAGAAGAGGTAGAGGTGTAAAAAACACACTAGTCACAATTATCTCCTCTGAGAGTAATGAATTTCACTATACAGCCAGACACTGTGGTGAATGAAAGGAAAGTGGTGCTTTTCGGAGGACCTGGCATGCTGATAGCATATTCTTTCAACATGGTGAGGAAGGCTATTGCCATTGCATTTCAATCCTCGTTTTTACTTAGTAAAACCTCTACAGGTTCAAACTAGCCCTTCGGCTGTTTACCAAAACAACAACAACAACAAAGGTAAATAAATGGTGATGGCTCTCCGAAAAATTAAGTTTTTGTAGATAGTGCTGTTTGACATTAACCCCTCGCATTAACCTTCAAGAATTAATACTGTTGTATTTTGTACAATTTTTGATTTAAAATATTTTCCTAGTTTTTTATCAACTAAATAATGTGATAGCATATCAAATAATTAATTGCGGTGGATATTCAATGGGATCTAGGTAATCTGAGATGGACCACAAATATCTCATACCAAAAATGTAACATTTAATGGTATACCATTGCATTTTATAATTTATTTACTTTAGTTGATTTTCGTTAGGTAGAATGATCTGGTCTACAGATGCAGACCACCTCTAACTGGGTATTAATCTAGTATGAAAGATGATATGGTGCATGCACAGTGCTAATGGTATAGAGCTAACAATGCAATCAGCCATTAAGAATAACAGAGACTTTGTTCATAACCACGGCTGAAGACCATCTCTAAAAGAAATATCTCTAAAATTGTAGATCCAAGACCGAACTGGAAGCCAGTAAACAAGTAGCCAAGCTGCACATTGCATGTTATTCGTTTAACTTTAATATATTTCTTAATTAATTTTAATAAATTTTTAGTAATTAAGTTTTCACACTATTTGTTAAGAACAAGGTTACAGCTCATTTAAGTTCTTAAAAGGGTATTTATTTTATGTGGTTCTACCCTCCATAATTTGGCAGTTAAACAGAATGATATTTCAAATCTCATAGGCAGTGCATCAGTTAACAGTGACTCATTTTTGCAAAAATGTACGCATCACAGTTTCAATATAATTCAAAAATTTGATTTGTATCAATTAAAAATTATTACCAATCTTAATATATTGGTTTTTATTAATTTATTACAGAATATTGTACAAAATACAACAAGAAATAGTCATGATATAATTTTACTGTACATTCCACAATATTCATGTTAGTTTTATTTTTACTTTTTTAGTATTTTTTAAAACACCATTTTCATCATTTATTAGTACAAAGTATTTTTCAACTTAATATCAAATTTAAATTGTTCAAATAAAAATTTAGGGACAAAAATAAATAATTACATTTTCTGAAAAAAAAAAACATCTGTATGACTTATTAACATAACAAAGAAAATGATCGTTATTTTACTTTAAAGTTAAATCAACTGTTGGGTCATTAGCAATTACTACTATATTACCAGAATTTTTACTATGTATATTTTGATAAATTGAAAAAAATTTTCAGATACAACTGGGAATTGAGCCCAGCCACAAAAATTTTTATTATTAGCAAAATACCACATACATTAATGAAGCAAATAATATCGAAGAAGCTGAAAGCTAATTCAGTGTCAACGGAATTGCAACAGCTTAGTTCTTTTATCCATTAATTTTATTAATGTATTTTTGATACATATTCAAGGATTTAAATTAAAATATCTTGTCAAAACAACACTCTTGGACATACAGGCTCTTTTCATCGATTTATGATAAAGTCTCCATTTAATTTTTGGAAAATTATTTTAAATTATTTGTGCTACATGTGTATAAAAAAGTAAAATATTGAATGCCAACAAAGTGACTTTAACCAATTGCTTTACTCCGAGATCAATAAAAATTATGGAGAAATAATACAGTACTAATTTTAAACCAAAAATTAATTAACTATTTGTTCGGTATGATAAACTTTAGGTGGTTTTTAAGAGTAGATACTACTCAAAAAATCACCACTTGAATGCTCTAGCTGTCCGAAAACACTTGCAGACTAAACTTCACATATTACCTCGGTAAGCGCACAGTGAACGCTGGTCGCAGGTACTGATTCACGGTGGCGAATGTGCAAAATGGGAGCATGTAACTATGCGCTTAACCTTCATTCAGTTGTTGGAATTCAACAAAAGTTCCAGTAGCAGCAATGATGAAGAATTATTCCTAATGGAAAACGCTTATACAAAATTGTCATCTTTTAAAGACAATACCTTTAGTGATATTAATAAGAACAGAAAATTGTTTATCATCTTTTTCCACAATAAAAAAAAATAGACAGGTTTTTTAAATGCATGAGAATGATTCTGGAAATGTTTAATTTTTTATTGTTTAAAGTAGAACTCGTTTTTAAAAACAATGGTGCAACTTGCACAAGCAACCAATATTACCAGAAGAAAGACTTGTGATTACTTTGAAAAAATACTTAACGTATTTTGAACTTTTTGACTACCGATATTCAATATTATAAAGCATTGTTTGGGCAGTAATAATCTTTTCAAGTTACTTTTACAAACCTATGTTAACAATTAATTAACGAGTTATTATTTATGAATACGTATAAACGACGCCAAGTACATTCAGCAACCTGCCAGCAAGCAGCTTTATTCAAAACAAACCAGTGAGCTGATATGCGCAGATGACCAGTGCGCAGCTTTCTCTACCAGCGTTTACTGTGAGACGCCCGATTAAAATATAATGGCCTATTCCTAATAGCAGGCTCCTGCTTGTAAACGACCAGTGACCAGTGTTCACTGTGTGCTTACCCTAACAACAGAATTAGAGAAAAAGCAGCTGATGTTTATACTTTTTTAAATATATGTTTAAAATGCCTAAGGATACTAAAATTTCCAACTGTAAAATATGGAGTACTATCAAATTTTCAAGACAATTTATTAATGTAATTTGAAGTTTTTTTTAAAGAAAATAGTTTAAAAATATAGCCTCTTTTATAAAATAAAATTGTTTAAAAACAAATGACAAATATTGTTTAACAGTCTATGGTACTTACCTATTGAATATGTCTCGCTGTACTGTTTTATAAAAAAAAAATAAGTCTTTCAAATCTCATTCTGTGAATTTGATGAGATACATTTATATGAGACGGTGGCCTATATTTTACAAAATAAAAGTTAATGCATTTATCATGTAAAATTTACATATTTAGTGTTCTAAAGGAATTTTATTTTACAAAGTACACAGCCGACTGTTTCTAAGTTTTCTATTAAGCTTGACCACCCTTTAGGTTTCATTGTTGATACTTTTTAAAAACTGATGAAAGTATTCTCTTCAGAAAACTTTATGGTATAGTGTTTTATATTTTTTAAAGAACCTGATCGACTTCAGTTGGTTCTCAATGAAAAATATGTAGTAAAACTATTACTTTTGTGCAATTAACAATTTGATTCTTCTTTCAAAATGTGGATGAATATGAAGTTGCAAAATACAAGTCGAATAAGAAACTTAATTTTGGCAACAAACTAAGTAAAACTAATTTATTTGTAAAGTACTCCATTACTTAATTTACAAACTTATTTAATTCTGCATACAAACACACTTGAAAACTTTTGAAATAACTTTTTTAAGACTTTTGAATTATCATTTTTAAGAAAGTTTTTGAAAATTTTGTTGCTAACGACAGAATTACCATAATATAAAAAAATATTTTTTAATATCTTTATAGAATACAGGAAAATAAATTAACAGCAGCACAGATTAAGGGAGACTTCTACCTTTTTACAAAAATATTTATTTTAATAATTGCAATTATTTTAGGTTTACTACTGAATGAAGTGCATCACATCCAGTTTATAAGATGAATAAATAATCTCAAAGTTAATTACGAGGGTCATTCGGAAAGTGAAGAATGCTTTGATCTGACGAGCTGCACAGTTTTCCCACCACCTCCACTGCCAAGTCATTGACCTTCTACTCGCCTTGGGCCAGTCTAGTGCTAACAGCAAGCCTATACATCGTTAATTAAATGTGTTAATGTTATTAAATGTTTGTATTGATTATTTCTAAGTCTTTAAAATTTGTGATAAAATTAACGATCTCACCAAGTGTGAAGTGTGATATGGTTTTTGAATGCTAAAGGAGTGCGATCTACAAAAAAATAAAGGAGATTTATGGTAATGTGATGATGAAAGCTTCGGTTTGAATTGGCGCATTGAGTTAAATGGCGAACAGACGAATGTTCAATATGAAGAGTGCTCAAGCTGACCTTCAGTTGTAACTGACGAACTCAAATCAAGAATTAAGGAAAAATTCAACAGGACAGACATTTCAGGATAGATGGACTAACTTCGTTCTTTCTGAGGTTTCACGATTTGTTCTTTATGAAATTGTTAGTGGTGATTTGCGTTACAAAAAAGTGTGTGCAAGGTGGGTCCCTCGAATTTTGATGGGTGGTTAAACAACATGGCAGCAACTGAGTATGCTGAGGGCATAGCAAAATTGGTGAAACGGTACGACAAATGTTTATATTTCTATGGCGATTACATAGAAAATAGTTTAAGCATCAGGTAAATTATAAAAAAAAGTTTTGTTTGGCTATAATAAAAAAATGTCAAAATAAAGAAAATCGTTCTTCACTTTCCGAATGACCCTCATACATCCCCAACTATAGGGATTAAAATAAAAAAATTGTAAAAAATCATATTTCTGTAACCTTAAAACTTATAAATTTGAATTTAGTATCAAATTAAAGATTAAATTAACCTATGATGTGTCAGAAACACTTTAAAATAATCTCTCATAACAACATAAAAGAATTAGACATTTAAAAATCGGAAACAAAATACTAAAATTAGAACTCCACAGATAAAAACCCAGAAACACATGGTAAACTGAGGAAGAAAAAACAGAATGGAGAAAAGATAAAGAATATACAAAAAAAAGAAGGAAAACAAGTTGCCTGTTCTCTAGTTGGTTAAAACAAAACTCAAATAAAGATGTAAGATATCCAATTGTACAAACAAAAGAACTCCTAATCCCTGCTGCCTGGTAATTACAAAAAAAAAAAAAATTGTAATTTGTAAGACATCAAAATATTGCTTAAATTTATAAAGAATAAAATATATTAGTAAACGGAAATCACATAAAAGTAAAATTGATTCAAACTTCTGAATTAAATTTTTATTTTTGATATTTGAATACAAGCCATGTAAAACAAATTCATTTATAATCAGTAACATTTGAAATTTTTCTTAAAAATTCTCAACATAATTTTTAAAATTTTGCTACAATATTTAAAAAATATAAATTATTACAATTAAGCAAGTGTTCATCTCATTATGTTGTAAAAGACTCATGCACAATGCATAACAATTTTTTAAAATTTTTATTCAGAAAACAACAAAGAAAAATTTGCAAAGCTGCTTTGTCAATAGACATGCTCATTTTGTAATGAAAAAATTTAATAATGGGTTCAAGTTTTACGAATGAAAAACTGATGTACATATTTACAGATGAATGGATAAATTTTACGGTCTTGTTACAATTAACGAACGTTTTTCATGATTGATCACAGACAAATTATGTTAATATTTTAAATAAGTTTTATCTCCAATTGATTTACAATTACGGTATACTCAAAGTAATCTAAACTAATATAGTAACACAATTTATTTTAATTTTTTTTATTACTGCAAATAAAAATTTATAAATAATTAACACGCATTAATAACACTAACATTTATTGAACTATATTTAAAAGAAACATACTGTTAGTTAAGAGAACACAGTAATTTAACAACAAAACATGGAGAAATAGACTCCTTCAACTAATCTAATTATCGGATGAAACCATTCAGAGAAACAATTTTTGCAAAAATACAATGAAGGAAAAAACTAGAAAGTTCGAAAAACTATTTTTGTAAAGGAAACACATTTTCAACAAAAGACAAAATTTTGATAAACATCAAATTAAGATATTATTGAACACTTCTAAAATAGAAAGAATAATTCTAAGAAAAGAATTTATGGTCTAAAAGGATTGAAAACGGTGGATATCTCTTAAGGTTGAATAACAAAATTTACAGTAATAATAAAAGAATAAAGACTTCAAAGTACAAAAGAAAAGTTTTATGCTTACGACTAGAATGGATGAAAAAAGGTTTAAGATCTTTAACGGGAATTATAATGCCAAGAGCTTGCACCGCATTCTCAAAAAAAGTCAATAACATCATTGGGATAAAATATTCTGATTGTTTTCACAGAGAAAATTATAGGAAAAATAATTAGGGAATTAAGAGATTTCGAAGCTAATCAGAAGAATCTGCATAGATGAAAGCAAGAAGAAAATTTCTAAAGCAGCAAAAAACTGATGTAAAGAACGGAAACCTACTTTTCTTTTAAAACACATAATCAGTTAAGTTATTCTCAGGTAATATTCCTCCCCTAATAATTTGGCTTTCAACACGTAAGGTTGTGTGAGATGTTAAACAAGTTTAGTTGGCCATAAAGCACAAAGAGTGATAAGGGAGTGAGACTAGTGTGTGTATTTAAGACATGCATAAATATTTTAAAAACTGGTTTTGTAAGAGTTTAACCAGATTACAATATTTAAAGTTTGGTTAGAAAGCTGACACACTTTTAATCTGTCAATATGAAAACTAAATAACTCCTATGTATCTTCAAAGTCTTTGCAATAATAATTTTTTTCAAAAAACAAAAACAACCAATCCTAAATTTTGAAAATTGTTACACCAGATCGATAAAAAAATTATTAGTAAATATTAGTATTTATAATTTACACAATTTATACTTGATCATGTACATATGTTTTGACTTTTTTAGTTAAAACCAAAATTATATTCAAGAGTTTGAAAAATTTTCGTTTTATGAACATAATTTTCATTTGACGATAGTAACATCATTGTAATGTAAACACAATAAGAGAAATTAACATTTTTTATAATACCCTAACCAATAATTGATATAACGCAAAGAAACTAATAGTAAATTTCAATAAATATTTCTTACTTGGATAACTGAGAAATTTCAGGTAATTATGAGTATACCATAAACTTTAAAATTTATATTTATTATCTAAATAATTAAGAATCAAATAATTAGCCTATGAGATTTAATGTTGTGTAAACTGTAACGATTATTTAAAATTATTTTCTCCGGTATGTCATTAATTAAAATAACATATTCAGAATTTACCCACACTAAGCACCATTCATTTACATAAATAATTAATTGATTTCCAACTAAAAATTACTTTATTCTTACAATAATCCACTAAAAGAAACCTACATTTTTTTAATACAATAATAAATAATTTAAATACATTCTATAATATAGTCTTGTTTTTTCACTTAATACGACCGATTTGACGTTAAGTCAAAATAAAATTAAGACATGATTTGATCATTCCATTTTCAATATTCTATAATAACAACACAAATAAAACAAAAAAAAATAGCTAAATAAAAAAAGTTTCAAAGTACTAAAACACTTAATGTACATATTTAATAAATATTTCTTTACATGTACTGACTTAGGCCTGCATAAATATATTATAATTTGCATATCAGTTATATACACAAAACATTTTTTATTTTTCCGATTGTACAAAATTATAAACACTTTCCTCTTAAACAGACTGAACGAATATATTACACTAAGAAAATTGTATTAATTACATAAATCGTCTTTTATAATAAGCATATACTAACTTTTTAACAATATTATTTAGTTTAATTTAATTATAAATATACAGTCCATAATCTCTCAACAAACAGCAATAACTCTCGAGAAAGTTTTTCCTAAATATAAATAATAAATAAATAAATAAATAAATTTACATTCACTGCCTTCGAAACACATAATTTTATTTATTATCAATATGGAACAATTTGGAACGCCGAAGAAATCGCATTTAATTTGGAACAGCTTGTTGCTGCAGTCTTTCAAGCTCTTCGACACTGAGCATATTTTGAGTAGGAGACATATCAGGAAGTTGACCGGCCCGTGCTTGTGCCAGTAATTCAGGTGAGAACCAGCGCGCTAATTGGTTACTGACTGGAGATGTAGATGGTTCGACTCTAACACCAACTCCAGACATTAATGGATTCTGATTAAAACCGACACCAGGGACTGCACCAGGTCGAACAACAGCTGGCTGACTTGCTCTGCAATCTGAACATACAAAACAAATAAAATAAATAAGAACCTACATCTAAAAATACATAACCTGAAGAAAATAAAACCATTAACACTTTGAAGCCTAAGCCCAAAATAGCTCGGGGTGAGCGTAAATCGCGGTTGTCCGAAGCCCGAGTATACCTCGGGCCGCCACATTAAATTCTGTAGTAAGATTCAGACGAGGTTATATCAGCTTCGGTTGCAGATTCATTCTATATTTTATTTAGTTTAATTTTCTATGCTTGCAGCGAAATCTACTGAATATTTTGTGAACTATGTAGAAAAATATTGAGCCGGGTTTGAGGTTATGTTTTTGTTGATGTACATGTGTACTTTGTCGTGATTTTTTCGTAGTTATACGAGGTTTCTAGTTATTCTGTATTTAATAATATATTTATTTCCGTATATTTGTAAATAATATAGTTACTTGTACTTTGTAATAATTGTTTTCCTTTCATATTTTGTCGGTAATCGTTTTCGTTCGGTTGTATACGTCGTACTGTTTTGTATTCTAGATAACTTTGTTTGTGCGGTCTTCATGAAAAATTTCCAATAGAACATCAGATAACCATTTCTACATTTTATTTTGAACTTTTTTAAAGTGTTATTGCTGATTGCAAGGCTCTCTTTGACAGGATCACAAACATGGAAATTAATGGATGCAAGATCAAGGCTACAATGGGACTACTGCACAACTCCCATTTGAATTTCTATAAGAATTCCTGCGTGACATATGCCGAATGAGGTACAGTATTGTAATGCAGAAGCACAAAACCTTTTGCCAATTTTCTAGGCCATTGATCTTTAAATTGCGGTAAATAATTAACAAAGATATCCTGAAATATGCAATGGAATAGTTCACACTATAACTGACCTTTGTAGAGCCTAAAAAATTGTACAAAAAATATAATTAAAATAAAGAATACCTTGTTTCATATTTCCTCTAACATTGTTTCCATAATTAGGATTAAGAAGAATCTGTTGCAGAGATGAATTGACATTTCTTTGTTGGGCTTGCATTGTTGCTAGGTGAGCTTGAATTCGTGCTGAAAATAAAAAAATAGTAACTATTTAGTGTTAAAATTAAAAAAAAATAAATGAAAATATTTCAGAATTATATTTAATAAGTCACAAAACAAATTTATAAATGAGGCTGTCTCATGGCCCAATGGTTACGCTGCAAAGCGAAAGGCCCAAATTGATTCCCAGCCAGGGTTAGTAAAATTATTACATGTTTAAATCTACTGTTCCCTAACTCAAAGTAGTCACTAATGACCAAGATGTTGATGCGACTTTAAGTAAACTAAAAAAATTTGGTATGAAACACTCACACGGCTTTCTCTAGCCAATGCAAAAAATTAACAATATAACCTAACATCAGTAATAAAACATTAGAAATAAACAAAAAAACTAACCCCAATAAACATAACCTAATTTTAATCATGAATGAAAGACGCAAAATGAAAATCAACTTCAGTTTGGCTTACAAATACGGAAAATTACTCTTTCACGCTAAACTAGACTGTAAAAACAAATGCTCTAAATAAAAGTTGTAGATCTTTTAATTTCCTATAAATTTGATTATATACACTTTTGTCGTAAAATGCATACTAAGGCTGAAATCTTTAAAAAAATCGATTTTTCACACGTTTTCGTGAGAAAAAAAACAGAAAATCGCTAATTACTGCTAAACTAAACGTTATACAAAAAAATGTTTGAAATAAAAGTTGTAGGATTTTAAATTCTCTACAACTTTTATTATATACACTTTTGCGCTAAAATGCATATTAGACACTGTAATCTTAAAAAAACAAATTTTTTACGTGAAAACAGCCTCACCAAGAATTTCAGCAAACATGGCTTCTACCCTATCTTGTAGAGCATAAAAAATTTAGTAAACCAGGCAATTTGAAAAAAAATCGTAGGACAAGTTTTTGAGAAAATCGCAAAATAGTGAAAAATTACACGAATAAACTACTACTTCCGGTTGACCGATTTTGATGAAAATGTTCACGTCTGGTCTGGTAGTCGTATGTAACTTAAGTTTCAAGTTCGTACGATGTTCTATTCTTGAGATATTCTGAATACACACACACACACACACAAACCAATCGCGAAAAACATGTTTTTTTGGGTTCAGGGGGTTTGAAAACATGTAGATTCGGTGAAAACTCAATTTCAAAAAATCGACATGAAAACAATACCTTCCTTCTAAAATATTCATATAGGCAAGATAAAGTAAAAAAATATGTATTCCCTTCATTCAATCCCAATTAAATTTTCATCTTTTCTTTTTCTTATTTTTACATTGTCATAATCGATTTAAACAAAAATTAATCCATATGTTCAACGTAAACAGTTCTATAAACAAACGCATCCAACAGGCAGTTCTAGGTTGTTTTTTTAAGCTAACCTAACGAAAGATATTATTTTAAATAAAATAAAATTACATTCAAAATTATACTAAAAATTGGATTGTTACAATAAGACTGAAACGCACAACAAATTTTTCTTTGCTTGAATTTTTTAAAAACAAACGCATTTAATTTTGTTCTCTGACTTATTTTATGGTTTTATAGTCCCTATCACAGCTTTCAATCAGTTATCTTGACTCTGCTTTATAATATGACAATATTGAAACATGTTTAAAATTAAATAATTATTAAATAAACACAAGTTAATAATTGAATCAGTACTTATAACATAATCTATTTCTATAAAAGCAAAATCCACTCATTCATTCATCACAAAATCAAGCTAAAAAACTTAAAATTTGAAACATCGGTTCCAATTGGGTTGTTGCTTCCTAAGAAATGATTTTGAAAAATTTAACTTATAAAAGGAAGAAATGGATAAAAAATACGAGTCTTTTTCAAACTTAGCTTTAAAATGTATTTTAGGCCAATTATGTAGATAGCAAAAATTAAAGAAAATTAAAGATGCAAAAACTTCTATTTTTATGTTCCTTCATCTGACACACGGTTTAGCAAGAGAATTTAGAAATATTCAGCAAGAACCACACAAAAACTGAATTAAAAAAAGTTATGGCCTTGTAGAGTATTTAACATCAGGGGAGGAAAATTACTGCATAGAATTTGTAGATGCCATGTCATAGTTGGAGATAAAACAAAAGCTATTCAATGGATGTTCTCATTATTATAAAATGTGATGACAAAATATTCAATGGAAATGAACACCTATGCGAAAGAAGGAGAAATTAAACAGGAACAGTAAAAGAAGTATTAAATAAGAAAATAATTTGCTATGTAGCAAGACAAAATTAAATCTGAGGAAAAGTTTAATAACATTTTTTATGTTTTATGTATACTGCTTTACAGATGCAAAACATGTTAATTAACACTTTCACTGCTGAACAGCTGAAACAAACTATAAGCACTGTGTTAAGTTTTTTCATAGGTAATAGTAGAAGCCTTCTACCACAGACCATGTGCATGGTCAGTAGAGAAAATGTTAAAGGAAAAATTATGAGTTTTAAAATGCGGTTATGGAGACGATTAGAGAAAATCAAAGGATCAACAATGAGGAGTGTAGAATATTATGAAGAATAGAAGAGAGCAGAAATTTGACGGCATCCATTCGAATATGGACTAAGACTCATAATGAGAAGAGAAGGATTAATGACAACTATAGTGGAGCATCAGTTATCTGAACTGATTGGGATCAGAGGGTTAAGTAAACTGGACAAGGCCATCTACCTGAGGGACCGAAGGTTTAAGGAAATCGGAGTTTTATTAGTGTAGAAAGGGTAGCCTATTGTGTTTTATTACTGGTGAAAGGGTTGCCTGTTGTTATGATGCGATGGACTCGTCTAGTTGCCCAAAGGCACTTTTACAGTTAACCTATTTTAAACCTATGCCATGCAAATGAACATGCAAAGATAATGTACTTTAATGTAGATAAATTTTATATAACATAATTAAAATGTATTTTAAATTAACAAATAAAACTTAAAAAGTGAAAATATATATAGTGCAGTAGTGCAACAAGAGAGAAGATTTTATTTTTTTGAGTTCTTCGTTTTCACTATTCATGCAATCGCTTTAGATAATTATGGAAAATTATTAGTTTTTTTTTCACAATAACCTCCTCATTTACCAAAAGCGGCCACAGATCTTTGCATGGCATAGGTTTAAAATAGGTTAACTGTATAAGTGCCTTTAGGCAACTAGACGAGTCCATCGCATCATACCAACAGGCGACCCTTTCACCAGTAATGAAACACAATAGGCGACCCTTTCTACACTAATAAAACACTGATTTCCTTAAACCTCCGGTCCCTCAGGTAGATGGCCTGTCCAGTTTACTTTACCCGGATCAGAGCGATTCTGATAATCAAAAACTTTGGAAAATCAAATAAGCTAAATACTTTAATTTGGTACACTTTTCTATAACAATGCAATATAACCTAAATGTTTAATAACTTAGCCTTTAATAACTTATTAAACATTTGTTTTTTTTTTGTATGTTAAACAAAAAAAACAACAAATGTTAAGAAGTTATTAAAGGCTAACAAAAACTTTAGTTTAAAAAAGAAGACTAATTTATTGCAAATGTAGAGTACTAAAGATTATAAAAACAAAGGAAAAAATACAGAATTTCAAAACCGAATAAATTAACGAAAAAAGCTACGGTAAAAATCATTATAATAAATTTTTTAACGCACTTGTCCATACTACACAGTAATTTTTAAAATATCTTAAATTTTGCTCTAAATAGTCTCCACTGTTCCCAAGTTAAACAAGGAAACTAAACAGTAATATACATTTTTCATTGAATTGTATATCTGTATTTTGAAAGTAAATATCTATTTTTTTTCTATCGATGGTGGTTTGGATAATTAACGCTCCTGTGTATGATAAAAGGACCAGTAGCAGGCAAAAAGAAAAGAAAATTTCACAGAATAAAGGTTATAGATGATTTAAAAGGAAGTAAGTGTAAGTTATCAATAAATTAAGATGATAATGGAAGAAAAGAACAAGTTGAAAACAAACCTAACCGCAGATAACTATAACGGTGACCAACTACGGTGGCATGCGGGCCGCACATGCGCAGTAAGTAGATCCCCCACCACGGCGCCGTAGCCTGTCGACTAAAGGTACAGGCTGCCTCTAAAGTAGTACTCATTACTCGTTTTGTTGTGTAAGTGCGGTTATCGTTTTAACATTTGTGTTGCTGTCGAAAGCCGATTAGTTACGCGCGCACAAAATTAGGGGGAGAATGTCTGCAATTCAATTTGGGGTAATAGGCAATAAGTTTTTTTTCTAAATGATGTACCCATACGTTTTTACAGGCCTGAAAGAGAGGGACGTCATACCCTCATTCTGGTATATTTACTATACGGTTCTTTTTGTTAAAATGTTAAACAACTGATATTGTGCGTCTAACTTTGAATGAGCGTATCTTATATAAATATCAGAGTATAATAATAACATTTTTAGTGTAATAAAATACGATCCATTAGAAAGCGAAAGTAATATTTTCAGAATTTTTTGATGAAAAATGAGCTTGTTAGAGTGTAGTGAACGAAACTGGCCGGCAGAGTGCCCTACCATACCGCGTATTGTCACTATTGCGCTTGAACACCGTGCACTGACTGAAATGAGTTGAGGGGAAAGGCTGACGCAACACATTCTCTCTCTGTCCCGCTACCCTCCCTACATGCCGCCGTAGTTGGCGAACAGTATACATGATAATGACGCTAATGTACAAAATATACAGTAAAACATTAACCATGTGTTTACCTTGGTTAAACCATGAGTTAAATCATGGTAGTACAACACAAAACACAATCATACCTCTGTTACCTGAACTTTGACTGACTCCGACCATCAAGCCAGAATTATAGTGCATTGCCGGATTCTGTTGGACAGGAGGTGTAGGTAATTTATTACGAGTCATATTTTGAAACTGATGAGGAAATTCCATTCCAGTAGGCATATTAGTGTTACCAGGGGGTTGGTAATTAAAATTATTGTTGCTACCTTTTACGATTGGCCGCCCTGAAAAAAATTAAAAAATATATATAGATTATTGTTTTATTTAATATGAAAGAAAGAAAAAAATCTTTGTACACAACTAAAAAAATTAAAGTGCAAATAGCACTACAGCATAATACTTTTAACAATTTGAGATCTGGGTACTTAACAACTAACTGCATGGGTCCAAAATCCTGGATGTTTTAGAGGAATTTAAAAAGAACTGCATTATGAACAATAATCAACCAAATTTACATTAACATATACTACTGATAAGCCAAAGAAATTTAATATTTGTTCATGTAAAATACAATTAAACACTTAAAAATAACGTTACAAGTTGAAAAGTGCTGTGGTGCACACTTTTTAAATGTAAACATTTTATAAAATCTTTCAACCACTTAAATTTATCAACTAACACATGCATTTAAAGATAAAAAATACACTCTTCATAAAAAAATAATAATAAAATTTCATATATTATTAAAAATATTAGTTTTGAAAAAATTGAATAATTGTAAAATCAAGACTAAGAGAATTATATCAATAAGTTTCCTGTCCTTTTATCAAATGGATTCTGCATATTTTATTAATTTGTACATAATAACTAAAATAAAAATCTGGTGAAAAACACTTCCACAACTTTCTCTAGCCAATGAAAATAATCAAAAATATAACCTATCATTAGTAAACAATGTAAAATGAAAATCGACCTCCATTGCAGTTAAAAAATATACAGAAACTTACTAATATACGCTTCACTAGGCTCGGTACAGAAAAACATTTAAAATAAAAGTTGTAATTTTTTAACTCCCTAACTTTTATTATTTATACATTTTTGTCATAAAAAGCATCCTAAGGCTGCAATGTTAAAAAATCCTATATTTTACAGATTTTGATGAAAATAAAAAAAAAAATAGAAAAAACACTAATTGCTGCTAAACTAAGCATTGTATAAAAAAATGTTTGAAATAAAAGTTGTAGGTTTTTAAATATTCTACAACTTTGGTTACATACACTTTTGCTGTAGGATGCATATTAAGGCCCCCAAAAAACCGTTTTTCCAAAAAAAGTGCAGCCTTCCCAAGAAATTAAGCAGACATGTATTCATTGACGTAAGCCAAAAGAAAGTATAAAATAAAAATTCCGAAACAAAGAACAAAATAATATGATAATACATACACTACTTACATACGATCACCATAACCTCAAAATTCACTACAGAATATGGGGCTCATGATTACGCAATGGTTTCTTAAATATCCACTAGATATCTTTGTAATTCATACTGAATCATTTTAAATGATGTGAGCAAATGAATCAAGACAACCTAACAAGTTGGATCCGTTCACAGATTACTACACAACTAACTAGCACGAGTTGCACTCAGGCTGAGGTTTTAAAAGTTAACTCAATTTATTTTTAATGACATTTTTTCAAATTTCCAATACAGGCTCCTTGAACGTATCAAGGTAACTTCAATTAAGTAGGCATATTTACCTTTATGTGGCTGTTTTAAAATATCCCAGGAATTGGAACGAAGCTGTGTTTGTGATGGCTGGACATTACCAACTGTTGGCCTATTAGCCATAATTTGATTCTGACTATCTGCTGCAAAAATACAATACAGAATAGATAATTAGGTACATAAAAACCAGCATTCATACATTTCATTTCTTAAATATAATATTCTTAAAAATAGCGATATTCTATTTTTTGTTTGCCTACAACAGGCAGGTGGAGTGTTAAATTATTTGCACTCGATCTGCTAGTTCCAGGGCTACAAAAAAATAGTTTTTGTCTCTTACCTCATGGTCAGTCAATTATATGACAAGTATTTAAGAACAGAAGAGGTAGAGGTTTAAAAGACACTAGTCTGAGTTATCTCCTCTGAGAGTAAGGAATTTTATCATTTTACAGCCAGACCCTGTGGTCAATGAAAAGGTGTCATTTACAGGGTGAAAAATAGATACTTTTCAGAGGGCCTGGCAAGCTGATTAGCATACTTTCCCACTCAGTGAGGAAGGCAATGGTAAAGCACCTTACTCCTCGTTTTACTTAAACAAGCCTCTAGAGGTTCAAACCAGCCACATAGAAACATTAGTAGGTACTCCTAATCATGGAACAGCCCGACTGGTTACACATAATTAAATCTGCGGTGCAGAGTACACGTGGGCTTCGGTCAACTGCACGCTTCACTCTATAGGGTAAACATGGCCTCAGGATACACAAGTATTAATCAATAAAATCAAAATTTTAGGGCTCCGAATTTAATAAATTATATCTCCCTTCAAAGCTAAAAGATTAGGGTATCTAATAGGACAAAAAAAAATCAAAATTTTGACTGAAAGTCAATTGGCATGCCCTTAATGTTGTTGTTGTTTAGGTCATCACCCAAAAGGCTGGTTTGAACCTTTAGAGGCTTTACTAAGTAAAATGAGGAGTGTATGCTTATCAGCATGCCAGGCCCTCTGAAAAGCATATAATTTCCACCCCACAAGTGACCCTTTCATTTCAATCACCACAGGGTCTGGCTGTGTATAATGATGAAATTTGTTACTCTCAAAGGAGATAACTATGACTAGTGTCTTTGAAAGTACCTCTTCTATTCTTAATTGCTTCAGTCATACAAATCGCTGACCATGTGATAAGAAACAGAATTATTTTTGCAGCCCTGGAACTAGCAGAGCTTGTGAAAATAATTTAATATGCCACCTGTTTGTTACAGACAGACCCCTTTAATTGCCAAGTAATACTAAATATGAAAAAACTAATGAAATGATATTTTAATAAATACCACTTGATTGAAAACAACGACTAAATAATACTATTAAAACTGTAACCAATATTTACCATTAACAATAGGTTTGGAAGAATTATCAGACTGAATTGGTTCCTTTTCCGCAGTCATTTTCCTTAATACTGATGTTGGAGTAAAGGCAAGTGGTGAAGTAGAAGTTGTTGTAACACAAATTGGAGCAACATTTGGAGAATGCGACCTGTAAAAATATAAAACATTCACAATCACTTTATTAATGAACACAATTACAAAAAAACCTGATATAGAATAATAAAAAAACTTGTATAAATATTTTAATTCCTAAAAACTCCATAACAGCAGTTAAATATATTTTTAGTTTGGTTTCCTTTACATTCAGAACTTTGAAATAATGTTGATTTTCATAAATTACGACAAGACAGAAAATTTGTTCCGCCATATTTTGAAATAAACAAGGAAACATACAATTTTAACAAGATTTATCAATTATATGCTTAAGTTATATTAAAAAATAATGCAAATTTCAATGGTTTTAGCAATTTACCCTTGCCCTTCTATTCTGTACATCAAATTTGAAAGCCTATGCAGCCACCATCTTTGGATTTATTAACATAATAATTGCTCTATTGAAATCTACAAGCTATTTAAAGTACATAGAATTTTTTTTAAATATTAAGATAATTATAAGATGGTAGAAAAAGTAAGCATACAGTATAAACAAACATAACGGCATAATAAGCATTTCAGCATACTTCTCTTTATTAAATTTGATTAATTATTAGTTAAAACATCCATTTTTCAAACAAGCTTTTTGATGCTCTAGAGTTGAGATGTACATAGCTATAATTTTCAGATACATAATAAATTTTGTAGTTTCCAGAAGATGTGACCATATTAGTAAGTGTGAGAGATATTGAGTATATAATACTATAAATACTCATACTTGCTTTAAGTCACCAACGTAGGTAGAAGTTAGCTGATACAGAGGTTGTGGAAATATACTTTTCAAGGAACAGAGTAAAAAAAATCATTTAATCTTCCAGATTGAAACAAGGAAGTTCAGTGAAACAAGTCCGGTATGCCACGACTGACCCACAGAGATTACTTTTATATGTAATAGTTTTGGGGAAATAAATTTCAACAGTTCTAACTGATTTGGCCATATGGATGACTAACATTGATTCTTCTTTGCCACACCTGTAGGAATATTTGTTTCAATTAGTTCTGATATAATTTTTTTTTTTTGGTTTAACGTCCGACTGTTCTGCAATCACTGCTAATGCAGACGGGTTCTGATATAAGGCTTGGACATGAAAGTGTTCCATTGCGAATCTATGTGAGTAACAATTTAACTGAATTGAACAATTTAAATTATTACTGTAACAATTTAATTATTTACTACAGAGCAATTAATTGAAATTTTGATTCCTTAAAAAGAAAACCGAACCATTAAGGTATATTCCACGATGGCTAACTAATGAATTCTGAAAGGCATCTGTGTCAAAGCTCTTGGCAATGGGTTGAGTAATAGTGGGAAGTAGTGTAAAAAAATTGGAGTTGCTGGTCTAGGGACAGGTTTTGCTGGTGGGTGCTGACAGAAAATACTATTATATGTCACAGCATACATAATATTGCACTGTCACAGAATTTAGCTAAATTTTTACATTATAACATTTCAAATATAGGTATCAGATGAACTAATGTCCCACAGTCGAGCGCGTGAGAGGGAGATATGTGGCATAATTACGCATGCGCTCAAAGGTCTTTACCCTTATAATCCAAATCTGAAAACATACTACAGTCGTTATCTAGCTTGTTAGTTTACTGCATGCATATACGCTTGCTCACAACAATACATAAAATACAACAAAATACAATAAATAATATACAACAGTAAAATTAAAGACAATGTTATTGGAACGGCACGTATGGCTTGTGCGAGTGAGAGTGTTATGCATTCTCTCACTCCCACGGCTAGGGGACATTAGTTCATCTGAATACTGTACCTTTGTTATTTTATGTTAAAATAAAAAATTTCACTTAACAATAGTCATTTATTTTTTAATATTTTATAAATTTGGCTATATATTTTTTGATACATTGACTAATAATGGATATATTCATAGTTTTTTGTTTACCGCTACCTCTGAACTCCCCCACCTCCTTGTGATACTAAAAAAATTTATAGCCTATGTTCAATGAATGAGGTTCAGCGGTTCTTGCGAGATCCCGTAAAAGATAAAAATTTAGCTGAAATTATTTTCAGTGTTTACTTGGTAGATCTGACATAGAAACAATATTTGAGGCATTTTAAAAAATTGTACAGACAAAATCACATTTTTATATGTATAGATTAAGTTAGCGTGTAAATATAAAAATATTTTTTTTGGTTTGTATTCTTAAGAAACTAAGTTTGTTTAGCTTATAATGTACATGTTAATTCAGTAAAAATTATATGAGGTTACTCAAACTTGTGCATTACTTTACTCAGATTTTTAAATTTATTTATAAAGGCTGAAAAATGTTTATAAAGTGTTTCAAGTGGTAATTAAATGATTCAATTCATCAATATGTTAAGCATTACTGGTAAATATTTCATTAATGTAGCGTACGTTTACAATTCTATTTTATATAATAAATTTCACTAACCTTTTAAAAGTTAGAGGTCCAATTATAAGTTTACAATTAGTTATGAAGATTTGAACTCAAGAATACATAAAATTTACTAATTAAAAAAAAAAAAAACAGGTCTGGAGTGTAGTTCTACAAATCAACTAATCTGCTAACATTTTTGAAACAATACACTTAAGTTAAATTATACAGGGCGTTCTGAAAAAGGTTCCAAGAATTCAGGGCATGATTCCCCACAACAAAAGAAGAAAAAAAGTTCAAATTAACATAGATCCGAAAATCATTAGTTACCGAGTTATACAGGGTGAAAGATTTCATCAGAATTTCAGTTACCCTGTTGAAACGAAGCCCTACAGATATTTGTTGGGCGTTAAATTAGGCATAAATTTTACCGTATCCTGTGTAAAATGAACAGAAAAATTGAACAAAACAGGTTTCAGACCTGTAGCTGCAGTAATTTTTAAGATATCTGATGAAATACGCTAAATTTGGTCCCGAAAAACAAGTTTCTTTTAGGTTTGAAGCAGATGAACTTTGTTAAATGGATAACAAACACAAGAAATTCTTATACAAAACTTGTAGAGAATTTAATTCTGAAGAGAATGATGTAAAATAAGTCAATAATAGACAAACGCAATTTTTAAAAAAATTATTTTTTAATTAAATAAAAAAACCGCATGAAAAATAGACAAAATCTGTTAAACTCTCTACTAACTTAATTAATGTAATACTTAAAAGAAAACGCTTGTATTAAAACATACATTATTATTAAAATTAACAGTAAGTAACTCATTAATTTATTTTAATACAAGTGTTTTCTTTTAAGTATTACATTAATTAAGTTATTAGAGAGTTTAACAGATTTTGTCTATTTTTCATGCGGTTTTTTTATTTAATTAAAAAATAATTTTTTTAAAAATTGCGTTTGTATATTATTGACTCATTTTACATCATTTGCTTCAGAATTAAATTCTCTACAAGTTTTGTATAAGAATTTCTTGTGTTTATTATCCATTTAACAAAGTTCATTTGCTTCAAACCTAAAAAAAACTTGTTTTTCGGGACCAAGTTTAGCGTATTTCATCAGATATCTTAAAAATTACTGCAGCTACAGGTCTGAAACCTGTTTTGTTCAATTTTTCTGTCCATTTACATACAATACGGTAAAATTTATGCCTAATTTACCGCCCAACAAATATCTGTAGGGCTTCATTTCAATGGGGTAACTAAAATTCTGACGAAACTTTCACCCTGTATAACTCGGTAACTAATGATTTTCGAACCTATGTTAATTTGAACTGTTTTTCTTCTTTTGTTGTGGGGAATCACGCCCTGAATTCTTGGAACCCTTTTTCAGAACGCCCTGTATATTTTAGGAAGGAATTGCCACTTTTTTATTTTTTTTAGATTAAGACAGTTGAATCATGTGGAAATCAAGTTGAATCAAGTATTTCAGAAAGGGACCCCAGTCACATTTTTATTTTTTAGGTTAAGACAGTCAAAAGCTGGTTTAGAATTCAAGGGAAAAAGTTAATGTATGATTAAAACAAAAAAATCTGTAATAATTTAAATGGTATAATAGAGGAATGCACATACCTATAGTCGATTTCTTAATTATACCCGAGTTTAGAGCCTTATTTCTTTAAAATGGCTCATTCAATTTTAACATATACACCAAAATTTAGCTGATTTCAATCTGCATTGTTACATGTCAGTTTCATATTTTTGCATTTTTTTAATATTGCGATATCAGGATGAGAAGAAAAAAAGCTGGTTTTTTCTTGCTGCAATAGATCGAATGCATTTAGAGGCTTATAACTCAAACACCTCTCAACCGATTCATTTGAGATTTCGCTGGCATATTAACTTGTATGTTGTTATTGTATGTACAAATTTTCAGACTTGTAGCAAATTTAAATTTTGAGTTATTAGTAAAATTCTGAACCCCTGTTAACTCCGGAACCACTCATTAATTCGGCAATTTCAAAAAATCATTGTATTCAGCACAAAAAAAAATTAATACAAATTCATTAATATCATGGAGCAGCAATTGACCAGTTATTCGACAGAATTTTTTAAATATTTAAATAATAGGTAGATAATGCAGAGGCTGAAAGAAGCTTAACCAAGGGGCACAAGAGAAGTGGGGAGACCAAGAAAGAAATGTACGCCGGAATAGGCTCAATTAAAGCCTAATCCATGATGGGCAATGACAAAAGGGGAAATATTTTTTAATTATTTTTCTATAACTTTAAGTTTTTTTTACACAGAAATGTAAAATTAAAAAAGTCATTTCGAAGAAAATAAATCATCAAAAAATTGGTCAGTCAATGGGTTAAAGAATCACATATTTCGGGACTGTTTTCTACAGATAAAAAATTGGAAAAGGAGTTAAGTAAAAAAGTTCAGAAAGTAAGTGGTTTTTTTGTAATGTACAAGAAGCTTGGTCTGGTATTATGAAAAGTTCCTATGTATTGTAAAAAAAATTATGTATAATGTATATTGTTCCCCAATAGTGATCTATTCAGCAGAGATGAAATTCAGGAGGGGTATGCTAAGAAATAAATAAAGACATGAAATAAAAAATGAAGTTAGGGATGAACGGCCTGATGAGGAAGGGTGTGTAAAGAAAGCTATGATGGTTTGGTCATGTTATTAGGACAGAGGGTGGATTGCCTAAATGGATGCTTTACTTGGAGATGGAGGAGAAAAGACCAAGAAAGAAGTGGATGGGTTTAGTTATGGATGAACTGCGAAAAAATGTGATGCCGAGAGAGAAATGGAGGAGATAGTTCAGCAATAGAGAAAGGTGAAGAGGAGTTGTGTTGGGCCCAACCCCAAGGAAACTTGGAAGAGTGATAATGAGGATTATAAATTTTAATTTATTTTATAAAAAATTTTTAATTTCTTAAACAAAATTTATGGGAAATATTCAATTGTTAATGAATTATAATTTGGAATACTCGGATTGTTTTGTTGAATCATAATATATGTAAAATCAAAAATAAGTAGATTGAAAATTTAAGTGAAAATTTTTAATAAGTACGTTACTTTTTGAAAAAGTGAAAATATTACAAAAAAATTAAACAAACGTACTTTTTAAATATTCAAAAATTTTATTACAAACAGTAAAAATTAAAATTTAACAAATAAACAACATAAAAAACTCAAATATTTATGGTTATTTAAATATTAATAACAAAAAAAATTAATTACAAAGACTAGAAGTAATAAAAGATCATGAGATATGAGTCATAAATAAATAATTAAATTATACTTATAATTTTCATAAGAACAAACAAATTGATAATAGATTAAATAATAATAATGTTACATTTACTGCACTATGTGTCATATAGTGAGCTTCAAAGTCAATGGAGTTAGCTGGAATGTTGCTGAATTGCATTTTCCACGAGTACTTATACGATTACTTCATGCACACAAGAAAATGAGCATATTAAAATGACAGTATACGAGGTGTGCCCCAAAAGTATCCGATCAACCTTCAAATCTCTGCGCCAACATTTGTAGTGACCTCCACGAGGTACAAGCGCAACCAGTATCTTCTCATGAACTAACCAGATGCCGCAGTTATCAACATAACATGTTAATTCGCACGCAGTGGTCTATTTGTAGAGTGCTTTGCTTACATTTGTCGGAATTTGTTATTGCTGAAAATGACAGAGAGATCAGACCAATGAATTTGCATCAAGTTTTGCTTCAAACTTGAAAAGAGTTGTGCAGAAACGATTAAAATGATACAAGGCCTTTGGGAATGAGTAATACTGTTTTCTACAGATAAAAAATTGGAAAAGGAGTTAAGTAAAAAAGTTCAGAAAGTAAGTGGTTTTTTTGTAATGTACAAGAAGCTTGGTCTGGTATTATGAAAAGTTACTAAGTAACAAAGTTAGTAAGTAGCAAAACACAAATAAAAGAGCGGTACAAGTGGTTTAAAAATGGCCGCACGTCAGTTGAGAGTGACCCGCATTTATGCCAACCTTCGACCACAATAACACCTGAAAATATCGAGCGTGTGCTAATTTTGCGATCGAAGAATATCGTCGTTTGATTGTACACGAACTAGAAAATTATCTTGGAATTCCAAAGACAAGAATTTGAAAAGTTTGGGAATGAGTAGTGTATGTGTGAAAATGGCTTCTTCACCATGATAATGCGCCAGCACATTTATCAAACATTGTGCAACATTTTTTGACAAAACACCAAATTAACCAACTTTTCCAGCCCCCGTACAGTCCCAACATGGCTCCCTGTGACTTTTAACTGTTTCCAAAATTGAAAATTTCGTTCACAGGGCACCAGTTCAACGACATAGAGATGATTGAGAACGTGATGAGTCTACTAAAGGCCATTCCAAACACTGACTTCCAGAACTGTTTCAGAAAGTTAAAAGACTGATGGGAGCGTGTAGTATAGTCAAATGGGGATTACTTTGAAGTATGCCATGAGCCGAATGACAAAGAATAACGCCAGCATGGAGATTTGAAAGTAGGTCAGATAATTTTGGGACACCCTCAAACATCTTTCTGACACATTACTGATATATTAGTTTTGTATTGATTTTCAATTACTTATATAATTTGCTTTGTCTATTTATTGTATGACATAACCTTACACTTAAAGCAATACTTAGAGAAGACAGGTGAGATGAGGCTACTAGTAATGCTAGACATTGAAGCTCACAATGATATAATGCAAATAACCTTAAATTTGATTAAATATTGGAATAACAAACTTAGAACACAAGAAAACAAACCTTTTTTTAAAAAAAATCTCTAGCACAAAAAAAATTAATTCTGACAGATTCTCTCATAATAATAAAGTAATTTAATTTTTGCATCACAATGTATAAACTTTTGTAGATCATTACAAAACTTAAAAAAAAAACAAATAAAAAAAAAATCTTTAACGATTATTTTCCACTGAAAAATGTTGTCTTAAATTAAATATAATATGGTATAAGATGACAATGTGCTTGCCTTTGAAGTTCCTGGCGTTTCCTATAATTTTCTCGTTGTTCCTCCAATTTCTTCTTGATTAATGCTGACTGCATAATGTTTTGAGTATGAACGACTAATTCTCTTGGAGATGGAACACGCTGAAGTACTGTAAAATGAATAAAATTTAAATATTAAATGATGAAAATATAATTTTGAAGATAATTGGTTGATATCAGAGTAGTTGATTATACTAAAAATAGCTTCAGAGATGATGTGTTAAATATTGGATTTGCAAACATCACTGGTAAATATTACTATTAATATTAGAATATACAAGGTAAGTTTCAGGACTCCATCTCTTTGGAAAGATGTAGTCAAATCAACCTACTCTTACCCCATACGAACAAATGTGCTAAACTTCTGCTTACTAGCAGTATTGGGAAGTTAAAGAACTAGTAATAAATGAGCGAGTCATTGAAGATAAACAAATTTTAATTGAAAAGATTTTTATAAATTTACAAACAAATTAATAACAATGAAGAAGTTGCCTGCCATTAGCCTAAATTTATGAGTAGGAAAATTTCCATCATAACTCAGTTATTTTAAACAAGATCTGAAAAAATTAGGTATCTTTGCGTTCAGAATAAAATACTTAATACTTTTACAAGGGCATTTGATAACATAAAAATTTACCGAGCATTTTGTGATTAAATAATTTGATTGGCCTCCATTTTGAAATTTGGCATCATCAAGTGACCACAATTTCTTACTCATTGAAGTACTTTAATACGAATAAATGTACCAAATTTCAAGAAAGTTATCTTGCACTGTTTCCAAGACAGAAATTATTTTCTTAAAATTATAAAATTGACAGAAAATGAGATGCTTTCAGAACTCTGTTTTTTTTATTATTTCGATGAATAGAATCTGAATAAGTAGTGATCAATTTTTTCACACTCTGTAAATAGATTACAATTCTGAAGACTAATTACGGACTTCATGGGCTTCCATGAAAAACAAAAGAACACTGGATAGATGGAAGAAAGGAGAACAGCTTACATTGAAAGAATTTTGAACGTGTGGGCTTCAAAAAGAACTACAAGAACTGGCTAAGATAAAGTAGTCTAAAATAACCTGATATTGTACAAAAATTATAAATAGATAAAAATTAGGTTTTGGAAAATACATCATTGAATTATTACTTTTCTCAAAAAAATAATATTAATCCTTCTTCATCAATAAACATTTGAAAAATTTCAAATCTTGTGATTTTAAAACTCGCTCATGATTTACAAGTTAATTATTCAAAATAAAAAATGGATATTTTTAGAATCAATTATAACTAAGCTTACAAAAAAATGAAAATAAAATTTAGATTAAATCTCATTTTAATTTAATTCAGCGTGTCTGAAACACCTAATGAAGCACATTAAGGACACTAAGTAAAAACTGAACATCAACAATAACAATACAATTAATAACGGACACACAAAATAAATAAATAAATAAAAAGTAAACAGTGTAAGCTTATTTACACAAAATCTTATTACCAGAACACCCTAACAGAAGATACACAGTACATAATTTAAACATTTAGTTCTAAATTTTTATTTAGAACTAATAGTTTAAAATTCAACAGTATAATAAAAATTATTTTAAACTGTAATAAAACAAACTGTAAAAAAAAATCACAGAACATCTATAAACAACTTACAATAAGATGACAGTACAAAAACAAACATCAAACAAAATATAATACAAAAAGGGTCTTAATAAAAACACTAAACTAATACAAAAAAGTTTAAAAAACAGTATCAAGAAAAATGTCACCAAAATTTTACAAACCAGTAATACAGGTACTTAAAATAGAATTAACGAAAATATTACTACACATATTAATGAGCTCAAACAATTTTGAAGGTAACCGCATCATTACAGTTTGTTTTTTATTAAAACTGACAGATAGTTGTAAGCACATAAGCAAATGGGTGATAATACAGTCCAAGTGTTTGTAAAAAAAATGTTTCAATCATTCCACTCAGTTTCCTTGGTTTTATATTACAGTTTAAAGCAAATAGCGTTATATACAAGAAATCAAATATCAACCAAAAATCAGCCAATCGTAACGAAGGAAACGTTAGTAGTATGAATACGTGAGTGTGCGTGTTTTAATATGCAGGGTGGGTAAAAAGTCTGAGAACGGCATAATATTTTTAATTTAAGGGAAATTTCAAGATATATCCAAATTTAAACCTCACTGGAATACAAAATACTATTTTATAATAAATCAAAAAATCTTGTCCGCCATCTTAATGAAATTTTATTATTTTTTTTTAAATATGGCACATGACAAATGCAAAAGGTGTTCAATACGTGTTGCTGAAATACAAAAAAAGGTGGATAATTTACAAAACATGAAATATCGATGAGTGGTTTTCACCGTCAAAATTGTCTTGAAATTTCACACTGAAATCATGTGTTATATGACCACCTTCCAATTAAAAAAATACATTCAAGATGACACAAATTTTTTTTTGATTCATCATGAAATAGTATTTTGTATTCGAGTGAGGTTACATTTGCATCTATCATGAAATTTCCCTTACATTCAAAATATTAAGCCATTCTCAGACTTTCCCCACCCTGTATACACAAAAACATACTAAATAAATTACGTAAAACAGAACAGATTTACATGTTACTAAATTTTCAAAGCATGGGCCTCTCTTCAGATGTTACAAAGTAGGTTGTGTTAACCCTTTGTAAACTAGTGTGACATAGAAGTCACATTGGAGTGAAATAAAAGACATCAAAATTTCAGTTGTTAGCGAATACTTTGGATTAAAGAACGCTGGATGTGAAGTGTAATAATTTTCTGTATCCTAGCCAGGAATCGAACCTGAAATCTCCGTTTTGCAGTGTAGCATGCTGACCTTTTGCACTACAGAGGCGACTATTAGTTTCTTTTTTAAAATAACTTTACTTTTAAATATTTGTGTTTATTTACTAAAATAAAGTAGCATTTCTTTCTTTATTTTACCAATATTTTTAATTGTAAAATTGTTTGTCTTAAATAATGAAATATTAGAATCATATTTAGCTGTTCTTTTGCTACAAATCTAAGAAAGAGAATATATTTTATTTAGGAAGCCTGAGAATGATTTTACTCATTAATATTGTTGGGAACTATGATACCATGAAGTCCCAATGTCATGTACATGTCAGGGCTAAAGGTCTAAAAGCAATTTTATTACACTTAAATATCAGTGAATAGTTAAATCATTTGGGATTGAAAGGGTTAAGCCTATGGTAAGATAATATGGGTTCTGTAGACAGGATCGTGGTTTTATGCCAGAAAAATATTTTTGTAGACAGGAATCTGAAAAATTTGATATTAAGTAAAGGTAAATATAACAAGTAAACATAATAAGATTTAAGTTAATATTATTTATAATATTTCATACAATAACCATGGATGGAATACTTAAGAAGGTGAAGAAGATAAAAAAAAATACTGAGGGCTAATTGAAAATTATCTTGATACATGGAGAAAGACAGAGGAGGAGATGAACAGGGTACTAGAGTAATGGAATGAAGAAATTATTAAATGAGGTTAAGAATTCAGTGAGAAAAAAGAAAGAGGCTTAATCCGTAAAGTTTATGATAATAAGAATCGCTTCTTGTTAACAGAAGCCATCTGAGCCCACAATATATAACTAATCTATCTTCAACATCTGAAAAATAGTAACATTCCTCGAAAATCTGTAAACATTGTAAAACCAAAGTGTTTTATACAATTTATTTAATCAGTTTTAATGTGAGTAAAAAAACTATATCTAGCGTTTATGTGATACTGTACACGCACAATTTGCAGCAATTAAGACTAAACTTATTGTGGTAACGCTGTATTTCCTATTAATGTGATGCAGCGACCGATCAAGTCAATTTTAAAATCAAACAAACTGTAACAATATATATCTATTCCCACTAAAATTTCATTTTTCTTTCATGTCATCAATTTTTATTAATTAACAATGGAAAATTTCATTTCCCACTGTAAAGTGACACACTTAAGAATCAATAAAAAAAAATGTTACAATAATAATAAGATTGAATAATCCATCTATTTAATAATCACGTTTAATAATTTTGTTAATAAAATAAATAAATAAAAATAAATATCAAATAAAGTTAAAAAAATTACGTTACGCACAGAAAATGGCAGTATAATCCATCTCAATTTAGCCTGAATACTATCAGCACTATATTCTCGTAGATAACTGATGAGTTTCAACTTCATCTCTGCAGCAAACAATTTTTTAAAAACGTTAAAACAAACACAACAAGACAAATATTGATAAATCTACAGAAAATTTAAATATCAAATAGCAAATTTTTTGAGCTCAGTTTTTGAATAGTAAATAACTACAATAACAATATTCAATACAATAGCTGCTAGTTATTACAATCACATTGGTAATTCGGATTTTTGATCATAATAAGCAGAAATCATAAATCCAAAAATTGCACCAGCAACAGTCTGACGGCAAGCTGAAACGTGATCGCAATTAGGGGAAAGCTTAGTGGTAAGCCAATGTTTCTATGTAAAAGTCAATGCTATTCGTTAATTAATGCTTTCTTTTATTTATTTTGTTTACTGTAATTTTGAGTGTTTTAAAGTTTTTTCTTTATTTGAAACAACCAAATTCTTACAAATTGATAGACATAAGTACACGATATATGCCAATATTTCTCATTAGTGTACGACATTTTACCTGTATAGGTACAGTGGACCCTCACATTACGATGTGTCATCAAATTAGTCATCGCATTCCCAAAGTGACATGTGCACCTGACCCGCCAATCGTCAACCCCTACTGTAAGAAGTTCTGATCGAATGTACTCCCTCCCTCTTGTCAAGATACCCTCAACCATGCTACCCATTATCAGCTCAAGGTTGTTTCTGTTTTTCAGTTTTGTCACAGCACCCGTATTATTTAGTAGTGTTACACGTATCGCCTTGGTTATCGGTTCAGCATCTGTGCCATAGTGTCTGTCATGTTATTATACATATGTATTCTTTGTACTTTTGGTACAGTGTTTCCTGTGTACGTTACTGTAGTTATAGTGAAAATGGTTCATAAATCGCGCATAAAAAGTAAAATTTCTATAAAAGAAAAGCAAGAAATTATAAAAAAACATAATGAAGGGGCTACGATAAATGAATTGGTTTGCAAGTATGGTTATTCCCAGTCTACAATTTCCGCGATTGTACAGCAAAAGTCAGTTTTAAAAGACGTTAAAATGTCTGATGATAGATCAAACACATTTCAAAAAGGCATTTTTTTAAAAATTATACCTATTATAAAAATCATTTGTACTGAAATCACAGCTATTTGAAGAATGTATAGGGTTATCTGTATGTACAGGCTAATGTAAATTTCTCGTGGATTTGTATATATGGTCTAATGATTGGGCAAGAATGCGGTCTCACAATACAATATTTTCGCTTTACGATCGTTCTTCCGGAACGAATTATGATCGTAATGTGAGGGCCTACTGTATATCTATACAACATGTGACTTTGAAGCTTATTAACAAGATCCTGTATTGTAACAGCAACATACCCTTACCATAACAATGCTGAATCACATGCCTACCCTTCTAAGAAATAGGTGATCATATTTTCAATGTGTGATTTATAGTAATGAATGCCTACACACTTAACTTTTCCTTAACAATTCAATGACTGACTTTCCGTTGGACCGAACAATATTACCTTTAATAATTTCATATTAGGTGAAGATAAATTTATATATTTTTGAACAGCCTTGAACATAATAAGCGGTGGAATTTAAACAAGAGATCAAACAAACAGAAGACCAAATGTAATTTTGTGATTAGATTAATATGTTCTTTAGCATTTGATCATCCTAAGAGAGTAATGGCAATAACCAGTGAACGCAATACGTAGCACTTACTGTAATACAAAACAAAATGACAGTAAAACAACAAGAGTAAATGAAAAAAAAACATTTAGCACTGACTAACTGAGAACTCACATTCCTTGTCACTTATTACTCACCAATTTAACATTTTTCTGGAAGTAATTTATTAAAAAATTTTATAAAAATTCTCAACTAAGATGTCACAATGTAGCAATATGTAGTACATATCGATTCCAAAATTTATGTTTCATTATTTCTGGAATACAGGGTTTGTCCATAATGTAATGAGACTGGCTGCGACGTGGCACTCCAGTTACCAGCAACATGCTCCCTGACAGCATGATTTGTGGTGGGGGGGGTCCAAGCTAAGCAACACACTAGGCTTTATTTGTTTAAATTTGCTGAACGTAAGTAAAAATTATAAGAACAATAATTACAAAAAAGTGGTTTTAGTACCTATGGAGAAAAAGTATCGACAAAAAGAAATACTTTAAACTCAACTTCTTGTACAAATAGCGAGTCACGAGTATATATTTTGTGTATGGATGAGCTGTAAGGAAGGGAAGAGAAATCTGACAGTGCTACCAACCTCAACAGTGAGATACTATATTTTACCATCATGGAATTGTACCATTTGTTAACCACATGTTGCCTTTCAATTATTATACTTTGTTTTGACTGACACTTTTTTCACTTAAATCCCATTTCCTTTAAAATTTTGCCTTTCTTTCAAGAATGGTAACAACTTTTTACGAATCGGCATCACTTTTTTATTGATATAATCATCTCCTTTTTTTACCAGGTGTCAAAAAAACAGTAAATGAAGAATTATCTTCTTCACTGTCTTTCCTTCTTTATATTTGAAATTGTGGAAAAATAAACATGATAGTAGTTACCGCTCACTCACCGCTTTCGTTAAGAGGCCTGGAAAAGTATTTATGTTTAGCTTCAAACACTTCACAGCATTTTATTAATTGTATATTAGATTTCGTTCAGCATTGTGAATTGTTCGACTGCGTTTTTGAGAAACTAACATTTCCGTTTACGGTAACAAACAGTTATATTTGTACAATTAACCTACAAAAGGTTCCGCGATATACTGTATGTCCTCTAAGTATAGTTTATGTTGTTGTGGTGGCAAACTGATACCAAAGCAGTCACGCATGCACACTGATGGTTCCCCCTTTACCCCTAGTTAAAACCAAAGGCAAGCTTGTGACTCAAGTAACTACACATATACGATTAATTAATTAATGAAGTGGCAATGATGATTGAAAATTGTAATTCATCCCAAGTAAATGACCTTGACTAAAGTAATAAATTTGGTAAAGTGACAAATCTGACAGCCCTACATTTGCAGGAAAGCTCGCAATACTGAGATTCCGACAATTGTTTACAGTTGTGTAAATAATAAGATTATTTCCCTAATAATCCAAGTAGTGACTGCATTATTTTTCAAACACCTTCTTAATCAAAGTTATGTTATAACTACACGAATCGCATATCTATATCAAAAAACATCACCACATTAATTAAAAGAGAATTCATTACCAGTGTCAATAAATTATATTTATACAATTAAAAAATAAGTCCATTAATAATTAACAATTAGTGATGATAATTTCATAACCGTCATCTAAAATGCAGTGTTAAAATGTTCAGAAACTACTCCGTTTCGAATAGTATGACTTCTAATTATATATTATACCGTTACAAGTTATATAAATATTAATAATAAAAATTTTTATACGTACCAAAATCCACAAGATTCATTAACGCTAGGAATTTATAACGAATATTTACGACTAGGAATACTTGCAACAAAATCCATCACCTATAGTTCATTTTTCCTTCACCATAAATAATACAAAACGTAAACAAAGTAAACTGAATGATATCAAAAAGGTGATTAAATTTATATAAATAATTCTCATTGTGGGTTAACATGAACTCCCATTTATATTGATTGTATATTATGTTTATTTCCATGACGCATTAACAATAACTCTCTAATACCTACAATAGTAGCGTAACAAATGAAACACAAAACAAATTATCAACAAACATAGCAAAAACAAAATTTTGAATAATAATTTATTAAAAATGCACAATGAAATCTCAATGATTTAGATATAAAAATTCAAGATGTGTAACAATAACAGTTTATAGTTTTGCAAAAATGAGAAAATATTTTCTGTATCTCTTTCCAGGACGTATTGTATTGTTAAATTTATCGAGTGGACAATGTGTTTTGACAGTGTGATGCTTTTGTGTGAATTTTAATGTTATATTATATTCAATATCTTTTGAGAATATTCAATGATTTGTTTTTATTCACAAAGTGGGTACCCTTTCCTCAGTCAGTTTGTTTGGCACGTATTGAAGTACCTTGTTCTCCATGACAGACAATTTATAAAATTTTTATAAGTAAGAATTAATTATTTGAAATTAAAAGGCCAATTTCTTTTTAGTTAAGTTTAGTCTTTTATTAATTAGTTAATTGTATTTGCTAGTGATGATAACTGCAGTAATTAATTTGTACATAAATATTTGTTTATTACTGTGATAAAATAATTTACTGTTAAAATATTTATTTAAAATTACGTAATCTTTTAGCCTTTAGTGAGATGAAAATTGTTTGATAAAATAAGATTATAAATTAAATTAGACTGAATAGTATTGATGATGACAGTGTATCTAATTATGGCGGAATGACTGCAGTCTTCTGTCATGGCATCTAATAACAATTGGGGAATAAAACTTGAGAGTCTTGGAAGGAATATGCCCACCAAAACCGAATCTGGCAATCGATTTTGGGTCTGTTATGGCATCTGTACAGTATTACACATTGTTTGACCCAAACAATTTTTTTTTATCTGAGAAATTGTTACTTTTATAAATGAAATATAAGTAAGGAAAGTTGTTTTCAAGTCACCTGAGCTTAAAAAACATGGTTTTATCAATGGCAGTGCATGCATGTGAACAAAATAAATTAAAAACTGAAAATCACAAGAAGTAGAAAATTTGAAGATTTTTATCAAAATTGGCCAACTGAAAGGACCAGTTTATTCGTGTGATTTTTCACTTGTATACAATTTTCTCAAGAATGGCTACTTTGATTTTCATTAAAAATACCTCAATAACTACACTTTTGTCCTTTACATGATGGGGTAAGCGGCGTGCCTGGGGAAATTCTTTGGTAGGGGGGTGGGTAGCTCACATGGTAATTTTTTTTTGTTAATACAGTGCCCTTAATATGAATTTTAGGACCAAAGTAATAATTAAAGTTATAGAAAATTAAAATCTCACAACATTTATTTCCTTGCAATTTTTTCCTACACGGCTTATTTAACCCCCAATGGTGTTTTCCATATTTTGTTCATCGAACTCAAGCCCAACAGGGGTTGTTTTTATAAAGCAGGCCCTCAACTCATGATTAAATTAAAATAGAATATTTTTCATTATTACTTTCTCATACCCTACATGAAATAAAGGTAGAGAAAACGATGTTTTCATAACAAATCATGCGAGTCTTGCACACCAAATTTTTACACAGAAAATTAACTTAAATTTTATACCATGCAAATTTATGTTTCGGATATTTTCAAAAACATACTTTACATGAGTACTATTGATTGTTATAACATCTGAATTTAGATATCTTCAAAAAAAAGAGATTCCACTTTATAAATTTTGTACAATAATTTTGATAATAAAAATAAATAAATATTAAAAATAACACAAATAAATAAAATTTTAAACTCATGAAAAAAATACCCTGTCGGAATTTAGATGTGTCCATGAAATTTTTAAAAATATTTTGAAATTTTCCATGGTTTATATTCCATGTTCTACTTGTCATTATAAAGGTGTAGGACCGACTTGTTCTGAAAAAAATCTAACTAATTAAGGTAACATTCTGGATCATTACATAGTAAATCTATGTAAAAGAAATCAATTGAAATGTTGTGAAACAATGAAAAAAATAAACTTGAAAAGTTCTGATTTCTTCACACAAAAATCAAAGGACATGCAGGTACAGAATAACAAGAAAGAAAACTTTTTACTTTATAACAGTAAAAATTTTTAGTCTCTGTAGAGACGTGGAAAACTACTACAAAGTTAAAATATATTTTAATTGCAAACTCATGCTGTATATAGAAATAACACAAAATAAAAATTACATTCATAGGATTTCAAGAAGAAAATATAAAAGAAAAAGGGAGGCAAACTTAAAACTTATGAAAGAAGAATAATGGTGAATGATGAAAAATGGAAAGAGGTTTCGGCAGAAAAGAAGAAGATGAAGAAATACTTAAGGTTTTATGTTGGTCCAGTGTCAACCAAATAAAAAAACAAATATATGTTATAAAATTTATTGTAATTTATTTTTTTCATTGTGGTAAAAAGAAGTTTTGTTCAAAAATAAAACGAAGTTCATGAAGTTGTTTCATGACGTAAATTTTGGGGAGGATTGAAAATTAAGAGAAATTTTGAAATTATAAAAGAACAAAAAACTTTCTCAGAGTAGAAGTTCATGTAAAAATTAAAAAAATAGTGCTTAATAGGTGTAAAAGGAGACAATTTTAAATTATTTAGATCCAGCTGCAAATTAAAAATTTGCAATAAAAAAATTAGTATCAAATTATTGACAACCGATAGTTCTAAGATAATACAAATAATGATAGGTGAATAGCTTTATTTTAATGGCAAGCAAATACACATGGAATTTAAAACCTATTTATCTTATTTTAACCTATTGTATTTAGAAAAGCAAATATGTTAGCACTTCCAACCCCCGCATAGTCCAGTCTTACTCTCACTGATGATTGTCAACTTATATTGCGTTACCAGTACATAGAATCTAGCCTTGCACTTTTAGCTTCAGAGGTCCCGGTTCACTGTGCAACTTTCAGATAAGGTTCAAAAACAAGTTACTGGGATATAATACAGTATTATTGAAATTTCACAAAGCAATCAACATTCAAATTTAATCTAAAAAGTTGAGTAAGAAAATATCCTTTCTATCCTATAAGACATTCTCAAGAAATTAAAAATAATGTAAACTAAAGAAAAGTGAAAGATTACAGTAAAGAAAAGACAATAATTTGGTAAAAACAATTTATAATTCCAATACCATAAAGATTGCGTTTTAAAATTACATTACAAATTCAATTGTATACTCTATTCATGGTAAGAAAGATACGTCGAGTAAACACACTGCATCAGTACTTGTGCGTGTAGATACAACACAATAATGACTGAGCCAGGTCATCTCGAACTAACGCAAGGTTGTAATTCAGATGCACCGAATAGTGCTGAACGACTCATTTGTTTTTCTTCTTAACACGATCACATCCGTTTATACTTAGTTGTTCATTAATATTGTCCGAACGTTGACCTCAGTTTCTTCCGTATGCGGTAATCTACTGTTAATTTTTTGTGGAGTGCAAAAATGCATGTGTGCTTTTTTTTTACTTAAAAAGTCTTACAAAATCATTTTTTCGTACAATTGTAACAGCTGACGTATCAGAATCTTCTGTTACCAAGCACCGAAAAGGAAAGTATTTAAGAAATGGTGAAAAGGCAATAGAGTTAAATGTGTTTAATAAGTTGTTAGAAAAAAAATCCAACACTTGTCGTAACGGAAGTGATAAACTTACTTTTAAACTAAGTGGGGTGCTCAACTCAGTGAGTACTGAGAAGAAAAGAACTGGAAAATTACAAACGCCTATTAAAACATCTGATGTATAATTCTGTATAAGGTTAAAAGCGCATATCAGTTATCCTTGTAATGTTTTCATTAAAAGTGTCACATTTTTTCTGAGTCACTCGCTATACCAGCTGATTAGGGGTAACCGCTGTTTGTTTACTCAATATATCTTTCTTACGATAAACAGAGTATAGATGTTTAAGCATCTCCAGAGGTTTATCATTAAAAAAAGAAACAGAACTATTTTTTTATAGCTATTTATTAAAAAAAAATTTAAAAAGAATTAAAAAGAATTTTAGAGTTAAATTTTAAAGTTAAAAGAATTTTAACTATTTATTAAAAAAGAAACAGAACTATTTTTCTATAGCCTTGGAATCAGCAGTCAAATGTAATTTGTTTTAGTATTTCACTTGTATTTGCTGCGGGTATAAAAGAATGCTTAATACTGGAATTTACAACCTAATATATTGATTTGGTATTGATACTGGTTTAGATACGAAACATGATTGTTAATGGAAAAAAAAGATAAAAAGTAGAGACTTTTGAAATGTGTGTATGGATATGATTAGAGAAGATTAAATGGAGTGACAGAGAGAGGGAAGTAGAATTATTCTGAAGAGTGGAAGAGAAGAGAATTTGATGGTAACTATTTGGCAGAGAAAAGCAAATTGACCATGATAATTAATGAGAGGAGAAGGTTTAATTAAAACTACATTAAAACAACCGGTACAAGTTGAAAGGGAAAGGGACTGTCTAAGAATAAATTCTATAAATATTTAAAAGAGGGAAGGACCTCATCATGATGACAAACTTGACATCAGCTCGTTTTTAATGTGAAAGAATCATTGTAACATCTGATACCAAAAGGTCACAAGGATATTAATTCATCCAACCAATGTTTATCTTTTGCGATCAACTTCAACTGTCTGGCAATGTCAATTGTACATGTACTTTGTCGTGATTTTTCATCATTTTTTTCGTAGTTCCGTTTGTTATTTTGTAAATGTTGTTTGACATTTGTAAATAATATAGTTATTTCTACTTTTTAATAATTGTTTACCTTTCGTATTTTGTTGGTAATCGTTTTTGTTTGGTAAATCGTTCAGTTATGTACGTTGTACTGTTTTGTCTTCCAGATCGCTTTGTTTGTGCGGTTATTTGACAGTAATATTGTAATGTTTAATTTAGTAATTTATATTTTGCCGGTTAAATATTTGCTGGCGGCGTAGCAACGAATGCCAGGTACCGCTAGTTATGAATAAAAAGTGAACCCTAATACCATATTTTACACAAAATCATACGTCTTTCTCCAGATCTATTATGTTGTAATAAGCATTTCTAATGTTTCGTTTTCTTATTACTGCATTACCATAAAAAAGGTGTTTCATCCACCACAGTTTTGCACTACGTGGTATTTCAGAGAACGCATAACCATGATGGGGAAGGTTTTCGTGTATCTAAAATCGATTACAAGGGATGTAGGTGTCAATTTAAATACGGAACCGAAGAAAATTGTCAAGTACAGATTGAAATTAAGAACTACATAGATTAAATAACAGATAACAAAAAATTCTTATCACAATACAATAATACTGGTATTAATAATTACTACAAGATAGATCATAACTAATTAACTTACCTGTAAGTCTATATGAAATTCCAGAACACTTTCATTAACTTCATTACCCATGCATACAGGTACATTATTTTCAAATGTATATGCTACATGTAATTGAAGTAAGTAGATTATAACAGTGAATAACAATTTAAACATTGTGACATGAAATGCAAATCGTAATTAAAAAGAGCATTCAAACAAAATAAAAGCGCTAACAGAAGGATAGAACTATTTATACAGGATAATCACCATGCATCCAGGTTATCTGTTTACTAACTATGCTAAAATGTAACGCAATACTTGGCAAAATAAATTAAACCTCGACTGTACAGAATTTATTCTAAAAAATTATTTACAAATTTGTCAATACTTTTGAAAATATTCAATTTTTATTAAACTATTAAGACTTAATACCATCTTAACAAGACATAAAAACTCGTTTTAAAACTTGTAAAACAACTTGAAAAATTTATTCCACACAATACTTCCCTCTTAACCAACTTCAAAGTGAACAAGTCGTTGGTTAGATAACCCACTAGTCAGTTGATATAGCTAATAAAGCTCATTCACAACTACAAAACTGATTATATTTGGGAAAAGCTACCCATACCGGCTTCATGCAGGCATAATTTTTTTGTTTATTTTAATAATTTTTAAATTAAGATAATAAAAATCAAAAATAAGATTTTCTGATTTGGAAAATTCTGATGTATATAAAACACCTCCATCAAGTTACCAAGTTAGTTTATACACATATATTTGGACATCTTCACCAAGTTTCAGCTATCTACCTTATCTGGAACTTAATAAACAAAAAATTTGGTTTAAGAGTTGAACACCGTATTCAATCCCTTACGGTAAATTTTTAAATCCGTGAGTTGTAATTTTTTAGTGTCACTATAAGTAACATTTTCACTGAGTTTCACCTATCTAATTGTCTGGGACTTAGTAAATAAAAAATATTGGTTTAAGGGTTGAACACCCTTTTTAATTTTTTAGGGATATATTTTGCAAATTGTTAAGAGGTAATTTTTTAGTTGCACCTAAATACAGCTATCAAACTCATCTGGAACTTAGTAAACAATAAATATTGTTTTCAGGGTTGGATACCATTTTCGTTCCCTTAGGGGTACACATTTTAGAAGTGGTTAAGGTGTCATTTTTGTTGTTGCTATAAGTAACACCTCCACTGAGTTTCAGCCATCTAGCTTGTCCGAAACTTAGCAAACAGAAAATATCAATTAAGGGTTGAACACAGTTTTCAACCCCTTAACAGTGGAATATTGAAACTGTTAAGGTTTAACTTTTCTATTTATCCTAAAGGGAATATTCTTCCTAAATTTCAGCTGTCTAGCTACTGTACAAAATACAATATTCATTAATGCAAGTTGGAGAATTAGTGATGAATACGTCACTAATTGAAATTGTACAATTTTAAAATTTAAAATTTAAAATTGAAATTTTAGAAAGAGTTTTAATTTCATAAGCGTAATAACCATTCAAGTAAATTTATTGAAATGTTGAAATTAAAAAAAAATAATTAAAGAATTTGATCAAAAATTAAAAATTAATTTTTAAATTTTACACCGCCTATATAATTCTTATTTAGAAATGTGTGGAAAATCATATCAATGAAAACATTTAACCATAAATTTTGTAAATATTTTCTAGAATAAATAAAAATCTTATGTTACAGTTACAATAAAAATATTTTTAGCATGGGAAACTACTTTTAAATATTTGCAAAAGCACAAAGATAAAAAAGCAATCAAATAAAATTTAAGCAAACAAATAAAAAAATAATAAGCTGGAGAGCTAAATTCTTTGAAGCAACATTTATTGTGTAATTAATGAATGTAGTGATGGGTACATGACAATGTTATCATAAATTTTTTGATAATTTATTCTGATTTAGCATCTTTTCTTTGCCATATGTAATGTGCATCGTTACGTGGTTACTGTAGTAAAATTCTTGGAACATAAATTAACATTTTATTTCACTTCTTTATTAATATCAATATAACAGTAGTAGACTGGGATACCTGTATAGCAGTTTGAAGACTGTATTTTTAAATAAATCAATCTTCATAATCCATCCAGCAGCGTATATTTAATCCTATTGTAAAAATATTTAAATTTTCACTGACCTGTTACAGCTGCTATAACACTTGTTTTTTATCATTTTTTAATATAATCCTACTTTCTACTGACATGTTTTGGTGGATCTACCATCAACAGAGTAGATAAAATTAAAACTAAACGTTTTAAAAATTATTAAAATTTTCACAAGATAGATCTTTAGTCATTCACACAAAACTGTTTTCTACAAATGACTAATACAAAATTTTCTACTCTTACGTTCTCTGATGATAGTGGATCAACCGAAACATGTTAATAGAAAGGATTATATACAAAAAGGTAAAAAAAAAACAAGTGATAGAACGGCTGTAACAGGTCAGTGAAAAATTAAATATTTTCACAAAAGAATTAATTTTTAAATATTACGGGGCAGTTTGGGTAACTTTTAAGTATACCTGTTACAGTATCACTCATGCTTTCAAATTCACGAATATTATTATAAAAAGTAGGGTTCTTTAAATCTACATTTTTATTTTCTTGACCTCTATCTACATTAGGGGACAAAAAACAATAGCTAGAAGCTTCTGAAATATGGGTATACAAATGATTAGACAAAATTAAATGAAACAGCAGAGTAAGGAATATCAAACTATTACTGGGACTGGAACTGGGAGAGAAATGTAATGGCAACCATTTATGGAAGAAAGATAATTGGCTAGGACATACAATGAGAGAAAGTTTCATTAAATCTACGTTAGAAGGATGAATATAACGTAAAAATAAAAGAGGATGTTCAAGAATAAGACAAATGACTTTAAAGGTGGTATATGAGTTATCAAAAAATTATTATGCTAACGGAAATTAAACATGAAACAATGTAAGGGAAAAGAGGAATAAAAGATGCCTTTTTATTTTTGTTTGTCCTCACGTCAACTGTTTTGCACATAAATGCTAACATAGACAATGACGGATGATAGAAAAAAATAAATGATAAAAAATACCAGACCTGACTGGGGAATCTAACCCTGGACCCCAAGCATACACCCAACCAGTTACATTGACCTCAACACCATGGACCGGCTGCAAAGGTATATTGAAAGGTCGTTATAAAGAAACGAAAACATATTGAAGAATAAAATTTACAATTGGTGTATAAGTGGGACACAAGCTATCAAGAAATAAGATGCTGTGTCAAAACAGAACAAGTTGGAGACAAATATGGTGGAAGGGATATCTCTACGGACAGATAACCTCATGATGATGAAGTTCTTTTTGTACTAAAAAAAATCTGGTGCAAACCACTCACATGAATTTCTCTTGCCAATGTAAAACAACCTTAGTGGAACTTAAGAATAAGGAAAATCACAAACTGACGCTAAACTAGGCTCTGTAAAGACTAGAAGAGAATGCTAGACATTAAAGATGTACATTTATTTATTTCCTATAGCTTTGTTGTAAATTGGATACTAAGACCACAATATTAAAAAATCCCATCTTTTTATAGATTTTTATGAGAAAAAAACCACTAATTGACGCTAAACTAAGCATTGGAGATAAAAATGTTTGAAATGAAAGTTGCAGGCATTTTAACATTGTACAACTTTGATTACATACAATTTTGGCCTGAAAGCATATTAAGGTCCAAATTTAAAAAAAAACATTTTTTACCACAAAAGCACAGGCCCTCAAGAATTTCAGTAAATATGGCACTTACCCTATCTTGTAGAAAATAAAAGATGTAGTAAATGAGGTGATTTAAAAAAAATTGTATTAGCTATTTTTGAGAAAATTTAAAAAAAGTGAAAATCAGATGAATACAATACTACTTTCGGTTGACTGATCTGAATAAATATGTTCATGTCGGGTCCCATAGTAGTACTTAACTTAAATTCAAACTTTGTATGCTATCCAATTATCAAAATATTTAGTTAACACAGACCAATCGCTAAAAACATATTTTTGGGTTCATGGGGCCTGAAAACGTGTATTTCTGGTGAAAACTTGATTTGAAAAAATCGTCACGAAAACAATACATTCTTTTCCTGTCATTCATATAGGACAAGAATAAGTAAAAAAGTATTCAAATTAGTTCATTTAATATTGAACTGTTTAATGATGTGATGACGATTATGGCGTAACTAAAATGTAGTACTTACGTATCGTCCACCCAATGGTAAACTCATGAATGTGCAAATTCTCAGTTTTACAGGAGGGCAAAAAATAAAAATGCTTTCTTCTTTATCACACTTCATGTATTTTCGTAACTTTACAAAGGCTGTGTCTCCCTAACCAAACAAGATACATATTCGCGAGTTTACTACAACATTTCCCATAACTGACAGGTGGAGTGTCAAATTATTTACACTCGAATCTGTTTGTTCCAGGGCTGAAATAAATAGTTCTGTTTCTTATCACATGGTCAAACAATTAAATGACTGAATCATTCAAGAACAGAAGAGGTAGAGGTATAAAAGACACTAATCAGAGTTATCTCCTCTCAAAATAATGAATTTCATTATACAGCCAAACCCTGTGGTGAATGAAATGAAGGTGTCATTTGCAGAGTGGAAAATATGTGCTTTTCAGAGGGCCTGGCATGCTGATAAGCGTACTTTTCCACTCAGTGAAGAAGGCAATGGTAAACCACCTCACTCCTCGATTTACTTAGTAAAACTTCTACAGGTTCAAACCAGCCTTCGGCTAATGACCTAAACAACAACTACAACATGCGTTGGGTTGTATACATCAGCATGCACTAACAAACTCATATTCGCAAAATTTGCACATTGTGAGTTTACCATTGGAGGGATGATATTGCAGTTTGCAGTATCATTTATAAAAACACTTAATGAAAACTAAACAAACTATACCTAACTAAAAAGTGAAAACGTATACAGATAACATTAGATTTACCCATCACTACAACAAAAATTATAACAGAATTAATAAACAAGTTACCTGGATGCTGTATACTGAGGGAGTTGGGGTTATTCTGACAGATTGCCAAGTTAGGTGACAAGAGTGGAGGGGCCTGAGCGTAAGCTAAAATAAAAAGAATATGGAGTACATTTCACGTTAAATTTTATTTTCACACAATTAATTAACGAAACTACATCAGAATCACAGGCAACTCTTCATGTGCATTACTTTTACATGTAAACTTGCTAATTTAAATACCGTTAGGGATACTAAATGGTTTCATAAATAATAGCACAGAAAATATTTCAGCACAATACAATAACTAAATGTCATGAATCTAATTAAAAAATACTATAAATAATACTAAGAATTTTAACACATCATGATGGACATGACTCCTGAATATTATTTGTCTTTATACAATTGAAATGTACCTCCATAGCTATCTACAGCTGAAATTGTTGATCAAACGGCTTAAAAAAAGGAAGATGAAAGAACTTTAAATATTTAAAAACATCACATACAAAATTAATTGCCACGCGAATAATTTTACAAATTACAAAAAGGTAAAAAATTTACCAAATCAAATACTATTCATATGAGACTTCAGTATTATATTTCTATACACATTCTATGAATTTTGTATTTTGACAGCCCAAAAAATTAAAATAGTCAACCATAATAAAAGAAACACCCAAAATAACAGGAAAGTTAATGACAAAAAAAATACTTGAATGATTACAGTAAATTTTGTTTTAATAGCACATGAATTAAGAGTTGCTAATAATTTAGTATTATATGTTACTACTAAATTAATTAAATTGTTACACATGCTGATATATTATTTCAAATAATAGTAATTAATAACACTGTAAATTTTGAATAAAGATCCCAAAAACCCAATGCTCAGAGAATTTAGATAAAATAACTTTAAATGAATAAATAGATACCATTTCAAAATCACAACAATAACAAACAAATACGTAAACACAAAACGTAATAAAGAAGACTATGAAATGGTAAAATAGGACCAAACAACAAAACAGAGAAACTATAAAGACTAACAAGAAAAATATAAAAGGATATAATCAAGGGTTCCTGGATGACCACTTAAGACGTACACAAAAGACAATGCCAAGAAAGTCATTCATTATTGAAAAAAATTACTTAACATTAATCAAACACCATGAAACTACTAAAAATGGTCACCAAGAATCTATTTGAATACATCAAAATTTTAAATAAACATTAATATCATAAAGCAAAAACATTAAATTTCAATTGTTTAACATAGAACTTAAATATTTGGAAAAAATAATAACAGTAAATTTAACAATAAATCAAAACCTAAATAGGGACTATCAAGTTATTAAGTAGTGTCGTAGTTGTTCAACGTTTATTTTGCAGTCCAATGAAAAATGTTTTTATTGACATTTTTTATTTAAAAATTAGAAAGTCAATTAAACAATAGAACGCAACAATCATAACAGAACAAAATAATTGATTTTAAACGCGCATTTTAGGAAAACCACTTTGTTGGCCCTTATTCCTCGACTTCTTCCTTTTCTTATTTTTTTTAGGGCTCTCTTTCAACTTTTGTAGAACACAAACGGCGCTACAATCCTCAGCACTATTTCTAGCTTTAGCAAGCTTTCCTCGATTTTTCCTCCTCCTTCTACGAGGCTTTTTCTCCTCTGTTACAGAACATTTAAAGACAATAAACGATATTAAAACAAAAATTACAGCAAGTAATTTTATTTCAATTTGTTCGAATGAGATATCTTGATGTAAACAAGTACATGAACGTGACAAAAAGACTAGACAAAAGAAGTAAAAATTTAACATCTGAATAGTGAGTGACACCTCTACTTGATTTTTAAGATGAAATTAATAAAATATGAGTATTAAGGGATAAAGGTATTTCTAGAGTAGTTAAACAAAAGTAATCTCTAATGTGAATAAAGTAAATAACTTATAAAAATATTTGATACATCAGTAAACACAGTATATCTTAAAGTTTCATTCCTGCCCTACACTATTAGTCCAGATGATCTCACAAGATGGCACACGTAAAAGAATAATTCAATCAGTCAACATGGAGTTGTACAGCGATGCAGAGGATGTCGAAGGATACTTCAGGAGTAAATATCGTAAGAAACAAACAGAACGACTGAAAGACAGAGACTGTAATTGCATGGTTCAATCGTTCCATTGAAACAGGTTGTTTTTCACAAAGGACGCCATGCTGAGTGATACTTCAGGAGTAAATATCATTAGAAACAAACAGAACGACTGAAAAGACTTTCTGTAATTGCATGGTACAATCAATCCATTGAAACAAATTGTTTTTCACATAGGATGCCATGCCAGGGTAACTGAAGCCGTGATCGAACAAGAATGGCAGACATTCATTCATGGTCCAGGAAAAACAAAGGAATATGCCAGCTAAGATTTGAATATTCATAGTATTATAATACAGAGGATATTACATAACCGAAACAGAAACTGATAGAAGATTATTAGACAATGTTGTGGGGGATACCACCTGATCGTTTGAAGAAATGTGACAGGGCTGGGTTTCTTCTAAGAAATCATACTAAGGGGTAGTGGAGAGAAAAATTTAGTTTCAGGATCAGAAGTACGAGGTTTGTTCAAAAACTAACGGGAATTCTCATTTTTTGAAAAAAAAATTTATTTATTCATCTACATTAATATTGTCGCCTTCAAAGTAGTCCCCTTCACATGCAATACACTTGTGCCAACGCTTTTTCCAATCCTCGAAACACTTCTGAAACTCGATCTTTGTGATAGCTTTTAGCAGTTTCACCGATTCGCTTTTAATGTCATCTATGCTTGTAAAACGACGGCTTTTTAATGTTCTCTTTATTTTTGGAAATAGAAAAAAGTCACATGGAGTCATGTCTGGCGAATATGGAGGCTGGGGCATCGTTACAGTTTTGCTTTTGGCCAAAAATTCACGAACAAGCAATGAAGTGTGAGCAGGTGCATTATCGTGGTGCAAAAGCCATGAATTGTTTTGCCACAAATCCGGGCGTTTTTCCGGATTGCTTCACGCAAACGGCGTTGAACTTGTAGGTAGTACTCCTTATTGATTGTTTGACCTTGTGGCAAGAATTCATGATGCACTATGCCATTAAAATCGAAGAACACAGTGAGCATAACCTTCACATTCGACCGCACTTGTCGAACCTTTTTCGGTCTTGGCGATCCAGAATGCCTCCACTGGGACGATTGAGCCTTAGTTTCGACATCGTATCCGTAAACCCATGTTTCGTCACCTGTTATAACACGTTTCAGTAGATCCGCATCGTTGTCGACTTCATTTAGTCACTCCTGAGCAACTTCCATTCGCCGCTGTTTTTGTTCGAAATTCAACAATTTTGGAACAAATTTTGCTGCCACACGTTTCATACCCAAAACATCCGAAAAAATTTCATGGCATGAGCCAATCGATATGCCAATATCATCACTGACTTCTCTGATTGTGATTCGGCGATCGTTCATAACCATTTCTTTCACTTTTTTCACGTTTTCATCGGTTGTTGATGTGCTTGGACGTCCGGGTCGTTCGTCAACTTCAACGTTTTCGCGGCCATCTTGGAAACGCTTATACCACTCGTAAATCCTTGTTTTACTCATAGCAGACTCACCATTTGCCTTTGTTAACATTTCACACACTTAATTTCATTTTTCACGCAAAATTTAATACAAATTCTTTGATCCATTTTTTTTAACAAACAAAAATAGCCGTGCTCGAAAAACACGTCTAACCTTAGCGGCTTCCACTTAAGAACTAAGCAATGAATATTGTTGAACATATTATCGTACGTCAGGGGCATGTGTACCAAAATAATAAAAAAAAAACTTTTACAATCGGACTATCCAAACCCGCGAAATTTAAAAATTCCCGTTACTTTTTGAACACACCTCGTACGTTTAGTTTGGGAGTAGAGTCAAATATATAAACCAATTATAAAATTAATATATATATTACGAAGGAGTTGCCGTGTTTTTCATAATATTAAATGAATAATATCACAAAAAATTGGCTGGGCAGGCAGAGCTAGCGTTGATATATATAATTATATGTTCAACTGACTGAAAGTCGCGTTTTACAAGTAGTCATGGAATGGCAATGTGCGAGCTGACTCCAGAGGATGCGGTCTGGTGTAAATTGACCAGATGGCTTCGATGGTCGAGTTCATGCCTGCGTCGTGGAGATTTCTCGAAGTGTTGTGAATGTAGTCTTGGAGGGAGGGAAAGAGTAAGTAGTCTTGTACTAGGGTGTTGGGTACTTTGTAGTGAAAGTTTGCGCTATTAATCGGAGGATTCTGTTGTGAAAGGAAAAGAAAGATTTCTGGTGGGTTTTAGCTAGGAGAGGCCACCAGACCGGTGACCCGTATAGTAGGAAGGAGCGGATATATAACCGACTGTCATTAAAATCATACAAATTACAATTTGTTCAAGCTATGAGTGAAGACAAGGAAAAAACAAACTGAGTTTTGTTGTGCAAAAGTATGACTGAAGATTTTTATCTTAGTTATGTTCAAAGACAAAGCAACCTTCCATACATTAAATGTATGAGACTCATCTACGATAAATATTTTTTGTGTGGTCACAAAATTTATGATCCTTTTGTTTTTGCTAAGTCGGGTGCAACTGGCATATCGTATCTAGACAAGCTCGGACACAACCCAATACTACAATTATGACATGAAATGGGAATAGAATTTATTCATCAGCAAGAAGGAGCGCCATTTTATTTTTATCATGAAGTAGTGGCATACCTTGATCGCAAAGCGCCAACTTGAATTGGATGTGGTGAAACAATTTTATGGCTACCACAGTTACTTGATTTAACTCCAATGGACTTTTCAGCACAGGGTTACATTAAAGATTAAGTGTTTGTCCCTCCTTTTCCAGTAAATGCTGACGAGCTGTGGCACAGGATAATACAAATAGTTGCTGCAATAGATCCCGACATGCTTCATAGGATCTGGTAGGAAACTGATTACAGATGGGACATCTGTCATGTTTTAAAGGGAAGCCGCATTTGACATTTGCAAATGAAACTCAAAGATATGCTTAAAATGACTAAGGGAATAAATTTGTATTCTATGGAAGTGCTATGTATTGAACAAGGATAACGGATTGTGATGAATGTAATGTTTTAAATAGAAGTTCTCAGAAACCAAAACTAGCAGAAATGTTTATTTTTATTCCTTCTACTACGTTCTGGTTAAGCGAAGAAACTGTTAGAAAGATCTCAATTGTTATGGAAACTATCAGACCACACATATAAAAACAGTTAGAACCTTTGTAATGGTTAGTCAGTAATTGAATTGTGAATGGAAAAAGTTGCCGGGCTGTTCAAAATAGTGTTGTTACACGATCAGTTCTGAATTACGTTATAGTGCAAGTGGATATGAATGATAGCAAGTGGTTGTGGACAGGTTTTGATGGTTGAGTGGCAGGATCTTACTTATAGAACGTTTAAGTTTTGTAATTAATTTAATTCAAGTAATCTAATAATAATTTTTTAGTTGTTTAAGCAATAAATATTTGTAAGTATTAATTGTATCAATAAATAAATTGTTATATGTTTAAAAAAAGTAAGTTTATCATTTATCATGATCATGAACGAACATAGGCTTAGGTGTTACAATATATTTCGTAAGTTATTCCCTTTTTTCACAATTAAAGGTTACTTTGGTACAACTAATTTAGAAATATATGGTGTAATATAACCTTCTGAAATGTTCAATCCAAAAGGACATTGTCTACAGAAAAGTTTTTTTAATGTAAGACGATTAATCTTCAAGTAAAATTAAATTAATAAATGAATCAAAGAAGATTGAATTGAGAAAGAATGAAGAAAATGTATGTACACAACATAAACCATATTCAGGGTTAAAAAAAATTGTAGCCACTCACAGATAACAAATTAGAAAAAACGGTTTCAAAAGGATTTATGAAGATAATTCTGAGTAAATATATTACGGTATGGTATGGTAAAAAAATGAAAATACACAAAAATAAAACAGAAAACATAAACATACATATTCACACAGATAAGTTGCTTCATTTTTAAGCATACAATAATGTTCACGTGAACACTGGTGCTGGTAATAATGGAATATTTATTTGAATTAAAATAAGTTTCTGTCGATTTCTTTATTATAGATACCCGAGTTTGGAGTCTTTTTTATTCAAAACCGCTTGTTAAATTTTAAAGTACTGTGTACCAAAATTTAGCTAATTTCAGTCTGTGTTGTTGCATGTCAGTTTCATATTTTTAGCGTTTTTTTTTAATATTGTGATAACTGGATGATAAGAAAAAGGAGCCGGTTTTTTGTTGCTGCAACAAATTGGATACATTTAGAGGCTTATAATTCAAACACCGCTTGACCAATTTATCTGAGATTTTGTCAGAATATAAACTTGTATATTGTTATTGTACGTACAAAATTTTAGATTTGTAGCGAATTTAAATTTTGAGTATATTGTTATTGTACGTACAAAATTTTAGATTTGTAGCGAATTTAAATTTTGAGTTATTAGCAAAATTCTGAACCCCTGTTAACTCTGTAACTGCTCATTAATTCGGGAATTTCAAAAAATTATTTTATTCAGTATAAAAAAATGAATACAAATTTATTAATATTATGGAACAGCGATTGACCAGTTATTCGGTAGATTTTTTTACATATTGAAATAATGGTTGATGCTGCGGGGGTGGAAGAAGCGTAACTATGTTGTCACGTCTTTTAAGTGGTTATGTTCTTTTCTCTTCCCGCTAAAGTCGCCTTCCGATGTTAACATACAACTAGTAGTAGTTAACTATTGAAAGTAAATAATGAATGGGTATTAACCCATTGCAATGTCATGTTTGTTATGCGTTAGCTGGAAGGACAGGTCCCAGGTATGCTAATAAAAATAGGTAGTAGGCCTACCAAGTTACAACGCGGCAACACGGTTAGGCTTCTTCCACCCCCCCCCCCCAGCATCTACCGTTATTTCAATATTTTAAAAAATCTACCAAATAACTGGTCAATCACTGTTCCATAATATAAATAAATTCGTATTCATTTTTTTAAACTGAATAAAATGATTTTTTGAAATTCCCGAATTAATGAGTTAACAGGGGTTCAGAATTTTGCTAATAACTCAAAATTTAAATTCGCTACAAATCTGAAATTTCGTACATACAAGTTTATATTCCGGCGAAATCTCAAATAAATCGGTCGAGCGTTGTTTGAGTTATAAGCCTCTAAATGTATCCGATCTGTTGCGGCAACAAAACTGGCTCTTATTTTCTTCTCATCCTGATCTCGGAATATTAATATGCAACAACGCAGATTGAAATAAGCTAAATTTTGGTGTATAGTATGTTAAAATTGAACAAGTGGTTTTGAATAAACAAGGCTCTAAACTCTGGTATCTATAATAAAGAAATCGACAGTAAGTAGTTTATTGGGATAACTTCCTATTGAGAGAACTGTAGTAATTAATGTAAGAGATTAATCTGTTAATTAATCCTTGTTATAGATTTAAAATGAAGTTTTAATATTTAGAAATAACCAAAACCTGAAAAAACCCTGAATCACAATACTATATTAGAGTGACAAAAGTAGGAAAACTGATACACTTTGAATCACCAGAAAACTAAGACTGATACTATACAAACACTATACTTTATAGGAAAGGAATAAACCTGACTGATGTGTTTTTTTCTTAATAAAATAAAGAAAGATAACTTAAACAATTATATAAAAAATTTCAGTAATGTACTTAAATACATTTTTGAGTACTATGTTTATTATTTTTAAGTTTATACAGTGTGACGTTTTGGGGAAATGTTTTCTAGGTAAAACTTAAACATTAAAAAATTGAAACTGCATCAAATCTGAACCAGGAATATAAAAAAAAGCACTTAACTTTATTTCTAATTTTAACCAAGAATATGGGATAAGTTACTACTACTCTTAGCAAAACCTTTCCATGTGCGAAGTTACCTTATTAATTATCAAGTTTCTTTGAATGGAAATTTTAAAGATTTAAATTTTAAGAATATTATATTTGTGTTTTATGATAGATAATTAACACCTGAAAATAATTGTAAAAGGTACAAACGAAACTGAAAAAGCTTTAAAAAAAGAAATCTTACAACTGATTTACATACAAAAATTTATTTAAGAAACACTAAAAATTAAATAAAATTTCAATTCAGAATAAAATAAGTTATATAAAATAAAAGACTTACTAGTAATGCGCTATACATTGACGATTGCGCCTATCATGCAGAGGACAATATACTATCTATCCTACTTACATCGGCCAACCCGAAAGCATAAGACATGTATCAAGCGTGTAACTCAAAATATAACCACCATAAACACTTAAGTAATTCAGTTCATGACCTGTCACACTAAATAAGTAAGGAGTAATGTAATTATTTAAAGAAAGTGAATTGTTTAAAATTCAATTGCAATTTAACATAACTTTACTAAAAATAATGAAATATGAAAACCCTAAAAATACAATAATATTTTGAAATTACCGTAAATTTAGTATTACTCACGATAATAAGCTCAACCTGCCCATAACAGACAGGTGGAGTGTCAAATTATTTACACTCAATCTGTTCGTTGCAGGGCTAAAATAAATAGTTCTGTTTCTTATCACATGGTCAGCAATTAAATGACTGAATCATTTGAGAACAGAAGAGGTAGAGGTGTAAAAGACACTAATCAGAGTTATCTTCTCTGAAAGTAATGAATTTCATTGTACAGCCAGACCCTGGTGGTGAATGAAGTGAAGGTGTCATTTACAGAGTCGAAAATATTTGCTTTTCAGAGGGCCCGGCATGCTGATAAGCGTACTTTTCCACTCAGTGAGGAAGGCAATGGTAAACCACCTCACTCCTCGTTTTACTTAGTAAAACCTCTACAGGTTCAAACCAGCCTTTCGGCTGTTGACCTAAACAACAATAAGCTCACATCGATAGAACTCACAAACTAACTAGTCTATCAGTACAAATGTCAGAGTGCAGTAATTCAGTTTACTGCTGATGACCAAAAAGGATACTAAATATAGCTTACGCCTAGTATTATGGCTTATTTAGAATGAATGTTTATTATTTAGGATAATTATTAAGAATCAATAAATAATACAATGGGATGTTTATAAAACGACATAGTTGTAAACATAATAAATCAACGTAAGAGTAAAACTGCAACATGATGTCATGGTTAGAGCTGTCGCTATGATGTATTTAGAAAAGGACATATAGCAGCACTTTGACTCCCCGCATAGTCCAGTCTTACTCTCGCTGATGATCGTCAACTTATATTGCGTTACCAGTACATGTTAGTAAGTATAATTAAAAATTTAATGTTTATTACCTAAATTTATTTCAAACAAACTCTAAAATTTGTTTCAAAGAAACTTTAAAAAGTGACATTGCTGAAAACTGTTAAAATGTAGAATTTTCTATTAATTAAGTTGTTAATGTATTTTTACAAAAATCATTACCATCCACTGTCCATTTAAATATTAGTGCATGCTTTAACTTGGTGTGAAAAAAATCAATGCAATTAAAAACAAAACAATTTCCGGAAATTAACAATCACCAGAAGTTTTAGTAATAATTATAAGAAAAATAATTTTCTGATCTAAACAGGCAGACTTACGACTATTATGCGGAGACGGAATTCTCAGCTGTTGTTGCTGATGCTGAGCTTGCTGTTGGTTCAGCAAAATTTGATGGAGCATCTGATCAGAGTTTGCCAACGCATGAGGTTGACTTGGTGGGTTATCACATGGAGGTGCAGCAATGGCTCCAACCCCTGCTAACAATAAAAATATCAAATGATTAAAAAACTTAAAATAAAACAGAAGTCCACCGAAATGGATACAAACATTTTTTGTTGGTCGATCATTTTAAAATACGAGGTACGTTCGTAAAGTAAGTTCCGTTTTGAAATAAAAAAAGAAAAAGTACAGATACAACAATGAAATTTATTTCATAAAAATCTAACAACTCTTAAACTATTTTTCGACATAACTCCCGTGATTTTCCGGGCATTTGACATACCATGGTACATGCTTTTGTATACCCTCTTCATAGAATGCTACCGCCTGTGTAGTCAACCAAGAGGTAATATGTTCTTTCAGCTCTTTATCATTGTTCAACTGCTGACCGCCAAGGAAAGACTTCAGATACAGAAACAAATGAAAGTCGCTAGGAGCGAGGTCAGGGCTGTACAGATGATGGTCAAACAAGTCCCAGCCAAAGTCCTGAAGGAGTCTTTTTGTCTCATTTGCAGTGTGTGGTCGGGCATTGTCATGAATGAAAACCACACCTTTCGTGAGCATTCCTTGGCGCTTGCTCTGTATTGCGCGGCGCAGTTTCTTGAGTCTCACAGTAAACTTCTTTATTGATTGTTTGACCTTGCAGCAAAAAATCAATTAGTAAAATTCCTTTTCTGTCCCAAAACACTGTACACATGACTTTTTGAGGTGTCAAAGATTTGTTTTGGTTTAACTTTTGCTGGGGATGAAGTGTGTCTCCATTCCATGGATTGCCGTTTGGTTTCAAGGGTATCATAAGCAATGCAAGTTTCATTCCCTGTGACTATCTGCAATAAAAATGTATCGCCACCCTCGTCATAACAAGTCAAGAAATCAAGTGCACTGCTCATTTGTTGTTCTTTGTGCCTTTCCGTCAGAAGTTTAGGCACCGAACATGCACAAAGTTTACGAAACCCCAGTTTTTCAGTTACAATCTCGTAAATTACTGTCCGTGAAACTTGTGGAAATTCAAGTGAAAGAGCATTCATTGTAAACCCACGGTTTCCTTTGATATTTTCATCAACTGCACGAATCAGTTCATCACTAACCACAGATGGACGTCCACTTCGATCTTCATCGTGCACTGTATCACGCCCTTCTTTGAACTGTTTAACCCATCTCCTCACCAATGAATCGCTCATCGCATTTGGGCTATAAACCTCGCAGATTTGTCAATGAATGTCAATTGGTTTAATGTTTCTTGCATTCAGAAAACGAATCACCGATCGAATTTCACAAGCGGCAGGATTTTTGATAAAATCAGCCATTTCAAACAAGCGCTACAAAGTGGACACAACAATTAGTAACCTCAAAATAATCATTTCATTATGTCATTTATTATTATTTTAGTCATTTCATTATGTTTGACACAGAGTGACGGCCGTGCATGCATGGAACTGCGATCGCGGGCTTTACTAAGTAAAACAAGGAGTGAGTGGTTTACCATTGCCATTCTCACTGAGTGGAAAAGTATGCTTATCAGCACGCCGGGCCCTCTGAAAAGCACATATTTTCCACTCTGCAAATGACACCTTCACATCATTCACCACAGGGTCTGGCTGTATAATGAAATTCATTACTTTCAGAGGAGACAACTCCGATTAGTGTCTTTTGCACCTCTACCTCTTCTGTTCTTAAACGATTCAGTCATTTAATTGGCTGACCATGTGATAAGAAACAGAACTATTTATTTTAGCCCTGCAAAACTGATTGAGTGTATATAATTTGACATTCCACCTGTCTGTAAAATTCTTGTTATAAAATTAAAAGGAAGTTTATTATTTTTTTATAACCAGATCCTGAAAGAACCCAGAGGAATGTCACAGTGCTTATTCCATTAATATTTTAATAGCCTTTCATACAATGTTGTAAGAGTACATACAGCTTATGGTATGGTATGGTATGCCGCAGTGGTATCTCTAAATATTAGAAGTATTGTTAATACAATAACAACTAAAGAAAAATTATAAAAATTTACCTTGAAGTTGTATCTTAATAACACATGCCAGCACTTCTCGATGGCGAGGTTGAATTGCTGAACTCTTCTTCAGCTGTTCTACCAAATTGTAGAGAGTAATTTGTCCTCTTTTCAGACCTAATATAAAACAAAATATGTATAAATTTCTTAATACCAAATGCAAATAAAATTATAAACATATTGTGACAATATCGAAGAGGAATGTGTGTTCGAGAAGTTTCTAGGGGGACCGAAAGATTCATAAAGTGTTGAATGGTAAATAATAGAGTGAAGTAACAATAGAGTTAGTTATAAAAGAATATTTAAAAAGGGCCGTGTATAGTAAGGTACGGCCTTTGTTGTACAACTATTTGTGTACACTTTTATTCAATTGTGACTTGTTTACACTAGTTAAGATTTTTCCAGAACCATAAAAAGGATTTTTGTATTTTATTATTGCATCGAATCTCTTTGTCTTTCCAGAAATCTCTCTGATCTACCTATATAAAGAGAGCCCCAAGTGCGGTCGGAGAGTTAGTATTCGTTTGATCTTTGACGAGTTTTTATTGCGTGTGCTATCAGTACGTTAGGAAAGGTCGACGTTCCGGGCATTGTATTGGTCAACTATTGTTATTCTGTCTTATTGTGTATGTGCATTCTGTATAATTGTTTGTAAGTAGTACTAAGTAAATTATTTAAGTTATTTATTGTATTACTTCATTATAATAAGTTTATTATTTATTTTGTAAATCTTTTAGTTGTAATAAATACTTATAATTTTAAACTTTAGTGTATTAATTATTTAATTTACCTAGATCCTGAAACGGACCTTAGCGATAAGTGTCACAATATTTTTTAAAATTCTTAATTACATGCATAGTGAGGATTCCCTCACTACAGAGATCCCATTTGGTACTTTATTTTACTATTTTATGTACCATATGTATTAATTTTTTCTATGTAGAGTTTGAATATGTTTAATTTAAAACATATTTTGCAACTTATCTAGCAGATTTTCATTAACCCTTTTGAACCCAGGTATAATTCAATTAATGCATACTAAAAACCTAATTCATTTTCAAGATGATGAATGCTGTTTTTGAAAACACAGGCTCTTTCTACTCATTGCAATATTTTGATGATTCTTCTTTTATTTTTTAGCAGTACCTTTGTAATGGGTGAGGCAGTGAATCGGGCAATTTGGCAACACTGCCTACAGTCTCCTGTAGTGTGGCTAGGAGAATGAGATTACCGCCATCTTGAAGCGTCTGTGTTTTACCATTTAGTTCCAATGGAGTCATGGAGTGGTGCACAACGAGCATAAGCTGTTAAAGCATATTATAAAAATAATGATAGTTACATGTTCGCGCAGCGCGCATTTCATAATTATTTCAATATTCCGCGTAATGATCCGATACCTTCAGCCCATGCACTAAAAATATGGGTTAAAAACTTCAAAGAAACAGGCTCAACATTGAAGACACGAACTGGAAGCGTAAAAAGTGTTCGTACACCAAAAAACGTTGACAAGGTGCAGGCGGCTGTGTTAAGAAGTCCTATGCATTCAGTTCGATGGCACGCAATATCACTCGGCATTTCTAATCGCAGTGTGAGGAGGATTTTACACAAAGATCTACAGTTCCATCCATTTAAAATTCAGTTAGTGCACGCTTTGAATAATGTTCATCACGCATCCCGACTTGCTTTTTGTAATAGATTTATTGAACATGATAAATGACAACGCAGATCTTCTCAACAATCTTTGGATGAGTGATGAAGCTCACTTCCATCTTTTGGGCTTCATAAATAAGCAGAATTTTAGATATTGGTCATGTGAAAATACACAAAAAATACACGAAAAGCCGCTTCACAGTATTAAAGTGACAGTTTGGTGTGCAATATCAACACAGGCTATCGTAGGACCATACGGCAAGAGAAAGTAAAAAGATTTTAAAACTTACCAATCATAAGAGCCTGGGCTTCAGGTCTCTGAAGTAGTTCTGCAGTCGGCTGTGCGTTACTAATCATCTGCTGAATATCTGGTGGCAGGGGTGATAATGGCGGAGGAACATTAAATTGTCCAACACTTGGAGCAAGGCGATTTCCAGTGTTAACATTGTTACTTAACAACTTTGCTAAATGTTGCTGCTGTTGTTGTTGCTGCGTTGGAGGTGGTATTGGCTGGTTCTGTTGTTGCTGTTGCTGTTGTTGCTATACAGAAAACAAACAATTTGAACATTTATTTCATAGCTATTTTCTTATCAGTTACTTACATTATCTTTCATATCAGCGGTTCCCAACGTTTTTTTTTCTCCCGTACCCCTTAGTGAATCTTTAACTAAAATTGTACCCCCAAAAATGTAACATCACTGTAACTACAATACTTCACTAAGTAGGGGCTATTTAATCACTAGCTAATCTCTAATCAATTTGCATATTTTCATATGTTTTTTAATTATTTCCAAATATTTTGCGTAAAGTAAATTTATTTTTTTATAATCATAATGGTATTTTTCTGTGAGTATACGTTGGTTAGTTTTTAAATAGTGCAAAATATAACTTACACTTGTACGTTTTATTATGTGTTCAAATTAAGATATAAATTTAAACCAAGGAAATTGAAAGCTAACACAAGCTTTTAAAATAGATATTTTATTGAAAACTGAACATTTCATGTATGGTCTTAATTTTACATCAAAATACTAAAGACAGAGTTATAATAATTATAGTATTTCTAATCTAAGACAAAGACAGATTAGTTTTAAACTTTGAAAAAACTCACATCGAATACAAAATGCTTTTAAAGTTTGTAAATACGAAATCTAACATGAAAATTGTGATGTATTGAAACTAAAGATACTGCACGAATCACAAAAACAAGATGGTCAAACAAGTCCCATTATTAGTCCAGGAAACGCCTTCAGAACTCTTTTTTAGTGTGACCCTTGAGGCTGTTTTGTTGCACTTAATTGTTTGAAATCAGGTTCAAATGTAGACAAATAAAGCCTTAGACCTAGGCTTGCATTAAGCTTGTCAGTACAATAACCCCACCAAGTTACTCAGAAAAATAACGTCCGCCATTGCCCTTTATTTTCGGCGTACCCCTAATCGGTTCGTCGCGTACCCCGGGTTGGGAACCGCTGTTTTATATAGTTGACTGATTTTCATTATATATTCAATGCACTAAGGTTGGCTGATACCAGAAAGAGAAAAGAGAACCAGTAAACCAGTTAACCCTTAAATTACTGAGTCCTTTCAGAGCTACTCATTCTGCTATTTTGAACATTCAAATATCAAAGCACACTCCTGAATAAATTCATTTATCTAATTTTATTAAAGATAAAAAATTATGAAAAAATTACAGCTGTTTTTTATAACAAGTACGGATATTTTGAATATACATACATAAAAATCGGTTTTGCTTTCTGTTCGCTAGATGGCATGAAATATTTGTGGGTACAAAAAAGTTCACATTTTTTTGCTATAACGTTCTGAAATTGTAATTTATCATAAAATTGTACAAACCAAATTTTGTAGAAGACAATTTCGTGAATAAAATGATGTATCACATTACTATTTTGGGTAAAATTTAGCCGATATATAGTAGTTAGAAATGTATAAAAAATTTTCCGCGTGGCTTTGTGATCGGACTGCTTGTCTTGTGAAAAATAGCGATGAAAAATATCCCAATGTCATTTTAGGTTATTAACCCTTGAACTCATATAATTGTTAGAATGTAGAACAGGTAATAATAATAGTTGTAAAAGGTTGCAGGGGGTTAGAGGAGAAGGAATGATAGGGCAGAGAAAGACAAACAGATTTCCTGTCACATAACACGTGCGAGTTCGTTACTATAAGCCATGACCTTGGTGAACTGGACACTGTAGTAAGAGGGAGAACAGTTTTACCAACTCAAAATTGAAATATTTCCAAGTTTGATAGTGATGAAACTCAGATGTTACGTTGGCTCAACTTTTCCTGCTCGCTTATCATATATACTAATAGGAATTCCATAATATTTTATAACAAATAAAACTATATTTCAAGGCGCATAATTTGAGATATCATACGTGCCGATAGCTTATAAATACCCAAGCTACAGTTGTCAGAAGCTTGGAAAGTCCGAATGAAGCGTATATGCTTCTCCTGTAGTCGAAGGGTTAAGGCAAAGACGAAGAAGATTAAACATGACCTTTGTAATTTTGAATGCTCTTTCAAATGGTAAAGAAAAATAAGGGAGAATAAAACACTTAACTGCTCACAAGAAGCTTTACAGTATTACTGAAGTAGAAGGACACATAAACATAATCTGGGGACTGTTATCACTATGACTCGCTTCTGGTACCTCATTCTTTCAACCATACACTTGTAAGATTTTTTTACCCCAGCACCAAAATTAAATAAAATTAAATAAAGAGAATAAGTGGCTAACAGAATAACAGTAAATTTTTTGACGGTATTGAAATACATGGCATGTGCTGGCTGTTTCACTGTTCTGTGCTGAACAAGCAACAAACAGGTGCACATTGGAAGGCTTCTATTTGTAGTAAAAAAAAATCTTTAGCACACGGGTTATACTTTGTTTCAGTGTTGATTGTGAAAGTGTTAAGCTTTCTTGATGACTAGGTAAATAAATATCTCAAATATATACCGATCTTTGCCAATGAAAACAAATTTAAATAGATAGCTTTTTTTTTAGAAAAATTTAAATTATTTATACTTTCTAGTGACCCCTCATTAACTCCTAATACATCAACAAAAAATTTACTTACAAGTATCATTATACAGGGTCTGTACAAAAATTTCAGGAAACATTCGAAAAAATATATTGATTTCAGATATTGCTACAATACATCAAAATTCTTCAAAATACATTCCTTGGGCATCAACACACTTTTACCAGCGGCTTTTCCAAGTCTCCCTGGTAGGCAGACTGGTGCCAAGTTGGCTTCAGCAGATTACCCAAGGTAGTTTCTCCCTTCGGTTCATGATCTAAAGGGGTTGGGGAAAAGTCGGGGTCTTCTTCAATGCATTGCAAAAGGTCTTCGCAAGCACACTCACCTCTGGGTTTGGTCGTCAGTCGTCTTCAGGAAGAATTATGCACAGATCTTTTGCATCGCCAAATTTTCAGTGATAATGGTGGGCACTGTCATCTAATCAATGCCAATACAAATCAGGTGCACACTTAATCGACAGTATGAATTCAGTACTCGTACACGTTGCACATAACTGTCAGTGCTTGACGTCAACAGCCGTCCACAGTGAAATCATTCGCTGCATTTTGCACTAGCACCAAGTCACTCGATAGGGATCAACCAAAAACACAATCTAGCTAGAACGATCGCTCGCAGGAGACTGGCACATGTTACAGGTCGGATCCCCCACCACTGAGCCTTCGTGGTGCGAGCTCGCTGCAATCTACAGTCACATCCGGAAAGAATTGTTCCCGATACTTTTTATACAGACCACGTATATTCAAAAAAATGTATTATTAAGTAATTTAATATAAAACATACTTGAACATGCAATAACTTCATGACTAAATCCTGAGGAATTTGCATCTGTTGTTGACTGGTAATGTTATGTTCAATATTGGATGAACCATAATTTTGCTGCGAATAATTTCCAAAAATCATTCCTAAAACAAAACACATAAACAGGTTTTAAATAGTCATTCTATATACAAAACTAGAAACTCCTGTTCACATTAACAAACATTTTATTTTATTGATTGGTCTCCTAATAATATTACGTTGCAAGAAATATTTTAAGCAGCTTACTTCTAATTTGAAATTTAAATAAACTTACATAATCTTCAGTAAGCAACTAATAATTATTTCTGTAAACTTTCTGAATAAGTGATAACGTTTTGAATAATCATATAACTCCAATGAATATGCTAATTGTGACGCAGTTTTAAAAGAAAATTATGAATTTTTAAGAAATTATGCATTGGGTATAAAAATTGTAAATATATCAAACCATTGTACATCAAAATTCCTTTTTGTTGCTGAATGAATTTTTATGTTAAAGGCTGTAATTCTAGAAAAACCAATTTTAATATTGTTTCTTTTACAGAAATCATTAACTGTAGCAAAACTTAACTTAGGATGAAAAACATTAAATAAAAAATTTATCAGGTTTTTAATTCTCTTTACTTCTTGTTCTATATATTTTTGGCCAAAATAAATCAAAAGGCTTAATTTTTAAAAGTGATCTTTAACACCAATATTGTAGGTTTTATTTTTTACTTTCTCTTGCCTATATGAATGTATAGAAAAGGAAAGAAAGCAGTGTTTTCATGTCGATTTTTCAAAATCGAGTTTTCACCGAATCAACATGTTTTCAGACCCCCTTTAAGATAACTTTTAAGATAACGGCTTTAATATGCATTTTAGCGCAAAAATTTTTATAATAAAAAATGTAGAGAATTTAAAATCCTACAACTTTTATTTCAACATTTTTTTTGTATAACGCTTAGTTTAGCAGTAAGTAGAAATTTTTTGTTTTTTCCTCATGAAATCATGTGAAAAATCAATTTTTTAAGATTTCGGCCTTAGTATGCATTTTACGACAAAAGTGTATATAATCAAATTTATCGGAAATTAAAAGATCTACAACTTTTATGTAGAGCATTTTTCTCTACAGAGCCTATTTTAGCGTGAAAGTGATTTTCCGTATTTTTAAGCCAAACTGAGGTTGATCTTCATTTTGCATTCTTCACTCATGATTAAAATTAGGTTATGTTTATTAAGGTTAGTTTTTTGTTTATTTCTAATGTTTTATTACTAATGTTACGTTTATTGTTAATTATTTGCATTGGCAAGAGAAAGCTGTGTGAGTGTTTCACACCAGATTTTTTCACTTTTTCTTGCCCTAAACAAAATATATTTAACAGAACAGCTCATGTACCTAACTTTAATATTTATATATTTTTAACCAACATTCATATAACATAAATATGAAATAAAAAAAACATTATAAAGTTACTCAAAGAAAATAATGTGATATGGCCAGCTGGACAATTAACTGTGTTTTGAATAGGTGGCGCTTCTACGTGAGTGACCTTCACATTTTGACAATGTAATTACTGTAATTGCTTTTTGGTAACCAACTTGCTTTTTATTTTTTTAGTATAGACTAGAATGTTCTATTATTTATTCTATTTATCTGGATTGACCGATATATTCTTTAACCTTCAACAAAATTTGATTGTTTTATATACAAAAAAAAACATCTGCCTTTTTATAGAGTTAGTGTTGTTTAAACAGTGGTGAAGTGAGTCCTTAAAAATGTTTGGAACATAACACATCATGTACCGTAGTAGTTTCTTTGCGATGGGCAGTTAGCATACAACTGTTATCGAGTTGGAAGTAGGAATAGATTAACTATTTAAATGTAAATGGTCATTTATTACTTTCTCTTGCCTATATGAATATAGGAAGGAAAGTAACATTGTTTTCATGTCAATTTTTCAAAATCGAGTTTTCACCGGATCTATACGTTTTCAGACCCCCTGAACCCAAAAAACATGTTTTTAGCGATTGGTCTCTGTGTGTGTGTGTGTGTGTGTACAAAATATCTCAAGAACGGAACATCGTATGAACTTGAAACTTAAGTTACATACCACTACCGGACCCGACACCAACATTTTCATCAAAATCGGTCAACCGGAAGTAGTAGTTTATTCGTGTAATTTTTCACTTTTTTGCGATTTTCTCAAAAACTGGTCCTATGATTTTTTTTAAAATCGCCTGGTTTACTCAATTTTTTATTCTCTACAAGATAAGGTAGGCGCCATGTTTGCTGAAATTCTTGGTGAGGCTGTTTTCACGTAAAAAGTGTTTTTTTTAAGATTACGGCTTTAATATGATTGTATTATAGCGCAAAAATTTATATAATAAAAATGTAGAGAATTTAAAATTTTACAACTTTTATTTCAACCATTTTTTTTTGTATAATGCTTAGTTTAGCGGTAATTAGCGATTTTCTGTTTTTTTCTCACGAAAACGTGTGAAAAATCAATTTTTTTAAGACTTCGACCTTAGTATGCATTTTATGACAAAAGTGTATATAATCGAATTTATAGGAAATTAAAAGATCTACAACTTTTATTAATAGCATTTTTCTCTACAGAGCCTAGTTTAGCGTGAAAGAGTGATTTTCCATATTTTTAAGCTAAACTGAGGTTGATTTTCGTTTTGCATCTTTCACTCTTTATAAAAATTAGGTTATGTTATTAAAGGTAGTTTTTTGTTTATTTCTAATGTTTTATTAATAATGTTAGAATTATTGTTAATTATTTGCATTGGCAAGAGAAAGTTGTGTGAGTGTTTCACACCAGATTTTTTTTTTTTTTAGTTAAGTTTCGTTCACAGTCTTGATTAAGTTTCAGAACATACTTTATTTAATTTTGCCAGTTATTAAGTACGTTAAGAAGTTAAGTATGATTTCTAGTTGTTATAACTGTAAAAATTAATTCAAGCTATACATTTATAATTAACTATTACTATAAATTCAAAAACTTTTGTTATTTTAGAAATAAAGAGAAACAGAAAGAACTCAGATTAACATTACAATAATATATCTACCTGACTGATCCTTGTGTTCCGGTGGAAGATTGGTTTGTGCATTGGTACTGGCCTTATTCAACATCTAAAACAAAAATTAAATAAACAATTAAATTTTATAAAAAAAATATTAATAAAAATTTACTAAATTGTCAACATAAACAATTTACACAATAATTATATATTATAATTTTTTTTATATAAAATAAAAAAATATACATAAAAGTAATATTACTATAATCATGTAATTGTAAACCGCATTTGATTTACAATGAAAGCCTTAAAAATTTCACAAATTTTTTTAGGCAATTACAATCATAAAATTTGGTCCACTGTTAATCCGATGTCCACAGTAAAAATTAAATTAAATAAATTTTCATGATGGCTTGACTAGTCTCTTTTTTGTCTACTGTGCAGTAGCATAACCTTTCAAATCCCTATCCCAAACATTTTTACTTATCATATACAATGTATCTAACCTCAGCTTAAGCTGATTTTGTATTATTTAATACAAATATAGGTTACTATTATGATACATACTGTATACTATTTTACATGATAGTAAATTTTATATTTTTATTACAAACAGCAGACTGATGGTACACATAAATTACCTACCACATAATTAATGATATGATGCATATTTCTTAAATAAGGGCTGTTGGCTTATATTTAAATATTTATAAGTCTGAACACAGGTTGACGAAGGCAGTGCCATATGTTGATGTTTATGAAGCCACTGTAGTTGTTTTGATTCAGTAGTCGTTTGCCAGCCAGTGAATGCACATTGCAATATCCGCAACAATAGATTCTCCAACCAGTTAAAGTGTGCTCTGCGATTCAATTTTTGCTTGCAAAACGAGTTGTTGAAATCCATCGGGAGTTGTACCTAGTGTATGGACCAACATGCATACTTATCTGTACACCTCTCAGCCAGCTACGCCCATTCCGAAGAAATTTAAGTAGCCTAGTGGCTCCGAAGCGCTACCAAGGAACCCACAACCCCTGAGAGGCCAACTCAAATGAGTGGGTGCGGTCATGTCCGCAGGGCGCCCCACTTCCCTCAGTACTCGTGTAAACGTTGGATGAGTCACCATCGAGCTCGTTACACAGCTAATGCTTTGCACATGGCTTTACCACACATGGATGTTCTGCGCACAACCATGTACTACGAATAGCACACGGAGGTGCAACAGCCAGCGCCCGTTACCTCAAAAGCAGGCAAGGATTGGGTAGCTAAACTGCAGTTCTATGGGCACGCTCTGTATGGTCTGGGGCGTGCCCCTGTATGGACCAACATTAGTAAATGAAGGAAAGGTTCAACAATGGTACTGAGACTTTCAAAATGGCCGCACAGATGTTATTGATGAAGAGCGGAGTAGTGGCAGGCCCAGTATTTAGACTGACAACATCGTTGATTAAGTGAACAAAAAGCTTTTATTTTTTAATAGAGCATTGGTGCTCTTGCTAATGAATTTCCGCATGTTATGCGAACCGATAGTTACAGGATTGTCACAGATAACACGGGAAAGTGTCATCCAGTGTAATTCTCCATCACGTAAATGCATGTCCTCACACCGCTGTCATAACCAAGGAAAAGATTCAAGCTTTTTGTTGGGAATTTTTTGACCACCCTCCATACAGTCCCGACCTTATACCTGGTGATTACTTCCTCTTCTTGAATTTGAATAAGTAGCTTGGTGGACAACAATTTAAAAACGATGAGGAACTCAAGGCTGCCATTGTCAACTGGTTTAATTCCCACGCAGCAAACTTCAATACAGAGGGTTTGAAGAAGCTGGTGTAGCATTACGAAAAGTGTTTAGAACTGAATGGCGATTACGTGGGAAAGTAAGATAGGAATGTAGTAAACAGATACTGTCAATAAAAACCTTTTCTCACGAGCTCATTTTTTTAAATGACTAAACGACGCTTACTTTAAGAATGTACCTCGTATCTCCCATCAAATTTTAATTAGTAATTTAAAAAATTTTAAACCCATCTTGATTCCAAATACAAAAATATGAATAGCTTTATGGTCAAAAAGAAATATATGATATATTCTATAAGAAATTTTAGTTGCATTCGTATAACTTTTTAATCAAAAGCTTTCAAAACCAACAAATATGACTACAACCAGACATGGCCATCATAGGGGCAAATGTATTGTTTAAATTTCAATAAATTGAACCCTGCTGGTTCTTAAGGATGTATTTCTAATTTTTCTCGCATGCTTAGTTAAATACAAGACTATAAATAAGAACAGATGACGTACAAACATAATCGACAATAATCAGAGAAAATAATAAGAAAAATAATAAGTGTCATCATTCATAATAAATAAAGTAAACTGTCGATTGCAGATTAAAAAAGTGAAATATTTACTGGAGCTACTGATAAGAAAATAATATATATTTTTAACCTCGAAAGAATAACTATATTAAATTACTTCACACTATTTGTTTTACTGATATCTGAACAAAAACATTTGGAGATAAATTTAAACTTATCAAAAATATAATGCAGTAATTTGTTTAGTTGACAATTACAATGTACTATTAAAGAAGTATTTAAACCTATGCTGTCATATCCAATATGATAGCAAGTTACAAGAAGTCATTAAAAACCAGAACAAACAATTATTTCATACAGAAGCAGAATAAATATGCAACTTTTAATGATAATATGCAACAAAACACAAACTATTGGGCTGTATGGATAAAAAGGAGCAAATACTCAATGAAGCAAAAGGTTTGGCTTTGGAAAAAAATGTAGAAATAGGACAATTTCATCGGTGTTCAGTAAAAAATACCTAACTAGCTAAAACCAACTTCTAAGGTATTTAAAATTGAAGTTTATAAACTAACTAATTGTTAATTACTATCATTTAGTACTTTTATTAAGAAGTTTCTTTTATAATGATATATTGATAAAAAAATCACCATCAAAAAATTTAGAAAAATGCCTCATTTTTATACTAAAATTGTAGTTACGAGGGTTATCCAGAAAATAACCTCAGTTTTGAAATAAAAAATAAACAAGTGAAGATACAAAAACTTTATTACATACATATTAAAACTACAGTTTTTCTTTATTTTTTGATATAGTCGCCAAACAGATTCAAGCACTTGTCGTACCTAGGAACAGTCTTTGAAATACCCTCTGCATAAAAATCTGCCGCCTGTGAATGTAGCCAACCATTCACGGCGTTTTGAAGCTCTTAGTCATTGGGGAACCGCTGAGATGCAAGCCACTGCTTTATGTTCGGGAACAGGTGAAAGTCACTAGGAGCCAAGTCCGGGCTGTATGGGGGATGATCGGAAACGTCCCATTTAAACTTGGCCAAAAGTTCATTTGTTTTCTCGCCCTCATACAGCTCGAAGAACAAATGAACTTTTGGCAAAGTTTAAATGGGACGTTTTCGATCATCCCCCATACAGCCCGGACTTGGCTCCTAGTAACTTTCACCTGTTCCCGAACATGAAGCGGTGGCTTGCATCTCAGCGGTTCGCCAATGACGATGAGCTTCAAAACGCCGTGAATGGTGAGCTACATTCGCAGGCGGCAGATTTTTATGCAGAGGATATTTCAAAGACTGTTCCAAGGTACAACAAGTGCTTGAATCTGTTTGGCGACTATGTAGAAAAATAGAGAAAAACTGTAGTTTTAATATGTATATAATAAAGTTTTTGTATCTTCATTCGTTTACATTTTATTTCAAAACGGAGGTTATTTTCTGGATAACCCTCGTACAAGTTTTTACTGAACACCGGCGATTTGTTGTTCTTTGTATGAATAATACGCTCCTCATGTCTGAAAGCTTTGTTCCACACTTTATTTCAATCAAAACTTTTTTTGATACAACTTATGATACTGGTTTTTTAAAAATATTTAAATATTTTCTATTCCAACTTCAGTTTCTAAACCATAAATTACCTATATATATTAGATTATTGGTACATCTACAGATAAACCGTAAATCTATAGATAAACAATTCTGAAACTTTTTGCCCACTGCCCACATTGAGAATCAATACATCTATAGCGCCCCAAAATTGTTTAACTAATCACCCATTAAAAATAATAATTGCAATGCTATTATTAAGATGAGCTCTTAAAAACAGCAATTGCAATTATTGTTTTTAAACATGGTATATCGTACTTCCAAGTTGAATCTGACATTTTAAATGAGAGTAATTAAAATACATATTTATCATACTTTGAAGGATTTTTAATTAAATTTCAATGAAATGACATAAATCTGCTACAAATCGGTTTTATTATTTATTTTGTACTACTGCTACATTATAGTAGATATTTAATTTTAGTTTGAAATATCAGCAAAACAAAATGCTTTGCCTTTTTTTTAATCACTCATTGCCTTCCTAGACCACCTGAACCCCCCCCCCCCCCCCAAGATTCTGTGGGCCTCCAGCACCCACAAAGGGCACTATCACCCACTTTGAGAAAAGTTAATCTAAACTAATGAAATGAATTTAGACACAAATGAAGATTATAATCAGTCGTCTGAAAATATTAAAATTTTTCTCAAGCAATGGTAGCAGAGCTTGAGCCATAGTTAAATGTCAGTTTACAAATAAGTAACCTCTAATTCTTTAAAGGATATACTCTAAACCTACCCTTTGCTTCATTTAAATAATAAATAAAAGAGTAAAAATATTTATTCCAAATTTTTGGTTTTTATTCATACATACTGAACGGATTTGCTCCAAAAATAAAGCAAAAACGTTTGCTCCGTTTTATTCATACTACCAAGAATATTTTACTTAACAATTAAAAATATTGAGTGGTGCAAAAGTTATTTTATTTATAATAGATTTTTTTAGTTTTTAATGTAATTTAAAAATAAAAAAATTATCATCGACATTACATATGAACAGCTCAAAAAAACTACAATTTTTTTCTTCTACTGCTCTCATTTTTACTGCTTTGGAATATTTAACACAACCTACTATAAAATTTTGAAAATGTTCTTTTTTTTAAGAACATACGAGGGGTACCCAAAAGTAACTGGAATAGCAATACCGTGGTGGTGCTTGTGTAGTAGCATTTCAGCTGCACAGACATGTATAGAGCAAATCATTGCGAGTTCAATATTCTTCTGCAGTGATTGTTTTTGCTAGCGCTGTTTTGTTCTTGTTTCGTTTTTTATGATGGCAAGTTTAAGTGAACGTGTAGCTGTGAAATTTTGTTTTGTACTCAGTACAAGTGCTGTTGAAACCGTTTTAATGCTGAAAACAGCTTACAAAGATGATACTATGGGAAAATCTCAAATATACAAGTGGTTTTCTTGGTTTAAACATGGTGAAATGTTGATTGATGACAAACCTCGTTCTGGACGTCCATCAACTGCCCGAATCGACGAAAATGTTTAAAAAATTCAAGAGCGTGTGCTCTCAGACCGTCAACCGACAATTTGAAAGTTTTCAGAAGATTGCGCAACAGTGTTCATCAAAAAAAGATCCGATTTGTGGTAGACAGGAGACTGGTTCTTCCACCACGACAATGCACCTGCACACTTAGCCATCCCGGTGAAAGATTTTTAGACTAAAAATGGCATGGTTCCACTGCCCCACGCACCTTACTCGCCTAACCTGGCTCCGTGCGACTTTTTCTTATTTCCACGCATGAAAAGGGACATTAAAGGACACTGATTTGACAACATTGAAGTGGTCAAGAAAAAACGAGGGACGAGCTGTCAGCCATTTATAAAGATGACTACAAAAAATGTTTCGAACAGTGGAAGCACTGGCGGGATAAATGTATTAGTTGTAATGGAGAGTATTTTGAAGGGTAAAAGGTTGTTTTGTAAAAAAATTGAAAATAAATATCTTTTAAAAAATAATTTCGGTTTCTTTTGGGTACCCCTCATACAATTAATAAGTTGACTTGTGAATATGAACACCAAATACTATTAGAAATAAATTGAAATCAATTAGTTTTAGAATAATTTTTGGCTGCCGAGGTTAATTTTTTTGCTGTTTTCCTTGGCCACTCTAAGCAAACGCCTGGTCAGTCTCTTATTTACATTCTGTGCAGTAGTATAACCTTCCCATTTCCTACTCTAATTTTATGACTTCATATACAATGTAAGTTATTTTACGTGACAATAAAGTTTATTTATTTATTTACTTACTTACTTTAATATTAGGACTGTTTAGTTTTACGCCCAAAGGATATGCTCAAACAAAAATTATTTAATAGAGAGTATAAGACTGGATTCCATACCAATAATCAGAACATTATTTTCACCTAACCCTATTACCAACAAGCCATATTTTGAGAATTTTAAAGGATTAAACTAACAAACAAACGGTAGTAAAAGTAACAAGTTATGATAACCTTAAGCCATAGTATACACAAGAAAATAAATATGAACACCCATGTGTTCATAAAAAGAGGCATGATATTACCTTAACCCTTTGCTGGCCATGCCCCATATACTCGGGATGACCTAAGGTGCCCTGCCCCGCAAGAGGCCATTCTCGAGTATATTTATTTTTCAGAGTTTTGAATTCCGCAGTCATATGGTACTATCGATATAAGTATGTACGAGGGTAGGCTGATAAGTAATGCACACATGCTTGTAGAAGACAACTAAATAAACTTCAGTAGCGCGCCTAGTGGCATGTGGAAGTACTATTTCTCCTCTACAAGTCTGCGCAGTTTGAAGGCGTTGCTTTCATTCAGTTTGTTTTGAGTAGTGGAAGTATGGCGTCGTGTTCTGGTGCTATGTCAACGAGAATTAAACAACGCGAATTGAACAACTTTTGAAGCGCTACCGTGACGAAGGAGACGACTTTCTTTTGAATATTGTGACGGGGGACGAGTCATGGGTTCATCATTACGATCCCGAAGAAAAAAGGCAGAGCGCTGAATATCGTCATCCACATTCTCCTGTTGTGAAAAAGTTCAAAACACAACCGTCCGCAAAAAAAATTCTTTTGACTGTGTTTTGGGATGCTCGCCGAGTTTATGTGACTGATTATCTGGAACGAGGGGCAACGGTAAATTCTGCTCAGTATATACAGACTCTGAAACACCTCCGACGTCGAGTTTGTCGTGTTAGAGGCAACCTGGCGCCAATAATTTTGCAACACGACAATGCTCGTCCACACACTTCGCGTGCAACTGGAGAGGCTCTGAGAAACCTGAAGTTTCAACCAATTTTACACCCTCCGTATTCTCCCGACCTTGCGCCTTGCGATTTTTATTTTTTTCCTCTACTGAAGAGAGACCTTAAGGGTAATCATTACAGCTCGGACAATGAGGTGAAGGCAGCTATTGCGTCCTGGGTTCGAGGAAAGTCGGAAGAATTTTTCAGTGACGGAATGAAAAAACTTGTTAAACGTTGGGAGAAATGTGTAATGCTTAACGGTGACTATATTGAAAAATAAATAGATAATTTGGTAGGTTAAGATTTGTACTTTAATTTGTTATTTACCCCATCTTGCTATTTCTTTTTGTTCGTCTTCTACAAGCATGTGTGCATTACTTATCAGCCTACCCTCGTATGTGACTATATATATGCACTTCTATGGTCTTTTAGCTGTCTATTGTACAACTTGTCGATATTATTCACCAACTTGAAACTGTGATAGAAAAAAATAAACGCAGCAGTGAACAGCTGATTTTTGCATTTCATAACCTATGTGCGGTTTCAGTTTGTGCACGAGTTGTAGTTTTTTTTTGTATCACACATTTTTAGCGCTACTAGTGTTATTATAACATATTTATTAGTGTTGCTTATAATTAGTGTATTTTGATAGTACATACATAAGTGTTAACATACATATTTTGTGAAATTTAAGATTGTCAACATGGCTTTGAAAGAGGATGAGACTGAAATTTATTTGGGAGAATCTTTGGATGGTGAAAGTGGTTCAGACAATGAATTTGTATTTAGTTCTTATTGAACTAATGAATTTGAAAATGACATTGTTACCAATGAGACTGTGCAAAACCTATCTAGTGTTTATGATCTGTCTACACCAAGTTCAAAATGTGATGATAATACAATTCCTGACTATGTGAAAACTTGGCCTCAGGGGACATATGTAGGAAAATATACTCAGCCAGCAAAGGGTTAAGAATAAAAATAACTTTAAAAGAATAACAAAATGAAGATTAATGGATCTGAAATTTCAAATCCTAAAATAAAATTTACTTATAGATTTAACAACAAAATTAAAGGAGAAAATACTTTTGCACCACTCAGTAAAAAAAAATCACAAAATGTTAAATTAACAATGTTAATGCAATGCAGAATAAACATTTAATTATTTAGAGTAAAGCACCAGGTTACCAAAAGGTTCATGAACATTAAAAAACAATTTTTTTACATTTTATAATTTCTCCCAAAAATGTTTAAAGAAAAGTTAATAAATTCCTGTTTTTGTTATAAAATTATATAAATATGCTGTTCAGTTCTGAAACCTAATATCATAAATTTATCAATACCCCAAAAAGAAAGAGTATATTTTCAGTAGATCCAACGTCATCAGATTATAAACTTTATTTAAAAAATATTGAACTAATTTGTTTAAAAATGTTTAAGAATTTTATAGAGTTTATTACAGACTAGCAAACCATGTTAAGGAAACTATAATCTAGAATAAAGAATTGGTGTTTCCAAAGCAAGACATAAAAATGAATGACTGAATTTTTTAAAAGGCTTAACTGAAACACTTTTTGTTAACAGTACAATATTGTTTTTTGGTTTACTGCTATTTATTTTAGTGAATTATAGAGTAGAGCAATGGTTTCTGCTGTACTGTTGTACATTTTTGAAAAGTTTTCCATATTACGTTTTTTGTACAATAAAACTTTTGTTATGCTGAAATTTTTTTTTTATGTTTGCACCTCAATTTTAGTCTTTTTTTTGGGTTATCTGCGATCTACACTATCTGCAGTGCTCTTGCCACCCAATTCCATGAATAATCAGGGCGTTACAACATAGCAGAGAATAAAAAACTGACCTTTCCAACCAACCTTACAAAACAAATGAAATAAAAGATTATTTCATTTTACAAATTAAATTTTTTCAAAATTCAAAAATTATATGATGCCATACAGCCATGATACTGAGGATGCTGCATGGTTTTCAACAGTAAAGAATTTTTTAAATTGGTTGGGTAGTTTACCTCGTAAAAACGAACATTATGGCTTTATATTATTATTAATATAATAATATGTAATTATTATTATATAATTATTATGACTGAAGAAATTATTTTTAAAACAAATTAGTTTCAATTTTCTATAAAAAAAAGTTTATACTACAACGTAGATAGATCCATCAAAAGACACTTCAGAAAAATAGAGAAAAAATACTAAAAGAACAAGACTATGACAAAATTTAGTAAAAACCAATGATATTTATTAACATTAGATTGCACCCAGCCCTAACTACCATGAATAAATTAGTGTTTTATCATACATGATTTAATAACAAAACCACAATTGTAAAAGATTTGTTTTAGTAACAGTAATCATAATAAATAAAAATAATTAATCATAACAAATGTGACATCCACTTTGAAAGTGAAACTCGTGAAAACTACAAGGATTAGTTAATTTAAATTAATGATGCTTTATGCTTATATGGTAGCAAAACTGGTAGTATTTAACAGTCCTATTTTGATAATAAATACACCAATAGAGTATTCATAGTGAAACATGATTGCTGCCTTACACCCATATTGTTCAACATGTTTGTTGACGATATGATTACAAAGGACTTAAAGAGGAAAATCATTACCATTGTAGGAAGAATTCATTAATTAATTGTATATAGATAATATGGTGTTGCAAGGAGATAAACCAAAAGATACTCAACATATGTTATTAAAATTAGAAAACATGAGGACAGAATATGGTATAAAAATTAATATTATAAAGTATTCATAGTGAAACATGATTGCTGCCTTACACCCATATTGACCAAGCTAATGAGTGTCACAGACAATAAATTAACTCTTTTGGGGCCGAGCAGGCGATCTGTCGCCTGCACGTAATATGCGACAAAGACCAAGCGAGTGATCCATTGCCTGCTCGCTATTATTGTCTTTGTAACAGCTGTTATTCTTCTGCAGCTGTTAATTTAGTATCAATGTCTGTCAAATATCCTTAGTAAGGTTCAGACTTTTAAAAATCCAGGGTTGGCAACACTGGCTGTAGAATGGAAGGAGAATGTACACAAAATAATTCTCCCGAAACTCTAAAAAATTTCATTTTTTGGCTTGGTCTTTTATAACTGGTTCCATGTTGGAACACCAACAAAAAATTATTTGCACCAAAAAAAAATTGAAAAAATGAAATCTTAAAAGGGTTAAGAAATATGTACACAAAATAAAGGGAAAAATTGAACAAACTAAACGATTAACAGGTACTTGGAAAGCAAGCAGACAAAAAAATGTAGAAGAGAAACTGAAAAAAAAAAACAAGAATAGGAATGTCAAAAGAAGCATTTAACAGAGAAAAAATTAACTATCCAGCAAGATTGAATTAAACGTGACGAAATGTTTAGTAAAATGTTACATTTGGAACGTATTTCTAACACAAGTGAAACATTGATGTTAAAGGAAAAAGAAATACAAGAGCTACAAGGTTTAGAAAAAGTGATAAAGTGACGATTGTAGAAGTATTAACAGATGTAAAAGAAATTTGATGGTAACCATTAAACAGAAGAAAATTAATTATCTCTGGCATAAAATTAGAGAAGGTTTAATTAAAACTATATTAGAAAGACCAGTAGAAAGCAAAAGGAAAATAGGACATTTAAGATTGTTAAAAATGAGATGAGCAATCAAGAAATTGGTGAAAATAGAACAATTTGGAGCAAATATATGGTGCATGAGGCCTGCCTTTAGGGCAGATAATCACACGATGTAAGTATGCATAATAAATTAATCTTACATTCATCATAAAGTTAGTACAAATAATAATGCAAAATACGAGGGCTATTCAGAAAGTAGGGAACGTTTTGTAAATAAACAAAAACTATGTAAAAGAAATTTTTTTTATTATATACATCTGAAAGAGTGACTAAAATACTACTTTTCTACATAGTCACCAAGCAAATTGAGGCACTTGTCATAGCGGTGGACAAGCTTCAAAATTCCTTCGTCATAGAAATCCGTCGCCTGTGACCGCAGCCACTCAGTGACGCGCGCCCGGAGTTCCTCGTCGTCGTCGAAGCGCTGTGTTGCTAGCCAGTTCTTCATTCTTGGAAACAAGTGGTGCAACAATAAACTCTTATCGGTACTGCCAAACATTGCGCAACCTTAGGAGAGCAGTTCAAAACAAGCGCCGAGGAAAGTTGTCGTCAAAAATTTTGTTTCTTCATGACAATGCCCGACCTCACACGGCAAACCGCACAAAAGAACTCCTTGATTCATTCAAATGGGAGGTTTTCCCTCATCCACCCTATAGTCCTGATCTTGCACCGAGTGATTTTCACTTGTTTCCAAGAATGAAGAACTGGCTAGCAACACAGCGCTTCGACGACGACGAGGAACTCCGGGCGCGCGTCACTGAGTGGCTGCGGTCGCAGGCGGCGGATGTCTATGACGAAGGAATTTTGAAGCTTGTCCACCGCTATGACAAGTGCCTCAATTTGCTTGGTGACTATGTAGAAAAGTAGTATTTTAGTCACTCTTTCAGATGTATATAATAAAAAAAATTTCTTTTACATAGTTTTTGTTTATTTACAAAACGTTCCCTACTTTCTGAATAGCCCTCGTATAAGTAAAAATTATATGCAAATTTGTTTTAATATTAATGACATGCAAGGTCAGGTTGACTAACAGCATAATAGCATATTTTACACAAAATGCTTCGATAAAGATTACAACTTCTTTAAGAAGAAAACTCATGGAAATAAACCTATAATTACAATGTGTTTTACTAGCACAAACCTTAACATACCTATTTGTGTTACAGAAAACAACTTCATTTATTATTAGTACAATCCATTAAAATGAAGGTCTTGAGTTGAAAAAAAATGAAAGTCTTGGGTTTAGTGTTATTTCTTGGGTTTAAAATTATTTGGTTTTTTCTCGAGTTGGGTTTAAAAAAATTGATACAAAACGACGTTACCAAGACATAATTTCTCAAAAAATAATAAATTTCAATATATCATTATGGCTGATAAAATAAAAACATCGGGAATACATCACAAGAGTCTATGGGTTTCTAAGGACTGGACATAATACGTAATTGCCTTTTAAATTCACCAAGAAGAGATTTATTATAATATTAACAAATGTTTTAAACACAAACTAAATTTTTTACATTATTTAATGCTGGAAACCACACCATTTGTCTTAAAAATTTACCCGCGTGAAAACTAACACAAAATTAAATATTAGACAATTATTCTATTTTTATATTAGACAATTAGGCGATAATAATTTTATTATAAAATTACTTTACAAACCATAATATCCCATGATTACACAAAATCTACCTCATATTTAATCTACAATTAAATACATAAATTATTTTGTTATTTTAACATGACATTACATTACAAACCATTATATTGCACGCAGATGCATTGTCCAGTTTTTACTTACTTGGAAAAGAGCAGTTTTTTCAGATTGATCTGGCAATGAGTTTCGAGGTTTTGCAGCACCAGCTAGAGTTAACTGAACCCACCCATAAATAAAGATGAAAATTTTCAAAAATAAAATAAAATAACTAAAATAAAATAATAATACAAAATAAAATGTTCAAATACATTTTTTTGATCAACTTATGATTTATATGATAAATTTACGGTTTCCAAAATTAACCATACTTTTTAAATTAGACTGTTATTTTGACATTACTGTAGAGAAACTCCAGGTACTTGGCTTAAAAGCCCAACATAATCAAAACTTAAAATACACAGAAAGTAATCCACCTTTGTAAACTAGTCAATAATTAAAGCTTAATATATTGTATAACTCCACAAAATCGTTAACTGTAACTGACAGATCAATATTTAAACGATTATATACCTAAAAAATTACGACAATAACTAACATATGTCAATTATGTCTTAAACAAAAAAAATTTTGATCAATTATAATAATGCCAGAAGGAATTTCTATACTGTTTTAATTAAAATTCCATACCTACAATTAAATCAAACATGGTGGAATTCCTCCTAAATTAATTTTACTGAAGCAGTTTTATTACCTGACTCCCATTAAAAATAAATAAAATGAATTTATAAAACATTAAAAATTAACTGCTATAAAAAATTATCTATTAATTTTATAATCAAATCATTATGGGCCGCCTCCGTGGCATAGTGACAAGTGTGCTAGCCTACAAAGCGGAAGGTCCCAGTTTCAAATCCCAATTAGGGTCTGGAAATTTTAACACATTAAAACCCAACGTTACAGAACTGAAACCCAAACAATAGTCGCTAATGACCAAGCTGTTGATGTGACTTTAAATAAAACTAAAAAAACCATTACATATATATAAATAATGATTTAGTGACAGATGCAAAAAAAATTAGTGCTGCAAAAACAGTGACACTTCTTTAAATCACATTTAAATAAAAAAAAGATACATCAATGAAGAAATAAACATTGTGTCCCTTAGTTACACATTATTTCCTAGATACTTTGTAATATTTCAAACTAATGCAACAATAAAACTAAAGATCAGTATTCAACAATAACTATTTTTAACATAAAACAATTTACAAACTACATTACTTTATTACACATACAAAATATAAAAATTATAGAAAATGAAAAGAAACATACCAATTTCTTAAATGCAGCCAAGTTGTCCTGATCTTTTGATGGTTCTGCACTTGGCCTACGCAGTTTAGCTTCTAATTCTTCTACTGAATGAATCTTACCAGTCTTTTCTGTAATATTAAGAAATAAACAAAATTAATTAATTAAAATTTACACACATAAAAAAAGAAGTAATTATTTAAGATAACACTTAAAAAACATTGTATTTTTTTCAGATTACCTCACAAAACTCATCATCTTTGCGTAACAAGATTATTTTTATTTTCACAATTGTTTGATTGTTGGTATCGGAACCGATAAACGACTTCGTTTCTTGGTATAGAGAATTAAAAATTATTGATAATGACACATCACTACTGAATTTGATAATGAACTCTTATACATATCAGCTTCATAAAAATATAAAAACTGAAATGCTGAAAATTTTATGAGCAGTTTCCATCTTATGAGACTAGTATAAAATTTTCAAAGCAATGTTTACAATCTTAAGTACGAAAATAATATAAAACAGTAGACTCTCAGAAATCCGGACTAATGTGGCGGACGGCCGGTCCGGATTTCGAAAATTTCGGATTTCTCGGAGGTTGGCAATTTCGTCTTTATGGTGAATAATTATGACAATAAGCATTAACGTTTATCTGCTAAAATATGAGTGAGCTTCTGAAAAAACTTTAAAACACTGTAGGCCTAATAAATTACAGTAGGCTACTGGTACTGTAATTATTCAATATACGAAGCACAAACATTGACTAAACTTAACGCTACTGTACCGTAATAAGATTCGATTGCACTCTTTGTAAGATTTGCAAGTTACGGATTTCAAACATGTAACAAAATGTGTCATATATGTCTCAATTATAGAGTAATTATAATTATATAGAGTAATTATAGTAGATACAAATTCATTAAAAAACCAAGCCTTAAAAATTGTAGAATTCATCCATGCTTTTTGTTGGTTTGTATACCAAAGTGGCAACACATCGTCTTTCTTTAAATTTTTAAAAGCTCTGGGTTTTCTTGATTTTCCTATTAATGTTAACCTAAGTTTATGACTGCCAGTCACATTGCTATAAGTCAACACCGTAACCTGTTCCTTACTTTTTTTATAGCCCGAGGCTGAAGCTTCTTTTTTGGATGCGAGAGTTTTCGTGGGCAACATTTTATAGTTCAGACCAGTCTCGTCGCAATTATACAGCTGGTCACCGGAAATTCCTTCTTCGTCAAGGATTTTAAAAAGTAAGGTCTTAAATTCAGGAACAGCGTCTTTGTTCGCCGATAAAGTCTCCCCACTGATTTCATCGGGCCAATCCCATGAAAACTTTTTACTGGTTGTTAATTTAAAAGTTGTAAATTTTCAGAAAATAAAAGTAAAAAAAAAAAAAAATCATCGTCCGGACTATCCGGAGTCCGGACTAGCGCGATCCGGATTTTTGATTTTTGAGAGTCTACTGTATATGCAAAACTTACCGAGTTCTTGTAAACTGGGAGTCATTAATACTCTATCTTGATTGCGAGCTCCACCCTGGAGCATTTCCAGCAATGCAGAACTCTTTTGTGTGGAAGAATCCATCATTACATTAGATTTGCTTTGTGAAGGTTCACTCTTGTGTGAAATGGTAGCAGCTGCTGCGGCAGGAGATATAGGAGTGAAATAGTTATCTGTTTCAGGTTTAATTTCAGAGCCTGCAGTCAAATCTAAAACAAATATGAACATCATTACAGAAGACGTCTTAATTAAAGTACAACCCTGTCTATTCGTAATTAAAAGGAGACAAGACTACCTCAGATTATATAGAAATGAGAAATACGTGTACACAATAAACAGTCAAGAAATTTTTATTGCAAAATGTAGAACACTAGAAAATCTACAAAGATAAAAAATATATTTTGTTTCCTTCAGTTTTACTTTCTCTTGCCTATATGAATATATAGGAAGGAAAGTATTGTTTTCATGTCGATTTTTCGAAATCGAGTTTTTACCGGATCTACACGTTTTCCTACTCCCTGAACCCAAAAAAACATGTCTTTAGCAATTGGTCTGTGTGTGTTTGTATACAGAATATCTCAAGAACGGAAGATCGTACAAACTTGAAACTTAAGTTACATACTACTACCGAACCCGAAACGAACATTTTCATCAAAATCGGTCAACCGGAAGTAGTATTTTATTCGTGTAATTTTTCACTTTTTTTGCAATTTTCTCAAAAACTGGTCCTATGATTTTTTTTAAAATAGCCTTATTTACTATTTTTTTTATGCTCTACAAGATAGGGTAGGCGCCATGTCTGCTGAAATTCTTGGGGAGGTTGTTTTTGGGAAAAAAAATTGTTTTTTTTAAGATTGCGACTTTATTATGCATTTTAGCGCAAAAATGTACATAATAAAAGTTATAGACAATTTAAAATCCTATAGCTTTTATTTCAAACATTGTTTTGTATAACGCTTAGTTTAGCGGTAATTAGCGATTTTCTGTTTTTTTTCTCTCGAAATCGTATAAAAAAATTGATTTGCTAAAGATTTCAGCCTTATTATGCATTTTACGACAAAAAAGTATAATGAAATTTATAGGAAATTAAAAGATCTACAACTTTTATTTAGAACATTTTTCTCTGCACAGCCTAGTTTATCATGAAAGAGTAATTTTCTGTATTTTTAAGCCAAACTGAGGTTAATTTTCATTTTGCATCTTTCACACATGATTGAAATTAGGTCATGTTTTTTGAGGTTAGTTTTTTGTTTATTTCTAATGTTTTATTACTAATATTAAGTTATATTGTTCATTATTTGCATTGGCAAGAGAAAGTCGTGTGAGTGTTTTACACCAAATGTTTTTAATCTTCTGATAAAAAATTAGACCCATCCATGTAGATGTAGTATATGCACCAATTGCAGTTGATATATACGGTCATTAAAACGGTACTTGCCCATAACAGGTAGACGGAGTGTTAAATTGGTATTTAATCTACTAATTTCAGGGATACAAAAAATAGTTCTGTTTCTTTTCACATGGTCAGCCAATTATATGATTGAAGCATTTAAGAACAGAAGAAGTAGAGGTGTAAAAGACACTAATCAAGAGTTATCTCCTCTGAGAGTAATGAAATTATTATACACCAAGACCCTGTGGTGAATGAAGTGAAGGTATCATTTGCAGGGTGAACAGTAGATGCTTTTCAGAGAGCCTGACATGCTGATAAGCATACTTTTACGCTCAGTGATAAAGGCCACGGTAAACTACCTCACTTCTTGTGTTATTTAGTAAAGCCTCTAGAGTATCAAACCAGCCTTTCGGTTGATGACCTAAACAATATACATGGTTTTTATTGTCATCAGTCTCTCAACTGGTTTGATGCAGTTTTCCAAGCTATTCTATCTTGCGCAAGTTGTTTCATATCTACGTACCTGTAACACCCTACATCTTTTGTAATTTGCTTTATATATATTCTAATCTTTGCCTCCCCCTACAATTTACTCCCTCAATATTACCTTCCATTATTGATAGCCCAATACCTGGATGTCTTAAGATATGTCCCACTAGCCTATCCCATCTTCTGGTAAGATGCTTCCATATACTTCTTTTTTCATCCACTCGCCTAAGAACCTCTAAATTACTTATTTTGTCCCCCCACCTAATCTTTAACATTTTCCTATAACACCATATTTCAAAAGCTTCCATCTTCTTCTTTTCTACAGCCCCTATCACCCATGTTTCACTCCCGTATAATGCTACACTCCAAACATAATGTATTAAGAAATTTTTCCTAATCTGTAAATCAATGTTTGTAGTCGGTAAGCAGTTTTTTTCATGGTACTAGAGCTATAAAAAAATGTTTTATTTCTTCTATCATTAAAAATGACTAAAATATTTAAGAATACAATACATTAACCCTTTAAGGACCACGGGCTGATTCATCGGCCTTTGTGTTGTTTTGGTTGAAGACCGCCAGGCCGATTGGTCGGCCCCATCATATTGTATATATTGTGTCGCTGTTTATATAACAACATAAAACGTGTCCTAAATGCGTTTTGGTTATTATTTCAGTAAATAAAATATTATGTATATTTAATTTCATATTAAATTGTTTATTCTGCTATATTATGTCTACATATTCAAAAATAATTTTTATTCAATCAGCTGTTTGCTGAGAGTAGAACTGAATGTATTGCACGCAATTGTGTTGTTGTCTTGTGTTTAGTTTGAGGTTATCGTTTGTCAATCATGCGTGATTTGTTTCTCGTGTTTGTAAAGAATTTAGTGCAGTTAGATATTAATTTCAGTGTTTATTATTAGTTTTTTAATTAGTGTAATTTATTATTATAATTTGTATTCAGAAAACTAGTGAATCATCAAAGGATTGATATTTGTAAGTAAATTAATTTTTCTAACCATGTTAGACGTGATTTTGAATTTTGTCATGTAAAAACGTTTTTGCGTGTAACTTTTTAATTTTTTATTAACTTCAACAAAATTTATAAGCATGCACAGAACAAAATTCTCTACAAAATTAATAGGTTTCCCATGGTAATATTGTTAATAGTTTTCATTTAAAAAAATCAAAAACTTTAATTTTATTTTTTACTTTTTATTTTTTTTATAAAAAAGGCTACTGACAAAAAACTTATAATTTTTTGAACATCTAGCATAATGGACTAAAACTGCAAGTATTTCTTGACATTTTGGTAAAAAAATCACAATAATACCTTTTATATAACCAAAGTTATGAAGATTTTTACTAATGCTTGCAAAAAGACCTTTTTGAGTGTGGTCTTTTTCGCACTTCTAATTGATAATGGGCTATAAAATTTTTGAACTGACCCAAAAAAAGTTGTTACGAAAGTTGGTCCTCAAAGGGTTAAGCGATATTAACTATAAGACATCACCAACAAAAGTAATGTATTATATTCTTAAATATTTTATAAAACTTGTATACATTTCATAAATAAATAATTCATGTAGATGATGTGTTACAGAATTACTGATAACTTACCACTTAACATATTACCAAATATTGATGTTTCTTGAGACGGATCGGGTAACGTAGTTTCACTAGATTCTTGCGTAAACCATTTGCTAAATTTCGAGCGACCTCTGTCTTCATCTTCTGATCTATCCTAAAAACAATAGATTGAAAAAAAGTTAATAAAACTGAAGTAGTTAATGAGAATCTTTAAAATATACAGGTCACAATTTTTTAATTAATTGAATTTTTGTTTTTTGTTTTACGTCAGACTGTTTTGAAATTTCTGCTAATGCAGACAGTGGAGAATGATGATATATGAAAATGGGTGATGACAAAATGCTAGACCTTACCGGGAATTAAACCCAGGATCCCGGCGTAGAAGCCAGTTGTACTAACCACTACGCCAATGAGCCAGCCAATTGAATATTTGGAGAAAATTACTTTTAAGACTACAATCTATACCTAGTTTAATATGGTATATTGACAGTTCCAACCTTTTTCAAAAAAAAATATACTGGTATATTCTCACATTAATATACAAGTACATAACATTTAAAGTGAAAAATTTCTTCTTTAAAACTACTGAATATACATAAAACAAAAAAACTGTTAAAAAATTTTACAAAAATTGTTACTTAATACATAACCTGCATTTTCTGCATTTCAAAAAATTTGCAAGTTTAAAAATAATAATTTCCTATAAGTATTTCATTATTGGAACAATGCTTTCTTTCAAAACACAACGTAAAGGAACTAACAAGATGGTGGCTGAGTACAATTGAAGAGTACCACAACATCAATATATAGAAGAACTGACATAATCGTTAAAAAAGATATAATGTAAAAAAATAATGCTAACAGTGGATTCTTACTAAGTTAAACTGCTTTAAAGAAAAGACGGCAATCATACATAATACAGAGAAACACATGCATTTAGAACAATGTAAAGTGAGGATCATACTGTCTGGCCACCATCTGTCATTTCAAACTAACATGTCCATATTATAAATGGCTGCCCATAACAGACAGGTAGAGTGTCAAATTATTTACACTCAATCTGTTCGTTGCAGGGCTAAAATAAATAGTTCTGTTTCTTATCACATGGTCAGCCAATTAAATGACTGAATCATTTAAGAACAGAAGAGGTAGAGGTGTAAAAGACACTAATCAGAGTTATCTCCTCTGAAAGTAATGAATTTTATTATACAGCCAGACCCTGTGGTGAATGAAGTGAAGGTGTCATTTGTAGAGTGGAAAATATGTGCTTTTCAGAGGGCCCGGCATGCTGATAAGCGTACTTTTCCACTCAGGGAGGAAGGCAATGGTAAACCACCTCACTCCTCGTTTTACTTAGTAAAACCTTTAGAGGTTCAAACCAGCCTTTCGACTGATGACCTAAACAACAACAACAACATTATAATGGGTCCTGAAAGTGTTAATAATAGCAATGAAGGTTCGGTAATTCGGTACAATTCATAACTATCTTACTAGCGATTTTGTCGCGTGACAGAAAAATAAAACAAAAGGAAAACTTTAAGTTAAATGCATACACATGCAACTTTGAAGTGAGGAGAGTAGGAAAGGAGATGATGCAAATGGTAAAGGGTTTGTATGAGGAAAGTAAGAGCTGTGTGAAGACAAGAGTGGGTCAATCAAAGTGGTCTGAGGCACAGAAATGTATTATCCCCCTTCCTGTTCATAATAGCAATGGATGGAATACATTAGACTAAAGAAGATCTAAGAAAATACTGTGAGGTTATGTTTACAGATGATCTGGTCATATGGGGAAAGACAGAGGAGGAGGTAGAAAAGGCACTGTCAAAAAAGCAATGGAGGGTAGATAGTTCATTAATTGAAAGAGGTGGAGAAGTATTGTGTTGGGCCTGACCCAAGGAAACTTGGAAGAGGGATAAAGAAGGACGATGATGACACATGTGACTGAGAAATCACTGAAATTTCTCTGGTGCATGTTTCATTTTTTGCAATTTTTCTGTCATGCAACAAAATCACTAGTGGGTGTCTAACCTGAAACATGATGCATGAATCACCATGCATCATGCAATTATACATATTGAGCAGAATGTTGTTTGAAATTCACCCCAAAACAAAAATAATTGTTTAGTGGTTCATTATTTATTTGAAGTATACTATCAGAATGTGACTGTGTGTCACAAAATGTAAATGTGTGTTACCGGAAAAGAACTGTTCAGATACGACTAGTAAAGAGTGGGGATGTACGTTTATATACCAAAAGTGTCTATAAAATTGGCACTTATTATAGTCAAATATGTTGCTCATACAGAAACTCAACAATATTATAATAATTCTAAACATTTCCAGGTTTTTTATCAATTAGTAATTAGTGAGAAAAATAAGGGCATCATTCTTATTGACTTTTGGCTGCACCAATCCATACAGACCATTCTGATTTTTTTAAATTAATTTTTAAATTATAAACAGAATTATTACTTACAGACAACAAACCGACAACATTTTCAGAGTTTTTAAGGAAATCATCGAAATTAAACTCGTTACTGGGCGAGGATGTACCCAATATATTAGAAAGATCGGTAGAGGAAAGACTTGTTTTATTATTTTGAGTATCAGCTACAGGCATTTCCGAAAACTTGTCAGCTAATTTATCAATAAAAATTTCATTATCAACATCTGAATTCTTTTTGGAAGATTTTTTCGTCTGATTTTCTACTGGCTTTTCCTTGTTTTCGTGGTTAGGCTCTGGTGGATTTTTCCTGGATCGAGCATCTGAAAAAGACAATAAATCTCATTACAATCATTGCTTAATCAGAATCCTTCAATTATGACAATTAAAATGAAAATTATCAATGATTTTTCTTATTACAACAAACATAAGTTTACAATATGTCCTATTTTGTGGATACAGCATTGCCAATCAATCAATTTATGAATTTATCCCACAATGTATTACATTGTCTTTACAATCTTTTGGGTATCTTTTAGCTATAATACCCAGGGAGTAAGTACCTTAGTGACAAATTCTGTTTACTTTACCATTTAGTTGTAAAAATCAAATTCAGAGTTGTTTTGCACAAGAATTGTTTTTACATTAAATAGAATTTGTTTTTTTTTTATATAGGACTAATTTTATACCATATAAGGTGACTTTAGACATTTCTTGAAGTCCACTGTTTTTGCAGCCCACATTCTCAGCATTCCTGAAGGCTTTTCTCTTCACACATTGTTCTGATTTGCTCTTCAGGAAGCTCTTACGTTCAATAATTAATCATTTGCCTGAATTTTGTTTAATACAGTTTTCTCAATATCCTTTCGGATTTCTTTAAACTACTTGTCCAACACCTTAGGTCTATTGTTTACCGTCTTAAAAATTTTTTGTCAACCATTTGTTATCCATTCTATACTCATGTCCGTAGAAATAGTATTTTTTCCAATCGTTCAATTTTTTAGTACAGTTCTTCTCATTCTCATGAACTGTACTGTCCAACTACTATCTTCGGACCCATTATCTTGTGGAGAACCTTTAAAATTTCTCTGCTTTTCTTAGATCAGCCCTTAGTCTTTCTAAAAAATTCACTCGGGTACAAAGAGTTTAGGTTATATCACAGTATTATAATAATTGATCTTTGCTTGACTTGAAAGTGCTTTCTCTTGTACAGGTGGGGAAATCTTAGGAGTGCAACGGCCATCTTTTCTCATCTACTGTTGTTTTTGCTTCCTTTTCACTGATCTTTGGTTGTATCATCATTGAAATAGCAGATCTCAAAAAATATTAAATTTAAAATGACTTTTAAAAAACTAACATTTTGTAAAACAGAAGGTGTACATTTAAATTAATTATTTATTTTATCAAACATCTTATGTAGGATTTTTTAAACAGCCATATTATTTAAAATTGAAATATATATTTCTAACCACCAGAATACAGTAACATAAAGTGGTAAGTGTTTTATGTTACCGTTTTCTGGTGGTTAGAAATATATATTTCAATTTTAAATTAAGTAATGTAACTTACTTGATTTTTTATTCTGCTTCTTGTTTCCAGACCCTGGCTTCTCTTCATGAACATCTTCAAAGCCTCGAAGTTCTATGGTATCATGCTGTGATGTAGGGCCACCTGTTATGAAAAAAAGAAAAATAATAAGTATTATTATAATAACAATAATACAATATTAATAATACTTACTAATAAGTACATTATAACTCGGCATAAATAATAATAAAATATAACACAAAATGTATATTTTTTAATGTACTAGGAAATAAATTAGAAAAGAAATTCTACTATCATATTTACATTAAAAAATTTTTGTATTTTTAAAATCAATTCTACAATAACACTGTTCACAAGTAAAATCGTGTGTCTGCATTAGCAGCAATTGAAAAACAGTCGACATAAAACCCAAAAAAAGTAAAATCGCTCATTTAAAACAAAAAATCTTTTAGAATAGTGAATTTTACTCAAGTTCTTATTTGCTTGTCAGATTTAATTAAAATAACTCAATTCTCTTTAAATTACCAAATTTTCAACTTTTTGATTCGATCAGATTAAAATATACCACATTAAATATCATATCAATCATTGTTGTTTTTACATACCCAGTATAATTAATTCTCTTAACTGCACTACTTTACATTCTTCCGAGCAAGTTGTTCCTTACTTTTCTTAACCCTTTCCACTCGACTGTCGGATCTGATCCGACACGATATTATTACCGTTCCACTCATATGTCGGACCCCATCCAACTCCGTTTTCACAGCTGATTTTGTATGAAAATACGCATTTAACAAAGTTGCTTTAGCGTGCTGGCCTCTACAGGATGTTTTAAAAATTAATTCTTGTAGTTTTCGATAGTTGACTACTATCGATTATCGATGTCGCCAAACTAGTAAACAAACTAACCTAATCGTGAACGTGCACCATTTAGTTTGCGGTATTTCGTGCCGCTTTAAGATCAGTTAATGTTTTTAGGTAGTTATAGGTAACTAATTCACACAAAAATAATATTCTGATTATTTTGCATGTTTTTATTAGGTTTTAGGTACCAATTTCTAGTTACATAGTTTATTTTATTTTAGTTTTTACAACAGCAGTGTATGTTTTGCAGGTTATATTTTAAAAGTTTTTAGGTGAGAAAAAGCATTTTTTATGTATCATTATTAACATTAAAGTAATAACAAACATAAAAAGTATTGCATGCTCTTAAAACTAATAACAACACATTTTGCGTATGATTAATGTAATAGGGTATCAACAAATCATACAATAAATACAATTGGAGGGGAATCAAAGTGCAAACATAATACGAGTGGAAAGGGTTAATTTAAATCTGTAATAGTTGGCTATTGTTTTAGAGAATATTCTTTAAATATTATCTAATTTTCTTCAGGACAAACTGGTTTGAGGTTTCCTGTATTCAATGAATTCTAAGATTTATTTAATTAATTTATTCAGCTTCAATCGTTTCATATGTCGTTTTCCGCAAATAACTGCAGTAATATTTTCATAAATTAAAATAGAAAGATTTAATTAAAAATTTTAAAACAAGCATCCTAAACTCCAACCCTCTGTAATCTGATTTTGTTTTGTACTAACAAAGATTCTAGCAATCAATATTCTGCTAAAATAAAATTAAATATTATTTTCAAATTAATTACCAGAAAACCACTCAGGCTCTTCTTCTGATCTGGTTTCTCCTAAAGTCCTCCGTCTATCTGTGCCACCCAATGAACTATTATATCTACAATTGTTTACTTTATCTCTTTGGTATTTATCCTTATCATGATCGTTCCTGCGATCGAACGTTCGTTTTTCAAACCTAAAAACAAAAACAGAAAAAATTATAATTAGTTATAAATTTAAACTAGCAGGCTTGTGAGAACAAATTCAAGCAATGAACCCTGAGTGATATTATTATCCCTAGAACAGAACAGTTTGTATCTCCTGATTTATCCCAAACTATTCATAAAATTTTGTTCTTTCAATAAATTTTAAACTAGATATTTCATTGTTGCAACAAAAATGCCAACACCTCGAAGAATAGGGGCATTTACTGAAAAAAAAATAATTAAGTTAAGGAATTTTGGTACTTGGAGAATAACTTAAATCACAGAAATGTACTGTGTGACTCAATAACAGAACAAATCAATTAAGAAATAGAGTCTACTTTACCAAAGTAAAATTATTTAAGAATGAATTGATAAGTAGTAACACAGAAATTAAAATATGTTATTGTTTGGTTCACCGAGTTGTCACTTATGGTTGTGAAATCTTGGAATTTGTCAGAAATGGATTGTAAAAAATTGAGGTTTAAAAAATTTTTAAGGAGAATTTTTAGATTATTAAGAGAAAGAAATGCCTTAAGAGTGTGTAAAAATGAGAAACTGAGTATTCTCATTAAAAGCAGAGACATAGTCCGTTTCAATATGGGCAAAGGTTGAGATAGTACAGGCAAATTGAGAGAATAGAGATGTTAGGATGGTTAAAACGTCATGTGGAAGGAAAGACTATACAATAGAAGAAGGAAAGACTTTCCTAGGAAGAGTTAGATGGATGTCACAAATGATTTGATTTTAATGAGTGTGAGAGGACAAAGGGTGCTAGTAACTAGCAGAGAGGACTGTGGAGAAACCAAAGCCAACCAAGGGTGTAGAGAGGGTGTGAGTTCTTCAGATTGGTGTGAAAGAATGGAGAGTTACAGTAACAAGCAGAGAGGATTGTGGGGAAACCAAGGCCCACCACAGGTGTAGAGCTACAAGATAATGATGATGATAGTGATAACTAAGGTGATAAAGACAAACGAACTGATCTAAACTTCAGCACTCTCTCACTAACACAACAAACATTCAATCATCAAGATATATATTTTACACATGCTTATTCCTATGAACTGAGAAGTATATTCAAACATGCAGGAAAAACTGCATTTTAGGGATATATTAAACCACTACAGTCCTAATTTCCTAATGTTGAAAGAAGCACCCTCGATCAGGGCAGTTCCTCAGATTGAACAAAAGAATTGCAACTTGTTTCCTAGGTTCTAGACAGCATCACCACCTGGCCTATTTATTCTATTGACAATAAATTCTATTACTGGCAGTTAAAAGTCTCTATTAACAACACCTACAATACATTTAAGAATCCTATTTTCTGAAGAAAAATCTAATTTGTAACAATTACCTATCGTCTCTATTACGAAAATGTTCCTGACTGCTGACATCTGTATCCCGATAATCCCAAACCGGGTCTCTAGCCATGATACGGCCACTGCCAATTCTTCTACTTCCAACATCTCTTACCATGTGATTCATATCTCTACTGAAAGACAGGAAACAAATAAAATTAGAAAAACAAAAATTACAACTTAAATATCACATTTAATATTGTACTAACATACCTCTTCAAAAATCGCTCTTCATATCTAAATTTCCTTCGAACTGTTTGGATGGTAGATAAGGATTCCTTATCTACCATGGTAGGAGGAAGTTTTAAATTTTGACTTGTAATAAATGTTAATTTACTGAAGATGTGTACAAGATACACGAAAGCGCTATAAACATTGGTAAGTGTTTTATGTTACCGTATTCTGGTGGTTAGAAAATATATATTTCAATATATATATGTATGTATGTATGTGCGTGCGTGTGTGTATGTGTGTGTGTGTGACACCATTTAGATGATTACAAGTATAGGTTTAGTGTCTGTTTCTTCCTCTGAAGATAAGTCTCATAGAGAACAAAACATGTTCAAATTTAATTGTATAAAACTGCTGGTGAAAGAGCAATAAATTAACTAAAGCTGATCATACATAGCATACTACTTATGCTACGTAGCAGCGCAAACGGAACAAATTTTTCGGACAGAAATTTTCAGACAAAATTTCATAAGTTTAAAATACAAACAATCGGCAAACCTAAACAGGGGCATGAAGTTTTCTACCGTTGACTACCTTACATCTTGAAACTTAATTATCCTTAACCACTTAACCCCATATGTGGCCGAACTACACCTTATGGCAATGTGCGATCATGCAATGCACTTCTATGGTTCTAATCCACTTAACCCCTCTGACATGCTCAAACAAACGCAGGGCACATGGCGCTGCCTGTGAGCGAATAAGTTAACTAAAGCTGCTCATACGTACTTATCTTTGGTTATTGCTGGACTTTCTGGTCGGACACTTCGGTGATCACCTGAGAAGTTTCTATTTTGTGTAGTACTGAGCGACACAAAACAGCCTGAATTAAATGAGCGCCTCTGTGGGCTCAGAACCACATCAGTTTCTTTCCTTAATCGCTCCCTCGGCTCCATTACTCTTCGCTATTAACAAGAAAACAAATAACAGACAAATAAATTTAATTTACATTGAAACTATTTAGTAGAGAGAATGTGCTTATTTTAAATACCTAATGGCAACAGTTTTCTTCAGTAACGCATCGAATATAATACCAAAAACAACTTGAAAGGAAACCTCAGATGAAGAGTAACGACTGAATAAATATTATCATTTTTTTATCCCTCTTCCAAGTTTCTTTGGGTGGAACCAACACAATTCCTCTATATCAATGAACCATCTTTCTTCCACAGATCTCTTGGCATCACATATTTTCCCTAATTTACCAATAACTGAACCAATCCACTTCAATCTTGGTCTGCCCCAGGTCTTTATCTTACCACCTCCAAGTACAGCATCCTTTTAGGCAGCCAGCCTACCCTCCTCCACCCCACTGACATACCTTAACCAATTTAGCCATGTTTGTCCAACTCTCCTCATAAGTCTGACTGTCCATCACCAATTGTTCCCAAATAACAGCATTTTTCACTAATTCCTCCTCGTCGTTCCTAGCATAGGACTGGATAATTAAAAACCTTGAAATTCAATGGTACTGACATCATGAATCTTTAAAAAAAATACAGTAGTTAATTCAATATGATTACAAAATATTTTCTTCTACTTCAAAGCTCAAAAATTTTAAAAAATCATGTTTAAGTGAAGACAAATTCTAAGCATTTTAAGAAAACTCAGATTAAAAATTTCAAACAAATTAAATAAAACTTTCCTGTTCTATGCTTATAAAGTTTATATTCCTGCAAAAATTTGACCCAGTAGCCAAATTTGTTACGAAATATCTTCCATAACACACTATTACCTATAATTTACATTAGGAATTATTACATTACATTAAAATTACAATTACATAATTACATTTAACATAAGCATTACTACATAAGGAATTTATATTATAAATTAAAATACACAAATTTAAATCACAGTAAATATGTGAATCGATACAAACCTTAGAATTATCGCTACCTTGCGACTTATCCTCATCGCAAGTTGAATCCCCCCTCTTTCGTTCATTCGACTGTTCCCACAAAGGCTTATTCATACTTCTTTCGGATACGATCCACCTGTAATAAGAACAATTGCAAAAATTATATCATTAAATACAAAAAAACAACATTTTTTATTACAAACTACTTTTTTTCACCTTGGGTAAAGAAATGCTCTCTTAAGTGAGCGCAATGGCATTAGAACTTATTAACCAACTGTGTTATAAAAATATTATCCAGGACTGTAGAAGATTATATGTATACTTTAACTGAACCTTTCTGAACGATTTCCATTATCCAGTGGTCACCCCTATTTACAACCTACTACAACCTACGCCAGCCGCATTGGCGTAGTTGGTAACATGCTCGCCTCTCATCATGCGGTCTTGGGTTCGAATCCCATTCAGCATTCAGCCATGGCATATTTATATACGAGGGTTATTCAGAAAGTAGGGAACGTTTTGTAAATAAACAAAAACTATGTAAAAGAAAAAATTTTAATTATATACATCTGAAAGAGTAGCTAAAATACTACTTTTCTACATAGTCACCAAGCAAATTGAGGCACTTGTCATAGCGGTGGACAAGCTTCAAAATTCCTTCGTCATAGAAATCCGCCGCCTGCGACCGCAGCCACTCAGTGACGCGCACCCGGAGTTCCTCGTCGTCGTCGTCGAAGCGCTGTGTTGCTAGCCAGTTCTTCATTCTTGGAAACAAGTGAAAATCACTCGGTGCAAGATCAGGACTATAGGGTGGATGAGGGAAAACCTCCCATTTGAATGAATCAAAGAGTTCTTTTGTGCGGTTTGCCATGTGAGGTCGGGCATTGTCATGAAGAAACAAAATTTTTGACGACAACTTTCCTCGGCGCTTGTTTTGAACTGCTCTCCTAAGGTTGCGCAATGTTTGGCAGTACCGATCAGAGTTTATTGTTGCACCACGCTCTAGAAAGTCAATGAGCAGCACACCCAAAACACGGGCGCGCGTCACTGAGTGGCTGCGGTCGCAGGCGGCGGATTTCTATGACGAAGGAATTTTGAAGCTTGTCCACCGCTATGACAAGTGCCTCAATTTGCTTGGTGACTATGTAGAAAAGTAGTATTTTAGCTACTCTTTCAGATGTATATAATAAAAGATTTTTCTTTTACATAGTTTTTGTTTATTTACAAAACGTTCCCTACTTTCTGAATAGCCCTCGTACATTACAAAAAATCATTTCATCCTTCACCGTCTGCATTAGCAGTAATTGCAGAACAGTTGGACATTAGACCAAAAAAAAAAAATTTACAACCTATTTTTTGATGAACGATTTTACTTTGTGTGAGCCCCATGTATCTTAACCCTCTTAGTCAACCACCCATCTTCATGGCCAATGATCATCATGTTGTCAGAATTTCATTTTTGTTACTACATACACAGCCAGTGCCTGTGGCAGCTAACGCCACGTCTGGGTTTTCACCAAGCCTCTCAATCTTCTTCTATCCATCCACCATTTCTCCTCCTCTATTTGTTGCTAGTTGTCTCCTCTTAACTTCATCCTTCCATCTTTTTCTTGGTCATCCTCTTGATCTTGTTCCTTCCACCCTTCCGTCTTCCATCCTTCTAGGTAACCTTTCCTCCCCCATTCTCTTCACATGGCCATACCATCTTATCCTCATTTTCTCCACCCTCTCCCTCATACATTCCACATTTCGCTCCGTTCTAATCTCGGTATTCTTTATTCTATCACTCCTTGTCCTACCCTTCATTGCTCTTAAGAAATATATTGTTCCAGTGGTTCAACAACTACTTTATTCACCAGATATGGCACCGTGGGACTTCTGGCTCTTCTCCAAGCTCGAAAGCCTTTAAACAGACAACAATTTGAGAGTGCTGTTGTTTAGGTCATTAGTCGAAAGACTGGTTTGAACTTCTAGAGGCTTTACTAAGTAAACGAGGAGTGAATGTTTTACCATTGCCTTCCTCAATGAGTGGAAAAATATGCTTATCAGCATATCCGGCCTTCTGAAAAGCATCTACTTTTCACCCTGCAAATGACAATTTCACAACATTAACCACAGGGTCTGGCTGTATAATGAAATCCATTACTCTCAGAGGAGATAACACGGACTAGTGTCTTTTACACCTCTACCTCTTCTGTTCTTAAATGCTTCAGTCATATAGTTGGCTGTCAACATGATTAGAAACAGAATTATTTTTTGTAGCTCTGCAACAAGCAGATCAAGGGCAAATTTAACACTCTACCTGCTTGTTATGGGTAAGATTTAGAGTTCAGCGACATTGTAATAGAAAATGCAACAAATGACCCAAACAGCATACCTAAAGAAGCTTTCCAGAAATGCTTCCAACAGTGACAGAATCGATGAGACAAGTGTGTGAAGTATGAGAGCGCAAGTTTATAAATATTTATAAAAATAAACTTTAATTATTTATTTATTTACTTAAAGTCGCACCAACTGCTTAGTTATTAGTGACTAAGGTGGATTATGTGATTGTAACTGTGGGTTTTGACTAGTGAACATTTCCACACCCTGCTTGGGAATTGAACCCAGGACCTCCGCGTGGTAGGCTAACGTGCTAATCACTACGCTACAGAGGTGGCCAAATTAAACTTTTTGTTTGAAAAAGTCAGATATTATTTGAACAGACCTTGTATATTAATTACTAGAACATTTTTTCATTAAGTACGTACTTAAGTGCAGCTGACTCTAAACAAGGAGGCTTCTTTCGACACAATGGATGATAACTAAGTTCTATGAGTTTTTCCTGAAATCATTACAAAACAAAATTATCATTAAAATCATGTTTACATGAACATAAAAAATACGTGCAGCATAAAAATCTTAAGATAAGATATTATTAAAATTGAAACATATATATTTCCACACCACCAGTAATACAGTAACAGTAAACATTACCAAAGTTTATATATCCAATTATAAATATAATACGGCTGTTAATAATACCTATACAGGATGTTTGATAAAATAATAATTATTAATATTATGAATCAGGTGAAAGAAAATGCAATAAGATCTTTTATACACACAAAGATAATTTTAGAGATGTCCATCGTACACGACAACAAAGCACAATTTAATATTGTGAGTACATAAATCCATAAATTAAATTAAACCTTTTAGACAAATTAACTGATTACTTGAGATAACCTCTAATAATGAGCTACAAACATAAAAAATTAACTTAATAATTTTCCAAATTCATGACCAATAGCTGTGGTACACATTGTGGCAGTGAGCAATTACGTGGCAGTACGGTTATGGAAATTAGAGCAATACAGCCATTTTGATCATAGCTGTAATAGCCCAGCTGCAAATGTATTTTGTCTCTGTCCTTATGTATATCTATTATATAAAAGGACAACCATGTCCAGGGTGATTCATTTATAGATCAACGCACAGCCGAAACTACTGACGCTACAGACTTGAAATTTGGATGTTAGCTTTCTTATGTTGTGTAAGCGCGCACTAAGAAAGGATTTTTCAAAATTTTGATTTTAAAGGGCAGAAATAGCAAAAATTCCCCCCCCCCACTGATGCGAGGATGCGGGTCAGCGCGAAGCGCTACGCTTATGTCTGGTTTTGCTCCGACACACATTTACCCCCTCCATAGGCATATTCCGTTGCATCCAGTATATACATTCTTATCGAACGTAAAATAGCAGATCAACTACAAAACTATAGCTATTTTCCCAGAAGTTAAATTGACTTTAACAACGATTTTAATCTATGGTTTACTTTTGTCACTCCGGATGTTGTACTGTACGTAGTGTTTAACCTAACACTGGATTTACATTTTAACCGGAATTAATTTCAGAGTTGTTGTAATTAGTATAATAAGAGATATGTTTTTTATGCTTTATAGTATTATTACTTATTATTCAAGATACGGATTTCAATGCTTAGGTCACATAATGTATGTATGACTGACATTGTAAAAATGATTTTTGCAACCGAACAATTAAAATTTAATTTAAAAAAATATGTGTCTCAACCAATTCAATAAAATGCATACGGTAAAGTTATTTTCTTAAATCTAACTTAAATTAAAATAAAACAACAGTGTTATTTATGTAAATTCAGGCATTATGCTATTATAATCCTTCTATTTTTTTATTTTTTTACCATAAGGGTCGATTTACACACATCCGTCCACGTCACGTCTCAGTTCCGTAATTCCGAGAAGACGAGTATCAGTCACAGAAAAATATTCTTTCTTGAAAAATTAATGATATTGTCTACACTGAGCACCAGCACCATCCCAAAACCAATGCGTCAGTATTGTCGCCGTCACCGAACCGTCAAAACGATATTTTTTCTCGACGTTATTTTGTTTTTTATGGACGTATTTGTCTCTATGTAAAATGACTGAATGGAGTTTGACGAAAGGAAAACTGACGTACATGTGTGAATACTGTCATCATTTTTGACTTCGAGTGGCCGTACCGGTTCCGTTTCGGAACGGTGACGTGTGAATCGTTCTTTATACGTAATTCAAAAAAATTTATATTTGTGACTTAAGTTATTAGCAAATTAAAATACAGAATCATAGCCTTAAAATTGCATGGGTGAAGCCACGACGGGGAGCTATCTATTATATAAAAGAGATGTCCTGATTTATAGATCAACTTAAGTTTTCTAAGCTGTCACTAAGGAAGGATTTCGCAAAATTTTTATTTTAAATGGTAGAATTCGCAAAAATACCCTCCCATAAGAAATACAGAGAGTATACTTAAACGCTGATTCTTTGTTTACGTTTGCGTGGGCGAAGCCACGCGGGACCCGCTAGTTATCTTATATTCCTTTGTGGGCATGTGTGTGTGAAAAAAATTGAAAACTCGAAAAGGAAAAGATTAAAATTATATGGGCATATCTGTAAAATGGATGAAAACCGTTTAACGAAACAAATTTTTTTAACACTAAACAATAGACCTAGGGTGTTGGATAAATGGTTTCTAGAAGTCAGAAAGTATATTGAGGAAACTGGAATAAACCAAGAAAACTTAATAGACTGAACCAAATACAGTCCACTAATAATGAACTTTAAGGGGTTCCATGAAGAGCATAAACAGAATACCCGATGGACAGAAGAAAGGAAAAAAGCCTAGAGTGAACAAATGCTGAGAGTTGAGCTGTAAAAAGAGTTTCCAGAAACATCTAGTGACCTCACGTGGTCTATAATTGGCCCTTTATGAGGGAAAAAACTTTTCAAAATGTACAAACAAGGAATTATAAGCACTACAAGCTCTTTAAAATAGTTATCTATATGAAGTTAGGTGGTTTTTCCACCAAATATCTAATTGCCTTCTTCAGAATTTTAAAATCTCTTCCCATATTACCTTGCACTACTATACCGTACCAGATATGACATAGAATTAAACCATGATAAGCTATTGTTAGCAGTTTTTATCATGTAATATGGTAATATTTTTTGTTAATGCAAACACCCTACACAAAGATATTTCTAGTTATACTCCAAGACATTTCACTGCTTGTACAAGTTCTAGGATATTATCATGATTAAAATAACCACTTAGATATTTTATCTAAGGCAATTGGGTCAAAGGGCACCATGGAGAGCGGAAAAACCACAGATATACAAAAAAAATCTGGTGTGAAACACTCACACAACTTTCTCTTGCCAATGCAAATAATTAATAATATAACCTAACATTAGTAATAAAACATTAGAAATAAACAAAAAAACTAACCTCAATAAACATAACCTAATTTTAATCATGAGTAAGACATAAAGGGATTATCAACCTCAGTTCGTACGATGTTCCGTTCTTGAGATATTCAGTTCACATACGCGGGCGCGCACGCACGCACACACACACACACACACAGAGACCAATCGCTAAAAACATGTTTTTTGGGTTCAGGGGGTCAGAAAACGTGTAGATCCGGTGAAAACTTGATTTCGAAAAATCTACATGAAAACAATACCTTCCTTCCTTTATATTCATATAGGCAAGGGAAAGTAAAAAATATTTAATTTTTATAAAAATAGGAAAACAAAAGCAATTGGTAAAAGAAAACTGAAAATGACTTTTAAATATTTTTAAAGATCTGATCAAAGACAGGGAAAATAGAAAAGAAATTATGAATTGCAAAAATGGACAGAAGAAAGGATAAAACAACAGAGTGAAAGAAAAATCTAAACATGATTCCTAGTGGATAGAACACAAGAAAGTGAGCACTAACATTTTATTATTGTTATATTTTAAAGTGTGCCCATAACAGGCAGGTTGAGTGTTCAATTATTTGCACTTGATCTGCTAGTTCGAAGGCTACAAAAAATAATTGTTTTTTTATCACATGGTCAGCCAATTATATGACTGAAACATTTAAAAACAGAAGACATAGAGGTATTAACAGACAATAGGGAGAGTTATTTCCTCTGAGAGTCATGAATTTTATTATACAGCCAGACCCTGAGGTGAATGAAGTGAAGGTGTCATTTGCAGGGTGGAAAATAGATGCATTTCAGAGGGCCAGGCATGCTAATAAGCATACTTTTCCACTCAGTGAGGAAGGCAATTGTAAACCACCTTACTCCTTGTTTTACTAAGCAAAGCCTCTAAAGGTTCAAACCAGCCTTTCGGCTGATGACCTAAACAACATTTTAAAGTAACATATTTTCAAATAACTTATCAAAAATGGACATCAAATATTTAATTGACTGTATTTTTATTATGAAACAACTTTTCGTGTTACAATGCATATAACACATTTAAACACAAAAAAATTTTTGTGCATCCGTATCCTCCAAGAACGGATGAACAGTATTACATTGTAACAAGAAAATTTTTCATAAGAGAATTTTTTTAGAAATATTTAATAACAATTTTTACTGATGCCATTAGATATTTATTACCACAGTTTACTGTTTTTTTTCCCAAAAAATAAATAGTCTAAAGAGATTGTAGTGCACTCTGGTGAAAAAAGGCATTAAGTGATCTTAAAACCTTTATCTACTACCAAACATTAAGTTAAACAGCACATATCTTTTTTATCCACTATTATTTCCTTAAACTGTAGAGATGAAGCATATCTACGTAACTAAATATGTACTGTCTGTCTATATATTGATGGCCTCCTGCAGAGAGGAGCAGAATCGGCCTGCTACTAGCCTTCTCAATAACACTTCATTATGTACCAATTTCAGTGTACTAGTTAGTAGTAGTACAAAATGAAATGTTATTTAAAAGGCTAGTAGCGGGCCGAATCTGCTCCTCTCTGCAGGAGGCCATCAAGATATAGACAGACAGTACTTAACACCTTCATCAATCATAAAAATGTCACAAACAGAATATATAACAATTTTAAAATGTGTAAATACCCTTGAATATCGTCTTTCTGGTTTAACTCGAGGAGGTACATTAATCTCTTCCGAAGAACCATTAGTCTGCGAACTCAGAGTTGGTTGATTATCGGTGGGCGTGACTCCTCCAGATACATTGGACAGATCCGTCAACATAATCCCACTTTCGTCAACTGTAAAATATGACAAATATAAAAATATTTTAAATACATTAAGGGTGATTTTTTAGTCATGTTACCAAATTTTTAATGTATGAAAGGTAAATATGAAACCAGCAGTAACATTCTTCAGGGTCCGTTTTTTTTTTTTTTTTTTTTTTTTGTTTAATGGTCGACTGTTCTGCAATTACTGCTAATGCAGATGGTGAAGGATGAAATGATTTTTGTAACGTATGAAAATATGCCGTGCCTGAATAGGATTCAAACCCAAGACCGAATGATGAGAGGTGAGCACATTACCAACTACGCCAATGCGGCCTGCAAAGGTTCCAGTAGAGACAGAAACTGGTGTACAATATACCTATATACAATATACCTATATCACCATTTACAGTCTGTTCAAAGAATAAGGGCTTGATCATCGATGACAAGATATCGCACACCATACACTAATTTTTTCTGGATGTAAAGATTTTTCATGTAAAGCGTTAGAATTTAGCAGCCCAAACTCAAAAGTTTTGACTGTTCACGTCGAGATGGATCCATGCTTCATCACTAAAGAGCACTGTGTTTAAAATTTGATTCCATTACCATTCATGTAAGAACTAAACCAAACCTATGGTAGTAATGCAATTGCTTTTTTAAATCCGGAGGCTGAAGCTCTTTGATTAATTGTACGCGATACGGATATAATTTTAATTTTTTAGCAGCTTTCTGAACACTCGAATATGACAAACCAACTTGCAGGAAAGTTTTTGTAAACTTTTCTATAAAGATTAAGCAATCCTGTTTTCACATTCTCTAAAACCATCTGTCAAGTGAGATGGTCGACCACTACATATTCTGTCGCGAGCACTTGACACAAAATCACGAATCTGTCTCCCAAAATCGGTCCACTACCCTAAAAATTGACATTTTTTCTGGTAGAGGAACACCAACAAATTTAATTTGAAATTATTCTTTCACACTCACATAGGATTTTGTTCCAAAATATTATTCCAGAATGAAGAGCCGTTGTTCTACAAAAAACAACATTGTGTTTGCAAAACCACATGAAACAGAACAAAATTTTACACAGCTCAGAGAGAATCATCTCACACTGTTAAAATCAGAATGAAGAGCCGTTGTTCTACAAAAAACGACATTGTGTTTGCAAAACCACATGAAACAGAACAAAATTTTACACAGCTCAGAGAGAATCATCTCACACTGTTAAAATCTGTAACGGTTAAGTAGCACTATCAACTTTGTGTTACAAACAAAATTTTCCCTTTCTTAGAAAATAATTATCAGACAATAAAAATTGGGTAACAGGACTAAGAATAAAAGTAGAAATACAAAAGCAGGAATCAAACAACTAGAACATCTTAGGAAAAAATGTTGAAAAGACTGGGGTTCAAATTTCTTTTGAGAAAACAGAAGCTACGACAATGAATAAAAGAATCTAGAAAAATCCATGATAACTAGATATGGGAAAATTAAAATGAGAAATTTAAATATGCCAGGGAAATCATTTAAAATTATAATCTATCCAATGAAGCATTGTTAAGGATAATACAACTGAAAACACAACTTAATCCATCCAAAAATCATTACAACAAAAAAGAAATTACTATGAGAACAAAATTAAAACATTTTCAGACAATCTTGAGATAACTCATCCATTAACAGATGAATTAAACAAGTTTCTTTTAATAGAAAGACTCATTCTCAGAAAACTCTATGGCCCTGTAAAATATCTAGTTGGAAAACCTAGATCTTCAAGAAACGAACAAATGAAAAACTTTACCGATACATAGAAACTCTTGAAGAATAATTAAAAGGCTAGCCTTAAATTTTATGGACTAATGGCGTGAATGGATGAAAAAATATTAAACAGGTAGATATTTTACACAGTCAAACAAATAAAAAACTATGCCAAGCATCTACAAAAAGTAAATGGATGAAAACAATAAATTGCAAATCAAAGACATACAGATTTCATTTTATAGAGACTATTGTAGAAACAAAATGTATTCTTAAAATAGTACTGAAATGTGATCAAGCATCAGTACCTTAAAAAATTTCTAATAAAATAAGGAAAAATAGATCTGAAACGATGAGGAATCTTGGAATAAAATACAAGGAAGAAGACAAATATCTATTGGCTGAAATAATAATATTATAATGATCATCATAATAAAAGTAAAAATGTTTTTACAGAAATAAAATCGTAATTACATTTCCTAACGATGTATTTTTGGAGAACAAATTCAGTTAAATATCTAATTTACCAATGGAAAGGATTAACAAAATGTGAAATAAGAAACAAATGTTCCTCAACTAAATGACTAAGATAAAAAGTTAATTTGCAAACTTTTCAGTTTCATTTCAAAACATTTTCTTTTAAATTAACAAAATTTATATCATTATAAAACTTTAATTTAAATTTACAACGATGTAAACATTCGTAACCAGATAATTTTTATTTTATTTTGGAAAAGTTTTAAAAATTATGAACTTTAAAATAGGTGAAGTTTAAAATAACGATAAACTTTTCTGCCAATTACTGTTTACGGTACAAGGAAAACAGAGATAAAAATTTGATAGTGAAGGTGTAATGTGGGTGTCGCAGAGATAATGAGGATGTAACGAATCAAAAATATAGTTATTTACAACTTTACGATGCAAGAAATTATATTATAATACATCGCACCTGTGCACAAATATAATTCTGTAAAATTTATTTAATAGTTAAATGGCAATTATAAATAATTGCAATCATATATTTTTTAATTGATTTTGAAATGAACTTAAAAATTTCATATTAATTCAAAACGTAAAAAAATTATTGATTTACAAAATTTATATAAATAGGTAATAAAAAATTATTGATTTGTTGTTATATTCATATTAGAAAAAAAATTTAATTTATTTTTATTAGTTTATTAACACTACTAGAGCCGGCAATCGTCGATTTTGAGACGATGTCACCGCTTCTTGAATCGGTCGCGTCGCAAAATCGGATTTCCTTCATATCATTGGAATGTTGTCGTTTTAAATAGCGTTGCTATTTTGTAAAATAGTTTAGTAATGTATAAAGTATATTATTACATATAATACAAGAGTTTTAGTTGTATATTCTGCTTGTGTTTCTCTGTTGAAACCACGCTATCCTACAGCTGAATTTGGTTATTTCTTGGTTTACATGATGTGTTTTTGTATATATTTTATTCAGTTTTGAACATAGAATTGTTTTTTTTTGTTTTATTTTGAAATAAACATTATAAGTAACGATTCATTAATAATGAATTTTTAAAGTAGAGCATAAGAAAGTTTAAACAGTAGTGTCATCTGAAATTTAAAAAAAAAATTTGTCTAAAAATTATTTTCAAATAGCTCCAGCATCCCTAACTGTCAGATTAAAATTTCAATGATGTATTTATTCTATTTCCCAAGTTTTCTTGTTATTTTGATAAGTCACGTGATAAGGTTTATGATTTATAGTAAATTTTTAATGATTTCTTTACGGTTCGCTGACTCATATGCTCGAAATTCTCTGCCGTTCTAGAAAAATGTTATTGCCGGTTATAGGGTTAAAGGTCGTGTTGAATACTTTGGTAATTAGTACTAAGGATTACGGTACTGAATCGGTGGGTTTCTAATGTAGAAGTCCAGACCGGGAATCGAACCAGGATCTTTCGTTTTGCAATATGCAGCACAGTCTAGCACTTTAACTATACTAAAGAGGCTATTGAGGAGGCTTTAGCAATTATTAATATTATGTACTGTAGAGTGTAGTCTTAATGAAAAGGCAGCATGGAATGAGAGAATTTCTAAACTGTCTAAAGGACAGAAAATTACTAAAAACACTTACAACAAAAAATGTCTTTCCATTCACACAAAACTTAAACACTACAAAGCAGTTCTAAGATCACAAGCAATATACGGCAGTGAAACCCTCTTCAGTATTGATGTAAATGGAATAAAAGAAACAATCAGAAACATAGAAAGAAGGATTCTTAGAACCTGCATAAACAAGAAACACATAGTTGACAACCAGCACAGACTTTTACCAAGAGAATAAATTTATAAAGAAATAGAACCAATCACTGATGCAATGCGGAAAAAGAGAATTTCTTTCTTTGCACATATCCTCAGAACTCCACAAAACCGATTATTAAGAAAAATTGTAGAAAAATTCATGTGTGCAAAAACAGAGGTAGCCACAATTCCTTGGCCTGAAGAAATCAAAAAAGACAGAACAGAACTAAATCTAACAATTTCTGAGGTCAAAGATCGCACATCGATTTACAAGGAAACAATTAAAAACAAAATTTTATCAGTATGAACAATTAAACGAAAAGAACAGGTTTGTTCAGACGAATTGAGAAAAGCAACATCCGACAGAATGAAAAAGTATTGGAAAGAAAGAAATGAAAAGGAAATAAACTGCCAAAGAAAAAGAACTAACCAAAGAGACTAAAGTGATCCTTTGTGGTCACTTTGTGAGTGATCCTTTGATCCTTTGTGAGCAGAAAATCCACACACCATATGAGGATTTTTTTACAATTTTCATTTGCACGAGAATGGCAAAGGTAAAGCATGGTTACACTGTGTAACAAGGTTTTATCTGTAAGTGTTTTGTTTGTTTTCAGATTAATATACAATTCATACTGTACCTACTGCATGTACAGTAAAGTACATACTGTAGTTTTACTATTTAAATTCATAATATTTTTGTAGAAAGTAAATTACAGTATTACTCTACCTCTGCATTACTACAAACTGGGCCTACATATTTATTTATTAAAAGCAACTACAAACAAATAGCTACCAGTAGGGTAAGCATGACCATGATGGTCGCCAACCTTTGGAATGGAGAGGCACCCTGAGAAGAAAAGCAACTAAATATACATAAATACAAAAAAGTGTTTGTTTTTATTTATTTCAACCTTTTAAAATGCTTAACCATGGGCCTCAAGCGGTATTTCTAGGTTATGTTTGAAAATCCAAACTGCCTATGGTCTCAAAATTGGTTTGAATTTTCGACTCTCGACTGTATTTATAAATATTTTCAGATTTCAAACATTTTTTTATTTAGTTACATCAAATAAAAGTACATATTCAACCCTAGAGCTGGCAACCGTCGATTTTCAGACGATGTTGTCGTTTTAGGTTTAAATTCATCTGCAGATAGCAGATAAAGTAAATTTTTACTTATAATACAAGAATTTTAGTTGCATATTCTGCCTGTGTTTCTCTGTTGAAACCATGCTATCCTAAAGCTGAATTTTGTTATATATTGGTTTACATGTGTTTTTGTGAATATTTTTTCAGTTTTTAAACACAGAATCTTTTTTTCTGTTTTAGTTTGAAATAAACATTATAATAGGCCTAACGATTCGCATTATAATGAGTTTTTAAAGTAGAGCAGAAGAAAGTTTTAAACAGAAGTGTCATCTGAAATTTAAAAAAAAAATATTTGTCTAAAAATTATTTTCAAATAGCTACAGCACCCTAACTGTCAGATTAAAATTTCAATAATGTATTTATTCTATTTTATAAAGTTTCTTATTATTTTTAAACATCACATGATAAGGTTTGTGATTTATAGCAAATTTTTAATGATTTCTTTACGGTTCGCTGACCATAAGCTAGAAATTGTCTGCCGGTCTAGAAAAATGTTATTGCCAGCTATAGGGTAAATATAGATTTTAAATAATTATGGTATCAAGATCAAGATGGTGATGACACAATAAATCATAAATTTTTAATGAATTGTTTAAAAATTTTTGTGATGTATACAATTCAGTTACAATGCATGACACCTGTTGCACAGATATATTTTTTATAACTTGCTGATCAATTTTTACTTTCTCTTGCCCTATATGAATATTGGGAAAGGAAAGTATTGTTTTCATGTCGATTTTTTTGAAATTGAGTTTGCACCGGATTTACACATTTTCAGACTCCCTGAACCGAAAAACATATTTTTAGCGATTGGTTTGTGGCGTATGTGTAAGTGAACAAAATATCTCAAGAACGGAATATTGTACGAAGTAGAAACTTGGAACTTAAGTTAGGTACCACTAGAGGACCCGACACGAACATTTTCACCAAAATCGGTCAACTGGAAGTAGTAGTATATTCGTGTGATTTTTAACTTTTGAGATTTTCTCAAAAACGGTTCCTACAAATTTTTTTTAAAAATCGCCTTATTTACTACATTTTTTATACTTTACAAGGTAAGTGCCATGTCTGCTGAAATTCTTGGGGAGGCTGTGCTCTGTAGAAAAAATGTTTTTTTTTTAGATTGCGGCCTTGATATGGATTTTAAAGCAAAAGTGTGTATTCAAAAATGTAGAACACATAAAAACCTACAACTTTTATTTCAACATCATTTTGTACAATTCTTAGTTTGGCAACAATTAGTGATTTCCTGTTTTTTAATCAAAATCTGAAAAAATGGCTTTTTTTAAGATTGCAAAAACCTTAGAATGCATTTTACAACAAAAGTGTATATAATAAAAGTTATAAGAAATGAAAAACCTGCAAGTTATATTTTAAGCATTTTTCTCTACATGACCTAGTTTAGAGACTATTACTGATTTTCCGTCTTTTTTTTAAGTTCTACAGAGGTTGATTTTCATTTTTTGACATTTATATTAAATGAATTTATATGAATATTCTATTAAAGTACATGTGATTGCACTGTAACATATTGAAAATGGAATAGTTTAAAGGAGACTACATCTTGACAAATGTTTTTATATCGGTTTTGCAGGTGGTAACATTTATTGAACAGTCGGTCCTATTCATTTAATTTAATTTACGCCTTGGCGTAGTTGGTAATGTGCTCGCCTCTTATCATGCAGTCTTGGGTCCGAATCCTATTCAGGCACGGCATATTTTCATACGTTACAAAAAAAATCATTTCATCCTTCACCGTCTGCATTAGCAGTAATTCCAAAACAGTTGGACGTTAAACAAAAAAAAAAAAATTATGTTTATCTAGAAAAGGCAGAAAATTCAATTATTTATTCTTTCTTAACTTTTTTTAGAAATTCTACGGTAGGGTATACCAAGCAGCCGGCTCTTTTGTTGGGTAGTTGAGTAGTGTCAGAGGCATGTACGAGGAAATGCCAGTTGAACTTTTTTACTTTTTTTTTTTGTTTTAAGTCTGACTGTTTTGCAATTACTGCTCATGCACATAGTGAGCAGAATGATAAATGAAAATGAGCAATGGAAAAGGCCAGACTTGACTGGGAATCAATTTGGGAGCCCGGCGTAGAAGCCAGTTACACTGGAACCTTTTGTTCAGTGTTCCAATGTTATGAAAGATTGTCTAGTGTAGCAAACCAAAATTTAACAAGTTCCATACATACATCTCAGCCTACTCATTTGTAAATTACAAAAGTCAACAAAAATATACCTAAATAAAAACATATATTTAAAAAATTTAATCTTGTAACTTTGATACAGCGAAGGAAGAGTGGATCAGAGCGAAAAGTACGGACATTGAAAGTAAAATGGCAGTTGGTAAAGTAGACGCAGCTTACAGAAAAATAAGGGAAAACTTTGGAGAACGAAAGATGAAAGCTGTTAATTTACAAAGCACAGGTGGCAAATCATTGTTGAATGGCCAAGAGAGCTGAAAGATGGAAGGAGTATGTAAACCAACTCTACAAGGGAAATGAATTAGAACATGATGCGATAGAACAAAAAACTGATGTTGAAGAAGATCAAAGAGGGGACCCTACACTACAAGAAGAATTCGATCGGGCACTTAAGGATATGAATATGAATAAGACAGCAGGAATAGATAACATACCATCGGAATTATTATTACGATGTGGAGAAGTTGCTCAAAACAAATTATACAAACTTGTGTGCAGAATGTATGAGAGTGAAGAGGTACCATCAGACTTTAAAACTATGATTCCAATACCAAAAACGTCAGGAGCGGAGAAGTGTGAACATTTACAGAACCATCAGCCTAACATGCCATGCATCCACGATGCTGACAAGAATTATATACAGGAGAATAGAACACAGAGTAGAAGAAGTATTGGACGATGACCAATTTGGATTTAGAAGGAGAATGGGAACTCGAGATGCAATATTGGCTCTGAGACTGATTATTGAGAAAAGGATAAAGAAAAATAAAACTACTTATATGGCATTTGTAGATTTAGAGAAAGCATTTGACAATTTGGACTGGAGTAAAATGTTTAAAACTTTGAAAAGGCTAGGAATTAAATACAAAGAAAGGAAAGTTATCTACAGTCTGTATAAGAATCAAACGGCTGTTTTGAGAATCAACGGGTACGAAAAAGAGGCTGCTGTAAGAAAAGGTGTACGACAAGGTTGTTCTTTGTCACCACTACTTTTTAACTTGTATATAGAAGAGGCTATAAATGAAGTGAAGGAAAAATTTGACGCAGGAATAAAAATTCAAGGAGAAACAATAAAAATGCTGAGATTCGCCGATGATATAGTAGTATTAGCTGAGACAAATAAAGAACTAGAGGATGCCTTAAATGGAATGGATGAGAACTTGAGAAAGGATTACATCATGAAAATTAATAAGAACAAAACGAAAGTGTTGTGCAGCAGCACGAGTGGTTTAGAAGAGATGGGAAATTTAAAAGTAGGCAACAAAAACATACAGGAAGTTGGGGAATTCTGCTATCTAGGGAGTAAAATAACAAAGGATGGCAGAAGCACAAGTGATATTAAGAGTAGAATTGCTCAAGCTAGAAAAGCCTTTGAAATGAAAAACAGCTTACTGACTACAAAGATTGATTTACAGATTAAGAAAAATTTCTTAAAACATTATGTTTGGAGTGTAGCATTATACGGAAGTGAAACGTGGGTGATAGGGGCTGTAGAAAAGAAGAGGATAGAAGCTTTTGAAATGTGGTGTTATAGGAAAATGTTAAAGATTAGGTGGGTGGACAAAATAAGTAATTTAGAGGTTCTTAGGCGAGTGGATGAAAAAAGAAGTATATGGAAGCATCTTACCAAAAGAAGGGATAGGCTGGTGGGGCATATCCTAAGACATCCAGGTATTGGACTATTAATAATGGAGGGTAATATTGAGGGAGTAAATTGTAGGGGGAGGCAAAGATTATATATAAAGCAAATTACAAAAGATGTATTGTGTTACAGGTATGTAGATATGAAACGACTTGCGCAAGATAGAACAGGTTGGAGAACTGCATCAAACCAGTCGAGAGACTGACGACAAAAGAAGAGAAGAACTTTGATACAAAACAAGACATTAACGGTAATAGATGAATAATTGTTTTAGTTATATTTTATGGTTTAATCATTTTATGTTCCTATGTTTATATAAGTCTTTTATTTTTGAAGTTTAAAGTTTCATTTAGCAGTCTTCTTAATGATTTATCAATTTTTGGTGCTTTATTTATGTGTTCATTTTTTATAAAAGAAAATAAATACTACAACTGATCAATTTTATAAAATTTTAAAACAACAGTTTGTTGTGACAAGAAAGCTAACTAAAGAAACTTAAATGAAAACATTAAGACAATTAATAATACATAGTCACTTGAGCCATGAGTTTGCCCTTGTTTGCAATGAGGGGTAAAAAGGGAAAAGCATCAGTAAGCATGCGCGACTTTAATTTCAGTATGACAAACATAACAACTTATACTATACCCAGAGCATATACAGTATATCGCGGAACCTTTTGTAGGTTAACTGTACAAATATAACTGTTTGTTACCGTAAACACAAATGTCGGTTTCTCGAAAACGTGGTCGAACTATTCAGTGCTGAACGCAATGTAATAAAATGTTGTGAAGTTGAAGTTAAACAAAAATGCCTATCCGTGCCTTCTAACAAAAGCCGTGAGCGAGCGGCTAACTACTGTGATGTTTCTCTTTCCACAATTCGAAAAATAAAGAAGGAAATTAAGAATGTGAAGAAGCTATGCTTTAAGAGTTTTGTTGACACCTGGTAAAAAAAGAAAACGGTTAGGTAGATACTAGAGAGACTGATAATGAAAACACCGATGACGGCAATAGTAAGGAAGGTGATTCATTCGTAATTACAGTAAATCAAACATTTCTAGTCATGTAAGCTACAAGCAATATTACAGGTCATATTTATTTCTTATAAGGTTTATGAAGAAAACATTTTCTCGGAATAAACCACAGCTTACAAAATGTATCTAGAAAGTGCATGATAGTGAAATGTACAAGTAGTGTCTCACTGTTGAGGTTGGCAGCACTGCAGATATTTCACTTTCCTTCCTCACAGCCCATACATACACAAAGGCAATCTCATGACTTCAGTATCTATACTAATATACTACATATCAAAAGACAAATAAATCAATAAACAAAACTTAGAACCCAAATTATTATGAACATTAATTAAATCCTAGCAGAAAAAAAAACTTTACGATCTTTTGAGCAATAAATATTTGAAATATCCTTTGTGGTGAAGAGCTACACCACACTAGAAAGGTCCTAATAAGCTGCATAAAAAAGCAGCTAATCAAGAATGTTATTAATATTTTACATTGGTTTTTTTTTTTTTTTTGTTTAACGTCCGACTCTTCTGCAATTACTGCTAATGCAGATGGTGAAGGATGAAATTTTTTTTGTAACGTATGAAAATATGCCGTGCCTGAATGGAATTCAAACCCAAGACCACATGATGAGAGACGAGTACATTACCAACTATGCCACTGCAGCCGGCTTTACATTGGTAATTATTGATATTATTTAGAAGTATTTTTATAATAAATCATTTTTTCTTTACATAGATCTAATTATTATTTAAAAGTATTTTGTTTTTTAATAAATAATCTTTACTTAAATCTAACAAAAGTTTTTATATGATGAATTAAAGTTAGAATTAAATTGTAGAAGTATGTTTTAAAAACTAAGTATTTTAATAATATAAAATGAATTAAAAGAGATGAAACAATTCAGATTTTAATATCAATGATTATTTCACCTTCATTATAAGGCCGGTTGGTTCTCGGTAGCGCACAAATCTGAGATCGTAACGTCTGAAGTGCTGCTTAAGCGAAACGAGACTGCGTCTAACGTAAGTAAGTACATAATTAAATATCAACAGTGTTAAGTGTAAAGAGCATGTCTATAAAAATTAGTTAACAACATATCCGTCCAACGCAGCGCATGCTCGTCTAAAACGATATAAAAAATAAATACATCGATATTTCTAGATGCAATAAATAACAAACAAGCAAAAACTTTTCCTTCTGTTTTGTTTTTTATTTTAACATTTATATACCGTGTTTGAAAAGTATGTGAAGGATCAGTGGGAGGAAAAGCAACGCACTGATAGCTATTGTGATGTTACCATAGCAACTATTTACTCTTCAATAACCTGCACCTTAACATCCAATACAAACGCCTGATAGTTGTTATTCCAATTAAAAGGATTTAATCCTATCAATTATTATTGCTGTTTTCCCTGTACTGATATTTCATTTTCATCCAAGTTTAATTTTAAGACTCTTAAATGGAAATTTAAATACGACATCAATACTGTATAAAATATTAAATGTACTGTACTTACAACCCTCTTGAACACACTTAATGCCCTATTAATTTTCAATTGGTTTAATAATTTCCTCTCTTTTATTACATATTTTTAAAGTTTAAGGAAATTATGTAACATTAAAACAACAAAGTTGTTGTGCACAGAGTTTCTCCTTAATTAACTTTGTTTTCGCCAGACCAAAAATAATTTTATAATAATTAGATGTTCTTAAAAAACAAATAAACAACTTAACTTTTTTATAAACCTATAAAATTAACAAAATGAAATGTTAATTCCATTTAACGCCAATAAAAATACAATCATGTTCCAGACAGAATATTTAGAATAAATTGTCAATCGTGGACCCCACTAATAAATGAATTAAATCTTTGAGGACCTTTGATTATGTCTTTAAATTAAAATTATACCTTGGACTTTTACTTTACTAGTGTTTGTAATTTAATTTAAATCTGTAAAAAAACCAATTAAAGGTAAAGAAAACAAGAGAATAAAAATACGATAAAATCACGATTTTTTTTTGTTTTATGATGATTTAACCCTTTCAGTGCCAACGTCTAGAAAACAGGACGTCGATATCTTATGTAGTTCCATCGTCCGGTTTATCGGACGGCCGTAAGTTATGTATAAAGTGCCAACGTCCGGATGACCGAACGTTTACAAAAATTACTGTTTTTAAACAAAAATTAATGGAATAATGTATTTTAAGACCGCCTCTGAGACGTACTGCCTAGGACGCTAGCCTACAAAGCGGAAGGTCCCAAATTCTATTCCCGGCTAGGGTCTGGAAATTTTGAAACGTTAAAACCACCGTTACAATACTAAAACCGACAGTAGTCGCAAATAACCAAGCTGTCGATGTTACTTTAAATACAGTAACCAAAAAATGCATTTTGAATTTTTCTAGTGTTACAACGATTTATGAACTCAATATAAATTTATTTTTAACAGGAAATTTTATTTTTCTGTAACATTAAAAGTTTGATTGGCAATGGCAGGCGTACACCTGCAAATTTAGTCATAATAAGGGTTGGCACTTTCTGTACATCCTTACATAAATTATATGGCACTTTAGGATCAAACTTTTAAAAATTGTTTGGGCACTGAAAGGATTAAACTTATTTTCACCAGCCAGTCACAGACCCCTTGCAAACCCTTCATGGACCACCCTTTGGGAACCACTGGTGTAGGGGGGTGTATGAACCCGGTTTCTCCAGTCCTCTCTGCACCCTGTCAATCTCTTTATGTTTTTTAACAGTTTAGAACTAGATCTACCAGAAAAACATTAAATTATGACAAAAAAATTATTTCAATGAAAAAAGTTTAGTTTTTATCAGGTTTACCCTAAAAGTTAACATGTCGCCAAGAACAAATATTTTTCATATTTTTATACTGCTTGTTTTAGTGTAAAAGGAATTTTTTTTTTAATATCTGCTTCACTATATTTAATATTCTGTTTTTGGTGCAGCTTTCTGACCAGCTGTTGATGGGAAATTAAACATGTTTGTGTACATTTTGTTTTTCATTAGTGTCTTTTTCCATAAATTCAGATTTTTAACACCAAGGTACGTTTTTCTAAGAAACCATTTAACTTACCAAGCTAAAATGTTTACCATGTGCATGCACATTCACTAACATTGTTTTTACTTCCTCAGGTGCTCAAAAAATTAGTAATATGCAACAAAAAATTAATAATATGCAAAAAAACGTAGAAAAAAAATTGTAAAAATTTTATGTTATTCGTTATGCTTTTAAAAACTTTATGGTCCAACAGATTAAATTGAAAAAATATCAGTAGCTAAAACCACCCCACAACTATAAGTGTGTAAAGTTACATTTTCGTAACTTTCACCAATCCTATGAAAAATGTACCTAAAAATAGCAAATTTAACATTGGCAGGATACAAAGTACAGTCTCCCCTTAAAGGGAACCTTTTTACAAATAAATTTTTAGAGGGATAATATTTGAAAATATCTTATAGGGTATACAAATTTTAGTTAACGAGTACCAATTGATGAAAATCATTAAGTTTTTTAAAAAATGAATCTTTTTCTAAATTTTAGACTAAAGTATAAATAGGAACCACAGGCAGTAAGTATCATTTCTTAGCTTTATATACAAAAACATAAAAATCTACAAGCAATTTATCTTAAAATAAATACACATAAAAAACTACAAATCATTACAGTAAAGCTCATTTACTAATTAAAACTTGTGTGTAAATCTAAATACTATTTTAACAATTCTTAATTAGTTCTATTTTCCATTTTAAATGTACAGCTAACATGGGAATTAGATGATTAAAATTTTACAAATTAACCAAAATAAAGTAAAAACAGTATTTTTAAAAGCAAAGATACTTTTACTTTCTCTTGCCTATATGAATACATAGGAAGGAAAATATCGTTTTCAAAATCGAAATATATTTTTCGAAATAGAGTTTTCACCGGATCTACACGTTTTCAGACCCCCAGAACCCAAAAAAAACGTGTTTTTAGCGATTGGTCTGTATGAGTGTGTGTATACAGAATATCTCAAGAACGGAACATCGTACGAACTTGAAACTTCAAGCTTAAGTTACCTACCACTACCGGACCCGACACTAACATTTTCATCAAAATCGGTCAACTGGAAGTAGTAGTTTATTCGTGTAATTTTTCTCTTTTTTACGATTTTCTCAAAAACTGGTCCTATGATTTTTTTTAAAATCGCCTGGTTTACTAAATTTGTATGCTCTACAAGATAGGGTAGGCGCCATGTTTGCTGAAATTCTTGGTAGAGCTGTTTTCACCTAAAAAAATTGTTTTTATAAGATTACGGCTTTAATATGCATTTCAAAGCAAAAATGTATATGGCAAAAGTTGTAGAGAATTTAAAATTCTACAACTTTCATTTAAACAATTGTTTGTATAACGCTTAGTTTAGCGGTAATTAGCGATTTTCTGTTTTGTTTTTCCTCACAATAACGTGTAAAAAACTGATTTTTTTAAGATTTAAGTCTCAGCATGCATTTTACAACAAAAGTGTACATAATTAAATTTATAGAAAATTAAAAGATCTACAACTTTAATTTAGAGCAATTACTCTACAGAGCCTAGTTTAGCATGAAAGAGTGATTTTCCGTATTTTTAAGCCAAACTGAGGTCGATTTTCATTTTGCGTCTTTCACTCATGATTAAAATTACGTTATGTTTATTGAGGTTAGTTTTTTGTTTATTTCTAATGTTTTATTACTAATGTTAGGTTTATTGTTAATTATTTGCATTGGCAAGACAAAGTTGTGTGTGTTTCACACCACTTTTTTATTTTGTTTTTAACATCAGTTTACTAATAATACTTTTTTGTGTTTAATCTTTACATTATCCATAGGGATATCTTCTGTAAGGAAATTTTGCTGTTTATTATCATGCTTTTCGTTTATTTCAAGAATTTTATAGTTTTTGATAGCCGTACTGTAATGTTTAGTTTAAAAATAAAGATTCAATTACAAAAAAATACACATCAGTGTACAATTTATACGTTGTGATTTTGCCCACCACAGGAATCAATCCCATCAAATAGATTAAATCCATTGCTTAGAATATGGGGTTTTAAGTATGTGCCTACTACAAAACTTACTTAAGTTCCCTAATGGAAAAAATATTTCGACTAAACAGAAACAAAAATTCACCTAATGAAACTTCTGATTCCTTATTAAATGGAAAAATTCCTAAATTGAAAAATACATTCATTAGATGATTCAACAATTAATAGACAGCAGTAAAAAGCACACATGAATTGGATCCTGATCGTATAACAAAATAAAAACTTGGAAGAGTTGATTCTACAAAAAATTTCAAATTGCGTGACTACTTCCAAAAAAACCCCGTTCAGGGACTTACTCAGAATAAATGACATTCTTTTAAAGTTTAAATTTACAGATTAATATATTTTATTTTAGGATGAATAGAATACCATACACTAAATTTTTCCATATCTATAACACTTTCTCACATTACTATACAAATAAAATAATACAGAACAAATTATTTGATTAATACTAAATAACAAGACTGCCCATAACAGACAGGTGGAGTGTCAAATTATTTATGCTCAATCTGTTCTTTGCAGGGCTAAAATAAATAGTTCTGTTTCTTATCACATGGTCAGTCAATTAAATGACTGAATCATTTTGGAACAGAAGAGAAAGAGGTGTAAAAGACACTAATCAGAATTATCTCCTCTGAAAGTAATGAATTTCATTATACAGCCAGACCCTGTGGTGAATGAAGTGAAGGTGTCATTTGCAGAGTGAAAAATATGTGCTTTTCAGAGGGTCCGGCATGTTGATAAGTGTACTTTTCCACTCAGTGAGGAAGGCATGGTAAACCGCGTCACTCCTCGTTTTACTTAGTAAAACCTCTAGAGGTTCAAACCAGCCTTTCGGCTGATGACCTAAACAACAACAAGACTATATTACATACCTATATAAACATTATTAAAAAATTTAATGATTATGTCATGTCAAATAGTAAAACTTGTAGTGGAATAACTTTAAATGAAAAGTTACAAGTATAATAACTTTTATTACAAAGCTTTTTGAAAAACTGATATTAAATTGTTGTCTCAAACATATGGAGAAGATATTATTTTAACGAGAAATTTTCTGTAGAACCTAATTAAAATCTTATCTAAGTCCATTTTCATTCTGACACATGACATGTTTCATATAAAAAAACATTCCGAAAAAGCTTTTAAATACAATTTTATTTTTACAATATTACAGTTCTGTAATAGAAAATTGACATTTTTATTAATTTTTTTTAACTCCCTGCTTTGTACATGAATATGACTGAAATGTACCAAACATCTTTTGAGATTAGAATGAATCAATAATTTTAAACATACATTCGACACATTTATATAATAGGTAGTTTAGCAAATGCTACCTTTACTTACTTATTCTATATCGTAATGATAACTTTCAGAAAGTCCCCCACTCTAATCTCACATATTATTACAGTAAACCTTCGCTTCTTCAACACTGTGTACAGTAGCGTGCAAATTAATCTGAACACAGGGAGTTTTTGTTTTTTCCTATGTTGTGGCTACACTGCTAACCACACACATTCTGTAAGCTGTCTTGCAGTGTGAAGTTGTTGTTCTTTGTCTCTATAGCAATTTCGTGACATAAGTAGTGATTTATACAAGTGTATTTCATTTTTTTATGACAAATTCATATATTGTTTTTGTGTCTGTTTACATAATATATTGTAACAATAGATGTAACTCCAAGAAAACGTTCAAAAATTGTTTCTCTCTCTCCGAGTATACCGGTATGACACAACAACAAATACCTTCAGAGTGTGGCGTTGAACTAGGGACAGTGAATGCTATATTAAAACAATTTGGAGAAACTCATTCCTTTTCACCTCGAAGGAAAGGAAATGTGGCCGTAAAAGAAAAACCACTGCAACTCAGGATTGGTTATTAGTGAGAACAAGTAAAGTGAATCCAAAATTAAGTGTTGTGAACTTAAATCGACAGCTTGCAGCCAGTGGAACGAATTTGCATGTGACAACTGTTAGACGCCGACTTCTTGATGCTGGACAGAAAGCTCGTTGACCGGCTAAAAAACAACTTTTGACCCAAGCAATGTGCAAAAAACGGTTATTGTTAAGTCAAAGCACATGCTAAGTGGACTGTTGCAGACTGGAAAAATGTAATGTTCTCCAATGAATCCCATTTTACGTTCAGGCGCAAAAGGATACTGAAGATGTGTACAAGATACACAAAAGCGCTATAAATATTGGTAAGTGTTTTATGTTACCGTATTCTGGTGGTTAGAAAATATATATTTCAATATATTATTTAAAAGTTTAATTATAATTAACTATAAAATGAGCAATATTTATTCATTATTCAATTTTAAATTACCAATAATTCTCAATACAGGATACTTTATTATAATACTAATATATCATTTTTATCTTTTATTTAAATTAATAACCCCTTTACTTAACCTAGATTCGAACAGCTGACAACACAAGTTAAGAAATGTTTTAAAAAATTACTTTAATTAGAATCTGAAGTATTCTACAAATCAAAATGTATTTTCTATCCAAGAAGAGAAATAAGATGGAAGACAGAAATCCTGAGAAAAATTAAAATGGAAAATTTAGGGTCAGAAGTAATAAAAGAGATGTTTCAGAACGGAAAAAAGGATAACTAACAGATTCTATAAGAAACAGAAAAAATCAGTTTTATAAACATATAGTTTTGTAAAATGGAACAGAAAATATTTACAAAACAATTATCTGAAAGTTACAAAATTTACAAATTTCAGTGTTATGGGTATGAGGAATTACGAGAGAAGTAAAAAAAAACCCACATATGGCAACAAGAATGGCCATAATACTCCACCCTTTCAAAAAACAAAGCTAAAATGGAAGGAGCATGTTAAGAAAAAGGAAGAACTACTAACAGTTTAGTGTACCCATTGATAGAGTGGTCAGTTTATCACTGGTTTCTATGCCAGGGTTCACAGGTTTGGTTCCTAGCCAGGTCTGGTATTTTTACATCACCTCATATAACCACCTATAGCCCATCTACTGTAAGAATACTCCGCGCGAGGCAAGCACCTATAGGTTGTAAACAAAAATTACACTACACTAGTTGGCGCATATCTACCTCTCCGCCTGACAATAATCTTGCACTAGGTTACATCATAAAAATATCTACATCCGGCTAAAATAAACATTATCCTTTAAGCATTTTCAATTATACCGTTCTGATTACTTGTAATTATTGTAGTTTCATGAAGACTTCTTAATTAATTATTTTAAACATTACATTTAACAAAACAACTTTTTCTACTTTTTAATGTTTACCGCTTTTATGTTTAAAAAACTCAAACACATTCACTACCGGTATCACGCATGTTAAGAAAACACAGCTTACAAAACTTTTCAACTTCAGTCTACGAAGAAAATCGAAACGAACCGATACAATTCCAAAAGATAACTGATGAAACTAAAAATGAGTTAAACACGGGCAAGGGCAAGCAGTTGTATTAAATTAGTCTCAGACATTAATTATCTCAATGATATGAAATGATAAACAAGGAATCTTTAGAATTGTTTACTCTCCTGTTATAATTCAAGAGAATTAGTCTTATATTACTTGTGACCAAAAATAAAATAAAACTGAGTTTTTAATAGAAACCTACTAATCATAAATAATAATGTAATAATAGTAAATAATGTAACGAAAAATAACAATGTAAGAATAACAATAGTAACATTTTTTAGTTATTAATGGTAAACTAATGTTCGATTTATAAAACATTTTCTAACAAATGAATTTAACGTGTTTTTATTATACATACTAAGCTTAGAGCGAATAATTAGTGCTTTATGTAATTTTGTTTTTGATCATGCTGTGCATATTTTTAATTAATGCGCATGCTCACTTGTATTGGTGGTTGCCTACGTCGGAGTACTCTTAGCGTAGACAGACTCTACACAAAAACCACGGCTTTTGCGGGAATCATTACCCAATAAAAATAATAATAAAGTACAGGGTTATCATAAAAGAATGGTGCAATTTCAAACATGGTTTAAAGAAAAACCGAATTATTTACAGTTAATGTTGTTTATTCATCTAATTTGTTGTCTCAAACAGTTTTTTTACATAATTAAATTTATGTGCGCCCTTAGTCGCTCGACAAATGTCCAAACGATACTCAACTTCTCTCCCAACATTCATTAACATTTCTTTGGTTATGGTAGTCATTGCTTCATTAATCCTGTTTTTTAAGTAGTTCAGGTCACGAATTTTTTGTGAATAAACAACGCTTTTGATGTACCCCCACAAGAAAAAATCACAAGGTGTCAGGTCTGGACTCCTTGGAGGCCACAGCATAGGTCCTTGCCGACCTATCCAATGATCTCCAAATTTTTTGTTCAAAGCATCTGTGACCAATGCACTGAAGTGTGGGGGAGCGCCATCTTGTTGGAAATGAAGTTGATGAATGTTTTAGAGTTCTTGAACTCTGACACCTTGTGATTTTTTCTTGTGGGGGTACATCAAAAGCGTTGTTTATTCACAAAAAATTCGTGAACTCTAAAACATTCATTTGAAATTTATTAATTATGTAAAAGAACTGTTTGAGATGACAAATTAGATGAATAAACAATATTAACTGTAAGTAATTCGGTTTTTCTTTAAACCATGTTTGAAATTGCACATTCTTTTATGATAACCCTGTATATAAAATGTATTGGCTGCTTGGTTTTACCTTCGAGCAGTCAATCTTCAATAAATTATTCCTCTACAGGCAAAAGCTAAAACTGGTATGGACATGCCTACAGATACATGGTTGCACCAAAGTAAGCAACCTAAATGCAACCCAAAGGTTCCAAAAGAAAATGCTCAGGAACTCTATAAATACTCTATGGTGTACCCATAACATTGATATTGAATATGATTTACAAACGACTTCAGTAGCTGAAGAGATGTGCAAGTGTGCCAAGAAGCAAAAAGAATATTAACATTGATTTACTTTAACTGTTCGACATTAGTGTAACAGTTAACAGGAGACTGAAAAAGGCCAAGCCTGTCAATTAGACTAAAATTCAAAAAGTTATAAGAAATCAAATTTAAGTTTTCAATAATATTAATTTATCAAATATACATTTTTTAAATACTGTATAAATGATATTATGAAATAAGTGTTAATACCAGTAAATGACTGCATAATTACAGAGGGAGGAATATCACTAAATAACTGTTTCTTGCAGTAGATTAAAATTATGAAATTAAAAATAGAAATGGTCAGGAGAGAGTTTAATAGAAAAAATTAATAATATAAATATAGTTGAAACAATAAAAGAAGAAATTGCTTTGTAAAAAAACGGCAGAGTTAAGATTTCGTAGACAACCCTTGGTGCAGATACAAAATTCCATTTGCAAAAAATTTAGTTTGGTTTGCTATTCCATCTAGTTAAGTGCAAGGAAGGAAGGCAGAAAACAGGTGGCATAAATGAAATTCAAAAAAATTATTCTAGAAACTACAAGAACAGGTAGAGTGAGAGGTGATGTAATTAGGAAATAATTGCAGATGGACGGCCTGAAAAAAAGTTGGAAAGACAAAGCTATGATGGCTTGGTCATGTCAATATGAAAGATTGGACATGAAGAGAAAAAAATGAAGAGGATAGGTCCAATTACAGTAAAATTATGAAAAAGTTGCAATATCAAAAGGAGGAAAAGAGCTGTGTTGGTCCCAACCCGAGAAAACTTGGAAGAGAGATAAATAAAGAAAATAATTTATTTCATTCATTCATTCAATATTAGAAAAAAAAATTTACAAAGTAATTTCTTTAAAAGAAAAATTAAACACGAAAAACAATATTCCACACTTAATTAGAAAAATTTAAACAACGAAAAAATTATTAGTACAAATGAAATGATCAAATCAACATGATAAAACAAACATGATATAGAAAACTTTTAATGAATAATTTCCGACAAAAATTTTACAAAAACGAAATTGATTTATTTTTATTGATGGAAAATACAATTTAATGTTTCATTAGAAAGAAAGTACTAAATAATATCAAAAACAAAATAATTCAACGATGCTATTTCAAAATGTAAAATCATTCTAGAATCAAGACAAATCATGTCGAACAATCAATCTGTACACATTAAAAGAAAGAAATTTAAAACATAATTATATTAAATAATGCTTCATTCTTTACTAAAATAACTTCAAAAGAATAAATATCAGATTTAAGATAACATAAAAATAGAATCATTAAGATAATCCTTTAATACTTACCATGGTTTTTATTAGATAAATTAGCCTTACGTTTTCTATTACGTTCATTAAAACCATCATGGTTCCGAAAATTACTAAAAAATTTATTACCGTTAGCCCAAACTTTTTTATCCATTACGAATGGATTATTAAATTTATCACAATGTTATGATTAAATGTAAAAAATTGAATAAAAAAATTAACCACTACTACAAAAAAACGGTTCAGAAATGTCTATGAATTTAAATAATTACGGGTACAATTTTATAGAGTAATATACAAAAACAATTATAATTAAAAACTCATAAAAAAATATCTTTAAAACGATATTTTAATAATATTTTAACGAATCGAATAAATAGAATACACACGACCCAAAAAAATATCAAGAAGAATAATTTTCAATCCTATATGAATGAACAGGAGTTGAAAAGTGAGCAGGAGTCAGTTGAACAAGCTAGATTACAGTGATCTTTCTTGCAATAAAACAGGAATAAACATTTAACAATCGAAGAAATTGAACCATTTATCAGCAAATAAAATATTCAATAGCTTATAATAACTGATAAAGTTTTATTAAGTGAACCATTGTTTCAAATGACTAATCCATTTGTAAAGGAATAAATGTTAATTACAGAAATCATGATAACTGACTCCTGGCCGTATCAAATAATAGTAAAAAAGTATAATTAAAAATTTATTGTTTTCAAAAGGTTTATTCATCAAAATTAATTGATTTTTAATTATCATTAAGTCAGACTGAAGTACAATAAGTAAATACATAAACGTAATTATTTATTTTGGTTTCACATCCGGCTGTTTTTAGTACTAATGTTACTGCTGATAAAATATGCAAAACATTTTACAGGTTCTTACGAGGGTAGTCGGGTCAAAAAAAATTCATTTATATTTTACGCATGTACTTCATTTAAGAGGAGACTGTACTTTGTATCCCGCCAATGTTAAATTTGCTATTTTTAGGTACATTTTTCATAGGATTGGTGAAAGATACGAAAATGAAATGTTACACATTTATAGTTGTAGGGTGGTTTCAGCTACTGACATTTTTTCAATTTAATCTGTTGGACCATAAAGTTTTTAAAAGAATAATGAATAACATAAAATTTTTTTCTACGTTTTTTGGATATTACTAATTTTTTGAGCACCTGAGGAAGTAAAAACAATGTAGGTGAATGCGCATGTACATGATAATTAAATGGGAAAAATTTTAGCCTGGTAGGTTGAATGGTTTCTGAGAAAAACGTATGTGTTAAAAATCTAAATTTACAGGAAAAAGCACAAATAAAAAACAAAATGTACTACAAACATGTTTAATTTCCCATTAACAGTTGGTCAGAAAGCTGCACCAACAACAGAGAATATTAAAAATTGCGAAGCAGATATTTAAAAAAAAACTTCAATTCTTTTTCCACTAAAACGAGCAATATAAAAACATGAAAAATATTTGTCCTTGGCGACATGTTAATTTTATAGGATAAACCTGACAAAAACTTAAAATATTTTTTTCAATAAAATAATTTTTGTGTCGTAATTTAATGTTTTTGTGTTAGATCTAGGTCTAAACTATTGAAAAACATTAAAAACCCGAAAATCTAAATTTTCAGTCAAAACCATCATACAGTCTCCCCTTAACTTCAATAATAATCTGCATCAATTACAAACAAATTACTTTGAAATAATTGATGTGTAAAAAAGGTATACATGGGTAAAAGGGTGAAATCAATTTTCCACAAAATTACTTATAACTTAGTAAATATAAGAGCAATTAACATGTTTTATATGTTAAATTAACCAGAAAATTCTGTTAGGTACGCCCCTACATGTTTTTCTAAAAGAATTTACTAACTTTTTTAAACTGAACAAAGTTTATGGTCCACCAAGAAAAGGCCTACTTACAAATTTGTAAAAAAAGTATTTTTCTATCATCTTTTACCAAAGAAAAAACTTGACACAGGAGTAAAATAGATGGGAGCTCACTTGATTGCTGGCGTGAGGAATTCGGGTGGAAGAGGATTGTTTGTACGATTCCCCTCCTCCTATAACCTAGTAGTAGTAGTAATACCATTAGTAGGCCTACATGCTCTTCTAAAAATATTACTCACAAACCATTTCGAATAACTACTCTAGTACCAGGCCCCCTTGCACTTAAACCCGCTCTAACTAACAAGTCAGTACCCAACTATACTTTGTTTCAGCTTTTCAACATTCAAAGCGTTAAAAAGCAAAAAAAACCCAATACAATCGAAATAACCATTCAAATATCTCTAACTAGCACACCCTGCGCAGCTTTGCACATGAAACATGTGTAATCAATTTTTACTTTCTCTTGCCTATATGAATATATAGGAAGGAAAGTATTGTTTTCATGTCGATTTTTCACCGGATCTTTACGTTTTCAGACCCCCTGAACCCAAAAAACATGTTTTTAGCGATTGGTCTGTGTGTGTGTGTGTGTGAACAGAATATCTCAAGAACGGAACATCGTACGAACTTGAAACTTAAGTTACATATATCTACCGGACCCAACACGAACATTTTCATCAAAACGGTCAACCGGAAGTAGTAGTTTATTCGTATAATTTTTCACTTTTTTGCGATTTTCTCAAAAACTAGTCCTACGATTTTTTTTAAAATCAACTGGTTTACTACATTTTTTATGCTCTACAATATAGGGTAGGCGCCATGTTTGCTGAAATTCTGCTTGAGGCTGTTTTTATGTAAAAACATTTTCTTTTTAAGATTGCGGCTTTAATATGCATTTTAGCGCAAAACGTTATATAATAAAAGTTGTAGAGAATTTAAAATTCTAGAACTTTTATTTCAAACATTTTTTTGTATAACGCTTAGTTTAGCGGTAATTTGCGATTTTCTGTTTTTTTTCTCACGAAAACGTGAGAAAAATCGATTTTTTTAACATTTCGGCCTTAGTATGCATTTTACGACAAAAAAATATATAATTAAATTTATAGAAAATTAAAAGATCTACAACTTTTATTTAAAGCATTTTTCTCTACAGAGCCTAGTTTAGAGAGAAAGAGTGATTTTCCGTATTTCTAAGCCAAACTGAGGTTGATTTTCATTTTGCGTCTTTCACTCATGATTAAAATTAGGTTATGTTTGTTGAGGTTAGTTTTTTGTTTATTTCTTATGTTTTATTACTAATGTTAGGTTTATTGTTAATTATTTGCACTGGCAAGAGAAAGTCGTGTGAGTGTTTCACACCAGATTTTTTTAAATAAAAATGAAACAAAATTTGTGTAGCTGCTAGATCACTGTATACTTCAATGTACACACAACGTTTTGATTAATTCCCCGGCATATGTCTCTCGTTAGTCTTTATACCTATGTACTATACTTCAACAATAGTTTCAACATTAGTTTTTAGTTAAACACACAACAACATTTTAATCATTTCTCCCGCGTACATCTCTCCCCATCATCAAGCCCCTTCATCTACTTCAACAGCAATATGTACTCACACATATAAATACTTACGAAAATTTTTAATAGGGCCCTTAGGGCTATCATTTTTAGAAATTTTAAAATAAAATATTGCTGTGAATATAAATACAAATATCCTGTCAAAATTTACGAAATCCATTCAGTAGTTTTTGAAATTAGCCTGCACAAAAAACACGCTTTGTCTTTATTATATTAGATAGATAGAAAAATGTTAATCGATTATAAGTTATAAAGGCATCAAAAAAACATTTTAAAAAATTTGAGAGAAACTAGAAAAAAAGCATGCAAAGTTAGAGACCAAGTTCACTTTATGGTTGTATTTTACAAAAAAAAAAAAACACTATTTTTCAACTAGAGCCAAAAACAGAAATTTTCTTGAAAATATATAAAAATCTAAACAAACACAAAATTGATATGGGTATTGTCAAAACTGTTAATGAGAAAAAGACAATTTAAAAAAATGTTTGCATTATAAAAATATACCCTGCCCATAACAGACAGGTAAATTATTTACGCTCAATATGTTAGTTGCAGGGCTAAAATAAATAGTTCTGTTTCTTATCACATGGTCAGCCAATTAAATTACTGAATTATTTAAGAACACAAAAGGTAGAGGTGTAAAAGACACTAATCAGAGTTATCTCCTCTCAAAGTAATGAACTTCATTATACAGCCAGACCCTGTGGTGAATGAATTGAAGGTGTCATTTGCAGAGTGGAAAATATGTGCTTTTCAGAGGGCCTGGCATGCTGATAAGCATACTTTTCCACTCAGTGAGGAAGGCAAGGTAAACCAACTCACTCATCGTTTTACTTAGTAAAACCTCTACAGCTTCAAACCAGCTCTTTGGTTGATGATCTTAACAACAAAAATATACCCTTAATTTTTGGGTACATAACTAATTAAAAATACCCTGAAAGAAAGGATTTTTTATAGTGAAAACCTATGGTGATTATCATCTCCTGTTCAAGGGTTGAGTAAGAAAATCATAGTCTACAAGTCTCAACAAAACTAAAATAGTAGTTTTCTGTCTAAAAGTAATATTAGTGTGTTAGTTCTATAGCAAAAATTACTGTTCCTGCATCAATAATTCCTTCAAATCACTTCTAATACACCCAGGAAGACTGCGCTTAGTACGGAATGCAAAAATATTTGTATTTGCAGACAAAAGATTTGTTTAAATTCCAACCATGACAGGCTTTGCTGCTTTATCGACCTTTTTGTAACTTTACACTACCAACCTAACCCAAATGTTAAAATGATTTTTTTTAAATTCACAAATAATACTAGATATAGATTATTTACAAAAAATGAATAATTTACACATAAGTAACTGTAAATTAACTCTTACAGTGCCAGCGTCCTAATATTAGGACGTCAGCAGTCAACTAAAAAATGCCAACATCCTTTTATTGTAAAAGATTCATTGAATTTTTATTTTTTGCTCTATTTTTATTTATACATTATTTTTATTTATATATTTCACGAAGATATGCAGAAACTTTGGGAGCTCATTGTACATGTAAAAATAATGAAAAAGTTTACATAAACATAGGTCCGGAAATGCTTTGTTACCGAGTTACGGCTAGTGAAAGATTTCGCCCGGCTTTCAGCTCACCAGGTGAAATGAGGTCTTCCTGAAATTCTTGTAAGGTAGGTTAAGGGGCGAATTCAATCATTTCTCATGGTTTTTTACCTGATAAATTGAATAAAACAGGTCCTAGAACTGTAGGTTAAATAGTTTTTGAGAAAACCAGTGTCAAATGCATAAAATGGAATGAAAAATATATTTTCTTATCTTTGAGCAACAATTACTTTGTTATTTCACCAACAATAAAAATTTTATATAAAACTTGTAGAAAATTTTATGCTTGAAATGCACCGCAATATTTTTTTACCTATTTTAATAAGGAAATGCAGAAAATCACTAACTGCTGCTAAACAAAACGTTGTAGAAAACTAACGTTTGGAATAAAAGTTGTAGGTTTTTAAATAGTCTACAAACTTTGATTATACAGAGTGATTCACGAAGATATGCAGAAACTTTGGGAGCTCATTGTACATATAAAAATAATAAAAGAGTTTATATAAACATGGGTCTGGAAACGGTTGCCCAAAGATGAAAAAAATGTGTTTTCACTCCATTTTATGCATTTGACACTGGTTTTCTCAAAAACTATTTAACTTACAGTTCTGGGATCTGTTTTATTCAATTTATCAGGTCAAAACCCATAAGAAATGATTGAATTCGTCCCTTAATCTACCTTACAAGAATTACAGGAAGACCTCATTTCACCTGGTGAGCTGAAATCCGGACGAAATCTTTCGCTAGCCGTAACTCAGTAACGAAGCATTTCCAGACCCCTGTTTATGTAAACTTTTTTCATTATTTTTACATGTACAATGAGCTCCCAAAGTTTCTGCATATCTTCGTAAATCACCCTGTATTAATGCTGATTGTTTCTTGTGTTTATAGTATTATACATTCATTTTTAATTTACAAACTTTTAATGTAATTATTAGATATTAGGAGGTTCAACAGTAGATTAGTACGTACTTTTCAAAGTTAAAAATCTGGTGTGAAACACTCACACAACTTTCTCTTGCCAATGCAAATAATTAATAATAAACCTAACATTATTAATAAAATATTAGAAATAAACAAAAAACTAACGTCAAAAACATAACCTTATTTTAATCATGAGTGAATGATGCAAAATGAAAATCAACCTCAGTTTGGCTTAGAAATACGGAAAATCACTCTTTCTCTCTAAACTAGGCTCTGTAGATAAAAATGCTTTAAATAAAAGTTGTAGATCTTTTAATTTGCTATAAATTTAATTATATACACTTTTGTCGTAAAATGCATACTAAGGCCGAAATGTTTAAAAAATCAATTTTTCTCACGTTTTCGTGAGAAAAAAACAGAAAATTGCAAATTACCGCTAAACTAAGCGTTATACAAAAAACTGTTTGAAATAAAAGTTGTAGAATTTTAAATTCTCTACAACTTTTGTTATATAACGTTTTGCGCTAAAATGCATATTAAAGCCGCAATCTTAAAAAGAAAATGTTTTTACGTAAAAACAGCCTCACGCAGAATTTCAGCAAACATGGCGCCTACCCTATCTTGTAGAGCATAAAAAATGTAGTAAACCAGGCGATTTTAAAAAAAATCGTAGGACCAGTTTTTGAGAAAATCGCAAAAAAGTGAAAAATTATACGAATAAACTACTACTTCCTTCCGGTTGACCGATTTTGATGAAAATGTTCGTGTTGGGTCCGGTAGTGATATGTAACTTAAGTTTCAAGTTTCAAGTTCGTACGATGTTCCGTTCTTGAGATATTCTGTTCACATACACACATGCACGCACGCGCACACACACACACACACACACACAGACACATACACACAGACCAATCGCTAAAACCAAATTTTTTGGGTTCAGGGGGTCTGAAAACGTATAGATCCGGTGAAAACTCGATTTCGAAAAATCGACATGAAAACAATACTTTCCTTCCTATATATTCATATAGGCAAGAGAAAGTAAAAAACTAAAAATTGGATTTCAAAAATATTTATCGCAGTATTTTTATATTTTACAGAACGTAAATGAGTTTAGATGACTTTGTAGATAATGAAATCATCTTTAAAAGAAGTTGGTAACATAATTTTTAGTGCAATTTTTTTAAATTAAAAAAGAAAGTTTCACAAAATATATGTTTATGCAGAAATTTTTATTTTTGTATTGTTTTAAGTTACCTTTCTTTAAAAATAGCCAAATTATGGATAGACATATAAAATGCAACAAATCGCACAAAAATAGGCTGGCATTTTAAGCGGTACCTAATGGTAAATACATAGCGTTTTTCAGTAGGGACTCGAATATTCTCCTGGCACTGTAAGGGTAAATAAAACACATAAAAATAACATGAAAGTTGAGGTTAACTGATCTATTATAGCATTTTAATGACCAGCTTTTTGGTCAATTCAAAATACATATTTTTTGTCAAATAAGACATAGGTTATATTTTTTTTTAAATTTAAAGAAGTATACGTATACAGAATCTTTGCCCATAACAGACAGGCGTAGAGTCAAATTATTTACTCTCAATCTGTTCGTTGCAGGGCTAAAATAAATAGTTCTGTTTCTTATCACATGGTCAGCCAATTAAATGACTGAATCATTTAAGAACACAAAAGGTAGAGGTGTAAAAGACACTAATCAGAGTTATCTCCTCTCAAAGTAATGAATTTCATTATACAGCCAGACCCTGTGATGAATGAAGTGAAAGTGTCATTTGCAGAGTGGAAAATATGTGCTTTTCAGAGGGCCCGGCATGCTGATAATCATACTTTTCCATTCAGTGAGGAAGGCATAGGTAAACCACCTCACTCCTTGTTTTACTTAGTAAAACCTCTACAGGTTCAAACCAGCCTTTCGGCTGATGACCTAAACAACAATACAGAATCTAGTTAATTTTAATATATAAATATTTCAATTTTTTAAAGTTCCAATACAGAAACAAATTCATTTCCTAGTAGCCTCACATTTTACTTTGATTGAAATATTTTTAATTAACTTCAATTTACATGATAACGGGCATAAAATTTTTATTGTATATTTTAATAGACCATTAATAACTGTTAATGTTACCAGAATTACTAAAAACTAGTTTTTAATTTAAACCATTTTATGATTTTTTTTCTTATATTTAAAACGCGTTTAAATCAACTAATAACAAGTCATATATTTCATTTGATAAATAGTTAAAAAATCATGGATCATGGAAATCATTAATATGGAAAAATTTACTAAATATTTTTGAAATAGTTTTAAAATATCAGTAATGTCTATAGGTCTCTTTTTAGTCAAACTATATAGAGTAAAATAAGAATGCCAAATTACTGGCAGACCTGACATTCTGAAAAACAATTACACACATAACCCAAACTAATTTCTAATTTAACGGAACACTACTCCATACAACTATTCATATACTTTACGTACACAAATAGATGACCCACTTCAAAAACAGTACTCATCATTTGGATAAAATACATTGAAAGATTAAAAATGTATTGCTGAAAGACTCAAATAATAAAAACCTTGTCCTACAAAACTTAAGAAATCTGTAGCAACACTTATAAAAACATCAATTTTACACAACGTACATTCTCAACAACTTTTGGCATTTCAAATAATTCATATTAGTTAGATGATAAGAAAAATATAGAATAATATTGTTAAAGATACTTAAACTCTATATAACATGATTAAGAAACATACATACTAATTATACATATGATCCTAACTACCAATTACGAAACAGAATTAAAACCACGATTCTTATACTTCAAGTAAACAAATAAATGACCCACTTCAAAATTTGTTCATGTAATTTTGGATAATCTAATAAGAATGCTTAAATTATTAAGCTGCTAGAAGATCTTCAATACTTTAAGACAAGTGTGTATACATATATATAAATCCTATAAAAACAAAGTAATTTGTAAACACTCTGAATACTTTGATACACAAATTTTGAATATCTTTAATTTCCTACTTTTTCAATTATCAAAAGTGTCAGATAAAGAATCCCGTACTCTTCATAACATCTGCTTTATTTCAATAATTTCCTAATTTACAAACGAGTTACATATTAAAAATGAAAATAATTAAGGAAAACCTTGCCAATGTAAAAAATATCTAGGAAGTACCGTATTCGCCAGATGACAACTGCTAATATAAAAACAAACAAGCTGCTACTTGAAAAATCTTTGACGTAAGTATAAAAGAAATATAGCTTATATTTAATTTGTCAACTTCAGAGACACAGAAATGTACAAACTCTATTTAACGAAAAAGTTTAATGTTACTATCTGAACACAGCAATTCCTTATAGGCTAGATTATTTTGATGAGGATCGCTTACCTTCTGTAACCGTAACATCTACACCAGATTTTAAGCTGGAACCAGTAGACGACATGATATAACAATAAAGGTTCTTAAAACAAACCTAAGTCACTTAGGTTAATATAAATTATTTATTTCAAGTGTTTTATTTTAATAAAAATAACCGTCAACAACAATACGACACAACTCAAACATCAAAAGCCACTACTGTCTATGAGGCAGTATTTTTCTTGAGTAAACGATATATATCGAATCGAGATAAACGTAATACGTTAACTTTATTTCAAATATCGATAAGCTGGGTTTTTTCCTTACAAAAAGTACATAAATGCACTTTTTAATTATAGAAAAATAATATTTCAAAAGTATACTTCAATTTAAGTTAAATAATACCATATATATAAAAATTTTTGGCGCGTTTTTGTATATGATATCTAACATGGAGACGAATCGATACTACATCCATAGAGTATACATAAACATTTTCTTAATTTCTATGTAACTCAAATGTAATGGTGGTTTCTACCGCCTTTTAATAAAAACATTTTATCGTAGTACAATACAATTTTTCTTTCTGAATACGATGTCAACCCACTTTCGTCCAACCATTCTAAATTAATAGAAACAATAAATGCAATGGGATTTCTCCTCATATTCCATCACATTAGAAATATAGTTTTATTCATCCAGACATTTAATTTATGTCCACAGTAAATGTATTTTGGTAAATAATACAAAATGAGGCTGTATACAAACAAAACAAAACAGTTAAATAATTTCGTCGACCTTTAAGCTTACTGGATCAAAAATCTTGACTATTCTAACTTCAGCCTCATAATCTAGCTATATATCATATAACTTTGATATAATCTCTTCAAAAATTATAATAATGCACATAGTACTTAAATGTTATACTCCAATAGTATGTAAAATTAATGTTTCCGTGGAATGTAGTCCCTTCATTAAAGGTTAAGCCTCCAGCGATACTCATAGATGATTTTTTTCTTGAAGCATTGACAATATATAGCCTCAAGTATTTCTTCATCTTCACTTAACTGTGATTTCTTCATATCTTTACTTAACTGTGCCTCAAATCTGTCATCATAAAGTGCAAAATGCTGGTGCACATTCACATTAAAATGTCTTTTAATTTATGTTGTAGTGATAAGCAGTAAGTTCGGTAAAATTTATTTTAATGAACAACAAATTCTTTTGTTTTGATAATAAGCCCAAACACTGACTTGAACTCCTAAAAGTCTTACCAAGTAAAACAAGTAATGAGGTTGCATACTGTTATACCCCTTATTTTTTAAATAGTCTTTATATTTTTATACTTTTTATCCCTAAAAGTCTATTAGATTAAAATGAAATGCTTACATTTCTTTTCTATGCTTGACAACTTCATTTATTCACCACATGGTCTGAATGTACAGTGAAATCCATTATTTTCAGAAACGATAACACTGATTAGTGCTTTTCTCTGTCCTTTCAAGTTTTAATTGAAAAAACCAATTAAAACCTGCTTGTCTTAAAGCAGGTTTGGATTGAACTGGGCTCAATTGAATCGAGCATAAGAAAAGAAACATCTTTGCTTTTTATAGACAGTTGCTTTTAATGGCAGTTCAATGGGAAAATTCCATCTTCTCGTGGTATGAATTAAAATATTAATCAAAGGTAACAGAACTATCTAATCTTCAGTTAACAATTACAGATTCAGATCAAAATTGTATAGGTACCTTAATACTTAGAGGAATGAGCCAGAGGTTCATCCTAAATAAAATACCTACATTGTGTTTTCTTTGTTGGATTAGGGCTTGCACTGTTTTTTACTTTCTCTTGCCTATATAATATATAGGAAGGAAAGTATTGTTTTCATGTTGATTTTTTGAAATCGAGTTTTCACCGGATCTACATGTTTTCAGATCCCCTGAATCCAAAAAACATGTTTTTAGCGATTGGTCTGTATGTGTGTGTATGTGTGTCTGTGTGTATACTGAATATCTCAAGAACGGAACATTATACGAACTTGAAACTTCAAACTTAAGTTACATAGCACTAGAGGACCCGATACAAACATTTTCATCAAAATCGGTCAACCGGAAGTAGTAGTTTGTTCGTGTAATTTTTCACTTTTTTGTGATTTTCTCAGAAACTGGTCTTACGATTTTTTTAAAAATCGCCTGGTTTACTAAATTTTTTATGCTCTACAAGGTAGGGTAGGCATCATGTTTGCTGAAATTCTTGGTGAGGCTGTTTTCACGTAAAAAAATTGTTTTTTTTAAGATTGCGGCTTTAGTATGCATTTTAGCGCAAAAATGTATATAATAAAAGTTGTAGAGAATTCAAAACCCTACAACTTTTATTTCAAACATAGTTTAGTGGTAATTAGCGATTTTCTGTTTTTTTCTCACAAAAATGTGTGAAAAATCGATTTTAAGATTTCGGCCTCAGTATGCATTTTGCGACAAAAGTGTATAATCAAATTTATAGGAAATTAAAAGATCTACAACTTTTATTCAGAGCATTTTTCTCTACAGAGCCTAGTTTAGCGTGAAAGAGTGATTTTCCGTATTTTTAATCCAAACTGAGGTAGATTTTCATTTTGCGTCTTTCACTCATGATTAAAATGAGGTTAGTTTTTTGTTTATTACTAATGTTACGTTTATTGTTAATTATTTGCATTGGCAAGAGAAAGTTGTGTGAGTGTTTCACACCAGATTTTTATTTATGTAAATGGCCTCTGTAATACTGACTTTCATAATAAGATCATGGCAAATGCTGATGACATGATCTTCTATTATAGCACTGATGATGAAACTATAACTAAATAATATATCAGTCAAGATCTTAAGAAATTCAATTGGTGGTTTACTTGTAGTTCTTTAGTCTTAAGTTTTAAAATTAAATACGTGGTTTTTAACCTCTGTAAAAAAATTCTGATTAAATTTTTTTAATAAAATTATTCCGACTCATATGAGGAGAATGAACGATGTACTTGTATGAGATTTGAAAAATTGAGTCAATGAATTATCTTGTCATATTGCTAGATTCATACATTACCAACAAACATGATCAAGTCAAATGCGTTTAAACCAATTGTTTAATGTAAGAAATAGGTTAACCATGTAAGAAACTCTTTATTTTCCAGACACAGCATTTAACACAGGTGGAGTCATGTTTGCCCTTTGATTCGGTATGTCAAAATGAAACATTATTCTTCTACTGAGGCTTTAACTGTCACTCAAAAGCATTTTATGAAACTCATATCAAATTACCCATGTACAACACAGTCATTTTAATTTTTTAGAAATTAGAATTTCCTCCCATTAAGGTATATATGTATAAAGTTTTTATAGTTTTCTACAATAGGAGTATAAATTTTGCACCTTATGGTACAGAATTCTATAACATTTGCAATAAATTAAGAGCATAATCCTTAAGACAAAATAAAGTTATAAACACAAAATTCTTTTACACTATTTGTTATTAAGTTTGAATTGTCAGAAGAAGTAGAATCTTCCCCTAATTTAAATTATATATTAATAAAATATTGGACCCATGGTTATTTTCTATGCAGGATGGTGAATATTTTATTTAAGGGGAATGTACTTTATATCCCGCCAATGTTAAATTTACTATTTTTAGGTACATTTTTCATAGGATTAGTAAAAGATAAGGAAATTAAACTTTACTCACCATAGGTGTCGGATTTCTTCTCGAACTACTGACATTTTTTGTATTTAATCTTTGGACTATTTCATTTTTTTAAAATATTACAAATAACATAAAATTTTTACAAATTGTTTTCTACGGTTTTTGCGTATTATTAATTTTTGGAGCACCTGAGAAAGTCATAAAAATGTTGGTATATGTGGATACACAAGATAATTACCGGGTAAAAATTTCAGCCTGGTAGGTTTATTGGTTTCTGAGAAAAATGTACCTAGTGTTAAAAATATAAATTTACGGAAAAACGCAAGAAACAAGAAGGCACAAATCAAAAACAAAATGTACACAAACAAGTAAATTTTCTATCAACAGTTATTCAGAAAGCTGAACCAACAGCTGAGAATAAACAGCGATGCAGATATTTAAAAAAACTAAAATTCTCTTTGCACTAAACCGAGCAGTATGAAATTGTGAAAAATATTCGTTCTAAGTAACATGATAAATTTTCTGTGTAAACTTGATAAAAAAATTTTCATAAAAAAATTATTTTTTTGACGTAATTTAGTGTTTTTTCTGATCTAGGCCTAAACTATTGAAAAGCATAAAAAACCAAAAATCGAAATTTTGAGTTAAAACCATCATGCCATCTCCCCTTAAGGTCATGAGATCTTCTTCTCCTAATGAAGTAATTAAATAGTCAGGTATACTTTTGGTAATTTTTTAGTATGGATTTTTGTATAAACATTTGGTCTTATTTCACAGATTTCTCTTATTCATTTTTTCATAATCGTCATAAATCTCTCAATCTTAAATCTTAGATGATGGTAACCCCTAATCTATTTTCTAAACCATAGGGGTATCTAATTTTTTCATCATACCCTGTTTTTCAAAACATTGTAACATTTTTCACCAGTATAAAATTATGTTATTTATTATTATGTCTCGAGTACTTTTATTTACTTATTTATTGAATAATTGTTCCTGTTGACTATTGTATATTGAGGTAATGAAATAAAAATATCTTTTTATAAGCTGCCCGTTTGAAAATAACCTAGAATTAATAACAAGTTTTTTATTGTTACCTGCATCCAGGAGACTCCAAAAAGGGAGTTTAGGACATGATAAGATAAAAGTTGATTAGCCAAAATATTAATACTATTAAATTCATTACTTACCAATTCATTTATTATTATTACTACTTACTTACTTCCTTCAATAAGTGTGTCATCTAATCATTTTTATCAAATATTTACACAATTTACCTCAGCATTTACTTAGAAGTTTAGTTTTATGTATATCAAAAACTATTTATAAAAAACTCTTGTGCACTTGTATAGTCGTAAATTTTCCAGTGTGGGAACAAATGTGTGAATCAATATCCATCATTAACTTGGCTTAAAAAATATTTATTTTTTATTAAACTGTGGAAAAACCTGTGTGGGAATGCCATTCCTACACTTTCCCGCTCCAATATACAAATGTGCTCTGTAAAATGTTTCATCAATCAAGTAGGCTATTTATTTAGCTTTTTTAAAAAAGTACAGACCATTACAACTTTTTAAATCTTATGGTAATTTATTGATGTATTCTACCTGCACAAGTAGGTTTTCATTCAAACAATTCAATTTTTTTTTTTTTTTGATTAGCACCACAGTAATCGTTACTGTTTCTTGAGTTGCAATTATGGACAATTAAATTTTGTAAAAAGGTATTTTGCCTTACATGCATTTCCACTGTAAAACTATACAAAGAAGGAACTGTAAGTAATTAAAGTTTCCTAAATAATGGTCTGCATGATGTTAGATGGTTTGCTCCTACAATGCACATAATTGTTTTTTCCTGAATTTTAAAAACTCTTTCCATATACTATCCCATAAAGAATTACTCTGCACTAACATAGGATACCAGATGAGAAAGAATTAGAACATGATAAGCTCCTATCAGCAATTAAATTATGCAGATTTTAGTGATAATAAATAAAAAAACAAAAAAGGTTTGATATTTTAATAAAAAATACTAATTCAAACAGAGTGTAATAATAACATAAGATATAACAAGTTACACACAGAAATAAGACGTGTCTTCATAAGAAAATTAAAAAAAATCTTAATAATGTTATTTATTTTTACGAATAAACATTTTAACCTAATCTAAGCAAATTCCTTTCTAAAAGAAAAAATGTATAATAAGACCAAACTTTTAATCCTTACTTTTACAAATGTTAAAAACAGTTTGTTTTAAAAACACTTTATTAAACAAACAAACATCATATACATTTGTATAGCTCATCAATAGTATGTTTTATCTACTTACACAAATTTCATAAAATAATTTTATTGAAAAGTTATGTTCATAGTAAAAAATATAACCATTAATCATTAAATAAATAAATTTTATAAAAAAATAATGTACATTTTGTAAAATAAATTCATATTTATAAAATATTTATCATAATGGACTTAAAGTGGTTGGAAAAATAACAAAACATGTTGCAAGTAGTGTACAAATGTCTATAGAAACTTAATTTTTTGATAGCTTGTCTCTGGGAGAAGGTTATTTTATTATTTTTCACCATCTGACTTTTAAAATACATATGCATGTAAGTATATAACAGTTCTTCATAAAATATCACATATTCAATGACAGATTCAATGGCTGGTTTAACATACCACGCTCTAAGAGCAGGAAATAAGTAATTTTTGAGAATTCACAGAAATAATACATTTAAATTCACATAGCTCTTCCTTAACCCTTACAGTGCCAGCGTCCTTTTATTAGGACGTCAGCAGTTTTACCAAAAAAATGCCGGCATCGTCCTTTTATTAGTACGTTGACTAAAAAATTCATAAAATTTTTATTTTCACTCAATTTTTAAAAACAACTAATGAAAATAATCAGTAAGAAATGTAGATTGAAAAAATATAAGTAGAGTTTTTTTATGAATGTAACTGATTAATATTGATAAAAACAACTAAAAATTGCATTTTATCGCACTTTTATCGCAGTGTTTTTATTTTTTACTATAAATAAGTTATTTTTTGTAATTTTTGCACAATTAACTTGTCTTTCAAGTGATATAAGTGAAATTGAGTAATATAATTTTTTAGGGTGATTTTCTTTAATTAAAAAGGAAATTTCCACAAAAAATGACTACGTATCATTTTATTGTTAAATTGTAAGAAATGTGTTCCAAGTTGACTGTCATACAATATCAATTCATTATGAACAACAAAAAAGTTTTAAGAAACCTTGAAAAATAGCCTGTTATGGATTAGATGTATAAAATGCTACAAATCGCACAAAAGTAGGCTGGCATTTTTCGGTAGGAACTCACAATATTCTCCTGGCACTGTAAGAGTTAATAAACCATCCTTAATACCATAATCTGGATTCACATTAGCATAAAATTAATAAAACTAAAAAGAATATGCCGTATTAAAATGTATTTTGTATTGGCTTTATAAATATATGATCTTGTTAATTTTTAATAAATGAATAGCCTAATTTTAATAAGTTTTATGTAATAAAATTAATGTTCTCTCTAACAAAATTGATTTTTGGAAAAAATTCCTATAAACATTATTCAATAAAAAACAGCACAAAAAATTATAAACACTTTTATAAAACAATTTGTTGACTTTTGAAATCAGTGAATACTACTTAAAAAATAAATAATATCAACATAATATCAATAATAAATAAATGTTTCTTTAAAATCTGTAACATTAATAAACAAAAATGTAAAATATATAAAATAATTTTAAAATACTATACATTTACTTACGGTTTGTAAAATTATGATGAATTAACTCACGCAAGACAAAATGATTATTGGGAAAAGGATGCGATGGTAAGAGAGCGGTAGAGGAGAAATGGTTCAGCGATAGAGGAAAGTGGAGAGGAGTTGTGTTGGGCCCAACTCGAGGAAACTTTGAAGAAGGATGTAGAGGATAATGGTTTTGGTATCACATTGTCTTCTTCAAATTAAATTTATAGAATATTTGAGGAAAATTAAATTTTTTATCTCTGTACTTCACCTCTGTTCTTGTGGTTTCTTTTAGCCTAGTTGTTGTAATGTCTATCTAAATTACAGGTGATCTGTAATTGACTCCCATACAATAATAAAAAACTACTTCATTAAAAATATAAAATAAACATACAGAATATAGTACCAAATATTTTAAAATATTCATTATACTCCTGTCACCTAAATCAATTTTTGGATAAATTTTTCAATTACTGTTGGCCTAGATGTTAATACAAGAATTAATTCAATATAACTAACAGATATTTTTCTTTGGAATATGAACATCCATTATCAACAGTTACAAATTTTCTTTTCTTGTGGTACAGGTCCAGTAAGTGTTAAATTTTCAGACTGGACATATGGCTTTGTTGAATCATCTGTTAATCCTTGTGCACCATCCTGTTTCATCATTACGTCAACAAGAAATCTGGAAAAGATTAAAATACATTTTAACTCTGTATATAAATATGAAAGTCTTTACTGATTTATCGTTAGTTCTCTAACTTCCCAATCACGTACAGAGCTGAAATTCAGCACATTGAATAGAAAAAAATCTGGTGTGAAACACTTTCATGACTTTCTCTTGCCTATGTAGATAATGAACAATATAACCTAATATTTAATCATGAATAAACAATGTAATTTAAAAAGCATAAACTAATTTTAATCATGAGTGAATGATGCAAAATGAAAATAAACCACTGTAGAACATAAAAATACAGAAAATCACCTATTGATCCTAAACTAGGCTCTGTAGAAATATAAAATGCTTGAAAGTTATAGGTTTATTTCTATAACTTTGATTAAATATACTTTTGTCGTAAAATGGATACTGAGGCCGTAATCTTAAAAATTCCAGTTTTTGTTACCAATTTTGATAATACAATATGCTGATCTACTGATGAAACAGCTGTGATGATTTCACTGATTTTGAAAATGTAAAACCATATTATTTACTTTATTCACTAATTTCCATAAAATAATTTCAGTAAATTAAGATTACCATATATTTAGTGGTTAAAATGTTTGTCAAAATGTGTTATTAACCCTTTGAGGACTGTTGTCTTGTATATGCGACGGCACTTACATGCCAAGGCTAGAGTCAACTGGCATGTAAACTCATGTTCAAACTTTCCAGAAGAAGTACTATGTTCCACATTCTATTGGCTTTAAAATGAGTTAGCACTTTATAATTATATTAAATCTTGACCAATTGAAATTGGAAAAAACGAATTGGAGAATATTTCTTTACCAAACTATATAATTAAAAAAGAAGGTGTTTTTTTCTCTTTGTTCTGAATTTTTTCTAAAATGCATGCAGACGAAAGAAATAAGTGAATATTTGATGACTATAGAATCTGATGAAGAAGAGTGTTAATGAGGATAATAACAAAGAACTTTGCAGGAATTGACGTTAACTATAGAACACAATTCTGTCACTGTCAACAGCCTTTGGCCGAAAAATGTACTAAAGTATTTTTTCTTACATTATTGTAGATTTTAATTACAACTTATTTTGTGACAAACACATAAAATTAAAAATTACAAAAAACATGAAAAATTCAAGACAAACCATGTAGCTCATCACGGTGTAAAATGTCATGAAAATACCTAGTCTGTGCAAGCTTTATTTCATGTAAAAACTCAGTAGTTAAAGGGTTAATGAAAACATGTATTAAAATCTGCTTACCTCATTGAATCATTGACCATCAACCCTTCTTTGGCAGATGTTTCAGTCCATCCAATAAAATTATGTTCCTTATAAAATGTTTCTATTTCCATATGTTCAACTTGTCGATGAGGCAAATCACACTGAGATGAAAGAAAAATGTATTTGAACATTAATACTGATAATTTATATATAATGTAATATTATTACATTTTATCACATTATATTATTATAACATTTTATTTCTGCTCATAACAGGCAGGTGGAGTGTTAAATTATTTGCATTTGATCTGCTAGTTCCAGGGCTACAATAAATAGTTCTGTTTCTTATCACATGATCAGCCAATTATATGACTGAAGCATTTAAGAACAGAAGAGGTAGAGGTGTAAAAGACACTAGTCAGAGTTCTCCTCTGAGAGTACCTAATTTTATCATTATACAATTCTTTTGTGTTCTTTTGTGCTTCTTTTGTATTCTAAGAACCATTTTATCGGGTTGTTTTACAAAAATATATTTCTGAATATTCTAATCACTTAACTTTATAAAACCCTCAAGAAAAATGTATTTGTTATTTTTCTTTTCTTTCTCATCAACATTACCAATGTTATGATTTTTTTAAATAAGTTTTTATTTCACTTATATATAATACAAATTCCCTTAATTTAAATATATAATTAACATAATATATGTATGATTAGTAGTACTCTTTTTCATACCTTATTTGCTAAAAGCATACATGGTATAGGGCTCCCATCTGGTAACGTACATTTTGAATCAACATCTTTTTTCCATTTTAATGTATTCGCAAATGAATTTTTGTTTGTAAGATCAAACATGATTATACAACCGTGCGCATCTTTGTAATAAACACGAGTCATCCAAGTAAATCGTTCCTGTCCTTAAATAAAAGTACATATAATAATTACTGTAAATTACTATTACATTTGATTGATAATAAAATAAATAGAAATATTAATAAATGGCAGTATCATTTCCACAAAAATTTTAAAATTAAATAATAAAATTTTTAATTTTATAATTTTTAATTTATAAAAATTAAATAATAAATAAAAAACATCATTATAAATTTAAAAAAAAATTCAATAGACTGAAACTATTTGATGAATGAGAAATCAATTGGGACTGACTTCCAATTGGTCGATCACTTTTAGTTTTACCTTATCAAGTGTTCACAAACAATGGACGGAACAAACAAACTTTGGAAAATATGAACAGTAAAAACATACACAGGGATCGTGCTGTAACTTGGCAATTACTGCCTAACAAATAGGCAGTATACTATCTAACCTACTTATTTTGTCTCATATTAAAACATGGTCCGCAAAAAACTTACTTAGCCAGAGCTGTCTCATAAAGCATTGCAGGCATGATAACGTCACACTTTCTGCACGTTGACTTCCGCTGCTTTATGCCTACCTGAGCTCCACAGACATGTCAACTCTCCCACATTTGTACTGATTTATACGCTCACCCGAATGACCCAGCGGAATCTCCCGCCAATAACAAAGAGTCTGTAGCAGCGCAGTGACACGTAAAAGAATTTTAGTAAATAAATTAGGATTGGCGATGGCTTATGCGACTTTGAAACAGGCAAATGAAGAATTTAATTATTACCAGCTATTGCTCAATGATGAAATTAACCAAAGTGCTTTGAAGTTTGAATCACTAGAATATGAAGAAGAACTTTCTATGGATAGAAATTGGGGTTATTTATTTTGTAAGGAAAATTCGGATGGAACAAAATTTTTCAAACATTTAGAAAAGATAGTGGAAGTTGTACATATTCTTCCTCATTCTAATGCTGCAGAAGAATGGGTATTTTCTTTAATAAGAAAAAATAAAACTGAGTTCAGGGATAATTTAACCCTTGAAGGAACACTTCATCGATTATTACTGTCAAACTGGCGTCAGAAAATAGCAAGAATTTTCATCCACGACCAGAACTGTTGCAAAAAGGGTACAAAATTATACAATAATGAACACTCACAAAAATAACGTGTTAATATATTTGATCACTAATCATATTATATCAAAACCAATTTTTGGGCTAAAAATGGAGTTAGCAGGTTAACTCTTAAACAGAAATGTTACACATTTTTTAATAATTTAATAGTACAGGTTTTTCATTAAAATATCTTTCTAACAGTGTTTTTTGAAGCATTTATAAACAATTGTGAGAAAGAAAAATAATATGTTTTGATTTGGTAATCTTATGGTTATTTTGGAGAAGTTATTTTTCCATAGTATTTTTTATTACAGAATTTTTAGACTACTATTAATCTCCAATGATTGAACACTCTGCAACTGTTCAAAATGGTGGGGTCAGATGCAGAATTATTTAAAAAATGGCAGAACATTTTGGTTCAGCACTTTGAAAATTTTACAGACTCCAAAGTAATGAGTACAGAGTTGCAGAAAACATTGGCGGAACAGGACTCTGGACTCATAAATATTTAACATAAAATAATTTTTAAGAATAAAAAAATCTTACCAGCAATATCCCATAATTGCAATTTTATAGTTTGCATTTCAGACCATTTTAAAATTTTCAATGCAAAATCAACACCAACAGTACCTTTGTAATCTTTTCTGTACGAATTCTGAATATAACGTTGAACATATGATGTTTTCCCAACCGTAGGATCGCCTATTATTATAACTTTAAATAACTTTTCTGGCATATCAGAATTTCCTAAAACATATATACAAAATTGATTAAATGATTTTAAGTACTAAGCATTAAAATATAAAAATGTAACTTGGCTACATATTTGTAAATTAATCATTATTAATGGTTATTAATAATTATTAAATCCGATTTTTCAAAATTTAAATAATTATCCTATTGTAAAAATATGGTAATATTCGTTAACCTTTTATACCACCTGTGTTATTTCATTTCACTGTGATTTTACTTTTTCAGCTTGTATGTATCCAGAGTATTGTTGTTTAGGTCATCAACTGAAAACCTGGTGTGAACGTCTAGAGGTTTTACTAAGTAAAACAAGGAATGAGGTGGTTTACTATTGCCTTCCTCACTGAGTAGAAAAGTGAGCTTATCAGCATGCCAGGCCCTCTGAAAAGCAACTACTTTCCACCCTGCAAATGACACGTCCACTTAATTCACCACAGGGCCTGGCTGTATAACGATGAAATTCATTATTCTCAGAACAGATAACTTTGACTAGTGTCTTTTACACTTCTTCCTCTTCTGTTCTTAAATGCTTCAGTCATACAACTAGCTGACCATGTGATAAGAAACAAAAATATTTTTTGTATCCCTGGAACTATCAGATCGAGTGAAATTAATTTAACACTCCGCCTGTCCATCAGAGACTGCATCAGAGTACATAAACTATAAAAAATTAAACTAACTTTGTTAAAATATTCCCAAAAGATGTGTCTCCTATCACGTGAATAATTTTTTTTTATGGAGTTTCTAAGACTTTTACAGAGTTTGATACAATTAATTGAATATACAAAAGCCTCTGGAAAGATTTTGACAAATTTAAATTCAATTTTTAAGGTTTATACTCTGATAAAAGATAAAATCATTGTAAAAAAAGCATTGTACAAGTAGTAGCTACAAAAGGTCAGTGAAAATTACAGTACTTTTACAATAGTATTAATTATAAGCTGCAGGATGCATTATATAAATCTATTTTTTAACTGAAATTATCTAATAAATTAAAAGTTCTTACTCTTCTTATGTGGTTATAACATTTCTTTTTGTTAATAACTATTATCCTAACCTCTATAACCTATAAAATAGGAATAAGTTTATTAACATTCCCCCAATTCTACTGATTTTATATACTGTTGTAATCGTAAAACATACTTTTAAATAAACCAGTCATTGTTATTTTATTTTACTCACTATAATGGTGAAATTATTACATCTTATTACATTTTATTTATTCAAATGCACAACCAATAAGCCTCATAAGAAATTGTTATGGACTCTTTGATAAAAGCTCCTCTTTCAAATGTATGTTCATTACAAAAAAAATCAATGAGTAAAACTTTGAAAAACCCCTTTATAAACATATCCATTTTCAAACATGAAATTTCTAAAATTTGTTGAGCCACTTCTAACCCTAATTTAAATAGAAAATCAAATCTTAGTTACAAAACTTTTTTTCTTCCTTTTAAATAGAATACATTTTATCCTTGTTTCAACTCTAATTGAAGCAATTAAATATTGACAAATTTTATTAAATAAATAATTTTAAAGCTTTGTTAAATATTTGTTTGTATTACATAATGATTACAATAATATTTGAAATACTTACTGTCCATTGAGGTGTTTAATTTAAATATTTACAAAGAATATAAAAGTGTATTACAAATACTTGTAATTATTTAAATAACTGAAAATAATTCTCAATCTTTAATAGTAGGTAGTATAAAATATTATCGTCATAATATTTTAATAAGTTTATTTCTTGAATTATGCAACTTCTTGTAAAATATACAGTTCATGATACAATTGTATGTTATGTAATCGTCTTACACCAACTAACATATCACATGAGACTGAATCTTATAAGAAACTGCAACTCAACACACAGATTCGTTGTGCAGTTATTCTATTTAAAGTTATCAAGACTGTTTATAAGATTTGATAAGCTTTTGTACTTTGTTCTAAATTACACTAATTTCTTTCATTAATAAATTTTTAATTCGTTTTACATTATGTTATGTACAGTATTGGTTTTTTTTGTATGTTTTTAAGTTGTAATAAATCTGTCAATTTAAAAAAATTAATTGAATTATTATTCAACTGTATAATGATTTTAATTATGTTGATAAGCAATCTATAAAAATGAGAAAAAATCTACTCTACCGTGCTTTAATTTTGTGAAGAGAATGTCTACAATGATTGTGAGGTCAAAAATTAAAATTATTTATTAAAAAGAATTATATGAGTTACGGCTTAACTGCCAAAATAAATCAGTTTTTTCTACTTTTTTTTGTTAAATGCATGCTAGAGACTCCCACAGGGAGGATATGACTTGCCAAGAACTCATAAATTAACTTAATAATAATTATTACCTAATTATACTTTAACCAACTACTATACGCTTAATTACTTGGTTCAATAAGCATATACACTCGACCCTCGATGTTCGTGGACTCCTATGTTTGAGGTTTCGGCCTTTCGAGATTTTGTATTTGTACACGAAAAATTCAATTTTTGAGATTAACACTCGGTGTTCGTGAATTTCACTGGAACCACTTTAGGGCAGAAACGACCTTAAACGAGGAATATCTCTTTGAACCCCTGCCTTACGTATGGTAAGGAACTCTCAGTGATTTCATAACAGTTAAATTTCTCCCACCCAACACCACTTCTATAATCCAGCTAATGGATTATCAAGATACTTCTGTTTTTAAATGTTTACTATCATAAAATTACTCTCGAAAAGTGTTTTCTTGCCTCCGATGCTGATGGAGAGAATGTTCCAATTTTAAATGAATTTTGGAAAGCGTACAATGTAAGAGATGCTTGGAATCAAACCAGTGAAAGATGCTTAAAATCAGGGTGAAAAAAGTTATGGCCAAGTTTATTTTTAAATTCCGAAAGTAATGAAGTAATAGTACTAGAGGGTACACTTAATGAAGAAATTTTAGCAGTAGATTGGGTCTTCAAGTTTTATAGGGTAATTTGAATGAACTGCTGGACACACACAATGATGTTATTTCTGAAAGCAATATTCTTGAATTGAATGAAAAACATAACGCTTCCACGGAAGAATCCAATGATAAACAAGAGCAACATCAAAAGAACTTGACTAGCGAAGATTTAAAACAATTATTTACTGCAATAGTACAATTTAAAACAACATTAGACAAGGATCCAGAACAAGACAGAGCTTTAGTATGTTACAAATCAATAATAGCTTGCGATCCTTACAAACTAAAACATAGAGGACTTCAAACCGAAGTGGAATAAACAATTGTGAATTTTTTTAAGCCAAAGAAAACGACTTCATTACCACTGATCAAGGTACATTTCCATCAACATCAAAGACAGAATTTGCAACCCAAGAGAAATGAAATGTAAATAATGAAACTACTAATGTTTTATAAAATTCACAAGTAATAAAAAAATATTATACATTACTGCAAAATTTTCGATTATAAAGGTCATTTATAAAGGTCATTATAAAGGACATTTGAATCAAGAATAGTATTTTGGATTTATATTTTTTTAATACATTAAAATTTGCTGTAACAAAGGTATATTTTTTATTTGAAATAAGCCGAAACACCTTGTTTATTTCTTTAAAATATACACACTAAAAGAACGTACATTAAAATAAAATTTTATTGGTTCACATGGAGCCCATTAGAAAATTTCTATTGAAAATTGAACCCTATGTTCATGATTTCGATTTTCAAGATGATTTTCATGGTTCCAGTTAATCTCAAACATTTAGGGTGCAGTGTAATCGTTTAATATGTACCCAATAGTATAAATAGTTTTCCTCAGCATCCTCTTGGATGTTTATTTACTTTTTTTAATAATTAGTTATTTAGAAAAGAATTCTTGTATTTTTTGAAATGTCTCATCAATCAGGTAAAATTGGGGTAATTTATTGACATACTTTCTCCCTGCATAAGTAGGTTTTTGTTCAAACAATTTAGTGTTGTAATTGTACACATTCAAATCTTGTAAAAAGGTATTTTTCCTAACATACATTATCACTTCAAAAAATCTAAAGTGAGGGTCTGTAAGCAAATTATTAAGCTCCTAAAATATGGTTTTGAGGTGATGTGATTAATTACCATATTAAAAAGATTCTTTTTTTTAATGTAGGTGCATATTTTATTTCACTAATACAATAAACAATTTTACACAACAGAAAATACTTATAGGTAAGTTTGCAACACGACTCGATTTAACTCAAAAAGTTCTGATCAGAGAAGTTGAACCCTAGCAAAGTAATTAGTCCAATTGTATGCATAATACGTAATATGTGTAGCATGTATATTTGGCTCTAAGGTATGATCTAAGGTAACACGCAATCAAAACAATAAAAAAAAATTTATTTTGGGTTCCTGTGCTGTTGAAACATTTAGATTTTCTGAATCAAATGATATACAGCTCATTATTTTATGTAAGAAATCATTAAGAATTTTAATTTAGATATTTATTTATTAATGCATTTACTTGTAAGTGCACATTTACAAGGATTTTTGGCTTCGTTATATAGTTTTTTTGTTATTTTCTGAAAATTTGTTTTTTTAAAAAATAAGGAACATTTTTTCAAAAACTGCTGAGTTGATTTTGCTGAAATTTGGGCGCTATATTCCACTTGTATGGGCCCACATGCTGAGTCTTTACTACGATGGAAATTACTTAAGAAAATATTTCATGCAAATTTGTTGTACCTTTGACTCTTCAAATAAAAAATTTTTCTACAATCCTGTAAAACTTATAATGCCAGAAAAACTCCCTAAAAAACTGCTGTAAAAAGACATTGGTTCAGTAGCTTTTGAGAATATGTTATTTATGTTAACATAGTATAAAGTAGCGATTTTGTGTCACCTTAAGGATTTAGTTTTAAAAAAGCAGATTTTTTTATACTATTTTTTACAAAAAAGAACTGAATAAATCAGATAATACAAGCCCAGATAAAATACAATATACAAAATCAGATATTTATTAAATTAAAAACTTAATTCTAATGTAGGTAAAATTTGTTTCTTAAAAATGGATGTCTTTTTTATTTTTATAAGGTTTACATAACTTTCAATGCAGAAATCAGATTTTGATAACAGTCCTGTAAATAATTTTTTAAAAAGCAATAGATTGGCTGAAGTCATAATTTACTATTTGCTCACTTTATATAAAGGTGTTTGTTTATATATTGTATATTGTTATTGTATTGTAACTGATTACAAAATATATAATACAAAATAAATGTAGGATTTTATATACAAAAGATGGAATACAATAAATAACCTTTTAAAGCCATAACACCAAAGAAATTAAATAAAAGATTATTTCAATTTACACATCACAAATTTTTCGAAATTTAAATATTAGGTACATAATGCCAATGTTACTCAGAAAACTTTGAGTTTTCCAACAGTGAAAGCATTTTTTAAATTGATTGGGAGTTCCGAGATTATCTTGTACAAACAAACATTACTTCTTTATAATATTAGTATATTTTCATTAAGTGATCATCACTTCTATCAGTGAGAAAGCCTTTTCTAATGAAACCAAAATTTATACCCAACAGCCATCATTGAAAGAACCACAGAGAAATGGCTACCAAAATAAAATTCTAACTCTATGATTACAAATAACTACAGTCTGTTACATTATTTATTAATCGAAAACATTTTCTTTTAATCAAATACTTAACCACTTACTTTGATCTGTTATAAAGTGATAAGCATCACTTTCAGGTTCACTATCTTCTTCAAGATTTCTCTCCTCTTCAAATAAGGTTTCTTGGCTATCCCAACTTCTATTAAACACTTGCGATTCATCGACTTGTGGCCAAAATAATAACTGCCTTTTTTTCTCAGTCATTCCAAAAAATTTCCTATTTTCACTTCATCAGTACCTTCAAACAAAATAGAAAAATATTTTGTTTTACACGGCCAATTCATCAATTAACCTATCCAGTGATGTCATCTACATAATAAGCATCAGTAATATTGAAGGATGATTAATATTTAAGTCAGCAGCTAGAAGACATGTTTGAATTCCTAGTAGAGTAACTATGTAATTGAGTGGCGTAGATGCAAAACTTACATTCTCCTCTTTTTAAAATTTACTTAAACTTCAAAACCCTGGCATTTTATTACAAAGAAGCTAATAATAGAGATTTGAAATTTATTCCTGATTTTTATGGGTCATATAAACTGATGTTAGTTACTCTTTTAAATATTTCCTATATAATAACTTCTAAAAACAAAACGAAAGTGTTGTGCAGCAGCAAGAGTGGTTTAGAAGAGATGGGAAATTTAAAAGTAGGCAACAAAAACATACAGGAAGTTGGGGAATTCTGCTATCTAGGAAGTAAAATAACAAAGGATGGTAGAAGCACATGTGATATCAAGAGTCGAATTGCTCGAGCTAGAAAAGCCTTTGAAATGAAAAACAGCTTACTGAAAACAAACATTGATTTACAGATTAGGAAAAATTTCTTAAAACATTATGTTTGGAGTGTAGCATTATACGGGAGTGAAACGTGGGTGATAGGGGCTGTAGAAAAGAAGAGGATAGAAGCTTTTGAAATGTGGTGTTATAGGAAAATGTTAAAGATTAGGTGGGTAGACAAAATAAGTAATTTGGAGGTTCTTAGGCGAGTGGGTGAAAAAAGAAGTACATGGAAACATCTTACCAGAAGAAGGGATAGGCTAGTGGGGCATATCCTAAGACATCCAGGTATTGGGCTATCAATAATGGAGGGTAATATAGAGGGAGTAAATTGTAGAGGGAGGTAAAGATTAGAATATGTAAAGCAAATTACAAAAGATGTAGGGTGTTATAGGTACGTAGATATGAAATGACTTGCGCAAGATAGACAAGTTGGAGAACTGCATCAAACCAGTCGAGAGACTGATGACAAAAAAAAACTTCTAAAAAGTAATTTAAATTTGGAAATATATTTTAAGGCAAACTGGTTTTTTTACCATTAAAGAGCCAATAGTAGGTTTTATCTGTTTGGTTTCATTTATAAGAAAAAGCTACATTACTTAACTATCTTTATTTAGAAGTAAGATTAGAATACATTCAACTGAGTTCTAATACACTAAAATTTCAAATTATGGACTTTTGAACTAAATTTTTTGAAAGTTTGTGAAGTTTTTCTTCATAATAGAATGCCGTAAATATTAATATTAGGTTGGAGCTTCTTCATTCTACTTACAATCATTTCCCTCATCAAGTACAGGAGTTTTCTCATTGGATCAATTATGTTTTTGTAAAATTGTAAAGATTTATCCTTTTGTCATGTATCCCCAAAGTACTTTTTTAGTTTTCTTCATTATTTCACTATAAAATGGTCAGTAATACTGTTTTTTTTTAAATTAATAAGCCACTACACATTTTACTAGTTGTTTACATTCAGAAAAAATTAATTTGAAAAAATTACCCACAATTTTTTTCAATAAAAGTAAACTCTAACTGATCAAGAACTCGATAATGTGATTTTTCTGCAAAACCATTTTTTGGATAATGTGAGTTTTAAATCAGAACCCATATTTTTTCCATTGTTTAATGGGAGTTTTGATCCAAAATAACGTCATAACTCGATAGCGTTTAGAAGCTAAATTTGTAGAAGTGCATAAGTCTATATACAAAAAACTAGAAAATCTTTGTTTTGCATCAACACTCCAAAATTAATAAATTTTATCGTCACATAAAAAAATACATCAAACAGATTATTAAAAAATGTTAAATAAAAAGAACTAACTATATAAATAAGTAATATAAATAGGCTATAGACTAAAAAGATTAACAAAAAAAACATAAAACGAAGAGTAGGTTTGCAGGGGTGAGTGGGAAAAACTTTCCTGGCGGGTAAAACCGACCCTTCTTGGTTTTTGTTGATGGATCCTGCTATCGCACGGAAAAGACCTTTAATAATAGTGAAGGGATAGCCATTATAAGCAATTAGAGCTGTATTTCGTTGTGTTGCTGTTGATACTGCATCACGCAGGTACCTAAAATTTTATTGAATTTTCTGTTTATTACTTTCTCTTGCCTGTATGAATATGTAGGAAGGAAAGTATTGTTTCATGTCGATTTTTCAAAATCGAGTTTTCACCGGATCTACACGTTTTCAGACCCCCTGAACCCAAAAAAACATGTTTTTAGCGATTGGTCTGTGTGTGTGTGTGTGTGTGTGTGTGTGTGTGTGTGTGTGTGTATGTGTGCGCGCGCGCGCGTGTGTATGTGTGTGAACAGAATATCTCAAGAACAGAACATCGTACAAACTTAAACTTGAAACTTAAGTTACATATCGCTACCGGACCCGACACGAACATTTTCATCAAACTCGGTCAACCGGAAGTAGTAGTTTATTCGTGTAATTTTTCACTTTTTTGCGATTTTCTCAAAAACTGGTCCTACGATTTTTTTAAAAATCGCCTGGTTTACTAAATGTTTTATGCTCTACAAGATAGGGTAAGCGCCATGTTTGCTGAAATTCTTGGTGAGGCTGTTTTCACGTAAAAAAATTGTTTTTTTAAGATTACGGCTTTAATATGCATTTTAGCGCAAAAATTTGTATAATAAAAAATGTAGGGCATTTTAAATCCTACAACTTTTATTTCAAACAGTTTTTTGTATAACGCTTAGTTTAGCGGTAATGAGCGATTTTCTGTTTTTTTCTTACAAAAACGTGTGAAAAATCAATTTTTGTAAGATTTCGGCCTTAGTATGCATTTTACGACAAAAATGTATATAATAAAATTTATAGGAAATTAAAAGATCTACAACTTTTATTTAGAGCATTTTTCTCTACAGAGCCTAGTTTAGCGTGAAAGAGTGATTTTCCGTATTTTTAAGCCAAACTGAGGTTGATTTTCATTTTTCGTCTTTCATATATGAATAAAATTAGGTTATGTTTATTGAGGTTAGTTTTTTGTTTATTTCTAATGTTTTATTACTGTTAGGTTTATTGTTAATTATTTGCACTGGCAAGAGAAAGTTATGTGTGAGTGTTTCACACCAGATTTTTTGGTTATATAATATTACAAGTTGTTTTAATAAGCATCCTTACCACTAAACATTGTTGATTCCAATTTCAATAAACGTTCCTTGGTAAGTATACTTACCAAGGCTTAACATAAAAAGAAATAAATATCTTACTGTTCTGGCACTAGAAATACATAATTCAAGTCCCTATAAAGTCAAATTTAACATTTTACAACATGTATATTTTCCCCCTTAGTAGCCTACTGCCCTATAAAGGGTTAAACCAGGAGGGTTAACATCAGTTCTCCAGCGACTGGACGTTGGAATAAACAAACCTTTTAAAATGGTTATTCGCCGAGAATGGATGGATGACGGAAGGGGGAAACAGTAACGACTTAGAGGAATGTGCGGCCAGCTTCACTGGATGTGGTTTGTGAGTGGATTAAAACAGCGTGGAGTGAAATTAAGGAACATGTCATAATAAAATCGTTCAAAATAGGCGGAGTTTCAAATTCAATGGATGGTACAGCAGATGATGTTCTGTGGTAAGAAGAGACTGGAGATAACAAAAAAGGAGATAAAGATGATAATACGGAAACTCCACACGTACTATGGGACCCATACGATTAATTAAAGTTGAGTGATTCGGACTAAAAATTAGGTAAATGCTGCATTTTAATTATAATCGTATGTAGGGCCTACCTAATTGAACAGTTCAAAAAAATTTACGATATTTTCTAATTTTAGAAGATTTTTTTGTGTGTATGTAATGATACATTGTTAAACTAAAATATTAAAAAATGGGGGTTAAAAAATGTGTACGTAATATTGTTCTTTCGTTTTGACTTAGGTACCTACTTGTCATACTTTTTTCTTGTGACTCGGCGTATAAGTCGACTTTGGTTTTGGGCACATTTTTTGTGTTTAAATATCGAATTATTCGCCGGCTGCCAGCCGCATTGGCGTAGTTGGTAACGTGCTCGCCTCTCATACGTTACAAAAATCATTTCATCCTTCACCGTCTGCATTAGCAATCATTGCAGAACAGTCGGACGTTAAACCAAAAAAAATTTACGCCGGCTAATACGGTAATTTAAAAGATTACCTTATATCTAAAATTACTAACGAATAAATCATTTGAATCTCTAGAAAATGTTTTTGCTAAATTTGTGAATATTTAACAAATATTTATTTAATTATACTAGTTTACGTAAACAAGAATGCGCAAAAAAGTTTCAGTATTAGGCTATCCACTTAAATCTACGTAAATGAAGTTAGTGTTTAAAAAAAAACTTGTAAATCGGTCAGTAGGTATGTAACAGAAAACTGATAGGAGTATATATGCCTATTCTCTACAAGGGATAAATATGTAATTTCACACCTGCAGACATGGGAATTGGATTTTATAGGACTTCTCATAACGTTACAATGATCAATGTTCAACTCTGTATTTTAATTGTATAATCGTTTACAAGCAAACTTAAGGCAAAGTTAAATGGAAAGAAACTTTTTTCTTGTATTTTCTTTCCTTTCCCCAGTTGTAGTAAATACTCTTAGAGAAAATAATATTCTCACAGACGATAATAAATATGGTAAGGTTGAATTTTATTAAATTTGAGGCGTTTTGTCACTTCCCAAGAAGGATTTTATTAGTTTTGGGAAATTGAGTGAAAGGTAGGCCTAATTATTCTCGAAAACTAGCAATAAACAGTGTGGATAATTTCTTTCAAAATCTGTTCTAACGATTTTTTGGACTTCGGAATAGTCTGATTGAATAGTAGTCTCTCTGTCACAAAAGAGCTGAATACAAATTCAGTCTTCGCCGATTTTCAGCTCAGTAGTGTATTTGAGTAGATCAAATAGGAAACTCACTAAGTCTACTTAGATGATTTTTGTATCTGTTCGTCAGTTGTACAATCTAAATTAAGTTTAATAACAGTTTTAGAAGCAATTTTTAGAAATACTCATGAAATTTTAGAAAAAAATCTGGTGTGAAACTCTCGCACAACTTTCTCTTGCCAATGCAAATAATGACCAATATAACCTAAAATTAGTAATAACACATTAGAAATAAACAAAAAAAACTAACCTCAAACAATATAACCTTATTTTAATCATATATGATTAAAATAATCGATTTTCATTTTGCGTCTTCATATATATATGAAGACCCAAAATGAAAATCGACCTCAGTTAGGCTTAAAAATACCAAAAATCAATCTTTCACGCTTAACTAGGCTCTGTACAGAAAAATGCTGCAAATAAAATTTGTAGATCTTTAAATTTCCTGCAAATTTAATTTTATATACTTTTGTCGTAAAATGCATACTAAGGCCGAAATCTTTAAAAAATAGATTTTTCGCACGTTTTCGTGAGAAAAAACCAGAAAATTGCTAATTACCGCTAAACTAAGCGTTATACAAAAAAATGTTTGAAATAAAAGCTGTAGGATTTTAAATTCTCTACATTCTTTATTGCATAAATTTTTGCGCTAAAATGCATATTAAAGCCGTATTCTTAAAAAAACAATTTTTTTACGTGAAAACAGCCTCACCAAGAATTTCAGCAAACATGGCGCTTACCCTATCTTGTAGAGCATAACACATTTAGTAAACCAGGCGATTTTTAAAAAATCGTAGGACCAGTTTTTGAGAAAATTGCAAAAAAGTGAAAATTTACGCGAATTAACTACTACTTCCGGTTGACCGATTTTGATGAAAATGTTCGTGTCGGGTCCTCTAGTGGTATTTACCGTATATCCCGGCGTACAAGTCGACCCGGCGTATAAGTAGAACCTAATTTTGAAGAGTGTTTTTGTTGATTTAAGCAAGACCCGTTGTATAAGTCGAATCCGAAAAGTAAGGTACCGGTAATTCATACGAAGTTTATTTTGATAACCCACTGGTACGTCAGATTATTTAAAAACGACTCTTTAATTAGCCATCTGTTCTACACAATGAATGAAAATACCTAGCTACTAGGTTTTGATAGATAGGTATAAGATTATACATTTCAGTTTACATTACTATATTTATTTTGGGACAGAAATGGGGAAGTATTATATTGTTGACGAATTCCACCTGTCAATCAAAAGGTTTTATGGCTACCTACCTAATGTTACATTTTGGGAATACCCAATATGTCGTGTGAATGACTTTCACTGGCTACTAGTACAGTACAGTCTATAGGTTATTATTATGTCTTCATTGCCGTGACTACAATCATCGAGTAAGGTTATCCACCTGCTTTCGGTTATTTATTTAGTGCATTTTGTATAGGCCTATTCGTGCGTGCAATACTACCTGTAGCAATGAGTGCGGTTAAACGAATGAAATACGACTCTTCATTCAAATTAAAAGTTATCGGTTTGGCAAAAACTACAAACAACAGTGAAGCGGGTCGTAAGTTCGGTGTTAACGAAAAACTTGTGCGTGATTGGCGGAAAAGTGAAGAAAAGATTAGAGGAATGCCTCGCTCTAAATGCGCTATGCGAACAGGAACTGTACTTTGGCCGGAATTAGAGAAACATGTAGTGGAATGGGTGCTTCAAAACCGATTGAGCGGCAATATTATCACACGTTGCGCAATTCGATTGCATTCAATAAACTGGGCAAAAGATAATCCTGAACACTCGGTAAGTTTCCTGGCAACTAGAAGTTGGTGTAGCCGTTTTATGGATCGACATAACCTAGTTCTGCGACAAAAAACTAAAATCGCACAAAAACTACCAAAAGATTTAGATAACAAGATTATTAATTTTCATAGATTTGTTATAAACCTTCGAAAAAAACATGACTATGAGCTGGCTAACATTGGAAATATGGACGAAACGCCGCTGAATTTTGACATGCCTGGTAATCGCACAGTGAACGTAAAAGGTGAACATTCGGTAATTGTTAAAACAACTGGACACGAAAAAACTCGTTTTACTGTGATTCTTTCATGTATGGCAGACGGAACAAAACTTAAGTCTTTGGTTATTTTTAAGCGAAAAATTAGGCCAAAAATTAAATTTCCATCAGGCATAATAGTACATTTCCAAGAAAAGGGGTGGATGGATGAGGCCGGTATTGACATTTGGGTAAAAAATATTTGGAATAGGCGACCTGGTGGTTTAAGAAAGAAAAAAAGCTTATTGGTGTGGGACATGTTTCGTGCGCATCTAACGGAAAAAACAAAAAAAAATTTAAAGGACGAAAATACGGATACATGTGTAATCCCGGGTGGACTTACGTCAGTGCTACAACCATTGGATGTTAGTTTAAACAAGCCATTTAAAAGTGCAGTTTATCGGGAGTGGAATAAATGGATGGCTATTGGAGAGAAAAGTTTTACTCCGGGCGGAAATATGCGTCCTGCGTCTTTAGACATTATTTGCCAGTGGGTAATTACAGCTTGGGATGAAGTGAAAATACAAACTGTGGTAAAATCATTTAAAAAATGCGGGATATCTAACGCTTTAGATTCATCAGAAGACGACGTACTGTGGGACGTAGGTGACGACGATGACGATACTGACAAGGATAGTGATGAAGCAAGGGAAGACTTGTGGGATCCATATGACGCTGCAGGAATAGACAATGGAGAGTCAGAAATTTCTGACACGGATCTATAACTGTATGTATTTTATGATACCTACCTAGGTAATTTTTTATTCTATTACTTTTTCTTTTAAAAAGAATATAGTTACGTATTTCTAACGAATATAGTGTTATGTAGTTACTTATTTCAGTTAAGTACCTCAGTGTATTTTGTTTCTCAGTCAACTACCCTGAACTTTAAAAAATTAAATTTCGTAGACCCGGTGTATAAGTCGACCTCTGTTTTTTAAACATATATTTTGCTTCTGAAACCTCGACTTATACGCCGGGATATACGGTAACTTAAGTTTCAAGTTTCAAGTTCGTACGATGTTCCGTTCTTGAGATATTCTGTACACACACGCGCGCGCGCGCACACACACACACACGCACACACGCACGCACACACAGACCAATTGCTTAAAACATGTTTTTTGGGTTCAGGGTGTCTGAAAACGTGTAGATCCGGTGAAAACTTGATTTCGAAAAATCGACATGAAAACAATACTTTCCTTCCTATATATTCATATAGGCAAGAGAAAGTAAAAAACGCAACCAACCATTTCAGCAAACGGTATGGTAAAATTAAGAGTAATAGCTTTAAGTACCTTGGAGATATAATACGGCCCATTGGTTGGATAAAGAAGCCAATAAAATAAGGATCGCAAAGCGTTTTTTGAAACCGTTTGGGATGACTAAGAATACTTACAATAAGAAACGGATCTCAAGGATGGGGAAACTGAAGGACTACACAACAGTGGTTCGACCCTAGTTACTGTATGCAGCTAAAAGCGCAGCCGTAGACCAAGGAGAAAGGGCTAAATTGGAAAATGTTGAACAAACTCCTGTAGCCGAGAAGGACGGAGGAGGGGTGGAGGCTTAGATAAATGATGAACATTACTAGTAGGTAGACAGACACACGCACACACACTAAAAAACCCACAGATGTTCTGTGTTTAATTACCTGATGCAATAACAAAGCCCAGATTTATATTCTATGGACATGTCAAGAGAATGGATGTAAACACTGACCAGGAACATTTTTTATTACATAAACAGTAACAAAACAACTGGCAAATGGTTAAGACAGGTTAGGGAGGATCTGGAGAAATCAAGGATAGAGGCGAATGAAATCATGGGTAGGGATTCATTTCGAGAAAAAGTAAAGAAACTTCAGAGGTTCCAGAAGATGAAAACGCGGGCGGAATGGACCTAGGAGAGGTGATAAGAACACTCACGAGGAATGAGGGAATACTGGAAAATAAAAAAAAGAGCTCGCTTAAGATGAAAATATTTATCGTGGTCCTACAGTGACCGGTGTCGAATAAAAAAGTTTCCAAAATCGGAATTTGGAAACAAAAATAGTGTCATTCGATTCCTCTTAAAGAGTAGATACAGAAATCACTAATAGTTTTTGCTATAAGTCAAAGGTAAGCCTTTTTAAAAATTGCCACCAGCCCATGAGACGACGCGTCTCATGAGATTTTTATTTTCTGTCATATTATAATGTAGACCTAAGTTGTATTATTTTGAGGGACAATAAAATTTATTTATTTATTATTCATCACGTCTACACCAACACAACTTATAGTCGGCCGATCTAAGAAATAATCGTTTCATCCTTCACCGTCTGCATCAGCAGTAATTGCAGAACAGTCGGACGTTAAACCCCAAAAAAAAGATCTAAGAAAAACCATCGGAACCAAAGATCTATAAATAAGACTGAAATAAGCGGTTTTTTGAATTATTTTTTTTTTTGGAAGCTATCAGGAAAATTTTCTACATGCACTTTAATGTGAGCAGTAACGAGGAAATTTAGCATTATTTTAATGCATTTTGTAAGTTCAGTATAATCCGCTTAGTACGATTTTTATGGGTCCGATACAAATTAGCGTCTTAGGCGGAAAATCGTCATAGCCGAAAAGCGGCTTAGACGATTTTATGAGAGTGCTTTTTAAAGAAATCATTTTGAAGGCAGAAAAGGTTAATGTTTTAACATTGTGCGTTATGTGAGAAAATATTAATATCAATAATAATTGTACATAGGTTATTTATGTAAATCAATTTACAGGTTGTATTATGAAATAGGTATATAAATAAATAAACGTAAAGATACATACTCGTACCTTTTTTAACATAACGTTTAATTAAAAATAACATAAACAAATAACACCGCTAATACATATTATGTACATAAATACTGTGTAATTAATAACGAAATTTCAATAACTTATTTTTAAAATATTCATCAATTTTGAACGCGTATTAGGCGGGATTGCATGCGTATTAAGTGGAAAATATATACATGTGTTTTACCTTATTAATCAAGGGACTTCACAAAAACCGCGTTTTAAGCAGAAAATCGTTTTAGCCGCGAGCGTATTAAACGGATACTACTGTATTAACTAAAACTGCAAGAAAAAAAATAAAACGGAAGAAAAAACGGCAAGGGGAAATTATTATTTACTGGTTTTTAAGGTAGGAGATATGAAGCGGAAACGACTACAAAAATTACTAGACGTCATGAAAAATCGTATGTCTTATCTATCTACAAACCTTAATTCCAACGTTTTGAAAAGATCTGCCGATTATTAACCTAATCACAATACCCAGGTGAATACATTAAAATAACAATAAATTAAATCTCAGTTTTTGACAGAATATTTTTAAATTCATAAGGTTCAATCAATTCGGACTTAAATATACGAACATCTATTGAAAATACAGATTTCTTTTGGTACTATGAATTTAAAACGGTCTGAAAGTTTCATAAAAAAGTTACGGAACATTTCGTCTATAAACAACAAAGAATTATTAAAGTTTAAAACTATTAGTTATAAAATTAAAAATTACGACTTACCAAAAATAAAATATGAGTAGAATACTCGTATAAACTTTTAACAGTTTATTTTAAAGTAAATCACATTCATAATAATAAAATACTGAAGTTTTATTTCATTCATGTTAAACATTATAAATAAAACTAACTGTTTATAACAGTAATAAATTTCCTATAAAATAATACAAAGTTAAATGCATAAGCAGCCTGATTTGCAGATAAGAATTGTAGTATTGATAACACTAAAAACAATGAAGAGCCTTTTATTTAGTTAATAAAATTAAGTCACTTAACAATCATAAAAATATATTTAAATAATCATAATTTAAAATTAAATATTTTATTATTTTTATTTCAGTATAACTTATTATTTAGTTAGAATAAAACAAACGTATGTTAGTATTACATTTTTATTTATTTTTATACAGGCTCATCAAACAGGTCTGTTGATGACGTAGAATACATTCTTGCTCTAAGAAGTTCATTTAACTCAAACGATAAGAAAACTCATACTTATTTTTTAATATATATATTTTTTAAATATGTATTTAAGTAAACATTACGTTAAATCAATTATATTAAAGTACTACAGCGATTTTCCGAGCCTTGATCATCCGAATTTTCGGTTATCCGAGGTACTTTTCAAATATTTGGTGCAAAGAAATTATCATACGCCTTGGTTTCGTGCCTGTTCGGTACTTCAGCGTCTCAACTTGCAATGAAGATTGTCATATGGAATTTCTGCTAAAATTCGATGAAAATCGTTTATGTCGCTGCTGACGGTTTTATTGCATTAAAATAAATTACTTGATTAAATCTATATAAATAAAGTTGTGATTTTGTCTGTACAATTTTTCAAAATGCCCCAAATTTTGTTTCTACGCCAGATGTACCACGTAAACACCGAAAATAAGTTCAGCTGAATTTGTGTCTGTCTGTTTATCTGTTTGTCCGTTTGTATGTTACGGCATCACGCAAGAACCGCTGAACCTTAATTCAATGAATTCCGGTATCTAGGTTCTGGACATAATCGAAATGAAAATAGGCTATAAATTTTTTTAATATCACAAAGGGATTGGGGAGTTCAGAGGGAGGGGTAAACAAAATACTACGAATACCTCCTCCGTTAAAAGTCAATGTATCAAAAAACGTTATATAATCGAAATAACGAAACGTTTAATGACAAATACCTAAGTTTGATCATGTAAAGTTTTTCATTTTCATGCATAATAACGGAGATATTAGGCTTACCAATTTCAAAAAAATAAACCAATATTTTAAGAACATAACAAAATTAACAGAACAATAAACAGAGACCTACTCGCCGGTAAAACCCGTAGTCATTCAATCAGTTACCTACCTGCCCATTCCACCAGTACCCTATACACCTTTTCTCGGTCGCATTGTCAAAAATGAATCAGTTGACAGTATCGGTAGTAGTCACCATCGTGTTACCTTATTGTGGTTTACCTTTCATTGATTATTATTAAAATAATATAGCGCTGCATATCTTAATATTTAAAAACACCAAGATCTCGCTTTTATTATACGTTCAACTATTTTTTTTTCATAAATAATAATGCTGACATTGAAAGAAGGTAGATAACAATGAACAGTTAAAGAATATCAGACCTAACAGGGATCGAACTCGGTACCCCAACCGACCGTCCATGAAACCAAGGAAACCGTTCGAAGAACGGGTGCTTTAGCTAGTTATAAATAATTGGTTACAGTAGCTTATCATATCGTCTAATTTTATCTCATACCGGGGTATTGCCCATGACAGGCAGGTGGAGTGTTAAATTATTTGCACTATTCTACTAGTTCCACGGATACAAAAACTAGTTCTGTTTCTTATCACATGGTCAGCCAATTATATGACTGAAGAATTTAAGAACAGAAGAGGTAGAGGTGTAAAAGACACTTCAGTTACAGAGTTATCTCCTCTGAGAGTAATGAATTTCATCATTATACAGCCAGACCCTGTGGTGAAGGTGTTATTTGCAGGGTGGAAAGTAGATGCTTTTCCGAGGTCCTGGCATGCTGATAAGCATACTTTTCCATTCAGTAACGAAAGCAATGGTAAACCCATTGACTCTTCGTTTTACTTAGTAAAGCCTCTTGATGTTCAAACCAAACTTTCGGCTGATGACGTAAACAACAACTCGGGTATGCTGTATTTGTCTGAGGTAATTCTTCATGAGGTAATATGGAACGAGTTCTATTTGAAAATCCCAATTTATTTTATCTTTATTTAGATTATTTATTCATTAATATATAATTTGGCTTAAAAATATTATTTGAGAATACAGAGTTGATGACAGCCGATACGGATCTCAAAATAAAAAAAGTCAACAGAAAATGTGGGACCATAAAAGTAGTCGATGAATTCAAATATAGGGTGATTCAAAAAGAGCGCCGGTTTTGATATATCAAATTAAGAGATTTATTTTATTGAAAAACTGAAAATAAATACATCAACAAGTTCATCTTACCTTCCGATTTCATGTATGAAAAATGATGTCATGCATGTGTCCTCCTCTTCTGCGCTGGCACGCATCAACTCTGTCCTTGAAATTGGATATTACTGCACGACAAGTTTCGACTTCCATTTGCCCGATAACCCGTCGAATTTCCTCCTTCAAGTCATTGATGTTTCGGGGTTTATTGGCATACACCAATGACTTCAGATGACCCCAAAGATGAAAGTCACAAGGCGTCAAGTCACACGACCTTGGTGGCCATTGATGGTCGGAATTATGAGAAATGATGCGATCCTGGAACCGTTCACGGAGCAACAACATTGTTTCTCGTGCAGCGTGACAGGTGGCACCATCCTGCTGAAACCACAACTCGTCAATGTCCATTTCATCCAAATGACGCCACAAAAACTCCCTAATCATCGTACGGTATCGGTCTCCATTTACTGTCACGGCTTGTCCTTCTTGATTTTCAAAAAAGTAAGGGCCGATGACACCGCCCGACCAAAAGCCGCACCAAACTGTCACTCGCTGTGCATACATTTCCCTTTCATTAACCACGCGAGGGTTTTCTAAACCCCACATACGGCAGTTCTGTTTATTAACAAAACCGTTTAAGTGGAAGTGCGCCTCATCACTGAAAATGATTTTGTTTGCGAAGGTGTCATCATCCTGCCGTTTTCTCAATACCCAGTCAACAAACTGTCGTCTCTTCTGGTGGTCTGCCACTTTCAAATGTTGCGTCAACTGAATTTTATACGGGTGATATTGGAGATCGTACCGAAGAATTCTCCGTACAGAAGAACATCGTAAACCCAATTGTTGAGAACGGCGACGTATTGATTTTGCTGGGCTAACAGCTACACTGTCACGAACCAACGCAACGTTCTGCTCAGTTCGGCCAGAACGACGACGTCCAGAACTTAAGGTCGACTGTTGAACCCGTATCAAAAAACTTTTTCATGAGCCTGCGAACTGTTGATTCATTCGGTGCTTCATTACGTCCTAGAGTACCGCGAAGTCGCCTGACAGTAGCCGCATAACTCTCTCCACTCTGGTAAAATGTTTTGACGATTAACACTCGTTGTGCAATAGTAAACTTCTCCATGGTTAGACACAGACTGCGAGAGTACTACACTGCGAACAAGAGAAACTACAACTGAATCGTCAATCGGAATGTTCTCCGAAATAGAAATGAGGTCTAACAATGTTGCCAACCGATAAACAAAAATTTACCAGCCGTTTAAAAACCGGCGTTTTTTTTAATCACCCGTTACTTTGGAGAAATAATACAAAAAACAACAACAATGGAACCAAAATATCTATGAAGAGTAGAATAGAAAATTCCAACAAATGCTCAACCGGACAAAATATTTTTTAACAAAAAAGTTCAAAATTCAATACTATCAACTTGTTATTAAACCTAAAATATTGTACAGGATGGAATTCAACTATAACAATGAAAAAAGCAATTGAACAACAATGTGGACCAATTACTTACGATTGAAAGAAGTTACACTAACTTAATCCTTGGATTAGTCAGAGATAAAATGGCCATGCAGTATAAATAAGAAAAGATTGAATCATGAAATCGACAACAATATTAACGAAACGATCAAAGAAACACAATTAAATACGAAAGTATTTAAGTGGAGACTACTTTGTATCCCGCCAATGTTAAATTTTCTATTTTTAGGTACATTTTTCATAGGATTGGTGAAAGATACGAAAATGAAATGTTACACATTTATAGTTGTAGGGTGGTTTCAGCTACTGACATTTTTTCAATTTAATCTGTTGGACCATAAAGGTTTTAAAAGAATAACGAATAACATAAAAAAAATTTCTACGTTTTTTGCATATTACTAATTTTTTGAGCACCTGAGGAAATAAAAACAATGTCGGTGAATGTGCATGTACATGATAATTAACTGGTAAAAATTTCAGCCAGGTAGGTTAAATGGTTTCTGAGAAAAACGTACTTAAGTGTTAAAAATCTAAATTTACGGGAAAATGCACAAATGAAAAACAAAATGTACACAAACAAGTTAAATTTCCCATCAACAGTTGGTTAGAAAGCTGCACGAACAGTGGAGAATATTAAAAATAGTGAAGCAGATATTTAAAAAAACTGAATATCTTTTTGCACTAAAACGAGCAATATAAAAATATGAAAAATATTTGTTCTTGGCGACATGTTAATTTTTTTACGATAAACCTGATAAAAACTTAAATTTTTTCACTAAAATAATTTTTTGTCGTAATTTATTGTTTTCGTGGTAGATCTAGGTGTAACATTTTCATCAAAATCGGTCAACCGGAAGTAGTAGTTTATTCGTGTAAATTTTAACTTTATGCAATTTTCTCAAAAACTGGTCCTACGATTTTTTTAAAATCGCCTGGTTTACTAAAAAATTTTATGCTCTACAAGATAGGGTGGGCGCCATGTTTGCTGAAATTCTTGGTGAGGCAGTTTTCATGTAAAAAAATTGGTTTTTTAAGATTACGGCTTTAATATGCATTTTAGCGCAAAAATTAATATAATAAAAAAAATGAAGAGAATTTAAAATCCTACAACTTTTATTTCAAATATTTTTTTTGTATAACGCTTAGTTCAGCGGTAATTAGCGATTTTCTGGTTTTTTCTCACGAAAACGTGTGCAAAATAGATTTTTTAAGATTTCGGCCTTAGTATGCATTTTACGACAAAAGTGTATATAATCAAATTTATAGGAAATTAAAAGATCTACAAATTTCATTTAAAGCATTTTTCTCTACAGAGCGTAGTTTAGCGTGAGAGAGTGATTTATGGTATTTTTAAGCCAAACTGAGGTCCATTTTCATTTTGGGTCTTTCACTCATGATTAAAATAAGGTTATGTTTTTTGAGGTTAGTTTTTTGTTTATTTCTGATGTTTTATTACTAATTTTAGGTTATATTGGTCATTATTTGCATTGGCAAGAGAAAGTTGTGTGGTGTTTCACACCAGATTTTTTACTTCTGATTTTGGGCCACTTCCGGTCAAAACCGGAACTTCAAAGCCAATTTAGGCCCACCAATTTTTTGTGTAGATTACAAATCCGAAAACCGTTTGTTGCTATCTCTTATAATTTCTGACATCTGGTTGTGACGGACGGACAAAGGAAATTGATAGATGACAATTTAAAAAAATTGCCATCAATAAATAGATATTAGGTACCAAAAATATAAATTTGAATAGCAACTTGTATTAGAATATTTTTATGAATTCACATGTGACGCACAAGAGAGTGTTACGTCGGTTTTTATTGGTAGGGCCTACAATATATTAACGGAAAGGAAAAATAGTTAAGCATCGATGTACTGAATTCTTTTAATGGTAAATGTACCGGAATAATAAAATGAAGTTGATATTGAGTGTATTAATTGGTATTGACACATACAATTGCATGTCGAACAGAAACTAAAGTTACCAAAGTTAGTTAGATAAACGAAAGTTTGTTAAAGAACTCGCTGAAACAAAGTTTCAATGTTTTCATGGGCTACAAAGTAAGACAATTTCCACAAAAAAAGTTTGAAACTTTTCTTAGCGTAGCTCGTTGTATAATTAATCAGTATAAGTTAAAACTTGTTTGTATTTATACAATGAAGTAATACAGAATTTATTTTCTTTCTTTCTTTTGATGTAGATAAAATCTCCTTCAACTGATCTACCGACTCTTTCTAAATATTTTTGAGCTAATGACTTCTCGGAATCGAATAATACAATGCTTCTTTGAGTATAACCAAACCGTATTTTAAAAGTGAAGATGTTACCGTATAGAATTAATTTAAAGAAAATAATTTTTTTAAATATCGTGTCGAAGCTATTTTATTCATTTATTTATTAACGTTTTTATTTTTTATTTGAAACTTATATTAGTGCCATCTACCCTATATTATTAATTGTTGTTGTTTAGGTCATCAGCCGAAAGGCTGATTTGAACCTGTAGAGGTTTTACTAAGTAAAACTAGGAGTAAGGTGGTTTACCATTGCCTTCCTCTCTGAGTGGAAAAATACGCTCATCAGCATGCCGGGCCCTCTGAAAAGCACATATTTTCCACTCTGCAAATGACACCTTTACTTCATTCACCACAGGGTCTGGCTGTATAATGAAATTCATTACTTTCAGAGGAGATAACTGTGATTAGTGTCTTTTACACCTCTACCTTTTGTGTTATTAAATGATTCAGTCATTTAATTGGCTGACCATGTAATAAGAAACAGAACTATTTATTTTAGCCCTGCAACGAACAGATTGAGTGTAAATGAATTTGACACTCCACCTGTCAGTTATGGGCAGATTATAATAAATAATATTAATTTGTATTTACATTCAAGAAACTTAGAGGAGTACTAAATAAAGATACATTAAAAATTGTTTACTTATCTATCGTACAGTCGGTACTAACGTACGGTATAATAGGGTGGGGTGGTACTAACTTATCTTCTTGGATTCTATAAAGAAGGTGCAGAAGTTGATTTTACGAATAATTAATAAAACCAACCAAGGTATCAATCGGAGCATCTTTTTCAAGAATTCAATGCATTTGATATCCGCTAAATATTTGCAAGAGAATCCCTTATTCACGCTTATAAAAATATGAAATATTTACTACAAGAGCACACCATTATAATACAAGGAACATGGGTCTCTTAGTTTTACGTAAGCCCTCAAAAACTTTGTACCAAATGCATTTCTGCGACTTAGCACCTAAGTTGCTCAATCTGCTCCCCTTACGAATTAAAATTATGCTGGACATCTATATATATAAAATTCGATGTATGTGTGTATGTACCCCTTTATCTCCTAAATTACTGAACCGATTTTCATGCAGTTTTTTTATGTTTTAACTATTATGCCGGTGCAGGTTTTAGGCCATTGAAACCCTTAAAAGTTAGCTCTAAAGGTTTTTTTTTTGGTTTTACGTCCGACTGTTCTGCAATTACTGCTAATGCAGACGGTGAAGGATGAAATGATTTTTTGTAACGTATGAAAATATGCGTGCCTGAATGGGATTCGAACCCAAGACCGCATGATGAGAGACGAGCATGTTACCAACTACGCTAATGCGGCCGGCCGCATTTTCAACCCCTAAAGGGTTGAAAATAATGTTTATATCCTACATTAAGGCTTTTATGAGGTTAGATAAAAAATCTGCTGCTTTTAAACTAGCTGATGTGATTCAAAATCACATGAATGAATTAAGCCCTACTATATGACAACATTCTTTACTCTTTCATTTTTCTCAATTTTTTTAAAAATTATTTACGGGAAAGATATTTAAAAAATAATATCACATCTCATTTCTGCAGCGAAGTTTTAATCTTTTAAACCTTTGAAAATCAAATATACAGTTATTTTTTTCCACTGGTGATTCATGCTGGTGTCAATAAAATTCCTGTTTCCGGTAGTAATTGGTTTTATTTGATCCGGGGTGATTTTGCTTTCAAAGTGTAAGGTTGTGTGAGAAGTTAAACGCAATGAGTTTAGTTTGCCGTGAAGCGCAGCGAGCGGAGAGTTTCTGGTGTAGTCGGTAGACGAATGCTGGTTAACCGAATGCTGCAGGCATAAGCCTGCAGCGTTCGTAAGCTATAAAATATTGTTACATAACCATTTTATGTCGATACATACCGGTAACAAAAACAAAGAAACATTAATGTATTTAGATGTTATTTCATTGCAATGAAGAAAATGCTGATCTCAAAATAGAATTTCTATTTACGTTCAGTATGTACATAATATCTTTACATTACATTTTTTTTATCGATTTTGGTTTTAACTAATGGCCTCTAGAGGCAGCTCGTGTCTTCAAAAATAGGCGAAAAGTTGCAAAACCATTTACACACATACAAAACGCTATGTGACACCGCAATACAAAGCAACTAACGTACTGGTAAACGCGCTATAAGTTGACGATTGTACCTATCATGCGGAGGACAGTATACTATCTATCCTACTTACATCGGCCAACCCGAAAGCATAAGACATGTATCAAGCGTGTATTCAAAATGTAACCACCATAAACATTTAAGTAATAAAATTCAGTTCATGACCCGTCACACTAAATAAGTAAGGAGTAATGTAATTATTTAAAGAAAGTGAATTGTTTAAAATTGAATTGCAATTTAATATAACTTTACTGAAAATAATGAAATATGAAAACCCTAAAAATACAATAACATTTTGAAAATACCGTAAAACTAGTATTACTCACGATAATAAGCTCGCATCGACGGAACTCACGGACTAACTAGTCTATCACTACAAATGTCAGAGTGCAGTAGGCCTAATTCAGTTTACTGCTGATGACCAAAAAGGATAATAAATGTAGCTTAGGTCTAGTATTATGGCTTATTTAGAATGAATGTTTATTATTTAGGATAATTATTAAGAATCAATAAATAATACAACGGGATGTTTATAATAAATTTATAAAACGACATAGTGTAAACATAATAAATCAATGTAAGAGTAAAACTACAATATGATGTCATGGTTAGAGCTGTTGCTAAGTTTAGAAAAGCACTTATGTAGTAGCAATTCCAGCCCCCGCATAGTCCAATCTTACTCTCGCTGACGATCGTCAACTTATATTGCGTTACGAGTACATAGAACATGCAGGCTGGTCGACCCGCCGTAATCTCTTCACTATTCGGGGACAGAGTGGAGATCTAGGCGTGCATGTTTTCCGCTGACTGACCGTTGTCATGGCAACCCCACTATCCGCTGGAAGAAAAGCGGCTGCCACCCCGTCTATCATAGTCTGACTCTTCAATTGTACATTCATTACGTAAATTAAGGCCATTACAAGGACTATTTAAAACATTAGAAAACGCTATAAACAGATACAATAATTTCATGTACTTTTTAATACTAGTTATACTTCGTTTATTGCAAAACAAAAAAAAAATTTGGTGTGAAACACTCATACAACTTTCTCTTGCCAATGCAAATAATGACCAATATAACCTAACATTAATAATAACACATTAGAAATAAACAAAAAACTAGTCTCAAAAAACATAATCTTATTTCAATTATGAGTGAAAGACGCAAAATTAAAATCTACCTCAGTTTGGCTTAAAAATACGGAAAATCATTCTTTCACGCTAAACTAGGCACTGTAGAGAAAAATTCTCTAAATAAAAGTTGTACATCTTTTAATTTCATATAAATTTTATTATATACTATTTTGTCGTAAAATGCTTACTAAGGCCAAAATCTTAAAAAAAATAGATTTTTCATACGTTTTCGTGAGAAAAAAAACAAAAAATTGCTAATTTCCGCTAAACTAAGCATTATACAAAAAAATGTTTGAAATAAAAGTTGTAGGATTTTAAATTCTCTACAACCTTTATTTTATACATTTTTGAGGTAAAATGCATATTAAAGCTGCAATCTTAAAAAACCATATTTTTACGTGAAAACAGCCTCACCAAGAATTTCAGCAAACATGGCACCTACACTATCTTGTAGAGCATAAAAAATTTAGTAAACCAGGCGATTTTAAAAAAAATCGTAGGACCAGTTTTTCAGAAAATCGCAAAAAAGTGCAAAATTACACGAATAAACTACTACTTCCGGTTGACCGATTTTGATGAAAATGTTCGTGTCGGATCCGGTAGTGGTATGTAACTTAAGTTTCAAGTTTCAAGTTCGTACGATGTTCCGTTCTTGAGATATTTTGTTCACACACACACACGCGCGCGCGCGCGCGCGCGCAGACCAATCGCTAAAAAAATGTTTTTTTTTTGGATTCAGGGGGTCTGAAAACGTGTAGTTCCGGTGAAAACTCGATTTTGAAAAATCGACATGAAAACAATAACTTTCCTTCCCATATATTCATATAGGCAAGAGAAAGTAATAACTACAGTATAATAGAAATTATTACTTATTTTATGAGAGAAATAAATCCCGATACTATCCAGTGCATAGGTGAAGAGGCTTTTCACCTACTTCACTGGTTTATATTTATTTATAAAGATCATCAAGTTATATAAAAAGAATTAACTTTTAATTTTGCAAGGTAAAGATATTCGTTCGTATTTAGCCTTATAAAAAACTTGTTTTAAAACTGTTCAACATAGAGCAACTGGACACAAAGAAGCTCCGTGCCTAAATTTTGTTAAACTTTATAACCACCTACCGACTCATTCAAAAAATCGAACACTATATGGTTTTAAAAATAAACTCAAATATTTTTTACTACAAAAGTAATTGTTTAATATTAATAAATTCTTAAACATTCTCTAAAATCGATTAATTTCTGAAAAACTGGGTTTAATTGTTTCGTTTGGGATTGTTATTCGTAATAAAATATTTTCTTTCTAATGCAATTAAAAATTTACTTATCTGTTAGTTTTCTTATTTCATATTTTTTGAGTTTAATATTATATCAAAAGACTTTCAGTTTGAGTTCAGACTTATTCAAATTTATGCTCAAAAATGTGTATGAAAATACGTACAAATTAATTGTTTTTAATGGATTATTTTAATGTACTAAATAATTTGTATTGTTACTTTCTCTTGCCCTGTATGAAAGTATTCTCCTCCCTATAAAGAAGGAAAGTATTGTTTTCATGTCGATTTTTCAAAATCGAGTTTTCACGGGAAATACACGTTTTCAGGTCCATTTAACTCTAAAAAACAGTTTTTACCTATTGATCTGTGTGTCTGTATGTGTGTGAGTGTCTGTGTGTGTGCGCGCGTAAAATCGTTCGAAGCTGAAACTTGGAACATAAATTGAATACCATGGTCGACCCGACACGAACATTTTCGTCGATTCGGTCACCCGGAAGTAGAAGTTTATTCGTGTAATTTTCACTTTCATAAGATTTTCTCAAAACGGCTCCTACGATTTTGTTTAAATTCGTCATATTTACTATCTACATATTTTATGCTTTACAAGATGGTGTAAGCGGCATGTCTATTGAAATTGTACTCTTACGGTAAAAAATAGTTTATTTAAGATTACGGCCTTAAATATGTGTTTTAGGGGAAAGTGTATGTATTTAAAATAATATTATACATACATAATATATTATCAGACCCGGTCAGGTCTGGCATTGTTTCATCACTCATTTTCATCTACCACCCTTCTCACCGTCTGCATTAGCAGTAATTGCAAAACATTCGAACGTTAAACCAATAAAAAGTCATTCACTCATGATCAAAATAGGTTATGTCTTCATTTTACATTGTCCCTACTTATTATTGTTTTCACACCATATTTCTATGTCTTGTAATTATGTAATTATATTTTATCTGTTTTAATTTTACTATTGAAAATGTGGACTGTTTAATGGATAATTACTTAATTCTACTAGGGAACGCGAATACTGTAATTTGAAATCAATTACCCTAGATTTTGACTTGTCATGTAGTTATAGGCCTAACTCGCTACTCCGGTGCAAAACTCCACTGCAAAGCAAAATGTTCCAGGTTCGATTTCCAGCTAGTGTCTATAATTATTTCACGTTAAAACCTTTCGATTCTGTACTGTAACCTACATTAGTCATTGATAACCAAAGCAGTTGAAGTGACTTAAAAGAAAAACCGCGAGCGGGTTTGTTAGTAACGAATGAAAACTTAAAAGACTCCCTCAGTTTTTCAGGTAAAAATTAATGCATTGGTAAGCCGTAGGTTCCAACTTCAATTCCCTTTTGGATAAATTTACAACATCAAAAACCTACATTTACAATTAAAATTCAGTGTAGTTACGAATAACGTCTTTCCAGGTCGGCTAACTTCGACCTGGAAAGAAAATTTAAATTGGTCTAAATAGAACTCATGGTATATATTACGAGCAATCCACCGTTCGCTACGTTTCACGGCAAACTAAACTTAAAGCGTTTATCTTCTCACACAACCTTACACTTTGAAAGCGAAAAATAACAACAAATAAAACCAATTAGTACCGGAATTTTTTTGCATCTGCAATAAAATTTGCAATATGTACTTACTTTACTTTTTTAGTATTTAATATTCGTACAGATTCAGTCCCGTAAAAACGTAAACTTATTGTACTTACTTTATAAAATCTGCAATAAAATAACTGAATAATTGGCGTTGTAGGAAAAAATTAGGTAAAATCTACTTCTTAAAAAAATTGTGTGATCTCTATGATTTCTAGGTTTACTTAACTTTCTTCGCAGAAATCGGATATGAGATTATTTTTTTTTGATACCTATCCCGTAAATAACTTTCAAAAATTTTGAAAAAGGAAACAGTTAAGAATGATGCTGTATTGGAGGGCGGTGCTGGGCCTTACCTGATACCTGACTGCATAATACAATACATTACGTACAATATATACTATACCGATAAATAAAACGTATTAAAGAATAAGATAAAAAAACTAACCTTCCAGAACAAGTAAAAAATATTACTTCATTTTACCCATCACAATTTTTTTCAAAATTTCAAAATGACTGAATGCCTTATAGCTTACGCTACTTAAAAAGCTAAAAGCTTCAAACAGTAATTTTTTTGAATCGTTTGGTAGTTCTTGAGATTACCTCCCACAAACGTTACTTCTTTATAATATTAGTACAGATTCAGTCCCGTAAAAACAATGTAGGTGTGTATAAAATAGACATAATGTATTGATGTAGAATCTATTTAATGCGTCTAGCTAACAGATAAAAACAACTACAAAATCGTATTAATTTTTCGTTGATACAGATCACTTTCTGAAGTTTGACGCAGTAAACCGGGGTTACTTTGGTTCATAAGTGGTCAATCATTCACAAAATGATACTTATTTTTTATAGTCTAAAAGGTAGTTGGGGGGATATAAAAAGGAAAATAAATCTTAAGAAATTTTAAATTTCTTGAAAAGAGGACATTTTAATGTACCATAAATAAAATAGTTTCATGCAGATTCAGAACAAGTTATTCAGAATCCAATATTAATAATATGAGATTAATTTTGTTTCGTTTAATTTGATTTTTGAATTTTTTCTTTTTAAAAATTTGTGTAATAAAGTCATTTTAAAATATATTGTAACTTTTTTACAAAGTTACCTCAAATATAGCCTAGGGTTACATTAGGTTTGGGTTACAAATTTATGTGATTGAATGTTAACATGGGAGTGGGCTAAACAGGAGAGGTAACAGAAATCGTGGGGCCCGAGACAGTAAACCAAATGGGCCCCCATGTTTAACCTCCACCCTAACACAAAAGTAGGCTATAGGCCTACACAATTGTACAAAAAAGGTCCATTTAATAAATCAATTCAAATTATTTAGTTATTTTAAATCATCTCCAATATCAACTTAAATTATTTGTTCTTAACAATTATTAACAAAAAGTAAAAAAAAAAATACACCAATTTTAAAACGATGGGTCCAGTTAGAGCTGTCCCGTTTGTCCCCCGTTGTTACCGACCTTGGGACCAAAGTACCTTAGAATTTGGGGTGTTATTGGCTTAACCTTCAAAAATTCAAATTCGTAGATGCTTATAAAAATGAAATAGGCATTTTATTAAAATTTATGACTCCTATAAAAGTCACTACAAAATACTGTAAAACAGTATAATTTATTCCCCATTTTTAATTGACGAAAATTTTAAAAATGAAAACCAGAAAAGTGGACCAAAGTAATGCCGGTTTACGGAAATTAAATTAAACTTCTAAAGATTAATCAATTTTATTTCATCGTTTTCTGGTTTTAACCCGATGTTTAAAGGTAGGCCTACTTCAATATCATTTGTTTTCGCCTAAGAAATAATTATTCTGTTATATAATACCTAATCTTATTTTAAAACTTTAGAACGAATACGTTTATTAAAATAACGCAGTTATCAAGTAATTCCTTCACGAAAATCTACTATATTAAGATATTAAAATAAAACTTAATTTAATTAATACATTATAAATTAATTTTAATCATAATTTTAAAAAAAATCGATTATAATAAAAACAAGCGGAACGAAAAATTAATTCTGTTCTTAAATTATTACCGGTCTTCTTTGGCCTGCATTCTTTATTACTTATCAGAAAATATAAACAACGTACCTTTTTTGGTGAAAGATTAGAGGAACAAATATTGACGTAAGTTTACATGCACTCCTGTAAGTAAAATGTATATTATGAAGGACTTAAAAGAAGCCAAACAAACAGGTTTGTTTCATAACAGGGGATATAGGGCGGGGGGAGGCGGTATTGGTTATATAACGCTTCCAAGTACGTGCACTCCTTGATGACACACACCTTCATAAGAACTACTTAGGCTGTATAAAAATCTAAATATAAATTTATTGACAAAAAAATTGAATATGAATGTTTTAATGAATTATTAAATAGGAAAACGAGATACCAGTCAAAATACAACATCCAAATCTTATTATTTGAAACACCAAAGTATTTATTTTTTTCTCTTTCTGGTATCTAATGGCATAAACAAATTCGTAAAAATAATTACGAATTTCTAATGATTAATAAAACTTTTTTCTGGTTATCACTGGAGTTTAAGTGCAAAAATAACCATTCAAAAGTCATAGGGTCCTGGATTCGATTCCTAGAAAAAAAACAAAAAAAATTCTGGCAAATTGCTAGCACTAAAATTTTAATTTGTCATCCTTCATTACCTATATTGGCATTAATGCTATTCATGAATGGGGTGAGTCCTCGTTAAGTAGGTAATGTTGTTAAGATCATCAGCCGAAAGGCTGGTTTGAACGTCTAGAGGCTTTACTAAGTAAAACGAGGAGTAAGAAGGTTTACCATTGCCTTCCTCACTGAGCGAAAAAGTATGCTTATCAGCATGCCAGGGCCTCTGAAAATCATCTACTTTCCACTTTACAAATGACACCTTCCCTTCATTCATTACAGGGTCTGGCTGTATAATGAAGTTCATTACTCTTAGAGGAGGTAACTCTGGCTAGTGTCTTTTACACCTCCACCACTTATGTTCTTAAATGCTTCAATCATATAATTGGCTGGCTGTGTGATAAGAAACAGAACTGTTTTTGTAGCGCTGGAACTAGCAGATCGAGTGCAAATAATTTAACACTCCAGCTGCTTGTTATGGGTAAAAGCAGGTAATGATAAATTTGAAACAATCAACATGGATGAAGTTTTGACCAAGTTTTCCTTTAAGTCTACTGATAGAGCGAGACTACATAGGATTTTATCTAAGGATTTCGCGAGCCATTGTGGGGTATTGAAGATCGGTGGGTTCATTAAATAGGAGAAGGAGGTTATGGAGCTTTTGATCTGGTTTCACTTTCTTGGGATCTACTACAGCGGGATCGGCCGAAAGGTTTCCATGGGACTTCTTGAGTAGCTTTTTTAGGAGGTTGGTTGGAGATAATCGAATGATGGCTTACAAGGTAGTATTGTATAAGATGGATCAGGTGGTGGATTAGTACATTTGACCTCCACAAATTGTCGGGACCACATGAAATGCTATCTGTGTTATTGCTGCAGGAAGTAGAGGTTCTGGTTCCATTTCTGTAGATAGTTCTGAGATAGTTTGACGCTTGTTTACCTGATCTGAAAAAGTGTGAGTGGTCCTTATACCAAAGTGCATCTAGATGGATCAGTCAGTCACATTCTGTATTAAAGACAATAGGAACAGGCATTTTAAGGTGATTGTGTTAATATAAAGGCTGTCACATCAAACCCAACATGCCTTTCGATCAGGTAAGTCATGTGAATCTGTATGGTGTCAGTTAGTGCCAAAGATTCTCAAATACACGATGGGACTGGGAGAGAATTTTAAAACACCTGGGAAAAATCCTCATGTATTTTTGTACCTGAAAGACGTGGTGATCAAACCCCAACCAATATATGGGACTTATGTCTTGGGGCGTAGATTGAAAATTTGGTCGGCTGGCTAATCTTCAAATACTTGCACATCTATATGTCTTGCGGGCTATTACTGGTGTTCTGATTGCAGCTTTGCAAGTAATCCTTAGTCTGCCTCCTCTTAATATAGTTATCAGGGATGAGGTGAGCATGAGGGGGGGGGTCTAGTGGTACATTATAAAAGATTCGTTACTGTTATTTTAGTAAAAATTAATTCTTCAGAAAAAGATATAATAATATTCATTTTTCTAACTGCTAAGATTTCTTGGGCATAATTTTCAAGGTCATTAATCTGAACATTAATATCATGTTAAGTAGAAGAAACCAGGTTCAATTCCTGGCTTGGGGAAAAGCACAACTGATTGTTTCCAACATTACAAATGTCAGTCGCAACCATTTTTCTAATATTTTTGATTATTCAGTGGAAGATATTACTTTTTGAAAGTAAACTATTTTGGATCAAATATTAATTACTACTAATTTATAATTAATCTTAACTTTAATCAGAGTTATACTTATACAATTTTTAACTTACGGTTCAAGTTTTCTAATTTACTTGTTGAGAAAATGAAAAATTCACGAGTAAGGTTGCTTAACCCTTTGGAAACGAACTGTTACTTGTTAAACAGAAGAATTGCAAAATTCAAAACGTGCTCTCAAAACAACTATTTTATCTAACGTCACTACTGATGAAAAATTTTGAAAAAATTACAGTTGATTCATATGATACGTACGCACCTTTTGAACATAATTACAACAAAATCGCTTCATAATTCTTTGCATTTAGGCGAGCGAAATTTTCAACCGTGAAAATTTTTGTTTTTACTTTATATTTTTTACTATAACGGACTTAAATTTCAGTTTAGCAAAAAAATTTATAAAACATGTTTTGTAGACAAGAGAATACTGGAATAAATGTTATTTGTTATTTAAATTTCCATAAATATTTGACGAAGTTACAAAATGTTCAACATGAGTCCATTTTCACATCACAGGGAAGCATGAAGGAATGGTATTTTACATTCTTTACGGTGATGTCACAGAACCACTATTATAATTAGGTTACAGCTGTAAGCAAAGCAATGTAGAAAATTCTTTTCCCTACAACCACGTGTTTTGAAAAATTCTGTAGGTGCAGTTAGAAGGAAGCCGTTACACGTCCTTTGTAACCGGGCAAAGAGTCAAATGTTTTGCCTCTGTGATGGTAAACCCCTTCCTGAAAAGTAAAATGGACTCCTCTTCCCTTTTCAAGGGCAAACGTTGTAACAGAATCGTCATAGCTTCAACACAAACTAAAGAACATGCATGTACCTTGACTTACACATGAGCGATTCAAAACAAACAATTCCCAAACCATCAATGCACACTATAGAGTGAATAAAAAATTTCCCTGTTATGATATTCTATTTCTGTAAACACTATTAGATGCATTAAAGAATTCCCTGCTAGAAAAATACAATATTTAATGGTTTCCGACTTATATTGACCTTGCAGTAGCTTGTTTTATCGCCCCAACCACAATCCATTCGGCATCATCTAAAATTAGATTACCAGTGTGAACAGGGTTAAGGAACGGATGTAGGTATTCATTAATATGCTGTAACAGTACTTTTTTACTGCTGTTTTGTGAGGTATATCATGCCCTGAACTATTTTGAACAAAGTTTGAACATAAAGCAGCTGAACTTTTAAACACGGGGACTTTTAGAAAGCAATTACTTTGGCTGTGTGCACTACTTCTGACATATGCCTATTCTGATTGGTTCATTTTTTGTTTTGGCATGAAAAATTGTTTTTTTTTTCATATTATCATCTATTCAACAATTTCTGAAGACTAACAACATCATATATGTAGAAATCTGCAAATAAGTCTTAATCATTCTATATTTGTGGACAAAGTAATTCAGTTAGTACTAATTAATTCATGATGCAAATCAGCCAATCCAAATGAAAAACCCCACTAAACCACCAAAAAAAATTATTAATAAATTCATTAATTGTTGTTGTTCAGGTCATCATTTGTGAGGCTGGTGTGAACCTCTAGAGGCTTTACTAAATAAAACGAAGAGTGAGTTGGTTTATAAGTGCCTTCCTCACTGAGTGGATAAGTATGCTTATCAGCATGCCAGGCCCTCTGAAAAGCACCTACTTTCCGCCCTGCAAATGGCACCTTCACTTCATTCACCACACGGCCTGGCTGTATAATAATGAAATTTATCACTCTCAGAGGAGATAACTCTGATTAGTGTCTTTTACACTTCTACCTCTTCTGTTCTAAAATACTTCAGTCATACTTAGCTGACCATGGTATGATTAGAAACATAACTATTTTTGTACCCCTGGAACTAGCAGGTTGAGTGCAAATAATTTAACACTTCACCTGCCTGTTATGGGCAAAATTCATTCGTGTAGCATAAAATTGTACTATAAATGCTTATATGGTTATAAAAAAACAAAACATTCTCCTCTTTTCCCTGTAGGCAGTCTCAAAAGCCATTCTTGGACATTATCATGCAGTGATCAAAATCAAAGTATCTGATTACAAAAAGCAGGAAATTTTGGTTTAAGGCAGTTCAGTAGTTTGAGAGGAAAATTTTATGCAAGATAATGGAGTACATGGTGGACAGTACATGTTGCAAAAACGAAGAAAACTGTTCCAGGAATAAGGACAATTTGGCAGAGATATTAAGAGGATGACAACTAAAATTCTACAGACATCTATGTGAATGGATAAACAAATAGTTTACAAAATAAATTTACATCGTACCCGACAACAGACCTAAAGAATCTGATAAATGATTCACTGATTTTATAAAATTGGAGAGGAAAGCATAACTCTGTTTGGATGGTAACAAGAAGAAAGACGTATGGTTTAATAACAGGCTGCCGAATGCCTGAAGACAATGGGCTAAGTTATTCGTGCCTGGTCTACCATAAACTACCCTTCACCATGTAAAAAATAATCATGATACAAAGGTGATGTGAAAAACTTCATTTGAAACTAACCCGTGTCTTTCGTGAAACACTACTTCTCTACACATACCACGCTATCTAGTGGGTAAACAAGTAACTACGTAAACGAAATCATATGGTCGGTTCATTTAGTGGATGATTTTTAAGGTTATAAAAGTCATTTTGTTTTTAAGTTGATAGTACTCACCTCTGAGTAAAGTTTTTGATTAAATCGATTAGAAAGTAGTGAAGCTATGACGAAAGTTGCTCCACGAAGTGTTTCACCAATTATTGCAACTATTAGAGATTTCTTTCTTGGAGTTAGTATAATTTACTTAACTGTTTTGAAATAACGATAATAGGTTAATTTTAATTTTCGTATACTTAACAGTTTTGCTATAATTTATTTTTGTACTGTAGTGTATATTTTTCAAACTGTTGAACTTATGTGAATTAGCAGCACATTTTTATTTTATTTGCAAGTTTAGATATTCTGATTGATTATATAGGCATTTACCTTCTTTTAAATGTTTGTTACTTCTAAATTTATGTACTGCATCTGGTAAAATGTATGTTAAGTTAATAATTAATGAGTCCATAGAAAAGTATAGAACTTGTGCATCTTTGGTACAAGTTTAGTTTCAGTTAGCCTTTTTAGCTCTTGTATCTGAGAAGAGCATCTCCAATGCTCACCTTCATGTCTAGATGTAATTGTTGATCATTTCCATTTACATGTTAATTTCTTCAGCCTGTACTGTATTTTATAAAATTGGGTTTATTCGTAAAATATGTGACCATAATTTGATTTACTACCTTGTTACCTTTTGGATCATAACATCCCACTATTTCCCTAATCTATTGTGTAAGTTTTAAAGCTACTTCCTGGTAATATTTGTTAAAATAATTACAAATTTCTACACCATTCTCTATAAATTCATTGTTTTTGTTAACAATATTAGGTATGTCAGTAAAACTTTTGTTGCTAACTACACCTCGATTCTTATTTATTATTTCCCATATTGCTGAGTTTAAATTTGGTGATTTATGAAGGACTTCAGCAGTTTTTTTGCATTTAGCTCTCTGGACTTCTCTGGCTTAATGGTTTTTAATAGTTTTGTACCTTTGTTCGTTAAAGGTAGTCCTATGTGAAAGAAAATCTGAGTATACATCTCTAACTTCAGACCTCATTTCCAAAATTTCCTCTGTGACCCATTCATCTGTTTCACTGACAATATTTTTTACATCTTTCTTTTTAATTGGACAACTATTATTATAATGAAATTTTAATGTTTCAATAAAATTATGATATTTCTGATTAATTTACAGATATGTCTCCGTACATTGTACCTAAATAAAGAGAACTCTAACATATTTTAGTATTTATAACATAACTAACATATTTAAATGGGTAAACATTTTGGCGATTGTTGGTATTTATATCAATACTCAATAATACTTGTTTTTATTTTTATAATGAAGAATCGTTAATCTTGAAAATTGAATTTCTGTTCTTAACTCAGACTGGAGTTTGGTTCTGTTATAACTAGATTATACAACCTTCCAAACACAAACTTCAGTCCTCATTAACCCTGGTAACTCAACCTTTCGTAAAACTTTGCGGTGTAAGGCCTAGTATGTCTGGCCAATGACTTGCATTATTGTTCTCGCTCCTGACCTTCATCAGGTTTGCATATTACAATTGGTGATGTAAGACGTATATTTTACCATGGAGTAATTTCAGAAGTGAATATAAGATGAAACCTAATCTCAGGAAAATTTAGAAGTCAGGCGTTTTAAAAAATTAAAATTTGTTCATGAAAGTAGTATTTTTAATTCGGGTATCATAATCAACCGAATGCATGAATTTATTTTGCAGTTTTTAAAGAGTAGCTTCATAAAAAATTTGTACCTTCAGTTAACATTTTTTAAGCCAAATTATCTCCCAAGAAATGGAGTTTTTATCACTGACAATGTTTCAGTTTATCCTGATGTTGAGCTTTAAAAGATGGAAGGATATTTACTTTGTTTCTCCTCCCCCTTCAATGCCACTTTTGTAAAATGCCAAAATTGTAAGTTCTTTTACACTCTGGTAATTTTATAAGTTTCATTAACGGTTTGTGTATACATTTATATTCTATCCTTGTGATGTTTGTTATTAACCTTTGGACCTTTTTCCGTTAATTCACATAATCAAAATAGCGTGTGAATGCACCTTTATTGTTCAACCCAGCAATCACTAGCGCATGGTCTGTACTGTTCTACTAGCAATCGCCAGTTTCTTTTATTTTGTTTGTTTTCATTTTTATTTAACCTTTTGAGGACTATGTTTGTCAACCTAGAACTTGGCCCACAGTTTGAGTTCTTTTTAGATTTTTCATTTATTTATTCTTCCAGTATTTATTATTCACCTATTTTTTCTCAACTCTCCATCCCTGGAACTAAATATTTTTCATAGAGCTACTGTAATATTTATTTATCTCAGAGATGCTTACCACTAAAGCCAACCATTTCCACTCGTATTTTCACAAAATAAACAATTAAACGGAACGTTTAAAATAAAACAAATATATACATAAAACAAGATTTATATTATTGTAAAACATTTATTTTTCCAGGAAAAGAAATATTCTATATTAGTAAACAAATTGTAGCAAGAAGCGAACACAATAATACAAATTTTCTGAACACATTAGCAAAGTTAATGCACATGCTTTTTCCATCGAGTAAAACAACTCCTATATAATAATACATTTATTTAGAACTTGTATGTATTAGTATAAAAAATAAAGCAAATGTACCAGTACGTTTGTGGTTTTTTTGGACCAAAACCGTGAAACATACGTGCATAGTCCTCAAAAGATTAACTGTAACTGTATGTTATTATTTAAATTTAACTGTAAATAAAGAGAACGATGGTTCGATAATCCAACTTTGTATTAGTGAGAAATGTGTCACTTCTTAGAGGTTTACTAATTCTGCAGGTTGCTTTATTACACACCCAACGATCCTGGCTAGTGGTGTTCAGTATCATATCGTGTCCATTTCAACAAATGCACGGATTATGCAGTATTCCGTTCTCTTGAAAGAAACATATAGCTCCTTCCGTAGTAGAAATAATCGGCCAATTCCAAAAGATTCATTATGTATTCAACAGAACACGTGCGAAGTAAACAACCAACGAATGTGTACTAATAAACATGCAAACAATATCTACAATTAATTATAGTGAGTGGGAGTCATCAGTAGGCCTAATAATAGTAAAGGTGTGTTTACACGAGACGACTTTAAGGTTGCAGATGATGTGATGTGAAATAACGGAATAGGTCCAACCTTTGTTCTTTTTTTTTTAATCCCTAATGCGTGTACATTGCAATCTGTTCAATTCAGAACAATAAGTAACCCCATGACCCAATGAGGTGAGGATGATATGTATGACATGTAAATTTGGTGTAATCTTGTACAGACTCAGGTCGACCATTCCTGAGAGAGTATGGTTAATTGAACCCCAACCATCAAAGTACACCGGTAACCACCGTCTAGCATTTGAATCCGTATAAAAGTAACTACCTTTATTAGGATTTGAACCAGGAACCTTCGTCTTCGAAAAACAGCTGATTTTGGCGACGGCTTTACCTCTAGACCAACCCGGTGTTTTGTTCTTAAAATGTAAATTTTTATTTTGGAAATGATCAAAACAATTTTTTCGGAAATTAACCTTGTTAAATTTATTACTTTTCAGTAAGTAATTGGTTCATATTGTTGAGATGACTTTCAACAATTGGTAATTTTAAACTTCAATCCACATTATGTCGAGTGTATGAGATTTCTCTATAGTAAGGTGTCACTTAAGTAATGGCTCCACCGGCAACTTTTTACTGCTTTCATAAGCAGGTTTTACTTGCTTTAAAATAGGCTCATTTTTTTTTTTTTTTTTTTTGGTTTAACGTCCGACTGTTTTGCAAATTGCTGCTAATGCAGACGGTGAAGGATGAAATGAATTTTTTGTAACGTATGAAAAAATGCCATGCCCGAGTGGGATTCGAACCCAAGACCGCGTGATGAGAGGCGAGCACGTTACCAACATCGCCAACGCGGCCGGCAAAATAGGCTCAACAATAATGTGGAGCACCTACCATATGGTAGGTGCTTAACGTGCTGCTTTTTACCTGCATCAGTAAAACATGACGCAAGACCCATTGAGATGAGAATGTGTATGATGTGTGGTCATTTATATACTCAGGCTGACCTTTTCTGAGAGAGATAATTAGTTGAATTCCAACCATCAAAGTATAGGTCGGGTCCAAGCTCCGTGTAGTTGCGGGGTGAAGGGTACGGCCGTGAGGAGGTATAATGAATGAGTGATGCATGCTGGGAATACGATTGTTGTATTACTCTAATACAAAACATTAGTTTTCAAACTTTCCGTATTTAAAATATTTGTTTGTATTTATTACATTTATTTATTTAAATATTTTGATATAAAATTTTTTTTTTTTGTAATCCCTAATTTGTGTACGTTGCAATCTGTTCAATTCAGAACAATAAGCAACCCCATGACCCAATGAGATGAGGATGATGTGTATGACGTGTAAATGAGGTGTAGTCTTGTACAGACTCAGGTCGACCATTCCTGAGAGAGTATGGTTAATTGAACCCCAACCATCAAAGTACATCGGTAACCACTGTCTAGCATTCGAATCCATATAAAAGTAACTACCTTTACTAGGATTTGAACCAGGAACCTTCGTCTCCGAAAATCGGCTGTTTAACAGCTGATTTTGGCGACGACTTTACCTCCAGACCAACCCGGTGGGTTGATAAAAATTAGCAAGTTAAATATTATGAATCCGACCAAGTTAATAACCCGGTAGGTATTTGTTAAATTAATACGCCGGATAATAAGAATATTTTTTTTAGTCTAGTTAGTACATGCTACTACTACAAATGCATCAGCTACTGACTCATTCATTCTGCCGCTACTATAAAAACGCATTGCATTCCTTCCAACTACACGGAGCTGGGACTCAAGCTATATATTGGTTTCCACTGTCTAGTATTCAAACCATGGACCACGGAAACCACACCACCACCACCACGGGGGGAGCCGCGAACCTTCATCTTCGAAAATCAGCTGTTAAACAGTTGACTCGCGGCAACGGTTTTACCACTAGATCATCCTGGTGGGTTTTTTAATTGAATTATATACTTCTAGTGTAAGTTATATTTGTTTACTTTTGTAGCGAAAAAGTCAAGAACATAATAGATTTGCTGATTATATAGCAAACAGAACACAACCACCTCCTAATCTTCCTGGTGGATCAGCTGATAAATTGGCAGATAATTATTATTGCATTCGAGATGCACGACGTGAAGCTGGGCCACCCATAATTCTTGCAGTAAATTCTAGAGCTAAACAATTAACATCATCTTCAGCTGTGAGGTATGAGTGATTAAAATCAGTTTCATTAGTAAATACAATATATTTAAAATAATTTAAATTAAAGAATAGTTACATAGCCATCTTAATTTAAAAAATCTGGTGTGAAACACTCACATAACTTTCTCTTGCCAGTGCAAATAATGACCAATATAACCTAACATTAGTAATAAAACATTAAAAATAAATAAAAAACTAACCTCAAAAAACATAACCTTATTTTAATCATGAGTGAAAGACGCAAAATGAAAATCGACCTCAGTTTGGCTTAAAAATACGGAAAATCACTCTTTCACAATAAAGTAAGCTCTGTACAGATAAATGCTGTAAACAAAAGTTGTAGATATTTTAATTTCCTATAAATTTGATTATCTAAACTTTTGTCATAAACTGCATACAAAGGCTGAAATCTTAATAAAATCGATTTTTCTCACGTTTTCGTGAGAAAAAACCAGAAAATCGCTAATTACTGCTGAACTAAGTGTTATACAAAAAAATGTTTGAAATAAAAGTTGTAGGATTTTAAATTCTCTAAATTTTTTATTATATACATTTTTGCGCTAAAATGCATAGAGTGATTTTCCGTATTTTTAAGATAAACCGAGGTTGATTTTCACTTTATGTCTTTCACTCACAATTAAAATAATATTATGGTTTTTGAGGTTAGTTTTTTGTTTGTTTCTAATGTTTTATTACTATAATGTTACGTTATATTGTTAATTATTTGCATTGGCAAGAGAAAGTTGTGTGAGTGTTTCACACCAGATTTTTTGTTCTGTAATTGTTCATTGCAGTTATAATTTCAAAATGGCATTCAATATACAAAATTAATGAATTCATTGAATTCAAGAATTAAGAATTGATTCAAAAATTAATGAAGTGTAAATGAATTCATCATCATCCTTTTTATCTGTTTTCCAAGTTTGCTCAGGTTAGGCCCAACACAACTCCTCTCTTCCATTACTCTCTGGCATCGCATCTTGTCCCAATCTTATCTATAACTGAACCCATTCACTTCACTCTTGGTTTACCCCTTGTTTTTTCCCGCCATCTCCAAGTAGAACATACTTTTTGGCAGTCTGTCCTACTGACATGACCAAATAAAAAAAATCATTTGTAGTTAGCGTTGTAGCTTCGTATGTCCAACCCTCCTTATCAGGATGTCCATTACCAGTTGTTCCCTAATTACATTATTTCTTTTTACTTTCTCTTGCCTATATGCATATATTGGAAGGAAAGTATTGTTTTCATGTCGATTTTTCGAAATCGAGTTTTCACCGAATCTACACGTTTCAGACCCCCTGAACCCAAAAAACATGTTTTTAGCAATTGGTCTGTGTGTGTGTGTATACAGAATATCTCAAGAACGGAATATCGTACAAAATTGAAACTTAAGTTACATACCACTACCGGACCCGACACGAACATTTTCATCAAAATCGGTCAACCAGAAGTAGTAGTTTTTTCGTGTAATTTTTCACTTTTTTGCGATTTTCTCAAAAACTGGTCCCACAATTTTTTTTCCAAATAGCCTGGTTTACTAAAAAATTTTTGCTCTACCAGATAGGATAGGTGCCATGTTTGCTGAAATTCTTGGTAAGGCTGTTTTCACGTAAAAAAATTGTTTTTTTTTAAGATTGCGGCTTTAATATGCATTTTAGCGCAAAAATGTATATAATAAAAGTTGTAGAGAATTTAAAATCCTACAACTTTTATTTCAAACATTTTTTTATATATCGTGTTTGTTTTGTTTAGCGGTCATTAGTACTTTTCTGTTTTTTTTTTATCTCAAAAACGTGTGAAAAATCGATTGTTTTAAAGATTTCGGCGTTAGTATGCATTTTACAACAAAAGTGTGTAATCAAATCTATAGAAAATTAAAAGATCTACAACTTGTTGAGAGAATTTTTCTCTACAGAGCCTAGTTTAGTGTGAAAGAGTGATTTTCCGTATTTTTAAGCCAAACTGAAATCGATTTTCATTTTGCGTCTTTCATATATGATTAAAATTAGGTTATGTTTATCTCTAATGTTTTATTACTAATGTTAGGTCTATTGTTAATTATTTGCATTGGAAAGAGAAAGTTGTGTGAGTTTTTCACACCAGATTTTTTTTATTTATTCTTGTCATGTCTTTCTTAGAATACTCCTCTTGAATCCAAATGAATGACTAGGGCAAAAAGGATTTCAGATGAATTTACCTGAATTCATCGGTCTATATAATAATTATTATTACACTCGCTTTGTATTATGCAATGTAAACAACTATTTTATTCGGGAGATTTCTGCATTTTATTATAATAAAAAAGTAAAAATTTGTATGTAGATAAAGTATTACAATAAAATTACTTATAGATTTGTTTTATTTTTATTTTCTTACAGTGCAGGACGACCAGCTACTGAACGTTTACCCGGAAAACCTTATCTCGTTTAATAAATTTATTAGTCATTTGTTTCCAATTATTTAAAAATTAATTGTAAAAATAGTGTAAAATAACTCATTAGAATGTTTGTTATTTTTTAATGTTTATTTATTTCTAAATACAATTGTATTTCATGTAATTGTTTGTCTCTTTTACCTTTTGTATTTATTCTTATCCTTTAAAACTTCTTGTTACTCATCAGTTTATTTGAAATGTAGATTTTATTTATAAGTGAATAATATTATTCACTTATTTTTAATCAAGATCTGGGTTCTATTATTGTTGATGTATTTTTATTAATGATAATCACTTGTAGAATGTGAAATTTAAAAATTCTTTATGTATTGTATTTTACAATGAATCTTGCAGCCTACAAACAATTCGAAGGTAAAAATACTTCTATGTTTTTACTGACCTGGTACAGTTGCTTTACCAGTCGTAACCTTTTATTAAATAATTTTACTTTTTACTGACTTGTTTCAGTGGCTCCACCATCATAAGTGTACTCAAATTTAAAAACAAAACAAACTTAACGTATTAAAATATGTAGATGTTTTATCTTCAGTCGTTCATGTAAAACTGTTTAATTATTCAAATTCAACCTCCTTCATAGACTGTGCAGATGGCAGCAGCAGTCAATGTTACTTCAATTTTAAATTTAACTTGTTCATTCATAATGTCTTACCTCTATTTATATTTAAATGTTTGTATAATGGAATATCTCATATATTTTGAATTCATTTTCGTTTTTATTGCACAGTTCTATTATACTATAATGTTTGTTTATTATATAGAACTTCTGGTTTTTTTTTACATGATTTGTGTTGTTTGATTCAATGTAATCACATTTCAGTGCTTTTTGTGTTCATTATATCTTACTTGAAAATGACAATTATTGTCATATCAACAGAATATTTATTACAAGCCTCATTGCCACACTCTATTTTATATAAAACCATTTTGTTACATAATGGTTCACTTACTCTATTGTTAAACAGGGCTGTGGATAACAGTTCCTATCGTTCTAACAGTATGATACTTCTAAAACATTTGTTCAATGCTTTGTACAGCCTGTTTGTAATCTTTCTATTATACTTTAATGAGATGTACGGTTTTTAAATAAACAGAGGCAAGACATTTTGAATAAATTGGTTAAATTATAAAAGTATTAAGGATTACTGACTGCTGCTGCCAGGATTTAGGTTAGAGATGGCTGAGGCTGGTGAATCGAACCACAGATTTTGCAGAACATTAGTCCGATAAATTTGAATTTTTCATTTGGGGGTGGGCCTCAAGTCCCTGAGGCTATGTGCCTGTAACGTGTAATAGATTTCAAGTTTTTAGCCAGGAATTGAACCCAGAACATTTCACTTTGCAGTGTGGCACAATCTAGTGCTTGAATAAATAAGCTCAGTTTTAAGCCGAAGACACACAGTCAGGATTTTGGTTTGGGGAAGATCTGCAATTTTTATTTGTGTGCATCAAAATTTTTAACCCACTCATGTTTTGCTTGTTAGGCTAGTGAAGGGTGGTAAAATGAAAACGGCCAATAAAAAAACTGCCAGAAATTTAATGGGAACTGCGGTATATTAGTTTGGTATGAACTTTGGTTTTTCTGCTTAGGGGGCTGAACCACCTCAAGCCTCCTCCCTTGCTGCTGCTTCTGCACAGAATATGAAGGATTTTTTTTTTTTTGGTTTAACGTTCGAAAGTTCTGCAATTACTGCTCATGCAAACGGTGAAGGATGAAATGATTTTTATGAAACGTATGAAAATATGCCGTGCCTGAATGGGATTCGAACCCAAGATCGCATGATGAGAGGTGAGCATGAAATATGAAGGAGGTTGAATTTAATTAATTAAACAGTTTTATGTGAATGACTTGACAGGCAACATCTTCTACAGATTTTAATAGAATTAGTTAGGTTTTTTTAATATGTGTACTCTGATAATGGTGGATCCACCGAAACATGTCAGTTGAAAGTAAAAATATGTAATAAATAGGTAAAAATGAGTGGTACAGCAGCTGTAACATGTCAGTAAAAAGTTAAAGTATCTTTACAATAGATTGTATCTTTTCACTGAACTAGCAATTCCCTGCTCACTGCAACTAAAATGAAAGTATTTATCTTTTCACACTACCTTACACATTAAAGCAAAATTACACTGCATAGATAAAACCAGAAATTACTGGATACAGGAATATAGTTGATACCACTATTTATCACCAGTGGAAGGGGGTGGTTGATGATCTCCCAAGAATTGTTTTACTGCATTGGCTGTGTAGGGGTGTGCATCATCATGCAACAAACATACTCTCTTCATTAACATTCTCTTTTTTTTATTCTGTATTGCCCTCCTTAGTTTTTTTAGGGTGTCACAGTACAGGGCAGCATTAACTGTTTCCCTCTGGGAATCATTTCTTCAACCTTGTTCACTATCTTGTCAGTCATAATTGATGGATAATTCATTCCTTTGGTGGTCATGAAAATTCACTTTTCCCGTTTATCTTTAAACTTATGACACTACTTGAACACATTATTAAAAAATCAGACATCATTCCTGTAAACATTTATTATTTCGTCAAAAATATTGAAAAACGTGTTTCCGTTTGCGAGAAAAAACTAAATTATGCTCTTCAACTTGCATCTGGTGGAATTTGAAATTGAGAATTCATTTCAACACAGCTATTACAAAAGTTTTCAACCAACTGGGTAAAATGAGTGCACAATTTACTCCCAAGGCCATTGGTATTTTCTTTAAATGTATTTTTTATCTGGATTTTACTCTTAACTTAAAACTATTTCATTCAAATTTTACCGTGATATTTTTGGACATACATGTTTAATTATTCCAGAATAATTATCACATGATTCTTGGGATAAAGGAATTATGTTGCATGAATTAATAAAAAATACAATTTCTTTGTTAATTTATTTTACTGTTAATTTTGGCACAATTACGGTAGTTTATATTTTTGATAAAAACATCTAACAATATAAAGCAACAGATAATTAATAAACATGTTATTTAGTAATTTATTCAATGGAAGATTAGAACATTCATATTTTTAACGATGACTAAGTCAATACATTTTTTTAAAAATAATTTGGTGGTACATATTCCACCTACTTAAACCAATACTCTCCTGTATTGCAATACAGAAGACGAGTCTAAATACCTAAAGGTGAACAATATGGAGTACATCACAGAAATGATTTTTCTACCTTTTTTAAATATTTTAAGATATTTAACAACAATTAATTCTACTGTTAATGACACTTATTTGGACAGATAAGTAGTATGTTAATATATGAAGGATTTAAAAAAAAAAATTCTCCTGATAGTGTATTAAAACATAAAAAACAGTACTTAAATATCATTTAAAAATAAATCTTTATAATGCATCCTGCTGTTTGAAATTAATTCTATTTTATATAATGAATTTATATAATAAATTTCACTAACCTTCCTTTTTAACTGCGTCAACTTTTATTTTCACTTACACTTGTTTTGGTGGATCCACCATCATCAGAGTAAATAACATATAATTGAAACTAAAAACTTTATTTATTAAAAATCTATAGAAGATGATATATCTTCAGTCATTTGTATAAAATTTTATACAAATGACTGAAGATATATCATATTGTTTAAAATTTTATACAAATGACTGAAGATATATCATCTTCTATAGATTTTTAATAAATAAAGTTTTTAGTTTCAATTATATGTTATTTACTCTGATGATGGTGGATCCACCGAAACACGTGTAAGTGAAAATAAAAGTTGACGCAGTTAAAAAGGAAGGTTAGTGAAATCTATTATACAAATTCATTATATAAAACAGAATGAATATCATTTATTAGAGATACCCAAGAGAGTAATCAAAATGATTCCTAAACTGTCTTCAATCTCAAGCATACAAACTTTTTGAGATAGATACATAATTAAATAATTTATTTTCTATCTTAATAACAACTTACATGGGATTTCAAAAGAACTCTCATAAGATGGGGCATAAACACTAAATAGTTTCTCCCATATTTTAAGCTATGTGCAGGTAAAATAGAACAATGATCATCCAAATCAATTTTTGAAATATTTAATCTTTCTGAATTTATTTAGAGCTTCTTTTTTGGTAAATATGTGTAGTCTATTAATATTTCTTAAAAGAATGTTAAGTACAGTATTAAAAAATATTCCAATGTTAAGTTTTATACCCAGAGTAACAGTATGACTCATCACAGGTGTAAAAGTTACATGGTCTTGCCAAACATAAATGAAAGTCAGCATTAAACAAGGTTTTATCACAGACTTTTTCAAAAAGACAGTACATAATTTTTTACAGGTATGTACTGTAAATGTTAGGCCTGATTTTAATTTCCTTTTAAAACCTGATCTTTTTATCAATTAAAAACAAAGTATTTGTCGTAATAGTTTTTTATTACATTAGGCTATATACACATACTAAATTTTCATTTTTTGTCGATCTTGGAAAATCCGCGTTCTACTGTGTTGGTAACAATAAATGAAAAACAAATTTTTCTCCCTGTGGATTAATTGATACTTAATGCTATGATATATACTATATCATATATCATATATACTATAACTATGATGAATTCTTACTTAATGAAAATACTTGAATTCCAAAATGTTCTCACAAGTAAATGAAATTTCAAAAAAAACAAAAAATGAATAACTGTTAAATGTTGGTGTCCCACTTTTAAGGAAAGACTTAGATGTTCAAAATTTACTTATAGTATCATTACTTTTGATTATCTAAAGTAAAACATTAAAATAGGTTGCTACAAGAGCCAAATTCATTATCACGACATGCAAAAACTATGGTGATCAACATATGTTTGACCATGACACAATAATGATTTCCATAAGCCCAATAGAAAACAGGGACTATAAAGTATTGTTCTATTCCCATACCTACATAAGCCATTCTGCTATAAAACCAACATGCCTACACTGGGAATGTTATCCTTGCGTATTTAGAATGTCAAAATATTACGCTACATACATGGGACACAATAGGACCCAATATCTTAAGATCGATTATAATTGTTAACATATTAAATTAAAATCAAAATTTTAAGACATTCAAAATAAAAAAAAATTATACAAATTTAATAATTTGAGTCATTCAGAAAGTAAAGCATGTTCATCCTGTACACTTCACTAGTAGAAATATTGAAACAAATTTTTTTACAACTTGAAAAAGTCTAAAGCAATTTTTCTATGTAATAACCATTCAAATTCAGACACTTGTAATATAGTTACTTGAGTCACGAGTTTGCCCTTGGTTGTAACAAGGAGTAAAGGGGGAAAATCATCAGTGCGCATGCGCGACTGCTTTAATTTCAGTACAACAAACACAACAACTTATACTATACCTAGAGCATATACAGTATATCGCGGAACCTTTTGTAGGTTAACTGTACGAATATAACTGTTTGTTACCATAAACAGAAATATTAGTTTCTTGAAAACAAGGGCAGACTGATCATAGTGCTGAACGAAATCTAATATGCAGTGTAATAAAATTCTGTGAAGTTAAAGCTAAACAAGAATACCTTTACCCTGCCTCTTAACAAAAGTCATGAGCAATTGGCTAACTACTGTGATTTTTCTCTTTCCACAATTTGAAAAATAAGGAAGGAAATTAAAAGACGTGAAGAAGCTATTCTTCAACAGTTTTTTTGACACCTGGTACAAAAAAGAAAACTGTTAGGTGATACGACAGAAACTGATAGTGAAGACGCCGGTGACATGACAGCGATAGCAAAGAAGGCGATTCATTCGTAGAAAATTTTGTTTCAATGCAATAAGGTCGTTGGTAATTACAGTAAATCAAACATGTCTAGTCATCTATAGGCAATATTACGCATTGCATTTATTTCTTACAAGGTTTATGAAGAAAACATTTTCTCGGAATAAACCACAGCTAACAAATTGTTTGTAGAAACTGCACGGTAGTGAAATGTACGAGTAGTGTCTGACTGTTGAGATTGGCAGCACTGTCGTATTTTCACTTCCCTTCCTCACAGCCCATCCATATGCAAAAGACAATCTCGTGACTTCAGTATCTATATTACTGAAGTTTTTGTATCCCTACTTCGAACTCGGTCATGCCAAACTTTAGAATTAGTTGGTAGCAGCCACTTTCAGTTTGTCATCATTTTTAAAGCATGTCCTGCATAAAAACTCATTTAGTCTTGAAAAAAGTTGGTAATCACTAGGTCGCAAGTCTGGGCTGTAAAGTGGATGCTCATAAATCTCCCAATTTAACAGTTGGAGCAAGTCTTGCGTCAATGCAGTGGAGTATGGACATGCATCATCGTGAAAAAGCATGATGCCAATGAACAGTAAGCCGAGCCATTTGTTTTTTGTAGCATAGCAAAGAGAAAAGGATGAATGCAATCCTCACCAAGTGTGAAATATCTATCTTGAAATTTTGCCTCAATCTTTGATTTGAGTTCATCAAAACAACTGAAGGTCGCCATGAGTATTTTTCATCATGAATATTCGTTCATCAGCCACTAACCACTGATGCACCATTTTTGAAAAGAACCTATGTTCATTACATTGCTGTAAATCTCTGTGATTTGCCTGTAAATTTCAACTGGATGAATTTTTTTTTGCATTAAAAATTCAAAGTAAGTCAGATTGAAGTAGGAGAGTGCGACAGCGATAGACTGAGCAGCAATGGGGGGAGGGGTTGTACCATGCATTCCATGAAAATGTTCTTTACTTTCCAAATGATCCTCATACAATAAATTAAGCAACAAGAAACCTGGAAGTACAGAAAAACTTATGTCAGTTTCTAGTCTTAAAAAGAAAAAGTAACAAATTGCAGTAGATATTTAAATTTTGACCAACAATACCATTGTGATAATCAGATAACTTATGCAAATTTTCCGTAAAAAAATACCAACTAAATTTACAAATTCTTAAGAAAATGTTATTATAAATAATAACATTATAAAACTAAATTATAATTTGATTAAAAAATGGAATGCCTACTTAGAAATCCTAAATAAATGCTCATTTATTTAAAAAGAAAAACAATGCAATGTAAAAAGTAACTGTAAAAAAATCATACATCCGTATTCTTTACTCTAGTAATGATTTATAAGTTGTTAAATAAGTCCATCAAATATTTGTAGATAACTGACATGATAGAATTATTACAAGTTAGTGAAATTGAAATATGTTTACTAAATTATCAGTTTTATTCTCATTCTAGGAATTAAAATGCTGTCATTACTCAGAGGGTTTATACTACAATATTAAATGCTTCAGAATTTAATGCCTTAACAATATATAATTAGTATCTGATCAGTGGTTGGAATAACTCAAACAGTTTAACAAGAATTAAAATGATATATCAAATCACCAGCTTAGAGAATTTTGAAACCAATTACTTTCACTTAAAAATATTTAAGAATAACAAAAACTAAAGTAAAGAATACAGAGAAAAATTTTAAATACATATTCTTAAATTTTAATTTTGTACAAAAACAATGAGAAAAACACAAAAAATAGAGTACTAGTAGCTTGTGGAATGAAGCAGAAAAATGTCTAAAAATAAATAATAGGAACAAATAAAACATTACAAATCTCAGCACACGTTTTACATTTTTAAAGATTTAATACCTTTTTCTGTACATATGTACACAAAATTTATTAAAACTAAATATCGCCATAAAAAAATTCTCACATTTTTAATAACCTGTGCTGGGATTTATTAAGAGTTTAATGTATCAGTCAAAAATAATACATGTATTACATGTATAATTAATATAATTCAAAGAAAGCACATTAGATAACTTCAGGTGATTTCATTAACGAAAAATACAACAAAATCACTTTTAAGAAACTCAAGTAGAAATAAATATTAATAGTACAATATCGTTGCGATTAACTAAAATATTTGATAAATTTTTTTCAATCATAACGCACATAAAATCATTTTAAAAGAACAAAAAACACATCTGTGAATTAAATAAATAAGTGTACCCAGCACAAACAAAAAAAATTAAATTAGATGAAGACAAAAAATATCTTATACATCCCAATAAGCTTAAAAAATGGAATCATCTTAAGCTTGTAGACTGAAATATTATTTACACACACGTAAATCAGTGATTTTGTTAGAATATTAATTAGTACAAATAACCTATATCTAAAATATTTGGTACAAATCACAGTAAAATAATCACATAAAAAGCACAAAATTGAATAGGGTTTTAAATTAAACTGCAGTTACCTCAGTAAGTCAAACTTGGTCATTATTGAAAACACTGGAAAAATTATGACAGCTGCAAATCGTTAATCAATAAAATCAATTTAAGAACACGAAAGTAAGTTCTTACAAATGTTCTAATGGAGTAATTATAAGCAAGACAAATGAAGTTTTACATCAGTGTAATGTATACGCCAAATATAAACAAATTTTATAAAATATGTAAAATAAAATACATTTTCATATACAACAAATTAATAGGTGAAATAAGGAATGGAAAAGTCCATGGAAATAATTATCTAGAATTGATATAAGATACATGAAATCATTTTGGTTAATGTTGATATTAACATTGCTGTAAGTTAAGTTGCCTAATAGTTTCCAGAAGAACATTTAATCTAACGGCTAATCAAATATCAATACAGTAGAATTTGGTTAATTGGGACATTTATGTCCATGTAAAAACTATCCCAATAAAACAAAGTGACATGTCAAATACAATAAAAAAACGTGTAAAATTTATACAGTAGCGGACAAATTAATCCGAACATAACTCATATCCAGCAATCAGTTAAACATCCCCAGAAAATTTTTTTGGGGTTGTTTCACATTTGAAGGCCCTTGTTTATTAGTTCCAGTAGATGGAGTGTTTTGCCCATAACAGGCAGGTGGAGTGTTAAATTATTTGCACTTGATCTGCTAGTTCCAGGGCTACAAAAATAGTTCTGTTTCTCATCACGTGGTCAGCCAATTATATGACTGAACTATTTTAGAACAGAGGAGGTAGAGGTGTAAAAGACACTAGTCAGAGTTATATCCTCTGAAAGTAATGAATTCCATTATACAGCCAGACCCTGTGGTGAATGAAGTGAATGTGTCATTTACAGGGTGCAAAATAGATGCCTTTCGGAGGGCCTGGCATGCTGATAAGCATAGGCTACTTTGTACTCAGTTAGGAAGGCAATGGTAAACCACTTCACTCCTCGTTTTACTTAGTAAAACCTCTATAGGTTCAAACCAGCCTTTCGGCTGTTGACTTGAACAACAACAACAGATGGATATATCAAAATTCTTAAGTCAAAGGTTGTGCCACAACTTCAAAAGAAATTCCCACATGGCAATGGAGTGTTCCAAAAGATTTAGTGCCATGCCAATTTGCTAAAAAAGTGAAAACATTTTTCGAACAAGAAAATATTAAAGTGTTGTCATGGCCAGGTAATTCCCCAGATTATGCTCAATTGAAAATTTTTGAGCAATAGTGAAAAACCGACTCTCAAAAATGGATTGTACAACAAAAATAACCTCATTGTAGCAATAATATCAGTATGGTTTCATGATGAACAAATTAAAAAATGTGCAGTACACTAATTCAATCTATGCCAAATCATGTATGTAGTAAAGTGATAAAGAATAAAGGACGACATATTAATTTCTAAATATTCACAAGTTGTAAGTAAATACAGTTTCATAAATAAAGTTACTTTTTATTAAATAACATCTGTGTTCGGATTAATTTGCACGCTACTGTAGTTAAGAGAATTAAACCTAATCCATTTAAATATAATTATATTAATTTATGGATCAAAATGAGAAAAACAAGATAAATTAATGTACTACTTAAATTGTTATTTTGGCACTGCTGTTTCTTCAGTACGCTGGATTCATCAATCGTAATTGTGATTCCATTACATATCTTTCTAGCCCTCTTACAGGACTTCATTCCGCCCTTATATTTCAAATATAACTTTTGTTTTATCTACTTGCATTCAAGTAACTTGTAATAAAATTTATTTCTTCCTATTGCATTTCTTTGGTATCTACAGAACTTTACACCTCTGTTGGCAAGCTAAATCTCTTTTGGAACTTTATAAAACTATCGGCACTTTACTTATATTCTTGCACGGAGTACAACGATTATGTACACCACTCATGAAACAGAAGAAAAATATCTTTTAGCGGGTAAACTAACTAGACAATGATTTTGACAACACTGAGATCAAGGTGATTGCAATGCAATGCCATTGATTTGTTAGAGTGAAATAGCCTTTACAATGTTGCCCAATAGCCATATGTGGAAGATGCTACACATTTTCTTTAAGCGCAAGATAGTTCCTGAATAAACGGCACACCAATCCCGTAAAACCGAAGTACGAGGGTGAATCAAATATAAACGGTAATTTTTAAAATTATATTTATTGAATAATATTATACAAAAACTATGCCTTCAACATTTTTCAATACAGTCTCCTGCATTATCTACACACTTCTACCGATTTGGAAGCTTGAATATTGCCTGTTCATAAAAAGATTGAGGGAGAGTTGTCAACCAATCGCGCACGTGCTTCTCGACATCTTCATTGCTTTCAAATCGTTTTCCTCCAAGTGATTCTTTCAGAGGCGCAAACAAAAAGTAGTCACAAGGGGACAAGTCTGGACTGTAAGGAGGGTGTTTGAGAGTTTCCTAGCCCATTTCTTCCAATTTATCCCTTGTCAACAATGCGGTGTGAGGCCTTGCGTTGTCATGGAGAAGGATGACATCTCTAATGGGCACACCTCGTCTTTTGTTTCGGTAACTGGTTTTTGCCGACTGTAGCACCTGGCAGTAGTAAGCCGCATTCACTGTTCGTTGATCGTGAAGAAAATCAATGAGTAGAACTCCCCTTGAGTCAAAAAAAATTGTTGCAAGAACTTTTCCGGCTGAGAGACGAGTTTTGGCTTTCACTGGGCAGCCTTCATCCTTCCTTCGCCACTCCTTACTTGCCATTTTCGACTCGGGAGTGTAATGGTGGACCCACGTCTCATCACATGTGACGATGTGCCTCAAAAAATCTTCACCTTCTTCTTGAAATCGATGCAGAAGTCTCCCGGCGATCTCCGACCTGACCTGTTTTTGATTTCCGGATAGCAACCTCGGAACCCATCGAGCACTAATCTTTCTGAAGCCAAGGTGGTCTGTGATTGCAGACTGAACACTCCTGTAGCTGATACCAATTTCTGGAACAGTTAACCGGCGGTCACCTTCAATAAGCTCTCGAACGGCACTAATGTTGTCATCTGTGAGACTTGACCTTGGGCGTCGACGGTGACTTTCGTTTTCAACACGTTCTCGCCCACCCCTAAATTCTCTGGCCCACGTATACACTCGATTCTTAGACAGAGTAGTGTCCCCAAACTGTGCCCGCAAACGAGTAAAAATTTCCGAAGGCTTAACACATTCATTTGCTAAAAATTTTATGACGATTCGTTGCGCAACAGATGGATGTACCTCTCGCTCGGTCATGGCTGTACTGACGGCAGAACGCAACAATGCTGCGAAGTAAGCTGTTCCCCCCACTCCTATTAAACAAAACAACAACTGCTCACCGCCACATCTGGTCCGAACGTGTTTGGTACAGTCAACAGCAAAATTACCGTTTATATTTGATTCGCCCTCGTACATTTCCATTGTTCCCTAGGTTTTTTTCTCATCACAGAAGATTTGTACCGTTTAAACGGCTGTCCCAATAACCTAATATCCCATTTTCACCAGATTCCACTGTATTATAAAATGTTCACTTATAAAAAATGTTAAATAAGGATGACAAGTCAAATATACTAAAATACAATAAATCTACAACAGACATAACTTAAAGATTAGAAACGTACACAATTATTTAGAACCTTTTTTAAAAATTGGTCTTACATCAAGCAAACTTAAATTTACAATAGCATCATAAAAGAAGTAACAAAACAATAGAAAAATAAATAAATGAAAATATAATACAAAAATAAATAATTAAAGTACAACAATAGAATTCTATCTAAATTATAACCTAGAAAAACATGGTAACAAATTTAATGGAATACACATTTATATATTACTAACAATTAAATCTAAATTGGTTAACCATCAATTTATATTTAACAACTAAATGGAAATGTTAAATTGTACCAAAACATAAATAATATGATAGAGTATTTTAACCATTTCGTGCACAATAATTTAAGTGATGTAATATTTTCCTTGAATGATAAAATATATCCTCAGTGTGGGTTCATCATGTGAGATCATCAGCATAACTGCAAAACAAAAAAGAAAATTTAAAATATTGGTGGCGATTTTTAAAATTGTCATCTATCATTTCCCTTTGTCAGTCCGTCTGTCACACCCAAATGTCATAAACTACAAGCGATAGCAACAAATGGTTTACAGATTTATAATCTGCATAAAATGTCAATAGGCCTTGACTGGGTTTGAAGTTTTGGTTTTGACTGGAAGTCAAGAAATCAAAGTCAGAAACTACAAGAGATAGCAAAAAATGGTGTCATTTGATTTCTCCTAAACAGTAGTTATAGAAATCACTAATAGTTTTTGCCATAGATTAAAGGTAGGCCCTAAGCCTTTTAAAAAATTGCTATTAGCCATGAGACACATACAGATGTTTTAAAATAGGATGAGAGTAAACTTACACAATGATTTAGCACAGGGAAATTTTTTCTTATAATGAACAGCTGATTTATTTTAAACATTTACTTTTATTGTTAAACATTTTGTTCTTATTTTATTCCTTTTCGTATTTGGAGTGGAAAATGGTGTTACGGGGAATGATTTACCTTCTTTATAAATTCTCCACACATTACTAACACTAACACCAGTCGCTTTCCATGTTTTTTCAACCAGCTTTTGAATGGTAAGAGCATTTCCTTCGCTTTCCACGAAATAATTAAAAACGTTAAAAATGACCTCAAGTGTTTGACCCCCCAAGTTTACTTTGTTCCATAAGAGGCATTGTAAGATACAACCAATATTCCGCAGCAGGATATAAACACAACTGTTACAATTATGATTACTTTACAAAATGTAGAAAAGGTAAATTTTTTATCAAAAAAGGGAAATTTTAAAATTGCAACAGAAAAAAATTTCCCTCATGAATTGTTTTTGCACTCTCATCCTATTTTAATCTTACTGTATTCTCACGAAAGGTATTTTTTAATATATCATCCAAATGTCAACAGAACAGACTGTTTCTACTTAAAAATAAACGTTCATTAAAATAAAATTAATGTAGAAGTCAGCCAGAGTACCGAGGACTTACATGTTTGCTGAAGATGACTATCTGGGAATAGGAAAAGGAATTTGGCAGGGTGGTGTAAGGTACGTGTGATGTATGTACGCACTCATACTAAACCTTAAGAAAAACGCTATCAAAAAAAAATTGCTGCAAGCTTATAAATATGGAAAATAAAAATCTAATTAAGCAGAACATGTACGATTAAATAACTAGAAATTTTCTACTTTAGAAGACATTACTGTTCTGGAAATAAATGCCAATAAATATAACATTCAAACTTTAGAAAAAATGCATATTTTAAAAAATATTAATAATAATCTATATTAATATAATAAAGAAGAAACGTCTGTTTGTTTCTATGATTTTTATTTTTTTGTTTAATGTCCGATTGTTCTGCAATTACTGCTAATGCAGATGGTGAAGGATGAAATGATTTTTGTAACCTATATGAAAATATGTCGTGCCTGAATGGGAATCGAACCCAAGACCGCATGATGAGAGGCGAGCACATTACCAACTACGCCAAATGCGGCCGGCTTGTTTGTATGAGGTAATCTCAGAAACTACTAAACTGATTTTAAAAAATCTTTTGTTGTTGCATAGCTTAGAGCTTCCTGATCAATATAGGCTATTTTTCAACTTTAAGTAACTTTAATTAAGTGAGTTAAGCAACTTAAACTGTGACGATGTCGCATGTTTTAGTTTATCGGGTGCATAGCACTTTTATTTTTTCTAAGTCTTCTGGATGGCGTATTTTTTGGGCTAGAAGCACGATTCAACTTTTATATTTCATAGAAAAACGTGAAGAATAACATTCGATTCCAAAAACATTAAAAATTCGGAACTATTCAAAATTTTTATTTTGTACCGCATTTCATATATTTGTTTTCAATCGACAGGTAGCGAATGAGTCATATATTTCAAATTACTCTGCGTACTGCACCCACGTATTCCATCTCTTATATCAGCCATATATCAACTGTCTCTTTCTTTGGTAACGTGCTCGCCTCTCATCATGCGGTCTTGGGTTCGAATCCCATTCAGGCACGGCATTTTTTCATACGTTACAAAAAATCATTTCATCATTCACCGTCTGCATTAGCAGTAATTGCAGAACAGTCGGACGTTAAACCAAAAGAAAAAATGTCTCTTTCTTTCCATCGGTATTCTTCTACGCATTCTATTCAATTCTGTTAAATCGCTGAGACAAACATTTAAAACGGTGGGCACCGATTTAAGACAAGAGTGCTTCCTTCACTCATGGACAACTTTATGTCGAACTTTCTAGAGCTGGAAGTGCAGAAAAACAATTAATTTTGCTGCCAAAAGGCAACAAAACCACAAATATTGTATATAGAGAGGTTTTAAAATAATTTAATGAGGCCTACATTAGCTGCTGTGAAGCGAAGCGAGCGGGGGTTGCTAGTAATTTGATAAATAAACAGTTGCAGTTTGACAATGATAGTTGGTTAAAATCTATCATAAATTATATATAATAATATTTAGTTCCAATTTATGACACAGATAGCAATAGCAGTATATTTTTCCATTTTATATTCAGTTTGATTCAAACCATTGACAAAGGAAGATGTAATCTTCATAATATTCTAGAACTTTTATTATCATTACCTGAAGAAGCGGTGCGCACCGCCAAAGTACTCGTAAGAAGAATTTTGAAAGCAGTATAAGGTAAATTACAAAGTTTTTTTTTATATATACAAAAAACAAAATATTAATATTAATTAAACCTTAAGAATGGCAGAGTAGTAGGTGGATTGACGATATTGGATCATCTTATAGTGAAATAAAGAGGAATATTGAAGGTTTTACAACAATGCGCATCCTTGAAGGTTAAAAAAATTTCTGTCTAATTTTGATAGTTCAGAAAGATTGACTTCTTGTTATTCCAACAACAGAATATTACTTCCTGATACATCTTAACATCTACGCTAAAAATTAACTCTTGCCAAATATTTTGTCCTCGAAATAATCTTCTAGGTAATGTAAATCATCTTTTATTTTCACCAGTAACCTTACTGCCATTCTAAATTTCAAGTTTAAGAATTTAGTACGTACGGTGGATCCTCACATTACGATATTTCACTTCACGATGTGTCATCAAATAAGTCATCGGATTCCCAAAGTTGCACGTGCACCTGACCTGCTAATCGTTAACCCCTACAGTAAGAAGTTCTGATCGAATGTACTCCCTCCCTCTTGTCAAGATAGTACTCCCTCCCTCTTGTCAAGATACCTTCGACCATGCTATTCGCACCCTCCCATCATCAGCTCAAGGTTGTTTCTGTTTTCCAGTATTGTCACAGCACCCATACTATTTAGTAGAGTTACACGTATCGCCTTGGTTATCGGTTTAGCATCTGTGCCGTAGTGTTTGTCATGTTATTATACATAATGTATTCTTTGTAGTTTCCTGTGTACGTTACTGTAGTTATACTAAATATGGGTCCTAAATCGCGCATAAAAAGTGAAATTTCTATTAAAGAAAAGCAAGAAATTATAAAAAAACATGATGAAGGGGCTAGGATACATGAATTGGTTCGCCAGTATGGTTATTCCCAGTCTATAATTTCCACGATTGTAAAGCAAAAGTCAGTTTTAATAGATGTTAAAGTGTCTGATAGATCGAACACAATTCAAGAAAGCATTTTTTTATAATTATACCTATTATCAAATCATTTGTACTGAAGTCAGCACTATTTGAAGAATGTATAGGGTTATCTGTATGTACAGGCTAATGTAAATCTCTTGGGGAATTGTATAGAATGGTCTAATGATTGGGTAAGAATGCGGTCTCACGATATGATATTTTCGCTTTACGATCGTTCTTCCGGAACGAATTACGATCGTAATATGAGGGTCTACTGTACTTCCTCTCCTGTTTTTTTACACTGAAATAAAACTTTGAGGTATGAATACTACAGACGTATTATTGAGTAAAGCACATAAAACATAATAAATAATCAAACAACAGAAAATGTTGATTACTATATAATACCAAGGTCACATACTGTTGTTGGGAAGAAGGAACCAGATGGTGCAGGCAGATAGACAAATAGGATCGAAGTGGTCTGCATTTAAATGCGTGAATTGTATCCTAAAAAACACAAAAATACCTACAAATGAGGGTTGTTTCTTTTTAATTTCCGATAAGTCATAAATAAAGATCAAACTTTTTTTAGTTTTTCTTTCACTATAACCACAGTTATTATTTATAACATAAATAAATTCAGAATAATGTATATTTAAATTTAATGAGATCTTTATACTTTTCTTTGGTTCAATCGCGTCTTCAGTATGCTATTGAATTTAGGGGGGTACTCATGATAAACTAATAAATAAATTGTTTGTAACTCAAAAATATTTCATTAAAATATTATTATTTAAACATCAGAGAGACAGTACTGTTAATGATTTTAAAAATTTACGTATCTTACCCATTAAAAACTTATTTATTTTTAAAGTTTTAAAACTATTTTATAAAAAAAGTGGCAACAGAGGTACTGAAAACTTATATCACAGAACTAGAGGTTCAGGCCATTAACTTTTTGTAAGACCGAAAGTTAATAAATCCTTTTTTGCTAAAACTTTTGTTTTTTTAGGTCCGAAGTGTTTTAATCTGTTGCCTATTGAAATTAAAAATAGCTTAAACATGTTAATATTTTCAAGGAAGGTTAAAGATTGGCTCAATGACATAACTGATGTTGATTAACTTGTAAGAATTGTTGGTTAGTGTTGGTGTTTTACCATTGCTGACTTGCAATGCTTGCTATTCAGTCTTTGTAGGAATTTACTGATCTTGGTAAACAATATAACAATAATAACTGATTTTAGTGTTAGTCATGTACAGGTGAATATCTGCTCTGAAGACTGACGGCTTGGTTAATATTGTTGTTAAAAAATATAGTTAACATGCGCTGTAGCTGCCGCTACAATTTGAATTGTCATTTGTAGTGGATGACGACATTTGATTTGTAATTCATTTGTAAACTTGTTTTTATGTATTTTGTTTTTTTTTATATATAACCAACGTTTACTTAAGTTGGTCGTTATTTATTCCTAGTAGATAAGATATAATTTTGCATTTGTATAAAGTGGAATTAATATTATTATTATTATTTAAAATTGCGAACATCATTTAGTTTAACTCCGTACTAATGAAACTAACTTAATTTTTATGATCAAACCGTATTACATGAGTTAGTCAAGAATCAACTTCACAGCTACAAATTAAAAAATAGTAATAAATACCATTAAAAATTCATGTGGTTTACTTTTTCTTGGAAGCTTCAACTTCTCTTTCGTTGACGTCAATGATACCCAAATTACGACAAGCGACATATCCATGCAATAGAGATATCAAACTCTTTAAAATTGCAAGTGGTGCAGTTCCATAACATATTGCTTCAAACAGGCTCACACTTCCAACTGTAAATATAACAAATAAACATTTTCAATAATCGATACATATAAAAAACCAATTAACCACTGCTTGCTTCGCTTAGAATCAATAAATACTTTATTTAATAATCTAACATTATTAAATATTAAAATATTTTGGAGACACCTACTTTTTTATTTATATAAACTTTTACAATGTACAGCAGGGGAATAAAAATTTTCATTGCAAACATCTTGAGTTATTAATATGTGCAATATTATAATAACACAATGAATGGATCGATCCTGAAGCAGTTGTAAAATAATATAGATTTCTTCAAGAATAACTACGCAAAAATAATAAGTACAAGAATTGTAACACTTTTTTTCCAAAACTAATTTGTTGCTTACTAAATATTTTTACGAATAAATCTTTAAAATGCAACCTGCAACCTGTAATCGATCAAAAGGAAAAAATAACATTAGTTTTTGCTGTACTCTGTACTCCATCATTGCTGATTTAATTTTTTATTTTACTTATTCATTTACTTTCTCACACTTACAAGTTTCGGTGGATTCACCATCACCACAGTATACAAAATATAAAAAAATTAAAACTAATTACTTTTAAAAAACCTTTTTAAAAGATTTTATACCTTCAGTCACTTGAATAAAAATATTAAATAAATAATGCCCATAAATATTTACAGGAAATCAACAATGTCAGTTCTATAGAAACTAGTGATTTCATCAACATGGTAGCTTATCTTCTAAAATGCGATGAACTGTTAGATGAATAAATAATTTCAGCAGTAAAATAATATGCTTCTATCACAGAAGAAACCGAGACCAGAAAAGATGAAGACAAAATGAAGAAAAATTCACATAAGAGAGAGTCTTTGCCAAATGGACTGAATTAAGGTTTTTAAAATCTGTCAATAGTATGAATAACATAGTTTAAAAAACAGGCTTTTGAAAACATTTTGGTAAAAATGTTTATCAAAGCAGGATGCATGAGAAAAACTAAGTGAAGTGCAGTAGACTCCCGATTATTGGTGGTAGTTGTGGGGAAATATTTTTTCAGGTACAAATTATTTTATAAACAAAATGTTAAATATTACTACAGAAAGGCGCAATTTTTTATCAATACAAAAAAAACAGGGACAACACTACAGTATTATATTGTAGTGCTATCTAATGGAGAATATTGTCTTAGAAGTCATTCTAGTAAAACCCTGGCCCATGATACAACAAACCATTACTTCCTTTCACGTAAATACCGCCTCTGTAGATGGTTTATATTGACAATTTGTTGGACTAAGTAGAAAGTTAGAACGAATTGGTCCTAAGTAATGCTCTAATGTTACACAAAATTCGTTCTTAAATAAAAATAAAATTTTTAAACAGTAAAATACAAACTTGACAAATTATTTAAAAAATATATAAAATTATTTAATCACAAGGTCTACCTATACCATACAATGCACAAATATATGTAAAGTTTGTAAGGGATTTACTCTAATACAGACCTTTATTTAATATAATTATTAAAAAGGACATAAAAAAGTACATTGTTACCATACTTATAAAAATATGAGATAATCTTATCAGTGTTTTTCTTTTCATTATCTTGGCAATGCTTAAATATTTAGGTTAACTATTTAAGTATTGTACAAGTGGAATCAGATGAAATGGGACACCAGTTTGTTGGGACGGCCATCTAAATGGGATAATTTTTCTGGAACAAAAACAGAATAAAATAGGAAGCAATGGAAATGAACTTCGGTCAGATGGAACAAGTGCATTGATTATTTGGAACAGACAACTGCTTGGTGCTTAAACAATGCCCATCCTTTTTCACAAGTGGTTATTTGGTGACAATGGAAAAGTTATTTCACTAACAAACCAATTTGTATGAGCATTGCATTATAATTGACTTGCTCTCAATGATATAAAAATTATTGTCTAGTTACAAGCGTTATTTTTATTATTTTACTTGATAAAGACTTTTCTGTTCCATTTTATAAATGTGTGTGCATAATTGTTTGATGTGCAACATGCAAAAAGAGAAGTACAGTGGCAACTGCTTGATAAAGATCTGAAATAAATTAAGCATGCCAACAGAAATGTGAAGTACAGACAGTTTTGAAGAAAGCCACAAGGAAGAAATCAATTTAATTACAAGTTACTCAAATGGAAGCAGTCAAAACAAAAGTTGCATTTAAAATGAAAGGGTGGAATGAAGTCAAGTGAGTGGGGTAGAAATGCTCGTTATGAAATTGATGTTATGATTACTGAAATCACAGCAGTCCCAAAATCAACAATTAACCCTTTCAGTGCCAACGTCCGGAAAACAGGACGTCGATATATTTTTTTGTTATAACATCTGGTTTACCGGATGTCTGTAAATTATGCATAACGTGCCAACGTCCGGATAACTGAACATTTACAAAAAAACCTTTTAACAAAAAGTAATGGAATAATGTATATTGAAACTGCCTCCATGGCGTAGTGACTAGCGGGCTAGCCTGCAAAGCGAAAGGTCCCGGGTTCGATTCCCGACTAGGGTCGGGAAATTTTAACACTTTAAAACCACCGTTAAGGTACCAAAACCCACAGTAGTTGCTAATGACCAAGCTGTCGATGCGAATTTAAAAAATAAACTAAAAAAATTTTTTGAATATTTTCAGTGTTAGAACGATTTCTTTTTTTTGTGAACATAATACAAATTAATTTTTAACAGGAAATTTTATTTTTCTGTAATGTTAAAATTTCGGTCGACAATGGCAGACTTACGCCTGCAAGTTTTCAAAATAAGGGCTGGCACTTTTTGTACACTCTTATTCAAATTAAGTGGCTTTAGATCAAACTTTTAAATATTGTTTTGGCACTGAAAGGGTTAAGGTACAACATTAAGTTTTCTTGTTCCATTTTTTATTATTCTCATTTTTGTACATAATTTCCTAATTTATACACAAATGACTATTACCTTAAAAAAAAGCTTATATTATATTTAAATTCCTTACTACACATTTTAAGTGTATTATACTGTTCAACAGGTCCCTTTCATTCTATCGGGACAGTCTGTATTTGGACATACATGTCCAAACCAACCAGATTCTACTACATTTGTAATACGGTGTGGATTATCAGTGATTTTAATTTTCAGTGCTCTTTTGTGCCAGATACTATGATAATTAGAAGTGAACAGTACTGTAATACTAAACAGTCGGTAAAAAATGTTTCATTAAAATTTCCATAATTTTTATTTTCATTTGTAGTGAACATATTGAAAATCTTTAATCAATTTTTTTTGATAATCAAAATTTATTTTCTATTATAAAACCTTTTTGAAATAAAAAAATTATTTTAAACTTAGTTTTGTACTTCATTTTATGCAAATTGATCCTTGATAGAAGAATATTTTTCTGATAATGAAAATACAGTAGCGTGCAAATTAATCCTAACACAGCTCATATCCAACAATCAGTTAAACATCCCTAGAAAAAATGTTTTGGTGTTGTTTCAGATTTGAAATCCCTTGTTCATTAATTCCACTAGATGGTATGTTAAAAGCATTGGATATATCAAAATTCTTAAGTCAATGGTTGTGCCATAACGTCATAAGAAATTCCCACAAGGCAATGGAGTGTTCTAACAAGATTTAACGCCACGCCATATTGCCAAGAAAGTGAAAATATATTTCAAACATGAAAACATTAAAGTGTTGTCATGACCAGGTAATTCCGCAGTTATAAGCCCAGTTGAAAATGTTTGGGCAATAGTGAAAAAAACTGACTCTCAAAAGTGAATTTTACTACAAAAATAAACTCATTGTGTAGCAATAATCTCGGTATGGTTTCGATACGAACAAATTAAAAACTTTGTAGTACACTTATTGAATCTACGCCAAATCGTACACGGGAAGTGATAAAATATAAGGGGAACATATTAGTTCCTAAATATTCACAAATTGTACGTATATATAAATTTTTTTGTAAATAAAGTTACTTTTTATTAAATAACATCTGTGTTCGGATTAATTTGCACGCTACTGTATGCCAGTCTCGAGGTTTAATATAACTGGAGTTAACTGCACTGTACATTAATCAAGTGTAGTTTTAAAAGAAAGTAACTTACTAATTGGTCCTTTCGTGAAATGTAGCAAATACAGTGATGCATAAAATGCTTCATTACATGCACACATTAAGAACAGTACAGGCTTGCTCGTGTAATAAAGTCTCATAATGGGATTTCCTGATAGATCAATAAACTTGTGGCTGCTCTTACCTTGCAAAATAGTACTGAAACAATACAATTTTACAAATTTGTATAATTTTTGTATACTAAAAATGTTGTTATGCTAAAAGTGTCTTTATGCTAAAAAGAAATTAAATGAAGAATAGCTTTATGTAAAAATAAGCTTTTAACAGTAAAAGACAGTTGATAATGAATAATCATACAAATGTCAAGATAAGGAAATGTTTGTCTGGAGTGTCTTACTACATGGATGTGAAACATGGGTTTTTAGGAAAGCAGGATAAAGCAAGATCAGACGCGATACAGATGTAGATATGGAGAAAAATGGAGATCAGTTGGATTGAGAAAAATGTGAATAAAGTAATAAAAGATGTGAAATTCAACAAGTACATAGACATGAAAAGAATGGTTACTGAAAAGAACTAGCCCAAAAAATACACCATCCAGAGGACTTAAAAAAATAAAAGTGCTATGCACCCGATAAACTAAAACATGCGACATCGTCACAGTTTAAGTTGCTTAACTCATTTAATTAAAGTTACTTAAAGTTGAAAAATATCCTATATTGATCAGGAAGCTGAATTGAAAAAAATACATTTATATAATACATTTGTATTTTCATGTCTATGTATTGCATAGCTTAACTTTTATGTTACAGCGGCAGATTTCTTTGATGTTGGAATTCAAAAACTTGTTGAGAGGTATGACAAATGTTTGAACAAAATGGAAATTATGTAGAAAAGTATATGAAAATATGTAGAATATGGAAAAAATATATTTTAATGATATTTACGATATATACATATTTTCTTATTAAAAATGGACCTTATTTCATTCAAATCAGTTTAGTACTTAGCTATAAATAAACAAAAGTAAATTTTCATCTTACGAGTGAAAGTAGATCCAGTGGCAAGCAATATCAATAACAATACTCAGTTGAAAGTAAAACATATACTTTGGGTAAAAATAGCATAATGTAACACAAAGTCCAGCAGTTCCACAACGATCAGTCAGCTGATCTAACATAGCTCCAAATTTTGTACCTGAAACCAACACAACTTGTATTGCATTATTACTATAAAGGCAGATCTATGTAACACAACTTGTATTCCATTATTACTATAAAGGCAGATCTATGTAACACAACTTGTATTGCATTATTACTATAAAGGCAGATCTATGTAACACAACTTGTATTGCATTATTACTATAAAGGCAGATCTATGTAACACAACTTGTATTGCATTATTACTATAAAGGCAGATCTATGTAACACAACTTGTATTGCATTATTACTATAAAGGCAGATCTATGTAACACAACTTGTATTGCATTATTACTATAAAGGCAGATCTATGTAACACAACTTGTATTGCATTATCACTATAAAGGCAGATCTATGTAACACAACTTGCATTGCATTATTACTATAAAGGCAGATCTATGCAAATCTATACTAATATAATAAAGAAGAAACATCTGTTTGTTTGTTTGTTTGTATGAGGTAATCTCAGAAACTACAGAACTGATTTTAAAAAATCTTTCATTGTTGCATAGCTTAGAGCTTCCTGATCAATATAGGCTATTTTGCAACTTTAAGTAACTTTAATTAAGTGAGTTAAGAAACTTGAACTGTGACGATGTCGCATGTTTTAGTTTATCGGGTGCATAGCACTTTTATTTTTTTAAGTCCACTGGATGGTGTATTTTTTGGGCTAGAAACACGATTCAACTTTTATGTTTCATAGAAAAATGTGAAGAATAACATTCAATTCCAAAAACATTAAAAATTCGGAAATTTTGAAAATTTTTGTTTTTGTACTGTATTTCATATATTTGTTTTCAATCGACAGGTAGTGAATGAGTCATATATTTCAAATTATTCTGCGTACCGCATCCACGTATAACTGTCTCTCTCAGCCAGTGCATTCTATTCAATTCTGTTAAAATCACAGAGACAAACATTTAAAATGGTGGGCATCGATTTGAGACAAGAGTGTTTCCTTCACTCATGGACAACTTTATGTCGGACTTTCTAGAGCTGGAAGTGCAGAAAAACAATTTATTTTGCTGCCACAAGGCAACAAAGTCACAAATATTGTGTATAGAGAGGTTTTAAAATAATTTAATGAGGCCTACATTAGCTGCTCTAAAGCGAAGCGAGCGGGGGTTGCTAGTCTATTCATAAAGTGAAGTTATAACTTTTAATAGATTTCATTTCAGATCGCTGTCCTCTTATTAGATATCCCTATTTATGATAGGCATTGTTGAGATGAATTAATACCACATATGCACAGGAGTGGAAGATTATTAACACATTCTCATATACAGCGTACCCCGCTATACGAAATTGGTTTGAACATTTTTTTCACCTTGCATTAAAAACTTTGCTTCACAATATGAATATTTTTATACAAATATGTATTTTTTTTTCCTAGAAAAGCAATCCAATTTACAATTTGCTGTACTAGAATGTCGTTAATAATACTCTTAGTTCAGAATGTCATTAATAATGTGTGTACATACATACACAGTTAATCAGTAAAGCCAATTTAACTGTCTGACTACGTTCACTACTTTACAAAAATTGTTTCTTTATCTCTAGCACTCCGCTTGATTCATCAGTTAAATCCTAACATCCAGCAACTGTCCTTACATTATGTCATGAATCTTATCTCTTTTATTCCCGCTTGTTTCACACTCTTTCTTAGAAATAAATTCACATTCGACTGTCTTGTTAACACCGTCTTGCTTTCAGTTTCAATTCTAATTTACACCCGTGAACAACCATGTTATCATCGTTGTTTTGAAGGCCTGGATTTTTGTTTCATGTTTAATTTCTGTTTTGTGTTTGTTTGCTACTGTACTTTACAATTTAGAATTTTAATTTTGAGAATGCCTTCGAAAGGTATGTTCCAGATCAGCAAAGAAAAGGAAACCATTAACAATAGAGATTAAAAAAAAAATTGTCGCTAAATTTGAATGTGGAGTGAGACGGGTGGATTTGGCTTCACCGTATGGATTGAACAAGTCTACTGTTGCCACAATCATCAAGAACAATGAAAGCATTAAGGCAACTGCTGTTGCAAAAGGTGTAACCAGGATTATTGACAAACACAGAAATGTAATTCATGATTACGTAGCGGGGGCGGCACCCGCTATACAAACTTTTCGCTATACGAACTCCACTTCACAACTAATTAAGTTCGTATAGTGAGTTACGACTGTACTTGTATTTCTCTGAAACCCAAAAGGCTACATTACTTCATGAATGCATTTCTAGAAACCAATTTTATAACTGAAGCAGCCTACAAAAAGATCTGGCGTGGGGTTACAAATTTATACTTTAAATTTGTAAAGTTAGCCTATTCATTTCATACATTTTATTTGTTTACATTAGTACTTAAAAAAAAACACATACATGTAAAATTTAAACATATGTATTAAAGATCTATTTAATATTTACTTATCTTGCACACATTTGTAAAATTTACTCGCTATGTAAGTCTCTACAATAAACACGCGTTCTTCCTTGGAAAAAACCATTGCTGATACAATATAACGAAACGACTGCTGCCACCACACTAATGCTTGACTGGAACATTTTAACTGTCTTAGGTAGTTGGCCTTGAGTATACTGTTGGCAACATACAGATTGGGGGACAGAAAATTTACCGATGTATTACTTCTATCTTCTTGTAATCAGAGTTGCGTCCTTAATAAAACACCCGTTAGTACTTGTATACTGACAAACTGCCCATAACACAGGCAGGTGGAGTGTTAAAGTATTTGCACTCCATCTGCTAGTTCCAGGGCTACAAAAAATAGTTCTGTTTCTTATCAAATGGTCAGCCAAACATATGACTGAAGCATTTAAGAACAGAAGAGGTACGGATATAAAAGACTCTAGTACAGTTATCTCCTCTGAGAGTAATGAATTTCATTATATGGCCAGACCCTGTGGTGAATGAAGTGAAGGTGTCATTTGCAGAATGGAAGGTGGATGCTTTTCAGAGGACCCGGTATGCTGATAAGGATACTTTTCCACTCAGTGAGGAAGCCAATGGTAAACCACTTCACTCCTGGTTTTACTTAGTGAAGCCTCTAAAGGTTCAAACCAGCCTTTCAGCTGATGACCTAAACAACATACTGACAATGTACTTGTACTTACTCTGGTTAAAATAACGCGCTGCGTAGCCATCAAATGCATCCAATAGGCCGCTAATAATGTAGCACCAAGCTGAGGCCACATAATTGAATGGCATGTAATAGAATGATATGATCATCAGTATGATTCTTGCATATCCTATAGAAAAAAAATCAATGTACAGTAAAATCCTCCAAATAATAATAACAGCAAAACTGGTTATTTTAAGGAACTTTATTGTATGCTGATATTCTATAAAGCAGATTATGATCATCTGTCTGAGATTTCATAAACATAAATTTCTCAGGTTTCTGCAAATAGGAGTGAATTGTTAATACAAAGGGTATCTCAAAAAAAACTGACAGTAATGTTTGTATGAGCTATCAATGCTACTAAACAAGTTTGAAACTGCTTGATGGAAAGTTTAACTTGTTAAAACCATGTCCAGTCACGCTGAATGATTTTCATTCATTAGTAAGTGTTCAACAGCCATACTTTTGAACTTGCTGTTCCAAGTTTTTTCAAGACAGTTCTGGAAAAGGAATTCACCAAGACAATCTTTCAAAAATGGGAGAAACGCATGTGCCGTCGCACCAAAACAATGGGTAATACTCTGAAAAATATAACCATGAGTCCTCGGATGATGATGGCAATTAATGACTTCAAAGAAGCTCCTTCTATATTTGGAGCAGAAATCTACCAGCCGTACTATTATAATATTTAAATATAATTCTATAACTATATTATTTACTATATATTACTATATTTTAAATATAATTCGACAAAGTTAACAGAGCACATAAAAATACCATGTTTTACATCTTACCTATTAAATTTGGAACGAACAAGAATATATTTTCACTAGTCATTTTGATTCTTCAATTAACTGACAATTATATTAAAATATCAATCCACTTGTGGTTTTATTACAAAAGTTATCTCTTAAAACTGAAACAAATAATAAGTATATTTAATTAAGTTGCAATGAACTATTTTCCATTAGAATACATAACTAGATCATAATGTTTAAAAAAATAGAATCCATGAACAAAATAAACATGCGCATAAATAAAAGCAAATGATCTTAATCATTGATGACGGACTACCTCATAAATGTATTTCCCCCAACGCTATGATAACAGGTGTTCCAAAAAGGATGTAACTCGTTTTTAGTAGAAACTAGCATGCATGCGAAAAATGGTGTAATCACTTTTTTTTAAAATACGTAGCAGAAAAATAAGCGAGATTCTCGTTGTTCCTCCGTTTTAGCAGTTCTTGCTTTTTGAAGTTTCTTTGCTTTTGAAGATTTTCTTCTTAGTGATGTTTTTTCGATCACATTATTAAAAATGGAAAAAAACAACCACAAAAAAAGTAATTGTCAAAACCAAAACCTTAAAAGTCAATGAAATAAAATATCAAAGCAATTGATCACTCACCAATTAAAAGAAAATTAAAACAAATTAAAGAAACACAGAACTTTACTTTCATAAAATACTCAACAATACAAAATCGTATCTACATAATAAAATATAATAAAATTATCATGTGTTGTTGTCACCAGCTGATCCTTAGCACCACGTCACTATTTGCTAAATCATATGACTTAATACATGACAAATCTTTATTTGAATCACATCAGTTGGTTTAAAAGCAGCAGATTATCTAACCTCATAAAAGCCAAAATGTAGGACATAAAACATTATTTTCAACCCTTTAGAGCTAACTTTTTAAGGGTTGCAATAGCCTTAAACCTGCACCGGCATAATAGTTAAAACATAAAAAAAACTGCATGAAAATTGGTTCAGTAATTTAGGAGATAAAGGGGAACATAGACAGACACACACACACACACACATACATCAAATTTTATATATATATAGATAAATGTAGCAAAAGAGTATTAAATTAATCCTGGTAGAACCAACATTCTCATCCATGTAAATTTAATATTGCAATAAACTGTTGGATTAAGTTACGATAAACCACACAATCCACAGATTTGTTAAAAAATAAAGTCCCTATTACTCAACACAAAGATTGTACATCAAACACCAATTCTACGTTCATGTAATGGTTGTTTGTGAAAACACGTGAGGATTTTCCGTGGTCCATATTTGAAAGTTTTGATTGCTAACATAGCCATCCAAGTGAAATGACAACTCATCACTAAAATAAACACGACCCAACACCTCAAAACCGTTTTAATAGGCAAGAATAAATCCGACAATACTGTAAATGTTTTGTGTGGGCTACTTCTAGCAGTTTAAGTAACCGATGTGGTAAACATGGAAATGTAATTTTTTAGTAGCCCTGAAAACAGTAGATAGTGAAATACCAGTCTGTGAAGATAACTTCCTGAGCAATTTTCTAAGAAAGCAAGTTAAACAGAACGACATAACAAAATTGCAAGCTTTCCTGCTACAGTGAGGCTGTCAGATTTGTCACTGTACATTATTTACTACATTAGTCAAGTTCGTTTTTCCAGGCTGAATTGCAGATCTGCTCGATCATCATTGCCACTTCATTAATTTATCAATTATGTATACACGAAGTCCAATTTTATAAATTCCTGTTTGTTGATACTTTTTCCTTGTCAGTACTAATACAATCACCGTTTAATTGATATTGTTCTAATAATTTTTATTTACATTCAGCAAAAATAAATAAATACAGATGATACTTAACAAACATTAGAATATAACAAGATAAGATTGGGTTGACCATTTATTCAAAAATAATTTAATTATGTTGATAAAATCACAGCTTCTCAAAATTATCAGTATGAAATATAAAACAAATATAAATAACCTGGATGTTTACATAGGTAGCATATAAAAATTAAAATCATGTGTAACTTGCACAGTTTATTAGTCAGTTAGGAAACAACTAAATCGATACGAAAAAAATTATAATGCTGTGAAATAGAAGAGAAAAACAATGTCCATGAGGTAATACTTTTACCTTCTTCAGAGCAATAAAAGTAAACATTAACAATAGTAAACATCGAGCAAGCGAGCAATTTATTCACTAAAGGTAAAATAATCAAAAATCAACATAGAACAGATAACTCCTGTTCAAATAATTACTGTTTCTTTTATTAAATTAAAAATGAAATGTTTGTCCTGCCAATGTAACAAAAAAATTATTATTTTTTTGTTAGTAGATAAACATAATTAAAGTATATATACTGTACTTTTATTATTTAACATAAATAAATTATTATTACAAGCAACCCAATTTCTACATTATAAATTAAGAACAAAACTTTGTTTGTATATCCCCTACATATAATTGGTAAGTATTTTATTCCTCTTCATAAAAAATACTTTTAATAAATAAGGGAAGTCTTTGAAACTCAAATGCTAATTGAAACAATATGAACTAACCTTGATGATTAACAAAGTTTTCAAGTTATGGTGATCATTTCAGATTTATTGTACAAACCATTTCAAACTGATATAATTTTCAATTGATCAAAACACGACAGTTTTATAGTTCAACTTATCCTATCCAACCATTCATTCTTAAAGATCCTTTTGTCAAGGAGCATAAAAGTAAAAAAATGTCCTATGTATGTAAATAATTAATAATTAAATTACAAAAACTATTGAATATTTTAAATTAATTGTAGCTCGAACAGAAATGCAGAGTTTTGTTAAAAAGAAACAAGCCGACTGATGAACAATAAATATGTAGCAAAATCAATGTGAAACATGAAATGTTAAGATAGGTACTCTAACAAACTAATAATTTGTTTATTATATTATCATTAAAGAGAGGGATGAAAAAAATCACATGTAAGAAATAATACATGTTTTTCAAGAGTTTTATAAGAATTCAAAAAAACAGTGAAATTAATTATTATAAACTGCCATAACACTCTTTTTAACCAAACTAGTACGAAAATGTCAGACGTACATTTTGATAAACAAAACATTACATCTTGGAACAAACCTGACAGCTTACAAATTGATATTTCAAAATAAGAAACTACCACAATTTATATAAAAATAATAGTTCTAACAATATATACCTTGAAATTTTTATTTTCAAGATTACATAAACGGTTGATTATTTATATTTTGAAGTACAGCAGACATTTGTCTTGTCATGTGAACATGAAAAACGGAGCATTCGCTGATATTACGATATCGTGGCTATTGAGTTTATTATTGATGTAAAAAGTCAAAAATTCAAAGGAAGATAAATCACGAAATAGCTGTCATTGTATAATTGTAATGCATTTTATTTACTTCTTTTCTTAATTATTGCATTATTATTTTAAAAGTATGACAGAAAGTGGGCGTACACAGTTCACGTATAACTTATATGTTTACGCAGTTAAAAGGCATTGGGAAACTATGTAATCAATTAGTTAATTTAAATAGAAACTACAATAACATTTTTGCTTTTTCTATGACTATAACGAGCTTTTTTTATTTTTATTTAACAAACACAAGACAAGATGATTATCTAGTTTTGTAATGCCTTCGGAATTTCACAGTTCAAAAATTCACTTTCCAGTTTTTCATTTTGGTATAATTTCAGTTTCAAATTGATATTTTAAGTAAAAAAATAACTTATCGAGAAGGTATTTTCACAAAATTAGAATAATTTGCGAAATAATATCTGTCTCGTTAGATGAGAACTTACAGAATATTTACCTGAAACTTTAACCGATTTTGTGCAGTTTCGATATATCGATTAGCGCGTGTACAAATTCAATTCGTTCGTTTGTCGTAATTCGATTCCATGAATCAATGTTATAATGGTTGTTATGTGTTCTATTTACGTTAGTGAACTTCGAAATGGGAATCTATAAACTGATAGTTAATAGCTCGCGGATAAATTTACAGTTGTTCCAGTTTCTTGTGTGTTAATTATTTAAAGAACTATGAAACAGTTAATGTTGATAGGAAACAACATGTTTCACCTGTGGCCAATCAGCAATTTTTAGGCCCCTTGACATTCAAGATGGCACCATGGCCTGAACAAGGCAATGAACCTAAAGCACCTGATAAAAATAGTGACAAATGTGAAAATATTACTTTGGACGAAGAAGTGAAATCGAGAGTTGAAACTGCCGAAACCCTGGACTCAAATAACCAACCCAGTAAACCTGATCAGGTACGCTTCATCATTGCACCTGGCTGGATTTCTTTCATAGCCCTAGTTTCTACTTTATAACTAGAAGGTTTTTGCGGTATTGATAATTTGTTGTAATATATTGTGACTTCGTTTTTGAATACTTTATAGTACTTTTGCTTTATAATTGTTGCTCCTGAAGCGTTTGTCCGTATGGTTGCACATGTACGTCTTGTAAAACTGCACATGGTCAATGACCAATTATTATCATACTTCGATTTTGAAATGAAAATTTTATGTACATGGTGACATTCCTAATTTCGTAGTGGAGATAATCGACCGGATAGAGTTTCTATGTAAATATAGGTACTTGTTTACTTACAGTTTTAGTCAGGAATCTTAGTAGTCTACACATATCAAATGACTAGTATTGTTTAATCCCATTTGTATTGCAGATGAATTATTTGGAAATTTTTTTAATGGAAAACATTTTACTTTACAATATTATCTTGTTACATTTATAACAGTATAAATAAAATATCTTTTTCTGCAATCGCTTTATATATAGGTTGATGCTTTGTGGTGATTTCAGAGTAATTATTAAAAATTTGCTAGGTAGTATCTGGATTATGTTATCGAATTGTAAGTCGTGTTAGGTTTTGGTGTTCTGTTGTGCATAGTTTATTTTTGAAGGAAAATATTTATATATTGTGATTCAGCATGTATTTTTCTGCTTAAATTTGTATTCGGATAAGAATTTAGGTTTTACTGAAATGCGTTGATTTCATCAAGTTAAATTACTTGACTTGGGATTACATCGTTGTCATAATGAAAGTAAATAGCTCAGTGTGGACTATGTGTGATTATGTACTTGAATGTATTGTTATTTGATATATATTCCACGGGCTGTATCTTCTACGATTTCGTTTATTATTATTTTTGTTTAACTGATCCTTCCATCGTCATAGTTTATCCTTCTTTGTTTATTTTAAGATTTTTCTTCTCATTGGGAAACAGTGTAAATGGGATACAGCGTATTTCTTCTATATGTTTCAACCAACTTATTTTTAATCATTTATGAAATAAACTGTTCGTGTTACGTAGTAAAGAGTTGTCTTATAATTACATCACGTTTCATTCAATACTCTTCCTTACTCTTGAAACCTTAGATCTTTCTGTAGATTTACTTCCTTGCAATTTTTATGTTTTTCACTCAGTAATATCTGTAAATAGAAAGTTACATTTTAGGTCATTTACAGATTTAGTTGACTGAAATTTGTTCTCACATGCAGTTTATTAGATTTTGTGCAGGGTATTGTAAGGCAAATGGTGTAGTTAATCCGTGGTAAAAAAACCATTGAAATTCATAACATATTAAAAAAGAACTTTATCGAATTATTGTAAGTTTGAAGAATCGCTATTAAATTGATAGAATTCTGGAACCGAAGTTTTTTTGTTTTTATTTATCGTAAGACATTCATTTGCTTGTACTGTTTTTTAGAACATTCCTTTGTTTAACTAGGGTGAAGTTTGTTAAATTTAAGAGAATATTTTCTGTATCAGTCTTGTTACAACAAATTATTGTAATCCATAACATTCTCTGTTAAATTTTATTTGTACATTTTTTTGGTGATATGAAGTTGGTTTATTTTTTGGTTAGACTTTTTATTACAACTAAGTTTTTTGAAGTTATATTTCCTTGGATATTGATATTTTAGCAACTGTTAAGCCCAGTCCTTGATTTGGAAATATGTTTTCTGTTTAATTGACCAAAAGTTTTCTTTCCATAATGAAATTTTTTGTAAGAGTTAGCGAGTCAATTATTTGTAGATATTTTTGTTTGAATCTATTGTGTGATTTCACCTTTTTGGTTCTAGCACAGGTATTGTTTTATGGGCTTTTTAACATTATTGACGTTTTGTCAGAAAAATTAGTGGCAAATATTGATTAGTTTTGAAATTAAAGAAATATTATTTTATGTAAACAGTTTTGGAAAACTGTATGATTTTTATAATATTTTGGGTTTCTATTGTTAATATACTCGTCTGCATTAGCAGTAATTGCAAAACAGTCGGACGTTAAACAAAACAAAAAAAAATCTGGTGTGAAACACTCACGCAACTTTCTCTTGCCAATATAAATAATTAACAATAAACCTAATATTAGTAATGAAACATTAAAAATAAACAAAAAACTAACCTCAATAAACATAACCTAATTTTAATCATGAGTGAAAGACGCAAAATGAAAATCAACCTCAGTTTGGCTTAAAAATACAGAAAATCACACTTTTACGCTAAATTAGGCTCTGTAGAGAAAAATGCTCTAAATAAAAGTTGTAGATCTTTTAATTTTCTATAAATTTGATTATATACACTTTTATTATAAAACGCATACTAAGGCCGAAATCTTAAAAAAATCGATTTTTCTCACGTTTTCGTGAGAAAAAAACAGAAAATTGCTAATTACTGCTAAACTACGCGTTATACAAAAAAATGTTTGAAATAAAAGTTGTAGGTTTTTAAATTCTCTACAACGTTTATTATATAATTTTTTTCGCTACATTGCATATTAAAGCAGTAATCTTAAAAAAACTTTGTTTTTACGTGAAAACAGCCTCACCCAGAATTTCAGCAAACATGACACCTACCCTATCTTGTAGAGAATAAAAAATTGAGTAAATCAAGCGAGTTTTAAAAAAATCGTAGGACCAGTTTTTGAGAAAATCGCAAAAAAGTGAAAAATTACACGAATAAACTACTACTTCCGGTTGTCCAATTTTGATGAAAATGTTCGTGTCGGGTCCGGTAGTGGTGTGTAACTTAAGTTTTAAGTTTCAAGTTCGTACAATGTTCCGTTCTTGAGATATTCTGTACACACACACACACACACACACACACACACACAGACCAATCGCTAAAAACATGTTTTTTGGGTTCAGGGGGTCTGAAAACGTATAGATCCGGTGAAAACTCGATTTCGAAAAATCAACATGAAAACAATACTTTCCTTCCTATTTATTCATATAGGCAAGAGAAAGTAAAAATATTGTTAATATATTAGAAATTATTTTGTTGGTTCTGATAAAGATTAGATTGTTTCTCAGTTAATATGTCAGGGCAATATTTTAATCTTCTTTTTATTGAAAATTGGAAATATATGGAAAATGTTACAATGTTATTAATCAACGTAGCTTGTTTGTCTTATTTATTCATAAAGTAATGTGATTTTCAAAAACTGGTTTTTAATAAGAAAATAATTTTTTTAAAGTTTGTTAAGTTTACAGTAGGTTTAACGATAAGTTTTTAACAGTTATGTTGGGTTTGTTACATTATTTCGGAGTAGGAATATTAATGTCCTGTAGATTCTTGTTGAAAATTAATGTTTAAGATGCTGCTTTGGCTGTTATTTTAATTGGTATTTGTTTTCACAATTCTAGGTTTGTTTTTTTTAATACGGTGTTTTTTATGTCAGTGGTTTTCTAGTTATAGTTTTGAAGATTTTTGTATTTATAGGATATTGTTTAATTGAATAAAGTTTTGAAATTTCACCGATAATATATTGTAACATTTTGTATTATATTATTTGGAAAGTAAGCTAATGGTTAGTCATCAAATTTTTAATATTATGATTTCAAATTTTTGTAGTCACGCTGTTAGGCCCATACGATTATGTTTATTCTAATGTTTTTGTGGGAAATAAATATTATTTTTAATTCCTTTTTTTAAACGTAAATGAGGTTTTAACTTAATACATTTTTTAACTTGTCATATTTATTTATTTTATGAAATCAAAGGAATGACTTCTGGGTATTTCATTGGTAATTTCTCTTATATTGCTAATGACGCAGTTTGGGTGTGATTCTAATCTTTAAAAAGTCTTTTACATTTTACTTTAGTTGTGCAACATTTTTTGAACAGAAATATCGAAAATTTTCACATGATTCCTGTAGACAAAAAAAAGGTTTTTGAAAGGTGTTTGCTCGTGAGTTGGTTGTTTCATGTGCTTTAAAAGAGAATTATTGGACCAATGGGATGAAATTTATGAACAAAGTCGTTTTCAGCTAACTCCAGATGTGGGCTGAAGTTATTTAGACTATAATTCGCCTAAGTACTCACCACTCCAGCAGTGCTTCGGGCCGCTTCCGTGTCTCGCCTTAGAGGGGTAGGTGGATCAGAAGTCATAAGTGGATCAGTAACTAGATATTCCTTTATTTGTTCAGAAAAATCAACCAAATTATAGTCTTATAGTGCAATTTAGGGGATAAATTCACATAATAATAAAAAATTTTACAATTTTGTATTGCAATTTTTGTGTTAATGTCTTAATTTAACAGGCTTTAATAATTTTGTGTAAAAATCGCATCAAAATTAGTTGGTTCAAGAATTATAGGCTTAAAATTTAATTCATATCAAAAATCTGTTATAAAAATTAAAGATAAGTTAAAATTTTTAATTTATTTTGCATAATACCTTTTGTCCAACACATGCTCAGTTCATTGGCAACTTATAATTTTCCTTGAAAAATCCAATTACAATTAATTTGTTTTCATATTGAGTTAAATTTAACATTGTTGACCATATTACTGTTGTTGATGGAATTTGAAAATTGTTCGTAAGATGTGTTAATATGTTATGAGTTATGATTTGATGTCCCATTCTCTTGTCAATTTATTAACTTGATCTAATTTATAACTAAAAAGAAGATTAATTATTAAATAATCTGTAGCGTTTCGTTGTTTATTATAGCCTTAAAATTTCTTTATAACATGTATTAGTTTAGGAAAAATATTGCTATGAAAAATTAATGAGTTTTTATTTCTTTAGGTCAGTTGATATGCACTTTGTTAAAAAAACCGATACAAATTATTTCAATTGATTTATTACTGTTGCAAAATATTGTTAATAAAATGTTCACAAACATCGCAAGAGTGTATTACTTTAACGACATGTTTTGTGTTTTGTTTGATTACAAGATCAATTCAATCTAGTGTTAATATTTTATTCTTGTGTTTAATTTGTTGATGGAAAAGTTTGGTAGTGTTGTACTTTGATGGTACACTGTACTGGCACCTAAAATTATACAATTCAACTTCATCAAGTTTGATCAGTCAGAAATTGGGCCATTCTGGAATAACCAAGGAATGTAGAGAAATAAAAAAATTAAAATGTACCTACATAAAATCATTTAATATTAAAGATAGCACACTTTTGAATACATACATTTATAGGTTATGAACATCATAGATATAGTAAAGTTTCACTTATACTAACACACACTCAGTAAAATCTCATTCTTCAAAATGTAGCTGATAAGTTTCTACTGTTTCAGTTTAGTGTATCGCTTGCAAGCCACATTATCACGCATCCTTTTTGGCATAAGTAGCATGGTCAATGTTGTTTCCTCTTGACGTTCAAAATAAACTACTGTCTGTCTATAACTTGATGGCCTCCTGCAGAGAGGAGCAGAATCGGCCCGTTACTAGCCTTCTGTATAACACTTCATTATGTACTACTGCAGGGTGATTCATTTAAAAGTAGCCCGCTGCATTTAACAGCGGCCTTCGGCACTCAATTGGATCAAATAGTAAATGAATAAATAGAATTACTTAATACATAATTTTACATATTTATTTAAAATTTATATACAAATTTTAACTTCGCCTTTACAGTAGATGCTGAAAGTGGCGTCCTTGAACGCTTGAACATTTTTGCGCTCGTTCAATGTTATTAATGCACACACGACGCAATATGGAACTGTCTATAGCTTGAATGACTGCCACGATGTCATTCTTTAGCTCATGTACACTGCGGCGGTTTGTTTGGTAAACAGTTCCTTTTAAATAACCCCATAGAAAAAAATTGCACGTACTCAAATCAGGTGAACGTGGAGGCCACAAATCTTTACTAACAACTCGCAAGGGAAAAGCCTGATTGATATGAGATGGGGACTGGCGAGATGTGTGACATGTTGCACCATCTTGCTGGAAAAAATTGTACTCTATAATAATATAATAATTAAATAATAATATAAATTGTACTATAAAGGCCAGTCGATCACATTGTGATCAGTGCTGTCAATACAGCATATGAAAATTACTCGAGCGGGCTACTTTTAAATGAATCACTCAATACTTACTAGTACACTGGAATTGGTACGTAATGAAGTGTTATTGAGAAGGCTAGTAGCGGGCCGATTCTGCTCCTCTCTGCGGGAGGCCATCAAGTTAGAGACAGACAGTATAAGATCCTCTAATTGGGATGCTGCTTCTGCATGACTTATAACTGCCAATTGGCGATTGTTACCTATATCTAACTCCTCACCAATATTAGGTTCTTAAAACGAGTGAGTGCAATGATTTTCTTGTCGGTTAAGCCATAAACCCTGTCATTGTATGCTTCTAACAAATCATATACACCACCAATATCAACATCTGTGTAGTCATTGATATTGCGAAGCATCTTCATTAACACTTCCATTGGCAGAACAGCAGAAACAAAGATGACCTCTGCGGTAAGTTTTTTCTTTGGTAAAACTAGGTGCCTTCCAATCATGCACCTGGTGTGTGTCCACCATAGCACGCAAAAACAGCCAGCAGTGCAAATATTAACTGTTGAAGTTTCATTGAAGTCCTTTTCATTGCTGCTTTTTTCTTTCGATTGTGATTATAATACAGTTTGTTAAAATTTTATAAATAATTAGTGGCTTAAACTGGTCCAGGTTATTCAGAGATCCCAGTTCAAAGGATCCGATCAAACAGGGTTGTACTGTAGTATTACAATATTTTTTTGTCATATTTTCATATGTTACAAAAATCATTTCATCCTTTACCGTCTGTATTAGCAGTAATTGCAGAACAGTCGGACGTTAAACAAAAAAAAAAAGATGGTACGTGTACTTTATGCAAAATTTTTGCAATATAAAAATAGTAATTTTAAAATATAATTTTTATGATTCTTGTATGGAAAATGAGACTGAAGTAGATTAACAGCACCTTTATATTTTGATAAAAGTAGTAGGTTTTCTAATTTTATACACCTTTGCCCAGATTAAAGCTGCAATTTTAAAACAACCATTTTTTACTACGACAGCACAGTCTTCCCATAAATTTCAGCAATCATGCTGCTTACCTCATCTTGTAGAGCACTGAAAATGTAACTGAAGCGATTTTAAAGAAAATCGTAGGAACAGTTTTTGAGATAGTCGCAAAAAAGTAAAAAATTGCACAAATCAACTATTACGACTGGTTGACTGATTTTGATGAAAATGTCCATGTTGTGTCCTTTCATGGTACTTAACTTAAGTTCCAACTTTCAACTTTGTATGATATTCCGTTCTTGAGATATTTTGTTCACACACACATACTTTTAAAAGATGTTTTTTTGGGTTCAAGGGGCCTGAGAATGTATATTTCCGGTAAAAAATTGCTTTCCTCACTTATATTTTATATACGGCAAGAAAATGAATAAACCAGCCTTGGTAATATTGTATGGCTTTACTTGCTTATTTGGTTTTTAATTTTATGGAATGTTGGATTATCAGAGGTCTAAAAGAACTAATAGGTCACAGGTTCTAATAGTTATATATATTGTATTACATATTATGAACTTATTTTATAGAAATGTATTTGTTGAAGTGGTTTTTTTATACTTGCTTGCACTCCATATGTTTTGTAGAATGAGAAGATATGTGATACTTGGATTTTGACTCTTCTTAACATTTAGTAACCCCTGAAGCCAAAAAAAAAGATTTTTAGGAGGTTTGTCAGTCTATATGTATATGATATTCATTCTGTAGCCAAAACTATTGGACCAGTTAATTAGGAATTGAATTAGAGATTGTAAAATTAAGCGTACTCTACTTCAATGCCTTGTTCTTCTTTTTCTTCACTCCTATGTGGCGTACAATCTTGGAGTATTCACCCAAGTACTAATTCTGTTGAAAGTCACTTTTCTCTCGTAATGCAGCTCCTTACTTTTCTTATTTATTTCTGTTAAATATTATTCAAAATTAGATTGGAGCCTTCCAATGTTTCTATTTTCATTACGTATAGATTCAAAAATTGTCTTTTGTAACCTTTCCTTGGTTTAAATCTCTTCTGATGGCTGGTTACCGGGGCTGAATCATAACTACTCAGTCATCGTTGCCGTTTCCCTAATATATCTGACAGTATTACTACTTTTTGAAGCAATAATTTTTTCGCTGATCCGTTGGTGGAGTGGTTAGCACAACTGGCTTCTACACCAGGGTTTCACAATCGATTTCCGGTCAGACCTGCCATTTTTTATCACTCATCTTCATCTGTCATCCTACTTATCGTGTGCATTAGCAGAAATTGCAAAATAGTCAGGTTTAAAAAAACCTTTTGTTGGTTATTGTTCTCGTAAATTTTATTTATGTTAGGCAAAAGTAAATAAATTAATGTTGTAGTTATAAAATAATTATAATATAACAAGATAAGTTTGGGTTAGCCATTTATTAAAAAAGTATTAATTTTTTTTTATGATTGCCTTCGCTCACACTTTACAGCCATCCCAACCTCCATGAAAGGGACTAACAGGGAAGCGGGGCGACCTAAATGAGTTGAAGAAGTGCAGCAATAGATAGAAATCCTTGAAACGCTGCACTTACCTATCGGGACGTAAATCCAGGGGACGTCAAATGAAAAAACACTAACTAACTACATATGCCTATAAGCTTATAAGTAAATTTCCCTAATAATTAATAAGTTATAAGTAAATTTATACTAATAATAATAATATCACAGCTTCTCAAAATAATCAGTATAAAATAAAATAGAAAGAAACTGAATGTTTATGTAAAATATACGATAATCATTAAAATCACACATGATTCAGATCATTTTTCAGTTACTGTTGAGAAACGCAACTAAATTGATACGCTAGAATTTATAATGAAGTGAAATAAAGGAGAAAATCATCGATGAGGTAATATTTTTATTACTTAATCTCCAACAGAAATGTATTAGTAATACACTGCTATTGTAAGTGTGGCAGTATTACCAGCTGCTATGTACGAGCTTCCTATTCTAAGAATATAGTTATAATAAATAGTATTTTATTCCTTTTGGATTAATTAGGCTGCAAACTGCAGGATGAATTTTAATTTTTTTTTGTTTAAGGGGGTAGTCAACTCAAGAAAACTTTTGTTTTAAATTTCAATGTTTTTTTGCAGTTATTTGAAGTTTAAAATTTTCTGAATCAACATTTGTTTACTTTGTAAGTTAACAAACATTTATAAAAAAAATTCTGTTAAAAATAAAGCTCACTAGCCAGGCAAGTGAAATTATTCCTTCTACTTTAAGTTTTCCGGGAATGTTGTTTTTACATGATTGTACACTCTTGGGAATTAAATATTTTGGTTAGTATTGAAGATATTTGGATGAATTGTTTTTTTCAAATGTTCATAATTTCTTGCTCTATTATCTGTGGAATGATTATTACAAAAACCTTAATAGGGATTTAGTTAAAAAATAATTTGTGAATACATAAAAATAAATGTTTTTGAAAAATGGTTTTATTCAATAAATTTCTTGTAAGAAAAAATACATACAAGCGCATACAACAGATAATGGAGAGCAATTTTCTGTATTTTGTACCATAAGAATCATGTTGATATCTTTCTTGGTTCCTGAGATATTTGATTCACCGTAAAAGCCCGCTTTTCCAACCTCACCCTTATATTAGGGGCTGCAGTTAATTTTTTGGCTTGGTTCAAATGGTAGATCATTACTAGTAAATTACTCTTTCATTTAAAATAAATAATCATAAATTATAGCCAGTTTTCATTTTTTGGGTTGACTACCCCGTTAACGTCCGACTGTTCTGCAATTACTGCTAATGCAGACGGTGAAGGATGAAATGATTTTTTTGTAATGTATGAAAATATGCCGTGCCTGAATAGGATTCGAACCAAAGACTGCATGATGAGAGGCGAGCACGTTATCAACTACGCCAATGCGGCCTGCGATGCATTTTAAAGATTTATTTATTCTGTTGCAAATACAGTAATCAAATGAGACAATTTGATACTGTCAATTTGTTTTTGGTCAATAGATTATTAGAATGTAGTATTGCATAGAAATTAATGAAATATTAAAATATTAATTTTTCGCAGTAATGGTAGCTTTTATTCTTGTAACACGTATGTAATATAAATTAGTATGTTTACCTATTTAATATGATTACATGTATAACTGAAAGTACTGAATATTAATTTAGATGAATTTTCCATGTTAAGCGTAGATTTTTATTCAAATGAGCATGGGAATTAATAAAAATTATAATGTTTTCTTTCTCTACTTATAAATAAGTTTCAGGCATACTTCCTTTAAAATACATGATTTTCATGAATAAACATAAATAAAAATATTGTTAAAAAGTAGTGTAAAATTTTATCTTGTTAAAATAAAATGTATTAAACTCTTAACAAATTATATTTTCCTTAGGAGATGTTTTATGTAAAATCACTGAAGTTAATTTTTAAAAAGTAAGTGATTAAAAAAATGGCAAAGAAAATTACAGTAACTTTTCCATTATCTTCAAACAGTATTTATTACATTTTAATTCATATACAGAAAGATCTTGTTAAAATATAATTTCATGTAATGTTTAGGTCACGCAATATTTATAATATTTTTACGTCCCACTGTTTGCCATTTTTATGCTAATGCTGATGATGAAAGGTGATAGATGAATGTAAGTGTTGTAAAAATGTCCGAACTAACTGGGATTAAAATCCAGGACCCCTGAAATAGATTTTAGTTCCTCTGACCACTACACCACTGGCCGACCTGCTATGTTTTTAAAACATGTTGTACGCTTGAATAATGAAATAAATGAACCTTTGAAATTTTTTTATGATAATAAGGATACATTTTGCTACACAAATTTATTTCTGTAAATCATAATGATTTAATCATGTTAATCACAAGAATAAAGTACAAATCTTTTAATAGTTGTAATTTTATCAAAGTTTCCGTTACATATTTTTGAAAAATAGTCCTAAGATGGCTTTGCTTCTTGTTTTTAAAAAAATTATTTAAAATAAAAGTTCCTACAAAAATTATTTTGGAAATGATCTGGAATGTTGGTCGGCAGCCAGTGTCGTAACGTCTTTTAGAGCGTTTAATGCTGCGGCATATAGGTTGTACCGTTCCTGTACTCCACTTCTAATAAAGAATTTATGTATGCTGGTATATCTTTTGTCACAATTACATCTGATGAGACAAATACTACAGTACAGTGTACTGTACTCCTCCTGTATTTTAATCTTATTTTCACTATTAAATTGCTAGAATTGCATTACATTATTCATTCTTTTTTATTTATCAGAGAAAACAAAGCACATTCTAAGCCAGATCGATTGCGGTTTAGGCTAGAGCATGTACACAAATTTTTTTATTCTTGTTATAGACTTCATGAAACCACATTTTATTAAGGTGTGGACAAAGTTTAAAATAATGAATTTTTTCTATACACTTTTTTATAAATACTTTGAACTTCTGTTTTCATGTAATATTATTGACATTTTTAATGAATATTAACATTTCAGGCTGAAATCAATTTTTAGTGCACACTATCATGTGGGCAAAATAGACTATTCAAATTGTTTTCCCAAAATTCAATTTTTGTGTACATTATGTTCCATGGAATGTATTTTTTTACGATTTCCATGAATTTTACAAGTTATTTATACTAGTTTAACTACCTTATGGCATAGGTATGATTTTTATTGTACAAATGATATTTGTATTTTTACAAATTCCTTCTGTTATAATTTCTTTTTTACTTTTGTGAACATAATTTTGTTTTTCTAAAACCTAACAATTATATTTTAAAAGGCGTATGTGATAGTGTTAATCTATTTAAACAAAGTATTATGGTCAAAAACAAAGTAAAATATTTTTGAAGTTCCATGCAGCATTTTTTTGAAAATGCTTGAAAAAATTAACAAAAAAAATCATGTATCTCAGGAAAAATGATATCCATAGTATTTCCAATTTTTTACTATCTCTTGCCTGTATGAATATAGCCTATAGGAAGGAAAGTATTGTTTTCATGTCGATTTTTCGAAATCGAGTTTTCACCGGATCTACACGTTTTCAGACCCCCTGAACCCAAAAAACATGTTTGAGCGATTGGTCTGTGTGTGTGTGTGAGTGAGAACAGAATATCTCAAGAACGGAACATCGTACAATCTTGGTAGTGGTATGTAACTTAAGTAACATACCACTACCGGACCCGACACGAAAATTTTCATCAAAATTGGACAACCGGAAGTAGTAATTTATTCGTGTAATTTTTCACTTTATTGCGATTTTCTCAAAAATTGGTCATACAATTTTTTTTTTTTTAAATCGCCTGGTTTACTAAATTTTTTATGCTCTACAAGATAGGGTAGGCACCACGTCTGCTGAAATTCTTGGGGAGGTTATTTGTTCGTAAAAAATTGTTTTTTTTTAAGATTACGGCTTAAATATGCATTTTAGCGCAAAAATGTACATACGTAATAAAAGTTGTAGAGAATTAAAAATTCTACAACTTTTATTTGTAACATTTTTTTGTATAACGCTTAGTTTAGCGGTAATTAGCAATTTTCTGTTTTTTCTCACGAAAACGTGTAAAAAATAGATTTTTTAAAGATTTTAGCCTTAGCATGCAATTTACGACAAAAGTGTATATAATCAAATTTATAGGAAATAAGAAGTTCTACAACTTTTATTTGTAGCATTTTTCTGTACAGAAAAGCGTGAAAGAGTGATTTTCCATATTTTTAAGCCAAACTGAGGTTGATTTTCATTTTGCGTCTTTCACTCATGATTAAAATTAGGTTATGTTTATTGAGATTAGTTTTTTTGTTTATTTCTAATGTTTTAGTACTAATGTTAGGTTATATTGTTAATTATTTGCATTGGCAAGAGAAAGTTGTGTGAGTGTTTCATACCAGATTTTTTTGAATGAAAGTTTAATTCAATGAGACTAAAAGTTACCAGTGTACTGTAGTTTATTTATTTAGTTAATGAGAATTGTGTAGTGTTAGCCAATCGTTCAGCTCTGTAATAATCACCTTTTTTTGTCATCAGTCTCTCGACTGGTTTGATGCAGTTCTCCAACCTGTCTATCTTGCGCAAGTCGTTTCATATCTACATACCTGTAACACCCTACATTTTTTGTAATTTGCTTTATATATTCTGATCTCTGCCTCCCTCTACAATTTACTCCCTCAATATTACCCTCCATTAATAATAGCCCAATACCTGGATGTCTTAGGATATGCCCCACTAGCCTATCCCTTCTTTTGGTAAGATGCTTCCATATACTGTACTTCTTTTTTCATCTACTCCCCTAAGAACCTCTAAATTACTTATTTTGTCCACCCACCTAATCTTTAACATTTTCCTATAACACCACATTTCAAAAGCTTCTATCTTATTCTTTTCTACAGTCCCTATCACCCACGTTTCACTTCCGTATAATGCTACACTCCAAACATAATGTTTTAAAAAATTTTTCCTAATCTGTAAATCAATGTTTGTAGTCAGTAAGCTGTTTTTTTTTTAATAATCACCTATTTAATAATAATATATCTAATGGCTCTGATATTTGTATGGACATTCTTTGTAAAATTAGACTGCTTTTATAAACGGATTCTATGACATTTATTTTAAATTAATGAATAGAATATGGTAATAAATAAAAGTTTGTAGATTCATAATAATTAAAGCAACTGCTGCCATCTACAGAGACAAATGTATGTAAACAATTTAAAATAAATCAGTCTAAATACGGTAGTCATAGTATCCACAACTCTATAGAAATTGGAACGAATTGAAAAATTTCTATTATCTGCCGTGTGAAAAGAAACAACCTCTAATACATGTATGTAAGTTATAATTTAGGTACAAGTGTGCTGAATAATTCGTTTTGTAAATTTTTTGAATTGATCATTGTATGATAACTATTGTGGCGTTTATTCCGGGTACTTTCAGAATCTGGTTATTGACTAATAAAACTTCCTTTTAAATTGATGTGAAATATTTATTTATAAATTAATTAATTACATTAATTATTACACGTATAATAACTAAAAAATTACAATAAACCACCTAAGTTTATAGCAGACTAAATCTATTAATGTTTTAAACTAAAAATAAATATGGCCATTTATAATCAAATAATAATTTATCTTGTCTACACACCAAAACTAATTGTACATTAATTTCCTGCTGCATAGAAACTGCTTCAGTACGCAATATTTTATGTTAAAGCCGGTTTTTAAGAACTAATTTTTCTAACGAACTGACTTAGAAAAGGATAACTGTCTGTTATGTAACCAACCATAGAATTTTCTAGGAAGATTAACAATACAATAGAATAATCTAGAGAAATAGATAGTAGAACCTAATGGAATACTATAAAATGTTCTACTTTATATTAGGAAAAGATGTGAGGGTAGACTAGCCGCCAGTCCGGAAAGTAATAAACTACACCTGTTAAAACTCATACAAGAGTAACGCATCTTTGTCTAGCTGATATGTCACATTGTTTTCGAATTAGGAAATGTTAAGTTGTATTTTTAAACGTGATGTAATGTTAAAAATTTTAAACCATGTTTTCAATGCTTTTTTGATTATTTGTGGCTGTGTTAGTGCATTTTTTCTTGAGGAAAATATTGATTTGTGATTTAATGAAATTTAACTTGGATATTTGTTAATCTTACAAAGGGTGTCCCAAAAAACAGGTGACGTTCGTGTAACCGATCTTCATTAGTAACCGTTCAACAATCATATTTGTCAGACTGTTTTACGGTACTCTCCGGTTTTTTTTTTTGCTAAGGGTGCGGAACTAAAAAATGAGCAATGATTTGTGATTCGCTATTGTGTTCGCCGCGGTTTACCGGTTGTTGATTCAGTGAACAAGATAAAAGGTGCGTATGGGAAAGAAAGTTTGGGTGCCAGTACAATTTTCCGTTAGTCAGGCGTCTAAGCGTTTTGAAGGCTGTCAACTGCCATTACTGAAGAAATCATCGGAAATGTGGTCGCTTCAATTCGTGACGATCGACGTTTATCAGTGTATTTCTTTGCATTGTTACTTTTCTTGTAAAATAAAGCAATGTTCTTGTAATTTTTCATGTTAAATAAAATGATGTTGCAATCCAGAGGGTTCTGTTCAATTCCTTTCACGAAAAGAACATTATCAGTCAGTGAATTCTTCACCAAGTTAGCTGATTGAGCGCTCTAGCGATAGCTAATGAGTTACTCTAGAGATTTAAATTGCCCTGACGCCTCCAGCTAATGCTGTCTGCCCGTACGAACCCCACTAAGAGTTTTTGGGACATCATTTGTATAAGGTTGATAAAAACAAATATTTCTCAACAAATGTTTTAAATTTCACAGTGCTTTACTGAAGGACCGATTTATACAATTACGAAACTTCAAGCTGTTTTGGATCAGTATTTGAAATAATCTTCCGGATAGTGTCTACAAATCCCGTCTAGGTAAATTATTAAAGAATATTGTCGATCGTTTTAGCATTTCGTAGTTCAAGTTGAACTTTTAGAGCGGAATGAGTCTTTAGCAATCGTTTATTACCGTACGTAATTTTATAAAAGGTTTTTTGATTATTCAAGTGGTTTTTTGTGATTTATGGCCAGCTTTGTTCCAGACTAACAAACTTTCACTTCTCTCTTTATTAAATAATAATTAGCTAATATTTACCCATTTTGGTGTAATAGTTAAGTAACAGCGATTAATTTTTCTTTTTCGTTTAGAAGACATCAGTTCAATTCTAATTATGTGAAAATTTTAATTTAAGAAATTGTTTATAATTTAAGTATTTTAAATTATGTTTGGGAAACTATTATAGTTTTTAGTTGTAAATTAACAAAATGCGTTATTGTGTCGAACGGTTGTTCGAGTATATTCTAGGTGTATTCATTTTTATGACTAATATTGGTAATATATTTTTCTAGCTAGCTTTGGAATCATTTATTTTCACATTAAAACGTTTCCCTATTAAATTTTTATTACTATTTACACTAATACATAAAACAGTTTTATTTCCAATATTTATTCTCGACATGTTAACATTTTAATTGTTTACAATTAACAATTCACCAAAAAAATTTACTAAAAGAACATTGAAAAATATTACTGTTAATACAATTTTAACAATTAATTGCGATTTACGGCACTTTAATAAGACAAAGCAGAGTATTGTTTAAACATCAAAAATTTAAGACGGGAATACTTTTTTAATGAACGCATTTTAAATAATTAATTATTCGCTTGATAATGATTTTAGGCTTTTTCTTGAAATAATTTGCTCTTATATCATTATCAGTATTGTAAATTCGGATGCTGGAAATACGTAGATGAGCAAGTTTAAAAATATACTATTTAAAAATCTGGTGTGAAACACTCACACAACTTTCTCTTGCCAATGAAAATAATTAACAATAAACCTAACATTAGTAATAAAACATTAGAAATAAACAAAAAACTGACCTCAATAAACATAACCTAATTTTAATCATGAGTGAAAGACGCAAAATGAAAATAAACTTCAGTTTGGCTTAAAAGTACGGAAAATCACTCTTTCACGCTAAACTAGGCTCTGTAGAGAAAAATGCTCAAAATAAAAGTTGTAGGAAATTAAAAAATTTCCTATAAATTTGATTATATGCACTTTTGTTGCAAAATGCATAATAAGGCCGAAATCTTTAAAAAATAGATATTTCACACGTTTTCGTGAGAAAAAAACAGAAAATCGCTTATTACCGCAAAAAACTAAACGTTATACAAAAAAAAAATGTTGGAAATAAAAGTTGTAGGATTTTAAATTCTCTACAACTTTTATGATATACATTTTTACGCTAAAATTCATATTAAAGCCGAAATCTTAAAAAAACAATTTTTTTACGTGAAACCAGCCTCACCAAGAATTTCAGCAAACATGGCGTCTACCCTATCTTGTAGAGCATAAAAAATGTAGTAAACCAGGCGATTTTAAAAAAAATCGTAGGACCAGTTTTAGAGAAAATCGCAAAATAGTGAAAAATTATACGAATAAACTACTACTTCCGGTTGACCGATTTTGATGAAAATGTTCACGTGTCGGGTCCGGTAGTGGTATGTAACTTAAGTTTCAAAGTTCGTACGATATTCCGTTCTTGAGATATTCTGTTCACACACATACACCAATCGCTAAAAAAATGTTTTTTTGGGTTCAGGGGGTCTGAAACCGTGTAGATCCGGTGAAAACTCGATATCGAAAAATTTACATGAAAACAATACTTTCCTTCCTATATATTTATATAGGCAAGAGAAAGTAAACATTGAAACACAAGAAACACAAGAAGAAGTAACTTCTGAAAAAAATAATGTCTGAAGATACAAATGGCAATCTTTATTTTAAGTCGCATTAACTATTTATCAGCGACTACAAAGAAATAAAAGTTTAAACTGTAAACAAATAAAAAACAAAAGAATGTGTTACAAGTTTAACAACTTAAGAATTTTAACTTAAACAAATTAAAAAGTAGGTACACATTGTCCAAAATTGCGACAAAGTAAAATACATAAACAATTCGATTGGTTTTGTTTTAAAATAGTATTGTGAATGTAAGTTCACGATGCACTATGATAACATTGTGCTGCGTAATTTAGTTCCTAGATAAACGTATTTCAGTTAAGGAAATTGAACTATCAAACTATGGCTAAATGCCATGTCCTAGGATAGGTTTAAGTTCTTTTATATAGTATTATTTTATAATAATCGAGATTAAAAGCAACGTTCTTTAAATATTGAATTATAAAGAAAACTACAATAAAAAATTACGATAAATCTAATTAACGAACCATATAAATCAGTGGGCCAATAATTATTTATTTTTTAAGCAGCATTGTTGTTGGTCATTAGCCGAAAGACTGGTTTGAACCTGTAGAGGTTTTACTAAGTAAAGCGAGGAGTGAGGTTGTTTACAATTGCCTTCCTCACTGACGGAAAAAGTACGCTTATCAGCATGCCGGTTTAAAATTAGGTTATGTTTATTGAGGTTAGTTTTATGTTTTTTCTAATGTTTTATTACTAATGTTAGGTTTATTGTTAATTATTTGCATTGGCAAGAGAAAGTTGTGCGAGTGTTTCACTCCAGATTTTTTTCTTGAGTGATGACTTCAATTACGAGGTACATTTTGGTCGGTTATTTAAGAATCGGTGTAACTGTATTATTCCAGATTTTATATCAACGCTGCGAGAATCAATTGTATTTTCAACAATTTAAAAGCATTTACGTGACGTCGCGTATACAGTAACGTAAAAAAAAACATGAGTGACACGTTTATCCTTTGATTTGACGTAAAAACTTATTGACCACTACAATTTCATTTTAGATAAAATAATTATTGGTTTTAGGAATATTTGTATATATAGAAGAATTTCAAATCGGGTTATATAATTTTCCTTAATGTGCTCTAAGAATTTTCCCGAGATGTTTTTCTTGGAACTTCTCCAATTAGTCTCCACAGATATTTTTCAACGACCACGCGTTTTGTTTCTGTTGGTATTGGTTATGAAAAATCGGCGGTGCTTTTTATTTATGTAGGTACCTAAAACCAATTAAATTAAAATGTTGATATATCTTCGGGTTTAATTTCCTACCACCCCGTGTATTTATCTGTAATTTCTATCTTTTTGATAGGTAATCGGATTACTTCGCCATCTGAAAAACCTCTTGTCCTTAATTAGGTTCTACGTTGTAAATAATATTTAAATAATTGTTTTCATCGTACATTTTTTCTGTTAAAGTGATTGTAGGTCAGAGAATAATTTTAGTCCACATTTATCAGCTTTTCTTTCTTTGTAGATCTTTCTGCTGTTTATTCCCAAATGGTTTTAAGAAGTATTTAAAGGCCTGTTATCTGTGTTTTGTCCCACCCAATATGTGTCCCGTTTTATTCTAGTCTTAGAAGAGTCCTCTTCTTTCCGTAAACCTCTTATATCAATTTTAACACGTTGTTTATTTGAACTACATAAAGGGCTAATTACTAAAGGGAAATATTTTAACTACTATAATCTACATACTGCCCATAACAGACAGGTGGAGTGTCATTTTACACCCAGTCTGTTTGTTCCAGGCTAAAATAAATAGTTCTGTTTCTAATCACATGGTCAGCCAATTAAATGACTGAACCATTTAAGAACAGAAGAGGTAGAGGTGTAAAAGACACTAATCAGAGTTATCACCTCTGAAAGTAATGAATTTCATTATACAGCCAGACCCTTTGGTGAATGAAGTGAAGGTGCCATTTGCAGAGTGGAAAATATGTACTTTTCAGAGGGCCCGGCATGCTGATAAGCGTACTTTTCCAATCAGTGAGGAAGGCATAGGTAAACCACCTCACTCCTCGGTTTACTTAGTAAAACCTCTACAGGTTCAAACCAGCCTTTCGGCTGATGACCTAAACAACAACAATCTACTTACAGTAACTTCCACTTTTTCGTGTTGGGCCGATTTTAGATTACGTTAAATAATTTTAGACGTCTCTGGATATTCTTTTTGCAGCCTACTTCACTGTATGGTTTTTTTAAATTGTGTTTTACGTAGTCAGTTGTCTGAATTTGGTGCTCAGTCCATTATATTTTCTTGGTTTATTTCAGTCTTCTCAATATCCTTTCTGACTTCTTTTTAAACCATTTTTATCCGACACCGCAAATCTATGTTTTAAAGTTTTAGTTTTCTAATCGTTTGAATTAATCGTTCGTTTTTTTTGTACTGTTCTTTCACGCCTTGTTACCGGTACTGTCCGTCTACTATCTTCGGATTTATTACCTTGCGGAGGATCTTTTTGAATTTTTCTGCTTCTCATCGACTAGTCTTCCTGGTATTTTTAATGCATTCATTCGCTTTCAGACATCCAGGCCTTGTCTAATCTGGGGTCGTCTCTCAAAAATATTGTTTATATTACAATCGAATATCATGGTTTAATTTTTCAGTTTGCGTAAATGTTAATTCAGCTGCTACTTCATGTTGACTGCACGGCGAGAGGTAGTAACATTAAAGTAAACATTTTAATTTACAATTTGGAGAAACGTTTACATTCTTTTATAGCTATGTGTTGTTTTTGAAATCAAATCGGGGTTTAGAAAAACCACGTTACATCACACAAAGGGAATAAAATAAACTAATATAAAATCAGAACTCCCAAAAAACAATAATTCGTTAAAAACGCAAATTACTTGGTAGACGTACTGCGTTGTCCGGATAAATCTTAGACAAGATGACAGTTTTTTCATGTATCAGTTAAGTGGTTTAAAGAAGTCATATGAAATTTTTGAAAAAATTAATTAAACTGAGACATCATATTAGTTCAAAGTAAACACTACTGATCACTGACTTAGTGGACTTCGACGAAGAACAAAACAATACGAATACGAGATACGTAAAGAAAAGAAAAGCCTACGATGAAATAATGGTGACGGTGTATGGACTACAAAAAGTGCTTCCAGAAATTGCCCTAAATGAGGAAAAAACTTGTAATTTTTTATAGTTTGTGCGATGAATGTTATTTCTGAGGCAGATTGTTTTATTGTAATGTACAATTTTCTGGTAAAAATGATATCGTTAGCGCAAAATTGCATGTAGAATGACAGTTTGATTTAACGTTAATTTTTTTATGAAGTTCTGTTAGTGAATTCACTATGCAGGAAAAAATTGATGTTTTTTTTATGTTTAACGTCCGACTGTTCTGAAAAAAAATCGATGCGATGCGAGAAAGTTTTATTAGTTAACATTACCAGTTTCACAGTTTTTAGTAGATTTGGTGATTTTTCAGTTTTAGGATACAAAATTGATAAGCCCGTTATACGAAAGTACACACTGTTTCATGTACGGAATTATTAGTTTTATTGTAATAATGGAAATTGTGACATGTGTAGTCTACTAAAATACAGCGTAAGCCTAAAGTTTAGTAAATGTGATGAAATGTGGTCAGTTGTAGTGACTATATATGGAAATCAGTGGCAATCCTAAACACCTGATGTTAATAATTCTATAGCAATATTATTCCAACAATTGTGGCAACAAAAATAAAATTCTGCCTTAATTTTTAAATGATAAAACGCAAATAATTAATTTACGCCGTATTGTTTGATATTTGTGTTGTAATTAGTGTAGAGAGGTTTTTGTTTCTAATGACCTCCTCTTCCATTCGACCTTTCATTTTCACCTAATAATGTGTTTCTCTTTCCTTATTTTACCGTTTGCTTTCTTTCGTTTAAATATTCTTAATTTATGCAGAACGTGTTACTTGAATTAACGTTGACTATGTTTTTAATCGTGTAAAACCACTGAGGTCTCTTCTCCGTCATTTTCAGTGCTTCTGAATATTTTTTATTAAAAAATGTTTCTTTTGTAAACAAAACGATTTTGGTTTGTTGTTGTTGTTTAGGTCATCAGCCGAAAGGCTGTTTTTTTTTTTTTTTTTTTTTTGTTTGTTTAACGTCCGACTGTTCTGCAGTTACTGCTAATGCAGACGGTGTGAAGGATGAAATGATTTTTTATAACGTATGAAAATATGCCGTGCCTTAATGGGATTCGAACCCAAGACCGCATGATGAGAGGCGAGCACGTTACCAACTGCGCCAATGCGGCCGGCAGCCGAAAGGCTGGTTTGAACCTCTAGAGGTTTTACTAAGTAAAACAAGGAGTGAGGTGGTTTCCCATGCCTTCCTCACTGAGTGAAAAATTACGCTTATCAGCATGCCAGGCCCTCTGAAAAGCACAGATTTTCCACTCTGCAAATGATACCTTCACTTCATTCACCACAGGGTCTGGCTGTATAATGAAATTCATTACTTTCCGAGGAGACAACTCTGATTAGGGTCTTTTGCACCTCTACCTCTTCTGTTCATAAATGATTCAGTCATTCAATTGGCTGATTTTGGTGTGTGAAGCCCAAATGTAAAATTTTTCCGTGTATTAGAATCATTTTTTAACCGAATTTTGATTTGATTAACCGGATAGTTCAACAATCCAATTTTATTACAACTGGTAGACATACACAGACTGTCATTTACGCCTGTCGTAACAGTAACACGTTACTATCGCTTTTTATTTATTTATCTGTGTATTTTACTTTCTCTTGCCTATATGAATATATAGCAAGGAAAGACGTATTGTTTTCATATCGATTTTTTGAAATCGAGTTTTCACCGGATCTGCACGTTTTTTCAGACCCCCTGAACCCAAAATAACATGTTTTAGCGATTGGTCTGTGTGTGTGTGTGTGTGTGTGTGTATGTGTGCGCGCGTGCGTGCGTGGGTGAACAGAATATCTCAAGAACGGAATATCGTACGAATTTGAATCTTAAGTTACACACCAATACCGGACCCAACACGAACATTTTCATCAAAATTGGTCAACCAGAAGTAGTAGTTCATTCGTGTAATTTTTCACTTTTTTGCGGTTTTCTCAAAAATGGTCCTACGATTTTTTTTAAATCGCCTGGTTTACTAAATTTTTTATGCTCTACAAGATAGGGTAGGCGCCATGTTTGCTGAAATTCTTGGTGAGGCTGTTTTCACGTAAAAAAATTGTTTTGTTAAGATTACGGCTTTGATATGCATTTTAGCGCAAAATGTGCAAAAATACATTTTTGCGCTAAATGCGTATACACTATCCAGTTGTAAAATCGTACAACTTTTATTTCAAAGTTTTTTTTTGTATAACGCTTAGTTTAGCGATAATTCGCGATTTTCTGTTTTTTTCTCACGAAAACGTGTAAAAAAATCAATTTTTTTTAAGATTTGGTTTTTTAAGAAACGTTTTTAGTCTTGAAAAACAATTGAATAGCTCAAATATAATAATTACTGAAAAATTGGTAATACGATAAAAAAATTTAAGTTTTAAATTTGAAAGTTTTGATTTCTTTTATTTATTTATTGTTGTGAAATAATTGATAATAAAATAAATACACTATCTTTAAAGGGAGACTCCCGTATTAGCAGAATTCTCATAATATGCACGAACTAAGTCGTTTGCCAGTTGTTTTTCTTGTAAATAAATTTTGATCAAATTGTAAACAGTAATAATTAAATTGGAAGTAATTAAAAAAAATAATATAAAGTTTAATTGTCGTTTAACAATTACTGCGTTAATCATTCATGATTTATCAAATAATACTAACACCATTAAATTAACGTTGTTTCGTCTCACCTGTATATTGTTTTTACGACAGTCATAAAAATGATTTATATTTATCAAGGTCAGTAGTTTACAAAATACACTACTGTATGTAAAATATTTATTCCTGTACATATTTTCCAGTTCTATTTTGACTTCTCTTAACATCCATTGTAAATAAAATATTGAAGTTAATTATTTGCATATGATTTTAAGTGTAAATACCTTTTTTTTTTTGTTTAACGTCCGTTTGTTCTGCAATTACTACTGCTAATGCAGACGGTGAAGGATGAAATGATTTTTTTGTAACGTATGATAATATGTGTTTTACTTTTCTTTTTTTCAACAAAAATCACATATTTAAAATTCATCCTAGGTATTTACATACCAATTTACATCCACGGATGAATTTTTAATATGTGATTTTTGTTGAAAATAAAGAAAAGTAAAACACTTACACGACTTTCCCTTGCCAATGTGAATAATGAAACCTTTTTTACTTTCTCTTGCCTATATGAATATATGGGAAGGAAAGTATTGTTTTCATGTCGATTTTTCGAAATCGAGTTTTCACCGGATCTATACGTTTTCAGACCCCCTGAACCCAAAAAACATGTTTTTAGCGATTGGTCTGTGTGTGTGTGTGTGTGTGTGTGTGTGTGTGTCTGTGTGTGAACAGAATATCTCAAGAACGGAACATCGTACGAACTTGAAACTTGAAACTTAAGTTACATACCACTACCGGACCCGACACGAACATTTTCATCAAAATCGGTCAACCGGAAGTAGTAGTTCATTCGTATAATTTTTCACTTTTTTGCGATTATCTCAAAAACTGGTCCTACGATTTTTTTAAAAATCGCCTGGTTTACTACATTTTTTATGCTTTACAAGATAGGGTAGGCGCCATGTTTGCTGAAATTCTGCGTGAGGCTGTTTTTACGTAAAAACATTTTCTTTTTAAGATTGCGGCTTTAATATGCATTTTAGCGCAAAACGTTATATAACAAAAGTTGTAGAGAATTTAAAATTCTACAACTTTTATTTCAAACATTTTTTTGTATAACGCTTAGTTTAGCGGTAATTTGCAATTTTCTGTTTTTTTCTCACGAAAACTTGAGAAAAATTGATTTTTTAAACATTTCGGCCTTAGTATGCATTTTACGACAAAAGTGTATATAATTAAATTTATAGAAAATTAAAAGATCTACAACTTTTATTTAGAGCATTTTTCTCTACAGAGCCTAGTTTAGAGAGAAAGAGTGATTTTCCGTATTTCTAAGCCAAAATGAGGTTGATTTTCATTTTGCGTCATTCACTCATGATTAAAATTAGGTTATGTTTTTTGAGGTTAGTTTTTTGTTTATTTCTTATGTTTTATTACTAATGTTAGGTTTATTGTTAATTATTTTCACTGGCAAGAGAAAGTTGTGTGAGTGTTTCACACCAGATTTTTTTCTCATCAGTCTTTCGGCTGGTTTGATGCAGTTCATCAAGCTATTCTATATTGTGGAAGTCGTTTCATTTCTACATACCTGCAACACCCTACATATTTTGGAATTTGCTTTACATATTCTAATCTTTGCCTCCCCCTACTATTCACTCCCTCTATATTACCCTCCATTATTGATAGCCCAATACCTGGATGTCTTAGGATATGCCCCACTAGCCTATCCCTTCTTTTGGTAAGATGCTTCCATATACTGTACTTCTTTTTTCATCCACTCGCCTAAGAACCTCTAAATTACTTATTTTGTCCACCCACCTAATCTTTAACATTTTCCTAAATATAACACCACATTTCAAAAGCTTCTATCCTATTCTTTTTTACAGCTTCTTTCACCCATGTTTCACTTTCGTATAATACTACACTCCAAACAGTGTTTTAAGAAATTTTTCCTAATCTGTAAGTCAGTGTTTGTAGTCAGTGAGCTGTTTCTTTTCAAAGGATTTTCTAGCTTGATCACTTCTACTTTTGATATCACTTGTGCTTCTACCATCCTTTGTTATTTTACTCCCTAGATAAAAGAATTCCCCTATTTCCTGTATGTTTTCGTTGCCTACTTTTAAATTTTCCATCGTCTAAACCACTCTTACTTCTGTACAACACTTTCTTTTTCTTTTTATTGATTTTTATGAAGTAATCCTTTCTCATGATCTCATCCATTCCATTTAAGATATCGTCCAGTTCTTTGTTTGTCTCGACTAATACTACTATATCATTGGCGAATCTCAGCATTTTTATTGTTTCTCCTTAAATTTTTTTTCCTACGTTTAATTTCCTATAAATTTGATTATATACACTTTTGTTGTAAAATGCATGCTAAGGCTGAAATCGTAAAAAAATCGATTTTTACACGTTTTTGTGAGAAAAAACAGAAAATCGCTAATTACCGCTAAACTAAGCGTTATAAAAATAATTGTTTGAAATAAAAGTTGTAGAATTTTTAATTCTCTACAACTTTTATTACATACATTTTTGCGCTAAAATGCATTTTAAAGTCGCAGTCTTAAAAAAACAAATTTTTTACGGGAAAACAACCTTCCCAAGAATTTCAGCAAACATGGCGCCTACCCTATCTTGTAGACCATAAAAAATTGAGTAAATGAGGCGATTTAAAAAAAATCGTAAGACTCGTTTAAGAGAAAATCGCAAAAAAATGAAAAGTTACACGAATAAACTAGTACTTCCGGTTGACCGATTTTGATGAAAATGTTCGTGTCGGGTCCGGTAGTGGTATGTAACTTAAGTTTCAAGTTCGTACGATGTTCCGTTCTTGAGATATTCTGTTCATACACACACGCACACACACACACACACAGACCAATCGCTAAAAACATGTTTTTTTGGGTTCAGGGGGTCTGAAAACGTGTAGAACCGGGGAAAACTCGATTTCGAAAAATAGACATAAAACAATACTTTCCTTCGTATATATTCACGTAGGCAAGAGAAAGTAAAAAATTGAATGAAAAAGAAATACTGTTAAAAAAAATATTTAAGAAAGTTATAAAAATAATATGTATTGATTGTAAGGGTTATCATCAATTTTCTACGCCTTAGATGATCAAAATATAAAACCTCAGTTTTTTGTTCAAGTTCTACAAAACAAATTTATCGAATTTCAGTTGTTAAGGTGATCGGAAAGTTAGGTTAAAAACGTGAAGTGGAGAACGTTGAGCAAAGCAGCGAAGTACGTTTCGGTAGTGCTGCACATGAATGAGTGGGCGAGCTACGCTGTACCTGCGCTGTTATATACCTTAGCAAAGTAGAGCGATCAAGTCAGTTTGATTTCGCCGCTCTCATCGCTGTCAAAGTTCAGCTGAGTCCATCCTCAGGTATAGCTACTATCTTCCGTACCCTCTTTGTATACGTTTATAAAAACATAATTAAGTTTTTATTCTTTATGAAGCATGCATAAACATTTCGCTATACATTACAAAGTAAAAACTATTAAGTTAATTTTATCAAAAATTCACCGTCTGCATTAGCTGTAATTGCAGAAGAGTCGGACGTTACCCAAAAAAAGCGACCCGTTCCCGAAAGTCATCAATTAAAGGGTAGAAATTATGATGCTGAGGATCTCATGATCATGAAATAGGGTTTCAACAAAAATACAGATAATTAAATTATCGATATCCATTTATACTACCTCTAGCCCAGTATGGAAAAATATAGCAAGGTTAAGTTAAGTTTCAAAGTTATGTATTTTATTTATGTTGATTTTTCGAAATCGAGTTTTCACTGGAAATACGCACCTTCACGTACACTCGGCCTAAAAATATGTTTTTCCGATTGTTGTGTGTACGTGAGCGCGCGCGCGTTAACAAAATATCTGAAAAGGGGAAAATAGTACAAATTTAAATTGGAACTTCAAGTTAGGTACGATGAGTTTCATCAGATCGGTCGACCGAAAGTACCAGTGCGATTTTCTCAAAAAAAGCTCCTGTGATTTTGTTTAAAATCGCCTCATTATTACATTTTAAGCCTTACTATAAGATGTGTTAGAGGCACGGCTGCTAAAATTCGTGGTGGCTGTACTCCCGTGGTAAAAAAGTAAAGTAAAGTATGTTTTTGGCGTTAAAAGTTAAATAAAAATTTGGTAACGCGAAAAATTTCAGGTTCAACCTCCTTATCTTCGATAGCGGGTAGTATTTTTTACCTCCTGCATGGTGCTTCGTAGAGAAAAAGTGTACAGAATCTTTTTTGTGTCTCTCCCAAAGTACTTCAAGGCGATGTAGCTTAAGTTGCCCTTAACCTACCTGTTTGCTGAGAAAACTCAAAACACTAGCACTTCGGCTTTTAGGGCTTGCTGTTTTTATGTTTTTCTTTACACCTTCACAACGGGTTTTTCGCAAATGTTTGTTGACAAAACGTTACACATACCCATTGAGTCACGAAGAATTTATTAAAGTTAAATCAGGGTCCTATGGTGATTGCTACCCCAAAACAATTTTTAAAAATTTTCTGAAAACAAATAATCTTTTAACGGCATGTCATTTAGCGAAGAAAATTACATAAAAATTTGGTAAACTGAAAATTTTCAGGTCGCAACCCCAGGTCGCATGAGAAAACGAAAAACTCAAAAGTATTATACATTCAAACTTCAACATTCAAAGTTCAAATTTTGAAACTTTAAACATTGACCTATAACTTCAAAACCTTCAAATTTTAAATTTTGAAACTTCAAACTTCTTCTTTAAACTTTTATATCTTCAAATATCAAAATATTGTTATCCACCCAACCCTTTTGGCGGCTGAACTTCACTTTGTGCCAAATGGTTCGGATCCACCTACCATCTGAGGCCGAGACACGTAAGCGGCGCGAAGCGCCGTTGGAGTGGCGAGTAAATAATTATAAATAGGCTAGATCGTTTTTGAACAAAAATTAAAATCGTTTTTGAACAGTAATTAGGTGACCCTTTTATGAGACGACGCGTCTCATAGTTTGTGGCAATTGTTTCTAAAGAAATTGTAAGAGATCAAGCCCACTTAGCTCTCGTTAACATTTTAAAATATCTGGTGTGAAACAATCACACAACTTTCTCTTTTCAATGCAAATAAAGACCAATATAACCTAACATTAATTGTGAAACATTAGAAATAAACAATAAACTAACCTCAAAAAACAAAACCTTTATTTAATCATAAGTGAAAGATGCAAAATGAAAATCGACCTCAGCTTGGCTTAAAAATACGGAAAATCATTCTTTCACGCTAAACTAGGCTCTAGAGAAAAATGCTTTAAATAAAAGTTGTAGATATTTCTACAACTCAGTCGGACGTTAAACAAAAAAAAAAAAAAAAAAATCCCTATAAATTTGATTATACACTCTTATCGTAAAATGCATACTAAGACCGAAATCTTAAAATAATCGATTTTTCACACGTTTTCATGAGAAAAAAACAGAAAATCTCTGATTACTGCTAAACTAAGCGTTACACAAAAAAATTGTTTGAATTAAAAGTTGTAGCATTTTAAGTTCTCTACATTTTTTATTATGTAAATTTTTGCGCTAAAATGCATACTAAAGCCGTAATCTTAAAAAAACGATTTCTTTACGTGAAAACAGCCTCACCAAGAATTTCAGCAAACATGGCGCGTACCCTATCTTGTAGAGCATAAAAAATTTGGTAAATAAGGCAATTTTTTAAAAAAAATCGTAGCACCAGTTTTTGAGAAAACCGCAAAAAAGTGAAAAATTACACGAATAAACAACTACTTCCGGTTGACCGATTTTGATGAAAATGTTCCTGTCGGGTCCGGTACTGGTATGTTACTTAAGTTTCAAGTTCGTACGATGTTCGTTCTTGAGATATTCTGTTCACACACACACACCCACGCGCACGCACACGCACACGCACACGCACATACACATACACACACACACACACAGACCAATCGCTAAAAACATGTTTTATTGGTTCAGAGGGTCTGAAAACGTGTAGATCCGGTGAAAACTTGATTTCGAAAAATTGACACGGAAACAATACTTTCCTTCCTATATATTCATATAGGCAAGAGAAAGTAAAAATGAATAAACATTTTGTTCTGGATAAAATTATTAATATTTTATTTAATAAGGAATTATTCCATAAAATTAACAATTTGAACATCACAAGTGCTGTATCTGTTATTTTACAAATCTGTGTTTTTTTCGTTTATCATAAATTTTGTAATACATTCGTCAAATTAGTCTTAATTTTTTTTTGTCTCCATCCGTTAGATTTTTTTTGTCACAGTTTAATACATTCATTGGGTGGTGGATGCGTCTCATGTCATGTTACGAAAACTAATGATTACTTCTGGCGGATTATAACTAAAGATATAGTACAAAAATTCTTGTATAAAACCGTTTTCGTAACGAATTCTAATCTGAAAGTCACTTTTATAATAGTTTATTAATTTTTTTTCCTGAACTGATTTGATTGTAATGTTTGATTTAATTAATTGAGGTACGTTAATAAAAATGTCATGTCCGATATTATTGAGTTAGATGTATTCAGTTATTTTCTAATCTGAAATTGGCAGATATCCTATCAGGTATCATAAAATGATTTGTACGTACAAGGCCAAGGGTTTAAAAGAGAAAACATTTAATTAAAACTTTTCATTTGATACACTGAACTTAATCTTAATGAGCGTATTATCTTGGGGAATACTCTAAAAAAATTTCTATTAAATCACGGGTGTTTTTTTTTTTTTACAAAAATTACATTTCTGTTAATCAGTGTGGATAAATCTTCCGTGAGGTAACTTCCACAAGATATCAGGAGGATTGGTTTTATCATAAAAAAAAAAAAAAATTGGTGTGAAATTCTCACACGACTTTCTCTTGCCAATGCAAATAATGAATAATATAATCTAACATTAGTAATAAAACATAAGAAATAAACAAAACAAAAAAAACATAACCTTATAATCATGAGTGAATGATGCAAAATGAAACTACCCTTAGTTTGGCCTAATAATACGGAAAATCACTTTTGACGCTAACTAGGCTCTGTAGAGAAAAATGCTAAAAATAAAAATTGTAGATCTTTTAATTCCTATACATTTGATTATATACACTTTTGTCGTAAAATGCATACTAAGACTGAAATCTTAAGAAAACATTTTTTTACAGATTTTCATGAAAAAACCAGAAAATCATTAATTACCGCTAAACTAAGCGTTGTACAAAGAAATGATAAAAAGAATTGTGAAGTTTTTAAATTTTCTATAACTTTGATTATATATACTTGCGCTAAAATGCATATTAAGGCTGCAATATTAAAAAAACACATTTTTTTCTACAAGAGCTGCTCAGCCTCCCCAATAATTTTAGCAGACATGGCGCGTACCCTTTCTTGTAGAGCATAAAAAATGTAGTGATTAAGGCGAATTTTTAAAAAAGAGTCGTAGGAGCCGTTTTTAAGAAAATCGCAAAAAGTGAAAAATTACACGAATAAACTATTACTTCCGGTTGACTGATTTTGATGAAAATGTTCGTGTCGGGTCCGGTAGTGGTGTCTAAGTTAAGTTTCATTTCAAGTTTTACGATGTTCGGTTCTTGAGATATTGTGTTCACTCGCACGCACACACGCGCGCGCGCACACACACACACAGACCAATCGTTAAAAACATGTTTTTTTGGGTTCAGGGGGTCTGAAAACGTGTAGATCCGGTGAAAACCCGGTTTCGAAAAATCGACATGAAAACAATACCTTCCAATTCATATAGGCAAGAGAAAGTAAAAATAGTGAACTACTAACTAAATTTAAAAAAAGTATATTTAAATAAATAGATAGGCCTAACTGAAAATTTTACCGATAAATGTATAAATAAAACAGTATACACTTAAATACAGAATAACTATTATAATCTTATTTCAGCGATAAGGCTGTTAACGTTTTAAATAACAGTGTTAGTAAAAATTTTAAATATGTAAAGGTTTAATATATTTTAACTATTGCAGATGTCGTGTTTGAGAAAAACCTTGAATGTAGTTTTTTTTAAAATAGATTTTGGATATTTTCTCTATGACTGTCCTTAGCTTTTTGAATTGTTGCAACTTATATAAATATCTGGTAAGGACAGTTTCATAAATTTACGAACAAAAATTAAAACCCTTAATTTGACCTACTAACAATTAAGCTAAAAGAAACTAACTTTCTGATAAGTGCAGTTTGTTTAACTTCTTGCTTGACGACTTTCAGCAATGCTATTATAGTTCTGTACAGTTTTTTACTCTCTCTTGCCTATATGAATATATAGGAAGGAAAGTATTGTTTTCATGTCGATTTTTCAAAATCGAGTTTTCACCGGATCTAAACGTTTTCAGACCTCCTGAACCAAAAAACATGTTTTTCAGCGATTGGTTTTTGTGTGTGTGTGTGCGCGCGCGTGTGTATGTGTGTGTGTGTGTGTGTGCGCGCGAGAACAGAAAAATCTCAAGAACGAAACATCGTACGAACTCGAAACTTAAGTTACATACCACTACCGGACGCGACACGAACATTTTCATCAAAATCGGTCAACCGGAAGTAGTAGTTAATTCGTGTAATTTTTCACTTTTTTTCGATTTTCTTATATACGGGTCCTACGATTTTTTTAAAAATCGCCTGGTTTACTAAATTTTTTATGCTCTACAAGATAGGGTAGGCGTCATGTTTGCTGAAATTCTTGGTGATAATTTTTTCACAAAAAACCGTTTTTTTAAGATTACGGCTTTAATATGCATTTTAGCGCAAAAATTTTTATAATAAAAGTTGCAGAGAATTTAAATTCCTACAACTTTTATTTCAAACACTTTTTTTTTGTATAACGCTTAGTTTAGCGGTAATTGGCGATTTTCTGTTTTTTTTCTCACGAAGTGTTAAGAGTTTCTTACCTAGTTTTTTATTTTACACGATACGTTATTAAACAATAAACACATATTTAAACTCAATTTGAACATACGCATAAAAAACACTCATTCTTGGTTTAGCAGTAAACTAACAGGTGTTTTATTAAGGACGCAACTCTGATTATAAGAAGATAGAAGTAATACATCGGTAAATTTTCTGTTCCCCAATCGGTATGTTGGCAACAGTGTACTCAAGGCCAACTACGTAAGACAGTTAAAATGTTCCAGTCAAGCATTAGTGTGGTGACAGCAGTCGTTTCGTTATATTGTGTCAGCAATGGTTTTTTTCCAAGGAAGAACGCGTGTTTATTGTAGAGACTTACATAGCGAGTAAATCTTACAAATTTGTGCAAGATAAGTTTCAGTTGAAATTTCCCCGTTCTGCCGTTCCGAATAAATCGTCAGTATTGCGTTTGATAAATAAATTCCGTAGAACTGGGAGTGTACTCGATGAGAAACCACCTTGCCAGCCAACAAAGTAAACCGCGGAAGTTCTCGAAGATTTGAAAAATCGTTTGACTCAATCACCTAAAAAATCGCTTATAAGGATCCAAATGTATTTTTTTCGTAGCTCTGAAAACAGTAGTTAATGTAAGCCCAGCTTGCGATGATAATCTTCTAAGCGATTTTTTTAGGTGATTGAGTCAAACGATTTTTCAAATGTTCGAGAACTTCCGCGGTTACCTTTGTTGGCTGGCGAGGTGGTTTCTCATCGAGTACACTCCCAGTTCTACGGAATTCATTTATCAAACGCAATACTGACGAATTATTCGGACGGCAGAACGGGGAAATTTCAACTGAAACATCTTGCACACATTTGTAAGATTTACTCGTTATGTAACACGCGTTCTTCCTTGGAAAAAACCATTGCTGAGAAAATATAACGAAACGACTGCTGTCACCACACTAATGCTTGACTGGAACATTTTAACTGCGTTAGGTAGTTGGCCTTGAGTACACTGTTGCCAACATACCGATTAGGGAACAGAAAATTTACCGATGTACTACTTCTATCTTCTTAAAATCAGGGTTACGTTCTTAATAAAACACCTGTTATATCTTAACAAAGCAAACCTCATATAAAAGCTCCATCCAATTACAACTGAAACAATGTAAAACGAACACGAAATGCATATGTGGAATGAATATTCGTGTTTGTCAATAAATAATATACAAAATCGAATATTATTAACTGATAGCTATTTATTTATACTTTATTTTAAAATAGCTACATGAGTAATTGTTTTGACTCATAGTAAGTAATTACTGTACAGATAGAAGAACATAGGAATTTAAAATTAATTTAATGTCAGTAATAATTAATGTAACTAATTTCATTTGACTAAAACGAATCAAATCTATTAGGGAAATGTTTTGTTATTCAGGACTGTCTGTTGTTGTTTAGGTCATCAGCCGAAAGGCTGTTTTGAACCTCTAGAAGCTTTACTAAGTAAAACAAGGAGTGAGGTGGTTTACAAACGCCTTCCTCACTGAGTGGAGAAGTATGCTTATTAGCATGCCCCGGGCTCTCTGAAAAGCACATATTTTCCACTCTGCAAATGACACCTTCACCTTATTCATCACAGGATCTGGCTGTATAATGAAATTCATTACTTTCAGAGAAGATAACGCTGATTAGTTTCTTTTACACCTCTACCTCTTCTGTTCTTAAATGATTTAGTCATTTAATTGGCTGACCATGTGATAAGAGACAGAACTATTTATTTTAGCCCTGCAACGAACAGATTGAGTGTAAATAACTTGACACTCCACCTGTCTGTTATTGGCAGCTGGATTATCTATGAATATATTATACGTATTACTATTATATATTATATCATTCTAGGACTTTTTTTGCACAGACCTACTTGCTGTTTGCATACAGTACTGCGCGAATATTACGTACAGTGTTTGCGCGAAAAATTAATTTCATTTATTGTTTTCTATTTGGGGGTCGATATTTTGGTTTATCGATATATTAACCTGGTGGCCCGTTGGCGTAGTGGTTACCACAACTACGCCGGGGTCCCGGGTCTGATTCCCGGTCAGGTTTGGCATTTTTTCATCACTGATTTTTAATATAATCATCGTTCTGCGCCGCCTGCATTTGCAGAAATTGTAATACAGTCAGACGTAAAATAAAAAAAAAAAATTGGTGGGAAACACACACAGCTTTCTCGTGCCAATGCAAATAATTAACAATATATTTTAACATTAGAAAAAAACAATAACCATCTTTGATAAACATAACCTAATTTTAATCATGAGTGAAGGAAGCAAAATGAAAATCAACCTCAGTTTGGCTTAAAAATACGGAAAATTACTCTTTCACGCTAAACTAGGCTCTATAGAGAAAAATGCTCTAATTAACGTTGTAGATCTTTTAATTTCCTATAAATTTGATCATATACACTTATGTCGTAAAATGGCCGAAATCCAAACAAAAAAATCGATTTTTCACACGTTTTCGTGAGAAAAAACAGAAATTCGCTAATTACCGCAAAACTAAGCGTTATACAAAAAAATGTTTTGTTAAAGGTTGTAGGGTTTTAAATTCTCTACTACTTTTATTATATACATTTTTGCGCTGTAATGCAAATTAAAGCCGCAATCTTAAAAAAACAATTGTTTACGTGAAAACAGCCTCACCAAGAATTTCAGCAAACATAGCGCCTACCTTATCTTGTAGAGCTTAAAAAATTTAGGAAATGAGGGGATTTAAAAAAAAATCGTAGGACCAGTTTTTGAGAAAATCGCAAAAAAGTGAAAAATTACACGATTGAACTACTACTTCCGGTTGACCGATTTTGATGAAAATGTTCGTGTCGGGTCCGGTAGTTGTATGTAACTTAAGTTTCAAGTTTCAAGTTCGTACGATGTTTCGTTCTTGAGATATTCTGTTCACACACACACAGACCAATCGCTAAAAACATTTTTTTTTTATGGATTAAGCGGGTCTGAAAACGTATAGATCCAGTGAAAACTCGATTTCGAAAAATTGACATGAAAACAATACTTTCCTTCCTATATATTCATATAGGTAAGAGAAAGTAAAATGCCTGTTACGGACAGATTTTACAGATTATATGTATTATAATAATATAAGTGTATTATAGATGATAATGGTAGGCGCAGTGTAGGCCTTTAGCTTTACAAAATCCAGTAAATCCCTAATTCAAGTTGTCCTAACGCTTATTTCTGCGTTATAGTACAGTATTTTTACAATATGTCACCCTGTTTTCACAATACCGCCTCGGAACTAAATATGGTCTCGCTTCCAGTTAGTACGTTGCCGATTGGGAGCTGCTGTAGTCATGGAAACAATATGCTAGTGCTTCATGAAGTATCCGACGGAACCGTGTACAGCATAGTTAGTCCGTTTCACTCTACCGTCGTGGTTACGCCAGTTCGCTACTGTATCAATGTTATACCGGGATCTGTCGTCGATATCAGGAGTTTCGAGCAATACACATTTTTTTCTTTATTATCGTATTTTTTGGTTCAGGTTAAATAAACTGAACACATGTGATATAAATATATATCAGTTCTTATTACTAATTTCGTTATTAGTTAAGTGTTTGTGAGTGTCATTATTGTGATAAAAAAGGTTGATATCCAGGAAACGACCTGTTTTTTAAAAATAGTTTGTAAATATAAATCCTAGAAGAATATTTAAAAAGAATTAGTGACCATGGTAAGCAATTCATCTTCTTTATGTTATATTGTTTTAATTAATGTGCGAAAATTTATTTTGTGAAGTAACCAATAGCCGGTATAGTAAAATGATAAAGTTTTTTCTGGTTTACGACCACTAGGGATCACATTTACACAGTTTATTTGATTTCTTCCTTTTAAAAAAATCTGATATATGTTCATTCATTATTTGTTGTTGTGTGCGGAGTCAATTTTCGCGATTCATATTATTTACTTTCTCTTGCCTATATGAATATATAGGAAGGAAAGTATTGTTTTCATGTCGATTTTAACAAATCCACTCTTCACCCCCCGATCTACACGTTTTCAGACCCCCTAAACTCACAAAACATGTTTTTAGCGATTGGCCTCTGTGTGTGTGTGTGTGTGTGTGTGCGCGCGCGCGCGCCTGTGTGTGTGTGTGAACAGAATATGTCAAGAACGGAACATCGTACAAACTTCAAACTTAAAACTTAAGTTACATACCACTACTGGACGCGACACGAACATTTTCATCAAAATCGGTCAACCGGAAGTAGTAGTTTATTTGTGTAATTTTTCACTTTTTTGCGATATTCTCAAAAACTGGTTTTACGATTTTTTGAAACATCGCCACGTTTACTAAATTTTTTATGCTTTACAAGATAGGGTAGGCGTCATGTCTGCTGAACTTCTTGGAGAGGCTGTTTTCAAGTAAAAAAATTTGTTTTTTTTTTTAAGATTGCGGCTTTAATATGCATTTTACCGCGAAAATATATATAATAAAAGTTGTAGAAAAGTAAAAATCTTACAACTTTTATTTCAAACATTTTTTTGTATAACGCTTAGTTGAGCGGTAATTAGCGTTTTTCTGTTTTTTTCTCACGAAAACGGGTAAAAAATGGATTTTTTGAAATTTAGCCTTGGTATACATTTTTCGACAAAAGTGTATAATCAGATTTATAGGAAATTAAATGATCTACAACTTTTTTTAGAGAATTTTTCTCTACCCAACCTAGTTTAGCGTGAAAGAGTGATTTTCTGTGTTTTTAAGCCAAACTGAGGTTGATTTTCATTTTGGGTCTTTCACTCTGATTAAAATAAGGTTATGTTTTGTGAGGTTAGGTTTCTGTTTATTTCTTATTTTTTTATGACGAATGTTACGTTATATTGTTAATTATTTGCATTGGCAAGAGAAATTTGTGTGAGTGTTTCATACCAGATTTTTTCTCTAGAAATCTAGACTCATCAGTTTATTTCCAGAAAATTTCTTTTTAATTCCGTGACATAAATTATTTGTTTTGTTATATATTAAATTTTCCTCATTCTATAATATAAACGTTGTTTAGGTCATCACAGCCGAAAGGCTGGTTTGAACCTGTAGAGGCTTTACTAAGTAAAACGAGGAGTGAGGTGGTTTATCATTGCCTTCCTCACTGAATGGAAAAGAAAGTATGCTATCAGCATGCCGGGCTTTCTGAAAAGCACATATTTTCCACTCTGCAAATGACACCTTCACTTCATTCACCACAGGGTCTGGCTGTATAATGAAATTCATTACTTTCATAGGTGATAACTCTGATTAGTGGCTTTTACACCTCTACCTCTTCTGTTCTTAAATGATTCAGTCATTTAATTGGCTGACCATGTGCTAAGAAACAGAACTATTATTTCAGCCGTGCAACGAACAGATTGAGTGTAAATAATTTGACACTCCACCTGTCTGTTATGGGCAGATAATATAAATATAATTATTATAAATTTGGTTTCTATTAAATTTACATTACTTAATAGTTGGTAAATTATAATCTCTCTGATCTGCTTCCTTTACAAGTGACAATTTTTTAAATCAAATTTTTGACATCTTGTATCCTTGTTTGTGTGACTTTGATTTGGTTTTGAGCGAAATTTGTGTTTGCAGTTCCGGTCGAAGCCGGAATTTCAAACCCAATCCAGGTTTGTGTATCCACTTTTTGTGTAGATTACGAATCCAAAAACCTTTTTTTGCTATTTCTTGTAGTTTCTGACACGGATGGACATCGGAAAGTTATTGATGACAATTTTATAAATTGTCACCATATACATTTCGTAAAGATTCTTTAGCGGTATCAGACTCGATTTCGCTGCGGTGGTTGGAAAATATCCTAACTCTTTGTATACTAATTTATTGTATCGTATTATAATGCACTTTTAATTCATTTATTTAAAAGACAAGTACAAAGTTCAACAGATAATTTTTATGTTAATTGAGGCGGTTTTATTTCTGTATGCAAAGAAAAATCAACACATCTGATTAAAACGTAAACAAATAAACATTATGTAATTTATTTATTCTGCTGTTTATATCGCTGCACTCTACTAAGTCGCTGTTTAAAAATTTATCAATTTTTTTAATTACTAAAAATAGTGTTTTATTGGAACTTTTTTCTGGTTGAATTATTTGCTTGATTTTTTTCTCAGCTATTTTTAGTTATCATTTCTGGTAAGGATATTTTTTTTAACGTCCGACTGTTTTGCGATTACTGCTAATGCAGACGGTGATGGAAGGATGAAATGATTTTCGTAACTTATGAAAATATGCCGTGCCTGAATGGGATTCGAACTCAAGACCGCATGATGAAAGGCGAGGACGTTACCAACTACGCCAATGGGGCCGGCATTGGTAAGGATAAATAGCGCGAAAATAATTTTTACGTTCTGAAATTTCATCAATAATTATATTTCATTGGTCTTATTTTTACGGATTTTATTATGAATTCTGATATGAATGGAATATACTCCGAATCTTTGTTTTTAGCATATTATTAGAACCTTTTCACTTTCTCTTGCCCTATATAAATATTTAGGAAAGGAAAGTATTGTTCTCATGTCGATTTTTCGAAATCGAGTTTTCACCGGATATACACGTTTTTAGGCCCCCTAAACCCAAAAAAATATGTTTTTAACGATTGGTCTGTCTGTACATGTGTGAACAAATATCTCTAGAACGGAACATTGTACGAAATTGAAACTTAAAACTTAGCCCAAGCCCAACGTGGTAGGCAGCACCCGGACGCTGCGCCGGCCGCAAAACTCTTTTCACTTTAGCTCTTATTCTCTAGCCATTTCGTTACAAAAAAAATTCAAACAATTCATGAGGGTTTACAAAAAATTCATGGAACTTTATTTAAAAAAAAATCGCATAAATTGTTTTATGTTTACGTTAGTTATAGTGATTAAATTTTTTTTTTTGGTTTAACATCAGACTGTTCTGCAATTACTGCTATTGCAGACGGTGAAGGATAAAATGATTTTTTTGTAACGTATGAAAATATGCCGTGCCTGAATGGGATTCGAACCCAAGACCGCATGATGAGAGGCGAGCACGTTACCAACTACGCCAATGCGGCCGGTATAGTGTTTCAAAATTAGATGTTCGAAAATTTGGAGCACTTGTACGATAACGCGATTTTACCGACTTATTTATATTTTGTTATGGCAATGTGCTTATATATTATTGAATAGCACATTTCAGTGAATATTTGGTTATAAAAAAAATAAAAATGTGTTGAAAATAAGGATGCTACAAGCTAAACCATTAGAGCAGCTAACAGCGCAACAACGATGCGACACGTGAATGGCAAGTACTCCAGTTCAATGCTACTATACTACAGTGATATAAATGTATTATTATCATGATTCATTTTGTACATGTGTGCATCTGTGTTTGATAAAAAGTAAAAAATAAAGAAAAATAGCAAAACTACTATTTTCAGTTCGGAAATCAAAAGTGACCCAAACTAGCCCAAACGATCAAATTATGTCATTTCTTTCTCACAGCTGTCAACAAAATTGTAATAAATCACTTTATTTTCAAGATAAATGTTTTACTAACTGTAAAAACTCAATAAAATCTGGTGTGCAACTCTCACACGAATTTCTCTTGCCAATGCAAATAATTAACAATAAACCTAACATTAGTAATAAAACATTAGAAATAACCAAAAAACTAACCTCAATATAAATAACCTAATTTTAGTCATGAGTGAAAGACGCAAAATGAAAATCAACCTGTTTGGCTTACAAATACGGAAAATCACTCTCTCGCTAAACTAGGCTCTGTAGAGAAAAATGTTTTAATAAAAGTTGTAGATCTTTTAATTTCCAATAAATTTGATTATTACACTTTTTGTCGTAAAATGCATACTAAGGCCGGAATCTTAAAAAAATTGATTTTTCACACGTTTTAGTGAGAAAAAAACAATTGTTAATTACCGCTAAACTAAGCGTTATACAAATAAAATTGTTTGAAATAAAAGTTGTAGGATTTTATATTCTTTACATTTTTTATTATATAAATTTTTGCGTCAAAATGCATATTAAAGCCGTAATCTTAGAAAAACAATTTTTTTACGTGAAAACAACCTCACCAAGATTTTCAGCCAACATAGCGCCTACCCTATCTTGTAGAGCATAAAAAATTTAACAAACCAGGCGATTTAAAAAAAAATTGTAGGACCAGTTTTTGAGAAAATCGCAAAAATATGAAAAATTACACGAATAAACTACTACTTCCAGTTGACCGATTTTGATGAAAATGTTCATGTCGGGTCCGGTAGTGGTATGTAACTTAAGTTTTACGTTACAAGTTCGTACGATGTTCCGTTCTTGAGATATTCGGTTCACACACACACACCAATCGCTAAAAACATGTTTTTTTGGGTTCAGTGGGTCTGAAAACGTGTAGATCCGGTGAAAACTCGATTTCTCAAAATCGACATGAAAACAATGGGTATTGGTTCTCACAACGTCATCATTGAGACGGGATAATTTTGATAGAGGCCTGATTGTCCGGTCCGGCGACACGTCACAATTAATCAAAGAAGTGCGTGCGTGGGAAAAGGGCCCTATTCAACGGCCCTGGCGTGGGAAACCGTGTCGGTGTATTTGGTCTGCGCGAACTACCTCGAGAGATAAGGGGTCTGGCGAGAGATAAGGAAACAAGAGTGTACCTCAGTATGTACTCTCTTGACCTAACTTCACGTTTCTTGGGAATTTAAAAAAATATTATCAATAAACTTTTTCTACTTTTATTTTAACTTTTTGTTTCTGTAGCCCCGGAGGTAAAGGGCACCATGTCCATTTTTACCGAAATTCTGTTTTTGTCATATTCTTACATATTTTTTTACGCACTTTCTGATGGTATAAAGCACTATGTCCTACAATTAATAATAGCCAATTTAGCAAGAAGTATAAGGTACCAATGTGGTTTGTTTTCTGGAGGTATAAGGCACTTTATGGAATTGTGACTTTCTCGCTCGGTACATTCATACATTTTTACTTTCTCTTGCCTATATGAATATAACTTATAGGAAGGAAAGTATTGTTTTCATGTCGATTTTTCGAAATCAAGTTTTCACCGGATATACACGTTTTCAGACCCCCTGAACCCAAAAAACATGTTTTTAGCGATTGGTCTGTGTGTGTGTGTGTGTGTGTGTGTGTGTGTGTGTGCGCGCGCGTGTGAACCGAATATCTCAAGAACGGAACATCGTACGAACTTGAAACTTAAAACTTAAGTTACATACCACTACCGGACCCGACACGAACATTTTCATCAAAATCGGTCAACCGGAAGTAGTAGTTTATTCGTGTCATTTTTCACTTTTTTGCGTTTTTCTCTAAAACCGGTCCTACGATTTTTTTAAAAATCACCTGGTTTACTAAATATTTTATGCTCTACAAGATAGGGTAGGCGCCATGTTTGCTGAAATTCTTGGTGAGGCTTTTTTTCACGTAAAAAAATTATTTTTTTAAGATTGCGGCTTTAATATGCATTTTAGCGCAAAAATTTACATAACTTAATAAAAGTAGTAGAGAATTTAAAATCCTACAACTTTTATTTGAAACATTTTTTTGTATAACGCTTAGTTTAGCGGTAATTAGCGATGTTCTGTTTTTTTCTCACGAAAACGTGTGAAAAATCGTTTTTTTAAAGATATTGGCCTTAGTTTGCATATTACGACAAAAATGTTTTTAATTAAATTTACAGGAAATTTAAAGACCTACAACTTTTATTTAAAGAACGTTTCTCTACAGAGCCTAGTTTAGCGTGAACGAGTGATTTTCCGCATTTTTAAGCCAAACTGAGGTTGATTTTCATTTTGCGTCTGACTCATGAATTAATAAGGTTGTTTTTTGAGGTTAGCTTTTTTGTTTATTTCTAATGTTTTATTACTTATGTTAGATTTATTGTTAATTATTTGCATTGTCAAGAGAAAGTTGTGTGAGTGTTTCATACCAGATTTTTAATTTAATAATTGGCACTGTGTCCACATAGTGCCTTATCGCTCTAAACTTTAAGTATCGTAATACAGTTGGGGTGCCGTGAATTAGTCATCAATGTTATGTTGTTTTGACTATTAAAAATTTGTTGTTTGGACTGAAGTATAAATATTTATTAATTGGCTTATTTTCTGTTATGCCATTTATTATTAGTATTCGAAATTCCCGTTGTAATGACGTGTAGTACAGCTTCGGTGCCAGTCGAATTTACAGCCTTGTATTATGTGTTATTTTGTTTTAAGAAATATTACAAGTTTTACTTTTCATTATTTAAATCACTACATCAGGAAAAGTTTTTTGAACCCGGAATTTCCATTACTCGAATGCATGAATTATTATGTTGCTACGTACGAAGAAAAGCAAACTGCCGAAAACAATATTGGTCACTACGTTGGTGCTATGCTGATATTTTCAATAAAAATTTTAATTTGTCATTTAAACATCCATGGGACAACAATTAATTAGCCATATTTCAAATAAATATTTTGTTCACAATATGAAACTGAGATTTTAAAAACTACGCCATTCCATGAAGTAAAAAGGAAACTACGTAAATAAAAAACTGCAGAATCAACTTTTGTTGCCAGAAGAAGATGTGTTAAACTGTCACAATTTTCTGTATTTTTGTTGACAATATTTCTATATTTTGCTCATTAAATTGATAAAAAAATGGGTTTTTTAAAGTTTAGGGACTGGCGCTGTTGCATTTTCGCAACTAATCTCATTTTTACTTTCTCTTCCCTATATGAATATATAAAAAGGAAAGTATTGTTTTCATTTCGATTTCGAGTTTTCACCTGATCTACACGTTTTCAGACCCCTTTAATCCAAAAAACATGTTTTAAGCGATTGGTCTGTGTGTGTGTGTGAACAGAATAACTCAAGAACGGAACGTCATACGAACTTGAAACTTGAAACTTAAGTTATACACTACGACCGGACCCGACACGAACATTTTCATCAAAATCGGTCAACCGGAAGTATTAGTTTATTCGTGTAATTTTTCACTTTTGCGATTTTCTCAAAAAATGGTTCTACGATTTTTTTAAAAATCGCCTGATTTACTCAATTTTTTTTTGCTCTACAAGATAGGGTAGGCGCCATGATTGCTGAAATTCTTGGCGAGGCTGTTTTCACGTAAATAAATTGTTTTTTTAAGATTACAGCTTTAACATGCATTTTAGCGCAAAAATGTTTATAATGAAAGTTGTAGAATATTTAACAACCTACTACTTCTACTTCCAACATTTTTTTGTATAACCCTTAGTTTAGCGGTAATTAGCGATTTTTGTTTTTTTCTCACGAAAACGTGTAAAAAATCGATTTTTTAAAGTTCAAAAAAGTGTAAAATCAAATTTATAGGAAATTAAAAGATATAAAACTTTTATTTGAAGCATTTTTCTCTACAGAGCGTAGTTTAGCGTGAAAGAGTGATTTTCCATATTTTTAAGCCTAACTGAGGTTGATTTTCATTTTGTATCTCACTCATGATTAAAATTAGGTTATGTTTATTGGGGTTAGTTGTTTTGTTTATTTCTAATGTTTTATTATTAATGTTAGGTTAATTGTTAATTATTTGCATCGGCAAGAGAAAGTCGTGTTTCACACCAGATATTTTTTGTATTTTTTTTAATAATAGGTAATTAGGTCGGATCCTCTTCATGGATTCCTCAACTCATTCCTACTGCGTATTATCATATCATCAAAAATTAAATAATATTATTTTCTGAGATACGGGAGTTTTACTGGCGCCATGCAGGAGTTTTGTGAATCGCAACGGCGCCAGTCCTGATGTCATACTTTCGGCTCATTCGTACCGTATGGTTACATTACGTAAGTTGTGTCTTGTCTGTAGACAATTCAATTTTATCACATGAGACAGGCATGCAGTTATTGAGAGCTGCCATGAGCTATTACAAATTCTTATTTCTTTTGAACTGTGTCAGATTTGATGATAGTTCAACTAGGGATGAGAGATGAAAAACTGTCCGCAATTACGGTCGATTTCTTTATTATAGATACACGACTTTGGAGCCTTGTTTCTTCAAAACCTCTAATTCAGTTTTATCGTACTATACACCAAAATTTAGCCAATTTCAATCTGCGTTGTTACATGTTAGTTTCATATTTTTAGCGTTTTTTTGATATTCCGATATCAGGATGAGAAGAAAAAAAGAGCCGGTTTTTTTGTTGCTGCAACACATTGGATGCATTTAGAGGCTTATAACTCAAAAACCGCTCGACCGATTTACTTGAGATTTTGCCGGAATAAAAACTTGTATGTTGTTATTTTACGTACGAAGTTTCAGATTGTAGCATATTTATATATTGAGGTTTTAGCGAAATTCTAAACCCCTGTTAACTCATTTTTTTTAAATTGCCGAATTAATGAGTGGTTACGGGGTTCAGAAATTCACTAATAACTCAAAATATTAATATGCTACAAATTGAAATTTCGTACGTAAAATAAAAACATACAAGTTTGTATTCCGGTAAAATCTCAAGTAAATCGGTCGAGCAGTTTTTGAGTTATAAGCCTCTAAATGCTTTCAATGTGTTGCAGCAACAAAAAAAACCGGCTCTTTTTTTCTTCTCATCCTGATATCGGAATATCAAAAAAAAAACGCTAAAAATATGAAATTTATATGTTACAACGCAGATTAAAATTAGCTAAATTTTGGTGTATAGTACGTTAAAATTGAACAAGTGGTTTTAAAGAAACAAGCCTCCAAACTCGGGTATCTATAATAAAGAAATTGACTGTAAGTAAATGATTGACTTATTTGTATCAAATGTTATTACTGTATCAGCGAATTCGTAACTGTAGATGAAATGCTTCATGGATTTCGTGGCCGTTGCTCCTGGATTCAATACATGTCACAAATGCCGGCAAAATACTGTTTAAATTATATTTTAAAATAAAACACATTTCAAATACTAGTATTGTATTAGTAACTTTTAAATATCGTATAAAATTTATTTTTTAATTATATCATTTATGTTTTTGTAATAGTTTAAAATTTATAGTATTTTTCGTATTTTTTAAGTATATATTACAAAAAATGCAAAATTATTCAAATATTATGTATTTAATAATATTGCTTCAATAATAAGATGGTAATATTTAAAAGGTAATCAGTTTTGGTAGGAATATCTATATATAAAATTTGATGTTAGTGTGTGTGTGTGTGTGTTCCCCTTTATCTCCTAAATTACTTAGGCAATTTTCATGCAGTTTTTTTTATGTCGTAACTATGATGCCGGTGCAGGTTTTAGGCTATTGAAACCCTTAAAAAGTTAGCCCTAAAAGGGTTGAAAATAATGTTTATATCCTACATTAAGGCTTTTGTGAGGTTAGATAATCTGATGCTTTTAAACCAGCTGATGTGATTCAAATAAAGATCTGTCATAAATAAAGTCATGTGATTTAGCAAATAGCGACGTGGTGCTAAGGATCAGCTGGTGACATCACATGATAATTTATTGTATTTTATTATGTAGATACGATTTTGTATTGTTAAGTATTTTATAAAAGTAAAGTTCCGTGTTTCTTTAATGTGTTTTAATTTTCTTTTAATTGGTGAGTGATCAATTGCTTTGATATTTTATTTTGACTTTTATTTTATTCAACGTAGATTTAAGTTTTTGTTTTTGACAATTTTTTTGTGGTTGTTTTTTCCATTTTCAATAATGCCATCAAAAAACATCACTAGGAAGAAAATCTTCGAAAGCAAAAAAAACTTCAAAAAATCAAGAACTGCTGAAACGGAGGAACAACGAGATTCTCGCCTTCTACAAAATTGCGACCTAGCTACACTATTACACCATTTTTCGCGTGCAAAGCCGCGACGGGGCATGCTAGTTTTCAATATTACAAAGTGTTGGAAAAATGCAACGGCGCCAGTCCTCATGTTATTTTATTAGCGGCAGCCTCCGAAGGTTAAAGATTTTGGCCTTATGCACTTTACGACAAAAGTATAAATAACTAAAAACCTACAATATTTTTTTAATAATTTTGTTTGAAGTAGTTAAACGTCAAGTAGTGATTTTTTTGTATTTTTAAGTTCTACAGAGATTGATTTTTGTTTTGCGTCATTTACTCTTGATTAAAATTGGGTTATGTTTTTCATTTCACATTGTTTACTCATAATTGCTCAAAGATTCTATCATTTATTATTTACATTGGAAAGATAAAAGTCGTAAAATGATTTTACACCAAATATAAAAATTTAATCTCCCAGTCGTCTTCGTATGAAGTATCTGCATTAAGTAACTGAGTGGTCAATTTTAAAATTCTGATTGTGTTGTTATATAGTGTTTTGTAATTAATAATTAAAATAAATATTATTTGCATTGTCTTATTGCTTATAGAATAACTACCTGTTCGATTAATATCGCAATGATAATAATATTCCCACATTAAAAATCGTGTGCGTGGGAATCGATTCATGCATCAATTAATTCTTCCAGTCGAGGAAAGTCTGGAAAATACACGCTATTTTAGTGACTGGCTGTTGATAGTTCTTGCTTTTCAGTTATTACAGAACTATAGATTTTGCGTCCAGGGTTAATGCATACCTCAGAGGGATGTATTTAATAAACATATGCCCTACTTTATTTCTTACAAGCTCATCTGAACCAAATATACCGTGCTTCCCAACAAATCTGACGTATAGGGAAATTAACATTTTACAATGTACTGTCAACGTTAATCTTATTACAGGGGTGTAATCTCACTTTTATTACTCCATTCGTTAGGAAACAGAATGCAAATGAGTTCACAAAAGATTTTAATAGCTAATAATTTAATTATTAATAAATAAATGCAAAAATGGTATTCATTTCGGTATAGCGTGGTACTTACTTAAGAAAATATTTCGCGTCTATTGTTTTCTAAACATTAGCCGGGTGTGTAAAGTGGTCAGTTTATTTTTATTTTTGATATTACTAACGAGAGGCCGTGAGTTTGAGTCCTACATAGGTATTAAACTTTTTTCTTTTTTTGTTACTTGATCATTTATTATTATTAATTAAATAATGAAAAACATTTGAAATTATAATTGTAATTTTTAATTCAACAGAATATAACTAACTAACTGACTAGTAAAGTGTCTTTTTATTTAATTAAGTTATATTAATTAATAATAATTTTAATAAAATTATGTATCCAAACAAAAAAAAAATTAAATACTGTGCGGGATTTGAAATTACGGCCTGTCGTAGAGTAATTTTAAAAATGAAAATTAACTGACCACGTTACATGCTTGGTTAATGTTCAGACAACAATGGAAGCGAAATTTTTTCTAATTTTTGTTTTTTTTGGGTTTACGTCTGACTGTTCTACAATTTCTGCTAATGCTATGCATATAGACGGTGGATAAGGATGATAATGAAAATGAGCGATGAAAAATTGCCAGACCTTACCGGGAATCGAACTCGAAACCCTGGCGTAGAAGACAGTTGCGCTAACCACTACGCCAACGGGCCGGCGTACTGGGCTGTCGAAATTAAATAACTTTTGTTTTTATTTACTTATCATTAAATTGTTGCATACTGTAATTTCTCCGTACACTTTCCTCCATGTGTCAGTCTAACTTTTTCGTACGTACGTACGTACAGTTCTTTGTGTGTTCGACGATCCTGAAACGAAGCCAAGCATTTCATCACAAACCATCAACGAGATCCTCAGCATGGCAACGCATTGGCTGACCACTTGTTGGAGACGGATCCAGTCATGGAAAGGGCCCTTCAATTCAAAAGAGGACTCAGGAGCTGATGATACCATACGAAGAAGTCCACAAGGAGTTTGAAAAGAAGAAGAAGCAAACACCCATAACTAACTATTTTAAAGCAACTTAAATTTTTATGCGTACATTACTGTATTTATTAAATATTCACAGATTATAATAATGGTAATGTTCCTAAAACTATTAAACACTTAAAACGACTACAGGACTTTACCTTTAGAACCTAACCCCCATCTTTTCGTTCATATTAGGTATTATTATCCGCGGTTTTACTAACTGCGGTAACCCTCCGAAACGTAACCCCCGCGGATAACGAGGTATTACTGTATGTTTAATTGAACTCCAACCATTAAAGTACACCGGTAACCACTGTCTAGTATTCAAATCCGTAATGTTGTAGTACCTTTACTTGTGTTTGAACCAGGGAATCTTCGTCTCCGAATATCAGCTGACTCTATATCACTAGACCAACCAACCAGGTGGGTAATAACTTAACTTGATATTAATTGTTACAATGCCGGTAAAATATATTGCGTATAGGAACCAAAAAAATATTTGTTATTGATTTCAAATAATTTATTATGTTAAGTTAACACTTGGTAAGAAGCTGTATATAGCTTTGTAAGAAGACTGGGTATAGCTGTAGATAGGCCTATAAGTACAGTAAAAATTGGTAAAAAAAAATTACCGTTAATGATGAAATTATTCACGACATACGTGACGAAAGTGATTTTAAAAAATTATGCCAATAATTTAGTAATGGATACAAATGGCAATAGGGTGACATGACGAGAATTTAACATTTAACAAGTGCGTTTAACATTTCAATAGAATTGGTAAACAAAACAGTATGATTCTGTTTTTCTCTACTCGTATAAGGCCAATTTTATACAAAAGCTCTTTTTACAGCCCACATTCTCAGCATTCGTCCACTGCAGGCTTTTCTCCTTTCTTCTGTTCACTTGGTGTTCTGTTTTTGCTCTTCATGGAAACCCTTAAAATCCGTAATTAGCTCTCTGAATTTTGTTCAGTTCATTAAGTTTTCTCGGTTTATTCCGGTTTTCTCAATAACCTTTCTGACTTCTTTAAACCATTTAAATAAATTTTAATTTAATAGTGCCTCAAAATGTGTTTTGTTAACCGATTGTCATCCATTACAGGCCTACACAGGTATCCGCTGAATTTTAGTCTTCTTTTTCTAATAGTTCCATCAATCGTTAATTTTCCTTGTACAGATGATATTGTGGTGTGTTAAAAGTGTTGAAATGTTCGTTTGTTAAGAAACAAAAAATCACTGATGTTATTTTCGTAAAATTATTTAATTTGATCCGCCATTATAGTGTACTTACTAAACAAGTTTTTTAAGTAAATCATATTTTAAATGAACGCCTTCAACACTGCAATATTCAAACATCAGTGTATTTCGGGTTGCTTTTTGCGGCGTCCTTTCATTACGGCAACGTAAGTCTATGCTGCAATTGTTTGTTTTGTGTTATATCCTGTTCCAGGTGCTTTCTGTTCCGTTTTAAGCCCCCCCCCCCACTTCTGAGATCCGGATTATCGGGATTTATTTCACTTAAGGAGAGACTGCACATTGTATTCCGCTAATGTTAAATTTGCTATTTATAGGTACATTTTTCACAGAATTGGTTGATAGGAAACTAAAACTTTACATCCGGATAGTTGTTGAGTTTCTCTAGCTACTGACATTTTTCCAATTTCACCTGTTGGACCACAAAATTTAAAAAAATAATAACGAATAACAAAATTTTTATAAAATGTTTTTTTAAGTTTCTTGCATATTACTAATTTTTGAAGCGCCTAAGGAAGTCATAAAAATGCCGGTATATGAGGATGTACAAGGTAGGCCTAAATAACTGGTAAAAATTTCAGCCCGATATGTTTAATGGTTCCTGAGAAAAATGTACCATAGTGTTAAAAATTTAAATTTTCGGGAAAATCCAAATAAACAAAAAGGCTCAAATCAAAATTAAAATGTACAAAAAGTAAATTACCCATCAATAGTTAGTTAGAAAGCTGAACTAACAGCTGAGAATATTAAAAACAGTGATGCAGATATTAAAAAAAAATAAAATTTCCTTTGCACTAAAACGAGCAGTATAAAAAATTATGAAAAATATTTGTTTTTGGTGACGATAATTTTTCTGGGTAAACCTGATTAAAAGGTAATTTCTTTCATTAAAAAATTGTTTGACGTAATGGTTTTTGGTATATACAGGTATAAACTATTGAAAAAAATAAAAAACCCAAAATCTTAATTTTCAATCAAAACCATTATACAATCTCCCCTTAAGAAAATATGCAAATAAAAATAATGGCAATAATAATAATAATGATAATAATAATGATGAATAATTATTTAATAATTAAAATATGCTTATGTAAAATATGCATTGGGGCTAATATATAACAGTTCTCAATTTCGTGAACATTTTTACTAACCCGTCATTTTCGATAATCCAGTATTGGGCCTGTCCCATGTATGCCGGATTACCGCAATTCTACTGTATTTCTGTACGTTCCTGAAAAAGCAATAGTACTATGAAAGCGGTAAGAATAAAAAGTTAAGGTGTGAATTTAAACCAGGAATTTCAATAAAGTAATTTATTTATTACACCCTTCAGAAGCGAGCAATTAACCTGCGTGCAGCGCGAGGGTGGAATTAATACTTTATATAAAGTAGTTATATAAAATACATTATACAAATAAATTACATAAATATATAGAAAAACATCCAGTATGAAAACTAATTGATACAAAACCATGAAACATTTCAATTTGACTCGGAAAAAGTTAATGAATTTAGTTTACGTAAATATTATAGGCGAACCGATTTTATTTATGGAAACGGCTGAAAGGGAAAAGACAAAAGAAAGCTGTCACACGTTCGTCATTAAATAAAACAGTATTATTGGTTTTCATAAAATGGAGAGGAAATAATAGAGACGGCAATAAGGAACAGTTTGTTTTAACAAGACCTCGCAACCTCATTGTGTAGCAAATCCCGCAGCTGACTTTTGCCTATAATTAGAATCTATAAACAAAAGATTTACGCATATGCACATTGATAAAAAAAGAAGGATTTCGTTCTAGACATATCAAAGCAGAACAGAAACATGAAAACTGCAATAAACAGTATAAATATTAGCTAATAATTGTTGCATTTAATCTATATTTTAATAATTAATTTATATACACATCAGCAATTTCTCGCTTGCTTCTTTTCACGGCAAACTAAACATAAGGCGTGTAATCTCTCACACAACCTTACACATGGAAAGCTACACAACTACAAAAAAAATCTGGTGTGAAACACACAGAACTTTCTCTTGCCAATGCAAATAATTAACAATATAACAAAACATTAGAAGTAAACAAAAAACTAACCTCAAGAAACATAACCTAATTTCAATCATGAGTGAAAGACGCAAAATGAAATCAACCTCACTTTGGCTTAAAAATACGGAAAATCACTTTTTATGCTAAACTAGGCTCTGTAAAGAAAAAATTCCTATAAATTTGATTATATACACTTTTGTCGTAAAATGCATACTAAGGCCGAAATCTTTAAAAAATCGATTTTTACACGTTTTCGTGAGAAAAAAAACAGAAAATCGCTAATTTCCGCTAAACTAAGCGCTATACAAAAAAATGTTTGTAATAAAAGTTGTAGGATTTTAAATTGTCTACAACTTTTATCATATACATTTTTGCGCTAAAATGCTATTGAAGCTGCAATCTTAAAAAAACAATTTGTTGACGTGAAAACAGCCTCACCAAGAATTTCAGCAAACATGGCGCCTACCCTATCTTGTATATAGAGCATAAAAAATTTAGTAAACCTGGCGATTTTAAAAAATCGTAGGACCCGTTTTTGAGAAAATCGCAAAAAAGTGAAAAATTACACCAATAAACTATTACTTCCGTTTGACCGATTTTGATGAAAATGTTCGTGTCGGGTCCGGTAGTGGTATGTAACTAGTTTCAAGTTTCTAGTTCGTACGACGTTTCGTTCTTGAGATATTCTGTTCACGAACACACACACAGACCAATCGCTAAAAACATGTTTTTTGGGGTTCAGGGGGTCTGAAAACGTGTAGATCCGGTTAAAACTCGATTTCGAAAATTCGACATGAAAACAATACTTTCCTTCCTATGTATTCATATAGGCAAGAGAAAGTAAAAATTGTTAGCTGTTGTTCGAAAATTCGACATGAAAACAATACTTTGCTTCCTATGTATTCATATAGGCAAGAGAAAGTAAATTTTTTTAGCCTACTTGAAACTAAAATTTTGTTGACATCAGTATGAATCGCCACTGGAACGGAGAGAAATACGAACTGAGAGTAACTAAATTTTTTGTTAATTTTAAGAGAGAAAAACTAGTGTGAAACTTACACGACTTTCTCCTGCCAATGTAAATAAAACCTATGTTTAATCATGAGTAAACAATGTACTAACATGAAAAATCAAACCTAATTTTAACAATGAGTAAATGGCGCAAAATTAAATCAACCTCTGTTACACTTTAAAACTAATTGACGCTAAACTAGGCTCTGTTGAAGAAAATGTTTTTTAACTTTATAATATACACTATAAATTTTTTAAATTTAAGTTTATAATATACACTTCTGTCGTAAAATGCGTACTAAGGCCGCAATATTAAAAAAATCCATCTATTTGCATGGACATGTCCATGTCCATGTAGTGAATGTGGATAAACATGGATTGTATGTGGATAAGCATGTCATGTCCATGTTATTAGTCGTGACATTTTTTGTAGAGTATAACAATGAAGTGTTGAACAGTTTGTAAACGAAAATCTTTATGTAAAGTGTTTGTTTAAGTAAAAGAGTGATTCGGATATCAGTATTAGTGTCTTGGACTGGATTGATTGAATGCGTTGAATATTTGAAGGTCTTGCAGAGCCAAATATTTGGCATCCATGAGACAAAATGGGTCGTAAAAGGTGCGTGTAGATAAGTAATCGTTGATGAACAGGTAACGTGAGCATTTAGATGTATCGAAGAGAACAAATGTTTCAGTCTCGAATTTAGGGTAACCATAGTTATTTTTTGCCTGTAACAGGCAGGTGGAGTGTTAAATTATTTGCAGTCGTTCTGCTAGTTCCAGGACTACAAAAAAAATAGTTCTGTTTCTTATCACATGGTCAACCAATTATATGACTGAAGCATTTAAGAACAGAAGAGATGGATGTGTAAAAGGGTTATCTCTTCTGAGAGTAATGAATCTCATCATTATACAGCTAGACCCTGTGGTGAATGAAGTGAAGTACACCTTCACTTCATTTTTTATAATTTGGATAATTTTCAGGGTGGAAAGTAAATTTTTTCAGAGGGTCTGACATGCTGATAAGCATACTTTTTCACTCAGTTAGGAAGGTAATGGTAAACTACTTCTTCCTCTTTGTACTAAGTAAAGTCTCTAGAGGTTTAATCCAGCCGTTCTGCTGATGACCTAAACAACTACACATTGTTATTATGCACATTATTTCGGATAATCCGAATTGGTCTCAGTCCCAATTAGTTCGGATTATCGGGTTATTTATCCATTACTTCAAATTTTTTGACGTGTCATCTATAATGTATATTATTTTACGTGGCAATAAAGTTTGTTTATTTATTTATTCGAGAACTTTTAAACACGATAAGGTGGCTACATAGTTCTGTTTCTTATCACATGGTCAGCCAATTAAATGACTGAATCATTTAAGAACAGAAGAGGTAGAGGTGTAAAAGACACTAATCAGAGTTATCTCCTCTGAAAGTAATGAATTTCACTATACAGCCAGACTTTGTAGTGAATGAAGTGAAGGTGTATTTGCAGAGTGGAAAATATGTGCTTTTTAGAGGGCCCGGCATGCTGATAAGCGTACTTTTCCACTCAGTGAGGAAGGCAATGGTAAACCACCTCACTCCTCGTTTTACTTAGTAAATCCTCTACAGGTTCAAACCAGCCTTTTGGATGTTGACCTAAACAACAAGGTGGCTACTATTCGAAGTTTGGGGAAAGAAAAAGAAAGGATGATAAGAGTATTATGTGAAACAAGCTTTCTAATTATTTAACGTTTTTAATTGAAAGACAAGTACGACAATAAAATTTATATAGTTTATTTTTTTAATTTGTTTTATTTTGAAAATATCTGTATTATAGACAAACAACGAATACAGAACTTAAATAAATTGGACATCATTATTTGCCGATTATCACGGTTGTTTGCGTAAATAATTCTTTGTTTTTAGATGCTTCTCAATTCTTATAAAGCGTGTAACGTCTACCCTTGCGTGTATTTTCCTATTCTATTTTAGCGGTTTCCGTATATATTAACCCCCGCAAATACGGAGTATTTACTGTACCAATAAGTATGCTTAGTTTGAGGTTTCATCTGAATCGAAATACAATAGGTATGTAGCTATAGAAACTGGAAATCTTTAAGCCGATTTGTTTTATAATACAGTGGAGGGTCGAAAATCCGAAGCAATTGGGACCACAGGTAGTTCGGATTACCGATTTGTTCACATTTTTGAAAAAAACCCTAGAAATACCGCTTAGGCCCATAGTTAGGCATTTTAAAAAGGTTGGAATAAATAAAAACAAACACTTCTCTGTACTTACTATATTTAGTTGCATTTAATGAACAAACCTATAAGCCTAGTGTGTTCTGTGTAGCAATGCAGAGGTAGAGTAAAATAATAAAACTACAGGCTGTATTTTACTGTATATGCGTATTATACTGTATATTAAATTGAAAACAAACAAAAAACTATGTACAGTTAAACAAAAGGTTCACTATAAACCTTACTAAATCACTGAAATCTTACTTCAAAAACTTTCGAATTTTGATTGCGTGATTTGTTTAAGCCTCGCTCATTCGTTTACAGAAAACATACTTTTTTAAAATAAAAGTTATAAAACATGTTACACAGTGTAAACATTTTACAAAATGTTTTTAAAAGAAAAGTTTGTAAAACATTTTACCTTTCTCACGCAAATCAAAATATCGAAAAAATACTCAGATGACGTTCGGATTTTTGACGTTCGGATTATCAACGCTCTACTGTATTCCTAAAACAAAACATTATCGGGCCATTTAAATGAAACATACACTGGTCGTGCATGAACATAAAACATAAAAGCGAAAGAGAAAAGTAAGTACAATTTGCTATCTTGTCTTCAAACAATAGCGCCCTGCACCTGAATGACACTTAACGACGGTTTCATAATCATATATACCCGAGTTTGAACCCTTGCATCTCTAAAACTTGGAGTCGGATTTTAACATACTGTACATCAAAATTTAGCTCATTTTAGTCTGCGTTGTCTCTTAAAAGTCCTATATTTTTAATGTTATTTAAAAAGTGCCATATCTTGGTTGGAAGACAAAAAGACCCGGTTTTTTTGATACCGCAACAAATTTCATGCGTTTAGAGGCGTGTAACTCGATAAGTATTTGACCGAAAAGTTTGAAATTTTAATACAACATAGACAATTATATTTTTACAGCGTGTACGAAATTTCAAATCCTTAAGTTATTTAAATTGTAATTTATGAATAATATTCTGAACCCTTGCTATCTCGGTAACCGCTCGATCGTTCGGCACGGGCAAACTATCGTTTTATCAACATAAAATCGTTTCAGCATAAGAAATTTAGTACAGATATGTTAATAACATGAAATATCGATTGGCCAATGTTGTGGTAGAATTTTTAAAATTTTGAAAAATAGATTGGTAATGCGGGGGGTGGGCGCTACTACCTATGTTGCCTGAATCTGACTGTCTACCTGAATTGACAATGCAGTCTGTCAATTCAGGTAGACAGTCCGACAGGATGTCAAGTACACAAAACTAGCAACATGGATAGTAACACCCACCCCCCGCATTACCCATCTATTTTTCAAAATTCTAAAAATTCTACCACAACATTGGCCAGTCGATATTTTCATGCTATTAACATATATGTACTAAGTTTTTTACGCCGAATAAAACGATAGTTTGCCCGTGCCGAACGATCGAGCGGTTACCGAGATAGCAAGGGTTCAGAATATTGTTCATAAATCAGAATTTAAATAACTTACGGATTTGAAATTTCGTACACGCTGTAAAAATATAATTGTCTATGTTGTGTTATAATTTCTAACTTTTCGGTCTAATATTTATCGAGTTACACGCCTCTAAACGCATGAAATTTGTTGCGGTATCAAAAAAAAACCGGGTCTTTTTGTCTTCTAACCTCGATATGGCAATTTTTAAACAACATTAAAAATATAGGACTATTCAGAGTCAACGCAGAATAAAATGAGCTAAATTTTGATGTAAAGTATGTTGAAATCCGACTCATAGTTTTGGAGATGCAAGGGTTCAAACTCGGGTGTCTATGATTATGAAACCGATAGTACATATCGTGTTTCAAACCATATTAATTGACAAATATATTGTAAGCTGTTTAACCGCATGATCATATTTATTTTAGGATTGACCACTGACCCAAAATTTTATTCTAAAATTGTTTAAGTTTGATTTAACTGTTTAGTTTTCATACTGTATATGTTATATACCGCTTTCTCTGCCCAGAGCAGACAGGTGGAATGTCAAATTTTTTACACCCAATCTGTTCGTTGTAGGGCTAAAATAATTAGTTCTGTTTCTTATTACATGGTGAGCCAATTAAATGACTGAATCATTTAAGGACAGAAGAGGTAGAGGTGTAAAAGACACTAGTCAGAGATATCACCTCTGGAAGTAATGAATTGCATTATACAGCCAGACCCTGTGGTGAATGAAGTGAAGGTGTCATTTGCAGAGTGGAAAATATGTGCTTTTTAGAGGGCCCAACATGCTGATAAGCGCGCTTTTCATTCAGTGAGGAAGGCAATGGTAAACCACCTCACTCCTCGTTTTACTTAGTAAAACCTCTGCAGGTTCAAACCAACCTTTCGGCTGTTGACCTAAACAACAACAACCACTTTCTATCTGGATCTTGTTGATTTTTGACCGGTTTTTTTATAATTAATAAATTTTTTATGGACTAAAAACAAGAATTTGTTTAGGTCATCAGCCAAAAGGCTGGTTTGAACCTGTAGAGGTTTTACTAAGTAAAACGAGGAGTTAGGTGGTTTACCATTGCCTTCCTCACTGAGTGGAAAAGTATGCTTATCAGCATGCCGGGCCCTCTGAAAAGCACATATTTTCCGCTCTGTAAATGACACCTTCATTTCATTCATCACAGGGTCTGGCTGTATAATGAAATTCATTACTTTCAGAGGAGGTAACTCTGATTAGTGTCTTTTACACCTCTACCTCTTCTGTTCTTAAATGATTCAGTCATTTAATTTGCTGAACATGTGAAAAGAAACAGAACTATTTATTTTAGCCCAGCAACGAACAGATTGAGTGTAAATAATTTGACACTCCACCTGTCTGTTATGGGCAGAAAAAACAAGAATATCAAATAAAAATCTTTACCAACACGTTAAACTCTTGAAGAAACAGTAATCAATAGGCGTCTTGAATTTCATGACACATTCCGCGAACGAATTAGAAAGATTAAACAGGCAGATAGGCCCTACTTTAAGCCGTAAAACAAATCAAAGATATAGTTTGTGTGGGTAGAGATTATTTTCGAAAGAAAATTTGTAATCTTGAAGTTGTTCCTACAAGTGATCAGCTCCTAGACAAATTTCTGATAAAGTAATGAAAAAACAAATTTAAAACAATGGAAAAAAGCCAAGGAAGAAAACTTTTTTTTATTGAAAAGGTAAGAGTTATAGTATTTTGGCTAATGCGAGGTAATTGGGGCTTGTTCACAACAATAACGGGGGGTTGTGCAATCTAGGGAGTAAAATAACAAAGGATGACGCAAGCACAAATAATATCAAAAGTAGAGTTGCTCAAGCTAGAAGGACCGTTAAAATTAAAAATAGCTTACTGATTACAAATATTGATTCAGGTTAGGAAAGAATTCTTAAAACACTTCGTTTGGAGTGTAGCAATGGTAAACCACCTCACTCCTCGTTTTACTTAGTAAAACCTCTGCAGGTTCAAACCAACCTTTTTATACGGGAACGAAACATGGGAATTTTTTGTTTTACGTCTAATTGTTACCGTGGGTGATAGGGGCTGTAGAAAGGAAGAGGGTAGAAGCTTTTGAAATTTGGTGTTATAGGAAATTTTTAAACATTAAGTGGGTGGACAAAGTAAGTAATTTGGAGGTTCTTCGAAGAGTGGATGAAAAAAATGAGTGTATGGAAACATCATATCAGAAGAAGGGATTGGCTAGTGAGACATCTGAAGATATCCAGGTATTGCTCTATCAGTAATGGAGGGTAATATTGAAGGAGTGAATTGTAGGGGGAGGCAAAGATTAGAATATTTAAAGCAAATTATAAAATATGTAGGGTGTTGCAGGTATGTAGATATGAAACGGCTTGCGCAAGGTAGTTTCGAGAACTGGATAAAACCAGTCGAAAGACTAACCCCCCCCCAAAAAAAAAACAAACAAACAGATATTATAAATACAAACGGTGTTTATTTGTTTATTATTTTACACTATAACGTTTCATAAATTATAGGTCTATATAGTACTAAATATAATAAACACGTACATAAAAATAGATTAAATAGATGACATAAAATTGAGGATTCAATCTATTGATTCACATGTTAGTAAATTATCAAGGTTTTTGCTTCTTCTTCAGAAGTCGAAGATAGATTGTGTTCTGTCTTTTGTAATATAAGGTGATAACTGTTGATAGGACGGTGTTTTATGGCGGAAAAATAATTTTTCAACTTCGTAACGTTGGAATATCTAAATCGGTGATGTTTAACTTTTATATTTACACTTAACGGATTATTCCCCTCGAATTTCAGCTTTCTACTTATTGTACAAGTTTTATAATTGATTAGTGAGTTACTTACAGAAAAGGGGTAGACTATAGTAAGGGCTTATCCATTTATACCTAAATAAATAAAATAAATAAATATATATACGTAGGTATATTAAACAGATTGTCGTCGTTGTTAAGGTCATCAGCCGAAAGGCTGGTTTGAACATCTAGAGGCTGTACTAAGTAAAACGAGGAGTGAGGTGGTTTACGATTGCCTTCCTCACTAAGTGGAAAAGTATGCTTATCAGCATACCTGGCCCTCCGAAAAGAATGTCTTCCGACCCATCAATTGACACTTTCATTTCATTCACCACAGGGTGTGGTTGTATATTGAAATTCATTACTGGTAGAGGAGATAACTCTGACTAGTGTCTTTTACACGTCTACCTCTTCTGCTCTTAAGGGAAGACTGTACTTTGTACCCTGCCAATTTTAAATTTGCTATTTTTAGGTACATTTTTCACAGGATTGATAAGCGATAGGGAAATGAAATTTTACATACTTATAGATGTCGGGTTTGTCTATCTATTGACATATTTTCAATTTAATCTGTTGATCCATAAAGTTAAAAACAGAATAACGAATAATATAAAAAAAATTTACAAATTTTTTTCTACGGTATTTTACATATTAATAATTTTTGCAGAAATTGAAAAAGTCATAAAAATGCCAGAATATGTGCATATGCAAGATAAATAACTGTTAAAAATTTCAGCCTGGTAGGTTTAATGGTTTCCGAGAAAAATGTACCTAAATGTTAAAAATTAAAATTTGCGGGAACGGGCGAAAAAAGGCACGAATCAAAAACAAAATATACAACACAAACAATATAATTTCCCATCAACAGTTTGTTAGAAAGATGAGCCAATGCCTGAGAGTATTAAAAACAGTAATGCAGATATTTTTAAAGTGCAAAAATTCCCTTTGCTCTAAAACGATCCGAATAAAATTATGAAAAATATTCGTTCTTGGTGACACGATAATTTTTTTGGATAAACCTCCTAAAAACTTAATTTTTTCATTAAAATAATATTTTTTTACGTAATTTAAAGTTTTGTGGTTGAACTAGGTCTAAACAATTGAAAAACATAAAAAACGAAATCGAAATTTTTACATCGTACAGTCTCACCTCTAATGTTTCAGTCATGTAATTAGCTGACCATATGATAAAAAACAGAAATATTTTTTGTAGCCCTGAAACTAGCAGATTGAGTGCAAATAATTTAACACTCCACCTGCCAATTATGGGCAAATATTTATTCTTGTATTTTATACACACGCACGCACAGATTATTTTAAGAACTTCGTAATGAAATTTTTTAAAAATTCGAACAAAAGTTTTATATAATTTATGGAGTTTGGTATTGATTTTTATGCGTCTTTAAAATTTTTTACCGCAAATGTACGAATGTCAAAAGTAACCTCTCGCTAATCGGAGACGAGTGCCTAGTTAAGAATTTTGAAACTGGATTGTCCTAAATAATAAAATACTTAAGTTCAGTTAAATTAAGTTTGAAAGTTAAATCGATTCAGCTCTCCTTGTATAATTTAAGTGATAAATAAACCGATAAAGAAAGAGAAAAACTTTTACGTTTGCTACCAATTTTTATTTCTCAACAGAGTACGGGTTTAAAACTAAAATTACAGACTCGATCTTAATTTTAATTATGTAGGTAGTTGTTTGTCCATTGCCAGTAAACATACAACGCCTTTTGAATGTTAAAGAAAATGTTGTGTGCGTGTATTGAGCTAAGTGTCTTTTTTAAGTCACTTACGTAAAGAGATACACACAAGTCAATCTAATTTTAGTCACTTGTATTTCTTGTATTTATTATCATCTTGGGGTTTATGACCTCTTGACCAAGTTCTATAAAAATTCTTGTCCTTCTCAAGGCCATTTAGATCCAGTTCTATAAATATTTACTTGCAAAATGTTGTTTTATTAATATGGATTTCATTGTTTATGTTTTATTTATGTGTTGGTCTTTAAATTATTCCCGCTTTATTCGCCGTCTCTTTTCTATATTTTATTTTGTTTAAATAATCCTAGCAGGTTCTGTATTCGGATTCAATGAAACGGAAATATGTATTTCGCTATTGAATATTACCCACGTGTTATGAAATAATAGATTTCCACTGGGATTTATTCTTTGTATTGTGATTACGTACCGCTTTTAATTCTCATTTTCTTATAACGAAATTTAAAAAAAAAATTGAGAATCAATAATTTTTTTTAAATTCATATTTGTTCCTCTTTCAATACAATTGAATACGGAAAATCCCTATTCATTACCAATATTTAAATGGGAGTACATAATACGTACTTGTAAATTTAGATCTTCATTATTGTACAAAACACTGAAAGTATTGTTTTCGCGCTTGTATTTATACGTACTTGTAAATTGTACTCATTATTGTACAAAACACTGAATGTATTGTTTTCGCGGTAGTGTGAGATTTGTTAAAGCTGTTTCCAGGAAATTAAAATTTTTTTTTGTAGTTTGAAATTTTAATCCCTGAATTAAACTTTATAAAATTTAGAACATCTGGAAAAATACGGACAGTTAAGGGGAGATGTACTTTGTATCCCGCCAATGTTAAATTTTCTACTTTTAGGTACATTTTTCATAGGATTGGTAAAAGGTAGGGAAATTAAACTTTACACACCATAGGCGTCGGGTTTCTTCTCGAGCTACTGACATTTTTGTCAATTTAATCTTTGGACCATACCATTTTTTAAAAATATTACGAATAACATAAAATTTCTACTAATTGTTTTCTACGATTTTTGCGTATTACTAATTTTTGGAGCACCTGAGGAAGTCATAAAAATGTCGGTATATGTGGATATGCAATAATAAACTGGTAAAAATTTCAGCCTGGTAGGTTTATTGGTTTCTGAGAAAAATGTGGTGTTAAAAATCTAAATTTACGGGAAAACGCAAGAAACAAGAAGGCACAAATCAAAAACAAATTGTACCAAACAAGTAAATTTCCCATCAACAGTTGTTTAGAAAGCTGAACCAACTGCTGAGAATACAAAAAAACAGCGATGCAGATATTTTAAAAACTAAAATTCTCTTTGCACTAAAACGAGCAGTATAAAATTGTGAAAAATATTCATTCTTGGTAACATGATAATTTTTCCGTGTAAACTTGATAAAAATTTAATTACTTTCTCTTGCCTATATGAATATATAGGAAGGAAAGTATTGTTTTCATGTCGATTTTTCGAAATCGAGTTTTCACCGGATCTATACGTTTTCAGACCCCCTGAACCCAAAAAACATGTTTTTAGCGATTGGTCTGTGTGTGAACAGAATATCTCAAGAACGGAACATCGTACGAACTTGAAACTTGAAACTTAAGTTACATACCACTACCGGACGCGACACGAACATTTTCATCAAAATCGGTCAACCGGAAGTAGTAGTTTATTCGTATAATTTTTTAGTTTTTTGCGATTTTCTCAAAAACTGGTCCTACGATTTTTTTAAAAATCGCCTATTTTACTCAATTTTTTATTCTCTACAAGATAGGGTAGGCGCCATGTTTGCTGAAATTCTCGGTGAGGCTGTTTTCACGTAAAAACGTTGTTTTTTTAAGATTACGGCTTTAATATAAATTTTAGCGCAAAAACTTATATAATAAAAGTTGTAGAGAATTTAAAAACCTACAACTTCTGTTTCAAACATTTTTTTGTATAACGCTTAGTTTAGCGGTAATTTGCGATTTTCTGTTTTTTTTCTCACGAAAACGTGAGAAAAATCGATTTTTTTAACATTTCGGTCTTAGTATGCATTTTACGACAAAAGTGTATATAATAAAAGTTATAGAAAATTAAAAGATCTACAACTTTTGTTTAGAGCATTTTTCTCTACAGAGCCTAGTTTAGCGTGAAAGCGTGATTTTCCGTATTTTTAAGCCAAACTGAGTTCGATTGTCATTTTGCGTCATTCACTCATGATTAAAATAAGGTTATGTTTTTGAGGTTAGTTTTTGTTTATTTCTAATATTTTATTAATAATGTTAGGTCATTTATAATGACCTAATAATAGAGGTAATGTTAGGTATTAATCATTTGCATTGGCAAGAGAAAGTTGTGTGAGTGTTTCACACCAGATTTTTTTTTCATAAAAAAAATATTTTTTTGACTTAATATAGGCTAATGTTTCTTTCTGGTAGATTTTGCCCTAAACTATTGAAAAACATAAAAACCAAAAATCGAAATTTTGAGTTAAAATCGTCGGGCCATCTCCCCTTTGACCAGTTTCCTGGAAATTTTAAATTTTTTTGTAGTTTGAAATTTTAATCCCTAAATTAAACGTTATAAAATTTAGAACATCTGAAAAGATACGGACAGTTAACCTCGTCGTATTCGATCTCGGATTTACCGACCATCGAGCGCAAGATGTGAGCATGAATACTACTGCGTTTAACTACGTACATTTATTTCATTTATTCGTATTACTTTCTCTTGCCTGTATGAATATCCATATGAATGAAAGTATTGTTTTAAATCGATTTTTCGAAATCGAGTTTTCACCTGATCTACACGTTTTCAGACCCCCTTAACCCAAAAAACATGTTTTTAGCGATTGGTCTGTGTGTGTGTGTGTGTGTGTGTTTACATGCGTGTGTGTGTGTGTGTGTACAAAATATCTCAAGAACGGAACATCGTACAAACTTGAAACTTGAAACTTAAGTTACATACCAATACCGGACCCGACACAAACATTTTCATCAAAATCGGTCAACCGGAAGTAGTAGTTTATTCGTGTAATTTTGCACTTTTTTGCGATTTTCTCAAAAACTGGTCCTACGATTTTTTTAAAAATCGCCTGATTTACTAAATTTTTTATGCTCTACAAGATAGGGTAGTCGCCATGTTTGCTGAAATTCTTGGTGAGTGATTTTTCTTCGAAAAATCGACATGAAAACAATACTTTCCTTCCTATATAGGCAAGAGAAAGTAAAAATATTAGAAAAAAACATTCTTGTGTACTGTAAAATGTCTCATTGATCAAGTAATTTTTTAAAGTTTGTGGTAATTTACTGATGTATTTTCTCCCTGGATAAGTAGGTTTTTGGACATATAATTTAATGTTGTGATTGTGAACATTAAGATCCATAAAGGTATTTGTTTTAACGTGTATTATCACCTATGAAGTGTAAAGTGAGGAAATTTATAGCAAACTGCGTTGAATGTGGAATTAAAAAAAAAAAAATAGTACGATCTATTTCACATATGAGGTTATTTCCCAATCCGTGCAATTGCTTGAAATACCTGAAACGTACGACAGTTATTTTTATTGACTGCGCTTCACTCTATTTCAAGAGAGAGATTTAAAATCGTTGTTTCAAGGAAGTTCAATGGCCTTTTGTTATTTAAAAAAAACTATTCTACTGTGATTAAAAAAAATCTAGTTTTAGACTTTGAAAGTATAATTTACATTTTGCGATAAATATTGTGATTGTAAGACATACGAGACATTTTTCTATTTTACAATTCTAATTATTTGATAATGTCATTTTGATTAATATTTTGTGTAAAAATTTCGAGTTTTCCGTTGATTGTAATGATTTAATAACTGACCGAATTTGTACGGGAATGATTAGACATTTCAAAGTTAGAATACTTGGTGATTCCTTTAGATTTCCTTCCAATTAACAATCTTTGGGTATATGAAAAAATTAATATACTAGGTACGCTTAAACTGTCAAAAGTATCCTCGTGTACGCTAATATCAATGAATAATTTAAATTATATTTGTAGTTATATATTTATGAAAACAGTTTAATTTATTATCTGTGATTCTAGTAATGAATTGGGTTTTTTCGTGCTATTATGTACACATCAATGTTTTCTTCAAGTTTTTTCAGAAAATTGATTGCGAATCTGTAATATATAGTCGATAAGGTAAGTACAGATTACTGTTCTCTGTATATTGGTTTTGTTCGCCCCTTCCACTGTGTGAGCAAGTAGTTCTGCAATGCACCGATAGATCGCTCTGTGGTCTGAACGAACTCATTATGGCAATGACTTACAGCCGTTTATGAACTTAGTATGGTTAAGATAAATTTTAAATAGTGTTGTTATTATTTATTAATTTTTTTTCTATCATTATTAGTTAATTTATGTAAAAGGTAATATTATTAGACGGCATTTTTATTTCGTGTGCGCTATTTTGGGGTTAGGTTGTCTTATTGAACGTAAATTTTCATGTACCTGAATTTTCCTGTCGGTATTTTCTGTTTCGTAACTGTTATATGTAAGTTATTAACCTATGTGTTTTCTTATATTACGTAACATATAATTTAAATTTGGTGTAATTGTTATTGTAAATTTTTGCCAACATAACCTTAAAGTTGTACAATATACTGTAACACATAATGACTTGTAATTTCTAACTGTTCACTGTACACTCTTAACGTTGTTTTTTTTTTTGTTGATAATAATTATCATATCGTTAGTTGTGAGTTAGTTTAAGATATATCAATGTCCGTTCTTTATTTATACTGTTACATTGCCGATTATAGTTTAAAATTCGTATTTTTAGCGCTTTCAGTCTAGTGACATGGGTGGTGGCTACATAACCTTACTTTGTGTAGTTAGGTTATACAATCGTGGCTGCATGTCATGATACCAAGGCCCTATTCTAAAAAGGTATAGTTTTGTAAATTATTGATTTCACGCTTATATCTTTTAAATATTGAACTTTTTATTCATGTTTTTAAAATAAAAAATATATTGTTACTATTTTTATAGTGATTTTTTTTGGATTAAATTAATTAGGATTTTGTGATATTATTTTTATATTAGTAAAATAAACGTGTTGACACAAGAGTTTTATTATACGTTATATTAAATAATTTTTTGCCAGTTATCAGTTCTGTGATGGTGATGTCTAAGATTTCTTTGTGAAAAATTGTTCTTGTGAAAATAACCCCTTGTCATCATTTTATATTTTGGTTAGTATAATATATTCTTATTGATTTTTTTTTAAATTTATTTTCCAATTAAACTTAGTATACAATAATGTGATTAACTTGTCATTTGAAGAAAATTAAGAACGCTACAATTAATCTCGGATCTCCTGTTTTGTGCAGATTCTTGATTCTAGTTATTCTGTAAAATTTTGTGGATGAATTTACGTTTGTTAATTATAGTACTGTAAAGATTTTCATTCCAAAAATGTGTCATTAGATATTAATACTTTTTTATCTTCTTTGAGAGATTAAAAGATTTACTGAAATCCATTTAATATAACTTCTCTCACAGAATTTCCCCTTCTTCACAAACTACTTCTGCTATGGTTAAGTATAGTGAGCCCCACCATTACCTCCACCCCTCCAACTTCTACATGTATACTTTTCATAAATCTTGAGAAATGCCACTTTATTTTTCTTAATGATAGTCATTTCAAAAGCAAGTCTGGCGCTATAACCAGAATCTCTCAACTAAGGTATGGTGACCCTTACAGAAGAGTCCACATAACACTTTCATTGAGTTTACGCTTCATTGTATTGTAAAATCATGCTGAATGTTAAGCGTTTACAAATGCACACTACTACAAACCGAGGATTACCTGATTCTGAGAATTCCTACCTTAATAATACAAACTACGGTATAAAAAGCAGGGGAAGGGAAAGTCATTAGTCCTGGATACTTATAAAGGAAGGGAGAGCTCTGTCCTCCCTCACCGTGTAACAAGTTATGATGAAAGCATTATAGTTAGCATTTACATTAAAAGATTTCGTGGAATCTCATTCAGATCACCAGTAGAAATTAGAAATAAATAATGAGTATTTTATTAAGGACGCAACCCTGATTATAAGAAGATGGAAGTAATACATCGGTAAATTTTCTGTCCCACAATTGGTATGTTGGCAACAGTACCAACTACCTAAGTGAGTTTAAATGTTCCAGTCAAGCATTAGTGTGGTGACAGCAGTCGTTTTGTTATATTGTGTCAGCAATGGTTTTTTTCTAAGGAAGAACGCGTGTTTATTGTAGAGACTTACATAGCGAGTAAATCTTACAAATGTGTGCAAGATAAATTTCAATTGAAATTTCCCCGTCCTGCCGTTCCGAATAAATCGTCAATATTAGGTTTGATAAATAAATTCCGTAGAACTGGGAATGTACTCGATGAGAAACCACCTCGCCACCCAACAAAGTTAACCGCGGAAGTTCTCGAAGCTTTGAAAAATCGTTTGACTCAATCACCTAAAAAAATCGCTTAGAAGATTATCATCGCAACCTGGGCTAACATTAACTACTGTTGTCAGAGCTACAAAAAAGTTACATTTACATTCTTATCGCGTCGGCATTATTGCATTTGCAAGATTTACTCGCTATGTAAGTCTCTACAATAAACACGTGTTCTTCCTTGGAAGAAACCATTGCTGACATAATATAACGAAACGGCTGTTGTCACCACACTAATGCTTGACTGGAACATTTTAACTGTCTTAGGTAGTTGGCCTTGAGTACACTGTTGCTAAGATACCGATTGGGGGACAGAAAATTTACCGATGTATTACTACTATCTTCTTATAATCAGGGTTGTATCCTTAATAAAACAACCATTAGATGTGTAATTGATGGATGTAAAGGAAACATTGTCCAGATAGTGTAAATATGGAATAGGTGAACTTTGTGACACAAATTGTGGAGTCTTATTTATAAATAGGTTTTTCAAAATTGTTAACCCAACATTTTGTTAAAAATCAAGTTTGTTATTGTATTAATGTCAAGTTTATTTTACAAAGGTACACGTGTTTATCTTGTGATTTGTTCAGTACTCTTTCAATTGGTATTATTAATCCATTTTTACTTCCTCTTGCCTATATGAATATATAGGACGGAAAGTATTGTTTTCATATCGAGTTTTCACCGGATCTACACGTTTTCGGACCCCCTGAACCCAAAAAACATGTTTTTAGTGATTGGTCTGTGTGTGTGTGTGTGTGTATACAAAATATCCCAAGAACGGAACATCGTACAAACTTGAAACTTAAGTTACATACCACTACCTGACCCGACATGAACATGTTTATCAAAATCGGTCAACCGGAAGTAGTAGTTTATTCGTGTAATTTTTTTTACTTTTTTGCGATTGTCTCAAAAACTGGTCCGATTTTTTTAAAAATCGCCTCATTTACTTAGTTTTTCATGTTCTACAAGATAAGGTAAGCGCCATGTTTGCTGAAATTCTTGGCGAGGCTGTTTTCACATAAAAAAATTGTTTTTTTAAGATTACGGCTTTATTATGCATTTTATCGCAAAAATAAGTAAAGTTGTAGAGAATTTTAAATTCTAAAACTTTAATTCAAACTTTTTTTTGGTATAACTCTTAGTTTACCGGTAATTAGCAATTTTTTGTTTTTTCTCACGAAAATGTGAGAAAAATCTTTTTTTTTAAGATTTCGGCTTTAGTATGCATTTTACGACAAAAGTGTATATAATCAAATTTATAGCAAATTAAAAGATTTTTGTCTTGTTTTTGTTGTTTAGGTGTTTTTGTTAGCAGTTCATTATTTGTTTCATGTGAATAACATTTATCATAGTATCCACGTGGATTAATTAATTAATTAGGTAGTTATTTGTTTGATTTCTGGGGACGGCATGCACATCTGTGTCTCTACGAGTGTGTGTGTGTGTGTGTGTGTGTGCAGTTGTTATACCCTATGTAAATTTAGTTACACTATTACAAGTTACTGTAATGAAAATGGCTGCATTAATTTGTTGTAGTAATTACTTATGATAGATAAGAAAAGAATTCTATTAGTTTATTACTATACCGAACAGTTAGATTGTTTACTTTTTTATCATTTGTATTTGAACTTGAGATTAATCTTGACGTTATGTCTTTGTTTTTGTTAAATTTTTGTTTAATAATTTTATTCCAATTAGTGATTTTATGTAAATATCATCACCTAGGTATATCAGTACCTTAGAACAAGAACAACCAATGTCAAAAAAAAAAACAGTTTTGAGAAAAGAGCAAAGAAAGATCTGTGTAAAATTTTAAACAATACCAGTAATTCACCTAAGTCAGCTACAATGGCAGCAAAAATTAAGAAAAGTCAATGCAAAAGCAACCAGTGTCAATATTCGTTCTTATTGGTAACGAACTTCATTTAGAAAATTTTTATTGCAATAATAATCAATTATGACTTTGGTTGTTTTTGCATGAAGAAATTATGGTATCTGATAACCAATGTTGTATTTGGTTGTCCTTGCAATAATATTTTTCACGCAGCTGACTGACACTGGTAATAAATATAAGCAATATCTCATGAACTATACATAATGGGCATTGGTTGATCTTACATTAAAAAATACACAAAAAAATAACTTTAATAACGTTTTTAACTCATTTTCTAAAAGAATGACATTACATACAAAAGAATGACAATTAGTATACATGATATCCTTATTCCATTGATGCCTTAAATTTTAATAAATGATTTGTTTTAGTTTTGATTATCCTTTAATCTTAACTATTCATATTAAATTGTAGTCATTGTTTTTTACTTTTATCTTGCGTATATGAATGTATTGGAAGGAAAGTGTTGTTTTCATGTTGATTTTTAAAAATCGAGATTTCACCAGATATACATTTTTTCAGACCCCCTGCACCCAAATAACATGTTTTTAGCGATTGGTCTGTGTGTGTGAACCAAATACCTCAAAACCAGAACATCGTACGAAGTTGAAATTTGAAACTTAAGTTAGGTACCACTAGAGGACCCGACTAACAAATTTTTTTTTCATAAAAAATTAATAATTTTTTTTTCATAAAAAATTAATAATTTTTTTCATAAAATTAAAAATTTTTTTTTCATAAAATTTAATTTCATAAAATTAATTTTTATTAATTAAATTTAATTTTCATAAAATTTAATTTCATAAAATTAAAAATTTTTTTTTCATAAAAAATTAATAATTTTTTTTTCATAAAAAAATCTGTCATCTTATTAAGTTTGGCTTAAAAATACGAAAAATCACTTTCACTTTCATGCTAAACTAGACTGTAGAGAAAAATGCTCTAAATAAAAAATGTAGATCTTTTAATATTATATAAATTTAATTATTTACACTTTTGTCATAAAATGCATACTATGGTTGAAATCTTTTAAAAAAATCAATTTTTCACACGTTTTTGTGACAAAAAAAACAAAAAATTGCTAATTACTGCTAAACAAAAAAATGTTTGAATTAACAGTTGTAGGATTTTTAATTGACTACAATTTTTATAATGTAAATTTTTGCGCTTAATTGCATATTAAAGTTGGAATCTTAAAAAAAACCTTTTTTTTACGAGAAATCAGCCTCAACAAGAATTTCAGCAGACATGGTGCCTACTCTATCTCATATATCATAAAAAGTTAAGTAAATGAAGCAATTTTTAAAAAAATCGTAGGCGCCGTTTTTTGAGAAAATCGCAAAAAAATGAAAAATTACACGAATAAACTACTACTTCCGGTAGACCGATTTTGATGAAAATGTTCGTATCGGGTCCGGTAGGGGTATGTAACTTAAGTTTTAAGTTTCAAGTTTGTACAATGTTCCGTTCTTGAGATATTCTGTTCACACACACACACACACACACACACACAGACCAATTGCTAAAAACTTGTTTTTTTGGTTCAGGGGGTCTGAAAACGTGTAGATCCGGTGAAAACTCGATTTCGAAAAATCGACATGAAAACAATACTTTCCTTCCTATATATTCATATAGGCAAGAGAAAGTAAAAATTGAATAATATAATTTAAAAAAAAAATTCTTTTTGCTCATATGGATAGAAGTTAGTGATATTTTTGTTGGTACAATTGTATTCTAGATTTGTTTTTTTTTCATTTTTGTGCCGCGACAATTAATTGAGGATCTGGTCAAAATATTTCTGTTAAGTGTTTTCTATTTTAATCTTGTCAGATTTTTTTTATTAATAAAGAAATAGAGATAATTTTAAATAATGGCATATGTAGTGATATAAATCTGGGTACATTACATATGATATGTAAAATATTGAGTAGGGAATAGGAAGGTTTTGCTTCTGAACAAAGAACAAACGTAGAATGATCATTCCGTTTGATTGGCCAAGGTTAGCAATGCTAAAAGACTTCAATATTAATTTTGTGTTACTTTATATCTTTTTTCTAGAAGTTATCAAACAATCTGAAGAATGTACTTGTAAATATTTAAAAATGATTTTACAATTTGTTCTGGATGTTTGTTTACAGAGTCTTTGGGCGAATTGTGATACCGGTGCAGACAGTGGACAGTTTCATGATCTTGATGAAGGACAGTTAAAGGCATTATTAGACGAAGCACTCACTTATAAAAGTCCTAAAGATAGAGAAACTAAAAGTGTTCTATTTAAGGTAAGTTGATTTTTTCTTTTACTTTCTCTTGCCTATATGAATATAAAGGAAGAAAAGTATTGTGGTCATGTTGATTTTTCAAAATCGAGTTTTCACCGGATATACATGTTTTCAGACCCCCTGAACCCAAAATATTTTTAGCGATCTGTCTGTCTGTGTGTTTGTCTGTGAACAGAATATCTCAAGAACGGAACATCGCACAAACTTGAAACTTAAGTTAGATACCACTAGAAGACCTGTCACGAACATTTTCATCAAAATCGGTCTACTGGAAGTAGTAGTTTATTCGTATCATTTTTCACTTTTTTGCGATTTTCTCAAAAACGGCTTCTACAATTTTTTTAAAAAATCGCCTCATTTACTACATTTTTTATGCTCTACAAGATAGGGTAGGCGCCATGTTTGCTAAAATTCTTGGGGAGGTTGTTTTTTCGTAAAAAAATTGTATTTTTAAGATTACGACTTTAATATGCATTTTAGCGCAAAAATGTATATAATAAAAGTTGTAGAGAATTTAAAACCCTACAACTTTTGTTTCAAACATTTTTTTGTATAACTCTTAGTGTAACAGTAATTAGCTATTTTCTGTTTTTTTTTCTCACAAAAAATTGATTTATTAAAGTTTTCAGCTGTATGATGCATTTTACGACAAAAAAGTGTAATCAAATTTATAGGAAATTAAAAGATTACAACTTTTATTCAGAGCGTTTTCCCTACTGAGTCTAGTTTAGCGTGAAAGAGTGATTTTCCATATTTTTTAAGCTAAACTGAGGTTGATTTTCTTTTTGCATTTTTCACTTATGTGAAAATTAGGTTATGTTTATTGAGGTTAGTTTTTTGTTTATTGCTAATGTTTTATTACTAATGTTAGGTTTATTGTTAATTATTTGCATTGGCAAGAGAAAGTTGTGTGAGTGTTTCACACCAGATTTTTTAGTTATTTTTGTTGGTCTTTTTAAAATTTTCAATTTTATGAGAATTTTCTCGAAGAACGAATGGAAAGAGATGTATGTGTTGCTCATAAATACAGATTAGTTTATCTTTACACACTGACTGTTCCGTGGTTATTTAAGAAGTCACATGTGGCAGATTTTTTTCATGCCAATTCAAGTCCTGCCACTTGTTAGGCGTCATGATGCGTTACTACAAAAGAATCAAAATTATTACATGGGTTGTTATTGATCTTTGAATTCCAGTTTTATGTAGATTACAAAATACAAATTTATGTGTACTATGGTTTCTGGAATAGCCTACCTTAGCTTTGAACACTGCTGTAATTGACAGTAATATAGAAATATTCAGATATGCTTTCATTTTTTCTTTAAAAAAAGGCTTAAGATGATTAATTGTTAATAAAGCTCCCTATTAAAAAACAAAAAGTATCTAAAACTAGTTGGAATTTCAAAGATTTTTCAAAATTACAAAAAAATAAACAAGGATCTTAAGATGATCTTCACCCTAGAGCAAACAGTTCTGCGGCATTGTTTAGCAAAAGTAAACACTACCTAACGGGGTTGGTAAAGAAACAATTTCAGCAGAAATCTAAAAGAAACGCGAGTTCTTAGGGTGTCATCTGTCCTCAACATTTAAATAAAATTTAATAGAGTTAGTGGAGGAAGAATTTGCCAGTTGATGTTTTCTTAACATTTTGCATCGTACTCTTGACTCCCCCCTTGTCTTCCCCTCATTCGTGTGTGTGTGCGTGCACGTGCATGCGTGCGCACAAACATGCACACACGACAAAGGTCTCGATTCTCCTCCTTGGTGAGTTCCTCTCATAAGCAATAACAGAGAATCTAACAAACTCATCTCAGTTATATGAGTAATTATAAACCAAAACTTAATTTACTCTCCAATCGTGTGATAATGCTACCAAACCAAATCCTTGATGCAATGAAACACGTATTTTTCCTACAGGTTACGGTTAAGTCCCATATTGTTAACTTTAGTAGTTCATAATTTGCAGGCAATGAAAAGGATCATTGTTATTTATTCATGTCTTACAAACTGAAATGCTATTGGCCTAAACAGTTTGTATGTCTCGTTATGCATGTGACAGGTTATTAACTTTACTAACTTAAATATTAACAAATATTTTGAATTGAAATATATATTTCTAACCACCAGAATACGGTAACATAAAACACTCACCAATGTTTATAGCGCTTTTGTGTATCTTGTACACATCTTCAGTAAATTAAAATTTATTTTACGTCAAAATTTAAAACTTCCTGCTCCTACCATGGTAGATAAGGAATAGTTGATTCTTATATGAAGATGTGTACAAGATACATGAAAGCGCTATAAACATTGGTAAGTGTTTTATGTTACCGTATTCTGGTGGTTAGAAATATATATTTCTATTTTAAATGATACGGCTGTTTAAAAATCCTACATAGGATGTTTGATAAAAAATAACAAATATTTTATAGACACCTTTATTTTTAATCAAGAATTATGTGAATAATTAATATTTTTTTTAGCAAAGTTCATTCAGTTTTTGGGTAGGAAAATAAAATATTTGAAAATTAATTATTACTCATAGAGGTTTTTAATACAATTTGTCATATTATAAAAATATAAAAGAGGTTAATAACAATAAACTGTTGGCCGACCAAAAATCAGTATCTGACAGTAATTAAACTGGAGAGCTCTTGTATGCATGACATTAATAAATTAACTAAACTTACATAATTATACTATTTTTGAGTGACTATCATTTCTGTTTAAGGCAACAAACAGTTATATTCATACAGTTAACCTACAAAAGGTTCCGCGATGTACTGTATATGCTCTGGGTATAGTATAAGTTGTTATGTTTGACGTACTGAAATTAAAGCAGTCGCACATGCGCACTGATGCTTTTCCCCCTTTACCCTTCTTTGCAAACAAGGGGAAACTCATGACTCAAGTGACTATAATAAACGATACAAGCGATGTTTTGAAAACGTAGCTCGAGCGACTCTGCGCGAATGTGAAATGGCTTTTACACCCATTAATATTTAATAAATAATATTTCTTTATTACTCTTTTTGGTTCAGTTATTCTGCATTCATCTACATCCCTTATAATCTTACTTTATCCAGCTTTCCCAGTGTTTATGTTTCGTTTCCATGCAGTAAAACATTCCAGATAAACGTTGTCATAAACTGTTTCCATTTTATTGATTTTTTTTTCTCGGCAACAATGTTTTATAGTCCAGAAAATAGAGTATTGTCAGATTCTAATACTGAGAATCATATACAATTGCAAAAAATTTGCTTCTATCTTGCATGATGCTATTTTTGTGCTTTTTTTTCATTTCAGTCAACGTAGGACTACAATGATTATGCATGAGTTAATCTTTTTATTTTCTTGTTTTGGTTTTTATTTTTTTGAGTTTTTCTTCCCATATGTTCGTTTTCTGTTACCTACGTATATCGTCCATTACCTTTTTATCTATGTTTAGTGTCATGTCTTTTTCTGTTTCTTTTACCATTGTGGTTTGTGTTAGTATTTCCCTGCTTCATTGTTCTCTTTCTTATTATATATGATATGTTTTGGATTTGTTAAAAAATCTTTTTAATTACGTGATTCCTTGCTATTCTTCTCTTTTATTTTTCTTACTCTTCTCTTACACCTTTGATTTTATAGTTGAGTGTTTTGTCGCATATAATGCTTCTAGTAACACTACTGTCTACAGTGCCTTATTTTTGTATCTCATGAAAAACTTGTTTTTTTATTTATTACTTAAAAACTTTTTTAAATGATTGTTGTAAAACATAGTAAACTAAAATAAATTACTTCTGTATGTCCAGTTTGAGTATATTTAGTAAGCTCTTCTGTAGCATTTGTTCAGTAGGTTTGTTTTAAAGTAAAGTTGTGTACTAAAATTTTTTATCTAAAGTAATCTAATGTATAATGATACACTTTAAAATTATTATAAGTGTTACATATTTTACTTTGTCTACTTAAAAGTAAATGAACTTTTTGAGAAAATATTGCAGTTTACAAAAAATTGGAAATAAAAAATTTAAAGCAAGATGTGGTGTAGTGCTGATGTATATGTTAGGTTATAACCAATGGCAGCTTGCTCACTGAATTTTTAGATAAAATGGTCACTGGTTATTGCTTTCAAAATCCTGAATTCTCATTACCAAGTAGAAATAACCAAGGATGACTATAAATGACTCTTACAATTAATTTGGTCACAAAATTTACAAGATCTCTGCTTACATTGCTTTTACCTTTAACTAAATAAAATTGCTTTATGCAGTCATCTCTGATTACTTGTTGTTGTTCAGGTCAACAGTTGAAAGGCTGGTTTGAACCTCTAGAGGTTTTACTTAATAAAAACAAGGAGTGAGGTGGTTTACTATTGCCTTCCTCACTGAGTTAAAAGAGTATGCTCATCATATGCCAAGCCCTCCGAAAAGCACCCACTTTCCACTCTGCAAATGACACCTTTACTTCATTCACCACAGGTTCTGGTTGTATAGTAAAATTCATTACTCTCAGAGGATACAACTCTGACTAGTGTCTTTTACACCTCTACCTCTTCTGTTCTTAAATAGTTCAGTCATATAATTGGCTGACTATGTGATAAGCAGAACCATTTTTTTGTAGCCCTGGAACGAACAGATCGAGTACATTTAATTTAACACTCTACCTACCTGCCCATTATGGGCACTGTTGTTGTTTAGGTCATCAGCCGAAAGGCTGGTTTGAACCTGTAGAGGTTTTACTAAGTAAAACGAGGAGTGAGGTGGTTTACCATTGCCTTCCTCACTGAGTGGAAAAGTACGCTTATCAGCATGCCAGGCCCTCTGAAAAGCACATGTTTTCCACTCTGCATATGACACCTTCACTTCATTCACTACAGGGTCTGGATGTATAATGAAATTCATAACGTTCAGAGGAGATAACTCTGATTAGTGTCTTTTACACCTCTACCTCTTCTGTTCTTAAATGATTCAGTCATTTAATTGGCTGACCATGTGATAAGAAACAGAACCATTTATTTTAGCCCTGCAAAAATCAGATTGAGTGTAAATAATTTGACACTCAAAACTGTCTTTTATGGGCAGTGATTAGTTGTATGGTTGTTGAAAGGTCATTATTGAACGGGTATATGATAAGTTTTGTTATTCTGACCAGTTTTGTTAAATTTTCTTGAAGAGGAAGAGAAATATTAAAATTAACATAAGTAATCAAGTCTTTTATAATGAACTGGGGTTGTTGGTTTGGTGTTTGTAAAGGATTAATTTGGTTTTCTTTTGTTGCTCAGGAGTTACTGCAAGAAGCTGAAGCAGATGAGAGTGATTGTAGTGATGAGACTGCAGCGGCCGCAGTAACTAATACTGGCCATAGTGGTGGAAACCGGAGTCATCTATCAGGTTCTCGTTTCAGCAGTTCAAAACGGAGGCATGGAAAGAGAGACATTGGAGTGGCTGAAAGACAACGTAGTGGTGGGTCACTTCAGAACTTAGCTTTTCGTGGAAGCAGTGGACGTCCTAACCGGGATCATGTCACCGGTTCAGTTTCTGCCAGGCAACGTGAAGGCGGATCACTTCCCACTAATGTCAATGTTCAGGGTGTTGAATCAGATGATGTAACTCATAGCACAGAATTAGTGTACAATTACACATCAAGAGCAACATTGCAAGTCAGTGAAGATCCGCATGTTGACATGGCTGTGTCTTTCCCTTTGTCATCTAAACAGGTAGATATATTTTTGAAACCAAATTGTATATAGTTTGGTGTAAGTTATATAACCTTTACTATCTAAATTTAGCTAAACAATTATTCAGATTTGGATAAATCTGAATACATTTTCATCTATTTATGGGTTAGCTGTACTATGAATTGGTTGCTTTGCATCAACTATTAATTATTTATAGCTATAATAAAATTTGATTATTAAATGTATAACTTGGTTATTTCAAACTTGGATAGTTTAAATGTTTGGATAATTTGAATAAACTGGTATTCCCCATGAAAAACATATTAACCCTGTTTAGACTGTTGATCTAATTTTAGGTCATGCACAATTGACGGTGTTATTTTCTAGTAGGAAATTCTTTAACGCATCTGACAGTGTTTACAGGGAATATCATATAAGGGAAATTTTTTATTCCCTCAATAGTGTGTAGGTAGCATTGATGGTTTGGGAATTATTTGTTTTGAATGGAAATTTGTCTAGCTTGTGTGTAAGTCAACATACATGCATGTTCTTTAGTTTGTGTTGAAGCTATTACATTTCTATAACAGAATTTGCCCTTGAAAAGGGAAGACGAATCCATTTAGCTGTTCAGGAGGGGGTTTACCATCACAGAGGCAAAAAATTTGTCAGTTTGCAGGGTTGTAGAGGATGTGTAACGACTTCCTTCTAACCACACCTACAGAATTTTTCAAAACACGTGGTTGTAGGGAAAAAAAAATTTTCAAAACACTATTAGATGCGTTAAAAAATTCCCTACTAGAAAAGAACAATATTTACCAGTTTCCGACTTGAACATAACTAGCTGGAGCACATTTCGTCGCCTCCCCCACCATTAATTGTGCATGGCCTAAAATTAGATCAACAGTTTGAACAGGGTTAATGTACTATACCTTAATCATAAACTTATACCGAGAGAAAAAAGTACGTAACTTAATTGGGTAGAGAGAGCATCAAAATAAAACTTCAGTTTGCAAACAAAGAACGGTTTCGAGAGACAAACGTACATAAGAAATACGAAATAACCTAAAATACTGGGTAAATAAAATACATTAAACAATTAAATCGTTTCTGAAGCCCTGGAGCTTGTCAGCGTAAACGAGTATGTGTGTAGTGAGCAGGTGGAGGAGTAAGTGTTGAGATGAAGGTACGCATTGTACAGTGCAGGCGCTGCTTTTGACTTGCACACAGAATCAGTGTTACTCTGTCCGTTAGAAAAGAAGCTAGTTCTTTCTTTTTCTCAGTGCCTGATCGTTAATCAGTAACCATGATTAGTTACAGTAGAGATGATAGTGATGAGATGTCATCAGCAAGTAATTGGTGGCTATCAAGTATTTCTAGTTATCACAGATTCAGTGCGTATGTGATAAATTAAAGTGATACAAGATCATATAAATTAATAATATAAAGTAAATATCATCTTTTTATGGAGCTTAAATGTACCCAGATAAATTTCATGAGTATTTGAGAATGACTTCTGAAACATTTCCTTATTTAGTTGATAAAATTACACCATACTTTGAAAAACGTTAAAACATATTGCAACCTACAATGTCAATCCAATCAGTGTTAACACTTTGAAGCCTGAGCTATAAGAACGTGGTATGTCAGTACCGTGGGGTTTTTAGAGTAAACTTCAAAAAATTCTAAAATATTTCATTTTTATCATATCTTAATGATTTTTGCATCAAATTGACTAAAAATCAGAACGTTTATTACTATTTATTTACATTGAAATTATTATACTTTCTGAATTATGAGAGTTATCTTATTATACATAAAAAATTATGAAAAAAGAAATTGTTACGTGCTACACACTACCTAGTTTTTGAGTTTTACAATCCTAAACACTACTGAAAAACAATTTATATAAATTCTACAGAAAGGCAATGAATTAAACTACACATTATGTTTGAGTACTAAAATTTAAAATATTTTACACATAATTAGCCTTTGTATGAAACACTCGGTAACACACTGGTAAGCACAATGCAACATTACAGTCAGGGCAGTACCAGGTTGTTTCTTTCCTTCCAGCCTTTCCAGTTGCTGCTTTGCTATTTTCAGAACAAACTTTATAGCAAAATACAGAAAACATAAAATGAAAAAGAAATTATAAATATTACTGTCAAATAAACGCACAAACAAAGTGATCTGGAATACAAAACAGTAAGACATATACAACCGGACAAAAACTATTACTGACAAAATACGAAAGGGGAACAATTATTACTAAGTAGAAATAACTATATTATTTACAAATATAGATAAATAAATATATTATTAAATTCAGAATAACTACAAACCTCATATAACTACGAAAAAATCACGACAAAGTACACATGTAGGCCTACATCAACAAAAACATAACCTCAAACACGGCTCAATGTTGTCTACGTAGTTCACAAAATATTCGGTAGACTTCACTGCAAGCATAGGAAATTAAACTAAATAATTTATATAGAATGAATCTGTGCAATCGAAGCCGATATAACCTCGTCTGAATCTTACTACAGAATTTAATGTGGTGGCCTGAAGTATACTTGGGCTTCGGACAACCGTGATTTATACGCTTACCTCGAGCTATACTCGGGCTTAGGCTTCAAAGTGTTAAAGGACAACTCGTAGTTGCTGTATAATTAAATGTGCTATAAATTTAAAAAAAAAAAATTGGAAAAATGTTGGTAGAATTGTTACCCGTAGTAAATAATAATTTGACACCGGATGTCCTATTAAATTGAAATAAAACATTCCATAAATTGTGTTAAGAAAATAAAATTGAAAGTCATCTTGCTAGACCTCCTTGTGTAAGTGGCGAGCTACACCTCTACTGCTGTGTGCTTACTATATGCACACCCGTAATGCAAAATGGCATTGATTTACCTCACCATTAAGGCTATGTACACCTACATCCCCATGTCCAACTCCAATTCTCATTTTAAATGGGTTTGAGACCTAACCTATAAATTTAGCGTTGGAGGATGTATCCGCGATTGTTTTCTTTTTGATTTTTTTTTAGTGGTGTCATCCGATACAAATTCTTCAAGAACTTTCATCTACTTGTGATCTATTCAGTTGCTAGCCTTTTTTGAATGTTATATTAACAGACTTAATATTATATAATATGGAAAAACCACCATATACACTAGATGACTCTCACCTGTTTAAAAAAAAGTCAGTAACTCCTTTCAGATCTCATGTATTCATCATTGATATAATATAAATACATCAGTGCAAGCAAACTTTGGCACCATGTCTTAATGAAAGTGTATACGATATCCAAAAGGACCTATTGACTTTTTTAAACAGTTTAGAGTCATCTATTGTGTGTTTAATGGTTTTTTTTCTGTATTATATAATACTAAACAATACTCAGGAAAATGTTTAACAAAATCATAACAGACTTTAATATTTAGCAGGCCTATTTTATTAGGTTTTGTTCACTTATGTACGAAGTGGTTAAATAAAAACTGTAATTTTTTTTCTATACATTTATTAAATAATATACACAAAACTTTCCTTCAACATTTCTCAATGTTGTCTCCTATGTGATCTACACACTTTTGCCATCGATTTGGAAGCTTCAGTATTCTTTGTTCATAAAAAGTTTGAGGGCGAGTTGTCAGCCAATTGCGCATGTGTTCCTCAACTTCTTTATTGCTTTTGTATAGTTTTCCTCCTAGTGATTCCTTCAAGTGCGTGAACAAAAAATAGTCAGGAGGACAAGTCTGGATTGTAAGGAGGGTGTTCAAGGGTTTCTCAGTCCATTTCTTCCAATTTATCCCTTGTCAAGTACGCGGTGTGAGGTCTGGCGTTTTTATGAAGAAGAATGGCATCTCTATGGGCATACCTTATATTTTGTTTCGGTGGGCGTTTTCGCTGACTGTAACAACTAGCAATTGTATTTTGCATTCACTGTTCGTTGTTCATGAAGTAAATCAATGAGTAAAACTCTCCTTGAGTCAAAAAAAATCATTGCAAGAACTTTTCCGGCTAAGAGATTAGTTTTGACCTTCACTAGGCAGCCTTCATCCTTCCTTCGCCGCTCCTTAAACGCCATTTTTGATTCGGCAGTGTAATGGTGGACCCATATCTCATCACATGTAATGGTGTGCCTCAAAAAATCCTCCCCTTCTTGTCGAAATCAATTCAGAAGTCTTTAAGTGTTCTCTGACCTGACCTGTTTTTGATTTCCAGTTAACAACCTCGGAACCCATTGTGCACTAATTTTTATGAAACCAAGATGATCAGTGATAAGGGATTGAACACTCCCATTACTGATACACACGTTTGACGGGATTTCTTCAACAGTTAACCATCAATCACGTTCAATAAGCTCTTGAACGGCACGGATGTTGCCATCTGTAAGAGTTGACCTTGGGCTTCGGTCTTGACTTTCGTTTTCAACACGTTCTTGCCCACCCTTATACACTCAATTTTGAAACAGTGTAGTGTCCCCAAACTTTGTCTTAAACGAGTAAAAATTTTTGTCAATTTAAAAAGCAGCACTGTCAGATTTCTCTGTCTTATTTTTAGCTATAGAATGAGATCCCAAGAGATTGCCGTATAGTTTTGAATCACCCTATGCAGGGTGATTCACGAAGATATGCAAAAACTTTAGGAGCTCATTGTATGTGTAAAAATAATGAAAAAAGTTTATCTAAACATGGGTCCGGAAATGCTTCGTTTTCGAGTTACGGCTAGCAAAAGTTTCGCCCGGATTTCAGCTCACCAGGTGAAATGATGTCTTCCTGGAATTCTGGTAAGGTAGATTAAGGGGCAAATTCAATCATTTCTTATGGTTTTTGATCTGATAAATTGAATAAAACTTGTCCCAGAACTGTAAGTTAAATAGTTTTTAAGTAAACCAGTGTCAAATGCAAAAAATGGAGTGAAAAACACATTTTTTCATCTTTGGGCAAGAATAACTTTGTTATTTCACCAAGAAACAGTTAAAATTTTTGAATAAAACATGTAGAAAATTTTATTCTGAACAAACCGGTGTAAATTAAGTACATAGAAAGCGAATAGATGTTTAATTAAATGAGTTTTTATTCATAAGAGTACAAAGTAAAATTAACCGGAAAAACTAAGATGAAAAAATGTGTTTTTTTTCACTCCATTTTTTTGCATTTGACACTGGTTTTCTCAAAAACTATTTAACTTACAGTTCTGGGACCTGTTTTATTCAATTTATCAGATCAAAAACCATAAGAAATGATTGAATTCACCCCTTAATCTACCTTACCAGAATTTCAGGAAGACCTCATTTCACCTTGTGAGCTGAAATCCAGGCGAAACTTTCGCTAGCCGTAACTCAGGAACGAAGCATTTCCGGACTTATGTCTATATAAACTTTTTTCATTATTTTTACATGTACAATGGGCTCTCCAAGTTTCTGCATATCTTCGTGAATCAACCTGTATATTCCCTGTAGTACTGCCCTATAATGGGTTAACGTATGTGCACAGTTCCTTTAATGAAGTTCAATCTTAAAAATTTTTTTTTGTGTATCAGATGTTATTTTACTTAATTGTTGTTAATAATTGTGTTGTAATCTTATTGTCAGGCTACCAGTGCTCTGAATGGAATAGAACAGGCACCACTTCAACTCCATTCATCTTACAATTCAGTCAAATGTGTAATGGGATCGAATTCGGAAACAAAAAGTGAGTTATTATATTTTTTTTTGTATATTCATGTAATTTACTAGTCTCAGTATTTTGTTTATTTGTTAAAATTTGTTTATACAGGAAGTTATCAATATTTCTGTTAATTTTCTTTGTTAGGATTTTTTTTAAATTTATATATTATCTTGATGTCTACAGTTATGTTATGTTTTTTTTTTATTGTATCGATGTAAGAAATTGTGGATAAGTAAATTCGTTTGTCAAACGCTACATATATTTTAAACACAATGTTAAATTTCTGTAATGATTTAACGCCATGTACATCTGAACGAGCCAGCTGTATTAATTCCTTCTTTTAATTTGTGCAAGTGTTTTGAAATAGCTTTAATGCTATATGTAATGGGGAAGAGATGACATCTTATAGATGGATATTTAGGTTATATTTGAACTTCCTTGTACCATGCTTTTTATCTAGTTTAGTTAAAATAGTTGCTATTAAATCTTACGATTGAAGGTGTAAGGTTTATTTAGTAATATGTATATTTGGGATCATTGACTTACCCTTATTGAATACCATGAACTGGTTTTCATGGTATTATATAATATAGACCTTGCTTCTTTTATAACAACGAGTGTTCTATTAAGGACGCAACCCTGATTATAAGAAGATGGAAGTAATACATCAGTAAATTTTCTTTCCCCCAATCGGTATGTTGGCAACAGTATACTAACAAGGCCAACTACCTAAGACAGTTAAAATGTTCTAGTCAAGTATTAGTGTGGTGACAGCAGTCGTTTCGTTATATTGTGTCAGCAATGGTTTTTTCCAAGGAAGAACTGGGTGTTTTATTAAGAACGCAACCCTATGTTAAAAGCCACAATCTACACACATTTTTATTTTCCGTACTTTACAAATTATTAATTAATCTAAATTATTATTTTACAAATGAATAGCAAATTGCAATGAAAACATTGTATTACTTCTATCTTCTTATAATCAGGGTTGCATCCTTAATATAACACCCGGTTCTTCCTCAGAAAAACCCATTGCTGACACAATATAACGAAACGACTACTGTCACCACACTAATGCTTGACTGGAACATTTTAACTGTCTTAGGTAGTTGGCCTTGAGTACACTGTTGCCAACATACCGATTGGGGGACAGAAAATTTACCGATGTATTACTTCTATCTTCTTATTATCAGGGTTGCGTCCTTAATAAAACACCCGGTATTAAAAGTTGGTTTGCTGTATTTGAAGGGGGTTTCCATCATCTGATTAATTACATATATTAATGAAAATGATAATAAATTAATTGTATTGGGTTTCTTTTTACATAAAACTTTGGTGTCTGTATTGGTAGATTTTTTTGTTTTTAAAAATTAAAATATTGTGTTTACAAGTTTTATTTGTTGTGCGTTACTGGCATTGATTGTTCATTCATAGGAGTAATGCTTGAAGTATTGCCAATATGAGGTAACAGTTCTAGGAAATGTCCTTCACCATATTATTTTCCATTTTGCATAGCAGTTTTTAACATTCTAAAATATGATTTTGTTCCTCTTTGGCAAGCAATGTTCTATTTATGTTAAAGGTAGAAAATGAAAAATTATGTTCTTTTTTTGTTCCACGTATAGATTTTGTAAAGAATAACTTTTGGCCTTTATTTATTCTTCTTTCACTGGCTTGCTTCTTCTGTTCTTTTGTACATCATCCTTTGATTTTCTTTATTTAATTTTTTTTCTGAAAAATAAGGAACTGAAAGAACTCCTTCATCTCCATTACGTTATCAATCAAATAACATTACTGCATAATTTGGTTAAAAAATTATTCATGTAAGTTTGAAAGAGCTTTAAAATGATTGAAAAGATTTGTTTTAGAAAAAACCTGAAAATTATTTAGAACATATATGAAAATTTAAGGAGCTTTCACTGGCTTGTTTTGTCTGTTCTTTTGTAGTGTACAAAAGAAAAGGATAATATATCCTTTGATATTCCTTTTTAATTTTTTTCATGAAAATTCCTTGAATTCCATTTTTTTATGATCTTCAAAAGAACTCTCAAGAGTCCTTACGTAGTCTTTATGTGGGAGGTAAATTCTCTTCACCACGCAGTCTGTATACTGGATCACCACTAAAGTTACCCGTATTACATGTAGGTGTTTCCTAAGGTGACAGTATCCCATAAACAGGTCCTCAGCCATCTAGCTGCTTCCTGCTCAGACTAAGTATTTTGTGAGTATGAATACAGGTTATGATCCCATTATTCACTGGCTTTGTCTCAGTTGCTTGTTTGTTTCCACTGAATTGTGTTGTGTTACTTGATTAATTATTTAAGAATGATAAAATGGTCCTTTCAGTCCCTTAATTTTCTGTGTTCATGAAAAAAATTTAAAAAAATGTCAAGGGATGATCTACAAAAGAATTCTCAGAAGAGAGCTTACCACGTCTTCCTGTGGAAGATTGAGTAACACATCATTTTATGCTTTGATTTTGAAAATAATGTGAGAGGTAAATACTCTTCACCACACGGTATGTACAAGATGTTGCTATTAAATAACGAGACTGATGTTGTAAAAAATTTAACATAATTTTATACATAATCACTTATTGTGACCTTCAATATACACTCCTTCTCTATCCCTACAACGCTCCATGTAAATTTTCCATTGTTGGAAACAGTGCTGGAAGTCATCTTCTGTCAGCTCCTTCAGAACAGGTGCCGCTTTCTCTTTTACAGCTTCCACAGACTCAAAAGTTGTCCCTTTTAATGCAGATTTCACCTTAGGGAACAGATAGAAGTCACATGGTGCAAGATCTGGTGAATAAGGTGGATGTTCTAACACTGAGATGCTGTACTTGACTAGGAACCTCTTGACAGATAACAAGGAATGAGATGGTGCATTGTCTTGGTGGAGAACCCATGATTTGTCGTTCCACATTTCGGGGCGGTTTTTCCTTATTCTTTGACATAGTTTAGAAAGTACCTCAAGGTAGTAATATTTATTAATTGTTTGACCTTCAGGAACCCAGTGAAGGTACACAATCCCATGGATATAAAAAAAACAATCATCATTGCTTTAAATTTTGACTTACTCATTCGAGCTTTTTTGGCTCTCAGTGAAGTTTGGCTCTTCTAGTGCATGGATTGGTGCTTCGTTTCCAGATCATTCGTAAAAAACCACGTTTCATCACATGTTATTATCTTCTACCTGTTCCCTAAGGTGAAACCTGCATTAAAAGGAACAAGATTTGAGTCTGTGGAAGCTGTAAAAGAGAAAGCGGCACCTGTTCTGAAGGAGCTGACAGAAGATGACTTCCAGCACTGTTTCCAACAATGGAAAATTCGCATGTAGCATTGTAGGGATAGAGAAGGACTGTATATTGAAGGTGACAATAAGTGGTTATGTATAAAATAAAAATAAAGTTTTCTACAACGTCAGTCTCGTTATTTAATAGCCACACCTCGTATATGTACCAGATCACCTTTAAAGATCCTCATGTTACCTAGATGTTTCCTAAGGTGACCAAGTGTCCCGTTGATTGGTCCTCAGCCATCCATATCGCTTCTGCTCAGTCTAAGTACTTGGTGATTATGAGTACAGGTTATGGTGCCAATTATTCTTCTTCTGTCTCAATTGAGCTGTTGTACCTCAGGGTTCCATTCTAAATGTTACTGAATATTATACAGTATAATTAGGTGAAAGGCTTTTTTTTAATATCTCTGCCATTAGGATCGTATACCACACATTTATTTACGAAAATTTGAATAAAAGGTTTACAATTAAATTAGATACAATAATGGTACGTGATTCATTTGTGAAATATATTAGATAGTAAATAATTAATTGGTAATACTGATTGAATGAGTGTGAATCATTCTTAAGTTTCATGGCTTAGTTCAGTTTATCGATGTGCATTAGTTTAGTTTTATGTTTATTGGTTTATTTATCCACAGTTTTTTATATTGAATAACTGAATATAAGTTGTTGTTTTTTTCCAGTTATATCTTGAAATAAATAAAGCATGTTTTTATTTTTGTTTCTGTGTGTTGTCGATTTTTTTACTGAAAGGCGATAACATTACAGTACAGGTTTTTGTTTTTGAGATTCATATTAAAATCGTTTTCAGTGGCGGTTACGGGTGCGGCTGAGAGCACGACAATGCTCTATCCAGTCCAGCACGTCAGCTTCCTATCCATTCCCCCCCAGCAGATACCACCAGGCCTAGGTGAGCTTCACGCTGATTCAGTGCATGTACCGGTGTTGGAGTTCACATTTTTTTTGCTCTTAGCCTCATTTCATACGAATTAACTTTATTTTTAGATCATTTTAATAATACACATTTAACGCTAGCTTTAATTTTGTAATACACTGTTATCATTTTTAGTGTAGAATTGTTTTGTCGTTACAATTTATTTTTATTTTAGGTAGCTGAAATTTATGGTTTTTTTTCCTTTGAACGCATTAATAGTTTGCTTTACTTTGCTAAATTATATTATGATTTGGTTCAATTTTATATAATTATTAAAGCTTAGCAGCTAGAAACAGTTCACTTTTTTTTAATTAACTACAATATCTTATTAATAAAATTAATATCTGAAATTTCATCTGATATATTAATTTTTAATTCTTCTGTAAACTACTGTAAAGAAATTATAGTGATTGGGGCGTAGGACATTGTGATTTGTAGAAAACTGCAGCTAATATATATATATGTTTCTATTTCTATAAATGTAAAAACTGTCACTTGTTCACCAACTCTGATCTCCCTATCACCTAGACTGCTGAAATCGAGCAGATTTGTTTTTGAGGTTGAACAGATAAACTTAACCAATTTATATCATGTTTGTCTCTAACTTGTTGTTTTTCTCACCAGCATCTTAATTTATTGGCAGCTCCTACTCTGTTAAATTGTTCATTATCTTTATTTTCTTTAATGCTCTCTTTTGTTTCACCTTCTACTGGTCGTTATGACATAGCTTTATTAAACCTTCCCCTCTCATTGTGTCCTAGCCCATTAGCTTTCCTCCATTGAATGGTTGCCAACAAATTTCTTTTCTCTTTTTTTTTCTTAGGAGGTCTTACTGTAAAGTAAGACCTCCTGTATCCAAAATAAAGCAGGTTCAGCTCATTCTGGGTGACGGAAGTTTTGGATGTAAAAAAAGACCCTCATAAGACCGTTCAAGATTTCAAAATTGTACAGCCCATATAGTTGTTTAAATCATTTTATTACAATACAAACAAATTTCTTGTAAATAAAGGTTAAAATAAGTATATATACTATATATACTTAGCATATATATTGGCTATATACTTGGCTATATATTATATAGCCTGTTTATTTTCTTCAATAAAGTCTTGACATATTTTTTGCCGTTTTTTTCTTGTACAGCCCACTTGCGCGCATGTACAGGTTAAGAATGTGTAAAAATACTTTGAAACTTCCTCTTTCCATTGGTATGTGAATTGTTCATTTTGCATTTATACTTAAATAAATATAAATTTATTAAATTGGGTCCATCATTTATAATAACTCTGTATTATTGTATAGAGCTATGCGGTCTGTATCACCACTCAGCATACATTGTACTCTTACATATTTGCTTAGCAAATCCTTTGTATAGGAGGAGGTATGTCCTTGCTGTATGTCCATTATACCCTAACAGAAATACAAAGTAAAATAGCTCTTGGTTAATCTTAAAGCAATAAAGTTAACAATATATAAATTTACTAAAATAATAATTTATTGTGAAATGGTGTGTTAATGAAAAGTTTGGTTGGTATTAATAAAAATCTGGTGTGAAACACTCGCATAACTTTCTGTTGCCTATGCAAATAATGACCAATATAACCTAACATTAGAAATAAACAAAAAACTAACCTCAAAAAACATAACCTTATTTTAATCATGAGTGAAAGAAGCAAAATTAAAATCGACCTCCAGTTTGGCTAAAAATACGGAAAATCATTCTTTTACGCTAAACTAGGCTCTGTAGAGAAAAATGTTTTTAATATAAGATGTAGGTCTTTTAATTTCCTATAAATTTGATTATATATACTTTTGTCATAAAATGCATACTAACGCCGAAATCTTAAAAAAATCGATTTTTCACATGTTTTCGTGAGAAAAAACAGAAATTGCTAATTACCGCTAAACTAAGCGTTATACAAAAAAATGTTTGAAATAAAATTTGTAAGATTTTAAATTCTCTACAAATTTTATTATAGAAATTTTTGCGCTAAAATGCATATTAAAGCCATAATCTTAACAAAACATTTTTTTTGTGAAAAAAGCCTCACCAAGAATTTCAGCAAACATGGCGCCTACGCTATCTTATAGAGCATAAAAAATTTAGTTAACGAGGCGATTTTAAAAAAAATCGTAGGACCAGTTTTTGAGAAAATTGCAAAAAGTGAAAAATTACACGAATAAACTACTACGTACGGTTGACCGATTTTGATGAAAATGTTCGTGTCGGGTCCGGTAGTGTTATTTAACGTAAGTTTCAAGTTAGTACAATGTTCCGTTCTTGAGATATTCTGTTCACACACACAGACCAATCGCTAGAAACATGTTGTTTGGGTTCAGGGGGTCTGAAAACGTGTAGATCTAGTGAAAACTCGATTTCAAAAAATCAACATGAAAACAATACTTTCCTTCCTATATATTCATATAGACAAGAGAAAGTAAAAATCTGGTATGAAACACTCAAGACTTTCTCTCTTGCCAATGCAAATAATGAATAAAATAAGGTAACATTAGTAATAAAACTTAAGAAAAAAATAAAAAACATAACCTAATTTTAATCATGAGTGAATGATGCAAAAAGAAAACCAAACTTAATTTGGCCTAATAATAGTCTATGGAAAATCACTCTTTGAAGCTAAACTAGGCTCTGTAGAGAAAAATGCTTAAAATAAAAATTGTAGATCTTTTAATTTCCTATAAATTTGATTGTATACACTTTTGTCGTAAAATGCGTACTAAGGCTGAAATCTTAAAAAAATCAATTTATTTAAAGATTTTCACGGAAAAAACAGAATCACTAATTACCACTAAACTGAGTGCTACACAAAGAAATGTTTGAAATAAAAGTCGTAGATTTTTTAATTGTCTACAGCTTTAATTATTTACGCTTTTGCACTAAAATGCATATTAAGTTCGCAATCTTAAAAAACCATTATTTTCTATGAGAGCACAGCCTCCCCAAGAATTTCAGCAGACATGGCGCCTACCATATCTTGTAGAGCATAAAAATGTAGTAAATGACGCCACTTTTAAGAAAATCTATTCAGTTTTTTTTTTAAAATCATAAAAGTGAAAAACTACACAAATAAACTTACTACATGAATACTACTTCTGGTTGACCAATTTTGATGAAAATGTTTGTGTCTGGTCCTGTAGTGGGACCCAACTTAAGTTTCAAGTTTCAACTTTGTACGATGTTCTGTTCTTGAGATATTTTGTTTACACACCCGCACCAATTGCTAAGAACATTTTTTCTTGGGTTCAAGGAATCTGAAACATGTATTTTGGGTGAAAACTCTATTTCAAAAAACCGACATGAAAATAATACTTTCCTTCCTATATATATTCATATAGGCAAGAGAAAGTAAAAATAAATTCAATTCATTATGCAGTTTGCAATCATTTGTAATGCATAAAAATTTCAAACTTTTATTCAACATCTGTTGTGATCCCTTTAATCTGTACTCTCCATTTTCATTTCTATTTTCTTCTCGCGTTCTCTCTTTGCATTGTGAGATACATTCTGATCCTTTAGTGTTGTAATTCATAGTTTAAGTTAGCACATTTATTATTTGGTTGTTTCTTCTTCTTTTTGTCGAATATTGAGTTTTTCCTGAACATTATTATATCAGATGATATTTCAGATAATTATTACACCCAGTAAATATTTGTTTGGGTTTTAGGGTATAAATCTTCGCGTATAATTTAATAGATATATTTAGGGTTTTTAAAGCATTGATAAATGCAAGTATTATTGATCATTGTTATCGTATTTCATTTTTTTAAAAGTAAATTATTTGAAAAATAATAATGATTTATTCTTCTAACAACTGTCGTGTTTTGTGTTTATTCTTGATATTTATGTTGTTATTTATTAAATTATTTTTTCCATACTGTTGATGGTATAGGTAAATCGTAGATTTTTTTTTAATAATTTAGTATTGTTTTGAAGTAGAGTGTGTATATACACGTTTTTTTATTTTTTTAATCTGTAAAATTTAAGATAATACCATATGGATGCTGAACAGCCAGGTAATTTATTTAATACTATAGTACTACTTCGTCGATGCAGATATCTGGATTATCTAGTTTAATCTGGGATAGGAAAATAAAAAAAATTTATTCAAAAAATCATTTTATCCTATGTATAGTATTTGAACTACACTTCAATCTAGATACTGTACAGAACAGTCAGACGTTAAACCAAAAAAAAGAAAAGAAAATAGATACTGTACATTATATACTGTATATGTATAACCAATATGGTTACAATATCTATTGTATTGTTAAAGAATTAATGCCTTGAGCTAAAGATGACATGCGCGTTGATGGACAACATTATGTTTATTTCATATAATGAATTTATATAATAATTTCACCAACCTTCTTTTTAAACTGCGTCACCTTTATTTTTATTCTTACTTACACGAATTTCGGTGGATCCACCATCATCAGAGTAAATAAAAAAATTGAAACCAAAAAAAATTTTATCTCACTTATTTAAAATTTACAGAAGATGATACATCTTCAGTCATTTGTATAAAACTGTTTTATACAAATATAAAATTTTATTTATAAGTATAAATACTTATACTTACGTAAATACGTATACTTATTTTTTTTATAAGTAAGAATAAAAATAAAGGTGACGCAGTTTAAAAAGAAGGTTGGTGAAATTATTATATAAATTCATTATATGAAATAGAAATAATTTCAAACTGCAGGATGCATTATAAAGATTTATTTTTGGACAACATATGGTGTACTTGTGCTGGCAAAACAATCGTTTTATCAGGTTGCTTTTAAATGCCAAAAATAAAGCAAAGTAAAATGAATTATTCCTTTTTAAAGAAAAACTAAACAATTGTAAATATTAGTATACAAACATTGTAGTGTGTTTCTATCCAAAGAAGTGCAGGATGGTGCAAAAATCACTTGAAACCAAGTTAAAAAAAATGCTGTAAAACACTCAACACAACTTTCTCTTGCCAATGCAAATAATGAACAATATAACCTACATTAGTAATAACACATTAGAAATAAACTAAAAAACATAACCTAATTTTAATCATGAGTGAATAATGCAAAATTAAATTCAACCTTAGTTTTTGCTTAATAATACGGAAAATTACTTTTTGACGCTAAACTAGGCTCTGTAGAGAAAAATTCCTGAAATAAAAGTTGTAGAACTTTTAATTTCCTATATTCTTGTCTTAAAATTCATACTAAGGTCGAAATCTTATCTTGAGATATTGTGTTCACACACAAACACTCTGACCAATCGCTAAAAACTTATTGTTTTGGGTTCAGGTGGTCTGAAAACAATACTTTCCTTCCTATATATTCATATAGGCAAGTGAAAGAATTAATTACAAATAGGAAAATTTAGTACCTACCATAATTTAGTCCATAATGTTGATATTACAAAATTTTGTTCATTTTGCCTTATAAAGTACTTGGACATGCTTAAAAATTACATGATATTAAATACTCATGACGTGTGCTGAAAACATTCAAGCCATTTATTTCCAACATGATGGTGCTCAACCACATTATCCTATTATAGTTCACGATTGTTTAAATGAGGCGTTGGATAGAAGAGTGATTGGTCGATTGGTATATATTGACATGCCTCCACCTTCACCAGATATTACACCCATGGATTTTTTTATCTGGGATGTCATCAAGGACTCTGTTTATTCTAAAAATTCAAATACTACTGATGAACTGAAAGATTACATTTACGACACATTTCATAATTTGGTTAGTGATACAGATATTACAGTGTAAAACAGTGTTCCCAAAAGATATAAAAAATGTATTAATGAAAATGGAAAGCAATTTATATAGCTTTATAGCTTTTATTTGTTATCGGGAACTGTACATTATTGACAACTACCCAATCTGATCGCTACTTTGTTGTATTATTTGGCGTGAATTAATGACATGAGTTTGAACAGGGACCCGCCAGTAGAGTTTGTTCACGGATGGCTGTCAGCTGGTCACCATACAAAGTTGCTTGCCCAACCGGTGTTACTTAGCAAATAATAGCGACTTTCTACTATGAAAGCAATTTGAACATAAAAAATAAGTGTATATATTGTCTATAATGATGAAATAAATTCAGTTCTTTTTTAAACCAGTGTTTTTTTGCGCCACCCTATACACAAGCAGTAAGTTTTCCTGTTGTATCTTGTTTATATTGATCCCTATTGTTTCTGGTGTCTGGACGAACGAGGTAGTACTTTGTTAGTGCTTTGTATCGGATTGGTCTTCTTTAACAGTAGTTTAAGTGGTTGATTAAATTAGAATTACTTGTAAAAATACTTCTCTATGTAATGCATTATTTTTGTTCTTCATAAACTTGGGCAACCACCTACAGGTAATTTATATCCCTTGAAGAATATCAGGACTTTTGGATACCAGCGAATTATTCTGAAAACTTATTTATAAGAAATAACAGATTTTTTTTTTAGTCTCAGAAGTTACTAAAATTGTAAGCCAACTTTTTTAAGAGCTACGTGATCTACAGCTGTAAATCTCTAATTATAAAACTAAACTGCATATTAAAATTTATATTAGCCTCTTAGTTCCATAAAACTTTGGTATTTTAAGATAAAAACCATTACCTAGTCATAATTATGAAATATTTGTAATTTATCATTTCCTTATTTACATATTTAAGGTCATTATTAGTCTTTTGACAGAACAGGATTTTCAGTCCCTGGTACAACTAGATATGAGCACTGAATGGTACTGATATAAAAGTACATAACACCAATTTAGAAATACCAACTGAGTGACAAATATGTTATTCATGCTGTAGTTAGTTCTGTCAGTACTAATAATAACCAGGTGAGTCATATGAGTCTGATTCTTTGTGTCTGATACAAACGAATACTAGGAACACAAATACTATTGGTACAGGAATTCCTACATTATTAGGCCTTCCACTTACTGTCATATTCGTTTTAACTTCTCTGTTCACTCTCAACATCTTTTTAGCAGGTTGTCCAGAAGGGTGTTTCAAAATTCATTATTATCTGCTAGCTAGAAAATTATCATATAAAGTAATATATTTTATCAAATATCTATACAGGTATTTTCAATAGCCGTATTATATTGATAATTGAAATGTATATTCTTCAAAACTACCAGAAATACGGTGAAACAGCAAACACTTACAAATCATAACACTTTTTGCATAAAATACACCTCTTCAAAAAATTTTTTATTCTTTACTTTGTTAACATTTAAAAATTTAAAACTTCCTACTTCCACCATGGCAGATAAGGAATAAAAACCGTTCCTTGTCTGCCAAGTTGGAAGTAGGAAGTTTTAAATTTTTAAATGTTAAAGAATTAAAGAATAAGAAAAATTTACTGAATAAGTGTATTTTATGCACGGAAGCGCTATAATTAGTAAGTGTTTACTGTTTTACCATATTATTGGTGGTTTTAAAGAATGTATATTATAATTTCAAAAAAAAATATCAGGGTAAAATTGTAGCACTAAGAATAGGGTGTTTCAAATACAGTGCAACTCAGTTTTAGACAACATGAATGTAGTACAAAAATATCAAATTAATAGAACATTCTCATTCATATAAATCCATGATACTAAGACTACAGATAGTATATTCTGGGAACCTATAACTTGTCCCCTCTGCACATGATGTCACTGCATGACAAAACTCTTTGACAATCAGAACCGTAAATGATGTAGATAGCTCGGAACTTAATCATACGTGCTTCTATCTTTGTGCAGGATAAGAAATCGCCAGTAAGTGAAAAAAAGTAAAGAAAGTAAAGTGAACAAAATTATTTTATGAAAAATAGGGCTAATCAAATACAATTTTAACTTGTTTAAACCACTCATTTAAATAAACTATTTTTGTTAATAGTGCAAGTTTATTACGGACTAAAATGTAAAAAAAATCAATTCATCTGACCTCCTTGTTGGTAAATACTTATTTTTACAATATCGATTCAAAAACGTACACAAAAACCGCAAAATAGTGATTTAACTTGTATTTATAGGTCGTTAAATGTTTTTTTAAAATGGTTATTATACTCCAAGAGATATTAAGAGAGTAATTAATCAAGAAGTAGACGTACCAACAACAATATATATTAAGCAATGCATACTATAAACAAAAAAAATTGTAGACTAAAATTCAATTCTTTGTTTTGTATAATGGTTTGAGTAAAATGGATGTGCCGTACGGTCGTTATATGTAAACATTACTAGAGTTGTCTTGCGACTACGTCATCAGATTTTATATGCGCAACATCCTCTCTGTAGTCTTAGTGTCATGGAGTAAATCTAATATTGCAATAAATGATGGATTTAGTTGTGATAAACCACACCAAATACTAATTTTGCATGCATGTAATGGTCATTTGTGAAACACATGAGGATTTTCAGTGCCCCATATTCGACAGTTTTTGACTGTTAACCATCCGTCTGTTAGCCATCCTAGTGACTGTGCACAACTGGCTTCTACGCTGGGGTTCCGGGTTCGATTCCCAGTGAGGTCTCACTCATTTTTTCATCACTTATTTTCATATATCATCATTCTTCACCATTTGCACCAGCAGAAATTGCGAAACAATCAAAGGTAAAACCAAAAATAAAAAACCAAATAAAACCATGCCTCATCACTAAAATAGACTTGATCTAACACCTCAATACTGTTTTTATCAACAAGAGAACGAAACCAACAACAATACAGTAAATGTTTTCCATGGTTTCCCTTGCAGTTCATGTACTGCAACAATACGTTATGAATGCAAATGTAATTTTTTAGTAGTTTTGAAAGCAGTAGATAGTGAAATCTTAAACCTGTGAAGATAACTTTCTAAATGGTTTTCTTGAAGAACGAGTCAAACGTCCTTTTACATCCTCCAAAACTTCCACAGTTATCCCTGGTGGTCGACTAGTCCTTTTTCAATCTTCTACACTCCCAGTCTCAGAACTGATTTAGCAAATTCAAGATTATCAGCTTATTCAGAACAGTAGAATTAGAAAATGTTAACTGAAACTCGTCTTACTCTTTTATAAGATTTATAAGCGAAATAAGTCTCAAGAGTAAAAATACATTCATCTCTGGAAAACGATATGGTCAACACAATAGAAACAAGTGGATACTGGAATAACACTGTGGCACAAGAATTACATTTTAATTCTTACTAGCTCTTAACCGGAATACTGTGTTGCTAACTGACATGTAAAGAGACATGAAATTTACCTATGCATTACCTATGTTCTTAATGTTCCGATGGTGTCCTTTTTGAAACACCCATTACCTAATGTATTGACATACATTTGTTATTTTAAACCAGAAACCAGATAATGATTACCAATAATAATTGGTACTGTAATTTGTTTATTCGTTAATAAATACATGAAACAGACCTACAAAATGAAATTTAACCCTTAATGCTCCGGCTGTTCCATACTGTTCTGCTTCTAATACACGGCGGCCATATTACATTCCTTTCCCATGATGTCACTCACACATTCACATAGTTAGAATTTACTTGTAAAAAAAACCATTTGTAAAGCATAATTTTATCTACACATACATACATACATACATTTTATATTTAACGATTCTGTAGGTTGCAGGAGAAAAACAGGAGGGTGACTTGTTTGGGAACACTGCAGGTAGCATTTTGTCATGCGCCACTCCCTTCCTCTCTTTGCTATAACGTACATTAGACCCAACCGTTTGTAACCTATACAAATTTCAATAGAAAAACGTCACAGCTTTCACATAAACTAAGAAACGTCTTGGTGACGTATGGTGACTTACATACAGATGGCCTGCGTGCGATATCTGTGTAAAAAATTTTTTTTTAACATACTAGCCTACCCTTCACACTAAAACGATAATAAAATGTTTCCTTTTCAACATATTCTATTTCTGTGAATGGTATTTGTTGCATTGAAGAATTCTCTACACAATAAATGCAATAATGATTGGTTTCAGACGTGTATTGACCTCACTGCAACAAGTTTTATTGCGTATTGCACTGCCCATTTCTACAGCCACTGAAAAGTGGCTTCGCGTAGCACATGGGTTAACACTGCGTGATGAACTTGAAAAACTTATGTCAGATTGTTGGTCAGTTTTGCTGATATTAAAAAATTTAATCGGAAAATTTGATACATTGTGAAAAAATTGTTTTGTCTGCTACTCTGCCTGGCCAGTTCATTAACTTCATCTGTTTTAGTCATGGGACGGCACAGTAAAATAGGTGAGCTAGCACACCCCGCTTCATACACTTGAGTAAACGACACAGAGTGTGCCGTACAATTGAACAATGAGACGGGGTGAACTGTGGGAGTAAGCTAGTAGATTCTAATACATATAGCACTGAGCTGAGCTATGTGAATAAACAGACAGTGAGTCGAGCCGAGGGTGACTTTTGCTCACTCCTTTGCAAACAGCACGTTGTTTTTGTGCGTGCATCAACCTGAACTTTCATGCATCCCTTTCCACAAACAAATTTTTGTCATGTGTCTATCTTTGTTTCGTACGCACGTAGTAAAATTGTTACAGTACAGTACAATGGTATTTTACAACCACTTGTCTCAGGGTTGTTGTAGTGTAGTATGAAAGAATAATGACCCCCTCTCCGCACCCATCTCCTGCACCCTCACAAACATAGGCAGAGTTTGATACGATATGTATACTTTCCATGCAGCGTTTAGGTAGCCCTTGCTATGATGCGACTAAGAGAAAAGTGGTTTAGTCGTGGAGGGGATTTACAAGTCAGCTCTGTGCGGAGAGCGTGCTGCGTGGGGAGAAACTCTCGGTGTACTGGTGTGCTGGTCGTTCAAAATAAAAGAGGTTGTAGTTCACCGCTCAGTTAAAAGAGCTAGCTCTTTTGTGCAACTCACTCATGAGCATCACATCACTAATCTGTTTGACCGCCACATGTCTTGATAAAATTATGTTTTTGGTTGTAGTAGTCTGAAAGGTACGAATAATCTTCTGGCCGGCCCATAGTGGTCAGCACAACCGGCTTTTATGCTAGGGTCCCTGATTCAATTCCTGATTATATCTGACATTTTTTCATCTGTGTATCACTTCATGTCATTATCTATGCACAAGCTAAGGCTTATAAGCTAACAGTCGGACGTTAAACCAAAAAAAAAAAAAAAAAAATTATCTAGGCATCACAAAAAAATTTAACCAATGGTATTGGTTCTAGGCTTTGGTTACTACAAGTGGTGGAAAACAAGTCACAACTATATTGACACTCTGTTTCGATCTATCTTTGTCTTTCACTCAAAAACGATATCCGTCAATGCCATCCACAATTCTGTCGAGTCTTTTTGGAAAATTTTGTTTACGTTAGTCAATTTTTTCATATATCGTAAAAAAATTTGAAATAATATAATATTTACTATGCAAATTAATTGGAACAAAGAAACAACTATGTTTTTATTTATTAAATGCCTTGATATAACACTGATAAATACCTTTATTATTGCAAAGTATGTACTTATTTTGCAGAAATTACCGCTTGGTAACGTTTTGGCATTAACTGTTCTAGAAAAGTGCACATTTTGACTTCAACATGGAATGACACTTATGTAGCATTAGTTATCATGCGCTGTTTTGTTGTATAATCCATGTTACCTAAACATCTCTTCAATATATTCCACATGTTCTTAATGGAATTTAATTCTAGTAAATTTCCAGGCCAATCAAGCACATTAATCTAATTTTTAACGTGAAAGTATTGACCAATTTTAAATTACGACAAGGAGCCAAGTCATGTTGAAATGTCCTTCGGAAAGTTTTCATGAATGAAAAAATTTTACGTTTCAATATTTCTATGTACTTGGTGGGATTCATCATATCTTGGAACAGGAATTAAGCTGCCAGGGCTATTTGTCGGGAAAAACCCCAAAACATCTATTTAAGAGGGTGTTTTTCAGTTAAAATAATTTTTTTTACAGATAAAAGTAGCATGTCCTAATTAATTTGCGCAGTATAGTATATACTATATTAACTTACATTTGGCAACCCTGGTTTGTAATGAGCAGATAATTAAACAATAATATAAAGAAGAGTGTTTACGTTCATTACGTCATTCGTTAATTATGTTTTGTCTAACCTCTCTATTGTACAATGTTAAAAATTGATTTATGTATTTAATTCGTACTGTAAAGCAGTCTATACATATTTTTTTGCCTAGGTCACTCACTCTTTTGTTAAATTATTTTAGTGACTCCACCATGGATTGTGCATGGAATCTTAGTAACTTAACTTATAACTCATACAGAATGTGCCACGTAGTATATTTAATACCTGTTCCTAATATTCGTTTGTACCTGTTCAAAAGTAACAGCCTCTAATGACTTTCCCCATCAATATTATTTAAAAAAATATTAAATCACCATTTTCCATTCAATTAGAAAGTTCAATCCGCCTATACTTTCTAAACAATTGCCGAGGAAATTTGTTATTTTTAACAAGATATTAAAAAAGTTAGTCAATTTTTTATTAGCGTGTTTTTTGTTTGTTTTTTTTCAAAATGGTGTTTACTTAATACGTAAAAATCATTGTCAAAATTTTTATTTATTTATATAGTAACTGCCTTCGTAGTGTAGTGGTTAGCGAGCTATCCTACAACACAGAGGTCCCAGATTCAATTTCCGGCTAGAGTCTGGAAATTTTCACAAGACCCGCTGTTCCAGTTACATTACCCACCATAGTTGCAAATAACCAAGCTGTTGATGCGACTTTTAATAAACTTAAAAAAAATCCATAACATTTTAATAAATCAATCAGGTTTCCTTTTACTCTTATAATACAGTCCAGATTTTAGAGATACATAAGTAGATAACTTAGTTTGTAGGAAGTAATTTAGTATATTCTTCAGCTTGTTTGGTCAGGAATTCATAAAAGCTGATTAAGAGGAGATTTGTCTTTAATTGGTTTCCGATGATAATAACTGCCATGGTTTTTCATTTATAAAGAAATATTATTTGTTGCCATTGTTAGTTACAGGGGTAAAAAAACTTCTGTTTCGTATTATATGGTCAGCCAATTAAATGACTGAATCATTTAAGAACAGAAGAAGTAGAGGTGTAATAGACACTAATCAGAGTTATCTCCTCTGGAAGTAATGAATTTCATCATACAGCCAGACCCTGTGGTGAATTAAGTGAAGGTGTCATTTGCAGAGAGGAAAATATGTGCTTTTCAGAGAGCCTGGCATGCTGATAAGCATACTTTTCAACTCTGTGAGGAATGCTATGTTAAACCACCTCACTTTTTGTTTTACTTGGTAAAACCTCTATAGAGTTTCAGACCAGCCTTTCGGCTGATGATTTAAACAATGTAACGACAACAAAGAAATATTGTTTTTTTTTATTGTTGTTCAGGAGAAAGTTTCTTACAGTTGATCTATTGAACTTTAAATCAATGTCAAAGAAGAACCAGGAATTTATTTTCAGTATTGAAATATACATTTTTTACCTGAGTGACTTAAAATTACCATTATTTTGGCAAAGTAAAATTATTTTAAAGATATAAAATAGATTAACTGAATGATTAATTTATACCCAGATTTACAATCGAGATACAAATTTTTCCACAGATGTATTTCGATAGAAATAAAATGAGTTAAAGAAACAGGTATCTTGATGTAACTCTTATTGTAGTTCATGGTTAATAAAAATGAACCTGAATCGCTGTAAAATTTTTGAAAAGTTATGTTAAGGATTAACATGATTTTTAAAAAAAAATTAATTTGGGGGAACCTATCAAATCTATTATATGTATATAAACTTTTTTATAATGCTTGTTTTTATTATTTTATGAGTTTACTTTTGATTTCATTTTTATTTGATGCATTTACTTCATTATTACAGTACTTTTTCGGTAGAGAATATTTTTCAAAAAAATTTGGTGTCGATAAATAGAAATAAACATAAACATTTATTGATGTAATTTCTATAAATTATTTTTTATTTAATTTATAATTTTATGTATATTTATGGCTGTAATTTAAATAATCTTAGTATGGATGTCAGGTAGGATGTTTATAAAAAAATAAAATATCTTGTACAGTTTTTATTCATTTTTTTTTGCATTTGTGCTATGCTTTTTGTTATGGTGAATAACTTAATTCTGTTATTAATAACTTTGAACTAGGTGCTTTATGTTGGGGTTTATTTTGCTTGCAATTAACCTGTAATATGTAATAAATGGCAATAACTTCTTTTTATTAAATTTTGTTGTTTATGTTTATGCTTGCAGCTTTTAATATCTGATTGCATAAAGATTGAGGTTTTTTTTACTGATAAGATTTGATTATAATATTTTTGTAAATGATTTTGTTAGTGTTCTGAAAAATTAAATTGAACTACAAAAAACGTTTTTCTTTTCAGCTTTACTGTCGTTTCTTCTGTATTCTTTCTTTTTAAGTTATATAACAAAATAAAAAAATGAAATTTATATATTTGATTTTTCTGAGATTTATATTGTCTGTAGTCCGGAATAGATGAATACCAGTTTAAGGATTAGATCTTAATTTGTGCGTCAATATCACAAACTGTTTGGTGAATACAATTTATTCAAGTTCTTTATCGTAAAGAATTATTAAATTCAAAAAATTTAATAGTCATGAAATCTGCATTCATCTATTTTGGACAGTAATACAATTACTTCATGGGATTGGTTCATATACTTGTTACTTTGGTATGATAGTTAAAATGCATGAATGATTAAGATTAACAATTAAAAATATATATTCACCAGTTGTTACATGAACACTTAATATTAAAATATCATAAAACTTTTAACAATTTTTTTTAATTGGACATTTATATTATCTATTCCATTTATCTTTGAAACAGATGTAAACAAATGCTCTGAAAATATTTAGCATGTGCCATCCCGACCACAAGAACCAGTTTGCATCTAATTTATATTAAATATACTTGTAAAACAGGACATTGTGTAAGGAAGAATAAAGCTCTGTAGTGTCCACAAGAGGCTTTAAATTAAATTATTGTATTAAGAGGCAGACGTAAGACATAACTGTTGATAGTTTTCAACATGACTCCACTACTGGCATCTGGACGTGTGACAGACGCCAGTCTTATTCTCTCACCTGAGCCTCATAACCGTCATATCCTAAAATCATGTTTTTCTAGGAGAGCTGTTTGAAGTTTTGTGTTAAATTCTCGATCCTACATTTCAGCAATTCTTTACAATAAAACCGTAATCATTGCTTTAAATAATCAACAAAAGACTGTATTTCTTTTATATTTATATAATATTAATATAAGTTATTGATTTTGTTCAATAATGTACTATAAATTGTCAAGTTACGACAGTACGTGATTTACGGCAACATAAATTATGTATTATAAACAAATTACGTATCTCTACAGATAAAAATATGCAGATCGAAAATGAATACTAACAAATACATGATTATTACTGTTTTTTATAAATTCTACATTTATTTAGACAATGCTATACAAATGCGATGACATAAATTTTGTGCATGGAAATATGGATATCGTGACAATTGCTACCTAACCCTATCAAGGAGATACCTATATAAATTCCAATTTTATTATTTAGTTTTATTTAATTATGTAGGCGTACTTATTCGAATACGTTACATACAGTTTCGGTTTCATTAGATAAGCGACCGCATCACAAAGTGACGTATTTCAACATATGGCAGTAAGTGATTTTTACAACTTTTTGTAAGTTACGCAGAAACATTATTGCGTGTATCTTTGACATTAATTCTGTAATAAACATTGTCAAGACAAAAATGCTGACACATATGATATCACAAAAAAAACTTTTAAATAATAGATACTATGTACATTTGCTCCCAAGAAGTATGAGGCACCACACCTTTCATCTAGATCTCCATCTGCAAGGAACCAAGCATAATAAACTCTTTAAATATTGCAGATCCTTAGTTAGGCACTCTCATGATGCCTACTGACTTTTGCAAACTGACCTGAGGTGTGTTTAAATCTGGTGTAATAAATAACATGCTTTTCTGTAAAATTGTAAAATCATTTTACGTGGCATTAGCTGTTCTGCATTAGATATGCAATGAAGGCAGTATCAATATTCCAAGTTCTCGAAATACTGACCGACAGGATTCTCTAAGTGGTAATCCTGTAATTGTCCTTATTGCTTTTTCTTACCACAGAAATACAAGTTGGACTGTCTATAACTCTTTCACTAAAGGTTTACCCTTGATGAGCTGTTGTAGTGTATAGCTACTAGTCAAAAAAATAACACAGTCCAATACGTTTTTGCTGTTCTTTTTATTAATAGTTACTCTATATAGTCTGGAATGATGTTATCAGCCACCGTAATACAAGCAGTATGACTCCACGCACCTCATTTTTTCTAAACCACCTGTCCATTCACTCTTCAAGAACAGGGGTGAAGCCTGAGCTTGCATGTTACAATATTTACCCGAGTCCAACCCCATACAGAAGGAGGGTTCAAAAAAAGATATGACTTCTGTTATCAGGAACCCCTTTAGTTTCCTTAGGAAGCTAAGAAAGTACAGAAATATTATTTCTGTACTTTCCCAAAGAATTATATTTTATATAATAAATTTCACTAACCTTTTCACCTATCTCATGTGTATTCAAATACTCACAATAACTTCTGTTCAACAACATCTGTTTTCATGTGTATTCAGCTATCTACTAGTACTTGCACATGTTCCAGTGGATCCACCATTAACAGAGTACACAAAATACCATTTGAAACTCTGAAATTTTCATTTATTTTTTATTATTTTTTAAAATTCTATTGAAGGTACTGCATTTTCAGTCATATATATAAAACTGTTTTGTAAAGATTTTTATTTTATAGAGTTACTAGCATGCACCGTCGTGGCTTTGCACACGAAAAATGGTGTAATCACTCACAAAAAAAAACAACCACAAAAGAAAAAAAAATTGTCAAAACCAAAAACGTTAAATCTACGTTGAATAAAATAAAAGTCAAAATAAAATATCAAAGCAATTGATCACTCACCAATTAAAAGAAAATTAAAACAAATTAAAGAAACATGGAACTTTACTTTTATAAAATACTCAACAATACAAAATCGTATCTATATAATAAAATACAATAAAATTATCATGTGATGTTGTCACCAGCTGATCCTTAGCACCACATCGCTATTTTGCTAAATCATATGACTTTATTTACGACAAATCTTTATTTGAATCACATCAACTGGTTTAAAAGCAGCAGATTATCTAACCTCATTAAAGCCTTAATGTAGGACATAAACATTATTTTCAACCCTTTAGGGCTAACTTTTTAAGGGTTTCAATAGCCTAAAACCTGCACCAACATTATAGTTTCAACATAAAAAAACTACATGAAAATTGGTTCAGTAATTTAGGAGATAAAGGGGAACATACATACACACACACACACATACATAAAATTTTATATTTATAGATTTATTGTTATAAGTTGTATAGTTTTATATGGATGACTGAAGATGCAATATCTTCTGAAGATTTTAAATAAAATTTTCAAAGTTTCAAATGATATTATGTGTATTTTGATGATGATTGATCCACCAAAACACGTGTACGTGTTTCGAATCGAGGCAGCTGAAAAGGTTAGTAAAATTTATTATATAAAATAGAATTGATTTCAAGCTGCAGGATGCATTAAAAATATTTATTTCCCAAAAACTATAATTTTTAAAATCGGCATTAGTCTTCTTAAAATGATAGTTTAAAATTATTAATTGTGGAATAAAACTGGGAGGGCATTGTAATCTATTCATTTTGTAGTACACCCCAATGACACTGCCAATAAGTTTACATGTAGCGCAGTTGCAATTGGTAGCCTTGTGTGTACGTGACTGATATTTGATATAAAACAATTAACAATGTTGTCTCATATGATATCTGATTTCTACCTATTCAACTAGTTGAATCATTTTAAATATTTTCTTTTGTTTTTGGTTTGTAAACAATTTAATCTACATTACATTCTATGAATGTTGAATAGTTCTAGTTAATTATTTCTGATTATTGATTTTTTTAAATTACGTATTCCGTTGTTAGAATAGAATGTATATTTTTTATTTTGTTATTTATTTTAAACTGGCTATTGAGCTTTCCTATGAATTACGTTACTATATGTGGTAAGTAACGTTAAAAGTGAAAAAATTGTCATTGATAAACCATATCAGATGTAGATATTCCATCCAGTTTTATAAGAATTTTTTTACTCTGAAATGATTTTCATTTAATTATTTCCTGATCTTGTGTACATATTTTTGTGAACTTATTCTATGCTCCTTTAAATATAACTTGAAACATACTTGTTTCCAGTTCTTGAACATTTCAGCTTCTATAACATCTCATTTATCTTTTTGTTTTTACCATACGTGGGCATTTTAGATCATGTGAAGGAGCTTTTGATATTTCAAGTAGCTTTTTGTAACACACACTCCTAACAATCTTTCACTGTAGGTTTCTCCTTTCTTGATGATTGTCTGTATCGTTCATCAGTTCTACTACACACTGCCGCTGCGAGACTGCTTCTGGCACGGCCTGGCGGCTGGACAGCTTGAGCAGCGCAGCTCAGGAAGCGCTGCATGTGCTGCTGCGGCGGATATCAGAAACATCCCTATAACAAATGAATTGAACTAGTAGTTAGCAGCGAGGATCAATATCGTACCTTTAATTTACAATCTATCAATTCATTCTTCCTCTTTTCGGTAACCATTTTTCACAATGCTTCCTCAATACTTCCTCATTATTATTTCCTTATGCCCTAGAAATCTAAAGTATAGTAAAATATTAGAGCTAACTGTCAAGATACTTAAAAATAATTACCCCCAAAAAATCTTTTGCAAGTTTCCAACCTTTGGTTATGTAACATTTCACATGAAAATTAAACTCCCATTAATGTCTGAATGGGATCCTATCATTCATTTCCATCTATCAGCTTTCATCATCTGCATAAACATTTATGAGTTACAGTGGAGCATCAGTTATCCGAACTAATTGGGACTAAAGCGGTTCTGATTTTCAAATACGCTAATTACGTAATTTGTTACACTGTACTATAACAATGTAATATAACCTTAATGTTTAATAGGTTAATAAAAGCTAACATAAACTTCAGTTAAAAAACAAAAAGACTCCCAATTATTGCAAATGTTGGGTCCTAAAGATTATAAAAACGAACTGAAAAATACAGAATCTCAAAACTGAATAAATTAATGAAATAAACTATGGTAAAATCCGTTAGAAAATATTTTTTAACGCACTTTTACATACTATATAGTAATTTTTTTTAAATCTTGAATTTTCTTTTGAACTAAGACTGAACTTTTTTTGTAGCAGCACTAAATTTAGGCTGTTTTTGCATCATAACATTGCATTTTTTACGGCAGAAAAGTCCCTCTGCATGAGTAAATTTTTTTTCCATCAATGGTGGTTCAGATAATCAACTCTCATTTGTATAAGCAAAACCGACTGACATTAATAAAACATCGTATAATTCATTTATGATAGGTCTTTATAGTTTAAACCAATGAGTTTTTTTTGTAATAATTAATTATGGTGATTGATTATCTTATTTTAATTTTATTTAAGAATTTAATGAAAGCAGTGTGTATTAAGGCTATCTAAGCATTTTGTTGCATGAAAGGTTTTGATATCGCACATAATAAAGTGGCTGTACAAATATCTATTTATTTATGTACAAATAAATTTTTGAAATGCATCCTGCCTACCATTAATATAAATTAAAGTATAAATGAAATTCATCACCTTACCTTTGGTTGCTTTTTAAGTTTAATAAAACTTGCGCGCATTTCGGTGGAACCACTTTCTTCTGAGAAATATTACTAAAATTAAAATTCAGATTGGTGTTTTCATTTAGTCATTTAGATTAAAACTGTCTTAAATTTAAGACAGTTTTAATTTTTTACTTTCTCTTGCCTATATGGATTTATAGGAAGGAAAGTATTGTTTTCATGTCAATTTTTTTGAAATCGAGTTTTCACTGGACCTACACGTTTTCAGACCCCCGGAACCCAAAAAACATTTTTTTAGCGATTGGTCTATGTGTGTGTGTGTGTGTGTGTGTGTGTGTGTGTGTGTGTGTGTCTGAACAGAATATCCCAAGAACGGAATATCGTACAAACTTGAAACTTAAGTTACATACCACTACCGGACCCATCATGAAAATTTTCATCAAAATCGGTCAACCAGAAGTAGTAATTTATTCGTGTAATTTTACTACACATTTACTACTACAAGATAGGATAGGCGCCATGTTTGCTGAAATTCTTGGTGATGAGGCTGTTTTCACATAAAAAAATTGTTTTTTTTTTAAGATTGCGGCTTTAATATGCATTTTAGTGCAAAAATTTATAAAATAAAAGTTGTAGACAATTTAAAATCCTTCAACTCTTATTTCAAACATTTTTTTTATAACTCTTAGTTTAGCGGTAATTAGCGATTTTCTGTTTTTTCTCACAAAAACGTGTGAAAAATCGATTTTTTTAAGATTTTGGCCTTAGTATGCATTTTACGACAATAGTGTATATAATCAAATTTATAGGAAACTAAAAGGTCTACAACTTTTATTTAAAGCATTTTTCTCTACTGAGCCTAGTTTAGCATGAAAAAGTGATTTTCCATATTTTTAAGCCAAACTGGGGTCGATTTTCTTTTTGCGGTTTTCACTCATGATTAAAATAAGGTTATGTTTTTGAGGTTAGTTTTTTGTTTATTTGGAATGTTTTATTACTAATGTTAGGTTATTGGTCATTATTTGCATTGGCAAGAGAAAGTTGTGTGTTTCACACCAGATTTTTAATTTTAATAATATTGCTCTGAAGAAGGTGGTACCACCGAAACACGCATAAATTTTTTAAACTTAAAAAGTAAACAAAAGTAAGATGATAAATTTCATTTATACTGTAATTTATTTATGTACCTCTTATTTAACATTATAAGTATTTTTGTAGCTTTTTGGTTGAGGTTATGTCTTTAAGTTTCTGTCATGCGATCTTTAGTGATTTTGTTAAGCAGTTTTAATAATATCCTAATTATAAAATCATGAAACAATTTTAATTTTCTGATTAATAATGTGTCAGCGTTACAGTCTTAATCAATCCAGTCTTAAAATTTGAAAAATTTATATTTCGAAAAGAATTTTTAATTTTGTGAAACACTGCTAATATTGCTTGTAAAATTTCTTCTATTTTGGCTTTATTATTTAATTGCAAATTATAATAAGAATTGGTGTTGGGATCTGCGATCTATTGTGTAAGAAATTTATATTTTTTAATTATTATCAATATAAGGACCCAAATTAATTTTTTTAACTTGTTTGACTACTTTAAATTTAGGTTATCGTTTTAGATGGTGTTTTTAGATTCATTTAAAACCTTTTAGATAGTTGATTTTAAGATAGCAGAACATAGCTCTCTATAAAAAAAATCAGTCTTTTTTTAGTTCAATTGCATAGTTTTGTAGAGCTTGTGTGATGGTTCAAGTTGGCTCCATTGTGGATGAGGTTAGCCTCTCACTTCACCTTTTATCAATTCCATTTAGTCTTTAAATTATGATGTAAACTAGTTTTCCCTGAATTGTGCATTGTAAGACTGTTGTCTGTCTGTATGGTTTTTTTTCACATTTTTTAATTTCTATACAATTTTTTTGTCTCTGCATCATTATGGTTTTACATAATGATCATACATCAGCTACTGCCATCATCAGCTCACTGACCATTATTTAATTTCATACATGCTACAAAAAAAATTGCGATCCGGTAATAAAGATTTCAATCAAAAGATTGTTGGAAATGTTAACAGTTTCTAAGTTATTGTTCTTTTGTCCAGTCTTTTCTAATAATTACTGTATAAAATGATGTAATACTATCGAAGTTAGGTCAACATCGTTAAGAATATGACAATAACTTATTATAGTAATATATTAAAGTGTATTAACCCTTTGGAAACGGAGTTTTACGCGAAGAAGAAGAAGAATTGCAAAATTCGCGAAGAATTTTTATGCGAAGAAGAATTGCAAAATTCAAAACGCGCTCTCAAAACAACTTTTTTGTCTAACGTCATTACTGATGAAAAATTCTGAAAATATTACAGTTGTTTCATATAATACGTACGCGCCTTTTGAATATAATTACAACAAAATCCCTTGATAATTCTTTGTGTCTAGGCGAGCAAAATTTTCAACCGCGAAAATTTTTGTGTTTATATTTTTTACTATAACAGGCTTAAATTTCAGTTACAAGCAAAAAAATATATAAAACATGTTTTGTAGACAAGAGTTTACTGGAATAAATGTTATTTTTTATTTAAATTTCCATAAATATTTGACGAAGTTACAAAATGTTCAGTATGAGTCCATTTTCACATCACCGGGAAGCATGAAGGAATGGTATTTTACATTCTTTACAGTCATGTCACAGAGCCACTATTATATTTAGGTTACAGCTGTAAGCAAAGCAATGTAGGAAATTTTTTTTCCCTACAACCACGTATTTTGAAAAATTCTGTAGGTGCAGTTAGAAGGAAGCCGTTACATGTCCTTTGCAACCCAGCAAAGTGTCGAATTTTTTGCCTCTGTGATGGTAAACCCCCTCCTGAAAAGTAAAATGGACTTGTCTTACCTTTGCAAGAGCAAACACCATAACAGAATCGTCATAGCTTCAACACAAACTAAAGAACATGCATGTACATTGACTTACACAAGAGCTACACGGATTTCCATTCAAAACAAACAATTTCCAAACCATCAATGCTACCTACACACTATAGAGGGAATAAAAATGTTCCCTGTTATGATATTCTATTTCTGAAAACACTATCAAATGTGTTGAAGAATTCCCTTCAAGAAAAGTGCAATATTTGCCGGTTTCCAATTTATATTGGCCTTGCAGAAGCACGTTTTATCGCCCCAACCACAATCCATTCGGCATCATCTAAAATTAGATTACCAGTGTGAACAGGGTTAAACTTGCAGATGACCATTTGGTCTTTCCATTATTATTTTTATTTTCTTGAACTTTATTTTTGTGTTGTATTATGAAAAGGAGAAGTTTGAGTTGTTTTTTTGTGTAACTAAGGCAATATCATTATTATTTTCGTAGTAGTTTATTAAGTTAATTGTTTTAGTGAATTAGTGTTTTGTTATAAGTACTCATAAATTGTTTTCAGGTAGTATCAGTTACAAAAACTCTTAAATAGTATAGTTTTTTTTTGTTATTTATAATCTTTTATGATGACCCCAAGGATGGACAGGTGCTGAGTTGGATACTATGTAATAAGATTAGTTTTAATGTTCCGTGAACCTTATGATCCTTCAAGTTGATGTATAGTTCCTTCCCTGTCAGGCCAAATACAATACACTAAGGTCCCACTGCACTTACATCAAATAGTTAGTGTAGGTCATCCATTTTCTTGCATAGAGTAAGTTATTTTTCATGGTGTAACGGGATGGATATAAGGGGAGATAAGAAGTCCATCAAAAAAATGTATTTTAAAGTTATGGAAAAACTTCTTAAATTGCTACTACTTAAAACAGAACTCCAGTGTGAAGATATACAGAACTATCCCCAATTATTCGTGCTGCTGACTCGAGCTGTCAGACAAGCATTGTGAATTAATCATATTAATTTCTTGCAATTATTTTCTAACTTAATACCATTTGACAATTATATGCTCTTTCAACTTTTAATTCAGGGAAAATAAGTTTGTAATTAAAGAGATGTGTTCCATTAAAATATTTTTATTCATACAATTGACTATTTTAAGTTATTTTTGTGTATAAACTTACTTTGACACAGTTGGTCTGCAGACTTTATAATAATCTTGAACTTTTATAGCAATCTTGAGCTTGTTCTTGAATAATTTATTGTATCAGTAATTAAAATAACGTGCTGTAGAATATCTATATGTTTAAAAATACGAGAGTTGTTTGGTTGAGTTCAGTTTCAGCTCCCATAGGACTGATTTTTTTTAAAAGTAGCTCTACATGTGTAGATTTGCCATCATGTGTCATTAGTTTTCCAAATTCCTGATTAATCCAGAAAATAAAGGTTTTAAATTTTTTTAAAAACATGGTTCTTCGAAGATTTGCCAAACAGATGTCTTGCTTAATCAATTTGTAGCCTCCAAGAAGAATAATTGGTGGAGTCTTATGTATGTGTTCTCTTAGTTTATAATGAATTATGCTGCTCTGGAAATCACCGGCTGTTGGTCGATTCTTTTGGAGATATAGGGTTTTTGTAGAATTATAGCTTTAGAAAATGAAAATGTCAGTCAAGTCCATGTCTCATGTCCTAAGTGAAATTATTGTTATTCGCTTTTCTCTATGTTGTGTTTGGTACTTTTATTAACATGTAATTTTTGTGAGTTAACTTTCGGTCCATTAGTTATGGAGTTTAATTTTACTTTCTCTTGCCTATATGAATATATAGGAAGGAAAGTATTGTTTTCATGTTGATTTTTCGAAATCGAGTTTTCACCGGATCTATACGTTTTCAGACCCCCTGAACCCAAAAAAGATGTTTTTAGTGATTGGTCTGTGTGTGTGTGTGTGTGTGTGTGTGTGTGTATACAAAATATCTTAAGAACGGAACATCGTACGAACTTGAAACTTAAGTTACATACCCTTACCGGATCCGACACGAACATTTTCATCAAAATCGGTCAACCGGAAGTAGTAGTTTATTCGTATAATTTTTCACTTTTTGCGATTTTCTCAAAAACTGGTCCTACAATTTTTTTTTAAATTGCCTGGTTTACTCAATTTTTTATTCTCTACGAATAAGATAGGGTAGGCGCCATGTTTATTTATATTATTTTTATTTATTTTATACATTGTTCCTATCTGCTATTTGAGTTACTGACTTATGTCCTTTTGAATACATTTAATAACCCTGATTATTTTTACGTGGATTAGCTCTTCTAATGCCATATTGATTATGGTCTAACCAACCATTTGATATTTTAAACTCTTAACTAGTGCAACCCCTCTGCAGTTGTACTAGATTTTTTTTTTAAATTATAAATTGGCTTATTTACATCCAGGTGTTCAAAAATAATTTGAAAATGTTAATGTCTTAGTTTTTTTTAACGTTCAACTGAATGTCTTTTACATGAAGTGAAAGTATTAGAGGAAAGTTGGCTTTTGGAGTTTTGTTTTTGTATTTTATCTTCTAGTTGTCACGTCACATTATACTAATTAAGTAATTTTGGAGAGGTAAGAATCAATTTGATAACTTAGATTTATAACTGATATACATTTATGAGTTAGTTACTGTATTTGGAAAACCCATTAATTATGATTCTGCTGGGAATTACATAGAATATCCTAGAATTTTTTGTTTCAAATCTGTTGTTCCCATCATCAGCATGGTCCAAGAATCTATACAAATAATAAAAACTACTTTAAATGAATATCTACATTTTTATATTAATGTTAATTAACTTTATATCATAAGTTTCTTATAGTTCTTTCAGTGGCAATTATAAAATTTTATTGATAAATGTGCATTTGTACTTGAAAAATTAAATTATCCATTCGTACCCGACCAGGCATAAAAATTGTTCTGGAATTGTCCAACGTAGAGTTATCGGAGAGGAAAAAGTACCGTACTAAGCCTCTGTTAAAATTTATAACAACCTACCAAATCATTTGAATGATCTTTCACTACACAGTTTTAAAATTAAATTCATCTGTTTCTATTAGACAAACAGTTTTATATTATTAACGAATTTTTTAGTATTAACTCAATCAATTTCTGAAAAACTGGGTTCAGTCTCATCCGTTTGAACGTTCATAGTAAGTTTTAGGGAATTTCTGACTCCATAGGTTTTTTATCTAATGGAATTTGAAAAAAAAAATTCTATAAATTGGTTTTTATTTTTCATGTAGTTCTTTTTTATTTCTTGCACAATATTTAGTTTCTGTTCATAGTTTTGTCTTTTTGTACAATTTTTTTTATATATTTCAAAATATTCAATTATTCCTAATGTTTATCCACTATCTGATATTTTTATGTGAATTGTTCGTTGGTAATTTTGTTTTGATTTTGTAATTAATTTTTTTAACGTTATTGTTATATAGCTGTGGTCGCTAATGATTTATGGTTGATTCGACTTTAAATAAATAAATATAAATGTAAAACAAAACAACTTTATTTGTGCAATATTGCAATTTTATGTGAAATTATTTTCATAATTCCTTTTTTGTTAAATTTAATTTAGTATCGGTTTATATTCAAACTTATCCAGATATATGTTTAAAATTGTGTGTCAAATTATGTTCTAATTATTCTGTCATTTAATAATTATGTTATTTTTTTGGTTAATTAAAATTCTAACTGTTAGTTACTTTATGTACTGTTGTAATTATTGATATTAGATTTTTTTAAATGTTTTTATATAAGCTGGTGATTATAGAGTACTCTAATGTTATCAAGAATTAAATTGGCCTTTCAAATTGTTTTATTGTTATTGGAAAGAATATAAAACTAATTGTAGTTAATGTGTAGCTTTACCTTAATTAGATTATAATATAGTGTCTTTTGTTATTTTTCTTATATTTATTGGAGTAGTGTGTGATTTATTGTTGTTGTTTATTTAATTTATTGTTCTAATATATTATTACGTATACATATATTTGTTCTTATGTGGTTAAATCTTTTATAAAATGTTGAAGTTAACTTTGTTATTTTCCATTTTTTTTAATAATTTATTATTTATTATTTAATTTTAATCATAGTATAATATATTTCTTAAAAATATGGCTCGTGGTAGTATTGTATAATTATTCTTTATTTTTTATTTGGAATTTATATAGTTATTTGAAAATGGAACTTTTTAGCTGCAATATTTTTTTATCGTAATTTTTTTTATCAGTGTAATGTTTGTAAATCGAATCAGCAGCTTGAAGAAGGGAATTTATACTGTTCACTCAGTTTTTGGTAAACTAAAATAAACTTTTTTTAAGTTTCCTGCTAATTATTTCAACGAACTCATTTAATGCACACCAATAAATTACATAAGAATCATTACCCAATTTTTATTTTTAAACAAATAAACTTGCTGGATTTATCTTTAAATTGACTAATTTTTTTGTAAAATAAATTAATAATTATGGGCACTCACATTTGTTTTATGATCTAGATCCTTAAATAGTAAACAATTTTAAGTTGCAATTACGAGAAACATCTTTTTATTTTTATTAAAGACTGGTGTTTTAAAAAGTTAATTATTTAAGTAGCTTTTCTATTTAAATTGTGAAACATACAAAAAATTAGAAATTATATCATATCAAAAATATGGGCTCAAGGAAACTAAAAATTGGAAAATATATATAATTTGACTCTAAAAATCATTATTCATTATCCATTCAAGATTTAATTAACATTTCACTTAATGTAGCTTCAATAGGATCAGCTGATTAGTCAAAACAGCTTGTAAAAAGGGAATTCGGTCCAGGAATCAGAACTTCTCTTAAAACTTGGCGAGAATTTGTAAATACAATAAATTGATTAGTTGGGTAATTATTTCATTCTATCAACCGTTGTTATATGATAAACATTTCATGTGTGATAAAATGTTAATCTAAAATTTGAAGACTTTTGTGGTTGTTCCCTTCTTCAAACTACCAATTCAGTTGTTGACTATTATAAGTTTGATGTATTTGAAGTATACATCGAATTAATAGAAACCATTTGAATATTCATTATATGTGTAGTTGTAATCGATTATTATTAGTATTTATGTTTAAATTTTGTATGGTTCTATATTTATAGAAGTTGGGGAAAAATGTGTGGATGAATAGAAAACTATTGTTCAGCAGTAGTTTTTTAAACATTTATTTAAGGTTGTACCTACTACTTTGGTTATTAATGACTACTATCTTATATGGTATGGAATTTGTAGGTTTTAATGCATAATAATTTCCAGTACTTAGCTGGGAATTGAAGCAGAGACCTTCTACTATGGAGTGCAGGGCAGTCTAGTGCTTTATAACCACTGAATAACAGAGTTATCCTCGGCTGTGGTTTGTATTGACACTACACTACACAAAATACAGGTTAGGAAATTGTAGGACTTGTTAAATTTATTTGCCAGTTTTTTCAAAATTTTTGGCAGTGTCATAATTATGTTGGTTAGAAACAATTTTGCTTTGTAATTACTACTGTCTTAGCATTCATTTTAGGCCAAATTTGTGTTAGAACATTTACCAGGTTTTTCCTGGAACATTACATCCAGTAATTGGCTACTTATTTTATTATTTTAATTAAACCTCATCAAAATGAATTTACTTGTACAGAAAAAATCCAGTGTAATTTTAAAAACATTTATTAGACTTTTTAAAAATATTTTTTTTGAAGACCAATTGGAGAAATTCACATAAATGCTTCTCCAAAATTTTGTATTTTATATTAATGTTTACTTTATATTTTATAAACCATTTACTGGGTAGTGCAAAAGTCATCTCAGGACTAAATAAAAAATGAACTATAATTTAATCCATAATATTGGTATTACAAAACGCTGGTAATTTTGCCTTGTCAAAGTAGCCATTCAATGACAAACATAACTGCCTATCAAGATCTGTATCTTGACATATTTAAGTGACCTGTATTGTCTTATTTGATTTTCTTTGATTTGATTTTCATCGTTTAGTTGTAACGATGTTGATAAAAGAAGAAAGGGTTTTCATTTTAAAAATGTTGTGATGCTACTGTAGTTATTAATGAGTAGGTTAGATGTCATCAAACCCACCTTCTAGACAAACAATGTACAGCATATAAGATAAATTTGAAGAACATGGATCTGTTATGGATGCACATATGTTTACTAGTGACGGAAAGTCAACAAAAATCAGCCAAACAATTAGGCTGCAGTTACCATGAAGATCCATAAAAAGACTGTTGCACTAACACAAATTTAAAGTTTACATTCCACATTGACATCATGGGTTACTTGAAGATGACCCCAATTGATGACTTCAGTTTGTGAATTAACGCGCTTATCAAACAAAACCCAATTACAGAACCAATTAAAATTGTGGAGAATGTTGAAGTCAATTTTAAGTTGAGTGGACAGGGTATTTTATTTATTTTTTTTTTTTTTGTTTAACGTCCGACTTTTCTGCAATTACTGCTAATGCAGACGGTGAAGGATGAAATGATTTTTTGTAACGTATGACAATATGCTCTGCCTGAAAGGGAATCGAACCCAAGGCCATATGATGAGAGGCGAGCACGCTACCAACTATGTCAATGCGGCTGGCCAGGTTAATAGACAAGTGCACTTACTGGCATATTGAAAATGAACATGTTTTGTTAGAGCTGCAACTCGATTAACAGAGGAGAGCATTCAGGGAGGGGACGATATCATTTTTTTACACTCTTGACTGTACTTTTTTGTAGGAACAGTGACAACAGATAATAACTTGAACATAATTAAAAATTATAGGACTCATGATGTGTGCTGAAAACATTCAAGACGTTCATTTCCAACAATTTACACCTATGCAATCTGCAATTATTTAAATGAGGCATTTGATGGAAGAGTAATTGGTCGATGCCCTGATATTGAGATGTTATCAAATACTCTTGTTTATTCTAGAAAGCCAAATACTGTTAATTAACTGAAAGATTACATTTACGATGCATTCAATGATTTGGACCGTGATACAGAACTGCAGCAATTTAATATTTTCTGTAATAAATAGAATAAATTCAGTACTTGTTTAAATAAGTATCTAGTGACACTGCACCACCCTGTACATTATATATAACAAAATATGGTATAGTTATGGAAAAATAAATTCATCAGTAATTTTACGAACACAAGCAACATTGGCTGGAAATACCTTAAAATTTTGTTAACCTGAAAGGTAATATTTTAAACATTTGGATATTGATCACAATTTTAATTAGCGAGGCTTAAATTTTAGTCTTAGAATTTTTATGTACAAAATATTACGTACTACTACTCATTATCCCTACTTCTTCATAAATTACACAACGACTTAATTTTACCATGTATCACGGATATCGCAAGGATCTTTATACATTTTTTCTGAACAAATTTCAAACATACATATATTCGTCCGTATTCATGGCACATGCCAGGTAAACCATGGAGAATGCTAAAGTGCTGGTAACCAAGAGATTTGCAAATGAACTAGTGTGGAAGCTGCAGCAATGTCAGCATTAACAAGTAATTGATTTAAATACTATTAATAATCGGTTAACTAACATATTTTTCGTCGCTGTTTACTTCTAATGTGTGGCTTATTATTTTAAATTAATATTAGTATACTTATAGATTCAAAATCTAATTGAATCCTAATAGATAGTATTTCCTGAACTAATTTAGTTGTCCAGTGAGTTTTAGTACAAATTGTTTTGGTTGTTGGCTTTAAAAACCTTCTTATATACTTTTCTTAATATTGTTTTATTATTCTCTTCATTATTAATTTTGTTTTGGCTTATCATTTGTAAGGCTTTAAACATGTTTATTCCATATAACAATTAACTAATGTGTAAATAGTTTTGAATTGAAATTTTGAGAAAATGTTTATTTTATGTACTTAGTTGAGTCTCATTTGTGCAAGTGCTCTGATCTGTCATGAAAACTCCATTTTCCTCTTGTAGCTCTATAGCTCTTAGTGGACTTTGGCTTCTTCGACAATCCTCTCTGCTAGTTGCTAGTGCCCTCCATCTTCTTACAATCTTAAAAATCAAATCGTGGGACGTCATCTTCCATCTTTTCGTATGGATATCCATCCATATGAACACACATAGGATTGGTTGGTCTTTAGTTAAGTCAACAAGCTGTCTTATTCTAGGTCAACTTATTTTTCTGTTGCCATATAACTGAGCCTTCAATATCTTCTTTGGTAGACGTTTGTCCATTTGCTTTAAGTTACTTAGCCATTGTACTTACTGAGGCTTGATGAATTTTACTACATCCTCCTCAGTTCTAGTATCTTGTGTGTTTCTGTATTATGTTTGATTTCCCAATACTCCATCAATGTTTCTACTAAAAAAATCATGAAGTTGTTTTGCCATGTATTTCCTCGTATCAGTTGCATATGCATTATTGATAGTATTTCGTGAAATACAGCGCTTGTGTGATATGTTTTTTAAATTTGTTCAAACCCTACCAAGTATCAAGCTTAGACACTTTAATTTAACTCTCTGGTAAATAACTGATTGAACCTCCAAAGTCAAAAGAGTATTATAAAAATATTACGTACTACTACTCATTATCCCTACTTCTTCATAAATTACACAACGACTTAATTTTACCATGTATCACGGATATCGCAAGGATCTTTATACATTTTTTCTGAACAAATTTCAAACATACATATATTCGTCCGTATTCATGGCACATGCCAGGTAAACCATGGAGAATGCTAAAGTGCTGGTAACCAAGAGATTTGCAAATGAACTAGTGTGGAAGCTGCAGCAATGTCAGCATTAACAAGTAATTGATTTAAATACTATTAATAATCGGTTAACTAACATATTTTTCGTCGCTGTTTACTTCTAATGTGTGGCTTATTATTTTAAATTAATATTAGTATACTTATAGATTCAAAATCTAATTGAATCCTAATAGATAGTATTTCCTGAACTAATTTAGTTGTCCAGTGAGTTTTAGTACAAATTGTTTTGGTTGTTGGCTTTAAAAACCTTCTTATATACTTTTCTTAATATTGTTTTATTATTCTCTTCATTATTAATTTTGTTTTGGCTTATCATTTGTAAGGCTTTAAACATGTTTATTCCATATAACAATTAACTAATGTGTAAATAGTTTTGAATTGAAATTTTGAGAAAATGTTTATTTTATGTACTTAGTTGAGTCTCATTTGTGCAAGTGCTCTGATCTGTCATGAAAACTCCATTTTCCTCTTGTAGCTCTATAGCTCTTAGTGGACTTTGGCTTCTTCGACAATCCTCTCTGCTAGTTGCTAGTGCCCTCCATCTTCTTACAATCTTAAAAATCAAATCGTGGGACGTCATCTTCCATCTTTTCGTATGGATATCCATCCATATGAACACACATAGGATTGGTTGGTCTTTAGTTAAGTCAACAAGCTGTCTTATTCTAGGTCAACTTATTTTTCTGTTGCCATATAACTGAGCCTTCAATATCTTCTTTGGTAGACGTTTGTCCATTTGCTTTAAGTTACTTAGCCATTGTACTTACTGAGGCTTGATGAATTTTACTACATCCTCCTCAGTTCTAGTATCTTGTGTGTTTCTGTATTATGTTTGATTTCCCAATACTCCATCAATGTTTCTACTAAAAAAATCATGAAGTTGTTTTGCCATGTATTTCCTCGTATCAGTTGCATATGCATTATTGATAGTATTTCGTGAAATACAGCGCTTGTGTGATATGTTTTTTAAATTTGTTCAAACCCTACCAAGTATCAAGCTTAGACACTTTAATTTAACTCTCTGGTAAATAACTGATTGAACCTCCAAAGTCAAAAGAGTATTATTTCTGCTTTTATTAATTTTCACTATGCATTGCTTGTGTAAATCTACATTTCTATTCTTATAGCCACAACACATGTTGGGCTTAGGCTCACCATAAGACTGTACAATAGACGATAGAGGCTTCTTCTGTTCCATATCACCTTGAGCATTCTTGACTGTTTCAATGTGCCCCAACCATCTCAATCTTTGGGCATTTTATTGATATATGTATAATTCGGACTATGACTCTGTGCTCAAGGAGAGCATTTCTAGTTCCTTATTTTTTCATACTTTCAGTCGTCTTCCCTGAACGTTCCAAAAATCCTTAAAATCTTTTGAACGCCCTCAACATGTCACCATTGTTTCTGACACAGTCCACATTTCACAGCCGTAGGTGGTAACCCGGTGCATCAAACGCAAATTTATTTTCATATCCGTACTTATTAATTTAATCTTAAATAATTTTATGTTAGCAAAGTAGGCTTTATTTTCCAATTGAATTCATTCTCATTTGTAACCACTGATCATTAACCATACTGATTTCATTTCAATTTGGCGATTCATTTTATTTGGCAAATTTTGTTAGTTCAAAGGAAAAAACAAATTTTTGTATACTTACATGAATATCCTCACATATTCTTGTTGACCGAAGACAATTATTTCCTTTTATCTATCTTATACTCTAGTTTAATTTGAAATAATAGGGGCTGAGAGGTGTTTGTGTTATTGAAAATCTAGATTGTATCGAGTAAGTTTATAATGTAGATATAACTAATTGAAACTACGGATGTGTATTGACAATAAAATTACTTTTATACAGTATTTAAGGCAGTAGGATTACTGTACAATTTACTAAAATTACAAATGTATCTGTAAAATTTTATTAAGTAATAACCACTGATAGAACCATAAAAGTTAGATATAGTCGACTCGCATAACATTCCTTAGTTTTTCCAGCATTTAAAATGGTTTTTTGCTGTTTGGATTAAGTGGTTTTTTGCTACAATTTGTGTTATGCCCTGAAGACATAATTCAGTTTGATAAAACGTATCCAATTTTTTCCTTTCAAATTGTTCTTCTGTTAGATGATTTATAGGCTATCTTGATTATTTTACTTTAATTAATTGTCTCCTTCTAAATAATGTTATTATTAATTCACCCATGAAATTGAGTTAATTTACCTGTTTTCTTCTGTCACTGTTTTTTATGCATGTATATTTTGCTACTTCATTCTTTAAAGCTTATTTATTATTTTTTAATAGTTTAATAAAATATGTAACTGTTAAAAATATTGTTGTTTCTCATTGTTAAATGTATAAAACTTTTTTTGATAGCAAGTAAATGAAAAGTTAATTTTGTGTAATAAAAAATTTATAATGATTTATATTTGTAAAATTCTTAACTAATTGTAAAAATGTAGGTGTAAAATATGAAACTTATGAGTGGAATTTAGGGGGGATTTTAGTGATTTCAAAAACCATTGTTAAATCCTGTAGGTACAGTAGTATTTCCCCTTCTTCCATATAGGCCATTGCGAAGGACCTTGTAAAAAGGACTTAAGAAATTTCTGGAAACTCTTTTTAGCTTACACTCAGCATTTTTTCACTTAAGCTTTTCTCCTTTATCCAGACTGTTTGGTGTTCTGCTTTTGCTCTTTAAGTGGAACCTTTGAAGTAAATAAATAAATCAGTCTGACTTTGTTTCAATCCTTTGTTTTGTAAGTTAATTCCAGTTTGTTGAATATCCTTTCTGATATCTTTTTTATACAAGCATCTTTATGTCTTATTAATATTTTGGGTTTTTGTGTATATAAAAAAAACAAAATATTAATATGGATTCTGCTGCTATGATGCGAACTAATAACTTAAATAATTGTAATCACTATGTCTATTGTTTAGTGTCACAAATTTTTTCAACCATTTGTCGTTCATTCTATACAGGTGTCTGTAAAATGTTAGTTTTTGTTTCCTGGTCCTTTCCATTAACCATTTATTTTTCTACAGTTTCTTCTCTTTATCGTATCCTGTACTATTTACTGTCTTTGGACCCATAATTTTGTGGAAGATCTTTCTCTTGAATTTTTCTGCTTCTTTTAGACCAGCCTTCCCGGTCATTCTAAAGCATTCACTTGCATCCAGATGTCCAGGCAAATTGGTAATATCTACCCGGTGGTACTATAATTTTTCGTTAAAGTTTTCTTGTATCAATGAATTTATATTTTTCTCAAATGGTTCCATTAATTAACATTTCCTCTATTTTTTACTGTTCTTGCAGTATGTTATGGTAAATGGTACATCATTAGATAACATACAACAATGGTTTCCAAATGTTATTATCGATGTTCCTGAAGTTCCCAAATTTTTAATATTTTTTACAACCTATCTAATATGAATGAACTTTTGTATAAAAAAAAGAATGTTTTTGTAGATTTATGATGTAGTAAGAAGAAAACTATGTATATTAATATTATATTATTGGTCTGTAAATAGTTCTTATCATATTCTTAATCCTGAGAAGTTTACAAGTACATTATTTTTTGACGTAATTGGCCATCCTGCAACCCACCAGTATGTCAATCCACAGTCAGGTAACCACTGCTGTAAGACATTCTGAACACTATTATTCTTATCTCACATTGTAGAAGTGTAATAGATCTTATTTCAAAATCGTTCTATTGTTATACGATGGTTTTTAGTATTTTATTCTTTGTTTAATGATTAAATTACTTAAGATTTTTTTTTAAAGCTATACCTGGAACTTGAATTAAAAATATAGTTGTAGAAAATAGGTTATAGAAAGAAAATTATTTTGTATATTGACTATCATATTGAAAAGAACAAAGCTGTATGTGTACAGGAAATGTTTTATTTTCATACATAATCTCTTTTTTGTGTTAAATTGTACGTAATGGTTGGATTTATATTTGTATGGTTTAGTTGAATTCATTGTACAATGACAGTGTTGTTTTATTTATGTTCTAACTGTGTATGTTTTTAAACTTCATAAAATATCGTTCAAAATAATAAATTAATCAGTTATGAAAATTCTGTTTAGTTTGTTAATGGATTACTGTTGTTTATATTAACTAATATTTATTTCTATTAATGAAACATTTTTGTAAAATAAGGGATTTAATTTTGAACCTAGCACATTCACTGCTGATATTGAAAAATGTAGAAATTAAAAAATATATATTTTTATATTGTATACATATAGTTGATAGGCCTATATAGTTTTGATTATTTGTGTTCTGAATAAAATTTTCTGCTAACCAGTACCTTATTTTCTCAGAAATCCTTTTTTTAGTCACTCACATCCAGTTTGAGGTTCCCTATATTAACTTCTGCTTGCTCCAATTTTATTATTAAATTCTCATATTTTATCCTTTATGAATGTTTTCCCTGTATCTTCCTATTAAGAAATTCTACATGGATAGTCACTCAAATAAGCTAATACCTTATTGTGTTCTTTGTTGGTAACCGCTGGCATTAGTATCTCATTCCACCAATTCCTACTATCGATTTCATAATCATAGACACCCGAGTTTGAACCCTTGCATCTCCAAAACTATGAGTCGGATTTCAACATACTTTACATAAAAATTTAGCTCATTTTATTCTGCGTTGACCTATAATAGTTCTATATTTTTAATGTTGTTTAAAAATTACCATATCAAGATTGGAAGACAAAAAGACCCGGTTTTTTTGATACCACAACAAATTTCATGCGTTTAGAGGCGTGTTAACTCGATAAATATTTGACTGAAAAGTTTGAAATTTTAACACAACATAGACAATTATATTCTTACAGTGTACGAAATTTCAAATTCATACATTATTTAAATTTTGATTTATTAACAATACTCTGATTTTTTTTTTTTTTTTTGGTTTAACGTTTGACTGTTCTGCAATTACTGCTAATGCAGACAACATCTGAACCCTTGCTATCTCGGTAACCGCACGATCGTTTGGCTCGGGCAAACTATCATTTTATTTAGCGTAAAAAAATTAGTACAACTGTATTAATAACATGAAATATCGATAAGCCAATGTAATAGAATTTTTAGAATTTTGAAAAATAGATTGGTATTGTGGGGGGGGGGCACTACTAACCATGTTGCCTGAATCTGACTGTCTACCTGAATCATACACAAATGGATAGTAACAAGTAGCAAGTAGTAGCATGGATAGTAACACCCACCCCTTGCATTTCCTATCTATTTTTTTAAATTTAAAAAGTTCTACCACAATATTATCTTATTGATATTTCATGTTATTTATACAGTTGTACTAATTTTTTTACGCTGAATAAAACGATAGTTTGCCTGAGCCGAATAATCGAGCATTTACCGAGATAGCAAGGGTTCAGAATATTGTTAATAAATCAAAATTTAAATAACATATGAATTTGAAATTTTGTACTTGCTGTAAGAATATAATTGTCTATGTTATGTTAAAATTTCAAACTTTTCGGTCAAATACTTATCGAGTTACACGCCTCTAAACGCATGAAATTTGTTGCCGTATCAAAAAACCGGGTCTTTTTGTCTTCCAACTTCAATATGGCAATTTTTAAACAACATTAAAAATATGATATGAAACCGATAGTAGTTGCTTATTTGGGTCTATTGTAATCATGAATTTTTCATAGAATAGATTGTTATAATTATCAGACCACTCTACTTGATTCCTGGAACTCTTTCACCCCCATTATATCCAGTGTTAGATTTCAATTCCTTGATCATTTTTTAAGCATTGGTCCTACCTAATCCAAATTATACCAAAATAAACGTTTTATCTCCTATTATGGAATTTTTCACTATTTTATTCATTAAAAAAATGGTTATAGTGTATTAAGTCTTACTTAACAATTTGAACAGTCAGAAAAATGTTTTGATGCTGAATGGCGACTTATTTTATTGGATCCAAACACAGCATGAATGATGTTTGACATTAGAATGTCATTTACCCTAATAAACTAGGATCACTTGATTCAATCTATGATAAAACTGGAAAAAAAAAGTTGGAGGCAAATATATTGATAAATGTGTATTTTTTATTGCTAAAAGTATTAAAACATGGTGACATATTTATTTCCAAATAAAGTTCAACCCCATTAATTTATTGTTTCGTATTATTAGTTACCCTTGAATGTTGAATGATTTTTATTGGGGAAAACCATAGGCTTACTGTGTGTAATGTATGAATAAACTATATTAAGATGATTACAATGTTTTGATTTACATTAAAATGATACTAATCTCTGCAGTTATGTCTTTTGAAAGTACAGTAGATTCTTAATAGTTTGAAATAATTGGGGATCAACCCATTTGGATTTTCAATAGGGCAAGTGGAACAGAATTAACGCCATAAACAAATGAAAAAATTTAATCTACATTTTAAAGAATTAAATATTCTAATATCTCATAAAACTTCAAATTTTATTATTAACGTAAATACTAATTCAGAAAATGCAGTTGGTACGGAAATGATATGGACACTTATAAATTATTAACATTGGGGACTAATTCTTTTCTGAAAACGTCTCTGATCGTTTTATAGCAGCCAAGTTCTTTGTCTGTCTATATTATTGACATTTAATGGTTTGGATTATCAGTGGGTTGCCCATTGTGTAGTGTTCAGTGCAGTGGTTACTACACCAGGGGTCCCAGGTTAAATTCCTGGTCAGGTCTGCAATTTTTTTCATCACTCATTTTCATTTATCACCCTTCATCGTCTTTATTAGCAGTAATGTGCAAATATATCGGACATAAACCCCCTCCCAAAAATGAATTATTTACATTCTACTACTGTTTGAGTTTCATTATATAGCGCCACTGACTGTAGCGTAAGTGAAGAAGATGTATCATTTACAGGATGGAAAATACTTATTTTCAGAAAGTATGGCATGCTGATAAGCAGTCATACATTTAAACTAGTAAAGAAATAGTAAACTTCCTCAATCCTTGGTTTACCTAGTAACGTCTAAAGTTTAAAACAATATTGTTTTAATTTGTGTAAATTACATAATTGTGCATGATCATTTATTGAAAGCTTTAGATTTTTTTCTTAATGGGTAATGGTGGAGGATACATCAGTTAGGTATTTGTTTTGTTGATTTCTTATGAAACCTAACTTATTATTTTATACAGTGATTCAATGCTCCCTCGACCCTGACCTTGATGAATTATTGGGGCTGTACGCTATAAAACCAGTTTACTCAATTCACAATTATTTATTTGCCTTTTATTAAATCAGCAGTGTATGTGTTATATAATTTGTTGTACATATTTATGTTGTTTGTTATCGTAATTGCATTTTGATAACTTTCGCTTAAATAAATAAATAAAAATTCATACAGGTGCTGGGAGCTTAAAATGTTTGTGTAAGAAAGTATCTCATATTGGAAATTATATGTGCAGTTACGTAAATCTTGTAATTAAATTTTGCATGAAATATTATGTCGCATGTGATAAAGGTGTAAAGCCTTTATTATTGGCAGTTAAAGTAAATTAAAGGAATTTTATTGTTCGTATTTGTATATGCTTATCAATTGCATTATATAATATCTTGACTGTGTAATGGTTTGCTAATTTTATGTATTATAAAATACTAACAATTTTACCTATGTATACGTTCACTTTAACAAAATTTATAGTTAGTCATACATTTTAATTGTGGGTATGAAATTAAAAATGGTTTTTTTATTATTTGATAACGATTGTAATCGTGTTTTTATTGAATTGCAGCTATAAGTATTCCAATTTCATTTGTATTTCTCGATTAATATATTGCGAAATATGTATTACATAAAAATCATTCTGTCCATATGTAATTTAAAATTAATTATAATAATTTTTTATCTAATATTTAACTTCATAAAAATGTAAAAAATAGTTTGTTTAAAGAATTATTTACAGTAAAAAAGTATGTAATGATGATGTTTATGCATTGTCATATGAATCATATTAAAGATAAACATTTAATGTTAATTAGTTTAATTAATCATACAAGAGGTGATCAGCATATTCGACGAATTTTTCTTTAGAAATATATGATATCCTGATTATTTTAGTCCAAATTTATTTATCCTGTGACGGTATCATTTTGTGACAACTAAGTTATGATAAAATGAATCCATTTCTATCAAGGGTAGTCAGATGCTTTTCAGATTCCTTTAAATTGTGACTATGATGTAATCTTTACCAATAGATGCTGTACAGTTAGTTGTAATCTTTCTTGTCTTATCCAGAAATCTGTGCAAGGCATCTACTGTGAGTTTCTTCCATTTTTCCACCATCTATTCTGCAGTGCTTCCTTTAGTTAATCATAGCATCCTTTCCTGGGCCTCCTTTTTGATTTCTTTTTCATAACTTTTCTATAAAACAAACTTCTCCATATCAGTTTTCTAGTTAGGCATTCATTTTACATGAGCAATCCATTGTATCGTTTGCCCTAATTCTGTTCAATTTTCATAGCAAAATTGTTTAATATTAATATGATGTTAATAGATTTGATACATATTTAGTTTTCGATAAGCTGAATGTATTTTTTAAAACCCTTACTGTTTAATATTTAAATAGTAATTAAATATTTGAAGTTGTGGCTGTATCACCTTTTTATATTACTAAATGATAAATATTGAAGTATTTTATGTAAAGAAAAATATTTTTAATATGATTCATATTATCGCTGTTTTTTTAACTTTGTAGAAATTGTGATATAATTTTTAATGTTTTTTGTGTGGTGTTTGTTTTGTCTTTTGGTTATACATTCATCTTCTCTTCAACGTACTTCAACGACTCAGACTCAAATGTTTATAAAGATGGTAAGAGAGTGAAACCAGAACAACGAGCCCCGGCAACTCGAACACAGAAAAAGAATGCTATCAACTTGCCTGAAGTATCCATGAACGAAGATGTTGAATGGCCCTCTGCATTTGCTCCTGCAAAATGTTTCTATCCTTGTCCAATAGACACCTGGACAAGAAATGGTGAATTGTTGTTCGTTAATTTTCGGGGTGAGCGTCATCACCTTCACAAACATTATCAAAAAATTTCAATTTATAATTTTATTATAGCTAAATATTTTGAAGCATTTTAAGGTTATGAGTTAAGTAAGCTAAACAATTTGCAATTACCATGATTCCATATCATGATAAAAACAAGCAGTATTCGTATTTTCAATGAAGATGAAATAATTCTCTACGTCTGTGCGATGTTAACTGAAGTCAGTGACCCTTCTTAAGGAAAAAATATTTACCCTTCAAAAGATATTTAAAACTAAAGTTACTGAAAATTTCATAGGCTGTAATTCTGATTCCTTTGCATTTTTCTGTATTTTTACCCTTGGTGAGTGAATATAAAAGATTACTTCTCACTAGTGGAACATTTTTAACTTTTTATTGACAATATTCTAAATTCTTCTGATTAGATCTGCATCATTCCACCAGTTCCATTAAATCTGTTTGGTCATTAAGATGTGGTGGCTTTCCATCCATCCACTGTTCTGCTTCTATTTTGTATACAAATCCTTACGTTTTATAACATGCTATCTTTATTTTATTTAATCAGTTTTGATTTTGTGTTTTACTACAATCTTTTCAAAGCCATTCCTGACTTACCGAAATATTATTAACCCTATGGGAAATAAGATTTAACAAGGTACAATTTTTTTTAGTAATGTTAACTTTTTCATCAAGTGCTTCAGAATATTCTGTTATAGAAATAAATATTATTGTGTTTTGAATCTAATTATTTCTGAACAGATTCTGGTGTATTATGCAAAGTAATTTGCTCCTTGCATTTTGAATTTGTAATATGACAAAATCGTACTAATTTATAACCAAGATCACAGAAGATTAATTGTAATAATTAATAAAATAACCGAGAATTTTGATTCTTGCAGATTCTCTTTATGTGATAGGAATTGAAATTTATTTTGTCATGGATTTTACAAATAAAATTAATTTGTTTTTCTCTTTGGGATTGTTTAAAAATGGAACCAATGAAGGACGGAAATTGTTTGCTTGTATAATGATAGATGCATCAGTAGCTGGATATTGCTTCATTTACTGTACCTTTTTAATGTTGATCGTAATTTAAATAAATGTATTGGTGAGAATATTAATAACCATTTACTTCTGTTGATTTTCAATTTTTTTTATTGATAATCCTAAAATACGGATAAAATATTATGTTCATAGTGTACTGTAAATTATACATACACCACAGTAAGTTATAGGCCTATGGTTAAACAAATATCTCCTTTTAAGACATGATGGGAGTAAAAATAATTGAATCGGTAAGGTATACATTTTTTTTAAATGCAGTATTTAATAATATACTTCATATATATTTATATATATTTTTTAAATAATTGCTTGATTTGCACGTAGTATGCTTACATTAGGTTAGTTTGTTGTTTTCTTTTTCTGATATTGTTTTCTTTTTCTAATATTATAGTTAATGTCTTGTCAGTTCTGTAATGGTTGATCTTAGTGAATTAAGGTGTACGTAGGTTAAGGTAAATAGAAACTTCTTAAGCAGTGTTACTACTTAAAACAGTCAAAACTGTGAATGAAATTTGATTAAAATTTAAGTACTTTTGTGCATTGATTCTTATATTAAGATAGTCTATCAAAAATTTTATAATTTTACCCTTATTATAATTCAAGAAGTACTTTGGTATTTTATTGGTTTCAAATATGGTCTTATGTTTCTAATGTCCTCTCAAAATTTTTGAACGTGGCATAACCTTAATTAAATTTTTTAATTTGTTAAAATACCCTGATATTTTTAATCAGTTCAGTTGTCGTAAAGTAAAACAACTGTGCCCAGATCAAGAACAAAAATTAGGTAATAGATACAGAATTTCAGTATTGTTTTATTAAACCTTAATACGGTATACAGTCTTTTGACTGACAGATTTTATTTTTCTCTATTTAAATAACGCAGACAGAGAAATGGGTAGTTCCGGTTTGATGCATTCACTTGAATGTTACTTAACATTTTAAGGATATTTTCTTATATTAACAAACCTAGAAATTTTTGACATTTAGAAAATTAAATATGAACGGGTAGTGTTCGTATTGAATGGTTTGTTGTTTAATATTAAAAATATTATGCTAGGTTACGGCGGTCGGTTTCATTTGTGTAGATAATCAAATCAAAGTCACTTCTGAGATTGATTCTGAAATAAAGTTTCCTTGTGTTTTTATTACTAATAAAGCGTTTGTCTTTGACAAAAGGAAATATAGTTATGTATTTAGTGTTTTAATTTGGCAATTAATTATTACTTTCGGTGACCAAGTATAAAGATAACAATCTTTATTACTAGTGTAGTGAACATGCTTAGATTGTTAGGTTATGATCGAATAGTGCGCATTCAAGTACCCCCTCCACAACTACCGTACAGAATATGTTGTACTCCGTGTGGGGAGGTTAGTACGGGATTATTAGCCTCAGCTAGTGTTTCGTAAATTTTGAGATAAATCATTTGTGCCTACAAGTGTTTTATACATTAGTTGTTCCATCTCAGTTGAAATTTATTTTAAAACGGATTACGGGAAGTGACATTGTTGGTTTCGAGGGTGTTTGTAACGCCGATTCGTTCCGGCTGGGAACACACGCTATCTTAACGAGTTCGTGATAGTGATTGCGTCGTGCTGGTGATAAGTTAGCAGATTTTTGGACGATTTTGGTATAAATTTTCAAGATGTTGAAAAAACTTGGAAGAAAGAACGTAAGTTTATTGAATCGCATGTACGACGATATCGACGATATTGTACTTTGTAACTGCAATTGCCAATGTAGGAATTTGTGTTATACTTGGCCTCAACTCGTTGACTCCGAAGATTTTACGGATGGTGCAAGTTGTTCCGGTAATTTTACTTTGTTGCACTGAAATACTTGATTTAACTAATTCCCCTTGGATTTTATTACATGTATCAAATATATAATTTCATTTACTAGCATTCGATACTTTCATCTGTTTTAACTCTGTCTTTACAACTTTACAACGTTAATGTGAGTTGGCTTGCTAAACTATATTGAAATATATTAATGTACGGTACGTCTTTTAGACGACTTGTACGAGTTTTAGTACGTTTTTGTGAGTTAACGGCAGTTATGCAAACGTGGAAAGACGTTGTAGTTAATTTTGACATTTTTATAGCCGGATATAAAGAAATATTTTTAAATGTTTCGGGATTTAATTAAATTTATTAGTAGTCTTGTTTTAGGAACGCCCCTGTATTGGTTTTCTATAATTTATTTATTCTTTTGTTTAGAAATAAACTTAAATGGTACATAAGACCAAATTTGAACTCTTTCTTGATTTATATAGTGTAGGCCTATTTACTATTTTTGTTAATCGGTGTGCACAATAATCTTCATACTGATTTAAAAATAGGATTTATGAAGTTTTTATGATTTAGGTCTGATGTTAACTCAAATTATCAACTGACATCTTTAGGCCTAGCCCAAAGTGATTCATTGACAAGATTTGTTATGTTGTTATTGATTTAAATTATAACTATGAACTAATTACAGAAGTTTTGTAAACTTTATTTAATGAGCTGTATTTATTTAGTTAGGCCTACTTAGTGTTTGTATTAAATACTGTAGGAAACAATCTTGGTCCGTTTTTAATTCTTTTTAACTTACCTTGCCTGAAGTTTTTATAACTTTTATAATTCTAAGATTAATATAATTTCTAATTTACCCAACCCAGTTTCCAAAGTATGTTATAATCACTGTTAAATCTCAATAATCATTACTCACTAACTTTCTCTGAGAAGGGTTCATTTCAAAATTTTTGTTTGTATAGTATGTTATTGGATGTCCATTATATTGATGTACATGATATGTACTTGAACAGTTTGTTAGATACATCTTCTAATTTTTTTTGTAACCAAGATGCATCACTATTTTACCAATTATGTTTACATTTTGATTTATGTAGTAAATTTTCTTAGTTTATCTTGCAGATCTTCATGTTGCTCCAACAATTAATGTTAACTGCACATCTATATATTAGCCACAAATTAGTCATAACAATTTTTGATATAATGCGTTCCTATCCCAGAACTGTGGTTACAGAATCTCTTTATTGTCTTACAAGGTTATGCAACTTCTTATAACATAAATTCCATAGTTGAATTTAAGTCAATGTTTAGCAATGAAGCAGTTGTTTTCTAACCCCTATTTTAAATAGAGTAAAACAGTTATTCTATACATTATGTTCCTAAATGTTAAAAATTGTTTGAAATCTGATTAATAAATTCTCTTAATATTTATTTTCAGATGTCAATCGGATTGCTTTAACAAAAGATGCTAGTGGAGATAAAGTAAGTTTACTTTCTATTACAAATAGCTTAAGGAATTTTTTTACACAGTTAATCTACAACCTGTACTTTAAATTTAGAACATTTAGTTTATGAGTTATTCTGTATTGGCTCTTGAATGGAGTAGTCTCCCTGCGGTGACACTTTTTTAAATTATGTCTCTGTTATTTTAATAATTATGAAGATGCATGAGCATCTTGGTAATTTGTGATTAAACAAAAATCTTTTTTTTAAACCACAATAGTACAACCATGTTGGTATTTTGAGTGCAAAGTATTCCATATGTCCATACTGGTTTGAAGATGGCTTTATAAATATGACGCTTGTTCAGCGATAATTTTGAATTTCATCCAATTAATCAGTATTGCTCTTTAAATATTATGTCTAGTTGTTTTCTTTTAGATTGTATTTGAGATTTCCATGTTTAGTATTTGTCCAGGTGTAGTCCAAGATATTTGCAACTCTAAAATAATTGATCTGAGGAATAGTACCATTTAAAAACAGTGGGCGTATTGCTTTTTAATGTGAATGTTACGTGAGTGGTTTTTTGTTTCATTAGTCTTCATGGAATTACATATAATGTGAATTGTAGTTCTTCTATAGTTTATTTACAAAATATCATTCATGTCGACATGTATTTGATTTAATTAATTAAATAATCTCTTCAGTGATGGCCCCTTAACTTTGCTCTTATTGTCACTTTTTCGTCTGCTATAATCTACCCGCCAGGGTGGTAGTTCAGCAGGAACACGCCCGCATTGAATGTATTAATAACCCGGTTTGGCCTAAGAAGAATTATGTTAGTCTTAAGTTAATATTTTTCTCGCCCTGAAATCCATTTATTTGTTTTAATAATGCAATTATATGAACATCTTGCTTGTAGTAATAATGTAAGCTATTTTGTTTTTTAATTTTAATTTAGTATGAAGACTAACGTTTTAGATTTATCAGAATGTAAGCACGATGTTAAAGTAGTACACTTACAAAAAACATTATGTTTGAACAATATTAGTTAACAGATTAAATTAAATAGTCTTAATACAAATTATAATTCATAGTAAATTATGGATGAATCGATAAATTTGGTTAGAAACCTCATACAACATGCCGAAAGCAGTGTCAGCAACAGTATGAAACTATAGCCAGTAAGTGTAAATTAATGAGATAAAAATGTTGTTTCCTACAAATAAAAAATTTACTACAAAATACAATGTGTAGTATTGTAGGTTATACTCATGATGAGATATTATGTCTTGCAGTGTTAACTATAAGAACATAATATTAAATCACCATGCATTTTTCGGCTTCTGTTCCTGATGTAATATTACGGCATTTATCTGTAATTAGTTAAATACCCATTATTTTAAATTCAACAATTAATGTATTTATCCTTGTAGATTTAATTTTTGTACTTCTTGGAAATGATTTGATGCAGTTTTCACTTGTCCTTAAAGTACAGGGTGATTCAAAGAACAGAAATTTTGAAAATGAAATATGAAAATAAAAGTATGTTGTGCGTGTGCGACGTTGATCTGCCTGTTGAAACCAGGGGGTGTCAATAATTTGTGAAATTGTCATTCCATCACATGATCGTTGGGTTTCAGTTCCTGGGTGATCTGCAACTTTAGAGACACTTATTGACGACGGAATGACCGATGTGGACTTTTTATGACAACATCTTCAACAGCTTGGATATTGTCTGGTGTACGAACGGTTCACAAACGGCCTGGCAGTTTCTTTTTCATTGATGAACCAGATTCCTCAAAATTGCGTATCCACCTGTTTATTGCATGTGCTGATGGAACACACGTTCAGGATGGAATTCTCTACGTGCTGCCTCCATACTGTAATTCTTGTAAAAAGCTTTGATCGCAAAAGTACGTTGTGCATCACTCCAAGTGTCCATTATAACTAAATGGCAAGGTGTCGTGGACAGGCTGGTGTATATTATTCAGTGCTAATAATCAGCCATGGTTACAACACAAATTTCAAAATATGCTGTTTTTTTTAATCACCCTACTAGTGATTCTAGGAAATATCAGTAACGTGATTTGAAAATCAATGAAAATTACTTGTCAATTAAAGAAAAAGTTTTATGGCATTGTGTAGTTCCAAAGGATAGTGCTTTACGTTAGTGATGATATTACTGAAGTAGCAGAAAAAATGGTGAACACTTCGATTTCATTTCATTTGTTAATGTTTAATATTTTTAATTAAACATTCATTTGACAGTGTGTGTGATATCCGTTTTAGACTTTAGTAATTATGTTTTTATGTTATGTAATACCGGTTTTTTAACTACTTTTAATTCCTGATCTATGTTTTTTCAGAAAACTGTAGATGAAAATGGAAATGCATTGGCGAGTAATAGATTAGAAACAGTTACCAGTGATAGGAAAGCAAAAAGGCGAATCAAGGTACAGTTACACATCTGCAAATTGTTTATTAAAAATATACTCTAACCCATGGAACCATGCAGCACGTCAAAACAAAAATTTATTAAAATTGTGATTGAACTTGGGACGATTCATTCGAGTTAACAAAAAATGTTCTTTGGTTATCAGATAAAACTTATATACTAATTGAAACATGTACTAAATACAAAATATGACAGTACCATTAGAAAGAATTCATTGATAGAGTAGGCCTATTATAAAACATCCGTTCTGTCGCCGGTTGTTTTGACTGAAGGCGTTGGTAGAGTGAAACATAATTATACATCCTTTTTACTGACTTTCAACCGGTACTCTGTTTTTATCTGCTGCACAGTTCTGTGGGATATACTATATCTTCATAATCTGGGAAAGGTTGATATCTGTTCTTTAAAAAAAAATTATCATTTGTATTATATAATTAAAAAATTATATACAACTGAAAAAAGTTTTTGGGTGGATAATTTTAAATGTGGCATTTTTGAGAAGCTATAACTGTAACTACAAGAACTGAAATAACGATACGTCTTTGTTTTGTCTTTTTAGTGAAGATACCTTATGTACAAAATGATTTTACAATGAATATTTTTTTTTTCAGAGATTTTTATTCATATTTGGTGGTAATAAAATAGTTAAATATTAATTCATGTAGTTCAGTAAAACGAGGGTTTTATTTGTTTACTAAATCATATAATAAGATAATATAGAAATAAGTTTAAAAGTTGAGGTGTTTCAAGTAGGTGGAGAAACGACTAATTTTATCTTTGTAAAGTAGCCATTCATCTAAATGTGGTGAACCGTACTTGGTAATTATTTTGATTTAAAAATGTGTTAAGGAGTATAAATTTAATGTAACTTATTTCGCTTATGATTTATTGTTAAGTTTTAAAATATTTCTGAAATTTGTTATGGAGAAAAATAAACATTACAATAATGTTCATAATATAATACTTGTGTAAGTAATTACTACTATTTAATACTAAATATAAGTATCATGTTTTTCTTTTTCATAAATATTGCCTCCTATGTGACTTTTGTTAAGATTATGTTCTTTTGTTTTCAGATGAAAAATTACCGAAACATTGTAACCGCTGAAAAGATAGAAGGGCATCGTGGAGAAGATAATATTGATAGTTTAATTCAGTATATCGAGTCACCATCATCAGGAAATAATATTGAACAAAACAAAACCGGAAAAACGCGTCAAACTAATGGTCCAGTGAATAGTGGGTTGGTGAGTAAGAGTGCTCGTGGTGTTAATAAAATTAGACCTAAAGAGGATGAGGGACGTAAAAGGCGTGGTAAAGATACTAAGTTGCACAAGTGTAATAGCTTAGAAGAGATTTCCAAAACTAAACTGGAAGATCTTACTAGCCCTAGCAATTCAGAGGAGATCGCTGGGAGAGCAAGACCGAAGAAACAGGTGACGTTGGATGATGCGCAACTCAGTGTGCGTTCGTTGGATGAGCAACGTAATACTACAGACACTGTTCCTACAGTTTTACCCAGTGTATTAAAAAAGAAAGATGAGACTGTATCTGATGATCCCACCACGACATCGGCTGACAGTAGAAAAAGGCGAGAAAAGAAATCTGATAATGCTGTAGATTCTGCACCAGGAAACGAGTTTCACTTGGTACAAAAGAAACAGAGAAGAAAGAAGAGGCAAGTTACTGTGATTGGTAGAGGTAATTCAGCAAAGAGTGGTGGTGGAGGCTATTACGGTGGAAGAGGGTTTTCTACCCATGATCGTGTGGAGCGTGATGGCCGCAGCTTGTACAGATACAGACATGGAGGAGGGCAGCCAGAAAATGTTCACCCACGTAGGAAATCAGCATCATCGGTTCCTCCTTCAGATAACTCAGACTGTTCAGATGAAGGTAGTGTTTGCTCATTACCGGTATCATCTACAACTCCGCGTCCAAATGTTGGAAAGACTTCAACATCTGGTGGGTCAACGCCTCAGGCGTCTTATGCCGATATTGCCAGGTCTGTGGCATCACCACCTCGAGCAGCCTGTACAGTTAATCTCCCACGCCGTTCAACCCCTGCATCAACAGTCCCATCATCGGCTGCATCATCTGGAATAGGAGATGAAGAACCATCTGCTTCTCCAGAACCTGTTATATGTACGAAAAAAGATGCAATGACTGACACTAATTTGGACACTTTTTTGCCCATTGAGGAATATCCTCCGCTTAAGGGGCCTTCTAGTGAACTTTTCGTAGAATATACTTTAAAACGCGGTCGTTCAAATCGAGAAAATAGTGTATCCATAGAAGAAACTGTAGTTGTAAAAAATAATACTTTTCATAATGGACAAAAGAGTAATCGTTCATTTGATAGTGCAAATAATGGTTTAGTTGAGAGCTCTGTGAGATCCCCAGCTCTAGCTCCCGTCCCGAACACCACGCTACCTACACCGGCTCCTGCTCCAAACCCTGCGCCAGTATCAACAAAAAGGCCTGCTGTGATTCTGCTTGATGAAGGACGTTCTTCTCCCCAAGCCAGTGTTTCAGAGCTGACTTTTGGATTTGAAGTAAATCAGCAACTGCTTGAAGCACAGCCTGAGAGTGAACCATGTAATGTCGCTACTAGCTTGGATAAAATTGTGAATTTTGTTGGATTAGGTAAGTTTTATACATTTTTTTTTTTTAATTTTGATTACATTATAAATCTGTATAACTTGATAAATTATGTACTCAGTTGAAATGAAATTACTCTTGAATATAAGCTTACTAAAAGAGTAATTGTGAAACTGCTTTAACTTGCTGTGTGTAACTACCTATAATTGGTTTCATAATCATAGACAGCCTAGTTTGAACCCTTGCATCTCCAAAACTAAGACTCGGATTTCAACATATTTTACATCAAAATTTAGCTCATTGTATCCTGCCTTGACCTATAATAGTATTATACTTTTAATGTTGTTTAAAAATTGCCATATCGAGGTTGGAAGACAAAAAGTTTCGGCTTTTTTGCTACCGCAACGAATTTTATGCATTTAGAGGTGTGTAACTCAATGACTATTTAACCGAAGAGTTTGAAATTTTAACACAACATAGGCAATTATATTCTTACAGCATGTACAAAATTTCAAATTTGTATGTTATTTAAATTTTGATTTATTAACAATATTCTGAACCCTTGCTATCTCGGTAACGGCTCAATTATTTTGGTACAGGCAAACTATCATTTTATGTAGCGTAAAAAACTTAGTACAAATATGCTAATAACATGAAATATTGATTGGCCAATGTTGTGATAGAATTTTTAAAATTTAAAAAAGTCAACTGTAACGGTAATACAGGGGTGGGAGCTACTATCCATGTTGTCAGTTTGTGTATGTGACGTCCTGTCAGACTGTCTACCTGAATTGACCGACTGCATTCTCAATTCAGGTAGACAGTCAGATTCAGGCTACATGGATTGTAGCGCCCACCTCCGCATTCCCCAGTCTATTTCTCAAATTTTTTTGAATTCTACCACAACATTAGCCAATCAATATTTTATGTTATTTAAAAAAATATCTGTACTAAGTTTTTTACGCTGAATAAAACGATCATTTGCCAGATAGCAAGGGTTCAGAATATTGTTTAAAAATCAAAATTTAAATAACAAAAGAATTTAAAATTTCGTACATAAGACATTTCATTGGTAAGAATATAATTGTCTTTGTTGTTTTTAAATTTTAAACTCTTCGGTTAAATAGTTATAGAGTTACACTCCTCTAAACGCATGAAAATTGTTGCGGTAGCAAAAAAGCCAGGTATTTTTGTCTTCCAACCTCGAAATGGCAATTTTTAAACAACATTAAAAGTATAGGATTATTATAGGTCAACGGAGAATAAAATGAGCTAAATTTTGATGTAAAGTATGTTAAAATCTGACTCACAGTTTTGCAGATGCAAGGGTTCAAACTCGGGTGTCTAAAATTATGAAACTGATAAGTCACATTTTGTTTGTCCAGTCCAAAGACAGTCCCACTTAACAGCATGTGATATTTAAGGAAACCTGTAGCTGGAAATTTTCTTTTGTCTAAAGTTGTATATTTTATTTATTGTTGATTCTAGAGCGTTTCAAAATGAATATCGTTTTAAGGATTTGTAGTTTTGATCACATTGAACTTACAATTATAAATAATACATCAAATTAAAGAGCAACACACACTGTTTTTCCTACAAGTGTTCAATGTGAGCACCTTTCGTCACACAGCACACATAGAGTTGATAGGAGATTTCGTCCCATGCCTTTATCAACATGTCTGGGGTAATTGATGCAGTGGCTGCTGCAATCCTGTTTCTTATTTCGGATAGGTTAACTGGTAGCAGAGGCATATACACTTGATCCTTTATTATCTCCCAAAGGTAAAAATCACATGGCGTCAGATCAGGTGAACGTGGAGCCCATGCGAAACCAGCTCTGTCAGCTGGCCCCTTGCACCCAATCCAGGGGTCAGGTACAATTTAGTTTAACCAATCACGTACTGAATTATGCCAATGAGACAGTGCACCATCTTGCTGAAAAATAAAGTTCTTTGGTTCATTTTCTTCCAATTGAATAAAGAGCCGTTGTTGTACTATATCATCATTTTTACTGTTTCTCCTTGAATTTTTATTCCTGCGTCAAGTTTTTCCTTCACTTCATTTATAGCCTCTTCTATATACAAGTTAAAAAGTAGTGGTGACAATGAACATCCTTGTCGCATACTTTTTCTTACAGCAGTTTCTTTTTCATACCCGTCAATTCTCAAAACAGCAGTTCAGTTCTTATACAGACCGTAGATAACTTTCCTTTCTTTGTATTTAATTCCTAGTCTTTTCAAAGTTGTAAACATTTTACTCTAGTCTAGATTGCCAAATGCTTTCTCTAAATCTACAAATGCCATATAAGTAGTGTTATTATTTTTCTTTCTTTTCTCAATAATCAATCTCAGAGCCAATATAGCGTCTCGAGTTCCCATTCTCCTTTAAATCCAAATTGGTCATCATCCAACACTTCTACTTGATGTTCTATTCTCCTGTATATAATTCTTGTCAGTATCTTGGATGCTTGGCATGTTAGGCTGATGGTTCTGTAATGTTCACACTTCTCCGCTCCTGACTTTTTTGTATCGGAATCATAATATTTTTTTTTAAAGTCCGATGGTACTTCTCCACTCTCATACATTCTTCTGCACACAAGTTTATTCAATTGGTTTTGAGCAACTTCTCCACAACGTAATAATAATTCCGATCGTACGTTATATATTCCTGCCATCTTATTCATATTCATATCCTTAAGTGCTCGATCGAATTCTTTCCGTAGTATAGTGTCCCCTCTTTGATCTTCTTCAACATCAGGTTCTTGTTCTATCGCATCATGATGTAATTCTTTCCCCCTGTAGAGTTGGTTTACGTATTCCTTCCATCTTCCAGCTCTCTCTTGGCCATTCAACAATGGTTTGCCATCTGCACTTTGTAAATTAACGGCTTTCTTCTTTCGCTCTCCAAAGTTTTCCCTTATTTTTCTGTAAGCTGCGTCTACTTTACCAACTACCATTTTACTTTCAATGTCTGTACATTTCTCTCTGATTCAATCTTCCGTTGCTTTCTTACACCTTTTGTTTATGGTATTTCTCAAGTAGCAATATTGCCTTTTACCTCATTCGTCCTTTGCGTTTTAAATATCCTTTGCTCATCCAACAGTTCCAGAATATCATTAGTAATTCAAGGTTTCCTACCTTTTCTTTTAGTATGTCCTATCCATTCTTCCGCTGTTTTTACTACCACCACCTTGAAGTTTATCAACTTCTCCTATACACTTCTTGTGTCATTACCTCTTTCTTTTATCTATTCTAGAATACTCTCCTGGAAACCTGTCTGGTTGTCTTGTTCTCTTAGTTTATCTACATCCCACCTAGCATTTCCTTGTCTCTTCTTTTATTTTTTTTTTAAGTTTAAGCCTGCTATTCATTACTACTAAGTTATGATCACTCCCTATGTCTGCACCTGGATAGGCTTTACAGTTCTTAACACGTTCAGCACGGCGGCTGGAATCACGGATGCTTCGCTGTGCCGACCCGCCATTGCAGTGAAAAAATACCATGCCGCCTTAAGGCGTCATTCATCCCCGGAACGATCTTACTTATTTGCTCATCTACTCACCGGCTAAATATAGTACGGTATTATACACGTTTGTTGTTTCTACGAAATTTATATTTGAAATTCATTTTTTAGTTATTAGAAAAATTAATACGTATAAATTATTAAATAAATGAAAATTATTGTCGTGTGTAAAATAGAAAAATACAATTATGTTTGATAATGAATAATATTTAATTCAAAAAATTTAAATAAATAAAATACATTAAATAATTAAGTAATACAGTAGTAATAAAGCTTATTACTTTATAAAAACACAAAAACCTGCAAAAGAAACACAGTGCATAGAAATCTCGAGTTCAGAAAGTAACAGAAATTTTTCTTTTGAGTAATAATTAAACTATTTTTACGTAAAAATGTATTATTCTTACCTTTTATTTGTAAAAAGAAGTCACTGGAAACGAAGAAATTCGTAGAATAATTGATATAATTAAATAAAACAATAAAATTACACGGCACTAGGACGTTCGAATAGACTACAATTTTAAAAATTCGTCAAAAATTCCCGGCAGTTGGTAACGAAATACGATCTTCACAGTGGCGCTCGTAGAATAGATCTGAACCCCTGAACAACCTTTACTAACACTGCCAGTACACCGGCGATTTATAAAAAGCTATAGAAATGTGGTATTGTATATGACGCCTTAAGTCGTCATTCGTCTCTGGAATGAACCTCGATTTGACGCCTTAAGGCGGCATCCGTGCTGAACGTGTTAATCTGGTTTCTGAATTTTAGTCTAACCATTAGGTAATCTGTTTGGTATCTTCCTTTGTCACCTGGCATCATCCAAGTATATAACCATCCTCCTTTTGTAATTCTTAAATAGTGTATTGCCTATCACTAAATTATATTTTGAGCAAAAATCTACCAGCCGACTCCCTCTTGTCATTTCTCTTCCTTAGACCATATTCTCCTATTATCTTTCCTTCTCAAACTACTGCATTCCAGTCTCCTATAACTATCAAATTTTCATCACCCTTGACATATTTTATTAGTTAATCTAATTCCTCATATACTTGTTCTATTTCTTCCTCTTTATGCAAAGATTTAGGCATGTAAACCTGCACTATAGTGGTGGGCTTTGGTTCGTATGTACTCTAACCATGATAATCCTATCACTACGCTGCTTATATAGTAGGTAGTATCATAGTAGTGGACCTAGTATAATAAATACTACAAAGCCTTAAAACCCCGGTATTCATTTTGAAATCCCGTTTATATTAATAGATTTATATAAAGTGAATGGTGTATAGTTGAATGGGTCGGCGATTAAATGATCTAAGTGACAAATGTACAATTTTGAGAAACATAAAAATGCTAAAACTTTCTTGAGAGAAATTTCCTGCGGCTTCTGTTGGAGATAATGTTTAAGTCAGTGTACCAGATGTTGACAGAAGTCGGAATGGACCCACGATCAGTATTGACATTAGTAATGGCTGTAGAATGTGACTTTTATAAGCTTGGAACAGAACGTGGAATCTTAAAGCAACTGTTTGCTAAAAATTCCTTTCACAGTTCTCTAGAAAAATTGATATATATAGATTGTGTACCAAATAGTACATTACGCTAAGGAAAGCATCAAGTAAACAGTCATTAGGCGGAAGCCAAGGTTATGCCGTGTTCTGCAAAACTAATTGTGTAACTCTTTGGTGTAAGTGTAAAGCAGCTAATATGTTATGTAATTCAAAGTTTCACAATAGCTTAAGTTGCTTCAATAAGTAAGGTGAGAATGTGAAATTATTTGTTAATAAATGAATTTTTAGCTCTGAATTTAATGGAACTTTTATAGAATCATAGGAATTTACTCCTTTCTGCTGATTCTGTTTTTTTTTTATTCCTGGTTATTTACGAAACTTCCCTGTTATTTTTTAATTATTGTGTTATTTTGGTTTAAAAAGATAATCTTTTTGTATTTTACGTTATCGATAAAATAAATGTAGTTTATTTTCATTCTTACAAATTGTTTATCATTTTTTCAAGGTACAGTACAATACTTTCTTTAAAACGTTTATGGCCGATAAGTAGCGGCTTCATTTAGGTCTGAGCAGTCAGAGCCCGCAGTATTGTATAATAACATATTTTTTGCAATTTGGCCAGTCACTGCTACCAAAGTACGAAGTGTCCGGGTATTACGCATAACGGCTGGATTTTAGACCTTAGCCGTAACATCTATACAAATATTATTAAGGAGTAACATTTTTTTGTTGTATGAGGTAATCTCGGGTACTACCTAATCGATTTCTAAAATTCTTTAGTCGTTGCAAAGGTTCATGTGTAACTTAGCCTATGTGGTGTTAAATAATTGTTTTTAATTATATGATTGGTAAAATGAAGTCATCTATTATTATTTGTTTGGGAAGGTTTGTTCTTTTATCTATTGTATACATTGAATTTTATTATGCAGTCAAGTATCAGGTGTGGTTCGAAATTCCTCTGTAATATGACATCACCCATTACTGCCCTTTTTAAGAAAATGTTATGTCCGATCTCCGCATAAAAAGTTAAGTAAACCTTCCAAAATTAAAAAAAGATTGTATCATGTGTTTAAGAAATAAATTTTACCTACATTTACATATGACATATTCAGTTATTTCAACTGATGATTCAAAATTATCTCGACAAATTTTCTGTTACGAATACTATTTTGGTTTTACCTGTACAGTTATGATTTGACTCACAAAGTTTAGGGTTGTGTGAAAAGTTAAATTTTTAACATTTTCTAGTTTTATTATAAATAAAGCAGAACTCCAGAATATTTTTTTTATTGTTAGGTTTATTTTCAAACTGCAAAAATAACTTTCCAATTTTACAGTTTAAAAATTCCATGTTATGATCCTGACTATATCAAACTCTTATTGTTTATTTTAAATATTAGAAATTTTCACTATTGTTTAAAAGTCTTCAAAGTACAATAAGTTGGTTGTATTTGTTTTATCTGCATTTATCATTGTAATCTTTAGTGATGTAATATTGTTTATCTTTTCATTTTCAAAACAGCATGGGAAGATGTAATCAAAGAACTGCCTGACCCTGATTCAGCATCCGGTGCTTCTAACATCAAACCTAAAGTTCAATACTATGATGGACAGTGAAATTTTATGAAAAGACATTATCTTCATTTGTTGTTTTTTTTAATTTTTCATTTGTTATGTTTAATGTCATATTGATGATTAGTTATTGTAAAAACAAGAAATTTTTTTTAAGTTAATCGCAAACTTAAGAAAAATTCGATTAAACTGATACGAAATTAATTTAATCGCTTTTGTGGTGGAAATATTAAATAAAAACTGAATTCATATGATAGTATATATATTATATAAATATATTTTCGGTGATAAATGTGCGTTCCTGTGTGTGAGTGATTACGATTATTAATGAAAGTATGGTGAGATAGTACTACGTAAAGTTAGTGCATTTCTTATGTAATAACATTCATTTAATTATGTTCTGGTCAATACAATTGTTCTCGATTAATTCATACGAAGAAAAACGTTTGATAATCGATATTTCAACGTTTTTCTTAGAAATTAAAAGTTGTAAAATTTTAATTGGAGTTTTTTTCGGTTGTTTCAACCATGCATTAAAATGAATAGTTATATTATTTTTTGTTGAAACCAGTTTTCTTTGGTTTTATGAACAATTTAGTCGTTAATTTTTTTGTTTTTTTGTTGTTAAATTAAACGTGTTTGAAATAAAATTTAAAATGTAATATTATTTGCCGGTTACGAAAATTTACTCAATTTGTCTCTATAATTTTTTTTCTTTAAGTGTAATGTTTTTTTTTCATATTGGAATCTTTAACAAATTTGTTTCGTTATTTGTATTATTTTCTAGATAAAAGATCATTTTATAAAATAGATGTTAAATAATTTAATTAATGCATTCATGTATTACATTGAATGCAAATGTCTGTGATAAAAAAACAATTTTAAAAGTGATCTTGTCAACTAAAAAAAAACCTTGTTTATCCTTCAATTAAATTTTTGTAGCTAAAAAGCTGAAAATATCCAATTTTTCTATTATAATTCTTCAAAAAAAAAAAATAGTAAAAATGATGAATCGCATTGCTTTGTGATTTTTGTTTAATCAGAGACAAGTTGTGTAAAATAACGGTAATTTATTATTTAATTATGAAATATGACTATTTATTAATAATCTTGTCAATTTTGTTCACTTAATTTTTCCGGTTTTAACAGAAATGCTAGAATATTGTGTTTCATATTACTTTTCTTTATTAATCGATTAGTTCATTCGGTAATGTGTTTAATTATTTTTGTTACGTATTGTTAATTAATCGATTATTAAATAATTACATTTTTTTTAAATAAAATTGAGAAAATGAATAAAATTTAAACTTATTATTGTTGTTATTATTATTAGCAATGATAAAGATTAGGATTATGTACTCGAATCTTAGTTTCTTCCTCTCGTCAGAAAAAAAATGATGTAGAATTAATTTTTCTACTATTATTAATTAAAAAAAGAATTTAAAACTATAGAAACGAAATTATATAAAGTTTATAAGTAAAGTTATGTACCGGAAATAAAGCCTAATAAATTAAAAACGCATTTCATAAATTTAATAACAAATTATTTGTATTTTCATGTATTATTTATATATTATTGTTTATAGCATTTATTATTTTGTGTATGGATTATTTTTGTAGATTTGTTCTATGTTGCCAGTTCTAGAAATTCTTTATTATCTAATGTGTACTAAAAGGAATTCATGTGTCAGAATTTTTTACAACAAATATTTCTTGATAAATTAAATATATTGAACAGTTTTCTGAAATAGTATTGCAAATTTTCTAGTTTTCATTTAACGATTATTTGTAAAAATTTTAGGTGATTAAATAATTTTCAGTTCTCTTAACCGATAGATAATTTTTTTTTTTTTTTGTATTAGTTATTAAACTATTTGCTCATTTGTTCCTTTTTTTTAATTTTTAAGAAATAATTTGTTGTAAAAATGTTTGACTTGTATACGTTTGGCTTCTAGTTCTGTTATATCATTATTTATGTTTTCTCAAAATTTAAACAATTATTGTAAGGTTAGATATACTTAAATGTAGGTTGAATTTGTTTTAGGTTATTAACTCAATTGAAGTTTTACCTATTTTTTTTTTTTTGAAAATATATTTCATTCCTTAAATTTATGAGATTTTTAGGTAAATTATTATTAAAAATTAATAGTTTGTTAAAATTTATTGTAGATAAATGTTTTTTAATTTTTAATTATGTGATAAAAATCTGTTAATTTTATTACCAAAAAATTGTTTGTGTATATGTTGAAGGATGTAAGTAGTTTTGATTTCAGTCAAAACACATTAAGTCATGTATATTTAAGATATTTTAGTCTAAATTTATGGTGGAAGTAACAAACAAATTTAATAGTTTTTGCAATTTTCAAAATTGTTTGTTTTTTCTTATTGTATCCTTCCTGTGAAACAGTAAAATCCTTGATCGTTTTATCTGTAAAATTCACTATAGATAAATTGTTTAATATCAAAATTAATTAATTGTTACTAACAAATACGTAGTTTATAATTTAGAAAACAGGTAGCATATTAGAAATTTTCTTTATTGTTAATTTAATTTTTTACAAAGTAAAGTGTTTTATTTTAGAAAATACGTGAATATATAAATTTGTAAAAATTAATTTTAGAAAAGATTTAAAGTTACCAAAATAAAAGCTGTTAGGTATTTAATCATGTAAGAACTTTTACTCACTAACCTTACAATAATTGTTAATGTTGATGATTTAAATTTGTCGTAAATAATATTGTTTTGTGACTTTTATTGTTCGTATATTCATGCAGGCCAATAGTATTTGTGTTTCTGTTAATAGGTTAAAAATTTTTAAAAGATTGTATTTAGATTTTGAAGATACTCCTATCGTTAGTATTTCAAGTAACTATTTTTATTAAAATAAATTTTTGTATATCTAGTCGTCTTCATTTAAAGTAGGAATATCATTACAATCGTTAAGCATCGATAATATGTAATAGTGATTTTTAAGACACGCAGATCTTAAAAATGTTTTTCTGATTTCCTGCTTTAATATTATAAACCAGTTATGCAGAAAATTAATTTTAATAATCATATTAAAAAAAAAGTTCACCGAAGAAAATACAGTTAATTTGGTTCTGTTTGTAATTTGAATTTATTTAAATGTTTTAAATATCGGCCTGCATTTTATGTAGTTAAAAATTAAGTGGCATTGAGTATTTGTTTTTTTCTAGTATGTTATGTTGTTTAATGTTTAAATAAATAAATAAATCCAGCATTTGGAAAATTTCCATAATGCAATAAAATGATGATAATAATAAAAATAATAATATAATAGTCCAATTGATGTTATAATTGCATGTAATAATAATTTCAAAGATAGCTAAGTGTACAGTTTTGGGAATTGTCCATCTTTGTGATTTGTCGATATAAAATTATAAATATATACTTCTGTAAATGTTGATTGAAATTAAATTATTCGTTACAATTAATTCTTTAGAACAAGTATATAAAAACTGAAAACTGCAGTAATAAATTAAGATGAAGGGCCATGGCGAAAACTCTCAGGTTTAACTCCTTTGTATTGAAATTGTTTATGTTATTCTCAGTTCAAAGACTAACCGTTGTAAAGATTTACTGAAAAGGGTAATAATGATGAGAGATACAAATTATCAATAAAATGAATGAGTTTTCACTGCTGTCTTTATCATATCAGTTGTTGAAAATCTGAAAGTGTTTTACGTAGTTATTGTGAGCCGCCTAACGATTTATTTAAAATTATAACATTTATTTACTTACTAGAAAAGTTTCTATCAAGATTTTGTTATAATATCTATTGAAATAATGTAAAACGATTAGAGCCCAGTAATTCAGACAAAAATTTAAGACAATTGAACTATTAAAAATCTGTTATTTATTGGAAAGAAATGCTAATAATAATTTATAATTGGATTGATCTGGTTACAAAAGTATAAATTGAAAATGAATGCCTGCATGATTTCATGAAACTTCTTTTTGATTCTGAAAATCTGTATGGACTCTTAATAATTGTTCCCCATGACCCTTTAAATGTTGAATTATATTTTAGTACTGTCTCGTGATCTGTAAAATTATAATTTTCCAAAAGTTGAAAACCTTTTTGTTGTGCTCATAGAGTGAAAATAATAAAACTAAATAATGAAGTATTTAAATAATTTCTTCTGCTTTACAGTTTTTGTAGGTGAATTTAACACAAATTATCTTTAAACAGAATATTCAAAAAGTTTGTTGAAATTGCTTATATAATCATCCAAACTTCCAAATTTGATTGCAATTAATATTAAGAAAACAGCTTCAATTTCAGAAATATTGCATTTTGTGAATATACTTCTAAATACATTTTTTTATTATTTCAATTTAAAATTTTGGTCGATACATTTCTAAATTAATTGTTGTTCTGTGTTGATGATGTTAGTTAAAAAGTTGTAATGAACTTATGTATTATTTCTAATATTGCTCTTTGGTAACATCATAATAGGCCTAATTACATTTCACTTCTCATTCCAAAAAAAATTGCTACTCTTTCATAAATCTTAAGGGGAGACCAATGTTCGTTCTTGTGGTCCCTAAAAGATTAGACTTGATTTTTTGTGTTTTGTTTTATAGATTTGTCTTTTCTTTTGTTCATTACATGGACATTTTTTAATTGGAATGAAACCAAGTTGTATTTCCCTCCGTAAGAAACTAGGATTTAACATATTGAAGAAACCCCAAAAATTTGGTAACAATAGCATTTATCAGCGCTAAGAAATTTGAAATAAAAGTTTAGAAAAAGTGAATTTTCAGAAAACAAGCAAATACTAAAAAGGCCTCTTCACTAAGACAGCAGAATTATGACTTGACATAATTTTATTTAAATAAAAGAAAATAGTTTCATCGTAGAGACATGATTTTGGTATCATTGGAAAGCATGCATTTCCAACGCATACCAGTGTGAAATTTTAAAAATCCGATTTTTTCCTCATTTTTCCACGCCAGACTCCCCTTAAATTGTTTTCTCAATGGATTTATAATTTATGTTTTCTCTGATTTGATGGCGTTCTCCAAAACTTATTTTGAAATTTTATAGAATAGTTTATATGTGTATTATGAAAAATTGATTTTTGTATCTTGCCTTTATTATTTTTATTATTATTATTATTATTATCCATATAGTAATGTTCGTAAAGGAACATAACCTAATTATTTTGTTATTGCTACATTTTTTTTTTATTGAACGTAAGAAAGATTTATTATGCAAGAAGATAAGTTGATAAACATTAAATTTCTCCAATAAAAAAATCTTTTAATATTTCTTTCGTTCTTGCCAGTAAATTTGAATTTACATTTTTACCAATTTTTCACCATTTTTTATTTCTCATCATTATTCAGTCATAAACTTGAATATAAAATTACTGTATTTTGAGTGCCATATTTTCTTCTCTTTACATAACTTAAATTAAAAAGTTTTCATTTATTGTTTTCACAGATTCTAAAATGTTTATCATTTATATTTCACCTGCTCTTGCACCGACTCCATTGTTTTTGATACAGTTTATTAAAATGTTCTTTATGTTTTCGATTCGTCATACTTTTTCTGTTTCATTGTTATTATTTTATATTTCTGTTTTGTTTTTTTTATTCCATATTGATTATTTTCTTGCGTCTTTTTCATGTTCATCTGTTGTTAGTTTTGCGTTACTATGTTTATTTCTATTTTATTTTGTTCGCTTAGATTTTGTTTCAGGTTCTATATTTGTACTGTTATCCATGATATTTTTCAATCTATTCGCCCATTATAACAACCACAGAAATCATTAAAAGATTTTTTTCTGGAAACAACGATTTGGTTTAAATAAAAGAAAATCACGATGTAATATTTAATTCAAGTGCACCATGTTCAAATGTATGTATGTATGTACTGGCTTTAAAAAATTGTGTTCTTTTTTTATTTTTAATTTACCATGTTTATTTCTTTTATTATTTTTTGTCTGTATCTAAATTAATGTAATAATTTAAATTATTAATGAACTACATTCATTGTGATACTGAAGGATTTAGGTGTAAGTGCCAAGCGTACTATCAAAGTGTTAACATAACTATCTTATTCTACTACATACTAAATCAGCAGTGATAATGTTACCAAAATGTGCACCTTAATCCCGTAGTATGAAATCTTTTGCAACCAAATTTGTTTACCAGGTATTTAAAATATTGTTTCACTTGATATATTATACTTTTTTCTAAAACAATTATCCACTTAAGAGTTACTGCCACATTCGATTGTTTATTTTTTATTTAAACAAGCTGCTCCAAAATGTTTTCTTTAAATAAAAAACTTTTTAAATTTTATTACTGTTATTCATTTTAAAAATCCTCAACTTAATTAGATATATTCTCGAGTCGTTTATGTATTGAAACTGCTGTGATTGATACTTTAAAGGCTTTGTTAAATATTATTTAGGCTCTTGTTTTTTAGATGTTAATTGTCAAAAATTTAAATGATTTTCCTTTATTATCATAGAAGTAAATAGATTTTATTTCATAGCTTGTATAAATTCTTTCCAGTTATCATTTTCTATCTGCTAAGGTTGTTTACTATTTTGATGTAAATAATAATGTTTATTTTAAATTTAATCACTTAAATTTTTGCATACGAGATTTCAGATATCTGTGAATAAGTTATAATAAAGGAATCCTTACAGTCAGTCGCCTGGACCGATGTAATTTAAGATTTTGTCCTACTTCTTATGTCGTACAAGCATATTTTTCTGCTACTTCCTGAGAATGTTCAGCCCCCCCCAACACAAACCTGGTCACCAATCCAGTGTCTTGCTAAGGCTTCTTACCAACCTTTCACTAGGGCATTTCCTGCCCATGCAGGTTAAGTGCTGAATTTGGATGAGTGGTTATGATAAATCTCGTTAGAGGGATTTCATACATTATATGATGCATCTTCACTTCCATTTGCCAGAACTAAAACTCTCCCCCTCGAATTTCCAGGATCTGACAAATTTTCCATTTTTATTTATTGTCAAATTTTAATTGAAAATATTTTCTGATTTGCATTCTTAATAAAATATAGCCTCTAAATTTTCATTTGAAAGAAATTTTTTAATTATGGAATTGTAAAGTACGTCTCATAACTATTGTATTAATATATGTGTATGATTTTAGAAAGGTTGAGGACAGTGTATTTTCTGTTAATTTTATTTATTGAATATTTTAAAAATCATCTGTAAATATGATCATAGAATTGTGTGTTTTAACAAACATTTTGTTGCAGCTTGTTTAAGAAGTAGCATCATCTTAAATAGTAAATTTTAGTAAGAAAGAGGTAATCCTTAAATTGGTATATCTGGTAATGTGTACAAAGATGCAAAGTATATATTATAAAAATATAAATATATTATATAAATGTCAAATATTTATATTGCTAACTGACAATATAATTTCATTCCATTTGAGTGTTCCTACATCATATATATATTATGGCAACCATACTGATTGTAAAATTCTATTACTATAACGTAATGCATTATTATTTATATATTTATGGTATTTAAAATTAAGAAATTACACATCACAAATTTTTAGTAAAAATTAGTTAATCCTGTAGTGATAATTAGAGACCTACTAATTTTCATCCCACATGAATTTGTTAAATTTTATTTATTATATTTTTTTAAAAATTGAGTACCGCTTTTTATGATTGGTTTTCAGTAATAATGATTCCAACAAAGCAGTCAAAACTAATATAAATTTAAATATTAATAATCAGTTGTTTTTTTTAAAGTTATAGTAAAATGTCAGTCATAAGCAAGACAGGGTAAAACTATTTAACATAGCGGTTTAGTTAACGTTTAGTTTTATAAATTCATAGCTTGAAAGTCCATCAATTTGTTCAAAATTTAAGTGTAAAATAAGTTGCAAGAAATTTGTTTATTTTGTCAAAATTTTTTTACAACCGTGGCAACTTATAAATATAAATTTTCTTCAAGCTGTTTTTATAGGTGTTGCTAATTTTGTTTTTTGTACTACTTTATATGCTTTGATGGTTCATTATTCTTGTAACGTTTTAGTTCAGTTTTATTTATAAATCGGTGATAAATTTTTAAACCCTTGGCTAAATAATTTTTATCCTTTTTCATTTAAAATTTTATAACCTTTTTTTTTCTTAAGGAACATTCATTATTACACAGTATTTGTACTGAAAAAAATACAGTGGAAAGTATGAAATCAATTGGTAATAAAGGTTAAAATTGTGATTTACAATGTTATATGTTTTTGGTTTTTGTTTATTTATTTAATCCACCTATCTTTATTATCCTGTTCTTCCAACAATCAATTCAGGTAGAAGATTATTCTATTACTTTAATGACACTCTAGGCCTGCTGCTTATTTATTCCTTGTGATTCATTGTACATGTTCTCATTAACAGAAGTAGTTCACCTGAGTGTTCATACTTGCAGATTGGTTGTTCATATGTTATAGTTAATAACGGGTGTTTTATTAAGGACGCAACCCTGATTATAAGAAGATAGAAGTAATAAATCAATAAATTTTCTGTCCCCTAATAGGTATGTTGGCAACAGTGTACTCATGGCCAACTACCTAAGACAGTTAAAATGTTCCAGTCAAGCATTAGTGTGTTGACAGCAGTCGTTCGTTATATTGTCTCCGCAATGGTTTCTTCCAAGGAAGAACGCGTGTTTATTGTAGAGACTTACATAGCGAGTAATTCTTACAAATGCAATGCCAACGCGATAAGGATGCAAATGAAACTTTTTCGTAGCTCTGAAAACAGTAGTTAATGTTAGCCCAGCTTGCAATGATAATCTTCTAAGCCAATTTGTAGGTGATTGAGTCAAACGATTTTTCAAATCTTCGAGAACTTCTGGGGTTAACTTTGTTGGCTGCCAAGGTGGTTTCTCATCGAGTACACTCCCAGTTCTATGGAATTAATTTATCAAACGCAATATTGACGATTTATTCGGAACGGCAGAATGGGGAAATTCCAACTGAAACTTATCTTGCACACATTTGTAAGATTTACTCGCTATGCAAGTCTCTACAATAAACACGCTTTCTTCCTTGGAAAAAACCATTGCTGACACAATATAACGAAACGACTGCTGTCACCACACTAATGCTTGACTGGAACATTTTAACTGTCTAAGGCAGTTGGCCTTGAGTACACTGTTGCCAACATACGATTGGGGACAAAAAATTTACCAATTTATTACTTCTATCTTCTTATAATCAGGGTTGCGTCCTTAATAAAACACCTGTTAGTACAGAATGTCCAGGAAGAGAATACTTTCTGTAATGGACTGAGTAACAGTTCAGGTAGGTATTATACTGAACCAGCAGTTTATATTCAAGGGGATCTATGTAATTTGAGATGGACCATAGATATTTCATACCTAAAAATATACTTTTTGATGGTATGGTACGCAACACAAGGCAGTGAGCTAACATCGCACTCGGCCTTTAAGTTAGAAAATGAGGGGTGGCGATTAAATAACTGGACTGGAGCTACAAAACATTTTTTTGATCACCAATTGCATTACTAAGGTATCTCCTTCAACATGCTTACTTTCTTTATCATATATTCAGCTATTATTTAACTTTAATGTTTACTGATGTCTGCATACAATGATCTTCACTATTACACAAACTGTTGATTGAGTACTTACATCCTTGTCAACTAACAACCGTAGATGACCCGGCTTATAAGTGTTAACTTCTCTTTTAATTACAGTTACACTGCACATTAGATTTTGTTCACGACTATGAATAGTCTGAAAACGTTTTCGAACATTAGATTTTGTTCACGACTATGAATAGTCTGAAAACGTTTTCGAAAAACCAACATTTCTGTTTATGGTATCAAACAGTTATATTCATTCAGTGTTAGCCTACAAACGTTTCCCGTGAAATACTGTATGTGCACAAAGTATAGTTAGTGTACGTTGTGTTTGTTGAACTGATACAACAGCAGATGCGCGTGCGCACTGATGGTTTTCCCTCGTTAAAACTAAAGGAAAACTTGAGACTCGAATAACTACACAGTATACTAGTTTTTCTTAGTTCTTTTCACCTATTTTTGAAGGCATAAACTGCTACTGATATAATGAAGGAATACTAAATGAATAACAAAACAATTTGCTGAGTATTTTTTTATTAAAATGAATACAATGCTTAAAGAACTATTATTTATGTACAATAATTCTATAACTATCACTAAATTATGACTTTGTAGGCTCTATAATTTATTACGCCGCCTCTGTAATGATCAGGTCAGGTATCTGCAATGTAGTATCACAAAATTTGAAATAGGTTAATACAAATTTTGGTGATTGCATATTAATGAAATATTGTTTTTATAAAGCCTGCTAATAGAAATATTTGATCAAAGAAAATAAATAAAACAGTTACCACTCGAACTACATTACTAATTACACACATACATCACCAGAGTTAAATGAAACTTTCTAAGCAAAGCAGTCTCATTAATATGCAGAATCCAAAATGCGTTACATGTATTTTAATTATTATAAATATGTATAATTCAAATAAATTATACGATACATTATATAACTGATCTTTTATTTCTCTAAATTTTCGAAGCAATACACGATAATTTTTAATACAAACTTGACAAAAGTAAGGTTATTTATTATTATTTCAGTTCCAATTTTGTTTGATAAAAGTAATTAATTAGAAACATTTTTTCCTAAGAGAAACAATTACTGTAAAAGTCGCCAAGTTATATGCTTTTGTCTAAATAAAATAGTTTTTTGTAATAAATACAGGTGGGTGTCCCCTAATACAAACTACTCTAGGAAGAGATATAGGTACTAGAAAATATTGTTACATAGATAATATGAGGGACAATGGGCTTTGCATCAGTTTTGACTGATGTAATTAATTGATTTTAGTACTAATGGCTAGCTTTTCACTTTCTTGATGATTAATATAGAGTAAAGGGTTCCATTCGACTATAATGTTCTTTCTATTTTTATTTATTACGCGAGATTATTTTATAACATTCTTTACCTTCTATGGTATTTATTACAACTTTATTTAGTGCCGACCCTCTTGTCAGTTGGCCAATGTTTTGTTTACAGTTGTGAAGTGTTATTTAATAACCAATTTGTGCATTGCCTCCTCGAAACAAGAAAATAATGCACAGTTGTAAGTAAAAATTAACTAATTATTCGATTGTAAATGGCCATATTTATTTTTAAAGTAAGTTTAATTTAATTCTACGTTAAGTTTTAAAACATTTTATAATAAATTTAGTCTGTTAATAAATTCAGTGGTTTATGTAGTTATAAATTTAAAAAATAAATTTTATTATTTAAGCAAGTTCCTTAAAAGAACTCGGAATAAATATCCCAATATTAGGTAACATGCTAAGATATTTTATGTCACAGTATATATGATTCAACTACCAATAGAAACACACAGACACATACACCATTAAATATTTTTAGCTGTCCTAAACAAAGAAAGCAGTAACGGTGATGCCACCGTAAAGGGGAGATCTGCCTGTATTTATTACATGAACTATAAAGTTACGTACGTCTTCACTGATTTCTCATAATGTATAATATATAATGAATTTATATAATAAATTTCAATAACCTTCCTTTTTAACTGCGTCAACTTTTATTTTCACTTACACGGGTTTCGGTGGATCCACCATCATCAGAGTAAATAACATATAATTGTTATCTTCAGTCATTTGTATAAAACTAACTTTTATACAAATGACTCAAGATGTATCATCTTCTGTAGATTTTTAATAAATAAAGTTTTTAGTTTCAATTATATGTTATTTACTCTGATGACGGTGGATCCACCGAAACACGTGTCGGTGAAAATAAAAGTTGACGCAGTTAAAAAGGAAGGTTAGTGAAATTTATTATATAAAATAGAATTAATTTCAAACTGCAGGATGCATTATAAAGATTTATTTTTGTATAATAAACACCTACAAACTTTCATACAATAGTGAAATGCTTCATATACGTTTCTAATCTAATGAGAAATGAGTTTATGAAATTGAACCCAATTCGGCAGTTTGAAACTGCTCGAGTTGCTGTTCAATACAGTGACAGTTGAATGACTACTAAGTTTTATTTTGGTGTTTTGTTAGTATGAAACCTAACTATTTATACAGACACATTATTTAAATTATGATATATAAACCGACAAATTAAAATATTTGAATAATTCATAATATTAGCATTTTAATTTTAAAAAGACACTACTAATGTATGATTTGTATACATTAAACATAATCAACGTTATAATCAAAAAGAACCGACAGAAATCTAAAAACGTTCTTTTATTTAAAAATTGTACTGTTTTATTTAGTTCATATATATAGTGGTAATACTGATCCAATAGATGGTTTTCTAGGCTCGTCCAGATGTTTATCAGAACAGTTCTGTTTATTAATCATGTATCAACACATCTTCCATTCCTTACCACAAAAATTATTTTTAATATTATATAAATAAGTGTATTCTATTTTATATGCTAAGTAATGCTCTTTTTTTATTCAGAGAATAACATTCTTATGATAATTTAAAGGTACACAAGTATTACACCATGAAAACCTTACGTACGTACAAATAATAAACTAAAAATAATAGTAAAACTATCACAAAATATTATGCAAGTAAAGATTTGAGACCCAATAAGCAAAAATAAGTAGATTTAAGAACTGATGTAAATAAATAAAAAATTTGAACAAAACAATAAAAACTTATTGATAAGTAAATACAAAAAATATATTTTAAAGAGGTCTGGTAAATCTACGCAGTTGTAAGTAAACATTAACAAAAAAAATTTAAAACGATTATGAAGTTCTAAGAGTTAAACCTTGAAATTTATATTATTATTTCAATTTATTTAATGAAACCTAACATAATGATGCCTACATAAGCCTTAGCTTGTGCGCAGGTAATGATGTGAGGTGATAAACAGACGAAAAGTGCCACACTTGACCCGAAAATTGAACCCGGGACTATGGGACATAAATGCCAGTTGACACCAAGGACTGGTCAAATTTAGGTACCTTTCCTTTCCGTGGTCTGCCTGCTCCAAAAGATACAGATTCCGTTCGTGAAGTGCTACCCTACTTGCAAGAGTCGGGAAAGCCCTGAACTGAGGGCGAAGGCAGTTGCACAGGTATAAGCAGGGAGGACCAACCAACCAACTTAGGTTTAAATGGTAGTTTATAAGGTTAGTAGTAAGATTACACAGTAGGTAGTCGATTAATAGAATTTTTGCAACTTAGCGTAAATAATTTAATAATTTAATTGTAAATTATTTAAAAATGGTAGTTCTTTCACCCAACCAGCCCGCTACACAGGCATCACCACTAAATAAATAAAAAAAACCGCACTTATCCCTTATCCAGATTTTGCTGTAGTCAGTTTACTCTGATATAGTACTGAACATAGAGTACAGATGAGGTTAAATTGGTTTTACAAACTGCCCGTAAAACAACTAGTTAATTAAAAACTACAATATTCTGCTACATTTTTTAATAAATATTTTTATTTATTAGTGTCTGTATTACAAGAGGATATACATATGAATTTCAGTTAAATTTGTGCAACGAAATGTACACTTGGGTTACGAATTCAGGTATTTGATACATTTAAATTTTATTGGTGAATTGCATTAGAAAGAAAAGGTATACAAACTTAGGAAAAATATGGTTCTAGATTTGCAAAGCAAAGAATTCATTAAAAATGATGACTCATAGATTCCATTACTACAGAAGCATAGGATGAAAAATTCCTGATTAAACCCAGAAAAATTCTTAAATGTATCTCTAACACAGGTATCCATGAGAACATTACAAAGAACTGAATCTGAAGAAAAAACCATTGAAATGTGTCCTTTGCTTCGTCGCACAATAAGTTAAAAGGACAAATATTACCAGCCTCAATAAACTAAATCTTTTAATTTACCAATACTTCAAATTTTTAAATTATAACTTTATGTAAACTAATGTGACACTAAAATTTTAATTTTCTAATAAACTAACTGTCATTCATTTTATGCATAGGAGCCAGAAGTCTGTAGACAAGGTCTAACTGGTAAATGGTGCAAGCCGCATTGGCGTAGTTTGTAACGTGCTTGCCTCTCATCATGCGATCTTGGGTTCGAATCCCATTCAGGCATGGCATATTTTCACACGTTATTTCTGATGCGTGATTTTAATGGTTATCATGGTACATAAGAATTAAATTCTCAATTCTATTCCTTCTTTCTATTTTTGTTATTTTTTTATACTGATTATTTTGTAAAGTTATAATTTTATTATAACTATAACAGATTAAAATATTTTTCAAATCGGTGCTTAACTAAACTTTCTCGTTATATTCTAACGTTTGTTAAATTTCACTTTTACCAAATGTAATTAAAAAATACGAGAACAATAATAAAAAAGAGGTGGTTGTTGTGGTACTGAAGTAACAAATGTATCAATGAAAGGGAATTTATAAAATGATTTCTTGTACATACGATTGATAATAATTAAAGAGGCAGTAACTATGATTGATCAGAATTGCAATTTAATCCCCGGTACATGACCTTGACTAATTAACAAATTTGGTAATGTGAAAAATCTGATAACCTTGGAATCACAGGAATCTCACACTGACAAGACTTCAATTTTAAGTATCCTTTCTATTAATAGGTGATTATTCATATCCACTATAAAGTTTTTACTTCTTAGCCTTCTCAGAACTCTTTCGTATTTACAAAAGTGTGATTGGTGGCTACGAGGATACTACTGAAGTTTTACTGATGACCTGAGAAAGGATCAACAACAAATATTACCAATATTTGAGTAAATAATCAACTACAGTTTCTCTAAAAATGTAATAAGTTGTTCCTTTCCTCCTATTGAAAATTTACGTACCTTTCATGAAACCCGTAAAAAAGCATCAAACTCTAATCAGACCATTAACAAACTTTGATTTACCTTTAGTTGTAAGTGTTACAAGTGTTAAGAAGAATATTGCTGCTTTTTGGTCATACTGGTCAAACTATTACTATTAAGAGTTTTTTTTTATTGTAGTTTAATATTACAAACGTCATAAATTGTATATCAGTGTCGCTTTATTATCTGATGTATTTCTACGCAAAGCAGAGGTTATGTTATTTTGGGAGAATAATACAGTACTACCTCATTTATCTGGACTAATTGTGACTGGAAGCAATCTAGAAAATTTAACATTTGGAAAAACAATAAAAAATACTTAAAAACAAAATGGAAAGGGCAAATTTACTATTTATTTACATCAATGCCAAAGCCAGCTGTTTGTCAGAGACGAAGGTTCAGTGGTTCAAATCCTAATTAAGACAGATACTTTTATATGCCTTGCATAGAGTTACTAATAATACAGTAATAATTACTAATAATTGGGTCTTGGGTTCAAATCCCATTCAGACACGGCATATTTTCATAAGTTTCAAAAAATCATTTCATCCTTCACCGTCTGCATTAGCAGTAATTGTAGAACAGTTGGGCGTTAAACAAAAAATAAAAAAAAATAAATAGGGTTACTTATTGTTCTCCATTGAACAGTTTGCAACTGTATACACATTGGGGATTAAAAAAAATTTATACTTACTTTGGACAGAAACGGACTACAATATGTTAAAATATAGCACAATCACACATAAGTATAGCACATCATAAGTATAGCTGCTGTGGTCAGGCTGCTGCTACAAGTACGCCATGATGTTGTTCAGTGATGACCCAACAAGAAAATACAGTACATACCAATACTGTACCATTTGAACATTTTAACTTCGATAAGTATACAATAGTGTATATACGAGGGCTATTCAGAAAGTAGGGAACGTTTTGTAAATAAACAAAAACTATGTAAAAGAAAATTTTTTTATTATATACATCTGAAAGAGTGACTAAAATACTACTTTTCTACATATTCACCAAGCAAATTGAGGCACTTGTCATAGCGGTGGACAAGCTTCAAAATTCCTTCGTCATAGAAATCCGCCGCCTGCGACCGCAGCCATTCAGTGACGCGCGCCCGTGTTTTGGGTGTGCTGCAAGGTGTGCTGCTCATTGACTTTCTCGAGCGTGGTGCAATAATAAACTCTGATCGTTACTGCCAAACATTGAGCAACCTTAGGAGAGCAGTTCAAAACAAGCGCCAAGGAAAGTTGTCGTCAAAAATTTTGTTTCTTCATGACAATGCCCGACCTCACACGGCAACCCGCACAAAAGAACTCCTTGATTCATTCAAATGGGAGGTTTTCCCTCATCCACCCTATAGTCCTGATCTTGCACCGAGTGATTTTCACTTGTTTCCAAGAATGAAGAACTGGCTAGCAACATAGCGCTCGACGACGACGAGGAACTCCGGGCGCGCGTCACTGAGTGGGTGCGGTCGCAGGCGGCGGATTTCTATGACGAAGGAATTGTGAAGCTTGTCCACCGCTATGACAAGTGCCTCAATTTACTTGGTGACTATGTAGAAAAGAAGTATTTTAGTCACTCTTTCAGATGTATATAATAAAAAAATTTTCTTTTACATAGTTTTTGTTTATTTACAAAACGTTCCCTACTTTCTGAATAGCCCTCGTAGGTTATTGTGTTTAATGCAGTACTGGATCAAGATTGCAGTATAGTTCAAATACAGTATCTGGAATATCGCAATTTTATAAATAATTTATTCTGATCCACATTGCTCAGGATAATTCTTATATTTTGATAAATGTGGTAGTACTATAAATACTCAAATATATAAACCTCTATTAGCCTTCTAAAACTGGCTAAAGATAGAATTAAACAAAAAACTAACTTAATATTTCTTAAATAACATTTAATTAATTTTTGTTAAGTAATGAACAGATTTCTATACTTTAGTTATGACCTGAATGATACAAACTTCAGGATACATACGATTCCTTTTTTATATAATTTTTTCCCGGTTTGGCATTTCTACAATTTTATTAAAACATCAAATCAAACGTTTAACAAAATTTTAATAAAGCAAAACCAGGCAAAAATTACAAATAAATACTACAATCTACGCAAAAAATTATATTAAAATGATTGTACAAGGGGGTGGTCTGGTAAGTTCTCGGCCTTGCCCAGAGATAGCAGCACTAGTCACATAATTTGTTCTCCTTTTGTTGATACATCTGTAAGTAAACGCTACGTAAAATAGCAGGTCAATTCACGCAGCAGTTGACTGTACCCAGTCATTTGAAGCTTGTGGTGCGTGTGGTGTTGAAAATGGAAAAAATTGCATATCATCCAGTGATAAAATTCTTCGTACAAGAAAGTTCCAATTGAACTTCATTTGCGGCTTGTAAATGTGTTTGGTGACTATTCACCATCAATTTCCATTGTAAAGAAATGGGTGACCAAGTTTAAACGTGGCCGTGAAAGCGTCCAAGATGATCCACGCAAAGGAAGACCAAAAACTGCAACCATGCCAGAAATCAACTAAGTACATGATATGGTTTTGGAAGATTGGTGTACAAAGGTGCGTGAAATTGCTAATGCTCTACGGATATCAAACGAACGTGTTGGTTAAATCTTGCACCAGGAATAGAACATGAAAAAGCTTTGCAAGATGGTTGCAGCGTGTGCTCATTGTGCATCACAAACCCATTCACAAGACACTTTCTGAAAAGTGGTCGGTGCATTTTAAACACAACAAAAGTGACTTTTTGCGTTGATACATAACACAGGATGAAACATGGATTTACCACTACACACCCGAATCGAAACAGCAGTCTAAGCAGTGGTCAATAGCCTTCAGCTCCAAAGAAGGGGAAAGAAAGGAATTTTGCTGATTGACTATCTTGAAAAAGGTAAAACCATACCTGGAGAATACTACTCTCAACTTCTAATGAAACTGGCATTCATGAAAACAGACCCGGCTTAAAGAAGAAAAAACCATTTTTCATCATGACAATGCACATGCCCACAAAAGTGTCTTGGCAATGGAGAAATTGAAGGATCTGCACTATGAAATGCTGGAACATCCACCCTACTCCCAAGATTTGGCTCCCTCAGACTTCCAACAATTCTTAAAATTGAAGACCTTCCTCACTGATCAGCGCTTTTCATCCTTAAAACACCATTGCGGCTGTACATAGGTACTTTGCAGACATTCGAAAAGATTATACTGAAAAATAAAACTTTTTTTGAAATTATAAATTGTTGTTTTCACTATAAGGCCGAGAACTTTTCAAACCACCCTTATATTTACGAAAAACTGAAACAACTCATACTATGATTACACTACATGTTTACAAACAGGTTTCACAAAAAAGAAAACATAATTAATAGAGTAGTTTTTATAGATAATTAAGTAGGTAGTCAGAGCTTACCATATTTTTCTCTTGAAAATGAATGGAGCACAATATGAAATTCACTATAATTACAAACATAGTTGAGTACTATTATAAATACATATCATACAATTGTAAAATAAATTAGGTAATTCTTAGATTTAATTGTTATTAAGTCTGATCAGCACTATAACGCAGTTAAGTAATATTAAACATGGTGCAGCACGTGAGCTGGTATGATATGAGCATACAAAAACTGCCACAGCATCTTCAAAAACATATTAACCAAAACGGTGATTATGTAGATAGATAGGTTATTACGAGGTATGTCCAGAAAGTAAGCTCTGTTTCTGTTTCAAGAAGAAGAAACCTGCGCCATTTTGAGATCGCTGTCAGCCGCCTACACTTTGTTGTGCTTGTTTACAATGTCGGTGTTGATTGAAAATCCCGCCGCTTGTGAAATCAGATCTGTGATTCGTTTTCTGAATGCTAAAAAAGTGAAACCAATCAAAATTTATCGGCAAATTTGCGAAGTTTACGGACAAAATGCGATAAGTGATTCAATGGTGAGAAGATGGGTCCGACAGTTCAATGAAGGACGTAGTGAAGTGCACGATGAAGAATGAAGTGGGCGTCCATCTTTGTGTACAGAAGAACTGGTTCACGCGGTTGATGAGAAGATCAGCGAAAACCGTAAGTTTACAATTAGAGCTCTCGTTATTGAATTTCCACAAATCTCAAAATCACTAATTCATAAAATTGTTACTGAAAAACTGAAATTTCGTAAACTTTGCTCACGTTGGGTACCAAAAATTCTTACTGAGCAACACAAAACCAAACGGATGGGCAGTGCACTTCAATTTTTGACCCGTTATGATGAAGGCGGCAAAGATTTTCTGTCACAGATAGTCACAGGAGATGAAACTTGGGTTTCTTATGACACCCCTGAAAGTAAGCGGCAATCAATGGAATAGAGGCACACTTCATCCCCAGCCAAGTTTAAGCCGAAACAAATGTTGACACCTCGAAAAATCATGTGCAGTCTTTCGGGACAGCAAAGGTATCTTACTGATTGATTTCTTACAGCGAGGTCAAACAATCAATGCAGATGTTTACTCCGAGACACTTGGGAAATTGCACCGCGCAATACAGAATAAGCGCCGAGGATTTCTGTCAAAAGGTGTTGTTTTTCTTCACGACAATGCTCGACCACACACTGCAAATGCAACAAAAAACCTCCTACAGAGATTTGGCTGGGACGTGTTTGTTCATCCTCCGTACAGCCCTGATCTCGCTCCTAGCGATTTTCATCTGTTCTTACATCTCCAAGTCTTTCCTTGGCGGTCGACACTTCAATAATGACGAAGAGCTGAAAGAAACTGTTTCCAACTGGTTGAAGACACAGGCGGCAACCTTCTATGAAGAAGGCATAGAAAAACTTGTACCACGCTATGACAAATGCCTGCAAAAATTCGGCAGTTATGTGGAAAAGTAGTTAAAGAGTTGTACATTTTTGAGCAATAAATGTTTTTTCTGTATCTGTACACAATTTTTTTTTATTACCAAACGGAATATACTTTCTGGACATACCTCGTATTTAAGCTTTAAAATGGTATAAACATTATTAAAAATAAACTATTATTTTTTGTAATTTTAAACAATTTATAGACCTTACTTTTGATATTCCCATCATAATACAGACATGAATGAGTTAAACTAACACTATAATCAAATTTCATGTAATCTGGGCTTAAAAAACACGGATACTTCTCGGCCACTCTCAATTCGGATTAAAAGTATGATACAGTATTTCTTTTATAATCCTTAAACTAGCAGATCGACTGTAATTAATTCCACATTCCAACTGCAGACAACACTGAAAATCTGTATTTATGAGAAAATTGTATAAAAATGTATGTTTTCTTTTTTACTACTGTGTTAATGATAGAAAAGTATCATTACCGATACAAATATTACTTTTTAGGTAACTAAAGAGATATTTTTCCTTATTGAGGTCTATCACAAAAAGATCTACGGAGGTAGAATATAAACTGAGCACAATACATAAGACGACAACAAATACCTGAAATCACTCTATATTACGATAAATCTTGATAATATACTTCACACATTCAATATATAAATTATAAGCTTGAAAAAAAATACTTTAAAACTATTACCACCATTCTAAATACGTATTTCTTTTTTTAAATAATATGTACAATTATTGTAAGATACCTATAACTATGCTTAAATTTGTTGTTAATTTCCTTCTTAAATAAACAGCACTAAAAACATAAGATATGCCTTCTCACATATATTTGGATTTAGAAAAAAATAATTTACTTATAAAGCTCAAAATATTATTTTCAAATTGAAAGTATTAAATTATTATAAATTTTAAGTATTGCATTTTGCATGTATTTTGTCAACACTTTTTGTACAGATTTTATGAATACACACCAACCGTGCTAATCTGAATTAATTAGAAACAGGGCCTGTTCAAATGATCAAAAATTATGCATAAAATAAAATAGAAAAATTTAACATTATGCAATCATTATCGAAATGGTACTGGCCAACTGTGTATAATTAAGTGAGAATACAACACGTTTAACTTAACACGTAGTCACTACAATATTGCACCTAGCCAGATTTTGCTATGAAATAGTTTTTTTAATCATGTGAAGGTCCAGAAGAAACTGACAAAATATATAACATGGAGCAGCATTCCTACGGTAGGAGTGAATACAACACTGCGATTGGTCTGAAGGAGATTAAGTGAAAATATTACCTCATGTTTATTATATTCTCCTTTATTGGTTATCATTACAACGTGCTCGCCTCTCATCATGCGGTCTTGGGTTCAAAACCTATTCAGGCACGGCATATTTTCATACGTTACAAAAAAATCATTTCACCCTTCACCGTCTGCATTAGCAGTAATTGCAGAACAGTCGGACGTTAAACCCCAAAAATAAAAAAAGTTATAATTACAAATGCTTGTTTGTCAATATAATTGTTTTACTATACTGACAAACCATCATTTATCAGTTACGATTGTAACTGTTAAATGGTGTATGTTATCTGTGATATTAAGGGTTTATTGTGTGAAAACATCCAGTTTTTCTATTCAATAAAATTTTTCATAATATTTTGTGAAGCTGTGATTTCATTATTAATATAATAGGTTTAAATACTTTTAAATCAGTGATTAAACTAAACTTTTTGTAATATTCACATGTTTTTTAAGTAAAATTTTTATTTATCTGTGTAGAACATAATTAAAAGTCTGGTGTGAAACACTCACACAACTTTCTCTTGCCAGTGCAAATAATAAACAATAAACCTAACATTAGTAATAAAACATTAGAAATAAACAAAAAATTAACCTCAATAATCATAACCTAATTTTAATCATACATGAAAGACGCAAAATGAAAATCGATCTCAGTTTACCTTAAAAATACGGAAAAATCACTCTTTGACGCTAAACTAGGCTCTGTAGAGAAAAATGCTTTAAATAAAAGTTGTAGATCTTTTAATTTTCTATAAATTCAATTATATACACTTGTCATAAAATGCATACTAAGGCCGAAATCTTAAAAAAATCGATTTTTCACATGTTTTCGTGAGAAAAACAAAAAATCGCTAATTACCGCTAAACTAAGCGTTATACAAAAAAATGTTTGAAATAAAAGTTGTAGAATTTTAAATTCTCTACATTTTTTATAAATTTTTTTGCTAAAATGCATATTAAAGCCGCAATCTTAAAAATACAATTGTTTTACGTGAAAACAGCCTCACCAAGAATTTCAGCAAACATGTCACCTACCCTATCATGTAGAGAATAAAAAATTTAGTAAATAAAGCGATTTTAAAAACAATCGTAGGACCAGTTTTTAGGAAAATCACAAAAAAGTGAAAAATTACAGGAATAAATTACTACTTCCAGTTGACCGATTTAAATGAAAATGTTCGTGTCGAACATTTTAACAGCTTTTACAATGCTGTTAACATTTGTTGAAGGCGAGAAATGCTATTCGGCTCAGGAAATTTTGCAACTACACATGCTTCATTTAAAATTTATTCAATACCGATCATCACACATCAGGCAGACGGACATTCGTGACTTTTTTTAAAAACCAGTAAAATTTACAATATTGTTAATCTATGTTTTGTTTTAATCTACTGTAAAATAAGAAATTTTGTATCTTAGTGGTTTTACATTTTACTGTACTACGTATTCTTGGAACGTTAGTGTGTATGTATGTGATTTTATTAATTTGGAAGGAATTAGATATAAACAAAAATAAAACACAAGTTTTTTAAAATGTAACATTGTAAATACGTATTATTAATTAAAATACAAGGTTATATTTTAGGAACAATAGTAAGAAATGACTGTTTTTCTGCGACTAATTTCCACGCACCGAAAACAATATTCTACTATCTGGAAATTTCTAATAACCGGTAATACATCAACCCCAAGGGTGCCGGATATTAGAGCTGTTACTTATTGTACATACTTTGCACTGGATTATAACAGACACATAAAACAGTAGTTGTAAATAAAAACAAGATGTGATAGAAAATGCAGTCAGGATTGATGTGATAGCTAAAGTAGTACAGCATTATTTTAGGCTTTGTGCATCTCCTCTCCCCATTCTAAACTATGTTCAGTACTCAAGAACTAGGAGAAACCTTCGCCAAAAGCAGTTTTATAAGGTATTCTAAGGACAACCTGGACTAACTTTTTTTAAATAGAATAGGAGCGAACCTACAACTAGGAACAGCATTCCGTTTAAACAAACAGATCATAAAAAAAATATACAATTAAGAGATAATATTCAATACACATCTCCTAATAAATAAGGACTACCAGAGCAACCCAGTTTATCTTGAGAGTAACCCAGTTACCTTGTACTTGTGAATTAAAAAAAAAGGCAATCAGCGGTTTTAAGAAAAAATATTAGCGATATTTAAAAATTAACTCACATTTGAGCACTTGGTTTTAAAAATAAAATAAATAACTGCATGTCGTCCAAAATGGCCATAAAAAATCCAGAGTATAATAAAAAATTAAAAAATGTAAATGTATGCAAATCTAATTAAAATTACAATAATTATAAATTATTAGAATAAAATTAATTCTATACAAAATCAAAAACAGAAGCCACTTGGAGATATGATTCAAAAAATATCAACAATTAAATTTGGTCAAGTGTTTACAACACAAATAAATATTTGAACAAACTTTATCCTTGTACACACAAATGAAATTGTAAAATAACTTTTCAGACGGTGATAAAGATTTTTAATGAAATTCTCAAAAATGTTTGGTCAGTTGCAAATCTTTCTGAATGTTAAATATATGTGAGAAAGTAGTAAAAACAATTACGTAGAAATAATTTGCAACCAATAATACGCGATAGCTAGTGCAAATTTACTTACGTGTAAGAGGGGGCACAGCCCAACACTACTATTATTATAAATAGGTACAATTTAACATTCTGTCCCAATTTGCCTGAAATATTTCCTTTTGCAGCCAAACAAGGGGGCACAGCCCAACACTCCATTATTATAAATAGCTATAATTTAATATTTCGTCCCAATTAACATTTGCCTGAAATACTTCCTGTTGAAGCCAAATGTCGTAATGCTGTTTGAATTCATCAGTCAATTCAATATTATTACCAAGTACACTTGTAACGCATGTATCAACTGGCTCAAAATCGGGCTCCTATAAAACAAACAACAAAGTAAGTATACTCAGGAATATCAACACAGATTCAATTTTTTATTTAAAATAATCTTATTTCAAGCAATTGGTTAATTTCCAGAAGAAAAGCATCTAAATTTTAATAACACAATAATCCCATGCAGTTGATGGGGGGGGCTGTTCCAAGAGGTTAAGAGAAGAGGGGTGCATTGCATATTGAATGTAATCGATTTGAGTTTTTCTTGTTGATTCTTTTTAATGCTATTTCTGCTTTGAATCTGTGTAGTTTGTCAAATCAGTTGTGTAGTTTTCTTTAATCTGTTCTCATTCATTCTCACTAAGTGTCCAAAAAAATCTAATTCACTTTTTGATGATAGTTTCTATTTTCTGATACAATTTCTTTGTGGAAATCATTCCAGTTCCCTTTCTTAGGCCATGGATTTTTTAAAATGTTTCTGTCTTTTGTCGGAAATTTTCTTGTGTTACCCTTTGTATTACAGTTGACTCCATTCCATACAGAATTGTTAGTTTTAAAACAGTTAGACAGTGCCTAATTTTGGTGTAAATTGTAGGTAACGTTCTAATTATTGTAGTAGAAATTTTTCATTAGGTTAAACATTTTCTGTAATTTAATGGGTCTTTTTTCTTCTACTACTATCAACAAATAGAAACTTTGACTGATCTCTCCCAAATACTTAAACTTATCATGGGTAAAAACTAGGCAGCTTATTCGTATCTTTTTCAACCTAGCTCCTATTTTGGCTTTGCTATGTTGAGAATATTACTTTTATTATGAGGGTTATCCAGAAAAAACCTCCGTTTATGTGTAGCAGGAAAAGTAGTGCGCGTAGCGCGGCCCAGTTGATATCACTGCGCGCAGTGATTCAGTACGCTTCTAACTGTGCAACACAGAGCATCATACGTTCGTGCGTTGTCCTTTCATAACCTCAAAACATGAGTGCCGTAATAGAAAATTCCGCCAAGTGTGAATTGCGTGGCGTTATAAGATTTCTGTGGGCAAAAAATCTCTCAGAGGCCGAAATTCATCGTGAATTGTGTGCGGTTTTGGCCCAAACATTATGAGTGAAGGTGTAGTCCATCAATGGGTGCGTTTTTTTAAAAATGGAAGAACAATCGTTCACGATGATGAAAGAAGTGGTAGGCCTTCTCTTGTCACTGAAGACCTAGAGAACAAAGTGAATGAAAAAGTTTGTGAGGACCGTCGTTTCACAATCTCGGAACTTTCTCATCATTTTCCTGAAATTTTTTGGAGTCTCGTACACGAGATAGTGACAGAAAAACTAGGCTACCATAAGTTTTGCGCTCATTGGGTACCAAAACTGCTAACCGATGACCACAAAACAAAAAGAATGAGTTCTGCCATAGACTTTCTTTCTCGGTATGACTTTGAAGGAGAAGAATTTTTGAAAAGGATTGTTACTGGCGATGAACTTGGGTAGCCTACGTGAATACTGAGACAAAACAGCAGTCAATGCAATGGGGACATACCGCTTCTCCAAACAAGCCAAAGAAAGTCCGTCAAACTTTGTCGATGAGGAAACTTATGGCTACCGTTTTTTAGGATGCTAAGGGTATCTGACTCGTTGATTTTATGGAACGTGGAACGACCATCCTTCTGCTGTCTACTGTGAAACTTTAAACAGACTAAGAAGAGCGATCCAAAACAAGCGTCGTGGCCTTCTGACACGTGGTGTTGTGTTTGTGCATGACAACGCTCGCCCTCATACAGCTCGAAGAACAAATGAACTTTTGGCCAAGTTTAAATGGACATTTTCGATCATCCCCCATACAGCCCGGACTTGGCTCCTAGTGACTTTCACCAGTTCCCGAACATGAAACGGTGGCTTGCATCTCAGCGGTTCGCCAATGACGAAGAGCTTCAAAACGCTGTGAATGGTTGGCTACATTCACAGGCGGCAGATTTTTATGCAGAGGGTATTTCAAAGACTGTTCCAAGATACGATAAGTGCTTGAATCTGTTTGGCGACTATGTCGAAAAATAGAGAAAAACTGTAGTTTTAATATGTATATAATAAAGTTTTTGTATCTTCACTCGTTTACTTTTTATATCAAAACAGAGGTTATTTTCTGGATAACCCTCGTATTTCAGTGAGTTGTAAACAATTATAAATATATACAGCTTTAGTTGTTCATAAACATATTTATATTATTAAACAAAGAATTGTAAATGATTCCCACTTCATTTCCAGAGAACTCGACACCTTCTCTGTCTACAACAAGTTGAGTTTATAGAAATTAACTGTAGAAACAAAGATTATATAAAAAAAAACGACTTAAAAATTACTTACTATATTTGATGTGCTATATCTTCTAGTATTAAATCTATCTACTGAAGCTCTAAGTGCACATTCATCAGCTTGAAAATCCCATGGACGAGCATCCATATCTAAAAAATATCACATAACTATTATTAATAATGTGCACTTTGTTTATTATATTAATAAGCACAGATTAAATTAATTTTTTAGCTTACAAACTAAGTTTTTTATAAACTAACTTCTAGACTCATGTTTTTACACTAAGTAACCATATCAAATGCAATCATAAATCAGGATTTCTTTTCTTTAAATTATAAAATACGAAGATAAAGAGAAAATTTGTAATTATTCATTAAATTTTTCATTTCTTATCATTTTTTTACTGAGATCCAACAACATGGTTGCTGAATTTTGTGGCACAAATTGTCTTGATTTAAGATAGAAAGTCAATTTTGATGTAGAAAGACCAACAGAACATATAATATTTGACTTATATATGAATTTATTAGAGCATATAAAAAATTTATTTCAAATGTAGCTTAAAATTTAATTTAAAATAAACATACATAAACATAAACTAATATAAATTATGTAACGATTATAAAAACAATGGCTCAGTGGAAAAATTCAATACTTATAAATACAAATTTAAATATAAATTAATAAACCACCAGATAAATTTGAAAATGATGAACTCTTTAAGGTGGTAATCCTGATCACATAGCTATCTATTCCTACTCAATATAATTTTTTGTATTGTTATGAAAAACTGACAAAAGTGTGCATGCATTGATGCATTTATAATACAACTGATAATGTAAACATGATATCTGAAAGGACCTGTAGACTTTTTTTAAGCACTGTGAGTCATATATTGTGCATTCGGTGGTTTTGTTTATATTATAAAAAATCTGGTGTGAAACACTCACACAACTTTCCCTTGCCAATGCAAATGATTAACAATATAACCTAATTTTAGCAATAAAACATTAGAAATAAACAAAACACTAACCTCAATAAACATAACCTTATTTTAATCGTGAGTGAAAGACGGACAATGAAAATCGACCTGTTTGGCTTAAAATTATGGAAAATCACTCTTTCAAGCTAAACTAGGCTCTGTAGAGAAAAATGCTCTAAATAAAAGTTGTATATCTTTTAATTTTCTATAAATTTTATTATATACACTTTTGTCATAAAATGCATAGTAAGGCCGAAATCTTAAAAAATCGATTTTTCACACGTTTTCGTGAGAAAAAAACTGAAAATCGCTAATTACCGCTAAATTAAGCGTTATACAAAAAAAATGTTTGAAATAAAAGTTGTAGAATTTTAAATTCTCTACATTTTTTAATATATAAATTTTTGCGCTATAATACATATTAAAGCCGTAATCTTTAAAAAACACTTTTTTTACGTAAAAACAGCCTGACCAAGAATTTCAGCAAACATAGCGCCTACCCTATCTTGTAGAGAATAAAAAATTGAGTACACCAGGCGATTTTGAAAAAAATCGTAGGACCAGTTTTTGAGAAAATCGCAAAAAAGTGAAAAATTACACAAATAAACTACTACTTCCGGTTGACCCGATTTTGATGAAAATGTTCGTGTCGGGTCCAGTAGTGGTATGTAACTTAAGTTTCGAGTTTCAAGTTCGTACGATGTTCCGTTCTTCAGATATTTCGTAAACACACACACACACACACACAGACCAATCGCTAAAAACATGTTTTTTGGGTTCAGGGGGTCTGAAAACGTAGGCTATAGATCCGGTGAAAACTCGATTTCTAAAAATCGACATGAAAACAATACTTTCCTTCCTATATATTCATACAGGCAAGAGAAAGTAAAAAGAAACCCAGTTGTGTTTTTTCTTTGCTAGTTGCCACCTGATCACCTTTTAAGTCATTTATAGAGCAAGACAACCTTCTACAAAATTTATAAGTCCTCATACAATACTATTATCAGACAATATATTATCAGAGTTGAGTTCACTGCGATGTTGCTTATCACATTAGCCAATTATTTAAACAAAAATTTATGTAGGCAAAGAGACAGTACATTAATGAACTACCATAATCTTCAAAACGTTACAGTAATCTCTATTTACTTAAAAAAAATCTGGTGTGAAACACTCACACAACTTTCTCTTGCCAGTGCAAATAATTAACAATAAACCTAACATTAGAAATAAACAAAAAACTAACCTCAATAAACATAACCTAATTTTAATCATATATGAAAGACGCAAAATGAAAATTATCTCAGTTTGCCGTAAAAATACAGAAAATCACTCAATCACGCTAAACTAGGCTGTATAGAGAAAAATGCTTTAAATAAAAGTTGTACACCTTTTAATTTTCTATAAATTCGATTATATACACTTTTGTCATAAAATGTATACTAAGGCCGAAATCTTAAAAAAATTGATTTTTCACACGTTTTCGTGAGAAAAAACAGAAAATTGCTAATTACCGCTAAACTAAGCGTTATACAAAAAAATGTTTGAAACAAAAGTTGTAGGATTTTAAATTCTCTACAACTTTTTTAATATAAATTTTTGCGCTAAAATGCATATTAAAGCCACAATCTTAAAAACACTTTTCTTACGTAAAAACAGCTTCACCAAGAATTTCAGCAAACATGGCCCTACCCTATCTTGTAGAGCATAAAAAATTAAGGAAATAAGGAGATTTTTAAAAAAATAGCAAAAAATTGAAAAATTACACGAACTAATTCAAATTAAACTACTACTTCCGGTTGACCGATTTTGATGAAAATGTTTGTGTCGGGTCCGGTAGTGGTATGTAACTTAAGTTTCAAGTTTCAAGTTCGTACGATGTTCCGTTCTTGAGATATTTTGTACACACACACACACACACCAATCGCTAAAAACATGTTTTTTGAGTTCAGGGAGTCTGAAAACCCGTAGATCCAGTGAAAACTCGATTTTAAAAAATCGACATGAAAACAATACTTTCCTTCCTATATATTCATATAGGCAAGAGAAAGTAAAAATGCTAAAAATACTTGACCGATGAAACAATATACAGTACGCAAGACTTCCTTTTTAAATATTTTTTTATTTTAAAAATAAAATTAAGTAAATTTTAAGATAACCTGTATATTTTAAATTCTTTTTACATAATGTACACAAGCTTGTATGTGAATTTTCAAACCAATCTAATAATAAATAAGAATAGTTAATTCTTTTGGCTGAAATACAAATACCATTTAGCTTGAAATTGCTTTATTATTTTGCAATTTATCCTTGGGCCGTGCTCTTTCCATCGAAATATCAAACATCCAAATTGATTTCCCAATTTTCGCACAATTCTGATTACACTATGAAATTATATATAAAAGTTCAAAAACTTACCATTACCATATGCCCAGTCATCATTTAAACGATGTCTTACTTTTTGATAAATAGCACTCATAGTTTTCATATTGGATTTCCTCCATTGTCGCCCTAAATATTTAGTTTGCATCTTAAGTAATTTAAGAACATAAAGCTGCATCATAGCGTGACGAACTTTCAAAGTTCTTTTTAGAATTGGAGCAGACTTAAAAACTACAAGCATCTGGAAAATTTAAAATAATTATTAGCACATTTATCTATACTAATATAATAAAGAAGAAACATCTGTTTGTTTGTTTGTATGAGGTAATCTCAGAAACTACTGAACTGATTTTAAAAAATCTTTCATTGTTGTATAGCTTAGAGCTTCTTGATCAATATAGGATATTTTGCAACTTTAAGTAACTTCAATTAAGTGAGTTAAGCAACTTAAACTGTGACGATGTCGCATGTTTTAGTTTATTGGGTGCATAGCACTTAAATTTTTTCTAAGTCCTCTGGATAGTGTATTTTTTGGGCTAGAAGCACGATTCAACTTTTATATTTCATAGAAAAACGTGAAGAATAACATTCAATTCCAAAAACATTAAAAATTCGGAAATATTCAATTTTTTTATTTTTGTACTGTATTTCATATATTTGTTTTCATTTGACAAGCAGTAAATGAGTCATATATTTCCAATTACTCTGCGTACCGCACCCATGTATTACTGTCTCTTATCTCAGCCATATATCAACTGTCTCTTTCTTTTCCATCGGTATTCTTCTATGCATTCTATTCAATTCTGTTAAATCGGAGGGACAAACATTTAAAACGGTGGGCATCGATTTGAGACAAGAGTGCTTCCTTCACTCATGGACAACTTTATGTCAGACTTTCTAGAGCTAGAAGTGCAGAAAAACAATTTATTTTGCTGCCACTGGTCAACAAAACCACAAATATTGTATATAGAAAGGTTTTAAAATAATTTAATGAGGCCTACATTAGCTGCTGTGAAGCGAAGCGAGCGGGGGTCACTAGTAAATTATATTTTTATAACTATCGTGGTAAATTACAGTGCAATAAAGATATCCAATCACGATCTGGTTTATTTTTCCTAACATTTTTGTACATGCATAATTTCACACTACTAAAAACTTAAGTAATTTTTACTAAAAGCTATATGTGAATATATAGGTAAATTAATAACTTAAGTTAAAAAATAAACAGTACTAAATAACTGAAAAACTTTTGTTTTTGGGTTCAGTTTTTGAAACGTATTAAAATTTGTTTTGCATTCTTAAAATAATTTATATACAATGCATTACTTAATATGCATTTCACGGTTGATGAACTCTGCTGTTTCACACGTTTAGACCAATCAGAACGTTTGCAAGCGTTGTCAGATTGTACCTGACAAACTTTACGTGCGCATGCGTATACACAATAGTTCACTCTCGTCTTGCATCTCGTACTGAACACATCGATTATAGAGCGCGTTAACATGCTATGAAGCCACCAGAAAACTTTTGGTGGCTGATTCGATCAGCCATGGCACTTCTCACATATGCATTCGCAGCCGATTCCATCGGCCCCTGGCACTAAAAGGGTTAATGATAAAGCATTTGCAAGACCATGCTTCATTTAAATGCCACAGGGTGTTTGAAATAGAAGACAGTGGACCAATGCTTTACAAAGAAATGATGTGAAAAGTTATTTTTTAATGTCTTTTAAACAATTTTACATGCATCCATGCATTTTTACAATGCATCCGCAGCCGATTCCATTGACCCCCGGCACTAAAAGCTTTAAATGATAAAGCATTTGCAAGACCATGCTTCATTTAAACGCCATAGGGTGTTTGAAATAGAAGACAGTGGACCAATTCTTTACAAAGAAATGACGTAAAAAGTTATTTTTTTAATGTCTTTTAAACAATTTTACATAATTTTGTTTCAACACATAGTTTTTTTATCATAATTAACGGTAAGTATGCTTATTTAAGGATTTGTTTTGCTTACTACCCATAGCATCCAGATTACCTTTGGTCCCAGTTAGTCCAGATAAATGAGGTTGTACTGTACTTTACTCACAGAATATAAATATAAAAATAGGGATACATTTTACAGCCTATGAAGTGTAATTAATTGTCTTACCATTATGCGAGAATGTTTCCATTTAGTAAGCTTATTAAGGATTCTAAGTAAATTAATACATGAAAAAACATTACGCCAAGAATATGGTTGATTGTCACCGCCAATCTCAAGGCTATCTATAGTACACTCAGGCTGATCACCAATTACGCAAGCAGGAAAATCCAATATCGGTATTCTGAAATGATGTAAAAAAATTAATTGTAGAATGTATAAATAAATCAAACACAGGGAAATTATATTTTTAAAATAATTCATCAAAAAATAATTTCTAAAAAACTAAAAATTCAACAACAGAAACAAATATTTCAAAGTTATTTAAAAAACTACGTCAGTGACGACAATGTTTAACATTAATTAATTTAATTAAATCTGTAACAAAGTAAAATAAAACATTGCAATGCACAAGTCAAACCAGAGGCATTGTATGGTTCATAATTTATTTTTCGACACAAAGAAGGCAATACAAATAAAGAGAAAACAATATTAAGGAAAATATTAAGTCCAGAAAAACATATGGTGACCACCAACAGAAAAAGATGGAAGAATTGTAAGAAATGCATTTAGGATGAATAATAACAGATTAACAAACTGGCAAAAAATTATAAATCTATAGTAAATAAATTTTTAGAATGCATCTTGCCAACCATTAAAATCTATAGTAATCGAAAAACACTACTTTGTAAACATACTGACTAATGTTTCTGCTAATTTCGACAGTGCACAATGTTTACCGACTGGCTTTCAATATCAAACTGGTTACGGTCTAACCCAACCACTTCGCTTTTCTTTTTTTTTTTTGTTTAATGTTCGACTGTTCTGCAATTACTGCTAATGCCGATGGTGAATGATGAAATGATTTTTTGTAACGAATGAAAAAATGCTGTGCCTGAATGGGATTCGAACCCAAGACCGCATGATGAGAGGCGAGCACGTTACCAACTTTCACTTGAACTACAACGCATCTAGAAACTGTAGTTTATCTCTTGGGCAAACAAGGCATAACTATCAAGGAATACATCCTGATAACTTTTTCTTTACATATTTCCTTCAGTTTTTATAAAAGAATATTTCAAGCCATACAAGTAGTCCTGGTACACATTTAAGCAGAGTATGTGATAAGTATCTTTAAGTTTTTAAGTTCTTGTAACTTACAAATAAACACTTCTTTTCAGAACTAATTTTAAGTAAGCAGTTCAAAAATACAACTTTCACTGAAATTGGATTATGGCGCTCATGGGTCTAGTTACAACAAAATCATTAACTCTACAGAACTCATTACTACAATATCATCAAATAAATCATTAAAACTAACAAAGAGTATAAAACAATTTAATACTTACACATTTTTTGCACCAACGTAAGCCATAATATTTTGATTAAAAAATTTAAGGACTAGAGGAATACAGTTAGCAAACACTAGATGTTGTGACATAAATTCAAACTGATAAACATGATTTATTTTAAAATGTTTTAGGAGGAGTAAAAGTATTGCAGATACAGCTTTTACGATAATTTCTTTATGTCTGTTAACGTCCATGCCTAATTTCATTGACTGCAGAACCGTCATTCTGTAATGAAAAAGAATAACAAGTTTCAGATGTAAAAAAACTAATCTTACAATATTATTTTCTAAATATACAATGTAAATATCTGGTTTGAAACATTCACATAACTTTCTCTTGCCAATGTAAAATTACCAATACAACCTATGTTTAATAATGATAAATGAAAATCAATCTTTGGACTTCAAAATACGGAAAATCACTAAACTAAGTGCTTTAAAATAAGATTTGTGAGTATTTTAATTTTCTAAAAGTTTAGTTACGTACTTTTGATGTAAAATGTATACCATGGCCACAATTTTTAAAAACAAACCCATTTTTACCGATTTCAATGAGAAAATATGAAAAATCACTGACATGCTAAAATAACTCTGGAGAAAAAATCCTTGAAATAAAAGTTGTAGGTTTTATTAATTTTTTTACAACTTTTATTATGTATACTTTTGTCATAAAATGCCTATTTAGGCCTCAATGTAAAAAAAAAACAATTTTACATTGATCACATCTGAATTCCATATACACTGGACGTTGAAATTTAAAAAAAATTTTCACAGAGTTTTGTAACGTGAAGTGGAGTTTATCCCTTTAAAAAACAGTTTATTTGATTTCTTTAATGAGTTCCTCACTCACAGTGGAATGCAAGTGATCTCACATTACCTCTACCCAAGGGGCATCAATTTACACAAATGTTGGTTTCTCGAAAACGTGGTCCAACTAACTAGCCACAGTGCTGAACGCAATGTAATAAAATGTTGTGAAGTTGAAGCTAAACAAACATGCCTATCCGTGCCTCTTAACAAAAGCCGTGAGCCAGCGGCTAACTACTATGATGTTTCTCTTTCCATAATTTGAAAAATAAAGAAGGAAATTAAGGACATGAAGAAGCTATTCTTTAACAGTTTTGTTGACACCTGGTAAAAAAAGAAAACGGTTACGTAGATACTAGAGAGACTGATAATGAAAACGCCGCAATGACAGCAATAGTAAAGAAGGCGATTCATTCATAATTACAGTAAATCAAACATTTCTAGTCATGTAATTAAGCTATAGGCAATATTACAGATCATATTTTTTCTTATAAGGTTTATGAAGAAAACATTTTGCACATTCAATTGGCTCAATGAAGAAAACAGTTTGCACATTCAGTTGACACAATGGATCTTACGGGAATCGTCACTTCTATAAATGCAACTAAAAACATCAATTACAGGCATCTGGATGTGTTATAAATACATTTTTTAAACCTCTATAGAACATGTATTTTTTAAGGAAGAACTACAATTCAACTTTTGCTGAACAGAAAAAAATTATGTATTTTGTAGAATGTTTAATGAATTGTAACAAATCAAAAAACCTGTCAAAACATTTTCTGCTATTAGGGGGGAGGGGTTAAAATGAATATCTTATTTATTTTACTAATGCCTTCTCCACATTCCCTCTCCAAACTTTCTAAACACTGCGTGATGAAAAGTAAAAAAATGACGCAATCGGTTAATACAAATCTAAAAAATCTTTCGAAGTACAGATATTGAAAAAATATTTCATATTTGGAATCCGCATATGAAGTTGAGTATAAACTTATAGTGTTAATTAATTATTAATTAGTAGTCATATAGACTACTCTACATTATAAAGGTTTGTTATTGATGGGGCGCAGAGGAGGGAAATGTTATTGGCTATGATGGGATTGATTGATCTACAAAGCCGATGTTTGTGAATGTGCTAGTAGCAGTCAGAGCTCCATAAGAAATACACTGTCCTATACTGCTCCATTGTGTCAACTGAACATGCAAACAACTATAGTGATTTCTTATGTACTTAACAGCAGGTAGAAGACATTGTCAGGGATTATAAATAATAGTATAATTACTATACTGGGGATCAGATTGATTACTCATCAACAACACTTTTTACCATTTTTTTTTTTTTTTTTTTTTTTTATAGCATAATATAAAAAATCATAATTTACAGATTTTCTGTACAGTATCAGAAATTACAAATACCAGCGAATAAACTAAATAAGAATAAAATAAAAGTGAATAACAAAAAAATTTAAAATACTTACGGCATTTCTTCAGGAAGGACATCAGCCATAATGTTAATGGAATCTGTTTTAGTTTTTGATGTTGGTGCAGCAGCCAAAAGAATTTTTAATAAAGCAATCATGTACTGAGGCAAATTTGGTAACATTGCCTGAAAAATTAAAGAGACGATTAAGAAACTAATAAATTACTTCTTTTAAAAGCGTAAACAAATTCAAATAAACACTAGTAGTCAAGAATATTTTCAGATACCGTCAACTCCAGTTGCAATACACCTTTGGGAACTGGCACTATTTGATTCATTATATGAAGAGAATAAAAGTATATACTGTACAGCAATTAATATTTACTTTATCTAACTTCAAATATTTAGACTTTAAAATTGTCTGAGGTTTTTGATGAAACCCTTGTCTAGTTGCAATATCACGCCTTCACTTTATTGTACAGGTTGGGAGTATTGAGGTTGAATTCCTGGAAATACACAGTGAGCCTTCTATGGTATACAGTAAATATTTTTGTCACAACAAATAAACAACACGATCTATATGTGCATTAGTAAACAAATTCCCAGAATAGTAAAACCTTATATTCATAATTATTTCATTTTACTCTGTTCTCTACCTTAACTTACTTTTTCTGCTTACACTTCCCCTTTATGATGCCGCTTCTTGAATCATAGCAAGAATTCTCTTCAAAAGTACGGCAGAAAATCAGGTAAGGAACTCCTTACTTTTATTTTAATTCATCTATAGAATCAGTTTTATACTCAGATATAATTTTTATCAAGAATACAAAGCAGAGAATAGCAACTATCTCATTTTAACCGAAATTAAGCGTTCACTATATCAGAAGTACATGCGCGCCGAGAGGCGCACATGCGTATTACTAGCTATTCCTCTAGTTCTGTTCCACGCCAGTTGTAACTGAGACAAGATGGCTAATAAAAGTGACTTTACTATTGAGGAGTGTTTGGTTGCTCCTGTGTGGGTACACGAACATCCACATACCAAGCAGACAATGGAAGACGTCATAGGCGACTTCATTATGCGTATAAAACCTTCACTGTCACGACCAACTTTATTGTCCTGGGAGAAGAAAGCATTTACAATGGGAAGCATTCTCAACGAGTCCAGAAGTGGAAGACTGAGCACTCAAGCTGAAACTTTTGCTGCTGTCGAGGAATCCATTGAGTGTTTGCCAATGAAGACCATGCGTAATGTTCTGCAGAGTTCTGTGTTCCACCAACAACAATGCAAGTAACATGTGAAAGGATTTAAAAGTGCGGTGCTTTTGACCACTAACAGTTAATGAATTGAATGGCAATGATACAGGACCGGCATGTGCAAGCATGCCAATTAATCCTTCTACACTTTCCAAGAGAAACTGACATGGAAAAATTTCTGTTCACGGACAAGTATGCCATGTACAGTATTCAGACGAACTAAAGTCCCCTAGCCGTGGGAGTAAGAGAATGCATAATGCTCTCACTTGCACAAGCCATACGCACCATTCCAATAACATTGTCGTATAATTTTACTCATTATTGTGAGCAAGCGTTTATGCATGCAGTAAGCTAACAAGTAAGATAACGACTGCAGTATGTTTTAAGATCTGGATTATAACGGTAAAGACCTTTGGGCGCATGCATAGTTATGCCACATATCTCCCTCTCACTCGTTTGGCTATGGGACATTAATTCATCTGATATCTTTACAGTAGCTCTTGCAATCGCAATGTCTTTTTCTAGTCAAAAGAAAATCCACATTTCTTTGAGAAAGCAGAGAACAACCTGCCTTCAAGTAACGATTTGGCCTGGAATGACTGCCAATTATCGGCTGGCTCCTTATTTCTTTAATGGCCCAGCAATTAAGACACCTATTTGCACATGATGATATTCTGGCTGATGATTTGTTTTCGGTTTAACGTCCGACTGTTTTGCAATTACTGCTAATGAAAATGGTGAGAAGGGTGATAGAAAAAAATGAGTGATGGAAAAATGCCAGACATGACCGGGAATCAAATCTGGGACCCCTGCGTAGAAACCAGTTGCACTAACCACTATGCCAACGGGCTGATGACCTACAACAACTTTAATTATATACACCTTGTTGTAAAATGCATACTAAGGCTACAATATCAAAAAATCACATTTTTTACAAATTTTGATGAAAAATTACTAACTGATCCTAAATTAAAGTATTGTAGAAAGAAATTTTAAAAGTAAAAGTTGTAGATTTTCAAATATTCCTCAACTTTGATTATATACACTTTTGATCTATAATGCATATGAAGGCTGCAACTTTAAAAAACCATTTTTTTTACCACGAGAGCACAGGCCCCCCAAGAATTTTAGCAGACATGGCACTTAGCCTATCTTGTAGTACAGCAAAAAATATGTAGTAAATGAGGCGATTTAAAAAAAATCATAAGACCAATTTCTAAGAAAATTGCATGATTAAACTACCACTTCAGGTTGATTGATTTATATAAAAATGTTTGTGTCAGGTCTGGTAGTGGTACTTAACTTAAATTTCAAGTTTCACCTCCATACGCTGCTCAGTTCTTGAGATATTGTTTTCACGCGCATACACACACATACACACAGACTAATCACCAAAAACAAGTTTTTTTGGGTTCATGGGGCGTGGAAAAGTGTATATACAGTGAAAACTTTATTTCAAAAAATCAATGTAAAAACAATACTTGTTGTAAAATAAGAAACTGTAAAAATATATTATTTTTGCTAATGAATCAACATTAAAAATGAGATGAAAAAGAAATACAGGAGTAAAAATTCTAATACGCAAATTAATCACAAACAAAAGCAAATTAATAAACAAAAATGCTTACCTGATACAATATTTCTGTTGGTGTTAGGTGCAGTTTAGTTTCACACGTAGATATTGGACTTTTTGCCAATTCCTCTTCTTGCTGAATCTGAATTTCAGCCAATGATGTGTATATATGCTAAAAAAAGTAGACAGTTTTAAAAAATCTGGTTTGAAACACTTACATGGCTTTTCTCTTGCCAATGTAAATAATGAAGAATATAACCTAATTTTATTCATGAGTGATGCAAAATGAAAATCAACCTCTGCAGAATGTAAAATACAAAAATCACTAATTGATGCTAAACTATGTATAAAAAAAATATGCTTAAAATGAAGTTGTAATTTTTTTTATAACCTATAACATTGATTATATACATTTACATTTGGCATAAAATCCATACTAAAGCCTCAATTTTAAAAACCTCCAATTTTTTACCAATTTAGAAGAGCAAAATACAGAAAATCACTAATTTATTGACGCTAAACTAAACATTGTATAAAAAATTGTTGTAGCTTTGTTAATTTCATACAACTTAAATTATATACACTTTTGCCAAAAAATGCAAATTAAGACTGCAATCTTAAACAAAAAACATTTTTAAAAGACCACAACAAAATATGTAGTAAATAAGGTGTTTTAAAAAAAATTTTAGCAGTTTTTGAGAAAATTGCATCTAAGTGAAAAATTGCACGAATACACTAATACTTCCAGTACACCAATTTTGATTAAAATGTTTGTATCGATTCCCCTTGTGATACCAAACTTAAGTTCCAAGTTTTAACTTTGAACATTATTTTGTGCTTGGGATATTTTGTTACGCACGCACGCACGGTTCAGGAGGCCTAAAAACATGTATTTCTGGCAAAAACTCTCAAATCAACAAGAAAACAATACTTTGCTTCCCTATACATTCATATAGGGAAAGAGAAAGTAAAAAGTGTTAAAAGCATAAGCTGCGACTAATATAATTAACGCAGTAAATTCCTCTGTTCAATGGATGATTGAATCCATTGCTTTATTGAATCGATAAATACCATTACCACAAAAAATCGATTAATACCACAAAAAATACCATTCATTTTCATAAAATTGGGGAAGAAATTTTCTTGTAATTGGAATCACATTCAGTGGCTACACACAAGAACTGTTCAAAAAGTAATGATAATAGTGACCCCCCCCCCCAGAGGGAAAATGTGTTGCAAAGGGTGGGAACACTGCATACCATCGTGTAGCCCATTCTTTTAGTCATCTATAATCATCAGTTTTAAGTCGATCGTGCAGTAAGTGGACGTATGTGACGATTCGTCTACCATGTCTAGCATGAATAAAAAGTTAAGAGCAATGTTGTAATTTGAAATTTTTAGTGAAATTTAGGAAGAACCAAAAAGATGCATATGCATGATATAGTGTAAGGTGCAGATGTTACGAACCAGGTGACCTTGTACAATTGGTATAAAGCGTAGAGAGGGCATAGCCAACAAGCCACGCTCTTCAACGTCTCACATCGAGTTTCAAGAGCTACAGCTACCGCTATCATCCGTGAAGATTGACGAATTACTTTTAGGGAGTTAGCTCCATGGCTGGACATTACAATTGACAGAAAATTTTCAATTTTGCATGGCGATTTGATCATGCGACACATGTCTTGCAGATGGGTGCTGCGCCTGCCTGTATTGGAGCGAATGCAACATTGTGTCTCCATGTCTATAGCTGATATCGCAGTTTGGTGCGGAAGCAAACGAAGAAATAACTTGAATCATAACCATAGATAAATCTTTGATGTATCGCTACACTCCAGAACTAAAACAACAAAGTTTTTGATGGAAACGTGCACACTCAACACTTCTGAAAAAATAAAGATTAGTTGCACCGCTGGTAAAGTTATGATGATAGTCTTCTCTGATTCCGAGGGTTTTTGTACCAACATGCTGCCCTCAGGGCCATAGGATAACGAAAGATTATTACAAATCACTTTTTATCAAGATGTTCCATCACTTTACGAAAAAACAGCCACAAAAGAACATTATCAAAATTTCACTGCATCATGACAATGCGCACCACCACGTCGCACTATAGTGGATTTCTTAAATGCTCTCGGCATCACAACTGTACCCCACCCACCGAACAGTCCATATTTGGCCTGCAACTTCTGGGTGTTTCCCCGAACTCAAGTTTCCACTCAGGGGACAGAAATTCAAAACCAATCATGAGGTCATCAAAGCAGTGGAGGCATGCTGCAAGGAACTCAAGAGAGATGGTCTAACATTCATATTTCAAAAGTGGCAAAAGTGAATTAGAACAGAGAGGGGGTTAGTTAGAAAAATAACATGTAAATTTTAAAGACTGAATAAATATTTTTTTCTAGTGTTTTTATAATTACTTTTTGAACAGCCCTCATTTGATAGTAAATAATAGAAAATCAATTAATAAACTTACTCTTTTTAACACTGTGACTCCCTCATGAATTGGCTGTGGTAGTCCAAACAAGGATTCCCGATCACCTTGTAACGGAAATCCAACAAACTTAAGTCGAGTATTTTCAAGAAAGGCATCTAAATCTTTCTGTCTTACTTTAGGATTCCATGGAAGACCTGAAATTTAAATCACCAGATTAATAAAAATTGTAAATTTTTAGGTCTAGAATGAATCAAATTTGTAATGTAACTATTCAAGAGATACTATTTTTTGCTTACACTAAACAATTATTATATTCTTTAACAAATATTTCAAAGGAATTCTATTATCTCTAATATAGCACACAAGCCTCTAACACACCAAAGTTGAAATCCTGCAATTTTAAGCAATTAGCCTTTCATTATAAAGCCTTCAACAGTTCCCCACCAGCATCTATTTTTTCATTACCATTAATAAATCTCAAAGATAAACTCTTTAAGTCGCTGATATTCAACTTAACATGTAGACCTACTTTGCATTTATGAATATTAAGGTTTTAAATTTTGTAGTTTATTATAAATGAACAAGACAAGAGTGATATCCATAATAACATAAAGTAATATTTATTAACTATTTTTAAATTAAGAAATTCCAATTGCCAAAAAAAGAATTATCAAGTGAATCCCTCACTCTTGTAAATGCGAATGATGAAAAATATAACCCATGTTTAATCATGAGTAAATGAAAAACAACTTCTGTTGGACTTATATAAATGGAAAATCACTGATTGAATTGTAAGTACAGAAAAATATGTTTGCCCTGAAATGCACAATATAGGCTGCAATCTTAACAAAAAACAACATTTTAAACTACGAAAGCACAGTTTCCCAAAGAATTTTAGCAGATATAACCTCATCTACCACAACTTGGACTTTTTAAAAGTTTACTACATAATTAAAAAGCAAGGCTCAATTGAAACGTGAGCTCAGACCTCAGCGTTACAAAAAGTACAATACCATAGCACTTAATCTACAAAGAAGTTAAGGCGAATTCAAACATTTATGATGATTTTTTTTAATAGAATTTTTTTGGAAATTAAAAATTAACTACATACCTGAATATGACATAGCCACATACAGGGTTTGGTCTGTAAAGTAATTAGACTGGGTCTGGTAAAAAGAATTTATGTATCTGATCGGTACAACTTGTTAAAAGTCTTTAGAGTAGTCTCCTTAGGCACCGTTACCAACAGGATTCCTACGTTGCAAAGGCTCCCTGGAAGTTAGCTGCCGTAACCTTCAGAGACTCTGTGACAGCCCATTGGATGGCGGGAACATCTTCTAAATGGTGACCTTGCAGGGTTCTCTTGAGCTTTGGGTACAGGGAAAAGTCTACCAGGCTCTCATCGGGGCTGTACACAGTGGGTGCAACCAGGTTGCAATCCCTTTCCAAGCCAGGCAGGCAGTCACAATGAAAATGGTGTGGGCTTTAACACTTTTGGCACCAATTTCATGTTGGCACTAACCTTCCTTAAGTTCAAATTTTCATAAGTAATTTTCTGAACTGTTGTCTTGCATAACTCTTCAGCGATTAATATTACACTCAAACGGCGGTCAGAATTCAGGAGATATTTTACTTTGGCCACATTTTCGTCCAAACCACTCATTAATGGGCATCCAGATCGCTCCATGTCTTTAACAGTCTCCCGTCCGTTCTTGAATTTATTGAATTTATTGAACCTGAGCCCTTGACAGGGCGTTGTCTTTATTAGCCTCCTAACCAAGGCAAGCGTCTCCAAAGCAATTTTGCCTACAGAAAGCAAAGTTAATCGTGTAGCGCTGCTCTAGTGAATGCTCCATTTGTTATGTTTTCTGCCGTGACAAAAAATTAAAAACAGCTTTTACGTCATGTGCGATCCTCTCTGTGTCAAAGCTCGGATATGACTGCCACCTGGTGCATTGCTTAACTTAGACCCCCACCACAAATCCTGCCGCCAGGGTGTGTGCTGCTGGCAACTGGAGCTCCATGTGGCAGCCTGTCTCATTACTTTGTCGCCACCAACTTGTAGTAGTGCAGTCGTAGAGCTCATAGGACCGGCCGGGCATCCTGCGGCGTAGTTCAAAATAAAGCCAGATGCTTATAATGAAGGGGGGGGAGGTCGTCTTTACCGCTGCCTAAATGATTAGGAGCAGCCGCCGACGCAGCGAACACCTTTCACCGCTGCCTCCGAAGAGGAGCAGTCGCCAGTGAAGCGAAGCGGGGTCGTCTGAACCGCTGCCTAATCAAATAGGAGCGAGTCGCCGACGCAGCAAGCACCTTTTACTGCTGCCTCCAAAGGGGAGCAGTCGCCGGTGAAGCGAAGGGTAGGGAAGGGAGGTATAGATGACAGAAAAGAACCGACTCAAGGATGAGCTATCAATTCCCCGTATCGATCCTCGATCACATAGAACTCGATACTGTCTAGTCACTTTCTCAACTATCGTATACGCCAGTGGGTAGATACATGTTGCCACTTGGCACAATGCACTGCGAGAGGTTTGACCGCTGCGCTATCTATCGGCAGCAGCAACCCCATCACAGCGCCGACAGTGGGCAAAATGTTAACTACGGACCGGCGTAAAAGTAGTACAGTATCAACTTTACAGACAAACCCTGTGTACCTAAATACAAAACCACTAAGAAGACTGGTCAAGGAACAGGAATTTTAGCTTGTATTAAAAGAAATATATTTAAACTTAAGAACAAACAAACAATTACCTTTAACAGGGGTTGGTGTCATAGGATGAGGACTCGGTGGTTGAGGCATTTCATTCATTTCATCAACAGCATGCCGCTCTTCAAACTCTCTAATCTCATCATCATTCTGTTCAAATTCCATTCCTAACGGCTCATCAAGTGAACTTTGTTTCATTAAACTCTGAAATAAAATTTCCAAATTAATGATACAAATACAAACAAAATTATATTAAAAACCAGGTTTCATTAAAAAAAATCAGTTCAATTATTGTAATTTTATTCAATTAGCCTACACTGTAAATAATAATACCTTTATTTCCATATTTTTCACAATAGTAACCCACACACATTCTTTCCAAAAGCTATGCATTCACAACAAATTCACTATGTACGAGGTGAAGGAAATTGACCTACCCAACTAAGGTTTAAAGTCATGTCCTAGGGTAGGTGTTCATTTCTTTTATTTAGTAACGCCTAACAAAAGAGATTTAAAAACAATTAATACAGACATTATCCTTTTTCAATAAATTTAATTTGGAACTCGATCCTTTTTTTGATAATTATAAACAGTTCTCATCAAAATGTTATCAGGTGCTCACCAACCAATAATGATATTAATTCACAGAGCAGGCACATCTTTTTTTTCTCTCTTTTCTTCTACAGTTTCTTTTTTCTGTTCCTTTTTCTTAATTAAATAATAAATAATATTATTTTTGATCAAGTTTTACTCAACTATTTTTTCGTGGGAACTTTTGTTTTATTATAATTAATTGTTATCATTATTGTTAATTTACTGGAGTTATTATTTTATAGTAAGTAATTTTACTGAAACATCATTTTTTTTATAAGCAAAACAAGACACAAAGTGTATTAGCAAGTATATTTATGTAAAAAAAATAGTTGTAAGCAATGACTGTTTGGTAAACATGTAAATTTTCTATGTCAATAAGGCTTATACTGATAAGTTCTGATAGCTTTCATAGTGTTTTTTTTTGTTTTGTCTGACTGTTTTAGAATTTCTGCTAAAGCAGACGATGAAGAATGATGATATATGAAAATAAATGAGTGATGAAAAAATGCCAGACCTGACCAAGAATCGAACCCAGGACCCCAGCATAGAAGCCATTTGTGCTAACCACTACACCAATGAGCCGACCTAATATTGTTGTAAATAAACAAATAAATAAATAAAAAAAACTACGCTAGGGCATGTAAATGAGGTGTAGTCTTGTACAGACTTAGGTGGTTAGCCTAACAATTCCTGAAAGAGTATGATTAATTGAACAACAACCATCTAAGTAACCACTGTCTAGTATTCAAATCTGTATAAAAGTAACTGCCTTTATTAGGATTTGAACCAGGAACCTTCATCTCTAAAAATCAGCTGTTAACTGCTGATGCACGGCAACAGATTTACAACTAGACCAACTTGGTCGGTTTACAAATAAATTACAGCAAATAAAATCACTTGCTAAACATATGGAATAAATTACAATAATAAAACAGTAACAATACAAAAAATTAAATTGTAACACAAATTATAAACAAAACAATCTAAACTTCAAACAAAAAATCAGCATGAAAGTAACCTCTTGCAACAAGTAAACGTGGTTTTTATTTTCTCAATGTTCACTAAAATATCCATCAGAATATGGCATAATTCAGTTTGAATTGTTCAAAAAAGATCGTAGAATGTGTTAATAAATTCAATACAATGGGTAGAAAGCTGTACTCGGGTTTCAGTTTTTCACTTGTTACATAGTGTTTGAGCTTAAAATATAGGGCTTTAAAATATTGATATGAATTTTTACACAATTTCTTGTTTATTGTAAAATTACATGCGCAGATATGAATAAAATAAAATAAAACTCACTCTTCTTAATGGACCTCTATGATTATTTCTTTTTTGACTTTGTGTTTCTAGTAAATCAGCAGCACTAGCAGGTGGAGATGATGCTCTCATAGTTCTGGCTACTTCAATAGTATCTTCATCTATTACTGGTAGACCATGTTCCATTCTGTATCTATCTGTAAATTTAAGAGAATATATACAAAAATTATACCAAATTGTATTAACACAGCTGAAAGGATGAGGTACACACATTTTTATGTAATTATTTTTTTCATTAGATTTAGCCCTGAATAGAGAAAGGAACACATGCTTTTACAGTAAACTTCCGTTTGCATTGTCAAATTTATTTTTATTGCTATATTAAATAATAAACAAGAAATTTCTTGTCTAATTGCTACGTCCAAGTACTTATCTTGAATTTTTAGCACCAAATATTACACCATTTATGATTTTAGGTACAAATCATCTTTATACCTATTTTATGGATTAGTAATTATTTTAAAATATTTATTTCACAAATAAACATAAACAACAGTGAATTAATTCAAAAGTAATTCATGGATAACATGAAAAAGTAGCAATTTTTTCACTTTTCAAATTAATAGTACTACTAAGAAAATTGGTATGGATTGATGGTTTATAATCCGAAATGTTCATCTAAATGTGCTCTACAAAAAAAGCTAATAACACATTTTTTTTTAAATTCCTAACAAGATAAATACAAACGTAAGTCAAAATTTTTGTAAAATAGACAATAACTTCATGTTTTGATTCACTATTGACATTAAAACAAATGCAACAATGTCGCGAGGTTTTTTTTGTATTATTTTGTATGGCAATCAGATTTACCATGAATTTTTACAATTTTTTTTGAGGAAAAATACCTGAATAAAAATTATTCTATCTATATCCTGTGTATTATGTAGATACAGACTAACCAACTGTTTATGGGAAATTAAACTTGTTTGTGTGCATTTTGTTTTTTATTTATGCCTTTTCCCATATATTTAGATTTTTAACACTTAGGTACGTTTTTCTCAGAAACCATTTAATCTACCAGGCTGATATTTTTACCAATTAATTATCATGTATATGCACATTCACCAACATTGTTTTTACTTCCTCAGATACTCAAAAAATTAGTAATTTATGTAAAAAACGTAGAAAGAAATTGTAAATATTTTATGATATTCGTTTTCTTTTGAAAACTTTATGGTCCAACAGATTAAACTGAAAAAATGTCAGTAGGTAAAACCACCCTACAACTATAAGTTTGTAAAGTTTCATCTATCTATTTTTCACCAATCCTATGAAAACTGTACCTAAAAATAGCAAATTTAACATTGGCGGGGTACAAAGTACAGTCTCCCCTTAAGCTTAACTTTTGTAATTAATTTAATTGAAGTAATCTAATTGTACTTGTTAGTAGTGTTAAGTTTAATAATTAATTATTAATTGTGTCAAATAATTGCTGTAAGTTTTAAGGAAGTCTGTTTATGATTTATTATATCCAGATCCCGAATGCAGGTTCGTTTGGGGTCTGGTTAGGTTACTGGCTGAAGTGTTACAGTATATACTTAAAACTTACTTTTTAATTCTCTCAGGACAGATATTCCTCCTAGTGAAACAAGAATTATTTTCCATAAAAGAAGTAAAACTTTTTTCATTGGAAAATGAGGAGCTGAACCACTACAAAATCTTGTTACCATTCCAAATAGTTTCACTACTATTAATTCATCACCAATTGGATTCGCTGCAAAAATAAAAATACATAATATAAAAATCTATATCATCCTTTTCAAAAATAATGTATAACTTATTAATATGGATGCCAAACTACAATGAACCTAGAACGGCCTGTTGGCGTAGTGGTTAGCGCAACTGGCTTCTATGCCGGGGTCCCGGGTTTGATTCCCGGTCAGGTCTGGCATTTTTTCATCACTCATTTTCATCATCATCATTATTTACTGTCTGCATTAGCAGAAATTGTAGAACAGTCAGACGTAAAACCAAAAAAAAAAAAAAACCTAGAACATTAAATTTCGTTCACACACACAGACCAATCGCTAAAGATATGTTTTTGGGGTTCAAGGGGTCTAAATGTGTATACAGTCGTACCCCACTGTATGAACCACTTGCTATACAAACTTTTCGCTATACGAACTTGGTTGTAACATTTTTTCCATTCCAAAATATATGTAAGAAGTAATAAGTAATAGTGTTTCAGATCGCCTGATATAAGACAAGTGAAAACATACTACCTAATAAATGTGAAATTGAAATATAGATTTTTAACCACCAGAATATGGTAACAGAAAACACTTACCGATGTTTATAGCACTTTCATGTATATTGTACACATCTTCAGTAAATTAAAATTCTTTAAAATCTTTTTTATATCAAAATTTAAAACTTCCTACTCCTACCATGGTAGATAATTAGATAAGGAACCATGGCAGATAAGGAATCCTAATCTACCATGGTAGGAGTAGGAAGTTTTAAATTTTGAGGTGAAAAAGATTTTAAAGAATTTTAATTTAATGAAGATGTGTACAAGGTACACATAAAGCGCTATAAACATTGATAAGTGTTTTCTGTTACCATATTCTGGTGGTTAAAAATATATTTTTCAATTTTAAATAATACGGCTGTTTATAATCCTACATAGAATGTTTGATAAAATAAAAATAATAACACTAATAAATAAACAGGGTGGCGCAAAAGTCACTGCACACTACAGTAAACAAAGACTGAATTTATTTTTTATTACAAAAAACTTACAATTTACAACTTACAATTATTTTTTATGTTCAAATTGTTTTCCGTCTTCAGTAATACATCTTTCAAGTATCTCTCGAACACTGTTACACACTCTATGGCATAGTCTGGTATTACTGTCCAAATCTTCAAATGCCTTGTGTATGTAGTCTTTCATTTTGTCGATGGTCTGAGGCTTTCTAGAATAAACAGTCCTTGACGACACCCCATACGAAAAAAATCCATGGGCGTGATATCTGGTGAACGTGGAGGCATGTCAATATCTGCCCTTCGTCCAATAATTTGTCTTCGGAAAGTTTCGTTTAAATAATCGCAGACTTCAGTGGCATAATGTGGTGGAGCACCATCGTGTTGAAAGTATAGTTCTTGAAAGTTTTCAGCACACGTCATGAGTCCTGGTACCACGTAATTCTGAAGCATATCCTAGTATTTTTCTCCTGTCACAGTTCCTTCAAAAAAATATGGTCCAAGTATGCCAAATGATGATATTGCCCCCCAGACACTCACACCAGGTTGATTTAGTTGATTTTCTAACGAAACATTTTGATTGTCAGTATACCAGTAAGTACAGTTACATCTGTTAACTTGTCCGCTTAACTTAAAATTAGCCTCATCAGACCACACAATTTTATTGAACAAGTTAGGATCGAGTTTCTGTTGGTTGAGCATCAATTCAAAAAATTGAAGATGTCGATCTGGATCATCTTCAAGTAACCCATGTAGCAAACGTGAAATGTGAACTTTGTAATTGTGTTTGTGTAACATTCTTTACACAGACCTTCGTGACAAATCCAGCTCAGATGCTAATTGTCTGGTTGATTTTCGTGGACTTTTGGTAATAGCTAAACATACCCGCAATTCGTTTTCCTCAGTTGAGACCGTTGTTGGGCGGCCAGATCTTGGTGCATCCATAACAGATCCATGTTGTTCAAATCTATCTCGTATGTCGTACACAGTTCGTCTAGACGGTGGGTTTGATCTAAAGTGTCCAGCCCATTCATTAACAACTGCAGTAGCACCACTTTTATAAAATGTTTTTAAAGCAAAAATTCTTTCTTCTTTCGTTAACATCGTGACAACTATAAAAACATCTAACAGATACAAAAACGTCTCACAGATCACACTTTCAAGAACTCACTGGATCTATTATTGTGTTTGTCCTTGACGAGGCGTATTGCCAACTTGACGCGGCGTAATTATCAGCATTTTGTAATACCAACATCACGGGCTAAAACTATTGTACTACATCTTCTTGTAATTTTAATTTTTTCTTTTAACCAACTGTGCAGTGACTTTTGAGCCACCCTGTATATAGTATACAAACAATAATTAAAATAAACAAAATACAGAACTCACAAATGTCATTCCTGAAGGTATCTCTAGCATTCTTCCAGTGATCAGTATCATCATCTTGAACATTACGCATTACTTCCACAACAATATAGATTACACTGAGAATAACTCTAAGGTCGGGTGAATCCGCTAAACTTACAGCTAATTTACGCATTGCTGTTGATGCTGGCGAAGTATTGCTGAAAAATACAAAATTATAAATTATAAAATATTTATGATTCTTTAACGAGTATTATTAATAATATATCCAGTATTGTATACTATCCTAGTAATTTAGACATTGTGTTATTTCTCATGAAAATTTAAAACAAGCAATACACCACATACATACACAGATCAACAAGTGTCGGCAACGCAACACAAACTGGAGTTGCTCTGAAGAAAGTTGCAAGTCATTGGTAACTGGTTTACAAGATCATTCATATCAAATTCAGTATAATATCAACTTGATATCGAAATGTCATCATCAGAGTAAGATGTTCTTGCGTATGTATTCAGGAAGATGTGAAAAAATTTATTAAAAAGACAATTCAGTGTACATCCCTATAATGTTATGCTACCTCATTCCAAGCTTTGTCAGTTATTATCTTATTTGAGTACGATTTGGAGATATGATCCCACAAGCACGAGTACTATTCCATGAACAATTAGGAATTCAGTATTTGTTTTTCTGACAAAACTTTTATTATAATAGTACTACAGAAATACACAATAACAAAATAACAATGAAAATACATGGTGTACTCTCCGCTCTACGATACTTTGCAACACGAAATACTGCAGCCAACTAAGCGATCAGTTTACAACATGTCTTGACTGAAGAAACTTCAGTTGCTGCATCACTTGTCAGTCGCATTGTTATCGCTCCACTATGAACATTACATTATTATTTTTTTTTTTTTAACGTCCGACTGTTCTGCAATTACTAATAATGCAGACGGTGAAGGAAGGATGAAATGATTTTGTTAACTTATGAAAATATGCCGTGCCTGAATGGGATTCGAACCCAAGATTGCATAATGAGAGGCGAGCATGTTACCAACTAAGCCAATGCGGCCGGCTCAATTCTGAATGCTGAGGACGAGCACCTCTAGTTTGTGTTGCGTTGCCGTCACTAGTTGCTCTCTGTATGCATGCAGCCATACTTTAAAAGAAGAAAAATGGTTCAACTTTATTGTGTGCAAATCTTTTTTTGAGAGGTAAGGGAAGTTTATATACCACCCATATTAGATTTACTACTTTTAAGTTCACAGCTACTTAGCTAATCTCAACTAACTGTGACCAGAAGCTGTTTGGATTTTGTAATGTTCAGATTATCCAAAAAATGGACTTAATAACAAAAAAATCTGGTGAGAAACACTCACACAACATTCTCTTGCCAACGCAAATAATTAATAATAAAACCTAACATTAGTAATACAGCATTAGAAATAAACAAAAAACTAACCTCAAAAAACATAAACTTTTGTCGTAAAATGCAAGCTAAGGCTAAAATTTACAAAAAATTGATTTTTACACGTTTTCATGAGAAAAAAACAGAAAATCGCTAATTACCGCTAAACTAAGCAGTTCCAGTGCCAACAATGATGAGTAAGTTACAGCTGATTATGCAAGCACAGCTAGAAGATAAAAAGAGAAAATGAATGGTGCTCTATACTATAAGTAATAATAGAAGAAACAAAAAAGAATAAAAGGAAGAAAAGAAGTACAAAAGACTTTTATTACCATTATCAGAAAACAACAAACAATTAAAATTGGTGATTGTGTTTTATGCTTCTGCCAGATTGATCAACAGTTAACACCTCATCCTAAACCTCCCACAGTATTCCATAATCACCAAAGAAAAACTATTAATTCTTATCTTTAACACAAAATAAAATAGTTTACAAAAAGCACAAATGTTTATTACAAAATAATCAATCCTATTGAAAAATATTAAATTTTTCACTAACCTTTTACAGTTGTAGCACTTGTTTTTTACCATTTTATTATACAATCCTACTTTCTACTCATATAATATAGCAGCTGTTAACAGGTCAGTACAAAATTGAACATTTTACAAACGAATCAGATATAGGCAAGGATAATAGATCTTTAACAAACATGTATGTATAAATAGGAAAGTTATAACTGACTTATTCACGCATCACTCTTTCTGTTACTTGTACAATAGCTAGAAAGCTGAAATTTGGAGGGAATATTCCTTTTAGGAAAAAAAAGAAACGTTAAACAAACATGATTTCAACAATCCACCATTAAAGGGTTGAAAAGGGTGTTCAACCCTTAAACCAATATTTATTGTTTACTAAGTTCTGGATGAGTTAGGTGATTAAAACTTCGTGAAGAGGTTACTTATAGTTCAACTACAAAAATGACTCCTTAAACATTTACAAAATTTACCCTAAGGTGATAAAAATGGTGTTCAACCCTTAAACCAATAATTATTTATTACTAAGTTCTGGACGGGTAGATGGCTAAAACTTTGTGAAGATGATAAATATAGTGACACTAAAAAGATTACACCTCAATGATTTGAAAAATTTATCCATAGGGGTTTGATAGGGTGTTCACCCCTAAAATAAATATTTTCAGATTACTCAGTTACAAATGAGCTGGATGTCTGAAATTTGGTAATGTTACCTATAGTGAACCTAAAAATATTACCCCTTAACAATTACAAAAATGTACCCATAAGAGGTTGAAAATGGTGTTCAACCCTTAAACCAATATTTATTGTATAATATATATTTTATATATATATCAGATTTTCCCAAATCAGGAAATCTAAAAACTGTGCTTTTCCGTCTAAGTTATGTAGTTTCCGCCCCAAAGGATTTTTCTCCCAATTTTTGATCCTATTTTAATAGGTAGTTACGAAAAATTGGATAGTGAACGCTCCCAACTCAACTTTAGTGTTTTTTTCTTTTTGCTTGAGCTAGCTTTAAAAAAAAGGGTTTTATAACCTTTTACCTTACAATTCTAACACTCAATGTTCTACGTTACTTTACATACATCTCTGAACATATACCCACTTCTGTTACATAGTGGGTAAGAGTCTATCTTTTAAACAACCTTTCATCAATTACCACTTTCATTAATTTATTACACTTCATTTTAATAAAATAATAATAATAATAATTAATACTTAAATATTTTAAGACAATTTTATAATGCAGATAAGGTATTCTTACTCTATTTCAATGTTTAAAAGTTCAACAAATGTATGAAACACTCCCGATTCATATATTAGAAGAATATTTTCTTTAGTACAGGCCTGCTGTTCTTTATCTGATTGCATTTCTGCCCAACATCCCTGAAAATTTACAGAATTAATTATTAAAAAAAATAAATTATCTAACATTAAAAGTTATCAATAACAATTGTTTGTCATTAGATATACTTAAACTGAACATGGTTATGCATAATATTTTTAACTAAATGACTATATGACATTTACAGTAACATTCATCTGATGCCTAATTAATACAAAATTCAGCACTCACAAAAAATCTATAAGTTAGTCAAAAAGTCCCCGGAATTGGTAGATAAAAATTTATTGAAAGTATATATAAGATTTTTACCTTATTTTCCTTTAAAATACTCTCCTCCTGCATCTACACTTTTATTCCACCGTTCATAGAATTGTTGGAAACACTCCTGAAATTCGGTTTAAGAAAATTCAAATCAATCCATGAATGATGAATTCAATCAACCACTTCATCGCATTTTCAGTCACCTCTGACAAATCAGCAAAATGAAGTCCTTTCAATCTCATATTTTCAGTCATGGGAACAGGTAAAAATCCGGTGATGCAAGATTGGAAGAATATGGAGGGTGCCCGGACTGGTGACATTGTTCTTTGCAAAGTATTGTTTCGCCACTACGGATCAAGTGATGGGGCATTGCCATGCAACAAAACCAATCATTCCCTGCCCATTTTTCAGGTTGTTTTAGTCTAATTGCATCTCGTAACCGTTTTAACATCTGTGTACAATTCTTTGTTGACTACTTTCCCTTCAGAAATAAATTCATAATGAATCAAGCGGATATGGTAGAAGTGAAGGCCACTCAGTCTGAACGTTGTACCCAATCTTCAATTGTGTGACCGTCATGAAAACGCTTGTGCCACTCGTAAACTGCCATTTTCTTCATCGCATTGTTTCCATATGCCACGCGCTGTTCTCTTCAGCATCTCAAGAGTCTTCGAGGGTGATTTTTCCAGCAACACACAGAATTTGATATTGGCATGCTGCTCTGATGATATTTCACAATCCGACAAACAAAAAACCTACGTCTAAAAAATCATACACTACATGCAGGAAACCAACTCCAACTGCCTGCTGAACGGCACAGCACCTTTCGTAGTAGTGATGCCAACCTCCCAAACAAAAATTTCCCTTTCAGCAAACAAATGCTTGTAGTACGCGACCATTCCAGGAACTTTTTGATTCTACCTCGTAAACACATACATCCTCTTAATACAAACCAAATTTCACTTATTAGGCACTGTTTCTGTTCAATACATAAAAATTCTAACAAATAATGATGTAATACTATAGTTTATTTTTATTTTCGTATACAAAGCCAGGAAGTATAGAAAGAAAGAAGGGTCCATGTTACTGTTTCATCTTCTCATACGTATTGGCACAAAATATACATTATAAATAATTTTCTTACAATACATAAGAGCTTCTAGATCCCAGACTAAGCTTCTTACACTTTGGAAGAAACCGCTAGCTTTCTGCGCCCTTTTATTTAGCTCCTCCTCCAATTTTCTGCCTGTTGAGAAAGCAGTCCCCAGACATTCAAGTTCTTTAAATTCCTCTAGAGCACTGATATAATATACTACAATATTACACAAAGTGAAGTAATTTGTAATGAAATAAACCACTGAAACTTTTTCATAGTGTCAAATGATTTTTTCTGTTTTTCTTTATAGCCTACGTGATAAACTTGTAATAAAGTACGAAAAACAAGTTCTTACAATACAGCCCAACTGATGATACTGTCAACTCCACTTTAAATCAGAAACAACAAACTTGAGTACGTATTTTATCTTGTCAGTTCATCAACTATTTGTTTATACCAAAGAATGTAGAAAGCACACATTCAATTTGGGTTGTGCACGTTCATCCCTCCTTATTTGGTATTAAATAAATGGCCCCCAACCTGATTAATTCCAGATATTCAAATAAAAAGTCATACCTGGGCCAAGTATAGAAAACATCTAGCAGCTCTCATTCTTAGAACTTTGTTTGATACTTCTAGCTGATCTAATAATTTAGCAACTATAGATTTCTTCTGAACTAGCGTCTGTTTCTGCCAACAAGGTTTTATGTTATATGTTTCCATCTGATCTTCAAATGCCTGAAAAATGTTTCATAATGTTAATAATATGTACTATTATGTAAATAATTAATACATTAGACTAACAAAAATTGTCCATAACAGTAGGTGGAGTGTTAAATTATTTGGACTCGATCTGATAGTTTCAGGGCTACAAAAAATAGTTCTGTGTCCTATCACATGGTCACATGACTGAAGCATTTAAGAACAGAAGAGATAGGAGGTGTAAAAGAAACTAGTCAGAGTTATCTCCTCTGAGAGTAATGAATTTCATTATACAGCCAGACCCTGCTGTAAATGAAGTGAAGGTGTCATTTGCAGAGTGGATAGTAGATGCTTTTCAGAAGGCCTGGCAAGCTGATAAGCATACTTTTCCCCTCAGTGAGGAAGGCAAGGTAAACCACCGCACTGCTCACTTTACTTAGTAAAGCCTTTAGAGGTTTAAACCAGCCTTCCAGCTAAACAACTGCAACAATAAACAAAAACTAAACAAATATAGATATTCCACCGAAATGCGCGTAAGTTTATTACACTTAAAAAGCAACCAAAGGTAAGGTGATGAATTTCATTCATACTTTAATTTATATTGATGGTTGGCAGGATGCATTTCAAAAATTTATTTGTAAATAATTCAGTAAATATCACCATATTAGAGATAGACCTATTCTGCTAGTATCCTGGCTAAGGCACTTTTCAATATAATATGTTAACATGAGGTTGTTCCTTAGAAATCGCATTAAGCATATTTTTCTAGTTATTTTGCCAAACTCATAGTACAAAAGTAAATTTTTACAAAGAAAGTGTTATTACTATTCATTACATAACAAAGTAAAAAATCTGGTGTGAAACACTCACATGGACTTTCTGTTGCCAATGTAAATAAAACCATATTTATAACCTACGTTTAATCATGAGCGAATGACACAAAATGAAAATCAACCTCTGTTCGACTTAAAATATGGGAAATCACTTATAGACACTAAACTAGGCTCTATAGAATAAAATGATTAAAATAAAACTTGTAGATTTGTTTATTTCCTATAGCTTTTATTACATACACTTTTGTTGCAAATGCATAATAATGCCACAATATTAAAAAAACCCATTTTTTACCGATATTGATGAAAAAAAATACAGAAAATCACTATTGTCGCTGAACTAAGCGTTGAACAAAAAAATATTGTAAACGTTGAAATGAAAGTTGTAGGTTTTCTATTGTTCTACAACATTGATTATATACCTATTTTTCTCTAAAATCCATATTAAGGCTGCAATCTTTAAAAAACTATTTTTACCATAAGGGAACAGGCCCTTCAAGAATTTCAGCAGACATAACACTTACCCTATCTTGTAGTTAATACATAAAGTAGTAAATAAGCAATTAAAAAAAAAAAAAATTGTAGGAGCTGTTTTCGATAAAGATCACACAAATAAACTACTACTTCCAGTTGACCAGTTTTCATGAAAATGTTCACAATGGGTTCCATTATGGAACCTAACTTAATTTTCAAGTTCTAACTTGGTACACTATTCCGTTCTTAATATATTTTATTCTCACACACAAACACGCACGCGCACGCACACACACACAGACCAATAGCTAAAAACTTTTTGGGTTAAGGGGGCCTAAAAATGTGTATATCCAGTGAAAACTCAATTTTTAAAAATCAACATTAACCCTTTCCACTCGACTGTCGGATCTGATCCGACTCCACTTTCACAGCTGATTTTGTATGACAATACGCAGTTAACAATGTTGCTGTAATGTGCTGGCCTCTACGGGATATTTAAAAAATTAATTCTTGTAGTTTTCGATAGTTGACTACTACTGATTATCGATATAAACGAAATTAATTGAATTGAGGTCGGCGTACCAAACTAGTAAACAAACTAACCTAATTGTGAACATGCTTCGTTTAGTTTGCGGTATTTCGTGTTGCTTTAAGATCGGTTAATGTTTTTAGGTAACTAATTCACACAAAAATAATATTTAGATTATTTTTCATGCTTTTATTAGGTTTTAGGTATCAATTTCTAGTTACATAGTTTATTTTAAAAGTTTTTAGGTGAGAAAAAGCATTTTTGATGTATCATTATTAACATTAAAGTAATTACAAATGTAAAAAGTATTGGATGCTCTTAAAACTAATAACAACACATTACGCGTATGATTACTGTAATAGGGTATAAACAGATCATAAAATAAATACAAGTTGAGGGGAATCACAGTGGAAACATAATTCGAATGGAAAGGGTTAAAACACTTACCTTCCCAATATATTCAAATACTATCAGAGAACATATAAAGAAGTAAATAGCGTACCTTAAGATTAAGCTGAAATTCTGGCTGTTCGGTATAGCCATACAATTCAGCAATTTCATTGGCATACGTATCAGCATCATCGTAAACAAATTCTAAATCAGTACAATCCAAGCCACCCTACAACACAAACATAAACATTAATTATCATACTGGATGCACCAACCTACATCATGGTGCAAGGAGAGTAGAAGCTGACTGTAGTAATTGCAAGTTATTACTTTTCTTAAAAGTACTGTTTATTCATTATTTTAAAAAATAATATTGTTTGTATTGTCGTCGTCACCCCTTCTAATTAATCATTTACTGTGTTGCCGGCCTTCAATACTTCTTCCGGCCTTTGTCGGTGCGGTAGGCCCTTTGGCGGAATACCGTCAAACCTTTCGGCTGTGCACCGACAGAGGCCTTTGTTGCCAAGGCCAAGCGAGTTACCACCCCCTACCACAGCGCTCTCAGTAGCTATATAAGTGCAGTGCACTGAGCCAAAGGACTCAATTCCGATCCAGACACAGAGAGATTCACTTCCACCAGTCTACAGTATCGAAAAGATGTCCACCACAGCACACGGCTGCCGGACTCCAGCTAACTAATCGGTGACACGCCGTGACGACTACGACTACGACCACCACTTAAACGGCCCTTTTCAGGGCCACCAAATTAAAGGTTTTAACTTGCCACTTAATGTCACCATCCAGTGACAGTATTTTCATTCTTTCACCAATCCGATTTGTTTGATAAAATTTCTGCCCAATCTGAAAAATGAAAAATCTGAAGCAAATTTTTTATTAATAGAATAATTTTGACCACTACAGTCATTTTGACATTACTACAGCAATGACGTGACTGAAACTTCAAATACATCATCCATTTTTAACTTAAAAACAAATAACTGAATAAAACATTATAACTACTTTAAAACAAACAAGCATAAAAATTAACTTACAATATTGCTCACACTTTGAAACGAAAGAACATTTTTAATATGAAAATTCATTAACAAATACCAATCATTCATAATTATAGTTTCTGCAATTATTATACAAAATGAGAATCTGTTCATTATATACATACCACTAGTTAAGGTTCAAAAAAACTTGTAACTGAACACAATAAATGATTTCAGTTATATTTTCCTGCTTTTTAAGGTTAGAAACAATATTATCACTAGCAACTATTGCATCTGCTTTTAGATCAGGTGAGGTTATGTCACAGAATTGGCAGTTATAGATACTGAAGTCACGAGATTGCCTTTGCGTATGTATGGGCTGTGAGGAAAGGAAGTGAAATATTTGCAGTGCTGCCAACCTCAACAGTGAGACACTACTCGTACATTTCACTACCGTGCAGTTTCTACGTACATTTTGTAAGCTGTGGTTTATCCCGAAAAAATGTTTTCATCATAAACCTAATAAGAAATAAATATGGCCTGTTATATTGCCTAAACCTTAATTACATGACTAGAAATGTTCGATTTACTTTAATTACGAATGAATCGCCTTCTTTACTATTGCTTTCACCGGCGTTTTTATTATCAGTCTCTCTAGTATCTACCTAACATTTTCTCTTTTTTTTTACCAGGTGTCAACAAAACTGTTAAAGAATAGCTTCTTCACTTCCTTAATATCCTTATTTATTTTTTGAATTGTGGGAAGAGAAACATCACAGTAGTTAGCCGCTCGCCCACGGCTTTTGTTAAGAGGTACGGATAGGCATTTTTGGTTAGCTTCATAACATTTTATTACATTGCATCACGGATAGGCAATTTTGTTTAGCTTCATAACATTTTATTACATTGCATATTAGATTTCATTCAACACTGAATAGTTTAACCACATTTTCGAGAAACCGACATTTCTGTAACAAACAGTAAACTTACAAAAGGTTCCGCGATATACTGTATATGCTCTGGGTATAGTATAAGTTGTTATGTTTGTCGTACTGAAATTAAAGCAGTTGGGCATGTGCACTGATGCTTTTCCCCCTTTACCCCTCGTTGCAAACAAGGGCAAACTCGTGACTCAAGTGACTATAGGTTAACTATTCATTTTTACAGTAGAGCGACAATAATCTGTATCGTCAAAAATCTGAACATCTGAACAGCTCTACTGTTTTACATACACAAACGGTTTTGTGTGAACTTTCAGGCTATATGGTGAGGGGCAAGAAACAACTGACTCTCAGTATTAATTAATAGATCATTGTAAATCAACCTAATGCGATGAGAGTGACGCAAAAGAATACATTAAAAGTGACAAAGATGACAAGGGCTATGAAATTCAGAAGGATACAGATATTGTAAACTCGATTATTGTTCAAGAAATTCGGAATGAAAATTAAGATGAGAATAATACAGAAGAGGAAAACTACACTGGTCTAGCACATGCTGAAGCATTACCGTCCTATAAATTGCCACATCATTGTTTGAAAGACAACCAGAAAGTACCCGAAAGTAGATGTAGCTTCTTTTGAAAAGCATTAAGAATATGACTGCAAAAAAGAGAATTTCCAAGCATTAATTCCCAAGTACCAATTGAATTTCCAAGTACCAGAAAGTAGATGTAGCTTCTTTTGAAAAGCATTAAGAATTTGACTGCAAAAAAGAGAATTTCCAAGCATTTTAACCTAAAATTAGTGACTTTTTCAAGTGAATTCTAAAATTCTATAAAATTAATCTACTTAAAAACATACACATACAGTATTCTTCTTTTTATTAGCTCTCCTTCTTTTAGTATTATACACAATGCTATTACAATATTATTAAAAAACATTTAAAAAACTAACGAATCTACAATTCAAACACCCTACAGCCCTTGTAGTTCAAATTTTTGATGCTCTAATGTTATATTGTATACTAAAGTTTACAAGTATTTTTATAAAATGTACATGTACAGTGTCTGCAGCACACTGTACCATAACGACGCAACAAAATCTTATTTAAACTACTCCATTCTATACAACATAACGTTTATTTAATTTTATGTTTTTGTTACCAATTGTTGAACTGTATGGTTTTGTTTTTGAATTGCTCTTTCTGTCTGATTATGTAACAAAATGTTTTATTGTACTTATGTTTGAATGGAAATAAATTATTATTATTATTCATTAGAGGTATATATATAACTGAAAAGATCCTGAAATGCTTTACTGTACAATTATTAATAATCCAGTCAAAAAATAGTTTTTCTCACTAATGATTAACTGTAATATAATTTATTTGTCAAGTTATGAAAATATACTTCAAGTAGCTTGATTTAACATATTTTCATGTGGAAAGCTATACCTTATTCCGCCTAACTTTAAAACTGGTGTCAACAAATCATATTAGCATATGGTTGGAAGAATGAGAGTGACTTCTGTATTGGACAGACAGGGACCAGAGACAAATCATGTTATACCAAGATATTTATATTTTATGTCCAATTCTGATACAGTAATACTTTGGTGCTTCTAAAGCGCAGTTCAGTGCTTTATTCTTCCTCGTAGAAGGTTTAGTTTTGCTCTGAACTGCATTTCATGAACTAAATTTATTATGCATTTCATGAACTAAATTCATTTATATTTCAGGGTATAATAATTATTTTTGCATTAAAATAATTTAGTTTTAATATTTTGTTACGTAGACTAACAGTTAATGAAAATGGAACATGTTGAAAAGCACAAGCAAGGGAAATTGTAAAAAAATTGTAAAAGACAAATGTTTAGAAATGTGTTTGTTTCTTTCAGAGAAAGTAGTGAAGCTGATTCTCTGTTGGATTTTGCGAATGTGACTGAAGGTAGCACAGACATTGGCAAACATTGTTTTTAATATGTTAAAAGAATTTAAATTAAAAGGAGAAAATGTTACTCCAGCAAATAATATAAAAAATAGGGCAAACTGACCGAGTTAGAAGTTTTGATAAAACCACCATAAGAATTCTTTTTTTTAATTCCAACATTTAAATAAAACAAAACTAACAGCGTTAATATTACGTAATAATTAATTGGATTTAAAAACCTTACAGGTAAGCCATACATAAAATGTGTACTTTTTGACCATTTGCTACCAAGTTAAATATGATTTCAATTAGAAGCAACTTTGCTCTTACCACTGTGGTGGCTCGTGATAAGCATATCTGTAACTACAATTATACATCCAGTCTATAGCAGTGAAGAGAGTTTGTGTAAAACGCTTACAAAGAAAATTGGAATGTACTATAGTAGATGATTATCCTCTGAACTAGAAGTAATATGAGCAGTTAAAATTGTTCACAAGATACTGAAAATGTTCAAATGGAATACTGAAAATAATGCCAGACACAAAAAATTGCAATGTGTAAATGACATTTAAATATATCAATCTCACTATATTATTAAGTATTTACATAAGTTCATATTCAACAAAACAGTCAAGAATGGGGTTTTACAGTCACTGTAAAAAAGTGAACTAAAATTCTAACATAATATATGGTCTGAATTATTTAAACTCTATCGAAAAATATTGGCATATCAACACTTTCAATCAATTTTTTGTTCCAGTAAAAGTGGATTACACAATTTGGGTTTGATCTTGACTACCAAATTTTAACCTCTTAAATCATGCAGTGTAATTACTGCAAATTAGTAACTATGTTATAGAAATTTAAATTTCTAAGTATACTGCCAGCCACAATGAAAACAAATTATATCACACAAATAACTAGCCATATAATTAAACAAAAACTGGGCTAAGCTAAATAATGCTTTAACAACATATATTTGTTCAGAACTGCATTAGCAAGGAGAGGTTAACTTGTGTACTTTTAATGAAAATATACAAAAAATGAGCAGAAATTAGATTTAGAGATTAACTAAACATTTAGTTAAATATAAAAGTTTGATATTTAGAAATTAGAGTGGTAAAGATAATATATAAATTTGTAGACAAATTCTTCTTAGTTTTATTAAACTGTATTACATAGTTTCTAAAATGTTACAATATTAGTGTCATGCCTAAGCTCTGTTATACATGGTAAAATTTGAGGGGCTTTCCCTTTCCAAATTTAAATTTATAATAACCTAACCTTTAAAACCTATCTCAAATTACTTTGATTACCCCGAAAATTACCTAGAATACGTCTTAATTCACGAAATTTTGAACAACAAAATTAATTTTAAGAGGGTCACCAACTTTACATGTCCAACACCTAACTAACTTTATTCTCTAAAGTTCCGAATACAAATTAAATTTTAAGACTGGTTTATTAGGCAATAAAACAGCAAAGCAATAATTTCTGCATTATGTAAACATAAATCACAGTCACACTCTCAATCACACTTCCTTTACTAATTAGATAAAACTAACGAAATTAAGCGAACAACGTACAAGAACAAAAGTAGTGAACACAACTAAATTATACGTTGGCCAATATTGTCAAAATTTTAAAATATGTTTGTACCAAAAACTAAATCACAAACAAGTTTAGTTACATACTGAAAAATACCATGTCTAAAACAATATAATGTCAACGTGAAAAATAAAACAATCGACTTTAAAATTAAACTACAGTACAAATTCGAACCATAACCTAAATTCTTACATCGGAATCTTGTCTCTGACGGCCAAGATCTTTAAACCTCGGTAACCCTCTCTTGCCGTTTCCATTTGCATCCATATTAAATAAATTAATCATTACTCAGAATTTAATATAGTTCGTATCATGGCATATTTTTTATCATCATAATGTTATTTGAACTACTGTACACCAACATCACAACACCCTACCACCATTTCATTTTACACACAACATAGTCTGAAAGCAAAAAATTGACAAGCCTGATCAGGGGGCATTCTATGGATTGAACAAAACTTCAGGGCATCTCTATGAATGCACCTTCTTCATGACGGGTACAAAAAAATGGTGGTCTTAATAAAAACCTGCCATCTGGTAATTTGAAATATTATAACAAAAATGAAATCATCTATTATAATAACTTTTTCCTATTTTCGCAAAATTGTTGAGAGTGGTAAGAATATTTCGTTACGGCTGAATTTGGGGTCGGCTACAAACAATTATTTCGCCCCAATATTTCGGTAAATATTACCTATAAGTGGATCTTCTTTTTTACAATATTACCTGTAAAAATTGTATTTTCTTACATTACCTTTCGAAGAAAATACAATTCATACAGTAAAAGTAGTAGTCCACTTCGAAAATAAATTAAAAAAGAAATATAAAACACAAACGACTTGAAAGCATGTCTACAGTTGTCACATGTCAAATCGGCGAAAATAGGACACCCACTCTTATCCAATCCAGGCGGCACGTATCCTAGTGGCTCACCCCCTCCCTAGGGAACGGAAAATTCAATTTCTTACCCTGAGTAATATGCGTAATATATCTCATGTCTCAAGTTCGATTCATCTGATTCAGTCCTCTTCACCGAAACAAATCCTGGCTACTCCCATCCAACTGTTCCGAACTACTTTTCTGTTCGTGTATTAAACAGTCTAGTTAAATAATAAAAGTAAATATTTTATCACTCATTAACTTAGAAAACTATAAATAAATATAGTTTTTAAAGACTGATATAAATCACACACAATGAAACACGGACATTTGCTCTTGACTTACTCGTTAAATTTCTAACTGCAACATGAATAACATAGCTACGAGCATATCCTCCTGAAATCATTCCTTTTTATGCTCACCGGCCAGACCCGACGCAATTTCAGAGTTGTTATGGGAGTGTACTGATATCTAACTGATTAATCAAACAATCTGGGAGATGGTAACAGTTTGATAAAACGTGGTTGGGTTTTGTACCAATCTGCGTACGACGTGAACGAAAGAAACGTCAAAAGGGGTTTGTTTTGTTATTAATAATGTAGAAACATGGCTGAAGTTTATACTGCCATCACTTCAGGTAAGCTTAGATCATCACAAAAAAGGAATCATAGCAACGCAGAGAAAGGAAATGGCATCGCTTGGTGCTGAAATAAGAACTTTTATGAATAAGCCAAGCCTTGGTTTAAAACAACCTTCAGCTAGACGAAAACTAAACGCAGAGACTGTTAGGCTGTTTAGGGACGAGACTTCTTAACTAAGATGTGGAGAAACAGATATAATTGCCGAGCATTTGCATCGACGCCAAGCTTAACTGGAGCTGTTACACATATGCGATTAGTAAGAAGCTGTCGAGAATTAATTATCTGTAGTGAAGCTGAAAATTGTTGTCAGATCGGACTACTGCTCATGTCAAACATTGCATTCTTTCATTGTAGTATAATTTATGGCACAACCAAATGGGGACATGCTCCTGGTAGGGTGAGAATACTTTTGATGCAGAAGATTAAAATGAGAACTATTACTTCGAGCAGACATCATGACAATTGCAAACCTTTGTTCACACGTTTTTGTGTGTTGACAGTTAATGGTCAATTTATTTGTAATACTCTTCTTCTAGTACGCTAACGATATCGCCATAGCTTAACGTAAACACCCATGAGCAATACCATGATTAAAGCGTATGGAGTAGGAAGAATATGGATTTATCAAGATGCTTGCCAAGATGGAATACTAAATCCAATGGTGGCGTAAAGACTCTTTTACAAGCTCCCGCAGGATGTGAAGAAATTCAGCTTAAAATGCTTTAAAGGTACGGCTCATAAAGCGGAGCTTCTACTCCCTGAAAGAATTCTTTGAAGGTCCGCTGTTTGAAACATGACGATCCGTGACCAAGTTGCCTGGGAATTTATAGTAGGCTACACATTTTATGTTTAACTTTTATGGAGGTGTGTTTTTTTCTGACAAGATATTCCATCCATTAACAAGATCAACGATTGCTGCGTGGTAATATGGTGGTAATACATTGAACTCGAGAATATCCCCGTTGGAATGAATTTATACCGATACGGATGCAGTTTAAATTTTTATTTTTAGTTAATATTTTTCTTACTAGAAAAGTTATCGATATCTGACTTCATTTTAAACTACCACCCAGTGATGGGGATGTTTTGGTATGTTGGCGGCGATAAAATTATTTCAGTGGTATTTCTTGATGGGTGGCCGATAACTGATCACCATATGTGATCAGTGTTCGCTCCCCCGACAGATGTTGATTAACAATTTACAGCTGTTGTATTCCAGTCGTTAACTGCGATGACCCGGGGATCTAATTTAATTCTGTAAAAATGCTGAAAATTGCGTGTTCTTCCGACGGAGCAGTTTAGTGTCTACGCCTCAGCTTCCTGTCTCCGTAAATTGAAATAAATATTATAACGGTCCCTGGTTACTTTGATCTTTCTTTAATCTTCTTAGCCATACCACAGGAAATGTTTTGTGGTTCATTAAACGCTTTGTGCATTAGATTAAATCTTTGAACTTCTCATTTTAGCCCCGGTGAAGGATAAGACCGCATTAAATGTGGTCTTCAAATGTGTGGACATCAACTTTTGATGTCTTAAATCAGGAACCCCTTAAGATTCTGTATTTGATGCTGAAGAAAGGTCTGTATAACAAGCCGTCTCGGACAGTATGTTTTATTTTTCATAAATGAAATCCATACTCAGAAATACACTTCACTGACTTCATTCCTAGGGTCTTAGTGCATTAATTTATTCTAGAACAAAATCAATTGGAACTTAGGTTTAGTACCCAAGAAGAAAATGTAAAGAGGAATATCTTGAAACATTTATATTTGTCCTATAATATTTCTTGCGTGTACATCTAGTTGTTTACATGAATGTACTCCCGTGTATATTATATAGAGCAGAAATATGCGGTCTTGAACACTTTTAGCGAGTTTCCACTATTTGCTGTATTAAAACGAGTAAGGCAGTTTTTAATATATAAGTATGTATGCAAACTGAAAATTAATCTTGTTTCGCCATCGTATAAAATATCTAGTTCGTGGTTTTTACTTTTTTCCCTTAAATTTAACATTTAAACGTATCTTGTTTTTAAGACTGCTTTGTTGATTATAATTTACCTTTTAATACGGAACGACAAATATTATTCAAAAGGCCAGTCATAATTTCCACATTTCAAAATGGCAGACATAGTTTTTAGTAACATAGCATTGCGAGTTTGTTGTTGGCGTGTGTTTCAATGAAGTAGTGAATTTAAGAAATGTTTTATTATGTTTCCATTTGTCTTGCTGAAGTTGGGCTATTTTACAAATAATTCATATTGTTTTGGATTTAAAACCAAAAGGTATTACTTTTATTCCAGTGGTACACATTTTAAGAAACGGGAATTCTAGTTATTCAACGATTAGATATGGACTTGTTTCAGACTATTTTCTTTGGATTTGTTTTAAGTTATCGACATTTCGAGAGATCCTTTTGAAATTAATTATGATATTGTATTAACTATTATAATATTCATAGAAATGGACAATTTCGCGCCGTGTGTTTGTTGTAACCTTCCCCTTGAACTTAAACTGTTGACAAATTCTGTGCTAAGGCTTCTTGGTGAAATGTGCAAGAATTAAATTTGATGGTAAGTTTTATAAAGTATATCTTTCAAAAATACTGTTTGTAGACAATTTAATTTGGCAAATTTGTAGTCAGTTGTGTTTAATTTCAGCTGTGTCGGTTATTCAACCAACTTGAAATAATTATTTTAGTCTATCAGTGGCAGTTTTAGTCCTTTATCAATTTTGAGAGATAAAAGTTTTTTTCTAGAGTTTTCATCTGAATTAAGGTTGTGTTGAGTGGTAGTGGGTTATTTTTCTGAATGTTGTAAATATTTTATTTGTTTGTTGTGAATTTGAGGAATCATCATTTGTTATTGGTATGTATGATCTTAAATAATAATATTTAAATCAGTAAATGAAATTCTTGGGTCTCATTATTGATTCAGTTGCTTCAACATTAATATTATTATTGTTATTAATGAAGGAGTGAACTAACCAATATTTTTGTGTTAGGTAGGGTCTGTGGAAAAAATAATTCAGCCAAATTTGTTTACTCTATTAACTTTCCTTGTATTATTTTTCTTACGATTTATTTAATGAAGGCCCAACTTGACTACTAGTGGTTCAGTATATGTAGGCTTATTGCAAAATTTTAGCACCACCTAGGTGTATTGTTTCTAAATGTAAAATTGCCCTTTAAATTTAATGAACAAATTAAATTGGGTTTTATAGTTAAAAATACTGCCCATAACAGACAGGTGGAGTGTCAAATAATTTACACTCAATCTGTTAGTTGCAGGGCTAAAATAAATAGTTCTGTTTCTTATCACATGGTCAGCCAATTAAATGACTGAATCATTTAAGAACAGAAGAGGTAGAGGTGTAAAAGACACTAATCAGAGTTATCTCCTCTGAAAGTAATGAATTTCATTATACAGCCAGACCCTGTGGTGAATGAAGTGAAGGTTTCATTTGGAGAGTGGAAAATATGTGCTTTTCAGAAAGCCTGGCATGCTGATAAGCATACTTTTCCACTCAGTGAGGAAGGCTATTGTAAACCACCTCACTCCTCGTTTTACTTAGTAAAACCTCTAGAGGTTCAAACCAGCCTTTCGGCTGATGACCTAAACACAGTTTAAAATAATTTACTTGCGATTAATAATTTTGACATGTGCCCATTTTGAATAGTGTATAAATACAGCATACATTAGGTACAAATAGGGAAGGTTATTATTTCCTTGTCAAAGATGAAATTCTTGACATATTCTGTTATTTTATAACCAAGGAGGAAACATGATTTTTCTGGCGTAAAGTTTTGTATATTGATTTGAAAAATGTATTATCATTAGTGTCACAGTTAATTATCATGGATTTTAGTTCAGTTGTAATAATTGTGTAATACAGTAATATTTATGATGTGTTTATATCTAAAAACATTAATAAGATTTTATGCTTCAATCGTTAAAAAAATAATCGCTTATTAAAATATCATAAATCCTTTATCAGTAACACATTATAGGCCTTTGTTAAGTCGTTAACTTTGTATAGTGTGTGTAAACAGTGTGCGTTGCATAAAGTATGTTAAGTAATGTTGAACTATGGATAATTCATATTATTGTTAGTGAGATTCACTTTGTTCTGTGGTGGCTTAAATATTTTGATGATCGATTGATTTATCTAATTAACATCTCAGTAAAATGCTGATTTACCATTTTGTAGTAAATGTTTTGTTTTTATTACTTTATTGTATTCAGTTGATTGTATATTATTTTAAGTTATGCGTTCATTAATAAACAATGCTTATATAATATAACTTTGTATGATGTCATAGTTGATTATATAATCCATGCCAGGACAAAAATGTGAACAAAAATTTATATTTTTCATTAACTTTATTACTCTCAAATTTTGGTAGTTTTACGTTTAAAAATTTCGTTACGACAGTTTAATTTTGGTTAAATGATTTCGCCTAAATTCAGTTGTAGGTTATTAGCACAATTTTTCAAAGGTCTATTTTAAATTACGGTTTCTTCATTTGTGGGATGTAAATCTGGTAAATTAACCGATACAGTGTTATTTACTATTTTTGTATTATTAGATGTTTAAAGATAAATTTCAGATAGTCACAACTATTTCAGTTATAACTAACATTTTGTTTAGAAATGGTGACAATAGCGGTTTTATGAAACATGTTTCATTTTTAAAAATTGCATTTAGTCCTATCAGGTGTTGCGTTACTAATTAATGTGTTCTACTCATTTATATCATATATATGAAGTAGTAGAAATATATATTTGTCTTAAAATATAAGAAAATGTGATATTAGAATCTCGTATGAATAATTAGGCTAGAGGTAAAGGATGTTAATTCCAATTTTGGTGAAATTGATTTAACACTATCTTTAAAATCGACAACAAATGTTCTTTCTAATGGTATACAGTGCTAACTCCTATCTGACTCAAATTTTTAAAAGTGGAATAACGATATTAGCTCCCAATTTCTTTAGGTAAAAATTATGTGAACTCTGTATGATACTGTTAATCTCTAAGCGGAATTCAAGCAATAATTTTTTAAACATGATTGAGTGCAGAATTCTGCTTCTGTATGAGAATAGTGTTACCACAGAATATTCCTACAGGGTTTTCTATTGTTTGATAAACTCAACTTGTATTGGTGTTAACTATATAATGTAATGATTAAGCACAGAAAGAGCATTAAGTCCTGTGGGAAGGAAGGTATAGTAATTGTAAAAATTGTGAAATAGTTTAAATTTGTAGATCAGAAGTGAATTTTAAGTTTCTAATAACTAGACATTTTATTACAATAATAAATGGAAATTTTTTGTGTTTTGTCCTGAAAAATTAAAAAAATGGAATTAACTTTAATTTGTTTTCTCCTAAAATACTATTTTTATTATTTATGTATTCTTCCCTTTTTATTTTAAATAATACAGCCTTTTCAGTAAATCAAAATAAGGACCTAAATTAATAAACAAGTAGATTTATAGAAGATATATAGGAAAATCATCTGTTTTAACTGTATTTTTTTTTGTAAATTAATTCCCTCTGGACATTATCTAATTTACATTTTAACCCTTTCTTACCCAGTGTGGCATAGAAGTCACATTGGAGTGAAATTACAGACATAAAAACTTTAATTGTTAGCGACTACTTTTGATTAAAGAGCGCTGGTTGTGAAGTGTAATAATTTTCTGTACCCTAGCCACGAATCGAACCTGAGACCTCCGCTTTGCAGTGTAAGATGCTGACCACTACGCCACGGACGCGACCATTAGTTTCTTTCTAAAGTGAATTTTAGTTTTAAATATTCGTGTTCATTTATTAAAATAAATTAGCATTTCTTCGAGTATGTTGAATGTACATACAAGTATATTTTTTAGGCTGTAAATAGTGACTATGTGCATTTTACTAATATTTTTGAATTGTAACATTTTTTAAGTCTTAAATAATGCTTTGATATTAAAATCATATTTAGTTTTTTGCTACAAATCTAAGCAAGAGAATATTGTTTAGGAAACCTGCACATGATTTTACTTATTTATATTGTTGGGAACTTTGATACCATCAAGCCCAATGTGACGTATCTGTCACATTTTTTGTCGCACCATCAAAAAGACTGAAGGTCTAAAAGTGATTTTATTTCACTTAAATGTCAGTAAAGTGTATGAAACAATGTACACATATTTGTTTGTGCATAGTTAAAAAATTTGGGATTGATAGGGATAACTAATGTGTAGGAATTATCCGTAAGTAAATAAACGAAATGAAATGTTCCACTTTTGAAAAATATTGATTTTCTGTCTTTTGTTTCTATAGTATGACCCAAAATAATCCTTATTCATTATTATCATAGTTATGTTAGTGTTAGTGTATAATTATTTGTAAAATGTACGGTTGTGTCTGTTAACGGTGAAAGTATGTTTTATCAGCTGTTATTTCTCTTCATTTGTACAGGCCTAAGAATTACATTAAAGCAACGTGTATATGTCATTCATTATTTTTGTCAATGAGTCTATTTTATTAGTCTATAGATATTGTTTATCATTACTGTTTGTCAAGTGTTTGTTCACTTTCTTTATTTCTATATGGATTATATAGGTTAAGGAATTTAATTATATAGGTTAAGAGAAATCTATCGAAAAAGAATGAAATAGCTCTGTAAAACTTAATTATATATTTTTTACTTTCTCTTGCCTACATGAATATATAGGAAGGAAAGTATTGTTTACATGTCGATTTTTCAAAATCGAGTTTTCACCGGATCTACACGTTTTCAGACCCCCTGAACCCAAAAAACATGTTTTTAGCAATTGGTCTATGTCTGTGTGTGTGAACAGAATATCTCAAGAACGAAACATCGTATGATTTGAAACTTGAAACTTACGTTACATACCACTACCGGACCCGACACGAACATTTTCATCAAAATCGGTCAACCGGAAGTAGTAGTTTATTCGTATAATTTTTCACTTTATTTGGATTTTCTCAAAAGCTGGTCCTACATTTTTTTTAAAAATCGCCTGGTTCACTAAATTTTTTATGCTCTACAAGATAGGGTAACCGTACCATGTTTGCTGAAATTCTTGGTGAGGCTGTTTTCACGTAAAACTGTTGTTTTTTTAATATTGCGGCTTTAATATGCATTTTAGCGCAAAAATTCATATAATAAAATTTGTAGAGAATTTTAAATACTAAAACTTTTCTTTCAAACGTTTTCTTGTATAACGCTTAGTTTAGCGGTTTTTTCTCGTGAAAAACGTGTGAAAAATCGATTTTTTTAAGATTTCGGCCTTAGAATGCATTTTACGACAAAAGTCTATATAATCAATTTTATAAGAAATAAAAAGATCTACAACTTTTATTTAGAGCATTTTTCTCTACAGAGCCTAGTTCAGCGTGAAAGAGTGATTTTCCGTATTTTTAAGCCAAACCGAGGTTGATTTTCATTTTGTGTCTTTCACTCATGATTAAAATTAGGTTATGTTTAATTGATAGGTTAGTTTTTTGTTTATTTCTAATGTTTTATTACTAATGTTAGGTTATATTGGTCATTTTTTTGCATTGGCAAGAGAAAGTTGTATGAGTGTTTCACACCAGATTTTTAACCTTAATGTCATTCTAAGTTCAATAAATATTTTTATTGACAGTTTATTCATCCATGATATGAAAATATCTTGTCAGATGATGATTAATGATTATTTTTCATAAGCACCTATTCTTGTTTAGTATATTTGAACTGTAATGTAGACGTATGTGTAAATCATAGAATTATATATTTGCCATGTCAGCAAACTATAATTGTATAATGAAAAATCCGGTGTGAAATACCCATACACAGCTGTCTCTTGCCAATACAAATAATGAACAATGCAACCTAACGTTGTTGTTGTTGTTTAGGTCATCAGCCGAAAGGCTGTTGAACCTGTAGAGGTTTTAATAAGTAAAACAAGGAGTGAGGTGGTTTACCAGTGCCTTCCTCACTGAGTGGAAAAGTACACTTATCAGCATGCCAGACCCTCTGAAAAGCACATATTTTCCACTCTGCAAATGACACCTTCACTTCATTCACCACAGATTTCATATGTGTGGGTATAACCTAACATTAGCAATAAAACATTATAAACAATAAAAAAAACATAACCTTATTTTAATCATGAGTGAATGATGCAAAATGAAAAGCAACCCGAGTTTTGCTTGATATTACGGAAAATCACTTTTTAATGCTAAACTAGGCTCTGTAGAGAAAAATGCTCAAAATAAAAGTTTTAGATCTTTTAATTTCCTATAAATTTAATTATATACTTTTGTTGTTAAATACATACGAAGACTGAAATCTTAAAAAATCCATTATTTTGTAGGTTTTAATGAAGAAAAAAAACAGAAAATCACTTATTACCGCTAAACTAAGCGTTATGCAAAGAAATATTTGGAATAAAAGTTGTAGGTTTTTAAATTGTCTACAACTTTAATTATTGAACTTTTGCCCTAAAATGCATTCTAAGGCCACAATTTTAGAAAGACATTTTTCTACTAGAGCAAAGCCTCCCCAAGAATTTCAGCGGACACGGCGTCTACTGTATCTTGTAGCATAAAAATGTAGTGAATGAGGCAAATTAAAAAAAATCATAGGAGCTGTTTTTGGGAAAATTATAAAAAAGTAAACATTACACGAGTAAACTAGTACTTCCAGTTGACAGATTTTGATGAAAATATTTGTGTAGAGTCCTCTAGTGGTACCTAACTTCTTAAGTTTAATTTCATACAATGTTACGTTCATGTGATATTTTGTTTACACACACACACACACACACACACAGACCAATCGCTAAAAACATGTTTATTTTGGGTTCAGGAGGTATGAAAACGTGTATATATCCGGTGAAAAATCGACATGAAAACAATGAAAGAAATTTTTTTTTGAATTGTCCAGTTTTTTTACTTTCTCTTGCCTATATGAATATATAGGAAGGAAAGTATTGTTTTCATGTCGATTTTTCGAAATCGAGTTTTCACCGGATCTATACGTTTTCAGACCCCCTGAACCCAAAAAACATGTTTTTAGCGATTGGTCTGTGTGTGTGTGTGTGTATGCGTGCGTGCGTGTGTGCGTGCGTGTGTGTGTGTGAACAGAATATCTCAAGAACGGAACATCGTACGAACTTGAAACTTGAAACTTAAGTTACATACCACTACCGGACGCGACACGAACATTTTCATCAAAATCGGTCAACCGGAAGTAGTAGTTTATTCGTATAATTTTTCAGTTTTTTGCGATTTTCTCAAAAACTGGCCCTACGATTTTTTTAAAAATCGCCTATTTTACTCAATTTTTTATTCTCTACAAGAAAGGGTAGGCGCCATGTTTGCTGAAATTCTCGGTGAGGCTGTTTTCACGTAAAAACGTTGTTTTTTTAAGATTACGGCTTTAATATAAATTTTAGCGCAAAAACTTATATAATAAAAGTTGTAGAGAATTTAAAAACCTACAACTTCTGTTTCAAACATTTTTTTGTATGACGCTTAGTTTAGCAGTAATTAGCGATTTTCTGATTTTTTCTCACGAAAACGTGTGAAAAATCGATTTTTTTAAGATTTTGGCCTTAGTATGCATTTTACGACAAAAGTGTATATAACCAAATTTATAGGAAATTTAAAGATCTACAACTTTTATTTAACGTATTTTTCTCTACAGAGCCTAGTTAAGCGTGAAATAGTGATTTTCCGTATTTTTAAGCCAGACTGAGGTTGATTTTCATTTTGAGTGTTTCACTCATGATTAAAATAAGGTTATGTTTATTGAGGTTAGTTTTTTGTTTATTTCTAATATTTTATTACTAATGTTAAATTATATTGTAAATTATTTGCATTGGCAAGAGAAAGTTGTGTGAGTGTTTCACACCAGATTTTTTTACGTTTTTTTACACATTAAAATTTTAATGTGTAAAATTCAGGTGAATTTTACTAAGTTTCACTTAACTTTGGAATTGGTGTAAACATTTCGTGTAAGTTTATCGTTGAAAGAATAGACTGCTGTGACTGGGACGTGTATTGGTCAGCCAAACTCCAGCAGCGATCATATTGATAACATACTAGCAACATTATTATGTTTATGTTTACTTGTAATACAGTAGTAGTACTTTAGTGCTTCTTGTGTGCAATTTAGTGCTTTACTCTTCCTCTCTTCTGTGTATTTCATGTAATCTCACGCTATCATTTTTGCGTTACAATTTCCTTGTTAGTTATACATTTGTAATACAGTTTATGTAATTTGTCAGGGGAGTTTTTAATGAAAATTGGAATCTGTTTTCAAGCTACGAAACTTGAAAAGTCATGAAAGATAAATGGTTAGGAATAGTTTGTTATTTTAAAAGAAAGTAATAAAAGTGTTTCTGTGCTGGATTTATTGATTATGACCTAGCACAGACATTGGAAAAAGCAGTGTTTAATATTTTTAAAAGAACTTAAATTAAAAGCGAGACTTTTATTCTGACAAAAAAATACAATTATTTGATAATTTTTAATTAATAATTACTTCTTATAGAATCGCTAGCTTGACGTTTTCTTTTTCGAAAAATATGCATTAACAATTAATTTTACAGATTAAAGAAACCTACTTTAATAATTCAATTAAATAATATATATTCTAATTAATAATAAAAATTGACATTCAAAAATTATACAAACAAAAACATTATATACAAAGTTTATATATCAGATTTCAATCTGATGCGAATTGGTTCTAACACTATGCATTTTCTGTAACTACAATTAAGCATACAACAATAATAGAGTACAAAATAGTAGAGTAGTAATAATAGAGTAAAGTTTGTATCAGTTCCAAAGATAAATGGAATAGATTATAATTATTTAAGTTATTAGTTGTCATCATAACAGCAGAATCTATATTAATGTATGTTTATTTATTTAAAAAAAAACTTAATATTTATCCTTTTTTTACTGCTTTCTTTTCCTCCATTTGTTATGAGCACTTTCCCGGTGCGCACAGCATCTCCACTTAATAACTTAAAGCTTCTGGAATTATTATTGTGAAGATTGTATCTTCCTTTGTCTAAAAATCAGTTTGAATCAAACTTTGACAAAGAACGATGCAGTCTTCACAATAATGGTTCTAGATGCTTTATGTTATTACCTGAAGAAATGGTGTGCTCCATGAAAGTGGTCATAATAAGCGGAGAAAAAAACCGTAAAAAAGGTAAATATTAAAAGTTTTTCTATAAATAAACAAACATTACATTAAAATGGATTAGACTACTAAAGTAATTTAACTAATTATTTAAATTGATTTAACTAATATTTTCATTGAGTAACTAACTAATCAGTCCTTAATTTTTGCAATTAATTTCTGTTGTACTGTTGGGTTTCATCATCATCATCATCTTCTTGATCACTGAACCATCTCTTCTCCAGTACTCTCTTGGGATCACATCTTTTTCCCAATTCATCCGTAACTGAATCTATCTACTTTTTTGGTCTTTTTCCCCCTCCATTTCCTCCATGTACAGCATTCTTTTAAGTAGTCTACTCTCCTCCATCCTGCTGACACGACCAAACCATCATAGCTTTGTCAGGCTGTCCATCTCCAATTGTTCCCTAATTTTATCATTTCTCACTCTATCTCTTCTTGTCTTTCCTAGCATACTTCACTTGAACTTCATTTCTGCTGCTTTAATTTTACTCTCTGCCGTCCTTGGACCTGTCCATGTTTCTATAGCATAAACCTGTATTTTTGTCCATAACAGGCAGGAGGAGTGTTAAATTACTCGATCTGCTAGTTCCAGGGCTACAAAAAATAGTTCTGTTTTTTATCACATAGCCAGCTAATTATATGACTGAAGTATTTACAATAGTAGGGATAGAACTAGACCCTGTGGTGAATGAACTGAAGATATCATTTGGAGGGTGGAAAGTAGGTGCTTTTCAGAGGGCCTGGCATGCTGATAAACATATTTTTATACGTAGTGAGGATGGTAATTGTAAACCACCTCATTCCTCGTTTTACTTAGTAAAGCCTCTAGAGGTTCAAACCAGTCTATCTGCTGATGACCTAAACAACACAACTAACCCAGTATTGGTACAAAGTATGCAATATACATAATTTTCTTACAATTAATAAGAATCCTGGATCCCAGATTAAGCTTTTCATACATTGGAAGAAACCACTTACTTTCTGCATCCTTTTACTTTACTCCTTTTCCAATTTTCCATCTGATTAGAAAACAGTCCCTTAATATTTGAAGGTGTTGCTCCAGTATTGTAATAATATTTACACTTTTCCTGATTTTGAATTGGGGTACCTTAACCCTATGTATTCAATTTTATAGATTATTTATTTTGTTTTCTTTGTTGTTTCAGTGAAGGAAACCGAAAGAGATCGAGTGAATATGTTGGCTCATTCTAAGGTAATTACCATATTAAAAACATTATCTATCAAATGAGCAAACCTGATCAAGTTCCTCCCAGTGAAGAAGAAGAAGAAGACGAAGAGTGCCGACCTAAACAGGTATTTAAAAAATATTTTTGTATAGTGGGTATCATAGCAAACCTGGATAAGGTAATACGTGGGCCTAAATAAATAAATATTTGTTATTTTATAAAACTCATTTTTGTATGCTAATAGTCAAGATTGTATAGGGCATTATAGGTGTCTTGGTATTGTACTCAATTTTTATTAGAGAAGAGACAAAAGAACTGTCACTGAACGAGTCATGGTTACTTAAATTCACAGTGACCACAGTTATTCATGTAGGCGAGTAACCGTTCCCCAGTCACTGTTACAAAGATCGCTTACTCTTCTGTCACTGGAATACAGGACGACACGGCGAATGTTCACCGTACTTCTACAGTTATAGTACAGACCTCTCGTTCCCCAGTCACTGTTACAAAGATTGCTTACTCATTCTCTGTTCACTGTTTAAGACAGGACAGCAAGGCGACCGTAATTCTACAGATAGAAGAGTAACAGACCTCTCGCTCCCCCAATCACTTTAACAAAAATCAGTTACTCACTCATTCACTGTTCACTGTCACTTTTAAGACAGAATGAATGCTTTACCTTAGAAACAAGTGAAAAAATTCACTCACTCATTCACTGTTCACAGTTAATAGACAAAACGACATAACAGCTACGTAAGATATGTTGGTCTGTTCACTGGGCTTACTGCTCTCCTTTGATAACTGGCACGTCCATTCTCTTTTACTTCAATTTTTACGCATTCTTCTCTCTCGCTCTTTCTATCTCTCTCTCTTTCAGTCTCTCCCCCTTATGTTTTTCATCTACTAGATTAAACAAAACGAGGGTAGTTCCTTTACATTTTTGATCGCGGTAACATTACAGTGTTATTTTTATTGCACGGTGCGTTCTATGTAGCTATTTTATTTATGTTGTGCGTTGTTAATTTTTTCAGTTATAAATTGTTTCTTGTACTTTCTTTATTTTATACAAAATGTTCTTTTTATTACTAATTTAGGATACCTTGTGTTAATCAGTTTTAGGCTAAATTTTTATTTTAGTTATATATGTAGCCCATTTTTTTAATTTATCAAAACTTCAGTTATCATGAAATAACAACTGAAAACATTATTATTATTTTGTGATAACAACTGAAAAATATACACAGTTATTACTAAATCACTAGTAACTATTAAAAGTTACGGTGAACGCAAAATCACTGTCACCGTGATCACAGTGACTGGTTGAAATAGTGATCGCTCTTCACTAATTTTTATAGGAAGTTCCTTCTGATTAATGTGTTGTCTGAAGGGATCTCTGTTGGTACATAAATCCTTGTTATTTTTAGGACGGCCATTTTTTTTTTTAATTTCCCAGCATATCCATTACTTTCTGTTTCTACTTGAAGTTGAGGATCTGTTTATTATTGTGTCGGTTGTTGGTTCTTATCATGTGTTCAAGCAATTTCATTCTCCTCCGTATTGTATTCTAGTTTGTATATTCTTGTATATTTCTGGATTAATCCTAATTTGGAAATCTGTAAGTTTTTTCTAACCTATATTTGCTGCTTCAATTTTCTTTTTATCTATTGTTCTACTTTTCCACAGTTACTTGTTTCGGTGGATCCTCCATCACCAGAGTATTTATGACCAAAAATGTAAACTAATTTTATTAAAAAATTTTCATTAGATGCTATATTTTCAGTCACTTGAATAAATGTTGTATAGAGTATTTTCTGAAAAAGTTTAAATTAAACTAGTTTCAATTTTTGTGTCTGATGTAAATTAAAAAGAGTATTTTCTGAAAAAGTTTAAATAAAAGTAGTTTCAATTTTTGTGTCTGATGATTATGGTGGATCCACCGAAACATGTAAGTGCGGGAAAGTGGAATAATAGGTAAAAAGAAAATTAAATTTGCAAAAAGGTTTGTGAAAACTTATAGTATTTTTACTTTTGAGTTAATTACAAGCTGCATGATGCATTAAAAATATTATTTGTAAATTTCTGGGTTAGATTTTAATCTTAATTTGTATTGATTGATTCACAGCCATATATTTTTTTTCTGTTTGAGTGAGAAGTTGTGTGTGTGGTCATATTGATTCGATTCTGTTAATTGGAAGTGTAAAATATTTTAAAAATGTTTTATAAGATGACTTGTCAGGATGAAATCTGATAAAAAACATTGCGAATGAAGCATTAAACGTATGTAAATTGATAAACAAAGAGTAGTTACAATCACTATAGTGATTTTCACGGTTTATGAGCTCTGTTGTTGGACGCATTTAGACCAATCAGAACGTTTACCAGCATTATCAGATTGTACAAATGGTTTTAATTCTTATTGAAAGACCAAAAAAATGGCTGACGAAAATTATAACAGAGCTACGAGAGCAAGTATTGGCAAGTCATTGGTTAGCTATGAAGTGGGTAGGGGGCAATGCATAAGTTCAGAGCTCATCAGCCCTGAAAAATAGTTTAGATCATTAACTGTCATGAGTGGTGATAACTTCTTCATTGCTGACCATACACAGGGTGTGTGCTGGCTGTTTGATCATTCTGTGCTGACCACATGCCTGGTGCGTTATAAAAGGCTTTTTCTGTTACCTAAGAAAAAACTTAGCACAGGGGTTATACTTTGTTTTAGCTGTTCAGCAGTGAAAGTGGTAAATGTTGGCAAAGAAAAATAAGAAAATTAACTCAAGTATATTGCGATACTAAACTGTTGTTCAATATTATGCTATTAACCCTTTGGAAATGGACTGTTACTCGTTAAACAGAAGAATTGCAAAATTCAAAACGTGCTCTCGAAACAATTTTATCTAACATCACTACGGGTGAAAAATTCTAAAAATATTACAGTTGATTCATATAATACGTACGCGCCTTTTGAATATAATTACAACAAAATCACTTCATAATTCTTTGCGTTTAGGCAAACGAAATTTTCAACCTTGAAAATTTTTGTTTTTACTTTATATTTTTTACTATAACGGGCTTAAATATCAGTTTAGCAAAAAAATTTATAATAACATGTTCTGTAGACAAAAGTTTATTGGAATAAATGTTATTTTTTATTTAAATTTCTGTAAATATTTGATGAAGTTACAAAATGTTCAACAGGAGTCGATTTTCACATCACAGGGAAGCATGAAGGGATGGTATTTTACATTCTTTACGGTGATGTCACAGAGCCACTATTATATTTAGGTTACAGCTGTAAGCAAAGTAATGTAGGAAATTTTTTTCCCTACAACCACGTGTTTTGAAAAATTCTGTAGGTGCAGTTAGAAGGAAGTCGTTACATGCCCTTTGCAACCCGGTGAAGTGTCAAAGTTTTTGCCTCTATGATGGTAAATCCCCTCCTGAAAAGTAAAATGGACTTGTCTTCCCTTTTCAAGGGCAAATGCCAAAACAGAATCGTCATAGCTTTAACACAAACTAAAGAACATGCTTGTACGTTGACTTACACACGAGCTACATGGATTTCCATTCAAAACAAACAATTCCCAAACCATCAATGCTACCTACACACTATAGAGGGAATAAAAATTTTCTCTGTTATGATATTCTATTTCTGTAAACACTATTAGGTGCGTTAAAGAGTTCTCTACTAGAAAAGTACAATATTTACCGGTATCCGACTTATACTAACCTTGCAGAAGCATGTTTTATTGCCCCAACCATAATCCATTCGGCATAATCTGAAATTAGATTACCAGTGTGAACAGGGTTAATATATTTTTGCCTTAAAATAAAAATAATTTGGTTTCAAAATTTTAGTTGTGTTGTGGTATCAATTGATATTAAGATTAGTTTTTTAAAAGATACATTGAGTTAGCATATTTATTAATTAATTTTAATTAAAAATTTTTTGTTTTTTAACAGGAATTTGATACGGAAGACTGTAAGAGTGAGAAGCAGCAGCATCAAGAGGAGTTGCTGCTCCTTCCATGCAAAGAGGTGAATTTAGACAGTGCAATGATCAAAGAGAAACCGCGTGAGAAGAAAAAGACCACCAACAGCAATGGTAATGCCAACGGAGGAGGAGCTAGCGGGGTTGGAACAGGAACTACTGTGACAAACATGGAGATTAAGACGGAACCAGCCGATAGAGACAGGGAAAATGAAAGTGTAAAAGAAGAACCTTCAGTTTTACCCGATGAAACTGTTTCAATGTCGGCAGAAAAAAGCGCCGAAAATTCTCCTATAGCGGAAACAAAAAGCACTCCCTGTTCTCAATCGGATATGTGTATACCTGAAGCAGGTAAGTTCATTGAAAATATTTAATTATTTTATATTACTAAAAATTTATAAAACGGGAGATAAAGTAAACACAATGGTCTCGTTTTATCTATTTGATAATTAATCATGGGTGTTTTAAGGTGGTGTGTATTTTATTTTATTTTTCACATTAGCTTGAAGTTTTCATAGAAATTGGGAACTACGTTGGTATGTGTGGCTTTGAGATTTTCAATTTATTGACTTCTGTCAATGCGTCTTAAAGTTCTTTATAGGTCAGTGCCAAAGTACAGAAATGAAACCACAAAATTAGGAATATAGATATATTTATAAGATATTTTGACGTTTGAATTCTGCGTTTTACTTAAAAATACAAATATTTATCTCAGGCCAATTTTAGACCATGTGACTAGACATTACAAGAACGTCTTTTTTCAGAGCCCACATTCTCAGGATTTGCTCACTGTAAGCTTTTCTTCTTTCTTCTGTTCACCCAGTGTTCTGTTTTTGCTCTTCATTGAAGCCCTTGAAGTCTGTAATTAGTTTTCTGAATTTGGTTCGGTTCATCAAGTTTTCTCGATTTATTACGGTTTTCTCAATATCCTTTCTGACTTATTTAAACAATTTATCCGACACTGAAAGAAATATCTAAAATAATTATCAATTATTGTTTAGAAAAACCGTTAAAATGTAAACGTATTTTGTTAGTTAATTATTAAAAAAAACCATTGCACAAATAATGTATTAATATAAAAATATAAAGTTTTATGTGTTATTGTGTCAGTATGATCTTGATAAAGCAGTGAGTGTGCACAAGAATTTGTTGTGTCACTCGAGTCATAAAGGTAAAAATCAATGTGATGGCAATAAGATAAAAACTGACTTACTAACAGTTTTCAATGGACTTAAACAGTTTTAATGGTCTCTGGCATGTGGACTCGTCTGTTTTAACAATTTTTTAGAAGCATAACGAGGCTCTGATTGGCCCAGTCTAGTCGAAGGTGGGGGTGGCATTTATTTAAATAGACAAATTTGATGGTGGCATTTATTTAAATAGACAAATTTGATGGTGGCATTTATTTTAATAGACAAACTTGATGGTGGCATTTATTTAAATAGACAAACTTGATGGTTTAAGTGCTCAGTTCTTGTCATTGTACTGTTTAGGTCATCAGCCGAAAGACTGGTTTGAACGTCTTTAGGGTTTACTAAGTAAAACGAGGAGTGAGGTGGTTTAACAATGTCTTCACTGAGTGGAAAAGTAGGCTATGCTTATCAGCGTGCCAGGCCCTCCAAACAGCATTTACTTTTCTGCAAACGACATCTTTACTTCATTCACCTCATAGTCTATCTGTATAATGAAGTTCATTACTCTCAGATGAGATAACTCTGATTATTGCCTTTTACACCTACCTACCTCTTTGTTGTTGAATGCTTCAGTCATATAATTGGCTGATCATGTGATAAAAACAACTATTTTTGTATCCCTGGAACTAGCAGATCGAGTGCAAATAATGTAACACTCCACCTGCCGGTTGCAGGTATTTATTTGTCATTGTGCAATTGTAATTCAATTTTTAAATTGTCATGTAAGTTTTAATTCAGTTTGAGTTTTATTTTAATTTTCTTGGAGTTGTCGCTATAATTTTGTGATCAGCGTCAATCTCGGTTTTAATTGTTCAATCTAGTTGGCAGTTTGATTTTAAAATTTCAATTTGCAGTGCGAATTAGTACAGTTTCAAATATCATTAAAACCACCAGTAATATGGTAAAACAGTAAACACCATTGATAGTGCTTTCGTGTATAAAACACACATCTTCAGTATTTTTCTTATTCTTTAATTTGTTTACATTTAAAATTTAAAACTTCCTACTTCGATAATGGCAGATACATAATAAGGATATCAGCATTGATTATTCCTTATAGGCCATGGTGGAAGTAGAAAGTTTTAAATTTTAAATGTAACAAATAATAAATAAGAAAAATTACTGAAAATGTGTGTTCTATACTTGAAAGCGCTATAATTGTTAAGTGTTTACTATTTTTTCCTACTACTGGTAGTTTTAAAGAATATGTATTCCAATTATTAATATTGTGACACTTATCGCTAAGGTCCGTTTCGGGATCTAGGTAATTAAATAATTAATACACTAAAGTTTACAATTACAAGTATTTATTACAACTAAAAGATTTACAAAATAAATAATAAACTAATTATAATGAAGTAATGCAATAAATAACTTAATAATTTACTTAATACTACTTACAAACAATTTATATAGAATGCACATACACAATAAAACTGAATATGCAATGCGCATATACAATAAGACTGAAAAACAATGCCTCGGAACCGTGACCTGTTCTATGCACCGATAGCACACTCAATCAACACTCATCAAAGATCAAATGAATACTAACTCCTGGCCGCACTCAGGGGTCTCTTTATATAGGTAGATCAAAGAGTTTTCTCGAAAGACACAGAGATTCGATGCAAATAATAAAACTCCTTTTTATTAAAAATAAATCTTTATAATGCATCCTGCAGTTTTAAATATTTCTATTTCATATAATGAATTAATACAATAATTTCACTAACCTTCTTTTTAAACTGCGTCACCTTTATTTTAATTTTTACTTACACGTGTTTCGGTGGATCCACCATCATCAGAGTAAATAACATAAAATTGAAACTAAAAACACTATTTATTAAAAATCTATAGAAGATGATACATCTTCAGTCACTTGTATAAAACTGATTTAAAATTAATTTATTTAAATTTATCCCTTCTCATATTTACTGTAGATAGCAGCAGCAGTCAATATCACTTCATCATTCCTAAATTTCACCTGTTCATTCAAAATGTCCTGCTTTTGCTCTTTTAAATATTTATAAATGTGGAACATCTCATATTTTTCAATTTTATTTTTATTTTCTATATTACATTGTTCTATTATATTGAAATGTTCATCTATTTTACCAAATTTATGTTTTTCTTCTTTTATATGATTGGTATAGTTAGATATAATGTAGTCACATTTCATTCCTTTTTATTAGTACTGGAAAAATCTGAACTATTGTAAACAAGTCACAATACGATAAAAGGTGTTACACAAATAGTTGTACAACAAAGACCCTTCCTTTCTATAAATGGCCCATTTTTAAATAACCTTTTATAACTAATCCTATTGTTAATTTGTCACTTTATTATTTATTATGTAACATTTTATGAATTAAGTACTAGAAATTTCTCGAACCATACTCTTCTTCGATATTTTCACAATATAATTAATAAATTTTTATATATTTACATTTTTTATTTATGTCATTAAAATATTTTTGTATTCATTTGAATTTATTATCTTTTTAGTTATTCATAAATTAATTATTTTTAATAGTTTAACAATTGAAATATTTCAGTTATAATAATCATTGTTTTTATGAGGGTTTTATAAAGGTTTGTAAAATTTATAATATTTAAACAATAAGATTGATCTAAAGCTTTAGGATGGATTATAAATATTTATTTTTTAATGAAAATTTTGGTTTTCTAGTGAAACCAGAGGATGGATCTCTGGTTGAGAATCCGGCGGTCAATCCTAGTAAAACATTAAAGAATGAAGAGACGGAGCCAGAATTTGGTACGGGTGAGTGAGAGTTGTATTATGCCTAATGTAAACAACAATTTTATTATCTCTCGGCTGTCCAACGTCATTCTCGATTGTGTATTTTTAACTCACAGCACTGAAATTATAAAATTAAATAATTGGGTGAACTTAGCTTTCGGTATGTAATCATTATTAAAATAAAAAAATAAAGTGTATTTAGAATTATTTGAGAATAACATCTTTCTGAAAAATAAAAAAATCCTTTCACGAGACAACTCATGGCTGGTGGCAATTTTTAAAAAGGCTTACTTTTGGCTTATGGCAAAAACCATTAGTGATTTCTGTATCCACTCTTTTAAGAGGGATTGAATGACACTATTTTTGTTTCAAATTCTGAATTTGATTTTGACTTCCGGTTGTGGGCTACTTCCGGTCAAAACTGGAACTTCAAACCCAATGATTTCTGTTTGACACTCTTTTTGTTTCCAAATTCTGATTCCGAAAAAAAAAAAAATCTTGACTTCCAGTTTTGGGCCACTTCCGGTCAAAACCGGAACTTCAGACCTAATGATTTTTGTATCTACTCTTTAAGAAGATTCGAATGACACTATTTTTGTTTCCAAATTCTGACTTTGGTTTCTTGACTTCTGGTTTTAGGTCGCTTCCGGTCAAAACCGCAACTTCAAACCCAATAAATTTTTGTGTAGATTACGAATCGTAAAAGCGGTTGTTGCTGTCTCTTGTAGTTTCTGACTTTGATTTCTTGACTTCTGGTTTTGGGCCATTTCTGGTCAAAACCGGAACTTCTCACCCAATGATATCTGTATCCACTCTTTTAGAGAAATCGAATAACTTTATTTTTGTTTCCAAATTCCGACTTTGATTTCTTGACTTCTGATTTTGGTCTATTTCCAGTCAAAACCAGAATTTTTAACCCAATTAGGCCCACCAACTTTTTGTGTAGATTATGAATCGGAAAATCATTTTTGCTTTTTTTTGTAGTTTCTGATATCTGGGTGACGGACAGACAAAAAAGTGATATAAGACAATTTTAAAAATGTCACCAATGATTTGAGAATTAGGTCTTTCTGGAAAATAAATAATTTATCTCCGTCTTAACACTTTGAATTCTAAGTAGTATATTGGCCTTTATTGTATTCTTGCAGTACAAAGGTTTTCATATTTAATTCTATTATACATTTCAGAATGCATGTGGTTGACATTACATGTCATAAGATCATTCCTTGGTTCATTTGAATGATTCTCTCATTTTTCTGTACTACCGTATTTCATCGATTCTAAGACGCACATTTTTTTAATGTTTTCCGTTCCCAAAAATGTGGTGCGTCTTACATTCGATGGCGTCTTAGAATTGGTGATGAAACACGAATTCAAAAAATTCTAATATGGATCTACCGTATTTTACAATAGATGTGTAATACTTGGGAAAAATCCGGTTACTGTTCAAAAGTAAGAAATTCCGTAGCAGCTATACGTAAACAATACATATGTATACGTATGCGTTCATTGACCTGTTTCAGACAAACCAAGTGGGGAATTTTGTCACTTGTACCCTAGTCGGTATTGGCCTGAACTCATTCCTGTCAATTAGTGTGTTATCGACGTAGTAGCGAGCCGATCGTATAATTGCTTGTGTTGTAGAAGTATACATAGTTTCGGTATTACGGCAGTTTTTGTTCGTAGGAATGTCGTGCAAAAGGTCGTATTGTGACGCAGCAACAAAACGAAGAATAATTCTCTTTGCCGAAAAAAAATGGGAAAATAGAGCAGCAGAACGAGAATATTTGGTAAACGAAGCAAATATTCGTGGATGGCGTAAGAACAAAAAATTGATATTTTCTTGTAAAGCTACGCAAAAAAGCTTTGCAGGACCTAAAAATGGGCGCTATCCACAAGTGGATGAGGCTGTTCTGCTCTTTGTCAATGATGCACGGTCTAAAGCACTACCCGTTACGCGACAAATGATGCAACGTAAGGCATCACGAGCTGCAATAGAAAGCGGAGTACCAGCAAATACGTTCAAAGCTACAAGAGGTTGGTGTGACCGATTTTTGCGTCGACATGGATCATCTTTGCGGCATCGAACTTCTATATGCCAAAAGCTTCTAGTCGATTTCGAATTAAAACTTGTTAATTTTCAACGTCATATGATTGCATTGCGTAAGAAGAACAAATAGGTATGCCCTTCATCAAATAGGAAATGCGGACGAAACACCAATTTGTTTTAATATGCCGTGAAATTATACAGTGAACCAAAGAGGTGCAAAAGAAATAAAAATTAAGAGTACAGGTTATGAAAAACATCGGGTGACAGTTATGTTATGTATAACGGCAGATGGTCATAAACTGCCTCCATATTTAATCCTTAACAGGAAAACTGTACCTAAAACGGAAGTACCATTTCCGACCGACGTAATTGTGCGTGCACATAAGAATGGGTGGATGACCGTCGAAATGATGCACGACTGGATCAATGTCGTTTGGTATAGACGTCCAGGAGCCCTTCGTAATCCAAAAAAACATGCTGGTTCTCGATGCTTTCAAGGGTCATACATCTGATAAGGTAAAGAGCATGCTAAAAAATAAAAACTGTGATTTGGTAGTTGTCCCAAGTGGAATGACAAGCCAACTTCAGCCGCTTGACGTGTCAGTTAACAAACCATTTAAAGAGTACGGTAAGGCAAGAATATGAAGCTTGGTTGTTTTCTGACAATTTGCCTTTGACACCTTCTGGCAAGATAAAAAAGGCCCCTGTTTCAAAAGTTGCAGAGTGGATCTCCGCTGCTTGGCGAAAAATACCAGATGTTATAGTGCAACGATCCTTCAAGAAATGCTGTATAACCAATGCGCTGGACGGTTCGGAAGACGACATTCTATGGGAAAATACTTGTTCAAAAAGTGATGCAAGTTCCGACTCAGAAGATAGTGATGTAGCCAGTGAGATTTGTGATAGTGATTAAAATACATAGTTAGGTTAGCAGCCAACATAAAACCTACCAGAAAAAATATCACAAAATTAACTTAACATTTCATCAACTAATATATTTTTCGTTTTATATACACATTTTCATTTATTTTTTCATTAAACTAGGACTACTGTATTTTGTTTATAGTGTGATGTGAATATTATTTGTACTGTTTTGTAAAAATTTCAAGTAAGTAAATATACCGTTATAGTTATCTAACTTCGTACTTTTATATGTATTTATTTTACTTTTCCAAAGTTGTATTTTACTTTTTTAAGTCTATTTTCAATTTTTTTCCTGTTTTGACGTAGCTAAAAATGTGGTGCGTCTTAGAATCGATGGCGTCTTAGAATTGATGAAGTACGGTATCTGTTGAGTATTTCTGAAAATGTTAAATAAAAATTAACCACTTGTTGGAAATGTTAAAAACATGTTGTGGTGCAGGTTATGTTTATGTTGTGATTGCGTCTTGTTTAAATGATTTTATTTTGTTTGTTTTTGTGTGTTTTTAGTAAGTAACTATTGAAGATATAGTTCTAAAACCTATTTTATTCAACTTATTGGATCAAAATCCATAATAAACCATCAAATTTACTTATAAAATTAGGTCCCTTGACCCCCACGATGGCTTTATTTAGAAGTAGGTTGTGAACTCGAGGCGAAATCTTTTGACAGCCGTAACTTTCTAACAAAGCGTATTTGGATCTTTTTTTTTGTCATCAGTTTCTCTACTGGTTTGATGCAGTTCTCCAAGCTGTTCTATTTTGCGCAAGTCGTTTCATATCTACATACCTGTAACACCCTACATCTTTTGTAATTTGCTTTATATATTCTAATCGTTGCCTCCCTCTACAATTTACTCCCTTAATATTACCCTCCATTATCAATAGCCCAATACCTGGATGTCTTAAGATATGCCCCTCTAGCCTATCCCTTCTTCTGGTAAGATGCTTCCATATACTTCTTTTTTCATCCACTCGCCTAAGAACCTCTAAATTAGTTATTTTGTCCATCCACCTAATCTTTAACATTTTCCTATAACACCATATTTCAAAAGCTTCTATCCTCTTTCTTTCTACAGCCCCTATCACCCATTTTTCACTTCCCTATAATGCTACACTCCAAACATAATGTTTTAAGAAAGTTTTCCTAATCTGTAAATCAATGTTTGTAGTCAGTAAGCTGTTTTTCATTTCAAAGGCTTTTATAGCTTGAGCAATTCTACTCTTGATATCACTTGTGCTTCTACCATCCTTTGTTATTTTACTCCCTAGATAGCAGAATTCCCCAACTTCCTGTATGTTTTCGTTGCCTTCTTCTAAATTTCCCATCTCTTCTAAACCACTCTTGCTGCTGCTCAACACTTTCGTTTTGTTTTTATTAATTTTCATGAAGTAATCCTTTCTCAAGATCTCATCCATTCCATTTAAGGCATCCTCTAGTTCTTTCTTTGCCGGCCGCATTGGCGCAGTTGGTAACGTGCTCGCTTCTCATCATGCGGTCTTGGGTTCGAATCCTATTCAGGCACGGCATCTTTTCATACGTTACAAAATAATCATTTCATTCTTCACCGTCTGCATTAGCAGTAATTGCAGAACAGTCAAACGTTAAACCAAAAAAAAAAAAAAAAAAATCTAGTTCTTTCTTTGTCTTGACTAATACTACTATTGTTTCTCCTTGAATTTTTATTCCTGCATTAAATTTCTCCTTCACTTCATTTATAGCTACTTCTATATACAAGTTAAAAAGTAGTGGTGACAAAGAACAACCTTGTTGTACACGTTTTCTTTCAGCAGCCTTTTTTCGTACCCCTCAATTCTCAAAACAGCCATTTGATTTTTGTACAGACTGTAGATAATTTTCCTTTCTTTGTTTTTAATTTGGATCTATATTTATATAAACTTTTTTCACTATTTTGATGTAAGGAACGCACCTGTAAACTATGTCAGTTCCTCGTGGGACACCTGTGTATACATTTTTTTTCAAACTTTTTTCAATTTTATATATTTTTTATTGCAGTGTTTTATTATACTGAAATTATTTACTAAAAAGTATGTTTTTCCTCTTTTATATGATCAGTATAAATTGATATAATACTCGTATAGTCACATTTCAGTATTTTTTTGTGTTTATTATATCTTACTTGAAATTACGACTAGTCAAACCAATATAAAATTTATTGCAATACTCATTACCACATTCTGTTTTATATACACCCTTTTTTATTATTTAATGGTCCATTTATTTCACTGTTAAATAGGTTTGGGGATAAAAGTCTTTTATTATTGCATCTATATAATACTTTATAAAATTTATTCAGTGTTTTATTCAATCTGTTTATAATTGTTTTATTATATTCTAATGAGTTGTATGGTTTTAGCGTTGTGTGATTCTCTCTTGCTAGTACAGTTTTCAGATGCAATTTGTTCTTAATTTTATTTATTTCTTTTTCATTACATCCATTTTTACATGCTATAAATTTTATTGTCTTTATTTCGTTCTTTAGTAGGTACCTAACTTTTCATCTTCTGTATAATTAAATTCTTGTACGTCATACTGTGATAAGCTGCTGTTCTGTGGGAACATGATTGGTTAGAGGATTTATTAATAGTAGTTATTGGTAATGTACTTTTACGAAAAATACTTGTTGCTATTTTGTTGTTTTTTTTTATCAATTTAATATCCAAAAAATTTATTCTTAAATGAATTTTAACTTATTTAAGATAATATCCTCGTTATTTGTACATATCTGTGCCATATTTTAATATTACTTGTTCGTTGTATTTGGTATACAACAATGTCTTCAAAATATTGTGAGTAAATCTTTTATATTATAGAGCTTTGTGGGACTCCCATTGTAAGGTCATCTTTTTGTTTTGTTATTTTCTCGGTAAATTTGAAATAATTTTGTGTAGTACATTGTCTTAGTAAATTAATAACTTATGTTATTTAATTTTTACAAGGGTGAGTCAAGTGTAAATGGTAATTAATATATTCATAATTAATATTTTATTTATAATATATCCAAATTATCCCTTCAGCTTTTCTCAATGTAATCTCCAGGATGATCTACACACTTTTGCTAACGTTTAGAAAGCTTAAATATTTCTTTTTCATGAGAAATTTGAGGGCGGGATGTCAACCGAGTGAGCACATATTTTTACTTTCTCTTGCCTATATGAATATATAGGAAGGAAAGTATTGTTTTCATGTTTATTTTTCAAAATTGAGTTTTCACTGGATCTACACGTTTTCAGTCCCCCTGAATCCAAAAAAACATGTTTTTAGCAATTGGTCTGTGTGTGTGTGTGTGAACAGAATATCTCAAGAAAGGAACATCGTATGAACTTGAAACTTAAGTTAGACACCACTACCGGACCTGACACGAACATTTTCATCTAAAACTGTCAACCGGAAGTAGTAGTTTATTCGTGTAATTTTTCACTTTTTTGCGATTTTCTCAAAAACGTGTCCTATGATTTTTTTAAAATCGCCTGGTTCACTAAATTTTTTATGCTCTACAAGATAGGGTAGGCGCCATGTTTGCTGAAATTCTTGGTAAGGCTGTTTTCACGTAAAAAATTGTTTTTTTAAGATTGCGGCTTTAATATGAATTTTAGCGCAAAAATGTATATAATAAAAGTTGTAGAGAATTTAAAATCCTACAACTTTTATTTTGTACATTTTTTTGTATAACACTTAGTTTAGCGGTAATTAGCAATTTTCTGTTTTTTTCTAACGAAAGCTAGTGAAAATCGATTTTTTTTAAGATTTCGGCCTTAGTATGCATTTTACGACAAAAGTGAATATAATCAAATGTATAGGAATTTAAAAGATATACAACTTTTATTTAAAGCATTTTCTCTTCAGAGCCTAGTTTAGTGTGAAAGTGATTTTCCGTATTTTTAAGCCAAACTGAGGCTGATTTTCATTTTGCGTCTTTCACTCATGATTAAAATTAGGTTATGTTTATTGAGGTTAGTTTTTTGTTTATTTCTAATGTTTTATTACTAATGTTAGGTTTATTGTTAATTATTTGCATTGGCAAGAGAAAGCCATGTGAGTGATTCACACCAGATTTTTCAACTTTCATTCAACAACCTCGGAAGCCATCGAGCACTAATTTTTCGGAAGCCAAGATTATCAGTGATAATGGATTGAGTACTCCCTAATATCCACTTTTAACACGTTTTCTTCAATAGTAAACTGGCAATGAAGTTCAATTAGCTCTCAAACTGCACTGATGTCAGCTGTAAATCTTGCCCTTGGGCATCGATCATGACTGTCGTTTTTAACAGTTTTATGCCCCCCCCTAAATTCTCAAACCCACAAATATAATCAATTTTGTGAGAGTGTAGTGTTCCCAAACAATGCCCTTGAACATGTTAAAATCTTCGATAGTTTGACCCCTTAATTTGTTAGAAACTTTATAATGATGCTTCGCACTATATACATAATCTACTTACTGTTCACTCATGGCTGTACTTAAGGCTGAACAGTGTGTAGCAACTAACTAAGTCAGTTCCCCCATTCTAAATAAAATGCACTCGTATCGCCTAGCTCGAAATGACTCCCTACGCTCAATAGTAATATTACTGTTTATATTTAATTCACCCTTGTATCTGTGTTGGATTTTGTTAATGTATTCTTAATAATGTTTATTATTTTTTCAATTGGTATATTTGATTTTACATGGATTTGATATCATTATATGTTTATCGTTAATTTCCATATTTTCTATTTTGTTTATTTTCTGTAATGTGTTCTTAATCTTATCTAATGTTTAATACTATAAAAAATTTAGATATTTTATATACAGTACTCCCTCGGTATCCGCAGGGGTTACATTCCGGAGGGTTACCGCGGTTCGTAAAACCGCGGATAATGATACCTTATATGAACAAAAGATTGGGGTTAGGTTCTGAAGGAAAAGTCCTGTAGTCGTTTTAAGGGTTTTAATAGTTTTAGGAACATTTTACCATTATTATAATCTATGAATATTTAATCAATACAGTACTGAACGCATAAAAAATTTAAGTTGCTTTAAAATAGTTAGTTATGGCTGTTTGCTTCTTCTTCTTCTTTTCAAACTCCTTATGGATTTCTTCGTATGGTATCATCAGCTCGTGGAGTCTTTTCTTGAATTGAAGGGCCCTTTCATGACGGGATCCGTCTCCAACACATGATCAGTGAGCTGCGTTGCCATGCTGAGGATCTCGTTGATGGTTTGTGAAGAAATACTTGGCTTTGTTTCAGGATCGTCAAACAAACAAAGAACTGTACGTACAAAGAAGTTAGACTGACACATAGAGGAAAATGTACAGAGAAATGACGTACGTATAATGGGTGGGGGTGGAGGTTGTACAGGCGGGGCCTGGTACCCGGTGACACATCACTACGTACAGTACAGGGAAATCTAGCTTGGCTCATGGCGGCCGTCGCGATACTAGTGTGTGACTCAACATGATACAACACCAAAACATTTATTCAAACACGTAGGGTGACACATGTTTTCGGAATTGTATGACTTCCCCACCTCCCACCAAGTACGGTGTACACAAGATGAGATTACGTACGTATTTTAAGGTTTTATGCCCACGGACAAAGTCCGCGGATAACCGAAACCTGCCGATGCTAAACCCGTGGATACCAAGGGATTACTGTATAGCAACATCTTGTAATTGATTAGAGGTTTTATAGGTATACCAAGGCAGCTGAAAAGGTTGTTAAAATAATTGAAAATATTTATACATTAGAATTATACTATTTATATGTTTTGTTCATTAGATTGCCCGGATATCGGTGAAACGGTTCAGAGTGTTCTTCCTATGCTTAGTTCTTCTGCTACTGAACCATTACTGGATGGTGTTCAACCGCTTGCTAGCAATGTTATCAATAAACAGCCTGGAACTATGGAAGCACAGTACATGCAACAACAGAGTCAAATATTTGTATTTTCGACTGCTTTGGCCAATAAATCTGCTGAGTCGGTCATTCAAGGACAGTATGCTTCTATCATTGCTTATCACTGTGCCCAACCACGCACAAAAAAGTATTTAGAGGTAACTACTTTTTTTTTTCTTTAGGTGGTATTATTTTATTTTTACTTTTTCAATTGGTTGATACTCTCATGACTGCAATTTTATACGTGGTTTAATACAATAGACACAATTTTCACCCTTTTTCAATAAAATTAAACTTTATAACTCAAAAGGCTTCATGATAAAAGCGTAGAAACCAAAGAAAAAAGTAATCAGAAACAACCAGAAGTAGACGTAGTTCAGTTTTTTTAAATTTTATATTTCATATGTTTTAAATGATTTTTTTAGCGTGTTAGCCTAGTATTTTATAATTTTGTTATATTACTTTTTATTATATCTAAGTATTGTAAATAATCACAGATATGTGCAGTTTTAGTTAATGATAAATGTATTTATATGGTTAAACAAAAAGTTGTTAATAATTCCCATTTAATTTCGCAAGAAGTCGACATTTCAGAAACTCAACATCTTCCGGGTCTACAATAAGTTGAGTTTGTGATACTTTGCTGAATCTTTGCAGACAGGTTTAGTTATATTAAACCTCTTATTGCCCTATTAGCATAATTTATTAATTGTCTAATGACTTAATAAGGTACTGTTGATTATGTTATTAAATTTTATTTGTATTTTTTTCCAGAAACACCCACTTAAAATGAATCAATTCAATAGGCAAAATCCAGCGCAGTGGTTGAATAATTTGGCCCAAATAAAACAAAAATCTGGCCCTGGTGGATTAGGTCCAGGACAGGGTCCGATGCCCATGGGAGGACCTGTTAAATTTATGGGCATAAATAGGGGTGGTCCACCACCTCCACCAAATGCTGGCGGACCTATGAAAAATAATATGATGATGGATATGGGTCATCCTGTGGGGATGCCACCTAATAGGATGCCTATGTGGAATCAAGTAAGGCTTATTTTTTAAATTAAACCACTTTATTTAGTACTGTCTGTCTACTCCTTGCTCCTTGATGGTCTCCCGCAGAAGGGTGCAATATGCGAATTGTAAAACCATTTCAGAAAACATCCATTGAATTTTTTTTTAAGTAACTGAAACTTTTCGGAAATGACGTATTTTTTATAAAACAAAGTATTTACAAGGTTTTTCTGTAATAATTATGGAAAACGATGATGCAATAAAATTTAAGGGAAAATCATTACTTATTTAGTTAAGAGGTATTTTCATAAATAAATTTTGTAAAATCGTGAAACAACAAAAAAAAGTCAGCATGCAAGAAACTTAACAGTCTTTAAAAATAACTGGACACATGTAGGAAACGAAATAAAGGGAAAATTTTCAATTAATTCTTAGTGAAAGAATTATTTAAATGGGTCAAACTGTATAGGCGTTACAAGGGTTTAAAAATGCTGTCCTATGGTTGTACTGACATAAAGTATCAGAAGAAAATGGAAAATTTTTGAGCCCGGCCATGAAAAGTTAACATAAGGAAAACTTTTGAGTCGTTTGAAAAAGTGCTCGCATAAATCGAATGAAATTATTAACAGAGCTTAAATATATTTTCTGTAAAAAAATATTCAAATTGGATTATCATTGTATAAAATTACCACAGTTCAAATTTCGCAACAGTGCGGCATGCATTGCATGATAATAAACTGCGCTCATATTCTACTACCACCATTTCTTATCAGCACTATTTATCTGAACAAATGAATTTATTGGAATCTCAATTTTGGAAAATTCTTAATTACTAAAAAGTGGTTCTAATTACTTACATAACTGTATACAGGATCTTTGCACCCCATTTCTGAAAGATAGATGTGCGTCATCTCTTGCACTTTCTTCATCCTCGTCAGTAGTCTCCCTGTCCATCCCATCGTTTTGATTTTGGTTCTGGTTTTTGTATTGCTTGTGGACATTTGAATTGTGTAAAATGGTATAGCCTGATTTTCGTAAGGAGAGCGCAGGGCAAAACGTGAGTCTGCATCAGTATAGTCTTGCATGTACTGCAATAGTGCAGCGTATGTAATAAACAATGGAACAGCATGCCTACAAAATACAGTGAGTGTTGTCAATTTTCAACAACACTCTGACTGTACATCTTACTGTAGGTTGGAGGGGTATGCTGGGTCTAAGTCAAGCGTGCGCTTGCGTAGCCCAGCACTCAGCGGTTGGCTTGGCCTTTATTTAAGTGTTCAGTGAAGGAATTGTAAGCAATGAAGTTTCTTAAAAAAATTCTGATTAAGGTTAGGTGGTTTGCTCCCTCTCACATTTACCTAGTGGCTTTTTTATGAATTTTAAAACTTTCAGAATTAAAATCCTAAGACAAAGATTCTTGTAGTGACACTCCTTCAATTTCTTTTTTACACAAGTTCTAGGATGTTGTTATAAATAAAGACTTTTTCTTTTCTATTTTCCCTTATGTTACGTTTATTGTTACCTGTAAAATTGTCTTGTTGTTGTTTAGGTCATCAGCCAAAAGGCTGGTTTGAACCTGTAGAGGTTTTACTAAGTAAACCGAGGAATGAGGTGGTTTACAATTGCTTTCCTCACTGAATGGAAAAGTATGCTTATCAGCATGCCGGGCCCTCTGTAAAGCACATATTTTCCACTCTGCAAATGACACCTTCACTTCATTCACCACAGGGTCTGGCTGTATAGCGAAATTCATTACTTTCAGAGGAGGTAACTCTGACTAGTGTCTTTTACACCTCTGCCTCTTCTGTTCTTAAATGATTCAGTCATTTAATTAGCTGACCATGTGATAAGAAACAGAACTATTTATTTTAGCCCTGCAACGAACAGATTGAGTGTAAATAATTTGACACTCCACCTGTCTGTTATGGGCAGAAAATTGTCTTATTAGTATTCAAATTTTGAATCCTGTTTGACAACTTGTAGAATTGTAAGATTATAACATTTGGTTTATCTTGTTTTTAGTGCGTGCAAGGATGTTCAGGACCTATGAATATAAAGGGTCCAGTTCCTACTAATATTGATGGTCCTGGTATTATGGCTGGCTCACCAAATTCCATTCCAATGATGCAACCTCAAGGTACTGGGCCAATGCCATCTTTGGCTGACTTTGCAGATGCGGATGCTATGGGTCTTGGAACGCACCATTCTTTGGCAGGTATGGTATTGAAAAAGGTATAGGCTGTCTGCAATGATTTGTGGAGTACAACATTTGTATAATTTTGATATTCTACTGTAGTAGACAGATTGCTCCGAATTGGAAATTATACGAATTCTGGTAGTTCACTTATCCTGGATTTTATAGCTTTTATTTGTCTTGTCCATTATTAAACTGAAATCATAATCAATTTTGTTAAACCTGAGAGGAGTTGCATGTTTAAAACAGAATGTACAATACTTCAACTACAGAGTGAGTTATCTCAAAAATATATGCGGGTTATATTTTACAACTTTCTACGGTTTATGCCTCCACTCTCAGTACCTATGGCTATTTGAAATTATTTGGGTTTTTGTATTTTAAAATTATTTTGTTTTTAAAATAAATCAATTGTGGTTTATATTTTTCTGTCAAGAAATATGTTGTAAAGAACTACTATATTTAATCTTTGAATGTGTTGTGAAATTAAAGTATACAAAGAATATATTACTGTGTATCATTCTTCTTGTTTTTTAAAAAATCTGTTTCTCAGATACACTGTGTTAATGTTGAATTTTTTATTATTTTTCAGGAGTGAAAGTTCCAGATGAGAATTTAACTCCACAACAAAGACAGCACAGGGAAGAACAGTTGGCTACATTAAGAAAAATGCAGCAAATGTTATTTCCTGAGCATCATTCACCTGGAGATCAGCAGCCTCCTCCTGGAGCAGTGCAGTGCCCTGTTTCAGTTTCAACATCCGTCCCAGGAGGCCCAGTTCCCCAATGCCCACCCACCTCTGCATCAGGGCCACCTGGTCCCACCGACCTCGATGAAGTGATGCCTCTTACGTCTGATCCTAGCGATATGATGCTTCCGCATCATAAAAACCCTCCGTCAATGGCAGCACAAGCTGAATGGCAGAAAATGCAACTTCAGTTTTATGAGGAAAGGAAAAAGAAGGGTTCATGTGCAACACCAGATAATCCATCTGGAGTCAGAGCTGGTTCTCGAACTCAAGGCCCACCACCTCCTTACCATCAAACAACTAGGTCTGCAAGTGTTCCTATTGCCATGCCCAGTCCAAATCCAAGTTCTCCTAACAATACCACATCGAATCTTTCTTTACCTTCACCTCGTACTTGCTCAGGGCTGAATTCACCTGCTGGGAGACATGCTCCAGGCCCAAGCCCTACTGCTCCATTGGATTCACCAGGACACACTCTAAACCCTAGCAATCCAGGAACTCCTGTTTCATTATCGACACATCTATCACCAAAAAAGGATAAACATAATGGTAGCAGTGAATTCTCCCCAACAAGTCAACAGTCACCGGGTAAGTTCATTTTGCTTATTAACTCTGTTAACGGTTCTGTCAACCATCTAATAAACTGCAGGTGGAAGTCTGTTTGATATGTCAAGAAAAGCTAGAGCCTTTTCTTGAGTACGTGCAAGGCAGATGGTTTGATACTCTTTGTATAAGATTTTATAGACATTCAAGGTTAATTCATAATTATTTACTTTGAATTTTGTGTTAATTGTTTAATCAAAAGTATTACTAAAAGTATTATTAAAAGTATTATCAAAAGTATTACTTGTAGAAAAGTTATTTGCAACAATACAACTATTTTCTGCTCTCCTGCAATGTAATGAACAGATTTTGGAAAAAAACACCTTAAGAAAATAATTTCTTTGTTTTATGCCCGACTTACGCACAATCTCTAATGACAAAGAGCTAATGCAAGACAAAGAGAGGTGGAAAATGAAAATGGGTGATGAGAAAATGCTAGAACTGACCTGGGACTCTTAGTGCATAAGTCAGTTTTCCTGACTGCTACACCAACTGGCTGGCCAGGAAAACTTTTCAGATTAAAGTTTAGATAAATAAGGTAACTTGTTTGTATAGTAAGAACTAATCTACTACCAGACAAGATTTACGTGAACCCTAATTTTGGTTTTGAGGGCCACTAAACCTGTAGATCTAGATTGAAATTTGCGTCTCATTTGATCTATGATAATATTATTTATTAAATCTTAGTCCCGAGAAAAAGAATCTGTAAAAAATTTATCAATTAATTATTTGTTCATTTTTACAAAAAGTTGTATATTATTGGTTTGAGAAATTTAAAATTTAAATATTGTTAACCCCTTAGAAGTTCCATTTTTCATCAAAAGTATTGTTATCTAGCCCTATTTTTTTTACATATTCTGTATTGAAAATAAAATAGGATGATACCTAGCGATGTAATATTATGTTGGGGATTGTTGGGCTATTAGAAGTTACATAATCCTGATAAACATCGTAGACATGTTACTGAATACAGAAGGAAATATTATCATTGTCCATTGTTAATGACTTTGATTCATTAACAATGTGGAATTACCAGGCACTTTAGTCAATTCAATCCAAATTGCAAGAAAGAAAGTGATGTAAGAGTTGGGGTGAAATTTTTCTTTTTTCGGATGAGTGATGTTAAATTTGAGCCGCGGTAAATTAAGGGCTTACTGTAATAGAAAATTAATTGTTTTTAAATTGGTAAAATTTCAGAAGTACCAACACAAATATCAGATATAGATACTGAAGTCACGAGATTGCCTTTTGCGTATGTATGGGCTGTGAGGAAGGGAAGTGAAATATTTGCAGTGCTGCCAATCTCAACAGTGAGACACTACTCGTACATTTCACTACCGTGCGGTTTTTTAGATACATTTTGTAAGCTGTGGTTTATTCCGAGAAAATGTTTTCTTCATAAAGGAACCTTATAAGAAATAATTATGACCTGTAATATTGCCTATAGCTTAATTACATGACCAGAAATGTTAGATTTACTGTAATTACGAATGAATCGCCTTCTTTACTTTTGCTGTCTTCGGCGTTTTCATTATCAGTTTCTCTAGTATCTACCTAACAGTTTTCTTTTTTTACCAGGTGTCAACAAAACTGTTAAAGAATAGCTTCTTCACATCCTTAATTCCTTCTTTATTTTTTCAAATTGCGGAAAGATAAACATCACAGTAGTTAGCCGCTCGCTCACGGCTTTTGTTAAGAGGCACGGATAGGCATTTTCTTTTAGCTTCATAACATTTTATTACATTGCGTATTAGATTTCATTCAACACTGTGAATAGTTCGAACACGTTTTCGAGAAACCGATATTTCTGTAACAAACAGTTAACCTACAAAAGGTTCTGCGATATACTGTATATGCTCGGGGTATAGTATAAGTTGTTATGTTTGTCATAATGAAATTAAAGCAGTCGGGTATGCGCACTGATGCTTTTCTCCTTTACCCCTCATTGCAAACAAGGGCAAACTCGTGACTCAAGTGACTATAATAGAATTCATAGATGTAGATTGGCCTTGGAAATATTTTTGACAAACAATGAATGTTTTCTTGTTTTGCTGTCATTCATATTATAACAAAATAATGTAAAAACAAATTTTATTTTGTTTCAAAGCCAAAACTTTGATTTATGAATTGAATTTGTTGAAAAGTGTTGAACTAATTTGAGTTTGTTTTTGTTTAGATGGTATGTACTGTCGTACACTTCAAACTATGGCTCAACAGAAGCAGCAGCAACAGCAGCAGCCAGCATCCGCTCTTTCAAAAGAGCCAAATCTGATGCCCGTGCCTTCTCCTCAACAGATTCAATACCTAAATGCATTTGAAGGACAGGAATTGACCATCCAAAAACAACCCAATACAAGTTTAAAGGAATCAAGCATTATGTCACCTACGTAAGTAGATCATTTATTTTTACATGTTTGTAAAAAATTTATGAAATTCAAAATGTAGAAATATCTACACCAGTACAGTCATGTATTTCTGGTATAGTCTTCATTTACGAATAAATTTTTAAAATACATCCCTGGTAGTGAAGAGCGTTCACTGTTTCAACCAGTCACTGTGATCACAGTGACAGTGATTTTGCGTTCACAGTTACTTTTAATAGTTACTAGTGATTTAGTGATAACTGTATATATACTTAGTATATTTTTCAGTTGTTATCATGAAATAATAATGTTGTTTTCAGTATTTCACGATAACTGAAGTTTTGATAAATTAAAAAAATGGGCTACATATATAACTAAAATAAAAATTTAGCCTAAAACTGATTAACACAAGGTATCCTAAATTAGTAATAAAAAGAACATTTTGTATAAAATAAAGAAAGTACAAGAAGCAATTAACAACTGAAAAAAATAACGCATAATATAAATAAAATAGCTAGGTAGAACACGGCGTTCAGTAAAAATAACACTAATGTAATTATGTTATCGCGATCAGAAATGTAAAGGAACTACCCTCGTTTTGTTTAGTCTAGTAGATGAAAAACATAACAAGGGGAAGAGATAGAGAGGGTGAGAGAAAGAGTGAGAGAAAAGAGTGCGTAAAAATTGAAGTAAAAAGGAATGGATGTGCCGGTTATCAAAAGAGAGCACTAAGCCCAGTGAACAGACCAACATATCTTACGTAGCTATTATAGGGGCCTTGAAGAACAGAAAGCATATTTTGTCGTTTTGTCTATTAACTGTGAACAGTGAATGAGTGAGTGAATTTTTTCACTAGTTTCTAAGGTAAAGCATTCATTCTGTCTTAAAAGTGACAGTGAACAGTGAATGAGTAAGTAACTGATTTTCGTAAAAGTGATTGGGGGAACAAGAGGCTGTTACTTTTCTATCTGTAGAAGTAGTCGCCGTGTCGTCCTGCTAGTGACTACCAAGTGACAGTGAACATAGAATGAGTAAGCGATCTTTGTAACAGTGACTGGGGAGCGGTTACTCGCCTATCTGAATAACTGTGGTCACCGTGAATTATAAGTAATCGTGACTCATTCACAGTGACAGTTCTTTTGTCTCTTCTCTAATCCCTGGAGCCTGTAATCAATCCAAGTAAAAGAATACTTCAGTTCCAAGTTCTAACGCCGTTGGCTTTACCAAACTTTTGGATATAATGCGAGTTGAATTATGTCCTTGCATAATTTTCCCATTTTTTTTTTTTTGGAAAAAATTATAAAAATGCCATTTTGTAGCAGCATTTTTGAAAGGACAAGACAAGGTTCAGCGCATTAGACTTCTCCAGTTAGTGTTGATTAAAACGTTGTTTAAGATTGTGGCTTTAATATGTTGTTTAGGACAACAGTGTACATTATTAAAGTTGTAGGAAATTAAAAACCTTACAACTTTTATTTCAAACATTTTTTCTACAACACTTAAATTAGCTAGTCAATTATTGGATTTTTTGTATTAGCTCAAAAAATGGTAAAAATTGAGATTTTAAAAAATTGTAGCCTTAGTTTGCATTTTACAACAAAAGCATGAAATAAAAGTTGTAGAAAATTTAAAAAAAGCTACAACTTTTATTTCTAGCATTTTTTTTCCGCAGAGAATATAAAACAAGTTAGTACATAGTATATTAGTATGTAAGACAGAAAATTGGTGATTTTCTGTATTTTTAAGTTCCACAGAGGCTGATTTTCAGTTTCCGCCCCCCATTAACACATGGGTCCCTGTCACCCATTAAACACAGGTTAAACATAGATTAAAGATATGTTATTGTTCATGTATTCAAATCTACATTGGCAAGAGAAAGTCTTGTGAGTGTTTCACGTCAGATTTATTTATATTGTAAATGGGGATATGTTCAGAATTATTAATATTTAAACATTTTCAGTGTAGAGTTCTGAATTGTCTGATTATTTTTTTAATTAAGCTATAAAATATTTTTTTTTTTGAATTGGATGCTAAGGGTTCTGGGTTCGATTCCTGGCCAGATCTGGCATGTATTTATCTGTTGTTGTTTAGGTCATCAGCCAAAAGGCTGGTTTGAACCTGTATATGTTTTACTAAGTAAAACAAGGAGTGAGGTGGTTTACCATTGCCTTCCTCACTGCGTGAAAAAGTACGCTTATCAGCATGCCGGGCCCTCTGAAAAACACATATTTTCCTCTCTGCAAATGACACCTTTACTTCATTCACCACAGGGTCTGGCTGTATAATGAAATTCGTTACTTTCAGAGGAGATAACTCTGATTAGTGTTTTTTACACATGTACCTCTTGTGTTCTTAAATGATTCAGTCATTTTATTGGCTGACCATTTGATAAGAAACAGAACTATTTATTTTAGCCCTGCAATGAACAGATTGAGTGTAAATAATTTGACACTCCACCTGTCTGTTATGGAGTCTGTTATGTATTTATCTATCACTCTGATTGTCTGCATTAGCAGCAATTTCAAAATATTCCAACGCAAAACAACAGAAATTTTAATTTTAAAGAACTGTCATAAATTTTTTTCTATAATTAAAATAATTTTCTAAGTCTCATTAAAGTTGGGTGAGTAGTTCTTATATGGCATAGTAACAGACAGACGGACAAAATTTTTTATTGTTACAGATCATTATATCACTCTGCATGGATAGAAAACACAAAATACGGGTAAAAATTAAAAAAAATTACAAAGTATTAATATTATTTATTAAAATAGTTTGTCTTCTAAACTTTCAACTTTTTTGATGTTGGTATTGGGAAAATGAATTGGTAGAATTTTTAGAACAGAAGTAAAAAATATGCTGAAATGTGTGCTGAATGTGTCCTATACTAACTAAAAGAAATGCCTTCAAGACTGCTATTCACCATCATTATGGATTGGTTTTGTTTTACTGGAAATGGGTTCTAAATTCTGAATAATTGAGGCAGAAGTGCTGTGAATTAGTAAAATTAATGACAAAGATTTGCGTTAATTTGAATTACCCATGAGCAAATTACTTGCTCATTATTATTTTGTTAAACATGTTTTGATTTCCTGTTTTTTTTATGAAGTGAATTCTGAAATGACAGTTAAATTATTTTGATTTCAGGTTGCCTCCTACAAGTTTGGAATCTGTTCTTCCTACTTCTGGTGCAGATATTACTTCAAAAGTGTCAGGGCCATTGACACCATCTTCATTGGAAATGGGAGTTAATCGATCTGTATTTTCTGGTACAAGTCCAAGTCCTGGATCTGGACCAAACGACAAGAATCGACCTGCTGGAAGTGGACAAAACACAAAGACTGATTCACGATTTTCGTGTAATAGTCCACAGATGCCTGAAACAATTACACCATCTCGTTTTCCTATGATGGGGTCTTCACCAGTGCTTCCCAATAATTACATGCAACAACAACAGCAGCAGCAACAACAACAGCAGCAGCAGCAGCAACAGCCTCCAAAAGCACCAGGGCCGCACTTTTTAGAAATTTCTCCCAACAGTAAATCAAATTGTGGTGCTGGAAGCAGTGACAGTAGTATTAAGGATCCAGGCAGTGGAAATTATCAGTGTGTTGGTCCGGACAATGTGCCTCTGAATCCAAATGGTGTTACGCGAATGGGTATGGGTGTGGGAAATGGTGTGAAATCGTCACATTTTGATCCTATTACATCACTGGCTCAAATGAGCCAGCAATTGACCACGAATGTGGCAGGCTCACCGGGTGGTCAGGCTGGCAATATGATGCATCCTGGTGTGATGCCATTCAATAATCCTCCTGGTAACATGCACTTAATGCAAATGAATGATATGGGTGTTTGCCAAGATGGGATCAGAATGGGTAATCCTCAAATGACAAGTCATCCTCATTCTTTTAGTCCTGGCTCTAATGGATCTGGTAGAATGGTCCCTTGCCCCGGAAACAATAATTCAGTTTCTCCAAAACCAGGGCTAATGCAACCAGGTCCATTGTATCCTGGTCCGATGCCTCAAAGGATGATGACACGTCCCCCTGTTAGCAATTCGTACAATGGAGCTAACATTCAAGTTAAACCCAGTGCTCCTAATACAATCCAATACCTTCCCACTAGGACTCAAACCGGTCAAACTGCAGGACCTAGAGGACCCCCTAGTTTAGATTTCTTGCAACGATTTTCAAATCCGTTGTCAAATTTAGATGCTAAAGTACCTACACATAACTTGCAGTATTTCCCAAACAATTACCAACAGAACAATAGTGTGAATCAAAGTGACATGAATATGTTAGGCAATATGAACTGTGGTGGTATGAATCAAGGTGTTGGGATGATCAGAGGAAATGTGCGAGGGGGTTCAGGAGGTATGTTAAGAGTCGGTATGCCTCAGGTTGGATTTCCTGGAAGCGATGGAATGTTTCCAGGACCGGCGCCAGGTCCTGGTCCCGGTGGTAACTGTCAGATGTTTGTTCCGGGAGGAAAAGGCTCTCCAGGTATGGGTCTTGGAGTCCCTCCAGATGCAAGCCAACCCCTCCCACCATCCATGGGACAATCCAACACTTTTAAAAATTCTTCGTTCATCGGACCAACTACATCGGATCCAAATTATGCTCAGCAATTTCATAATTTTCAACAACAGTTGTATGCAACCAACACCAGAAGTCAAATGAGCAATCAGGCAATGGGAGCGAATCAACAGTTTTTTGTTCCCAAATGAACCTTAGTTTTTAGTTTAGGTATTTAACAATTAAAATGCTGAAATACCTGCTTGAATATAAAACAACGTGATAGTTGGAGACAGTTTTTCTAATTTTTTAAAGTTGCCTGTGACAGTAGATATAACTCTTGATTTTTGTAGTTTGTTCTGTTCAGGAATTTTTAATGTTTATTGAATTAGGTGTTTCTTACTATTACAGAAAGCAGTTTTTTTTTTGTTAAAATTACAACTTGCTGATGTTTTAACAAAATATATTATTGTTATGATAAATCTGCAGTGCCTTAAATATTTATAAATTTTATCTTTATTGTTGAATTTATTTACTGCAATATTTTTTACAAATAACCTAATGAATGTGTACAGTTAAACAAATATTAATTGAAATAATTATTACAGTTTCTTAAAAAAAAACCAATTAAATAGTTTTTATTACTCATTTTATCTGCATTCTCAAAATCAACTTTTCATTTTAATTATTTATTTTATAGCGTCATTTTATTATTTTTATTATCGTCATGATCATTGTCATAATTTTCATTCGTGTCATACAACTTAAATTCGTACACGTTTAAATTTCCATAATATTTATCATGTATTATTAAGCTGTACAGTATTTTAATAGTAATTGTAATACTAATAAAAAAGTTTCTGTTTTTTTATTTATAGATTTTATGAGGGCTGTCCAGAAACTTATGTACATTTTGAAATTAAGAATAAACCAAGTGAAATAAAAAAAACATTTGGAAGGCACACTGATAAATTTTTCTTCATAGTCTAACCCTTCAAAATTAGGCTCTTACAAGAATGATCACACTTTTGAATTCCATTTTTGTAGAAATCCGCTGCCAGAGATTTTTAACCATTGGTTCACACCTGCATACAGTTCTGCATCACTGCCAAGCTTCCCCGTTACAATATTATGAAATAAACTTAGTGAAATTTCAGGGAATTGACACAAGAGCTCTGTATTTTGTAGTAGCGTTTTTCATAAATTTTTTTGTCGTCAGTTCATTAGTGGCCGGTCCATTGGCGTAGTGGTTAGCGCAACTGGCTTCTACACCAGGGTCCTGGGTTCAATTCCTGGTCAGGTCTGGCATTTTTTCATCACTTATTTTCATATATCATATTTCTCCATCGTCTGCATTAGCAGAAATTGCAAAACAGTCAGACATAAAACAAAGAAAAGTCACTGTTCATCAGTGACAAGACTAGGCCTTATAATACTTATCGTGAACATATGGTGCAGCCATCTTTAAATATGATGCACCACTCCCTCACTCTGCCTTCACTTATTATTCTATTTCTATACACATCACAAAGTTGCCAATGAATTTCAGTTACTTTGTGGTTCTTCTCGAATAAAAACCTAAACATTGAATGGACTCTACAACTTACAGTATTTTCTATTGCAGTGGACGTCGTAAAAATTCACTGTGAGCAAATTAGAAGTAGCACTGTCTACAGCTACCACAGCTGGATGAGTAATGAGTGTGGTTACTTTTTTTTTAGTTTAACGTCCGACTGTTGTGCAATTACTGCTAATGCAGACGGTGAAGGATGAAATGATTTTTTTGTAACATTTGAAAATATGCCGTGCCTGAATGGGATTCGAACCCAAGGCCGCATGATGAGAGGTGAACACGCTACCAACTACGCCAATGCAGCTGGCGAGTGTGGTTACACTTTAACCCATTGACTCACCAATTTTTTTCTAAATGGCTATTTTTTTTATATACATTCCTATGTAAAAAGCTCTTGAAATTACAAAAAAATAATTCAAAAATATTTCCCCTTTTGTTTGATGATTTTATTCAAATTTAAAATTCTTCATCACTAAATAATAATAACTCTTCAATTATTTTGTCTGCAAAGTTTGCAATATTATGTACTGAACTTATTTTGTAAACAATGAAACGTACGTGAGATAGTTTCTACAGCGGCAACGATGGAAATCGCACGGACAGAATCGGTACTGAACTGCTACTGAAACCTACCGGACTCTCTCAGAACTATTACAAATAACTGAAATTACATTTAAAATACACACTAAGCAATTATTGTTAAAGACAATCAAGGAATGGGAGCGGCAAGTCCAGCTCGTGAAAGTTGCCATTGTGTTTTTAAATGGCGGTGAGTCTGACTTGTCATAATCAGTCAATGGTTTAACACCAAGATGATGACTAGCCCCACCCACCAACATGCCAAGCCAAAATGTAAGTTACTTTCTGGACAACCCATCTAATATTATTTTATATTTCTTTTTTTACAAATGTAATTTAACAACAATGTAACTAACAAAAAATGTGGCAGGAAACTTTTATGTAGTCGCCATTTTAAAGAAATCTGTGAATAATCAAAGTTTAGTGTAATTTTATAATAATTATTAATTAATAGTATTTAATATTGGAGTTTGATTTATTCAGAATAAATTATTCAGGCAGGTATTAAAATAATTTCTGTTCTTTATTTTCATTAGTAAACAAATAAGAGAATATCATTTTGTCTTTTTTATCAGTTTTAAAATAATTATGTGGTTTTTTGTTGTAAAAGACAACTTTTTATCATATTGATTTGTAACTAGTCTTTATATTGTACTTGGTCGTAATTTTATGTTTTTAGTTTGAAATGTCTTTTCTTTTATGTAAAGAATTACTCCATTAGTTTTTCAGTGAGTAAATTATTATTTTTTATGTTGGTACTTATGTGTGTAGTGAATATTTAGTATGAATTTTTTTTTAATAATGATCTATTGGAATCCATTTGTGTTAATGGGCATGTAAATGTTATTTCTATGTTAAGTTAAATCAATAATTATGTTGTCTTTAATTTGATATTTAAATTATTTATAATAATCGTGCCAAAATATTTAATCTGTACTTTCTTTGTTGTTTTTATTTACATTAGTATTTTTATCTCTTTCTATTTACTTTTTTAATTTATTGTTTCAAACTTTACGAGAAATGAAATGTAGTTTTTTCATATTTAACGTTTGGTGCGACTCCAATATGATATACGTTCAGATTATTTACAATTTTGTTAATAATCTTAATTATTGTTTGTATTGTACTGTTTCAAATTATGTACTGTACAGTAGATTATTATTTACTAAACAACTTTAATGCTGTTTTTAATACAGCACTTTAGCTGTATTAAACAATATCTAAACATATTCTTTATTATATAGGGTCCGGCAGAATAATCTGACGATTTTGGAGGGTCAATAAAAAAAGCACGATTTATAGTACAACAAAGTTTAATGGGTCAAATGAAAATTCAAATTATACAATTTTACTTACAGCATTTCAATAGTTCACTTGAATATTACATTTGAAAATTATGTCATCCAAATGTTTCCCATTGTTCCTCACGCACTCATTCAACCTTACAAATTTTCGAGAATTAGCTCACTTGCTGTTTTGCGAGACGCGTAGTCATTTTCAGTAAGTTGTTGCACGAACATCATCTTGTACGAATGGAACTGAAGGCATGAAGGATTCTTCTTACACTTCTGTCAGACATTCTTAGTGCGGCAGCATGCTTCACTATGGAACGCCGTGGAGACTGCGACACAGATAACCTTACAGCCTCAATGTTTTCAGGAGTTCTCACACAACGCTTTCGTCCTGTTGGTTTCAGTTTCAAAGCAGATGATGTTAAATGAAAGTTTTTCACCCATAGCAATATCGTATTCCTACTTGGAACAGACGCGTTTCGGTTTTAATTAAAATGTCTACGAAATAAACGCTGTGTAGCAATAACAGAATCATTGTTTTTGAAATACGCTTCAATCACAAAAGCATGGTGCACACACGACAAACTCTTGATGGCAGCTAAAATGGTGGTATTATCGCTACCTGGTAACAACTGTACCAACTTCCTTTTCACAGTGTTGCCAACATACCGATGAATACAAAATCGTCAGATTAATCTGCCGGACCCTGTATTTTTAACAAAGGAACGTGAAAATTTTTTTAATAATATGAGGGTGAGTCAAATATAAACTGGACTTTGTTATATAAATTTACTAGCTGTACTCAGCATGCGCTGCTACACCTACAAAAACTGAATTTAAAGAGAACTCATTAAAACAATTCTGTGCTCATTTTTTTTATTGAAGTGCTCTTGGATATACAATATTGTTTTGTTTCTCCATCTGGTGCATACACGATTAAATATGAAGGTTTTCCGACCCGTGAGGTGGCCACATGCAGCGAGACTGCATGTGAGAAACATGAATTTTCCGAATTTAATCTATAACGTATATCAATTGTCCCTGTACTTTGTTGATGATCATATTATAATGAAAATACATGTGCATATCATTCATATTATATCTTTTGTTTTAAACATCTGTATTTAAAAGTCGTAACATCTGACTTTTTCAAAAGCACCAAAACAACATTTAAGCTCCTAACTTTCGTCTACTGATCAGATTGAGGTTTTCAAAAAACCTGCTCCAGAAACTGAGTAAATCTATAGATAAAATTTGACTCACCATCCAACGGCGCTTCGCACCGCTTACGTGTCTCGGCATCAGAGGGGTGGGTGGATCAGAACCATTTGCCGCAAGGTAAAGTTCGGCTGCCAAAGGGGTTGGGTGGATCACAATATTTTGAAATTTGAAGATATGAAAGTTTTAAGATGAAGTTTCAAAATTTCAACTTTGAATGTTGAGGTTTGAATGTATGATATTTTGAGTTTTTTCATTTTCTGATGCCACCTAGGGTTGTGATCTGAAAATTTTCGGGTTACCAAATTTTTATGTAATTTTCTTTGCTAACTAACATGACGTTAAAAGATTATTTGTATTCCGAAAATTTTAAAATTTTTGTAGGGGTAAGGACCCCGATCTAAAATTTAATAAATTCTCCTTGACTCTATGTTTAGGAATGCAGAAGGAACAAACATTCATTTTTATATTATAGATTTATGATAAGAAATTATAAACAGTGTTTTTAATATTTTTCTATATAAGCTTTTTAAGCTTTACAGAGTATTTTGGAAGCTTGGGAGATTCCTTTTTCAAAGAAGTTTCGAGGTTGACTCATTGGCTTATTCCACATGTAATCTTTCACAGCTTGATCGTTTTCAAACTGTTCTCCTCCCAGTTTTTTTTCCAAGGACCCAAACAAAAAGTAATCACAGGGGCATAACTCTGTGTACTGTAGGGAGGTTGTTAAAGGATTTTCTAATGCATTTTTACCAGTTTGTCCTTTGTCAAAGTCTCCATGTGACGTCTGGCATTATCATAAAGAAGAATGACATCTCTGATTGGGATAGTCTTTTGGTTTTTTAGGGACCTTTCATTTATGCCAATAGTTGGCAGTTGTTGGCGGAATTCATTGTGTTGGTCATGGAGGAAGTCACTGAGTAAAAGTTCTCCAGTCCCAAAAAACAGTCTCAAGCATTTTTCTGGTAGAGAGGCAGGTTTTGGTATCTGTGGGCATCGATCGTGATCTTGATTTTTTACACTTTCACATCCACCTTTAACACTTTCGAGATGACAACCGTACATGATACGGCCGTGATGATATACACCAAGTGATGGCAAACGTATGTCATACGGGCACAGCAATATACATCCCTAGACGGCAAACGTATCTCATACGTTTGCTACTTTCACATTGTTATAAATGTGGCTACCCGTACGCTATCCGTTTCCTGTTTTCACTGTTATTTAGTTCACTTTGTTCTCTGTTTACCTACAGCAATAGTTGACCGAATCGATTAGTATTTTCTGATATATCGACCGCTACTTAATGCGTGAGATCAAACCGTAGCATCTACTACCGAGTACCGACATAGCGTGTTACAAGGCCATGTTTTTTGCAGTGTATGTGTTTTACTGTTAATGTGCTATTATACATTTCATGAAACAATGTCTAGAGATGCATTAGATTGTTTTGTAGAAGATTCTGGATCGGAATTAGATGACACGGACATTGATGAATCATACGACCCTGCGAAGAATGAAAGCGATATTGATATAAGTTTCATATAAAATTTTTCGGAAATGTGTAAATTAGAGTAATTGTAAATAGTATTATTTTATAAATAACTTAATAATTGACTTAAACTAAATATATGGTTAAAAAGAGCAAATTTCAAACTTTGTTTTCATATAATACCCTTGTTGATAAGAACTGAAGTGACTGCACACTGAGTTTTTGAAAAAGTTGAAAAAACATCAGTCTACAGTGCAAGATACTTTGAATTTACTTTAGTCTGTAGTGCATAGTTGTGAAAAAAATGGTAGACTAGAAAGTATTAAACTTGTTTGCCTAATTATTAACACTCATGTTAAGTTCCCCCCACTGTTAATTCATCGACCTTGAATGTGATGCTTCCACCATCTTGCTCGGGGCGGCCTAACTAGGCACGTAGAAAAAGTCTGGATTCTACTTGACTCATCCTTGATTATACTTCTTTTTTTTTAATGATTATGGAAGGTGATAAAATAGCAGGAGACAAACTATCTAGGTTATACTTTAAATTTATTGATTATAATTTTAAAGAGTTGCATGAAAATAAACCCATGTACTTTTAAGCATGAGATAATGACACTATTATATTGTTATTATTATTACCTTTCATATAATTATATTTATTTTAATGTTACATTTGAAATTAGATACATAAAAAACTCATTTATACCTTGAGGTTTTTGAAGCGTTGGTTAGGCAATATTACTTAAACATATCATCTGTGTTTTTTTTTTGTAGTTTAATTGTTGATTATTTAATTTGAAAACCTATCATTATTTTTATTATTATTATTATTATTATTATTATTATTAATAATAATAAATATGTTGTATTAAATTAATCTTGCAGTATACTATTATCCTGACTACTATCAATTAGCCAATATTATTCTATGACATTTATGACAAATTTTGGTTGAAAAACAGAATCTTGTGTTTTAAAATAATTATATTCATATTTTTGTAAAGCTATGAACGAAAATACGTATATTTTTGCTTGTTTGGGCTACCTATTGGAATCAAAATTTAGTTTATTAAAAATATCAATAAAAATATACTGTGAAAGTTAGCCAAGTCATTTGTATCATTAATCATATAAAAATTCAATGTCAGGATTTTACTGTGTTCCATATTACATTTTTTCATAATGAAATGGGAGTATTTTTCAGGAAAATTATTTCTGGTGGTTATCAAAGATTTTTATGAAAATATAATATATCTCTGTAGGTTAGGTTTTGTTTCATTTAGTATTTGTTATTGTTTTTTATTTTACATTTATATTATTGTATTTTGTATTTGAATGATTACAGTTAATTTATTTAAAACATCTGAATTGTTTTCTTGTTTAAAAAATTGTCTTAGTTCTGTTAAAAATGTTACATACATTTAAATATATCACTTTTGTGTTTCACATTTTGATTATCCATAACAGGCAGGTGAAGTATCAAATTATTTGCACTCGATCTGCTAGTTCCAGGGCTTCAAAAAATATTTCTGTTTTTTATCACATGGTCAGCCAATTATATGCCTGAAGCATTTAAGAACAGAAGAGATAGAAGGTGTAAAAGACACAGTCAGAGTTATCTCCTCTGAGATTAATGAATTTAATTGTACAGCCAGACCCTGTGGTGAATGAAGTAAAGGTATCATTTGCAGGGTAGAAAGTAGATGCTTTTCAGATGGTGTGGCATGCTGATAAGCATACTTTTTCACTCAGTAAGGAAGGCAATGGTAAATCATCTCACTCCTCGTTTTACTTAATAAAGCCTCTAGAGGTTCAAACCAGCCTTTTGGTTAATTACCTAAACAACAACAACATTATGATTCAATGCCTATTGTGTGAAATAACCAGATCTGCATTCCAGTTTTATAATCCAAAACTACTTTTAATTACTAATTTCTATCGCTATATAATTCACAACTTTTTGTAATAATTCCCTGATATTGTGTTAGTATTTTTGTCGTAAATATGTTCTAGTCGGTTTTACATTCTGGCAGCTATCCAATTTGACTAGTCAATCTTTTTAATTTTGGTCTGCTCAAACTTGTTTAGTCTAAAATTATTATGTTTATGACATATAATATAAATATCCTGATTTCTTGCAATTAATTCATTTAAATCACTCTATTTCTGTGATGACAAAAAATCATTTCATCGCTCTTTTATATAAATGTTTTTTCAAGTGTAATCTTAATTTTGTTATCTTGTTAATTCACTTTTAATATGATATGGTTTATTAAAAAAAAAAATTAAATTTTTTTAGTCCATTTAAGTTTGCATCAATATCTTGGTTATTTAGTGACTACTTTTGGGTTAAAGAATGGTATTTTTTTTAAAATAAATGAAACCTTTTAAAAAGAAATGTAGGTTTTTTCTGTATTATATTATGTTTCTTTGAACTACAGTAGTTCCTTGGTTATCCAGATTAATAGAGGTGTGAATGGTCAATCAAATAACTGGAGGTTCGGATAATTCTGGAATTTTTTCATAGAGTAATGTCCACAAATAAAGGTTTTATGCATTTTACTTATTGTTTGTATAGAGTTCAAGGTTTGAGAGTAAAATTTTACTTAATTTTTTCGAGATTACTTGATTCACTTTTTATGTACACTTCTATTGTGAATTTTACAAAATTTATCTTTTAACAGTTGTAAGCAAACGTAATAAAATTTATACTTTTTTACATTATCATTAATTATGTATCAGACTCATATTATTACATTAGACAGAATACCCTGTAGTACAAGTACAGTAATACAATAAAAATAAATGATAAATCAACAATTTTGTTTTGTATGAACGTACAATTATACTTTATACAATGTTTGACCTTAGTAGTTATCTTCAGTTGTGTTTGCAGATTTCGAATAATAAGGAGTTAAACATGTAAAGTTACTTTTTATTGGTATTTTGCTGTTTTTGAGTAGTCAACCAAATGATCTTGTGTTATAATCAAATTTATGAAACTTAAATAGCCTTATAAATCAGTTTGATTTCTTTCTCGCAGGCTGTAGTTCAACATTCAGTGTTATCTCAGAAAAGTACTCTAATATTGTAAAACGAAAATCAACCCATATATTTATTATATGTGTTTTGTGTTTTCCCAATATATTTTAATTGTTTTTTTACATTGGGCAGCAGTTCGAATAAGCTGGGGATTGGATAATCAAGGGACTATTGTACACCAAAACTTGGTGTGTTAACAGAGCATTTAATAATAGAGGAATGATATTTTAGGTTATATTATTTTGTTTTTTATTGTAAAACATTTTGTTAATACATTTTATAAATTTTTTCACAATTGCAGTAAATCCTCAGTTATCTAACCTATATGGGGCGGACTTCTGGTCGGACAACCAAGGAATCAGATAATCTGGGGTTTTCATTCCCAAAATATTTTCTGTTATCGGGTTACGAATTCCATTCGAGTGCGAGTAGGTATATTACTCATCCCTCTATTTTTTGTATAGTTTATGTATAAAAATTTGCCCATAACAGACAGGTGGAGTGTCAAATTATTTACACTCAATCTGTTCGTCACAGTGCTAAAATAAATAGTTCTGTTTCTTATCACATGGTTAGCCGATTAAATGACTGAATCATTTAAGAACAGAAGAGGTAAAGGTGTAAAAGACACTGATCAGAGTTATCTCCTCTGAAAGTAATGAATTTCATTATACAGCCAGACGCTGTGGTGAATGAAGTGAAGGTGTCATTTGCAGAGTGGGAAATGTGTGCTTTATAGAGGGCCTGGCATGCTGATAAGTGTAATTTTCCACTCAGTGAGGAAGGCAAGTGTAAACCACCGGACTCCTCGTTTTACTTAGTAAAACCTCTACAGGTTCAAACCAGCCTTTTGGCTGATGACCTAAACAACATGTATAAAAATATAATTTTATCTTCATAAAAAACTTTAAACATAAATTTAATTTGAGTTTGTCATTAACTTAATTTTCTGTAGCCATAGTCTGGGCAGTAGCCTAAAGTAAATTAACTCGCAAGTTGAACATGTGTATGTAACTTGTATCATGCTGACATGTCCTATATTCCTCCTGGAGTCTCCAGGACGCAAAAAAAAAAACTGACATTGTTGTAGACTAAAGATAGGTGATTGACCTAAGAATAAGGGTGAAATGTAAAATCTGTTTATAACTGTTTCGTTATCCCCGCTACATTTGTAGCATTACATACTGGGGTTGGGTGTTATTTAACTTTCTAAAATCATACAGAAACATAAAGTTTGTGGGGTGGGAGTAACCATTGCATATGAACTGGATTCAGTTGCTGTGAATGCTTGGCTAAGCATGCTTACTTCGACCCTGCATACCCCTTCGACCTACAGTTAGATGTACAGTGATATTGTTGTTGAAAATTGACAACACCCATGGTATTTTGTAGGCATGCTCTTCCTTTGCTGACTACATTCAACTGTGCTATTGCAGTACGTATAAGACTATACTAATGGAGATTCTTGTCTTGTTCAGAGCTGTCCTTATGATAATTCGTATCTAGAGTATTGTGTACTATTTAATTTTATAAAACATTCGAATGTATTATTGTATAAAAACTTATCATTTTGTAACAGTGTAGCCTTTGTACATAAAACAGTTTGTGCATTTTATTAGCAACGTTTAGGTTTTTTAAAATCTGGTCGGTTAAATGAGGGGCCGAAAACCGAGGGTTTACTGTAATTAATTTTTTTTTTAATGAATGAATTTTGATCTTTTACAGACATTGATGAGATGTTTTGCAAAATGCAGTGTAAACTTTAGTGTACTATAGATCAGTAACTGCTGTCTTATCAAATTTTCTATATGATGCCTATATTGATCTTATTAGAATCAAATAGCGAATTTTATAATAAATTTTTCTCCTGTTTGCATGTGTCTTGTTATAGCTGGGCATTTATAAACAAAAGCAACGTTTATCTATTTGGCTATTCAGCTTATGTGTTGTGATCTGTTTTTATCAGTTTTTTATTGAATATTTTTAATCCATTATAAGTTGAATAATACACAATTAACTTATGTAATAATCTTCATTTTATTAAGTAATTCATGTTCAGTTTAATTTTTACTACTTTGCCTTATTGAAACTGTTATTTTTTTTTTTACAAAGTGGGTATTTAGTTTTTTTTTTTTTTTTGGTTTAACGTCCAATTTTTTTGCAATTACTGCTAATGCAGATGGTGAAGGGATGAAATGATTTTTTGTAACGTATGGAAATATGCCGTGCCTGAGTAGGATTCGAAACCAAGACCGTATGGTGAGAGGCGAGCACATTACCAACTACGCCAATGTGGCCGGCACTGGGTATTTAGTGGCTTTAATGGATATCACTAATGTTTTGTTGATGATCTGTGAAAGGGTTAATTATTTGTTGACATTATTTATAATAAATTGATGACTGATAATCTTTTATTATTTATTTTTATTCTTAATGTAAAAATTATACGTAATGAAATTAAAGTTTTAATAATTTTCTTTTTTATATTTCATGTAACAATGCATAATATGGTAAAACTGCATATAATTTAACAATATAATTTCTGATGTAATCTTTAAATTATTGAATAAGAAATGTTTTTGTTTTATTGTTTATTTTTTAAAATAATATTCTGTATGTTCATAGTTTTTTTTGTGTCAATAGATTTATATTTATAAAAAATTTTAATCGATAACATTGAAAAGAAATCATGTTTTAAGTTGTAAGTACCTGTTAGTAATTTAAATTGATAATACAGTTTTCTTTAAATTAGTTTTTTATTTGTAATATTTATTATTGTTTCTTTAGTATGTATGTGCTTTGTTTTATTGGTATAAATTAATCTCGGTGCGTAAGATAATTCTATGTGATATTCTCTTGAGATCTATTATGATTAATATTACTAATGAAAATGAAAATAGAACTTACAGTCAAATGTAATTCATGTAGCTGATGTTTTTAACAAGGCTTATTGTGTAATATAAATAATATAATTAATAATATAAATATGAGGTATTGACGTAATTTCTAACCTCAAAGAATTATGTACAAACTCTTTTAAGTTTTATATATATATAAATATTTACGTTTCTTTGTTTTTCTTTTTAATTTGCTACATCTGTGGGCTCAAATATTATATTGTAAATTGCTCGTTATCTTTTTATGTACAATATTTTTCATTTCAATTAATTAAAAATTAACAAAGAGGAATTATAAATACTCAAAATTCTAGTTTCTGTACCGTTCTCAGGGGATCAGGGCTATTTTAATAGCCTCCACAATAGTGCAAAGCTTCTGTTTAGTAAAATGTACATTTTTGTTGTAAAATCCTCTAGTTTTCAATCTTCTCTTTATCTTCTTGTTCATTCTATCTCTTTCTATTTCAGTTACATTGAAATAATATTGTAGCATAATATGTTGATGATTTATTTTTTTTATTCTCGGTATTCTGTGACATGTTTGCAACACTAACTATATTAGCAGTCTTAAATCTGGAATTATAAATTCTAAAACCCTCACTGTTTCCGGCATTTACTCATTTTTATGCATTTGTTTTCATTTGCTTTATTTGCATTTTTAGGCATTTGTTTTTTATGCGATGATTTGAAAGCATAAATAGAAAGGGGTAACTACCCTAAGCCTATTCATAATATTTTTATCACTTCCAAAAGTTATGTGTATTCTCTAGATGATACTTACAAAAAGTTAAAGTATGGAGTAAAAATGGAAAAAACAAAAGGAACCAGTTCATTCAGTACACTTTTTTAGACTAGCAATAAAATCATGGTTTGTACGGTTATTATTCCTAATTTAATAATAAATTATGTACATAATTCATGACTACTGACGACTCTCCATTTTAACAGCAAGTGAGAAAAAATGGGCTCTGCATTCTGAAAAACTCACAATTTTTACAAGAAGAAAACATTCTCAAGATAAGCCAAGATCTTAGATATTATATTACTGTAATAAAACCTGCATGTCCATTAGTGAATGCTTCAGAATAACTAAGCGACTCATCTAAGAGGAGCTGAAAAATTCAAAAGATTGTGTGCTAGGTAATGGGGGTTCATAGGTAGTAGTTGGACAGTACAGGTTATGATGAACAGAAAAAAATGTTCAAGGAAGATAAATGATTTATGGAAATTACTAGAATATAAACAGAAAATTCTATAGGCACTTGTTTAGAACACATGACAAGTGTTTGTCTGAATAAATTATTTTTTAGGACATTTAACAATGGATCTAACGTGTCATAAATGTATGGGAATAAACCAGGAAAACATAATTGACCTGCCCAAGTTCAATCTATTGAGTACCAACATCAAGAGCAGAATGCCAGATAGCAAAAGAAAGTAGAAAAGCATACACTGAAAGAATACTGAGAGTGTGTGGGTTGTAAAAAGTGCTTTCAGAAATATCTTGTTTCTTCCATGGTCCAAAATGGATGTAAAGGAAAAAACATTCATTTGTCTACTCTGTAACCCTGTTAATTATAAATCAGTGGTAAACAGTAGTTTGAGAAAAATTTCAAAAATAAATTGTGCAGTACTATAATAATTCTATTCAAATTTAATTTAGGTAAATTATAATACATTGTAAGACCGTTGGTTCTTGGTTATTGTGTTCAATTCCTGGTGATTGTTTAATCTTTCTTTCATTCTTTACCACATGTATCAGCATTATTTTGTACAACAGTTGGGTATAAAACAAAACAAACATCCTTCTTGATCTTCTTCTTGATGAAAGTGCTTCTTGATAAAATTCTAGTCATGAAGAATTTATAGAGTCCATATAACAATTTTTCAGAAATCAGAAAAAGTTTTTCCTTATGTTGGAATTTATATTCAATTTATACCATTGTACCTTGGTCTATACATTTATACATTATTATTAGTGTTCCCATAAATAATAATTTTTAATAATAACATTTCAGTTTTATGAAATACGAGGGTCATTCGTAAAGTAAGGTCCGAATCGCGGTAACTAGCCCCACGGCGAGCGAACAGCGCAATACGCATGCGCGACGACTCCCAGCATGCCTTGCGTACGAAACGACGCCATTTGCAGTAGTATCTTTGTTGTGTGCTGTTTGCTGTTTGCTGTTTGCTGTGCATCTTTTAGATGTTTACGACAATTGATCATCCCGCCGACTGTGAAATACGGTCAGTGATTCATTTTTTGACAGCAAGGAACGTTTGTGCAGTAGATATTCATCGACAAATAAGTGAAGTGTATGGCCCTAATGCAATGAGTGACAGTAAAGTGCACAAGTGGGTGAGAGCTTTCAAGGAGGAAAAGACAATGTCCATGATGAACCGCGATCTGGCCGACCATCAGTGATCACGGAAGATTTGTTCAAAGCCACTGTAGAAAAGATTCGTGAAAATCGGCGATTCACAATTTCATCATTCTCGCCAAGCGACTTTCACTTGTTTCGCTACCTGAAGGTTTCTCGGCGGTAAGCGCTTCAACCCTGATGACGAGGTAAAAGAAGCTGTTCATGACTGGTTATATTCGCAGGCGGCAGAGTTCTAGGACATTAGTATTCAAAAGCTTGTAGAACGTTATGATAAATGTTTAAAAAAAATTGAAAATATGTAGAAAAATAGATTAAGACATCAGGAATTAAATAAAACAAGGTTTTTGATCTAATCTGTTGTGGTTAATTTTTTATACAAAAACAGACCTTACTTTACGAATGACTCTCGTATCTGTCTATATCACTGAACTCTAATTGTTATTCATCACACTAATTGTAAAGAATTGTAAGAGTTTATAGATAAATGATTTTAAATAAATAGAGGTTTCATTAAGGAGAGTAATAACTAAATAAAACACAGTCAGCTGATTTTCAACAACTAATATGATTATGACTTCTGATTGTTTTGTTGATTGTAGTTGTGCCTCTTATCATTATTTTCTTGATTATTATTATTATTTCCTTTCTCGGTACATCTTTACAGCCGTGTTTCTTTAAACTAGGAGTGATATTAATAATTATAAATTATAATTTAGTAGGACAGCCCATGGTGTAGTACTCAGCACACCTTACTTCTACGCCAGGGGTTCCGCGTCAGGTCTGGCATTTTTTTCATTACTCATTTTCAAGTATTACCTTTTTCATCATCTGCATTAGTTATTGCAAAACAATCTGATGTAAATCCGACAAAAAAATTTGAAAACGGTCGCACCTTTTCATTTTATTGTGGTTTTAATGTTTAAACAAATTTTTCATAGAGAGTTAATTCTGATATTATTCCTTATGGTCCTTTATTTCAATTAATTAATTTACAAAAGAAAAATAATTCCAAATATCGGATAATGACTGCTATAGCAATAACTTTTTAGTGTCTGCAAACTTGTTAAATAATTGTAAAAAAGTACTGGTGATTCAGATACATAATATTTTTTCCATTGTGATAAATAACTTATTATTTTTTTTTTACAAAAAAATTCAAATTTAATCTAAAATTTCATAGTTATTTAGAATATTTACTTTTAGATTGTTTATATATATTACAAACGTTATTTTAATTGTTTTTTTTTTTTATTATAATGAAATACATGTTTGCGAAAACGAATACATAATGTATATACCTATGTATCTTATTATTCACTGCCTTTTTACCCTAATTTATCATTTAAGTTTTTAATTTTAAAATTCTTAATTTGTTTATGGTTTCTTCTAAGTACAGGCCTAAATGCTTGCTACCCTTGCTTTCTATGTATTGTATTTTTTTAAAATTTTTTGACTAAAACAAAACGAATATGACATTTTACCTTATTTTTAAAATGTTATGTATTTACTTTATTCAGTAAGTTTTTAGGATTATTTTTAGGGTGCTAGGAGTGTCTAGCAAACCTGGAAATATGTAAAAACTAATTTGATATATAAAGTTGTAATAATTATTGTCAGTTTTCGGTGTCAACCATGTTAGTTATAAATTATAGACATATTTTTATTTATAATTATCTTAGAAAATGTTTAATGAATAATTCTGATGAAACACATCTTGAATTTTGGTTTATTGAGATGTATATGTATAAAGTTGTCAATTCCAGTACAGTAAAGTCAAAAACTTGTCTTGGTAACTTTCTTGGTTATCAGCTGATTGCAATTCTGAGACTTTTGATGGAATACAGGCAGTTTCCTTAATTACCAGAATTGTTAATGCAGTTAAAAAACAATCACTATTGTGGAAAAGAGTCAGTTAATGAGAAGGTAGGTTAAGAGCAAAGCCACTGTATGTTAAAATAATTATATATATAATGACTGAGAATTATTAGAAAATAGTCTGAAAAAAATATATATAGATTTAAATTTAAAAACTTTGCTAGACACTCAAAATTTGTATGATTATTATTTGTTTTTGTGCGTGAACATGTTTGTATATAATGTATACATATATTTTATTAAGACTTTTAAATTGTATAGATTAATTTGTTCGAATGAATTTTATCATTTAATTTCTTTATTTAATTTAAATATAAGTAATGATATTTTTATGCCGTTTTAAATATATTTTATTTAGTTGTATCTTTAATTATTATTCTCTTTTTAAAAATAATATTTATTGACCTTAAAAAATTTATTTCTGAAAATTTTGCCCTTAATTCTTTCCAAATGGTTGATATATATAACTCAGTTGTATTTGTGTTACTGGCACTCCTCTACTTGTTTCTCTTTGCCTTCGTAAATATTTAAATACTTGTTTTATAATATTATACGGTACAATCCGCTGCATACGATTTTCATGCATCCGACACAAATTAGTGTCTTAGGCGGAAAATTGTCTTAGCCGAGAAGTGGCCAAGACAATCTTAAGTGAGTGCTTTTTAAAGAAATCATTATTGAAGGCAGAAAAGTGTTAATGTTTTAACATTCTGCATTATGTGAGAAAATATTAATGAAACTAATTACATATAGTTTATATATATAAATAAATATATAGGTTATATGTAGTACATAAATAAATGTAAAGATATATACCTTTTTTTGAACATCATGTTTAATTAAAAAAAAAAAACAAACAAATAACACCATTTATACATGAATACAATATGAATAATATGTACATGAATACTGTAACTAATAACAAAATTTCTATTACTTAATTTTAAAATAGTCATCAATTATGCTTTGCCTTGTGGATTTAAATGTGAATTCAAAATTAAAGTTTCTAAAAAATTTATATTGTGTCCTGTATCGTCTGGTAAATCAGGGATACTAAATACATAATGCCTAATCTCAGTAACAGCTTGCAAGGCGGCATTTGTGATTGGTGGTAGCGCAGGATCTTCTTCTTCATCATCACTTTCCTCATTTTTTGCCTCTTGTATTATTTCTTGGAGTGTTCTCATCTCGCTTGTTAGTACATCATCGACAACTGATCCGTACTCTGGAAACTGACTTAGCTCATCATTGGCATCCCCTTCGATTTCGTTTCCAATACCAGCACTATCAGTTGCCGTTACTATTTTTTTTGACCACTTTACCCTGCTTTAATGAAATAGTTTTCTATAATTTTGGTGGAGATTGTGTCCCGTGCTGCAGTAATGAAATGCGTAGCATCTAAAACAGTTACATTGGGATAAGTTAAACTCTAATCCATAGCACATAAATAAAGTTGGACCAGTCTCGTACGATAGTGCTGTTTCACTACTTTAATTACACCTTGGTCCATTGGCTGTAACTGACTTGTTCCAATCGGAGGTAGGAAAACGATTCTTACGTTGGATAGTGTGAGACCTGTTGGATGTGCTCTGCAGTTATCAATAAATAGAATTTTCTGGTTTTGCCTTTGAAATTTCTTATTCAATTGTTCAGCCCACAAAGCAAAATGTTCACTTGTCATCCAAGCTCTTAATTCGTTAGCGTAATCACAGGGGAATGTTCAAACATTTTTAAAACACCTTGGTGATTTGGCTTTTCCTACAACTAGAATCTTAAATTTTTTCACTATTGTCTGCGTTAGAACAAACTAAAACCGTAAATCTTTCTTTATTCCTTTTATCACCATGACAGTTTTCTTTTTTGTAAACCAAGTACTTATTTGGCATCAATTTAAAAAATAGACCGAATTCATTTGCATTCATAACATCTCTCGGGCAGATCTTCAGCAGATGGGCAGATTTTTTCCCATGACAGACCATTTTCAATGTTCTTTGACTCGGATTAACCACAGATTTGATGATAAACAATTCCGTGTCGTGATTTAAATCTTGTCGATCCAACCACAAGGTACAGTGAAATCTCCACTTTTGAGTTCCTGGGCTATTTCTAGTGTTTTTCCCTTTAAAATGTCCCACTCATCAGCAGGTGTGAACTATGTACTTGCTGAAACCATTTCAACAATCTGTCTTCCAACAGTTCATATTTAGCTTTTTTTATTTTCTTTCTTTTTGTTCCACCGATTATGGCACTTTGCTCAATGTCTTTTCATTTCTTTAAAATTGTTCTTAATGTTGAATCAGATATGTTGAGATCTGTAGCGATTTGTGTTTGAGTTTCCAATTTGTAATTTTTGTCATATATTTTTTAAATGTGTAATTTATCATTGACTGATAATGCTTTTCTTTTTGAGTTGCTCATGTTATTCTATACAACTTCAAGGTTGTATAGTAAGCTACTGTGATGTTTTTTTCCACAATTTGAAATATAAAAAAGGAAGTTAAAGACAGTAAAGAAGATAATTCATTAACAGTTTTGTTGACACTGGTAAAAAAGGAAACTGTCAGAGTATAGGAATGCCTCAGTGGATGGCTTTGACAGACGTATGGTTGTGGAGATTATGGAGGGTGTTTATATCAATTACAAAGTGGTGCGTGCTGACACGTGAAAAGTTATTACCGGTTTTAAAAGAAAGGCTAAAATTTTGTTGGAAACTTTGAATGTTAAGAAAAATTTTAAAGGAAAGGAAATGGGGTTTAAGTGAAAAAAGTGTCAAGTTGCAACTATGTATATTAATTGAAAGGCAACATGTGGTTAACAAACGGTGCAATTGCACCGTAGTAAAATATAGTATCTCGCTATTGAGGTTGGCAGCACTGTCAGATTTCTCTTCCATTCGTCCCAGCCCATCTATACGTAAAAGGCATTCTCTTGACTCACTATCAATACTTATGTGTTCTCATTACAAAAGATTCAGCCTATCGTTTCAATTTAAAATACGATGTAGCACAGTGGAGGAAGCATCCAGTAGATGAGTACCACCTGCAGATTAATTTATTAATTTGTTGAATAACAGTAATATTATCAACAATCGATATGCAGAGTTGTAATAATAATATATTATAACAATAAGGGAACGTATAACTCAAGCAAATTATTTATTTCCTACCTGGAAAACAAAGGAGTTTTCTAAGAAATCTACACACTTAACACATTTGTGTCAGTTGAAGACTTCACTTACCGTAGTCTAGCATGGGATTGTTATTTTTTAGTTACTAGCATGCCTGGTCGTGGCTTTGCACGCAAAAAATGGTGTAATCACTTTTTTTAAAAATATGTAAAGATATCAGATGAATTAATGTCCCATAGCCGAGCAAGTAGATGAAAAAAAAAAGAAGCAAATAGATGAACAATTGTCTGAGGACCAGTTTGGTTTTAGGAAGGGTGTGGGGTCAAGAGAGGCGATCTTGGCCCTGAGGCAAGTGATTGAAAAGCAAATGAAAAAAGGGAAACGTACTTGCATAGCCTTTGTTGACATTGAAAAGGCATTTGACAGGGTAAACTGGAAAGTGCTATTCAACATTCTACGCCAAGTAGGTATCAGCTTTAGAGACAGAAGACTCATCTATAACATATATAAACGAGAAATGGGAGTAGTTAGAAGTGGAAGAAAGGAGGAATCTGCCTGCATCCAGAGGGGTGTGCGACAAGGGTGTTCCCTATCACCATACTTGTTCAACCTATACGTGCAGAAAGCAATTGACAGAGTGAGAGAAGAAATGAACCTAGGAGTGACAATTCATGGGGAAAGGATAGATATGCTCCGGTTTGCGGATGACATAGCAGTGATGGCAGAAAGTGAGGAAGACCTACAAAGAATACTGAATAGGATGGATGCAGTAATGGATGAGGAATTCAGCATGCAAATAAACACCCACAAAACAAAAATTTTGGTATGTTGCAGGAACAGAGAAAACAGCACAGCGATAACATTGAGAAACGGGGTGATAAAGGAGGTGACTGAGTTTAATTACCTGGGCAGTAAGATCACAAATGATGGAAGGAGTTACAGGGATGTCGCAAGCAGGATTATCCAGGCTAAGAATGCTTTTAATAAGAAGAAGAGCTTATTCACTTCTAGGAATGTTAGTCTTGATGTAAGGAAACGCATGCTGAAGACATATGTGTGGAGTATTGCAGCTTACGGGAGTGAAGCTTGGACACTTGGTGTGAGGGAAGAGAGAAGATTAGCGGCATTTGAAGCCTGGTGCTATAGAAGGATGTTGAGGGTCAGCTGGAGTGAAATGATGACAAACGAACAAGTTTTCAGTAGAGCGGGGGAGGGAAGGAGCTTCCTAAAATGGATCAGACAGAGAAGAGCCCAGCTGATAGGCCACATACTCCGACATGACAGTATGTTGAAAAGAATAATCGAAGGAGTTGTGGAGGGGAGAAATTTGCGGGGAAGACCCAGATTGGAGTACATGAAGCAGTTACTAGAGGACATGGGATGTGCTTCATATTGCGAGTTGAAGCGGAAAGCAGATGACCGAGGAGCATGGAGAGCAGCTGCCAACCAGCCTTATGGCTGTTAACTAGAGAGAGAGCCGAGCAAGTGAGAGGGAGATATGTGGCATAACTACGCATGCGCCCAAAGGTCTTTACCATTATAATCCAAATCTGAAAACATACTACAGTCATTATCTTGCTTGTTAACTGCATGCATAAACGCTTGCTCACAACAATGAGTAAATTATACGACAATGTTATTGGAATGGCGCGTATGGCTTGTGCGAGTGAGAGCGTTATGGATTCTCTCACTCCCATGGCTAAGGAACTTAAGTTCATCTGAATACTATAGCAGAAAAATAGGCGAGATTCTCGTTGTTCCGCAGTTCTTGCTTTTTGAAGTTTTTTTGCTTTGGAAGATTTTCTTCCTAGTGATGTTTTTTTTGGTGGCATTATTGAAAATGGAAAATAAACAAAAAAAACAACCACAAAAAAAAAATTGTCAAAACCAAAAACTTAAATCTACGTTGAATAAAATAAAATATCAAAGCAATTGATTCACTCACCAATTAAAATAAAATTAAAACAAATTAAAGAAACACGGAACTTTACTTTTATAAAATACTCAACAATACAAAATCGTATCTACATAATAAAATACAATAAAATTATCATGTGATATTGTCACCAGCTGATCCTTAGCACCACATCGCTATTTGCTAAATCATATGACTTTATTTATGACAAATCTTTATTTGAATCACATCAGCTGGTTTAAAAGCAGCAGATTATCTAACCTCATAAAAGCCTTAATGTAGGACATTATTTTAAACCCTTTAAGGCTAACTTTTTAAGGGTTTCAATAGCCTAAAACCTGCACTGACATCATAGTTAAAGAAAAAACTATATGAAAATTGGTTCAGTAATTTAGGAGAAAAAGGGGAACATACAGACACACACACACACATACATCGAATTTTATATATATAGATTTTTTGTCTGTTTAACTATTATAAGTGGTGCAGGGATAAATAGAATAATAAATGTTTTTGCTCAATAATTAAGAATAAAAAAGTTTTAAAATGTGATTGCACATCACATCTTGATCTGTGTTTGTTGTTGTTTAGGTCAACAGCTGAAAGGCTGGTTTGAACCTCTAGAGGTTTTACTAAGTAAAAACGAGGAGTAAGGTGGTTTACCAATGCCTTCCTCACTGAGTTGAAAGAGTATGCTGATCAGCATGCCAGGCCTTCCAAAAAGCACTCACTTTCCACCCTGCAAATGACAACTTCACTTCATTCACCACAGGGTCTGGCTGCATAGTGAAATTCATTACTCTCAGAGGAGATAACTCTGACTAGTGTCTTTTACACCTCTACCTCTTCTGTTCTTAAATAGTTCAGTCATATAAGTGGCTGACTATGTGATAAGAAACAGAACTACTTTTTTTAGCCCTGGACCAAACAGATAGATTGCAATTAAAATAACATTCCACCTGCCCGTGTTGGGCAGGATCTATGATATCATCTTGATCATATATCATCTTGATGTATGATACTTAAATGGTCCTGTAAAATCAATCATTTAGCACAAACAAGAATGATGAAACTTAGTGGTTATGCATTATGTCACTATAAGTGTTCATTGTAAAATGAAGGATTCCAGCTACCAAGTAATGCAAAGATATTTGTGGTAAAACTGTACTTAACACCTCTGTGCACTGTGCTCAAGAAAAACAATTTTGATCCTCAGTGAAATAGAAGAAAATTGTAATAAGACCAATGCCATTGGGAATTAGTAAAATGGCTTAATTTTTAATTAGAGATGCTTGAAATTTATCAAACTCTAGGTGCAATGATCACTTTAATCAACTGTAGCTGTAGAAGATTGGACTGTTTACGGTACTGTATAACACCATCAGATTAAATTTTGCATTTTACATTTTTGTCTCAATATATTGAAGATCTTAAACACCTAAAAACAACATCATGTCAGTTCAGTATTTTTTATTTAAAAAAAATAATGTAATTGGGATATTAAAAGCTTCAATTTAACACTACTGTATAAATTACAAGTTAGTGAACATGTTAAACATTGGTGCAGTCATTTAGATTTTATACTTTTCTGTCTGCAGGATGCTTGAAGTAAGATTTACAATAAAAATTAAAAATATAATTTTTTGAGTAATTTTGTGTATTTCTTATGCAAATAAACTTGGTTTCACCTACTGAAGCTCCTTTTGGACCCCTGTTTTAAAGTTGCAGTTCTGGTGAATACTGTTACCAATATCCCATTCTTAATATAGTAACTTAAAAAAATTTTAATTAATTTTTTAAGGGATGTTTTAATTAATATTTTTAATTAAATTGTTTGGGTAGATAAGGGCTTATATAATTTATAATTTATGGATACGTTAGTTTGACTACCAAGTTTTTCTTAAATTGTTAAGGTATTAACGCATAAAAAACTGATCATGAGTATCCAGTGTGTTCTGGCATGTAGGCATCTATGCACCTATCACAACAAGCATCTTTGTAGACTACCTAATACATTATTTAAGTGTCTGAATGTATGAGAAGAAAGGTTTGTTGCCTACCATTTAAAATAAGTAGTACTGTCTTGGACTTTATTTTCACTCCTGAATTATTCATTACCAAGAAATTTCTTCAGATGAGGTAAGTAAACCTTTGGTGTATCGATTGAACATCAAATTCCCAGACAAATCAAAGGTTGAAGAAGGTATTTTTAGGTCTTTGGATTAATTTAATCATGCTGAAAAAGTTTGGAATAGTTTTGCTACAGTTAAAGACCTCAGAGAAGGTTAATAACTATGGAACTCAAGATTAGTTGATTGTATTGTCTGTTTCACTGGTAATACCAGTGATTCTACAATGTGGTCTACTTGTAGACTTTCTCGTTTGCTTGAGATATGGGTCAGGGAGCAGTCCTTTCAAGAGAACAGCCATGGAAGTGCCTCTTCATTACTACAATGATATTATTCTTTGGACCACCTGTGTGCAGAGAAGAACAAGCTTCCTCATTGGTGTCATACTTTTACTGAACATGGTAGGTCTAGATGGGGACGTCAATAAACACTCTAAAACTTGGATGAATTTCCATGTTGAGGATTGACTGGTGCAAGGTAACAATATTGGTGGAGCCTAAAAACATCTCATAATATTAGCCTTAAATACAAGTGTTTTATTAAGAACGCAACCCTATGTTAAAGCCACAATCTACGGCATATTTTTATTTTCCGTACTTTACAAATTATCAATTAATCTACATTTATACATTACATTACATTACAACAAGGGCATTCAGGCTTCTTCAGCCCCTCCTCACCGCGACCTAAAAGATCTTTTGTGATTGCCCCTATCCCTTATTTAAGCAAGACCCACACTTTCAAAAAAGCGCAGGATCTGCCTAAGATCTAGTGCACTTACCTGAGAGGGTGTCAACAGATCCCTACCCATCAGCGCTCTTCTTTTGCAGCCAACCACTTTGCAGCTGCATAAAATATGCTCAGCCTTCTCTTCTGCCTCATGACAGAATCTACATAGGCTGTCTCCAGCAACTCCTATCTTGGATAAATGATACCCAAGATTACTGTGACCAGTTATCAGGCCCACTACCCTCCTCAAGTCCTGTCTTCCTAGTCTATTATATATTCCAGCCTTCTTGCTGGAATAGGCAATAAATTTCTTTGCCTGTTCACAGCCTGGCACCTTCTCCCAATAGGAGGTTTTTGCCTCCTTTTCCCAGACCCTAACTATACTTCTATAATAGCCTTCACCAATTCCACAGAATGGCTCTGGGCCTATGAAGTGAGAGGCTGCACCCTTCTTTGCTAAGGCATCCGCTCTCTCATTTCCAGACACTCCCTGGTGCCCCGGCACCCAACGCAGCGTTACCACGTTACGCCTGGCCACGGCATTCAATACTGCCCGACAATCATAGGCCAATCGCGACTCAAAAGTACAAGAACTCACAGCCTTGATGGCCGCCTGACTATCGGACAAAATAAAAATGTGCGACCCACTGAGGCGCCTCTCAATGCACCTCTCCGCACAGACCTTAATGGCCAATAATTCAGCTTGGAAGATGGTTATGGTACACCCTAGGGCCATGGAAATCTTCCCCCCGGCCCCCCAGGCCCCCAATCCCGCTCTTCCGCTCATCACTGAGCCATCAGTATACCAAACGGTAGCTCCTTCCGGTATAACTGGTTGTTCCTCCGCCCACTCCTGCCGATCAAAAATTTCCACCTTCAGTGTGTCAGAGAAGTCGTATGCTTTATTCATACGGTCACGAGGACCACCCACCACACCCATCCCCTCGATCACTTTGAAGATCCTGGTGTGGCCCATCTCCTTTGATGGGACCCCTATCTTGCCCTCCAGCCTCAAGGCAGTTCTTATCGCCTCCTTCTTCACTTGAATATGAAGAGGAGGCAAATCAAACATTGCCTCCATCGCAGCCGTTGGACAGGTACACATTGCACCACATATCCCTAGGCAGGCCAGTCTCTGCAACTTCTTCAGCCGATCCTGCGCCGTCCTCAGGTCTGTTCTTGGCCACCATACAAAAGCTGCATACGTGACCATAGGCAAAATGATGCTCTCATAAGCCCATTTTACCATATGAGGCCTAAGCCCCCAAGTCTTCCCAAACAGACTCTTACATATCCATAAGGCCTTTGTAGCCTTCTCTATAGTTTTGGACACATGGCCCTTCCAAGTCAGGCCACGATCCAGGACAACCCCCAGATACTTCACCTCTGGGGAGTAGTTTAATTCCACTCCTTCCAGAGTCAAAGCATCCAGAGTCAACGTCCGTTTCCTAGTAAAAGGAACAACAACCACTTTTTCCGGGTTAATACGCAGTCCCTCCTGTCCACACCAAGTGTGAACCAGATTGAGGGCTCCCTGCATCCGCTCCCGGATGGTTGTCTCATGTTTACCTCTGACCAGGATCACCAGGTCATCAGCATAACTGACCACCTCGAATCCTTCCTCTGTCAGCTGAGTGAGCAGCTCGTCAATGACCAGTGACCACAGGAGGGGTGATAACACCCCACCCTGCGGACAGCCCCTTCTGGCTCTCCCAGTCACCGACTTGCCCCCCAGGCGAGTCCGTATCTCCCTATCCCTAAGAACGGACCCAACCCATTTAATCACACTAGATTGGACACCTTTCCTCCTTGCCGCCTTCTCAATTGACGTGAACAGGGTGTTATTGAACGCCCCTTCCACATCTAAAAAGGCACACAGGGCAATTTCTTTTTCCCTTAAGCTCCCCTCAATCCGTGTTACCACATCATGAAGAGCCGTAATAGTAGACTTCCCAGTCTGGTAGGCATGCTGACACCCATGCAGGGGCCTTTCCTGTAGGGCCCCACCCCTGATGTGTCTGTCTACCACCTTCTCCATCACTTTGAGCACAAAGGAGGTCAGGCTGATAGGTCTATATGACTTAGGCTCAATTGGGGGTTTCCCAGCCTTCGGTATAAAGACCACCTCAGTCTCCCTCCAGCTCTTCGGTACATATCCAAGCGCACAACTGGCCCTAAAGATATGTAGCAGATATCTAATTAGCTTGTTGCCCCCATTTTGCAACATAGCAGGGAAAATCCCATCTGGGGCAGCCGATTTGTAGGGTTTAAACATACCCACAGCCCACTTGACCTTGGCAAATGTAAAGACCTCACAAGCCTCCCTTCTCGCCAAGGCCAATTCTCTACCATGACCGCCCAGATTCACCCTCTCCTCCTCATCCGGGCGGTCCTCTAACGAGCCGGGGAAGTGTGTTTCCAACAACACCTCCACCGTTTGCTCCATACTTTCAGTTAAGGTTCCATCTTCCCTCCTTAACTGTCCAATAGGATTTGAGTGGTCTTTGCTTAGGACCTTCCGAAGTCGTGCCACAGCAGGGGTCTCATTCACCCCCTCGCAGAACGACCTCCAGGCTCTTCTCTTGGACCTCCTCAACTCTCTGTTATATTCCGTTAGAGCCACTTTGTATTCCCTCCATTCTCCATTACACTTGGCTCTATTAAACAGTTTCCTAGTCCTGGATTTCAACTTCTCCAGCCGACTATTCCACCATGGCACCCTTCTTACCATATTTCGTCTTTTCTCAGGGCAGTTATCACAAAAGGCCCTGTTAAGACGCTCCCTTAACTTGTCTGCCACCCTTTCTAGTTCTGGCACCGACCTAGGGGTAACACAGACGTCCTCCATTTCAGACTGCACCTGTTCCTTAAAGCCCTCCCAGTCCGTCAACTTCGGTACCCTTATACTTTCACTCCTCCCGACCCCCAGGCACATAGCAAATTCCACATACCTGTGGTCAGAAAGAGATGCCTTTTCAGAGACTCTCCAGTCTCTGATCTCACACCTCGTGAGCTCGCTAGTTATGGTAAGGTCCAAAACCTCCCTTCTCCTAGCAGTCACAAAGGTAGGCTCATTACCTCTATTACTCAAATATAAATCATTACTAATTAAATATTCAAGTAGGCACTCACCTCTCCTGTTGGTGTTGGTAGATCCCCAAACGGTATGGTGTGCGTTTGAGTCACATCCAACCACCAACTCCTGGCCTCGTCTCCGGCATCCTTCCACCAGCCGACGAAACTCCGCAGGGGGCATCTCACAGCTATCCCCCGGGAAGTAGGCGGAGGCAACAACTGCCTCTTCCCTCCTACTCCCCCTCTGCATCTCCACGGAGATAGCTACAAGGTCCCTAGTAACACACAAAGGGAAACACTTTATACCATTTCTGATCACTATACATGATCTAGGGTTGGATATACTATTATCATATATCAACTTACCATTTATGGAGGAGAGTCCGCAAATACGTCCACCTCTGCTCCATGGTTCCTGGACTAGCCCCATATCCAGCGACTCCCTGCAGAACCTTTCACCCAGCGCCGCTGACGCTGCCTTGGAATGGTGAAGGTTCACCTGGACGACGTTGCCACTCAATGCCGCCTGTGTTTCCCGTGGTCCTTCTTTTCCTGCTTTTGCAGGAATCTCGGCCCACGAGTTCTCCTTCCTGGTTGGAGCACTTGCCGCCCCGTCCCTGACGGACCGGCAACGGGACTTCCATCCCTCCTCCCACCACCAGACTTACGTGAAGGACCCTTTCCTTCCTTCATAGGCGTCCTCCTCTGCGGTGGACTACCCACCGCCCGAGGCGACTCCTCCTTCTCCTTGGGTCCCTCCACCCCTACTTGAGATGGACTTGCCACCACCAGATTCGGACTCACCTCCTCTACTGGCGGCTCCTCCATCTCCACTACCTCCATTGAAGCCGGGGCCTCCACAATAGCCCCCCTTCTTTTGTTGCTGCTTCCTTGGGGTCATCAGGACCCGTCCTCACCTCCGTCCCTTGATCCCCCTCTCCTCCAGCAACCCCTCCTTCCTGCATCTTGGATCCCTTTAACCTCAGCCGTATCCGACCGAACTTAAAGTCAACCTCCGGATTCCTCCGGAGCCTGACCGCCGACCGGTCATCCACCGCCAACGTCAACTGGACCATGAGGTTGTTCTCCAACCTCTGCAGAACCTTCCACTGGTCCACCAGTAGATCATGGTTCTGTACAGCCAGCATCCTGAGGATCTTTTCCGATTTATCCTCCTTGCTGTTGGGGAAATACCCCACCACAACCACAGGCCGGGGAAGGTCCTTCTCCCCCACCACCTTGAGCCTAGCCCCCTTCCATGGTTGCAGGGCTCCCCCTATCTTCCTGACCCATCCCGCCGTTCCTTCATCCTTGCAGGTCAGGACCAGGTATCCCGGTTTGAATGTTGAGCCCACGAATTTCGGGGAAATCTCCCCCTCAATCCCGAGTTCCCCCACTCTCTCCAGGATCGCCTTCTCTGTGGCCTTCAACTGCTCCCTGGACAGAAGCACCTCCGGGTAGCCGACCGCCAGGATACCAACCCTGGTACCCGCAACCACCCGGCTGTACCCCATACCAGGACCAGCCACCCCTTTATCCCCAGTTGGAGGACCTCTTGCCCTCTTCTTGGGGGGATCTTGTACCCGAGTCTTCTCAGGAGTCGACCCATCCGACCTCTGCCTCTTAAGGGGTTGTTCACCCCTCTTCGGAGACAAAGGCCGAACGGCCTTCTCCCTCGCTTCCTCGTAAGGTACTCCCTTTACTAGAAGCCAACGTAGGCGCTTCTTCGCAGCCCCACTCAGCCTAACACTTTTACCCATCTCCTTGGGTACTTGCGATGTTTCTCCCTCTTCCTTAGGGAGCTCCACATCTTCCTCCGACGTCACCTCCAGAGAACCCAGGCGTTCAGGTGTTGCCACCCTCGCCTGCTGTTCCCCTTGGTTGTCGATAACCATGGGACTTGAATTCCCATCAGTTTGCTCCGGCCCCCCCACATTTGGTTGGGCCTCCATTTGGGGACAATCATCCCCCTGTATATTTGTTTTATCTTTTTTTAACGGTTCCATTTTGGTCCCACGAGCAGCTAGGGAAATATTCAGTCCGCCCCTGCAGAGCCCCGCATGCAGGGGTAAGGCGCAATTACTGTAGGAGTGAGCCTGGTATCTTACAGGCACCGTTAGAGACACTGACTAAAGCCCCAGTGCCATCCACCCTTCGGCACGGTAGCTTAACACCACTGGGTTGGGCAAAACCAACAGTAGGAGAAGTTGCCTCTAGCACGGATAGAAAAAGTGCTAGATGCCAAGGACAAGGATAGGGATAGACAGACTGAAGCCCAGCATCTCAGCTCACCTCGGCGAGACCAATGCGTGGCTGAAGAGTAGCCATAGAAGAGCCGAGGAGTTTCCAGAGGCACGGGCACGAAAAACTGCTACAGAAAGTAAGGGAGCAGGTGTGCTCTCTTGGACGTGATGCTTCGGCACATGCAAGCCAGCCGATCACTGACTTGCTTCGCCTCCATCAATTAATCTAAATAATTATTATTTTACAAATTGCAATGAATTTAACCTTATATATTTACAGTAGATGTTCGAAGTGATTACCTGCAACTTCAGTACAGATACAAATTCGTTTAATGACATTTGCAGCAACTTTTCTTAGTCTGTTCACTAATGCTTGAAATCGCACTTGTAATGATAGTTTTAATTCATCGATCGTATGAGGTTTGTTTATGTAAACTTCATTTTTTAAAGAACCCCATAGGAAAAAGTCTGCTGGTGTAAGATCTGGGGATCTCGGAGGCCACAAATCTTTCGATACTAAGCGGTGATTAAAAAATTCCCGTAGCATTACTAGCGTTTCATTTGCAGTATGACATGTAGCGTTGTCCTGTTGAAACCAACAATTTTGGTCGTCCAAATTCAACAATGAAATGAACTGTTGGATTAAATCACTATAAACTACACTGTCTACAGTACTGTAAAAAAAAAATGGCGGCAGGAAATTGCACACCAAACACCAATTTTACGTGAGTGCAATGCTTTTTCATGGAAAGCATGAGGATTTGTTGCACTCCATATTCTACAGTTCTGACTATTCACATAGCCATCTAAATGAAACCAAGCCTCACCACTAAAAAAAAAAATGATCCAACAATGAATACCATTTTCTTCAACCAAAGATCGAAACCACCGACAATATTGTAATTGTTTCTGATGGTCTGTAGCTTTCAGTTCATGAGTTACGCCAATGCAATAAGGATGCAAATGTAACTTTTTCATAGCTCTGAAAACAGTAGTTAATGTTAATGCCCAGCTTGCGATGATAATCTTCTGAGCGATTTTTTAGGTGATTGAGTCCAACGATTTTTCAAATCTTTGAGAACTTCCGCGGTTAACTTTGTTGGCTGGCGAGGTGGTTTCTCATCGAGTACACTCCCAGTTCTACGGAATTTATTTATCAAATGCAATATTGACGATTTATTCGGAATGGCAGAACGGGGAAATTTCAACTGAAACTTATCTTGCACACATTTGTAAGATTTACTCGCTAAGTAAGTCTCCGCGTTCTTCCTTGGACTAAACCATTGATGACACAATATAACGAAACGAATCCGGTCACCACACTAATGCTTGACTGGAACATTTTAACTGTCTTACGCAGTTGGCCTTGAGTACACTGTTGTCAACATACTGATTGGGGGACAGAAAATTTACCGATGTATTACTTCTGTCTTCTTATAATCAGGGTTGCGTCCTTAATAAAACATCCGTTAGTTGGGCTCTCTCTTGCCTAGGTTCTTGTGCGATATCTTTCTTAGGTTGGGTTTGTGAGAGTATACAGGGAATATTATTTGCAGAGGTTGATGTTTCTGAAATTCTGCTGTAGAAGAAACAACTCCAAAAAGTATTAGCTGATGCTGACTTGGCAGATGATGGGTGGGGTTTTGTCAAAGTGTGTTATATTGTCATGACAAGAGGCTGTGATGCTTCTTTATTAACCCTTAACCCGAAGTATAGAAAATTTTTCATTAATCGGAATTATAGGTCTACCAGACCTAGATCGATCAGAAGTATAGGTCTATCAGACCTAGGCTTTTAACGCTTCAAATACAGTGATATACTTCAATTTTTATTTTTCAAAGATACAGTAAAACATTATATAAAACGCTAAAAAATTATTTAAGTAATGTGTATCATTAAAAGTAATGTCAACAAAAGTTACGCGAAAAGTTATTAATAATTAATATTTTAATGTAAAGTTAGTTACTATGATAAACTTATACTATAAAGTGAAGAATGGTTTGAACAGAAAATGTAATTGAACACATGTATAGGCTATAATTTGTAGCCAAAAATATGTAACATACGCAAACACACGCATAAACAATAAAATTTTCTTTCCCCTGGCCATAAAAATATTGTGGTATATGTGAATCATTTCCAGAACCATCTTTGTCTTGAACCGCACACGAGTCATCTGAATCAGATGAAACTAAATTTTGTAGGCCATCATGTTCACTAGACGTATCCATTTCTTCATTACTTGCATCGTCTAGTACAAAGTCTAGATCCTTGTCTTCATCGTCAACTGATTCATAATTATCGCCAAAGTTTAACTCAGCACACCTAAACCCTCTTTCTTCAGGATTATAATTCTGTTTAGAAGTGCTGATTTTCCGGATCCATAGTAGCACAAATATTGGTTAAATTATTTGTAAATGAAAATGCAGGAGCAATATAACTTATTACATAAATTCATAAAAAAGTTCGTTACCAGCAGAATAGGCCTCGTACACCTACAGTAATCAGTTCATTATCAGTAGTAAAGGCTTCTAGTACCTACACTAAAATATACATTATCAGTAGCATAGGTCTCACATACCTGGTAACTACGACGCAAAATACTCCTACACAATATCCTGCACAAAAGAAAACTAGGTAACCTTCTATTTCACACAAGTCCAAAAGTACTAAAGGAAAGGTACTCAAGCTGCCAGCCCCAAATTATTACCAGTGTATGCAATACTATACTCTAACAAAAAAATTGTATCGGTCTGACAGACCTATACTTCGGGTTAAGGGTTAACCAATGTCTTGCAAGACTGATGCTCCTTTCTAGTCTTTAAAATATCATCTATTACTATAACACTGCTCACAAGGAAATCATTCACCTGGCAGAAGTAACCATTTACGTATAACTAGAAAGATTGCCTCAAAGTGATTAAATGAAATGTCTGATACTGAATACCACAACTACCAGGTTATGAACCTTTATGTTAGGTTGTAGTGGGATTCAAATCAGGATGGGAAATTGAAGGAAATACTGAACAAAACACAATGGGTAAGGATGACGTGAAAATTATGTGTGGATATAAAACCTAGTGGTATAAGTTTGGATTTGGGACTATTAATAGATTGCTAATGAAAATGGTACTGTAAATAGGCTTCACAGCTTGCTTAACTGAGGTTGGTGGATCATGGAGCGCTAGTATGCTGTTTATATTTTTCACAACCAGTAAGCTTAGTAACTATTAATATTAGACTATGGTGAGGTAAATTAGTACCTCTTCTACTTGATTAAGTTGTACAGTTGTAAGCCATAGGCTCTCCTCCTCAATTTGGTAGCGCAGATGCTTCACATACCTAAGGCCAAGGCAATATGTGGAGGGTGCTCCTGGAAATTTGCACCATACTGACCCTCTCTGGCAGAAGCTTTTGCCAGTTTTGTTAGCTCCAAAAACTTTATGGTGCAGGAGAACAAGCCCATTATTATATTAGGTGGGTGTATTTTATTTTCATTTTAATAGGCACATAGTCATACGAGGCATTTTACTGTTGTTTTTTTTTTATTAAAAAACTATATTTTCTACAGTACATTTATTGAATCGGATATTATTATCATAAAAGTAGACAGGGGCATTTTGAATTTAATAAAGAAAGAAGGATTTCTGTGTGTCTTGAAAAATTTGCTGTGATGAGCAAGTGGGGTTTCTGGAATTCTCAAATCAATTTAAAGTTTGAGCGTTAGGCCTGCTATATATACTGTGAGGGCCATGAAGAAGCTTCTATCATTAACTGGAAGGAGACCCCTAAATTCCTTTTACAAAAGGCTTAAGGGAACCAGCTGGGATAGAAGGCTAGTGTCCTATCCATACTTTCATGTTGTAAGGCTTGTTAGTAATTGTATAACTCCTAATCAGCATGATGACTCTCCCATGGTGTATGGAACTGGAAGGGCTGCCCATTCCACCCTGAAAGATGGTGGCATGGGACATTCAGTCTACCAAGAAAAAAGCTGAAAGCAATTGTTGCTTTCAGTACAATTATTGTGCTGCACCTCTTTCTGTCTGACTAGAATTATTGTGGGGAAACTCCTTCATTCTGGTTAGGCTTACTTCGTATACGTGGGTCTTCAAGAGCTTTGAGAACTTCAAAATATATAAAAATTTATTCATTTGATGGCGTCCTTTCTGGTAAAACATTTAGGAGGAACTGGTCTTCTGTTCAGATCTCCGGGTGAGGGTTATCAGTGGGGATCTCATCAAAAAAATAAAATATTTTGAAATTCTTTGAGTTGAAACGTGGAATGTTAGGAGTTTAAAACAGTCTGGTAGTTAGAGAGTTTAAAAAGGGAAATGGGTAGGTTGTAGTTAAATACTATATAATGAATTTATATAATAAATTTCACTAATCTTATTTTTAAACTGGGTAGGTTGTAGTTAAATACTATATAATGAATTTATATAATAAATTTCACCAACCTTATTTTTAAACTGCATCAACTTTTATTTTTACCTACATGTGTTTCGGTGGATCCACCATCATCAGAGTAAATAACATAATTGAAACTAATTATTTATTTATTAAAAATCTATAGAAGATGATACATCTTCAGTCATGTGTATTAATCAGTATTACACAAAAATGACTGAAGATGTATCATCTTCTATAGATTTTTAATAAATAGTTTTTAGTTTCAATTATGTTATTTACTCTGGTGATGGTGGATCCACCGAAACACGTGTAATTAAAAATAAAAGTCGATGCAGTTTAAAAAGATGGTTAGTGAAATTTATAAAATAAATTTGTTATATAAAATAGAATTAATTTCAAACTGCAGGATGCATTATAAAGATTTTTTTTTTAAATACTGTAGGTATTACTGAGGTGCGTTGGGACGATGATCAAGACTTATGGTTAGGGGATTATAGGGTTATTAACACTAAAGTCATCAGATGACAGGGGGAGTGGGTAGTGGGAATAGAATGAATAAAAAAAATTGAACAAAGAGTGATCTACTCATGTCAGCTAAGTTGAGACCTGGTCAAAACAATTTAAAAGAAAAATATTACATAGTGCAATCCATCCAACAAGTTTATATTTGTTATACAGGAAGTTTACAGTTGTTAATTTTTTTTAATAATAATCTGCATTCTTATAAATAAAGTCTTATTATTATAAACATTTATTTGTAACTAGGCGTGAGGTTGTTAATTGTAAACAAAGTACAGTAATAGGGTACCTTATTGTAATTCTACACCTGGTAAAACTTCACCAGATGACACATCATTCTTGTTGTCACTATTTAAATCATGTTCTAAATTTACAGCAAGTTTTTCTACCTGGACGTCACTCAAATAATTTAAATCCCACATGTGTTTCTCCTTCTTTTTCACGTGAACTATTCAGATTTTCCACTTATTTACCGATACTTTAAAAACCCCAATTTCGAAAAGTTTCTTACTTCTTATAGCTTCATTGTTTTATTATTTTGTAGCCACATAATCCTTTACTTGAGCCCACACTATCTCAATAGGATTCAGGTTACAAATTGTGTAAATGAAAGCGGGCGATGGGCACCAGCCATCCAGTTACACGTAGCGTAGACACAACAGATCCAACCTTACTTCGTAAAAAGTTGTTTACAGTAGGTCTTGGCTTAAAAGAAATATACTATATAAGCAGTGTAGTGATACGATTATCATGGCTAGCGTAGATACAAAACTAAAGTCCACCACTATATTGCGTTTACATGCCTACTTCTACGCATGGAGAGGAAGAAATAGAACTAGAAATATGAGGAATTATAAGAATTTATAAAATATGTCAAGGGTGGTGTAAATTTGATAGTTATGGGAGAATGAAATGCAGTTGTTGGAGAAGGAAATGAAGTAAGGTAATCGCAGAATATGGTCTAGGAGAGAGAAATGACAGAGGGAGTCAGCTGGTAGATTTCTGCTCCAAATATAATTTAGTGATAGGCAATTCACTATTTAAGAATCACAAAAAGGGTTATACACTTAATTGATCCCAGGTGACAAGGGAAGATACAAAATAGATTATATAATGGTTAGACAAAGGTTCAGAAACCAGATTATGAACTGTAAAGCGTATCCAGGTGCAGACATAAGGTAATAATTTAGTAGAAGAAATGAATAGCAGGCTTAACCTTCAAAAACTGAAGAAGAGGCAGGGAATTGCTGGGTGGGATGTAGATAAACTGAGAGAACAGGACAACCAAATAGGTTTCCTGGAGAGTATTTTAAAAGGGATAGAAGAAAAAGGTAATTACACAAGAAGTGTTGAGGAGGAGTGGATAAACTTAAGAGGTGGTAGTGAACGCAGCTGAAGGATGGATAGGATATACTAAAATAAGGGGTAAGAAACCTTTGATTACAATTGATATTCTGCAATATTGATGGATGAGCGAAGGAAATTTAAAAACGCAAAGGATGAAAGGATTAAAATGCAATATTGCTACTTGAGAAATACCATAAACAAAATGTGTAAGAAAGCAAAGGAAGACTGGATCAGAGCGAACTGTACAGAAACTGAAAATAAAATGGTAGTTGGTAAAGTAGATGCAGCTTACAGTGAAATAAGGAAAAACTTGGGAGAATGAAAGGTGAAAGCTGTATATTTACAAAGTGTAGATGGCAAACCATTATTAAATGGGCAAGAGAGAGCAGAAAGGTGGAAGGAATACATAGACCAACTCTACGGGTGAAAAGAGTTAGGTCGTGATGCAACAGAACAAGAAACTGATGTTGAAGAAGATCAAAGAGGTGACCCTATACTAAGGGAGAATCCAAATCCCAATTTGGATTCTGAAGGTGAATGGGAACTCGAGATGCAATATTGGCTCTGAGATTGATTGTTGAGAAAAGGATAAAGAAATAAAAAACTACTTATATGGCATTTGTAGATTTGGAGAAAGTATTTGACAATCTGGACTGGAGTAAAATGTTTAAAACCTTGAAAAGGCTAGGAATTAAATACAAAGAAAGGAAATTTATCTACGGTCTGTATAAGAATAAAACTGCTGTTTTGAGAATTGAGGGGTATGAAAAAGAAACTGCTGTAAGAAATTGTGTATGACAAGGACATTCATTGTCACCACTACTTTTTAACTTGTATATAGAAGAGGTTGTAAATGAAGTGAAGGAAAAATTTGATGCAGGAATAAAAATTCAAGGAGAATCAATAAAAATGCTGCAATTCGCCGATTAAATTGTAGTATTAGCCGAGAAAAAGAAAAAACTAGAGTATGTCTTAAATAGAGTGGATGAGATCATGAAAGGATTACTTCATGAAAATAATAAGAGCAAAACAAAAAAATTGTGCAGTAGCAAGAGTGGTTAAGGGGAGATGGGAAATTTAAAAATAAGCATCAAAAACATACAGGAAGTTGGGGAGTTCTGCTATCTATGGAGTAAAATAACAAATATAAGAGGTGTGGCTATTGAATAACGAGACTGATGTAAAAAATTTAATTATAATTTTATACATAATCACTTATTGTCACCTTCAATATACACTCCTCTATCCCCACAACGCTCCAAGCGAATTTTCCATTGTTGGAAACAGTGCTGGAAGTCATCTTCTGTCAGCTCCTTCAGGACACGTGCTGCTTTCTCTTTTACAGCTTCCACAGACTCAAATCTTGTCCTTTTTAATGCAGATTTCACCTTAGGGAACAGGTAGAAGATAATAACATGTGATGAAATGTGGTTTTTTACTTATGATCCGGAAACGAAGCGCCAATCCATGCACTGGAAGAGCCAACTTCACTGAGAGCCAAAAAAGCTCGAATGAGCAAGTCAAAATTTAAAGCAATGATGATTGTTTTTTTTATATCCATGGGATTGTGTACCTTCACTGGGTTCCTGAAGGTCAAACAATACTACCTCAAGTTAGTAATATTGATTAGCTTTCTAAACTACGTCAAAGAGTTAGAAAAAAACACCTCCAAATGTGGAAGGATAAATCATGGGTTCTCCACCAAGACAATGCGCCAGCTCATTCCATGTTATCTAACAAGAAGTTCCTAGCTAAGTACAGCATCTCAGTTTTAGAACAATCACCTTATTCACCAGATATTGCACCATGTGGCTTTTACCTGTTCCCTAAGGTGAAATCTACATTAAAAGGGACAAGATTTGAGTCTGTGGAAGCTGTAAAAGAGAAAGTGGCATGTGTCCTGAAGGAGCTGACAGAAGATGACTTCCAGCACTGTTTCCAACAATGGAAAATTCGTATGGAGCATTGTAGGGATAGAGAAGGAGTGTATATTGAAGGTGACAATAAGTGATTATGTATAAAATAAAATTAAAATTTTTTACATCAGCTCGTTATTTAATAGCCACACCTCATAAATTGTAGAAGCACAAATGATATCAAAACCAGGCTTGCGCAAGCTAAAAGGGCCTTTGAAATGAAGAACAGCTTATTGACTACAAACAGTGATTTACAGATTGAGAAAATTTTTTAAAATACTATGTTTGGAGTGTAGTATTACCATACGGGAGAAAAACGTGGGTGATAGGGGCTGTAGGAAGGAAGAGGATAGAAGCTTTTGAAATATGGTGTTATAGAAAAATGCTAAAAATTAGGTGGGTGGATAAAAAAGAGGTTCTTAGGTGAGTGGATGAAAGGATAAGTACGGTACTTATATGGAAACATTTACCAGAAGAAGGGGTTGGCTAGTGGGGCTTATCTTAAGACATCCAGGTATTGGTTTATCAATAATGGAGGGTAATATTGAGGGTGTGAATAGTAGAGAGGGAGGTAAAGGTTAGAATATTTAAAGCAAATTACAAAAGATGTAGTGTGTTGCAGGTATTGTTGTTTAGGTCATATATTAGGCTGGTTTGAACATGTAGAGGTTTTACTTAGTAAAATGAGGAATGAGGTGGATTACCATTGGTGTCCTCACTGAGTGGAAAAGTATGCTTATCAGCATGCCAAGCCCTCTATAAAGCACACATTTTCCAATCTGCAAATGACACCTTCACTTCATTCACCACAGTATCTGGCTGTATAATGAAATTCATTACTTTCAGAGGAGATAACTCTGACTAGTGTCTTTTACACTTGCACCTCTGCTGTCCTTAAATGATTTAGTCATTTGATTGGCTGACCATGTGGTAAGAAACAGAACTATTTTTTGTAGCTCTGGAACTAGAAGATTGAGTGCAAAAAATTTAAAACTCTACCTGCCTGTTTGGGCATGTTGCAGATAAAATATGTAGATATGAAATGACTTGGGCCAGATAGAACAGCTTGGAGAACTGCATCAAACTAGTTTAGAGACTGATGAGAAAATATAATATATACTGTGATTAAAGTTTAAGTTTTCACTGTGTTCTACAACACGGCATGAGTAATGAATTCATATCAAAGATAAGAAAGCTCATTAGAAGTGCAGGGTGTGGCTGGGTGATTCAGGCTATTTTGGGGAGACCGGGGGAATCGCGCCACACTGGATAATTCCGCCACCCCATGTATAACTCAAGCCTTGAGTTGGATATTCCCGGGATATGTGCTGGAACCTAGAAGACAACGGCATAAGCACTATATGTTGTGTCTACAGTTGAGTGAGAACTAAATTAGTGTGTAGAACAATTTTAGTTTTTATTAAAAATTTCATCTAATTTTTCATTTTCAAATTATTGAGACATGTAAAAATTGCGTTGATAATAGACCTTTATGGGTATTATGTATGTATAGTGTATTTATTTAGCCACATCTTAACGTAGTTAGATCTGTTTGTTCTGATTCCTATTCGGTGTGGGTTACCTATCTTTGCCATGTTGTCAAGTCGGGGTAATGACGCCACCCTAAGACGGGGTTATGCTGCCATCCTCGAAAGGTGGTGGCTTAACCCCAAGTCATAGTTTCATAATCTTTATGCGATTTCCATACAATTTCAATTGCCTCGTGTATGAAAGCAGACCACAGAGAAGGTGAAATGGACTCAAAAAGAGCTTCAGGCTGCTATGCAACAGGTCGCTGAAGGAAAATTTATTAAAAGTGTCGCTATGTTATTTAAAATTTCTAGGACTTCAAGATATATTGAAGAACAACAACAACACTTTCAAAGTTCAAAGAAGACGACTTTGCACCATCTGAAGCTGTACAGCCTTTGATTATTGATAACCAAGTTGATGAAGAGGTCAATCGTTCCAACACTGTCACTGTATCTGCAGATTTCAATCTTAGCTTTAATCAAACAATCTTAATCTAAAGCACGTGAAGGAAAATTTAAAGCTTAAAGGTCACTCAGCTATTTTTACTTCCACTCATATGAAATCAATTCTTGAAGTGAATCTAAAACAAGGGTAAAAATTGTGAAGAAAGAGTTTGCTGCCTATGAGGGCTTAAGATTAAACTTTAACCTTTTTCTTGTTAAGTAATTCTTGAAAACATTAAGTTTATTAAAATTTAATACCCTTATTCAGTAAGTTTTCCTAAAACGTTTTGTTTCATTTCATTTCCCACTAATTCATTAGTTTTATTGGAGGTGGTGACATTACCGCAAGTGAATGGCGGAATTACCCTGGTACCTGGGGAAACCCGCCACTGTGCAGACAAATAACAAAAAATACATTTAATGCACTTAGAGTTACAGGAAAAGCAATCAAAAATTTAGTAAAATACCAAACATCTATAGAATGTAATTAAATTATAAGTATTGAATTATAAACAATTTAACATGAATAATAAAATATTTTCCCTTAAGGTGGCGTGATTCCCCCAGTCTCCCCTACCTGAATGTAGACTTTATCCTTCAATGCCTTTGCAGAATTCGACCATACATATCATCATTAAACACTATGCTGATACATTGTTTGAATGTGTCAACCATACTGAAAAAACAACTGACAGGTCTACTGTACCATATTAGACTTGGTGTGATGAATGCATTCACCATGAATAACTTTAATTTGTCTTTTATAAGATGGAATTTTTGTTACATCCACACCAGACTATCAGTTGTTCGTTCCCCTTGATATATATGAATATAAATAAAAATGAAAAATAAATGAAAATAAATAAAAACAAGGAACTGATAAAATAGATGAAAGGCTGGGGGTCTGTTGGTACTTGTTGGCAAAAGAAAAAACAATGTGGATACCCACACCATAAATGTGACCTTTATTAAATGTTTCTGGGCAAATTAGTAAATAAATGAACTTGTCATCTCGTAATACTTATTCTGTGGTAAAACCTACATAATTTACCATAGCATCTATTCAGAAAGAAACTCTTCTCACTATAGCATACTTATGTTTCATCATTGTTGTTTAGCTCATCAGCCAAAAGGCTGGTTTGAACCTCTAAAGGTTCTAAGTAAAATGAGGAGTGAAGTAGTTTACTTCCTTCCTCACTGAGTGGAAAAGTATGCTTATCAGCATGTCGGGGCCTCTGCAAATCAACTACTTTCCAGCCTGCAAATGACACCTTTGCTTCTTCACCACAGGGTCTGGCTGTATAATGAAATACATTACACTCAAAAGAGATACAGTAACTGTGACTAGTGTCTTTTACACCTCTATCTCTTCTGTTCTTAAATGCTTCAGTCATATAATTGGCTGACCATGTGATAAGAAATAGAGCTATTTTTGTAGCCCTGGAACTAGCAGATTGAAAGCAAATAATTTAACCCTCCACCTACCTGTTATGGGGAAATATGTTTCATCAGTTACATGATTGTAATTCTCACTCTTGATTGATTTTTTCAGAATTCTAAAATCTCTTCATCATAGTGAAGAATCATCTCACACTAATACTGCATGCGGTATGTGAATGATACCAGATCATGCTGAGTTGAATCAGTTGATTTTATCAGTTCATTTGGCAATTATTTCTTTCAACACTATTACCCAAGATGATACCTTAATACAGATTCGATCGTTATGAAAATGACAACACAGACATCTATCAAGTGACATTCCTTGAGACACCACTGATAGTATGTGTTTTGGGCTACACCTATTAATGTGAATGAATACATTCACTTCTCTACTTTCACTTATGTTTAAATTTTAGCTTAAATATGAGATTTGTTCTCATTAGCTGTTAACATTAGTTCATTCAAGAAATTACACTTGGTACTCAATTTTAATATGCATCACCTTGAGTGTATCTACCTCCACACTTTTGTTTATTACTGAAGTATCATCAGTAAACAATAAATCTCAGCCATTACGCATGACTTCCAGTACAGATATCAGATTAATTGATAACACATAGCCGAGTGAGTGAGAGGGAGATATGTGGCATAACTACACATTCACCCAAAGGTCTTTACCATTGTAATCCAGATCTAAAAACATACTACCGTCATTATCTTGGCCCGTTCTAGTGTGTACATGTTCGTGTACTGCATGTGTGTGTGTGTGTGTGTTATGAACAACACACATTATGATAGCTGAATAAAGGAAGGTAAACAAAGACTGCTTGTTAGTTTACTGCATGCATAAACGCTTGCTCACAACAATGAGTAAAATTATACAATGTTATTGGGATGGTGCGTATGGCTTGTGCGAGTGAGAGCGTTATGCATTCTCTCACTCCCCACGACTAGGGGACTGCAGTTCATCTGAATACTGCAACTGCTCTAGATACTGGAACAGCAACAAATAGTGTTAAAAATTCAACCCTTTGGAATGACAGCTTTTTACTCCAACTTTTCAGATGCTATTTTCATAAGTGTACCCTAGCAACTCAAACTCTACACTACATTGTGGCCATGAGGATACATTGAAACCATTCAAGTACTACTTTCTGATACTGATAGAATATTATAACCAAACAGATAGAAAATGCTAAAAGAAATGTTTAAAACAGCCTAAATGAGCATTTAATCAATGCTAGATTTCTGCACTGGATGAATTTCCTTCCCATTATGTTGGATTTGATATACTAAGTGCACTGTGGTACATTTGACTTCACCAGTGCTGCACCACTTGGACTACTCACCTCTTCTTTAAAACAGCCTCCAACAGTTTCCAAAATGAACGTCTTCTCACGATCAAACTTATATGTCTAAATATTAACACTGCGTTAAATTTGTTACTTACCAATTTATTTGTTACCTTTTTATTACTACTACTAACTTCAGCAGGTTGTGATGTATAGTAATTTTTAGCCAAAAATATACAGATTAACATTAAGTTAAAATGTATTTGTCATCAGAACAAAAAGCTCTTGTGTATTTACCAACTTGTATAACACGTTCCATAAATAAAGTCATTTTTTGCTTTAAACAATTACTCATTTTCATAACTTTTGTCCCTACATATAAGTAGGTTTCAGTTGGAACAATTAATACCTGTGATCAGCAACTTGTAAATCAATTCTGTTTCTTGTGCTGTGATTGTGGACATTACAATTCAGTGAAAAGGTTTACATACGCTATCACTTCACAGCATATGTGAAAGAACTAACAGCAACTCTTGGCTGGTCAGGTAGCTTTATACTTAACACTATGAATAATTTATCTTTGGTAGAAGAACACTTGTTTGTAAAGAATGATACCTAGTTGTTATTCTGCCAGAAATAACCAATCACTGCTCAGAAAGTAGAGCTATCTGACTGACATGAGATAGATATAGTATGAAATACTATTTATCAAATATCCTATACAGGTATTTTTAACAGCCATATTATATTGATAATCAAAATGTATATTATCTCGTTAAACCACCAGTAATACAGTATACAATAAACACTTACCAATTATAGCACTTTCGTGTATAAAATACACATATTGCATAAAATAACATCTATTTAAAACATGATAGATAAGGCCTTATCAACTATGGTGGAAGTAGAATGTTTTAAATTTTAAATAAAATAAAAAATTACTAAAGATATGCATTTTATGACGAAAGTGCTATAATTGGAAAGTGTTTACTGTATACCATACTACTGGTGGTTTAAAGAAATAATATATATTTTGATTATAGTATAAATTATATTTCATAGAGTATTGAAATGAGCAGTTAGAGCCAATGACTGTGGTGTGGTTTATGTGATCGACTGACCACCAGCAGACCAGTTCACATGTGTATTATTGTAGTGCTACCATTCATGGGAGTTGGAGCACACAACACAAGCCTACATTGCATCAGAGACAGTAATTTAAATTGTTTGCACTAACTGACGATTAACTACAGGATGCACAACTAAAATGGAAATAATTGACAGATAAGTTGATTGTTTTATGTGTAAAAAATTTATTTATTTAATATATTATTGTAAATAATATAAATAAAATAAAATATATGAGAAAAACAATAACTATTAATAAGTAACAAGAATATCACAGAAAATTTTGATTTATCACAATTAATTTTGAATAGGTAGTTAGACATACCTACTAGGACCTTTGCAAATGTTATTAATTTTTAGAGAGTCTGTTTCAAACTTGCATAAATAAACATACCTGTCATTTTTTAAAAGATATGGAGTCAATCTCTAATAATTTTCATGGTGACTGAAGGGTTCACGACAGACAGAACAATGTGTTCGTAATCTGTGTCTCGTTGATCTTCTGGGCGCATGCTGGGCATCAGCCTGGGGAATTATATCTGCCACTCTTTGCATGTCTTCGTCTTCTGTAATTGCAATCTCAGCAAACTGTTGCGACAGCTCTGAGTTAATATACTCACTATAAGCTATTGACTCAAATTGCTCTTCATCTGATGTATCCTGATAATTCAATTGTTGATGTAATACTTCTATTTCTCTAGCTCTAGGCTTTCGAGTGTAAACTCTTGCAATTAATTTTAACAAAACATGAAAAGGAAAACTGACTAGATGGATTATTATGTTATCTATGCCTCTGACAACAGAAGCAAGTAAATTCCCCATTGTCTTGCTTTGTCATAGGTAGTTTAATTTGATCAATTTTTGTGATCACCTGAAACAAAAAAAAAAATAGTTATTAATTTTTACTTTTTGGTGACATCCATCACAACTGAGTAGAGCCAATTTACACTCCTTCATGGAAAACGAATGATTTTTAGCATTTTGTTTTGTTGCATGTTTTTCCCATTTTTGAACATCATGCTTATTAAAACTTGCCCGCTTAGCTTAAGGCACACACAAATAAATTCCGCCAGAATATCTCTGCTTCCTCCAAAATATCAGTGCATTTAAAATTGTAATTAGTCCAGAGAGTTGAACAGTGGAATACTAGACCCATCATATAAATTAAAGAGAATTAGATTTGCTACAATTATCTTTTTATTTGATGAATTTTTGTTCAGGGGTAATTAATCATTCTTTTCTTAAAGACTGGCATCAAAATAGATTCATTTCTACTGCAGCCATCACGAAGTTGTGATTTTTTGTTAGATTCAATTTGCAGTTTTACTGCGGATACAAGTGGATTCATGATGAAGCAGATAGCCAAAAAGTGTATTTCTTGCTGAAATTTAGCAATAAAGTCAGAGCATATTGTGACCTAGCATAAGATGTTTTGTGTGGTTATTTAAAGTATCCATTGCTAATGAATGCATGTTCCAGTAGACACTCTGTGTTTTAAAGGCAGTTGTACTATTGTAATTTAGCATGTAATTTGAACCAACTATCAGACCTAAAGCTTTACTGGGCATGACAATTTGCAAACAAACCAATTACTGAAATTCAATTTTAAGTTCTAAAAGGAAATGTGGACTAACTGGGCATTATACTATATTGAAATAGGTATTTAATATTTACTATTAAAAATAAATAATAAACATCACGTTTAGACAAACAAGTACAAAGCGAAAACGGGGTGATATTGAAATGATTGTCTAGAGTTGACAGAAATCTAAAGGAAAACAACATATTCATACCTGATTTACATCAGCGCAGAATTCACCGATATTCGAAATTTTAATGAGAATTTAAATATACTACATTATGATATTCAATAGATTCTTTTGAAAATAAATAATAAAAATCATGTTTATACAAAAAAATACGAAATGAAAACGGGGTGATATTGGTTAAGTAAACTTTCCACCTTGCTACAGAAATGACTCCAATGGGGTCCAACCAGGTTAGCCAACACTCATCGGAAAGAAACTTATTAAGTTTTTGTTCTCCAATACTAGTCATTTTTAATGACAAGTAGAGTATAATTTATTAAAAATTTTTTCTAATTGACAGAAATTTTACGGAAAAACTTGTTTTTGTCTTCTTAAACATAGCGCAGAATTTACAGATATATACAAAATTTTAAAAAGAATTAATTATAAAACTTTAAAATATTTATATTTTACTGTTAAAAATAAATAATAAAAATAACGTTTATACAAAAAAAGTACAAAGTTAAAGCGGGGTTTTATTGGCTGAGTAAATTTTCCACCTTGCTACAGATTGACTCCAATGGGGTGCAACCAGGTTAGCCAAAACTTATCAGAAACAAATTTTTAAAGTTTCTGTTCTTCAACAGTAAAGTCGATATTAATGACAAGTAAGCATTAAAATATTTAAATAATTGTCCAATTGACCGAAATGATAAAAGAAGCATGATCATACCTGCTTAACCAAATAAAGAATATAATATAAATATACAAAATTTAATTGAGAATTACGTTATACTACTTTAATATAATTATATTTTACCGTTGAAAAAAAATAAATATCGCGTTTATACAAAAAATACAAAGTTAAAACGAAGTGCTATTGGTTGAGTAAATTTGCCACTTTGCTACAAAATGACTCCAATGGGGTGCAACCAGGTTAGCCAACAACTCATGAGAAAGAAACATTTTACGTTTTTGTTCTCCAATATTACAGTCATTTTTAATGACAAGTGAAGAATAAACTTTTAAAAAATTTTCTAATTGACAGAAATTTTAAAGAATAGCTTGTTCATTTGTTAAAAATAAATAATAAACATCATTTTTATACAAAAACGTACAAAGGGAAAACGGGGAGATGTTGGTAAAGTAAATTTTTCACCTTGCCACAAAATAACTACAATGGGGTGCAACCAGGTTAACACTCATCAGAAACAAAGTTTAAAATTATTTGTTCTCAAATAATATAGTCGATTTTAATGACAAGTATTAAAATATTTAAAAAATTTTCCAATTAACAGAAATTTAAAAAAAACATGCTCATACCTGCTTTACCACAGCGCAGAATTGGTAAATATACAAAATTTAATTAGAAATTACATTATACTATTTTAAGTTATCACTTTTTACTGTTAAAAATAAATATTAAACATCACTTGTATTGAAAAAGGTACAAAAGGAAACCGGGGTGATATTGGTTAAGTAGACTTTCCACCGTGCTACAAAATGACTCCAATGGGGTTCAACCAGGTTAGCCAACACCCATCGGAAAAAACTTTTTAAGTTTTTGTTTTCCAATACTACAGTCATTTTTAATGACAAATAAAGACTAATTTCTTTAAAAATATATCTAATTGTTAGAAATTTTAAGGAAAAACTTGTTTTTACCTACTTAAACACAGCGCAGAATTTATAGATATATATATACAGCATTTTAAAGAGAATTAATTATAGGGCCTACAGTTTGAAAATATTTATTTTTCACTGTTGAAAATAAATGAGAAACATCACTTTTATAGAAAAATGTATAAAATGAAAAAGGGGTGATGTTGGTAAAATAAATTTTCCACCTTGCTACAGAATAACTCCAATGGGGTGCAACCAGGTTAACAAACACTCATCAAAAACAAAGTTTAAAATTATTTGTTCTCAAATAAAACAGTCGATTTTAATGACAAGTATTAAAATTTTTAAAAATTGTCCAATTGACAGAAATTTTAAAAAACATGCCCATACCTGCTAAACCACAGCGCAGAATTGCTAAATATACAAAATTTAATTAGAAATTACATTATACTATTTTAAGTTATTCACTTGTTACTGTTAAAAGTAAATTAAACATCACTTGTATTCAAAAAGGTACAAAAGGAAACCGGGGTGATATTGTGATATTAGTTAAGTAGACTTTCCACCGTGCTACAAAATGACTCCAATGGGGTTCAACCAGGTTAGCCAACACCCATCGGAAAAAATTTAAGTTTTTGTTCTCCAATACTACAGTCATTTTTAATGACTAATGAAGTCTAATAATTAGTCTTATATAATAATTAAATAAATTATTTATTTAAAAAATTGTCTAATAATTAGAAATTTTAAGGAAAAACTTGTTTTTACCTACTTAAACTCAGCGCAGAATTTATGGATATATACAGCATTTTAAAGAGAATTAATTATACAGTTTGAAAATATTTATTTTTTACTGTTAAAAATAAATAAGAAACATCACTTTTATAGAAAAATGTGCAAAATGAATAAGGGGTGATATTGGTAAAATAAATTTTCCACCTTGCTACAGAATGACTCCAATGGGGTCCAACCAGGTTAGCCAACATTCATCGGAAAGAAATTTATAAAGTTTTTATTCTCCAATACTAGTCATTTTTAATGACAAGTAGAGTATAATTTATTAAAAATTTTTTCTAATTGACAGAAATTTTACGGAAAAACTTGTTTTTGTCTTCTTAAACATAGCGCCGAATTTACAGATATAAACAACATTTTAAAGAGAATTAATTATAAAATTTTAAAAATATTTATTTTTTACTGTTAAAAATAAATAAGAAACATCACTTTTATAGAAAAAAGTACAAAATGAATAAGGGGTGATATTGGTAAAGTAAATTTTCCATCTTGCTACAAAATGACTCCAATGGGGTGCAAATAGGTTAGCCAACACTCATCAGACACAAAGTTCAAAATGTTCTGTTCTCCAGTACTACCGTCATTTTTAATGGCAAGTAAGCACCTAAATATTCAACACCTTAAATATAATAAGTGATTGCCAATTGACTGACCTATTAAAACAAAAGTTAATACCTGCTTAACTACAGCGCAGAATTTATAGATATACAAAATTACTTGAGAAAAGCATTATATTGTTTTGGAATATGTATTCAATATTTAATGTTAAAAATTAAAAAAAATTACGATTTATAAAAACAAGTACAAAGGGAAATCGGGGTGATATTGAATAAGTAAATATCCACCTTGCTACAGAATGACTCCAATGGGGTGCAACCAGGTTAGCCAACACTCATTAGAAACAATGTTTAACATTTTTTTTCTCCAATACAAGAGTCATTTTTAATGGCAAGTACGAACCTAAATATTCAAATAATTGCCAATTTACTGAAATATTAAATAAAGCGTGTTATAACTGCTTAACCACAGCGCAAAAATTATATATATATATACAAAATTTAATTCAGAATTGCATTTTACTATTTAAAATATTGAATATTTACTGTTGAAAATCAATAATTAACATCAGGTTTATACAAAAAAGGACAAAGTGAAATCCGGGTGAAATTGGTAAATTTTCCACCTTGCTACAGATTGACTCCAGTTGGGTGCAACCAAGTTAGCCAACACTTATCAGAAATAAATTTTTAAAGTTTTTGTTCTTTAATACAAAAGTCGATTTTATTGACAATTAAATTTTAAAATATTTATATTACTGTCTAATTGGCTGAAATATTAAAAAAAGCATGTTCATACCGGCTTTACCACAGCTCAGAATTTATATATATATATATATATATATATATATATATATAAAGTATATCATAAAGTAAGCCACTAAATCATAAAGTTCCACTCAATCATAAAGTAAACCACTCAATTTACACAAAGAAGTACGATATCTAGGATTAAATTTTGATAAAAGGTTAACGTGGAACACCCATATAAAGATAAAACGATTACTTTTAAATTCACGAGTCAAACAACTATATCGGCTACTTAATCGAAAATCACATGTTACTTTAAAAACAAAGGTCAAAATTTATAAAAGTCTTCTGATGCCATTGTGGACCTATGGCGTTCAGATATACGGAAGTGCCAGCTCGACAACATTAAAGAAAGTACAAGTATGTCAGTCCAAACTGCTTCGCATGATCACCAATGCTCCGTACTACGTGTCAAATTCAACACTTCATACTGACCTACAAATACCTTACGTTACCGAAACAGTGAAAAGGTTGTACGCGAGGTTTCATTCAAAATTGAACGGCCACCGTAACCCGCTTGTAAGGGGAATTCTGATCAATCCTCGGCTCGCCAGACGACTAAAAGGAAGATGGAGCAGAGACCTGCTGAGATGACACCATTCCACTACTTTCCACCATTTCACCACTCTGTGCTACTGTTATCCCCATCATTTATCATCAAATTTCTTAGTTTTAATATTTGTTAATTTGTTATGTCTATTTGCTATGTTTGTTACTAATTGTATGTTTTTTATTTTTTGAACCCAAAATGAATGTCAATTGACATGTAATTTTATCCTACAATCACTGTGATTTATATTACTCTGTGCTAAAATTTGGTCGTTGTATTGTTATTGTACAGTTCCAAATAAATAAAATAATATAAAAAAAAACCACTCAATCGATACAGTAATCACGACCGTTGTTCATTCGATGTTAATCGTATCGCAGTCCGCGCGCAACTCCCTTTTGTACGATTAGTCAGATTAAATTTGAACGTTCTTTCATAACGACTTTGATAACATCCTTTCTTACAAATCTGATTTTTCAAGTTACTTAAAATTAGGTAAATAATGAGATGTTAAATACTCGGCACAATTAATTTGAGTTTTTAGATCATTAGGGTAGAAGTTAGTTCAAACATTTACAAGTTATCTGAAATAAACTGAAAAGTTAATTGGGTTACTTTTTTTGTTTTCTAACCGTGTGTTCAGTAGAAAAGTCATTTGATGAGCAAAGCAGGTCTTCTAAAAAATTTTCAGTTCGCACCTTGCAAATGCGCCTTTAATATATTCACACTGCAAGGTCTAACTGTATAATAATCTACTGTCATATGTAGAAGGTCTAAAAGTGTTTATTTCACCAGTACTTCTTATGTTGTTATAATGTTTTAGTCGAAAATTGCTTCATTCGTGAAGAAAACAGAACCATTATTTTAGCCGTGGAAGTAGCAGTTGAAATTTAAAAAAATATTTCACAGTTTAACTGCCTCTCGTAGGCAATACTAAATTTTCGCATCGCAAAAAAAAATAATGACACAAGCAGCGAAGAAACGCGGAGAAATGTCAAAAATATTGCCTAGAAATTTTTCATATCGTTAACCGTTTGTAGTGTGACTGATTGTCGTTAAAAGGGCACAATTTTTATTTTGCTCTTACTAGGTATTGTTCAAGTATATTCTAAATTTCAGTTTGGTAATGCCGGCGATTCTACTGACGATTAGTTGACAAAAAAAACTTCAGAGACGTCCTAATTAGAATAAACTTTAATATACAATAAAAAGATCACAATGTGTTACGTTCGTATGTGGTTTTTGCATGGTAGCCGACAAAATAATGTCTTAAATTTAAGCAACCTTGTATGTGACAACGCAATCTATTCTTGTGCTTCCTTTTTATGACTTTTTTAATTTCATACTATGAAAAGCAGTATTAATATACTGCTGTTTCATACAATAAACCATAATCATTCCGTACTCGGAAGAACCTTAACAAGTTTTAAAATGTTTTTGGTAGGCGTTTTAATTCTGGAAAGTATAGCATTTCAGTAGACGTTAATTGTTTAATATTCGGCCGTACCGTTAACTGGGCGGTGACAATGGGCGGATTGATGTAAAAATGTAAGTCGACGTCACGCGCAGGAACAGTACCGGACCAATCAGGAAGCTCGGTACTGACAAATGAAGTAATACTGATTGAGACGCTTTCATTGGTTGATATCGGATGGCTATAATGAGCCCTCTGATTGGACAATATTAACCAATCAAAATGACGCCTAAGAAGACATCTGATTGGTTATGTTTGAAGATTTTTCATAGGTTGAGAATACTAGTTTCTGATTGGTCCAATATTATATCTTTTATTGACGTCACACGGACGTCACCGTCATCGTAGGCCGCCTCACTAGCAAGACCTAAATAATTATATTTTTAAGAAGTGTAGATCAGTTTTATTAGATTTCAATTATATGTTTTCAGATATGTTATAGACACAAATGGTGCTGAATAAAAAAACATTCGTTAACTAACGCTTTATACTGATTATTTCTTTGTTGATTTAGGATCCGATAATTAACTCAAAATATATAATTAAAATGTACACGTTCTGCGCCACCAGTGTAAAATTCCAATTAACAATTCATTCCTCCTTAAAAAACATTAGAAAATTAGTTGTGCATGGCTCTCTGTTTATTATTGCTTTAGTTAAAATTCAAACACAAAAATTATAATAACTCTCTGAAATAAGACCGTACGTATTGATAGACTACGCCTCTATTATTTAAGGAAGATGTTGGTTTGAACATTAAATTTAATAAACTATTATCAAATTATATTTTTTGTACGATTAATAAGATTAAATTTTTACATTCTTTCATAACATTGATAACATCCTTTCTTTCAAATCCAATCTATCAAGTAACTTGTTGTTGTTGTTTAGGTCAACAGCCAAAAAGCTGGTTTGAACCTCCAAAGGTTTTACTAAGTAAAACGAGGAGTGAGGTGGTTTACAATTGCCTTCCTCACTGAGTGGAAAAGTATGCTTATCAGCAGGCCGGGCCCTCTGAAAAGCACATATTTTCCACTCTGTAAATGACACCTTCACTTCATTCACCACAGGGTCTGGCTGTACAATGAAATTCATTACTTTCAGAGAAAATAACTCTGATTAGTGCCTTTACACCTCTACCTCTTCTGTTCTTCAATGATCCAGTCATTTAATTGACTGACCATGTGATAAGAAACAAAACTATTTATTTTAGCCCTGCAACAAACAGATTGAGTGTAAATAATTTGACACTCCACCTGTCTGTTATGGGCAACAAGTAACTTAAAATTAGGTAAATAATGGGATGTTAAATACTTGGCACAATTAATTTCGGTTTTTAGATCATTAGGCTAGATGTTAGTTCAAACATTTACAGGTTATCTGAAATACAAACTAAATATTTAATTCGGTTATTTTTTTATTGTTTATAACCGTATCACTCAGTAGAAGCGTGATTTCATGAGCGTAGCAGGGCTTCTAAAAAAGGTTTCAGTTCGCACGTTTCAAACGGCGCCGTTAATATATTCACTGCAAGGTCTAACTGCATAATCATCAACTGTCATTGTAACAATCTCTAAAAGTGTTTATTTCATTAGTACCTCTTATTTTCTTAATAATGTTTTAGTCGAAAATTTGCTTCTCTCGCTAAGAAAACAGAACGATTATTGTAGCCGTGGAAGTAGCAGTTAAAATTTAAAAAAATATTTCACAGTTTAACTGCCTCTTATAGGCAATACTAAATTTTCGCATCGCAAAATAAAATAATGACACAAGCAGCGAATAAACGCGGAGAAATGTCAAAAATATTGCCTAGAAATTTTTCATATCGTTAACCGTTTTTAGTGGGACTGATTGTCGTTAAAAGGGCACAGGTTCTTGTTTGCTCTTACTAGGTATTGTTTAAGTATATTCTAAATTTCAGTTTGGTAATTCCGGCGAATCTACTGACGATTAGTTGACAAAAAAACTTCAGAGACGTCCTTATTAGAATAAACTTCAATATATAATGAAAAAATCACAATATGTTACGTTAGTATAGTAGTGTTTGCATGGTAGCCGACAAAATAATGTCTTAAATTTAAGCAAGCGTATATGTGACAACGCAAGCTATTGTTGTCCTTCCTTTTTATGACTTTTTTTATTTTATATTGTGAAAAGCAGTATAAATATACTGCTGTTTCATACAATAAACCATAATCATTCCGTACTCGGAGGAACCTTAACAAGTTTAAAAATGTTTTTGTTACGCGTTTTAATTCTAGAAAGTATTGCATTTCAGTAGACGCTAATTGTTTAATATTCGGCCGTATCGTTAACTGGGCGGTGACAATGGGCGGATTTATGTAAAAATGTAAGTCGACGTCACGCGCAGGAACAGTACCGGACCAATCAGAAAGCTCGATACTGACAAATGACGTAATACTGATTGAGACGTTTTCATTGGTTGATATCGGATGACGTAGTGAACTATTATGTGCCCTCTGATTGGACAATATTAACCAATCATAATGTCGCCTCAGAAGACATCTGATTGGTTAGACATGAAAATTTTTCATTGGTTGAAAATACCAGTTTCTGATTGGTCCAATTTTATATCTTATATTGACGTCACATGGACTACACCGTCATTGTAGGCCGCCTCACTCGCAAGACCTAAATAATTATATTTTCAACTGTAGATCAGTTCTATTAGATTTCAATTATAAGTTTGCAGATATGTTATAGACACAATTGGTGCAGAGTAAAAAAACATTCGTTAACTAACGCTTTATAATGATTATTTCTTTGTTGATTTAGGATCCGATATTTAACTTAAAATATATAATTAAAATAGACACGTTCTGCGCCAACAGTGTAAAATTCCAATTAACAATTCATGTCTCCTTAAAAAACATTAGAAATATAGTTGTGCAATGCTCTCAGTTTATTATTGCTTTAGTTAAGAGTCAAACACAAATATGATAATAACTCTCTGAAATAAGACTGTACGTATTGATAGACTACGCCTATGTTATTTAAGAAAGATGTTGATTTAACATTTACTTGAATAAACTATCATCAAATTATATTTTTTGTACGATTAATAAGATTCAATTTTTACATTCCTTCATAACATTGATAACATCCTTTCTTTCAAATCCAATCTATCAAGTAACTTAAAAGTAGGTAAATAATGCGATGTTAAATACTTGGCACAATTAATTTGGGTTTTTAGATCATTAGGCTTGATGTTCGTTCAAACATTTACAGGTTATCTGAAATAAAAACTAAATATTTAATTCGGTTATTTTGTTTATTGTTTATAACCGTCTCACTCAGTAGAAGCGTGTTTTCATGAGTGTAGCAGGCCTTCTAAAGAAATTTTCAGTTCGCACGATTCAAACGGCGCCTTTAATATTGTGACACTTATTGCTAAGGTCCGTTTCGGGATCTAGGTTATTAAATAATTAATAGACTAAAGTTTACAATTACAGAAGTTTATTTCACTAAAAGATTACAAAATAAATGATTAAACTAATTATAATTAAGAATTACAATAAATGATTAAATAATTCACTTAAAATAAATAACAAACAATAAATAACTTAATAACTTACTTAGCCTACTTACAATCGCTTTTATAGATTATACTAACATACAACACAAGCTGAATTCACAAAACTACACATTAACTTTACCCAATACACACACAACAAAGAGACGGTATAACAATCTTGAATCACTACAATACTCGGATGTGTAACCTGTAAATACACACCCCATTAATCTCTCGGCAAATATCACACGAATACTGACTGGACCGTCGCCCGGGGGCCTCCTTTTATTATCATTCACAAAGATCGTTCCAGAACAAAGTAGAGAAATCTACTCAAGTACAAAAATAACTCTTTATTAATGAATCCTAGAAAAATCCATTTGTTAACAAGTCAACTATTGTAAATAGAAACGTAAACAACCTCATAAACAATTTCATAAAAATAGCTGTACACAATAGTATACCTGAACTTTATGATAGTTATTTCAACCCTTATGAATGAATAGACACTTTTATAGTTACAACTGTCATTTACAAAACTGATCTTATTGTGTAGATTATTGTTAATTTATTATTTCTTAACTATGTTTATGAATGAATTTCTGGAAGATTCGTGAGCGATCCCGTCTTTTCTCGATCTTGTTACAATGTATTCACTGCAAGGTCTAACTGTATAATCATCTTCTGTCATTGTAAGAATCTCTAAAAGTGTTTATTTCATTAGTACCTCTTATTTTCTTAATATGTTTTAGTCGAAAATTTGCTTCTCTCGCTAAGAAAACAGATAGATTATTGTAGCCGTGGAAGTAGCAGTTAAAATTTAAAAAAATATTTCACAGTTTAACTGCATCTTGTAGGCAATACTAAATTTTCGCATCGCAAAATAAAATAATGACACAAGCAGCGAATAAACGCGGAGAAATGTCAAAAATATTGCCTAGAAATTTTTCATATCGTTAACCGTTTTTAGTGGGACCGATTGTCGTTAAAAGGGCACAGGTTCTATTTTGCTCTTACTTGGTATTGTTTAAGTATATTCTAAATTTCAGTTTGGTTATTCCGGCGATTCTACTAAAGATTAGTTGACAAAAAAAACTTCAGAGACGTCCTTATTAGAATAAACTTTAATATACAATGAAAAAATCACAATGTGTTACGTTATAATCTATTTGAAATCAACGTGCGGGTGAAGGTCATGCCACTTCCTCACCTCGCCTACCCCACCAGTCGTCTGAATGATGCAGCCCGGAGTATGTGTGTGCACTTGTGCCTACGCCTTCATCAGTTTACATTATTTCACTTCGTGAAGTACCGTACGCTTAAAACATCTGACGAGACCAACACATAAATGTGTTATTTAAATCAACTTAAACTTAACCTCATTCGAGAAGTTTAATTACAAACAAAAGGAAAACTGCAATGGAAAAAATCTAAATCCAGTTTTTCTTTTGTTTGTAATTAAAAAAACTTCTCAAATGAGTTTAATTTTCATAGACGTTATTTATATTATTTTTTAGAATAAAATTCTCTACAATTTGCATTAAAATGTTTCGTATTTTTATTCGTAATTTAACAGAGTTATTTTACGCTAAACTTAAAAAGTATTTTCTAAGCCTTTTCTTTAATGTATTTACGTAGTTTTCTTAAAAACTAAAAGCGATACAGTTCTGGGACTCATTTTTTTAAGTTTCCCAGGTTAAATAAAAACCATAAGAAACCACTAAACATTTTCCTAAATTTACCTTTTCAAAATTTCAGTATTGCTTTATTTCACTCTTTGCCCAGGAATCAAGGCAAAATCTTTCGCCAGGCATAACTCGCCAACGAAGCATTTCCGGACGTATATTTAGACAAACATTTTGTTACATGTAATAACAATAGTATATACGTGATGTAATGTGTATTATATTATTGTTATAATTGTTATTCATATTGTTTTATGGTTATTATAGATATTATATGTACGCACTATTACAACGTAATATGGAATAATAGAAAAGTCACTGAAATAGAAACACGGTCATTATACTATGCGTCAGCAATGACTCTGTGATATTTTATGACTTTATGAAGCTTACATGTATTGTTTTAAGTAAACAAACATGTTACAGCACCTTTGTCACCACACACAGGCCTATTTATTTGATTTTTATTACTCTTTCGACCAGTTCAGATTAAAGTTTTGTATCAAACAGATGTGCAGTTTCTTTGGCGGGCTTGTGTAAGTTTAGTTAATTCAATTGTTTAAGCGTGAAAGTTGAGATGGCTGCAAACAGTCCTAATCTTCGCAGACAATCCAAACAAATAAATAATTTATAGGGTATATAATTATTTAAAAGAACTTGTGTGAAATTAATTCTTTGCGAACGGCGCTCAAGTTTACATAAAAGGTAATTAACAGTTTATTTCTCAGTCGTATACAAATTTGTAACAATCCAGTTTCTGTATGCATGCTTTAAAACATAAAAGATAAATGATCATCTTTTTCGTTTAGGTAAAAAAGGTTGGCGATGTTTTTATTAAGGTGCAGTTTGTATAAAGAAATATTAGGATAGAACTATTCCAACGATCCGAAAGTTAAGCACAAAAATTAGGAAAATATATTGTGTAGAATAAAAGGGTTTCACATATCATAGTAGGCCTAATGTCTTATGTGTATCAGAGTAACCATTAAATTTCTTGTCGTTAACAGGCAAAACTTTAGTCCGTAAAGAGAAAAGAAGTAGTTTAATTCAGTAATGTAGAAGTAGTGTAAGGGGTATGAGGAGAAATCTTGCGGAAGGGAAGGGGAAGAAGCGCGTGACCTTCACCCGCACGAAGAAATCAAATGGACTTTAGTATAGTAGTGTTTGCATGGTATCCGACAAAATAATGTCTTAAATTTAAGCAAGCTTATATGTGACAACGCAAGCTATTGTTGTCCTTCCTTTTTATGACTTTTTTATTTCATATTGTGAAAAGCAGTATAAATATACTGCTGTTTCATACAATAAACCATAATCATACCGTACTCGGAAGAACCTTAATAAGGTTAAAAATGTTTTTGTTACGCGTCTTAATTCTAGAAGGTATAACATTTCAGTAGACGTTAATTGTCTAATATTCGGCCGTATCGTTAACTGGGCAGTGACAAGGGGCGGATTTATGTAAAAATCTAAGTCGACGTCACGCGCAGGAACAGTACCGGGCCAATCAGAAAGGTCGATACTGACAAATGACGTAATACTGATTGAGACGTTTTCATTGGTTGATATCGGATGACGTAGTGAACTATTAGGAGCCCTCTGATTGGACAATATTAACCAATCAAAATGACGCCTAAGAAGACATCTGATTGGTTAGGTTTGAAGATTTTTCATTGGTTGAGAATACTAGTTTCTGATTGGTCCAATATTATATCTTTTATTGACGTCACACGGACTACACCGTCATTGTGGGCCGCCTCACTCGCAAGACCTAAATAATTATATTTTCAACTGTAGGTCAATTCTATTAGATTTCAATTATATATTTTCAGATATGTTATAAACACAAATGGTGCTGAATAAAAAAACATTCGTTAACTAACGCTTTATAATGATTATTTCTTTGTTGATTTAGGATCCGATAATTAACTCAAAATCTATAATTAAAATATACACGTTCTGCGCCAACAGTGTAAAATTCACATTAACAATTCATGTCTCCTTAAAAATCATTAGAAATTAAGTTGTGCATGGCTCTCTGTTTATTATTGCTTTAGTTAAAAGTCAAACACACAAAAATTATAATAAGTCTCTGAAATAAGACCGTACGTATTGATAGACTACGCCTCTATTATTTAAGGAAGATGTTGGTCTGAACATTAAATTTAATAAACTATTATCAAATTATATTTTCTGTACGATTAATAAGATTAAATTTTTACATTCTTTCATAACATTGATAACATCCTTTCTTTCAAATCCAATCTATCAAGTAACTTCTTGTTGTTGTTTACGTCAACAGCCAAAAGGCTGGTTTGAACCTCCAAAGGTTTTACTAAGTAAAACGAGGAGTGAGGGATTTACAATTGCCTTCCTCACTGAGTGGAAAAGTATGCTTATCATCATGCCAGGCCCTCTGAAAAGCACATATTTTCCACTCTGTAAATGATGCCTTCACTTCATTCACCACAGGGACTGGCTGTACAATGAAATTCATTACTTTCAGAGAAAATAACTCTGATTAGTGCCTTTACACCTCTACCTCTTCTGTTCTTCAATGATCCAGTCAATTAATTGACTGACCATGTGATAAGAAACAGAACTATTTATTTTAGCCCTGCAACAAACAGGTTGAGTGTAAATAATTTGACACTCCACCTGTCTGTTATGGGCAACAAGTAACTTAAAATTAGGTAAATAATGAGATGTTAAATACTTGGCACAATTAATTTCGGTTTTTAGATCATTAGGCTAGATGTTAGTTCAAACATTTACAGGTTATCTGAAATACAAACTAAATATTTAATTCGGTTATTTTTTTATTGTTTATAACCGTATCACTCAGTAGAAGCGTGATTTCATGAGCGTAGCAGGCCTTCTAAAAAAATTTTCAGCTCGCACGTTTCAAACGGCGCCGTTAATATATTCACTGCAAGGTTGTAACATCTGCTTTCAGATTGTTACGTTTTGTTTTGGTTTTGTTGGCGTTCGCTAGTTGTTTTGGTTGCTGATAACTCGAATCTACTGGCGACGTTAATTAACTCACCGTCCGGTGGTGCGTTCTACCGCTTTTTCTGCTAACTGCGTTCCGCCCTCTCATCGAGCTATTCCATTTGCATGACAAGACACTCTTAGTTGAATTTTCGTTGAGTTAAGATCGGTTACTATGTAGTAAATTTTATTACGTGTATTTTAATTTTATAACTTTTGAATAAAGTTAATTCTTCTTGCCCATTTAAACATGGTAAGTAATTTGTTTTTATTTTAGTATTCCGAAAGCTGGAAATTCATCACGAGTTACATTAAATTATATTTTTGTATTAACGTATCTACTTTGCAATTGTACTTGCAATTTCTTGACTACTAGATTCGATTTTGATCTATGTAAAACTAAATTATGACTTATGATAAATTTATTGTAAATGATGTAAAGCCTTGTAATTGGTAAATTGTATTCTTTTTCGAATTGTAATAGCTTATTTTAATTGTCTAGTTTTTCTAACTTTATTATTGTCTATCTATTGCAACTCGTATTAAGTTTCTATCTTTAAATTCATAACTTTGTTATATTTCGTTCATTTACATTGCATTCTTTATGCGTTAGTGCTTTTGCTTGTGATCGACGCTTATTTTACCTAATATTAACACTAGCTCGATCTTTTCTTCAGGGTTCAAATCCGGGAACGGGAATTGCCGTTCAATAATCTTACTATATCTATAATCAGTACATGGAGTTCGACTCCTGAGAATGACAAATTTTCACCTCGCCAGCATCCCGTAATTGATGTTCAATGTTTCCTGACAATTTCTTTCGTTGAGTTATTTGGAGTCCAATTTGGATGGGAATTTCATCTGGGATCTTCCTTTGATGGTTGCATACGTCAGTTGTGTTTCAAAATAAGTGTTAACTACAAAAGGGTATATGTTATTATTTTATCTATTATGAGGGGAGTTCATCCATCTACTTAAGGTGTTTTCAAAGTGATAACCGATGCCTTTTGGGGAAAAGATCACGCCAGAAATTAGGATCCATCTTGGTAACTTCTTGTCTTAAATTAAATAAAACAATTCATCGGAGAAGTTTTTTAAAAATATTTATTTTCGGGCTGTTAACCCAATACAAATGTATACATTAATACAGAATACTTAAAACACCTGTTTACATAGTTACAAGTTTACGTCTGATTCTGATGATAGAATGGTTCAATTTATATTAAACAGTTGTTTATAAAGATGTAAAAGTTGTTTACAAAAATATAAATAATTTAGATTTCACAAATACATAAATAGCTGAAAGCATTATTTAAATAATAACAATAACATGTTTACTTACCTTATAATTACTACTAGATATTTATATATTAACTATTGTGACATAACTCCTCCCTCCTTAAGATTACACATGTCCTCATGTGCCTAAATTTGTCATTAACGGTGTTTGTAGTGGTACCATTTGCACTAATTGAGGTGTAGGCTGTTGCTTACATTTTATAAAATATCTTATTACTAAGTAACTAATAACAATAACAATAATTAAAATTATTATAATTACAAATATTGAAAGTTTATAATCATTAAAATCTTCATTTATTTCTAATAACTCTAAAGGCTTATTGTTTACATTAGCCGTATGTAATTCCTCAAATGTTAAGTTAGTTTTTATTAATTTTACAGGTATATTTGTAAGTTTTTGTGGAAAAGTTTCTATAAAAGAAAAAGGCATTCGCATATCTACTACTCTTTCTTGTAAATTTACATATACAATAGAAGTTTGAGGCAAATTTAAATCTATATATTTACTATTAATAATAATTTTTATTTTTGCAATATTATGCGTTAAAATACAGTTACATTCTTCAACATATTTAAATATATCTTTACTTTCTTTCACTTGCACTTTCTTACAGCTGTCTAATTTATCGTTATTAATTATTTCTCTTGTACAATTATCAGATAAGGTTTCAAAATGTTTACAATATTGCTTATTGTATAGTTTTACACAAGATGATACAGTATATAATTGTTTTTTATTTAATGCTACTAAAGAATTGTTAGTAATAACAGTGTAATTTGTATGTTCACCCTGTACTGGGTATGATAATAAAAAGTAAGTTTCACTTATCATTAATCCGATCCAAAGCATGATCATTGTTTTTATCATCTGTAACAGGCAATAGTTTTTTAGGTCGTTTAATACGATTAGGATGAACTTTAAAAGAACGTTTCTGTTTAGTATTTTTATTTACTGCTAAATTTGCATTTCTATTATAATTTACCTTAAAGAATTTTGGTTTGTTTTTTTTATTAAAAGTAGTTTTTATATATATATCTTCAGGAATTTCGATGTCTTTTTCACGAGTGATATTCAGTCTTTCTGTTCGTTTCTGCTTCTCTTCCTCTGTTTTAGTTTTAACTAGTTTGTGTATAAGCTTCAGTTCTTCCAAATATTTATTTGTTCTTTCTTCAGTTATTAAAGTTTCCGATAATTCGTTTACATACGGATTTTTAGAAATACCAAAAGTAATTTCCATAGGAGTTAGTTTTGTATTTGTATTTAAAGTATTATTAAAAGCAATAATTGCTAATTTCATGTTTTCTTCAGTTGTATAATTCTTATTTTCTAGTTGTATGGCATTTAAAATTTCTATTAAAGTTGAGTGAGCTCGTTCTAATAATCCTTGTGAATCTGGATGACCAGGTGTGATAAAATATGGTTCAATTTCATATAATCTAAAGAAATCCTTTAAGCTTGCATTATCAAACTCTCGGGCATTATCCATTTGAATAGTTTTTGGAACGGGGAACAGCGTAAAATAATCATGAAGATATGATTGTATTTCCAGTTGATTAAGACTTTTAAGTGGGTATGCCATCAATTTTTTCGAAAAGCAATCAATTATAGTTAAAAACTTTATTTTATTGTATTGAAACACATCTATTTGTAATTTTTCATAAGGTTTTTCTGGAGTAGGCGTAATTTTATATTCAACTCGCACTGGTTGTCTGTCATATTTTACTTTATTACAAATGGTGCATTTGTTAATGTAGTCAGTAATATCTCTCATCATAGAAGGCCAATAATATTTTTTCCGTATATGAGTGTAACTTTCATTTATGCCACGGTGGTATGTTTTTCCGACATGATAATTTATAATTGTTTCTTTTTGTTCATCAGTGTTAGGGATATCTAAGTTTATTTTCATGTATCTTTTTAGTTTTACTGTGTCAAAATTACTAGTAATTACCTTTCTAAAATTTTCAAAAATTAATTCGTATTCATTATGTAGCGAACCTTGCTTTGAACAAAAAACTCCATAAACTGTGTTCGGTTTTAAATACTCAGTACATAATGTAGTGATTTGCTTTATATTTGAAGAATTATTAAAATATAATGTTAATCTATTTTTATTAAAAATTTTCTTGAAGATAGGTTTTTTATTGCTACGTTCTAAAATTAACTGGTTTTGTTCAATATTAAGGATTTTATCACCATCTACTATTACAACTTGTTCGTTTGAGCTATCTTGTGAATGGATTGTAGCAATACTTTCATTATCGATATTATCATTATTTTCGTACTCTCTGAGAAATTCATTAAGCACTTCTTGTGGATTAACTTCATCTTCTAATACATTAATTGGCTGGATATTTATTCTGGAAAGCGCGTCAGCTACGTGGTTAGTTTTTCCTTGTACGTGTTTAATAGTAAAATCGAATTCTTCTAATAAAAGTTTCCATCTGATTAATTTTGAATTAGGTTCTTTAATATTATGTAACCATTGTAGGGGTTTGTGGTCCGTCTGTATAAGAAATTTTCTACCATACAGATAGGGTCGAAAATGTTTACAAGCCCATACAATTGAAAGTAATTCTTTTTCTATTGTAGATAAGTTAACTTCTTGTTTGTTTAACGTTCTTGATGCATATGCTATTGGTAAATCTTTTCCGTCAAATATTTGTGATAGAACAGCTCCTATAGCAAAGTTGGAGGCGTCTGTAGTCAATATAAACTGCTTTGAAAAGTCAGGTAATTGCAGTATTGGATTATTTTGTAATAACAATTTTAGTTTCTCAAAGGCTTCTTTATATTCTTTATTTTCTGAATCTATGTGTACATCCTTTCTTAAAGCGGAAGTTAACGGTTTTGCAATTTTCGCATAGTTTTTTATCATTTTACGATAGTAACCAGTAAGGCCTAAGAATTGTTTGATTTGTTTCGTTGTTTTAGGTATGGGGAATTTTTTAATTGCTTCTATTTTAAGAGGATTTGGTTTAATCCCTTGTTCGGATATAATATGACCTAAATAGAGTAATTCACGTTTAAAAAATTCGGTTTTATCTAGCTGTATTTTTAAATTATGTTCTTTTAATTTTTCAAAAACGGATTTTAAATGTTTTAAATGTTCTTCCAAGTTGTCTGAAAAAATAATAATATCATCCATGTATACTAAAACATTTGGTATTCTAGAAAAAATTATGTTCATTGCTCTTTGAAATGTTGGCGGTGCGTTTTTTAAACCAAAGGGCATTCTAAGAAATTCGAAGTGACCATTTTCAGTGGAAAATGCAGTTTTTGGAACAGAGTCAGGTTCTAACTCTATTTGATGAAATCCAGAAGCTAAATCTATAGCTGAAAAATATGTAGCTCTTCCAATTTTTCCAAATAGGTCTTCAATGTTCGGTAAAGGATATTTGTCTTCTATCGTTTTTTCATTTAATTTTCTATAGTCGATAACTACTCTAGTTTTCTTTTTTCCTGATGCGTCTGGTTTTTTAGGAACTACCCATATAGGTGAGTTATAAGGTGAATTAGAGAGTTGAATTATTTTATTTTTCAGTAATTTATCCATTTCTATTTCGACTTCTTTATGGAAAATTTGCGGGTATCTATAACTTTTACTATACACTGGTAACTCGTCCTTGGTATTTATTTTGTGTCTTAACAAATTAGTACTACTCAATTGATCATTTTCTCGTTTTATTATTTCTGGATACTTTTTAATTAAACTTATAATTTTATATTTTTCTTCTTTATTCATATGTTCCGTACGCAATAGTTGAGGAATCTCTTTTATTATTTCATTAATATATTCGGGACAATTGGTCACGAATTTTTCTGAATCAATTATGGTATCTAGCTCTTCTATCTCCATAGGTTCAGGACAAATGGTCATGAGTTCGCTGGAGTATACTAAGCATGTACATTCATTATTTTTAACATTAACTATTCCTTCTTCGATTATATATTTATTATTTTTAACTGGTTTTATTAATCCCGTCTTTAAATTAGGAATCGACCTAACTGGGACAGATATTATATTAAAACCTGGTTTTAAATTTATTTTTTTATTATCTAAATAAAATAACAATTGTTTAGAACCATTGTTGTATTCTAGTAATTTTTTATTAAAATTAACACTGGCTTTAATTTCACTTAATGTTTCATGACCTATCAATATGTCATATTTAGGTGAAAACTGAAATAAATACATTTTAATTGTTTTTATATTAGGGAATACGTTTTCTGAATTAAATAATATGTATTCTGTACCCTTACTTTCACCATGAGGAGTTTTGACAGTGAACACTTCTTTATACTTTTTAATATTAGGTGGGAGTAGTGAGGGGTTTACATAGTTTTTATAAGATCCGGTATCTACTAACCATTTTCTATTTTCCCAGTCTACAAAATATGGTAATGAGTTATCAATGGTGTTTAATGTGAATTGCCTGGTGGGTCTTCCGGAAAGCTTGTCTCTGGCTCTAAAAAATGATTCGTTAGTTTATTCATATTTTCGGTTAAAGAATTAATTTGAACTTGCATTTCTTGTATTATTTTATCATTATTGTTTTCGTTGTCTAATTGAGTTAGCTCATATGGTGACCTGTAATGTTTAATTGGATCTGATTTTTGTGTACGCATTGAAACAGTATTTTGTGAATTCCATTTAGGGAATTGTGGTTTGTTATGATAATGCTGTTGTTGTTGATGAGGTGGTTGTGTGTAATGTTGATAATTGTTTTTATTTTGGTAATTAGTGTTTTTTTGCTGTTGGAAAAATGTAGGTTGTGTTCTTTGTTGATTTTGAAAAAATTTATTTGGTTGTTTAACGTGATTTGGTTCATAATTCGGTATTTTGTAAAAATTTGTAGGTTTAAATAATTTTTTTGAGTCTATTTTATTAATTGTATCAATCGTTGTGTTGTATTTTAGTTGTGCTAAAACAATGCTACAATCGTTTATCAATTTGTTTCTGGCTTCCTCTAGGGTGTGTATATTTAATAACTGTAAATGAGATCCTAATGTTGGATGTACACCATGTACTAATGTACGAACTAGAGTGGCATCAAGTTGGTTAGTTAAGTTAATTAACAAATCTCCCTTAAAACCATCTAATTTATATCTGGTTATGACTGTCGTACGTTTCTCGTCTAATCTGTTTAAGAATTCTATTGGATGTTCATTATGTAATGATTTCAGTAAAGCTAATTCTGCTACTAAATCTGGTATTTTTCTATTATCAGAGAAATTATTTCTTAATACATTTACTATTTCTAATATATTTGTACAACTATTATTATAAACCACAGCCTCAGCTGGGCCATCTAGTCTACACATAGCAGCTTTAAATAGTAACCAATGATTTGAATCTTTTTCTTTAACGTTGTCTGCACAATACGCAGCACAGAGTTCTTCACATGTGTTGATAAAATGTGGTAATTTATAAGGTGTTCCATCGTATCTAGGCAGATATTTTAATAGCTCGTGTGATAACGGTTTAGAAGTCATTTTGTATAAAAGTTGAAAACTTACGGTTATAAAAGGTTGTCGTACTCCTTATAGGTGACTTGATGGTAAAGATGTTGAGACGTACAGGTGTATTCTCCTTGACGTATAGATGAGTTGTTAGAGTTTTGGAAACCGTAGATGAAGAGTTGAAACTCAAGTTCTTCTGCTCCGGGAAATTGATCACGAAGAAGTAGTAAGTCAATTGGACGTACCTGAAGAATCTTCCACGGTCCCTGTTCGGGCGCCAATTAAATAAAACAATTCATCGGAGAAGTTTTTTAAAAATATTTATTTTCGGGCTGTTAACCCAATACAAATGTATACATTAATACAGAATACTTAAAACACCTGTTTACATAGTTACAAGTTTACGTCTGATTCTGATGATAGAATGGTTCAATTTATATTAAACAGTTGTTTATAAAGATGTAAAAGTTGTTTACAAAAATATAAATAATTTAGATTTCACAAATACATAAATAGCTGAAAGCATTATTTAAATAATAACAATAACATGTTTACTGACCTTATAATTACTACTAGATATTTATATATTAACTATTGTGACATAACTTTAGACAGGAAAATTAGTGAATTTCAAAGTGACCTGCTTGAAAGATTTTCCTGTTAATTCCTTTGCTAAACTAAGCAAATAGGAACATTGTTCTGTAAAATTTAATTTTTCCATTGCATAATATTTTTTAATAATAATTATTTTTTTTTACTCTTAATTAAAAGGGTTGAATTTGAATATGTGTATTTTTCTAAATTTAAAATTCTAAAGATAAAATTTAACATTTCATTTCATAATTTTTATTACTATTCTTGTTTTACACCTTATTGAAAAGGTTGATTATGAATTTAGTTTTTTTATTTTTAAAATTTCTAAAAGTAATAATTATAAAATATGTATATCGAAAAGTAAGCTGCTAGCATGCTAAACAAAAGGATAAGTTTAAATTCAAAATAATTTGGCCATATTTTTTGATGTTCAGTTATTCATTTAATGAATATATCATTAATTTTTATTGTTTCACTTGAAAGTTATAAAATATACCTCAGGAAGTACTTTTTGGACCTGATATTGTATTAAACCTTCTAGCTATTAAAGGTTGGGTAACATTATACAATTTTGCTGTTTACTATATATATATTTCTTGTTATAAAATTAAATTATTTTTTCAACTCACTTGTTCAGATTTATTTCATTTATGCAGCGAATTACCCGAGTGTTTGTTTTTTTGAGCTTCCTTAAATTTTTTTTAAATGTTTTGTTAACACCCTTGCCAACCTATGGCTTTGGTTTGCCGTATGTGTTGCCGGCCGCGATAACGGGGTGTTGGAAGGTCTAACTGCATAATCATCAACTGTCATTGTAAGAAGCTCTAAAAGTGTTTATTTCATTAGTACCTCTTATTTTCTTAATATGTTTTAGTCGAAAATTTGCTTCTCTCGCTGAAAAAACAGAACGATTATTGTAGCCGTGGAAGTAGCAGTTAAAATTAAAAAAATATTTAACAGTTTAACTGCCTCTTGTAGGCAATACTAAATTTTCGCAGCACAAAATAAAATAATGACACAAGCAGCGAATAAACGCAGAGAAATGTCAAAAATATCGCCCAGAAATTTTTTATATTGTTAACCGTGTTTAGTGTGACTCATTGTCGTCAAAAGGGCACAATTTGTATTTTGCTCTTACTTGGTATTGATCAAGTATATTCTAAATTTCGGTTTTATAATGCCGGCGATTCTACTTACGATTTTTTGACAAAAAACTTCAGTGACGTTCTTGTTAGAATTTACAAACTTTAATATACTTTATATATTTTTTTAACTTTAATATACAGTGAAAAAATCACATTTTGTTACGTTCGTATCGTAGTGTCTGCATGGTAGCCGACAAAATAATGTCTTAAATTTCAACAAGCTTGTATGTGACAACGCAATCTATTCTTTTGCTTCCTTTTTATGACTTTTTTATTTCATAGTGTAAAAAGCAGGAGTGAATATACTGTTGTTACATACAATAATACCATAATCATTGCGTACTCGGAAGAACCCTAACAAAATTTAACATGTTTTTGGTAGGTGTTTTAATTCTGGAACGTATTGCATTTCAGTAGACGTTATTCTCTATTATTCGGCCGTATCATTAACTGGGCGGTGGCAATGGGCGGGTCTTATGTAAAAATGTAAGGCGACGTCACGCGCAGGAAAAGTACCGGTTCAATCAGGAAGCTCGACACTGACAAATGACGTAATACTGAATGAGACGACTTCATTGGTTCATATCGGATGACGTAGTGAACTATAATGAGCTCTCTGATTGGACAATAATAACTAATCAAAATGACGCCTAAGAAGACATCTGATTGGTTAGTTTTGGAGATTTTTCATTGGTTGAGAATACTAGTTTCTGATTGGTTCTATATTATATCTGCCATTGACGTCACACGCGCGTTGTCGACATTGTAGGCCGCCTTAACCGCAAGACCTAAATAATAATTTTTTTCTACTGTACATCAGTTCTATTATATTTTAGTAGTATATTTTCGGATATGTTAAAGACACAAATAGTGCGAAAGAAATAAAATTTCGTTAAGTAACGCTCTCTAATGATTATTTCTTTGTTGATTTAGGAACTGATAGTTAACTCAAAACGTATAATAAAAATATACACGTTCTGCGCCAATAGTGTAAAACTCTAATCAGCAATTAATTCCTAGTTAAAATAACGTTAGAAAATTAGTTGTGCATTGCTCTCTGTTTTTTATTGCTACAGTCAAAATTCAAGCGCTAAAAATTGAAATAATTCTTAGAAATAAAACCGTGCGTATTGATGTACTACGCCTATGTTATTTAAGGAAGATGTTGGTTTGAACATTAAATTTAATAAACTATTATCAGATAATATTTTTTGTACGATTAGTAAGATTAAATTTGAACGTTCTTTCATAACGACTTTGATAACATCCTTTCTTACAAATCTGATTTTTAAAGTTACTTAAAATTAGGTAAATAATGATATGTTAAATACTCGGCACAATTAATTTGAGTTTTTAGAACATTAGGGTAGAAGTTAGTTCAAATATTTACAAGTTATCTGAAATAAACTGAAAAGTTAATTTGGTTACTTTCCTTGTTTTGTAACCGTATGTTTCAGTAGAAAAGTCATTTGATGAGCAAAGCAGGTCTTCTAAAAAATTTTCAGTTCGCACCTTGCAAATGCGCCTTTAATATATTCACAATGCAAGGTCTAACTGTATAATAATCTACTGTCATATGAACAAGGTCTAAAAGTGTTTATTTCACCAGTACTTCTTATGTTGTTATAATTTTTTAGTCGAAAATTGCTTCATTTGTGAAGAAAACAGAACTATTATTTTAGCCGTGGAAGTAGCAGTTGAAATTTAAAAAATATTTCACAGTTTAACTGCCTCTTGTAGGCAATACTAAATTGTCGCATCGCAAAAAAAAATAATGACACAAGCAGCGAATAAACGCGGAGAAATGTCAAAAATATTGCCTAGAAATTTTTCATATCGTTAACCGTTTTTAGTGTGACTGATTGTCGTTAAAAGGGCACAATTTGTATTTTGCTCTTACTAGGTATTGTTCAAGTATATTCTAAATTTCAGTTTGGTAATGCCGGCGATTCTACTGACGGTTAGTTGACAAAAAAACTTCAGAGACGTCCTTATTAGAATAAACTTTAATATAAAATGAAAAGATCACAATGTGTTACGGTTGTATAGTAATTTTTGCATGGTAGCCGACAAAATAATGTCTTAAATTAAAGCAAGCTTGTATGTGACAACGCAATGTATTCTTGTGCATAGTTTTTATGACTTTTTTAATTTCATACTGTAAAAAGCAGTATAAATATACTGCTGTTTCATACAATAAACCATAATCATTCCGTACTCGGAAGAACCTTAACAAGTTTTAAAATGTTTTTGGTAGGCGTTTTAATTCTGGAAAGTATAGCATTTCAGTAGACGTTAATTGTTTAATATTCGGCCGTACCGTTAACTGGGCGGTGACAATGGGCGGATTGATGTAAAAATGTAAGTCGATTTCACGCGCAGGAACAGTACCGGACCAATCAGGAAGCTCGGTACTGACAAATGACGTAATACTGATTGAGACGTTTTCATTGGTTGATATCGGATGGCTATAATGAGCCCTCTGATTGGCCAATATTAACCAATCAAAATGACGCCTAAGAAGACATCTGATTGGTTGGGTTTGAAGATTTTTCATAGGTTGAGAAAACTAGTTTCTGATTGGTCCAATATTATATCTTTTATTGACGTCACACGGACGTCGCCGTCATCGTAGGCCGCCTCACTCGCAAGACCTAAATAATTATATTTTCAAGTGTAGATCAGTTCTATTAGATTTCAATTATATGTTTTCAGATATGTTATAGACACAAATGGTGCTGAATAAAAAAACATTCGTTAACTAACGCTTTATAAAGATTATTTCTTTGTTGATTTAGGATCCGATAAATAATTAACTCAAAATATATAATTAAAATGTACACATTCTGCGCCACCAGTGTAAAATTCCAATTACAAATCATTCCTCCTTAAAAAACATTAGAAAATTAGTTGTGCATGGCTCTCTGTTTATTATTGCTTTAGTTAAAATTCAAACACAAAAATTATAATACCTCTCTGAAATAAGACCGTACGTATTGATAGACTACGCCTATGTTATTTAAGGAAGATGTTGGTTTGAACATTAAATTTAATAAACTATTATCAAATTATATTTTTTGTACGATTAATAAGATTAAATTTTTAAATTCTTTCATATCATTGATAACATCTTCTTTTTCAAATCCAATCTATCAAGTAACTTAAAATTAGGTAAATAATGAGATGTTAAATACTTGGCACAATTAATTTCGGTTTTATAATACCTCTCTGAAATAAGACCGTACGTATTGATAGACTACGCCTATGTTATTTAAGGAAGATGTTGGTTTGAACATTAAATTTAATAAACTATTATCAAATTATATTTTTTGTACGATTAATAACATTAAATTTTTATATTCATTCATAACATTGATAACATCCTTTCTTTCAAATCCAATCTATCAAGTAATATGTTGTTGTTGTTTAGGTCAACAGCCAAAAGGCGGGTTTGAACCTCCAAAGGTTTTACTAAGTAAAACGAGGAATGAGGTGATATACAATTGACTTCCTCACTGAGTGGAAAAGTATTCTTATCAGCAGGCCGGGCCCTCTGAAAAGCACATATTTTCCACTCTGTAAATGACACCTTCACTTCATTCACCACAGGGTCTGGCTGTACAATGAAATTCATTACTTTCAGAGAAAATAACTCTGATTAGTGCCTTTACACCTCTACCTCTTCTGTTCTTCAATGATCCAGTCAATTAATTGACTGACCATGTGATAAGAAACAGAACTATTTATTTTAGCCCTGCAACAAACAGATTGAGTGTAAATAATTTGACACTCCATCTGTCTGTTATGGGCAACAAGTAACTTAAAATTAGGTAAATAATGAGATGTTAAATACTTGGCACAATTAATTTCGGTTTTTAGATCATTAGGCTAGATGTTAGTTCAAACATTTACAGGTTATCTGAAATACAAACTAAATATTTAATTCGGTTATTTTTTTTATTGTTTATAACCGTATCACTCAGTAGAAGCATGTTTTCATGAGCGTAGCAGGGCTTCTAAAAAAAATTTTAGTTCGCACGTTTCAAACGGCGCCGTTAATATATTCACTGCAAGGTCTAACTGCATAATCATCAACTGTCATTATAACAATCTCTAAAAGTGTTTATTTCATTAGTACCTCTTATTTTCTTAATAATGTTTTAGTCGAAAATTTGCTTCTCTCGCTAAGAAAACAGAACGATTATTGTAGCCGTGGAAGTAGCAGTTAAAATTTAAAAAATATTTCACAGTTTAACTGCCTCTTGTAGGCAATACTAAATTTTCGCATCGCAAAATAAAATAATGACACAAGCAGCGAATAAACGCGGAGAAATGTCAAAAATATCGCCCAGAAATTTTTCATATCGTTACCCGTTTTTAGTAAGACTGATTGTCATTAAAAGGGCACAGGTTCTTGTTTGCTCTTACTAGGTATTGTTTAAGTATATTCTAAATTTCAGTTTGGTAATTCCGGCGAATCTACTGACGATTAGTTGACAAAAAAACTTCAGAGACGTCCTTGTTAGAATAAACTTCAATATATAATGAAAAAATCACAATGTGTTACGTTAGTATAGTAGTGTTTGCATGGTAGCCGACAAAATAATGTCTTAAATTTAAGCAAGCGTATATGTGACAACGCAAGCTATTGTTGTCCTTCCTTTCTATGACTTTTTTTATTTTATATTGTGAAAAGCAGTATAAATATACTGCTGTTTCATACAATAAACCATAATCATTCCGTACTCGGAGGAACCTTAACAAGTTTAAAAATGTTTTTGTTACGCGTTTTAATTCTAGAAAGTATTGCATTTCAGTAGACGTTAATTGTTTAATATTCGGCCGTACCGTTAACTGGGCGGTGACAATGGGCGGATTGATGTAAAAATGTAAGTCGACGTCACGCGCAGGAACAGTACCGGACCAATCAGAAAGCTCGATACTGACAAATGACGTAATACTGATTGAGACGTTTTCATTGGTTGATATCGGATGACGTAGTGAACTCTAATGAGCCCTCTGATTGGACAATATTAACCAATCAAAATGTCGCCTCAGAAGACATCTGATTGGTTAGACATGAAAATTTTTCATTGGTTGAAAATACCAGTTTCTGATTGGTCCAATATTATATTAATATATTGACGTCACACGGACTACACCGTCATTGTAGGCCGCCTCACTCGCAAGACCTAAATAATTATATTTTCAACTGTAGATCAGTTCTATTAGATTTCAATTATATGTTTTCAGATATGTTATAGACACAAATGGTGCAGAATAAAAAAACATTCGTTAACTAACGCTTTATAATGATTATTTCTTTGTTGATTTAGGATCCGATAATTAACTCAAAAAATATAAATTAAATATACACGTTCTGCGCCAACAGAGTAAAATTCCAATTAACAATTCATGTCTCTTTAAAAACCATTAGAAATTTGTTGTGCATGGCTCTCTGTTTATTATTGCTTTAGTTAAAATTGAAACACAAAAATTATAATAACTCTCTGAAATAAGACCGTACGTATTGATAGACTACGCTTATGTTATTTAAGGAAGATGTTGGTTTGAACATTAAATTTAATAAACTATTATCAAATTATATTTTTTGTACGATTAATAAGATTAAATTTTTAAATTCTTTCATATCATTGATAACATCTTCTCTTTCAAATCCAATCTATCAAGTAACTTAAAATTAGGTAAATAATGAGATGTTAAATACTTGGCACAATTAATTTCGGTTTTTAGATCATTAGGCTAGATGTTAGTTCAAACATTTACAGGTTATCTGAAATAAAAACTAAATATTTAATTGGGTTATTTTTTTATTGGTTATAACCGTATCACTCAGTAGAAGCGTGTTTTCATGACCGTAGCAGGCCTTCTATAACATTTTTCAGTTCGCACGTCTCAAACGGCGCCTTTAATATATTCACTGCAAGGTCTAACTGCATAATCATCAACTGTCATTGTAAGAAGCTCTAAAAGTGTTTATTTCATTATTTTTTTTTTTTTTTTTTTTTTGGTTTAACGTCCGACTGTTCTGCAATTACTGCTAATGCAGACGGTGAATGATGAAATGATTTTTTGTAACGTATGAAAAAAATGCCGTGCCTGAATGGGATTCGAACCCAAGACCGCATGATGAGAGGCGAGCACGTTACCAACTGCGCCAATGCGGCCGGCATTTATTTCATTAGTACCTCTTATTTTCTTAATATGTTTTATTCGAAAATTTGGTTCTTTCGCTAAGAAAACAGAACGATTATTGTAGCCGTGGAAGTAGCAGTTAAAATTAAAAAAAAAAATATTTAACAGTTTAACTGCCTCTTGTAGGCAATACTAAATTTTCGCATCACAAAATTAAATAATGACACAAGCAGCGAATAAACGCGGAGAAATGTCAAAAATATCGCCCAGAAATTTTTTTTATTGTTAACCGTGTTTAGTGTGACTCATTGTCGTCAAAAGGGCACAATTTGTATTTTGCTCTTACTTGGTATTGATCAAGAATATTTTAAATTTCGTTTTTGTAATGCCGGCTATTTTACTTACGATTTTTTGACAAAAAACTTCAGTGACGTCCTTGTTAGAATTTACAAACTTTAATATACTTTATATATTTTTTAAACTTTAATATACAGTGAAAAAATCACATTTTGTTACGTTCATATCGCAGTGTCTGCATGGTAGCCGATAAATGTCTTAAATTTGAACAAGCCTGTATGTGACAACGCAATCTATTCTTTTGCTTTCTTTTTTATGTCTTTTTTATTTCTTAGTGTGAAAAGCAGGTGTGAATATACTGCTGTTACATACAATAATACCATATTCATTGCGTACTCGGAAGAACCCTAAAAAAAATAAACATGTTTTTCGTAGGTGTTTTAATTCTGGAACGTATTGCATTTCAGTAGACGTTATTCTCTATTATTCGGCCGTATCATTAACTGGGCGGTGGCAATGGGCGGATCTTATGTAAAAATGTAAGGCGACGTCCGCGCAGGATTAGTACCGGTTCAATCTGGAAGCCCGACACTGACAAATGACGTAATACTGAATGAGACGATTTCATTGGTTCATATCGAATGACGTAGTGAACTATAATGAGCTCTCTGATTGGACAATAATAACTAATCAAAATGACGCCTAAGAAGATATCTGATTGGTTAGGTTTGGAGATTTATCATTGGTTGAGAATACTACACTCTGATTGGTCCTATATTATATCTGCCTTTGACGTCACACGCGCGTTGTCGTCATTGTAGACCGCCTTACTCGCAAGACCTAAATATTTTTTTTTTTCTACTGTACATCAGTTCTATTATATTTTTGTAGTACATTTTCGGATATGTTAAAGTCACAAATAGAGCGAAAGAAACAAAAATTCGTTTAATAACGCCTTCTAATGATTATTTCTTTGTTGATTTAGGAACTGATAGTTAATTCAAAACGTATAATAAAAATATGCACGTTCTGCGCAAATAGTGTAAAACTGCAATCAGTAATTCATTCCTCCTTGAAAAACGTTAGACAATTATTTGTGCATTGCTCTCTGTTTATTATTGCTATAGTCATAATTCAAGCACATAAATTATAATAATTCTTAGAATTAAAACCGTGCGTATTGATGTACTACGCCTATGTTATTCAAGGAAGATGTTGGTTTGAACATTAAATTTAATAAACTATTATCAGATTATTTTTTTTGTTCGATTAGTATGATTAAATTTGTACGTTCTTTCATAACGACTTTGATAACATCCTATCTTACAAATCTGATTTTTCGAGTTACTTAAAATTATTTAAATAATGAGATGTTAAATACTCGGCACAATTAATTTGAGTTTTTAGATCTTTAGGGTAGAAGTTATTTTAAACATTTACAAGTTATCTGAAATAAACTGAAAAGTTAATTGGGTTACGTTATTTGGTTTGTAACCGTATGTTTCAGTAGAAAAGTCATTTGATGAGCAAAGCACGCCTTCTAAACAATTTTCAGTTCGCACCTTGCAAATGCGCCTTTAATATATTCGCAATACAAGGTCTAACTGTATAATAATCGACTGTCATATGAACAAGGTCTAAAAGTGTTCATTTCACCAGTACTTCTTATGATGTTATAATGTTTTAGTCGAAAATTGCTTCATTCGTGAAGAAAACAGAACTATTATTTTAGCCGTGGAAATAGCAGTTGAAATTTAAAAAATATTTCACAGTTTAACTGCCTCTTGTAGGCAATACTAAATTTTCGCATTGCAAAAAAAATAATGACACAAGCAGCGAAAAAACGCGGAGAAATTTCAAAAATATTGCCTAGATATTTTTCATATCGTTAACCGTTATTAGTGTGACTGATTGTCGTTAAAAGGGCAGAATTTGTATTTTGCTCTTACTAGGTATTGTTTAAGTATATTCTAAATTTCAGTTTGGTAATGCCGGCGATTCTACTGACGATTAGTTGACAAAAAAACTTCAGAGACGTCCTTATTAGAATAAACTTTAATATACAATGAAACAATCACAGTGTGTTACGTTCGTATAGTAGTGTTTGCATGGTAGCCGACAAAATAATGTCTTAAATTTAAGCAAGCTTAGATGTGACAACGCAAGCTATTGTTGTGCTTCCTTTTTATGACTTTTTTAATTTCATACTGTGAAAAGCAGTATAAATATACTGCTGTTTCATACAATAAACCATAATCATTCCGTACTGGGAAGAACCTTAACAAGTTTTAAAATGTTTTTGGTAGGCGTTTTAATTCTGGAAAGTATAGCATTTCAGTAGACGTTAATTGTTTAATATTCGGCCGTATCGTTGTCTGGGTGGTGACAATGGGCGGATTGATGTAAAAATGTAAGTCGACGTCACGCGCAGGAACAGTACCTGACCAATCAGGAAGCTCGGTACTGACAAATAACGTGATACTGATTGAGACGTTTTCATTGGTTGATATCGGATGACGTAGTGAACTCTAATGAGCCCTCTGATTGGACAATATTAACCAATCAAAATGACGCCTAAGAAGACATCTGATTGGTTAGGTTTGAAGATTTTTCATAGGTTGAGGATACTAGTTTCTGATTGGTCAATATTATATCTTTTATTAACGTCACACGGACGTCACCGTCATCGTAAGCCGCCTCACTCGCAAGACCTAGATAATTATATGTTCAAGAAGTGTAGATCAGTTCTATTAGATTTCAATTATATATTTTCAGATATGTTATAGACACAAATGGTGCAGAAGAAAAATACATTCGTTAACTAACGCTTTATAATGATTATTTCTTTGTTGAGTTAGGATCCGATATTTAACTCAAAATATACAATTAAAATATACACGTTCTGCGCCAACAGTGTAAAACTCCAATCAGCAATTCATTCCTCCTTAAAAAACATAAGAAATTTAGTTGTGCATGGCTCTCTGTTTATTTTTGCTTTAGTTAAAATACAAACACAAAAATTATAAAAACTCTCTGAAATAAGACCGTACGTATTGATAGACTACGCCTCTGTTATATAAAGATGATGTTGGTTTGAATATTAAATTGAATAAACTATTATCAAATTATTTTTTTGTACGATTAATAAGATTCAATTTTTACATTCCTTCATAACATTGATAACATCCTTTCTTTTAAATCCAATCTATCAAGTAACTTTAAATTAGGTTAATAATGAGATGTTAAATACTTGGCAAAATGAATTTGGGTTTTAAGATCATTAGGGTAGATGTTAGTTCAAACATTTACAGGTTATCTGAAATAAAAACCAAATATATAATTGGGATATTTTTTATTGTTTATAACCGTATCACTCAGTAGAAGCGTGTTTTCATGATCGTAGCAGGCCTTCTAAAAATATTTTCAGTTCTCACGTTTCAAACGGTGCCGTTAATATATTCACAGCAAGGTCTAACGGCATAATCATTAACTGTCATTGTAAGAATCTCTAAAAGTGTTTATTTCATTAGTATCTTTTATTTTCTTAATATATTTTAGTCAAAAATTTGCTTCAATCGCTAAGAAAACAGAACGATTATTGTAGCCGTGGAAGTAGCAGGTGAAATTTAAAAAATATTTAACAGTTTAATGTTTCTAATAGGCAATACTAATTTTCGCATCATAAAATAAAATAAAGAAAATATCTGCGAATAAACGCGGAGAAATGTAAGAAATATTGCCTAGAAAGTTTTCATATCGTTAACCGTTTTTAGTGTGACTGATTGTCGTTAAAAGGCACAGGTTCTATTTTGCTCTTACTAGGTATTGTTTAAGTATATTCTAAATTTTAGTTTGGTAATTCCGGCGATTCTACTGACGATTAGTTGACAAAAAAAACTTCAGAGACGTCCTTATTAGAATAAACTTTAATATACTATAAAAAAAACACAATGTGTTACGTTAGTTTAGTAGTGTTTGCAAGGTAGCCGACAAAATAATGTCTTAAATTTAAGCAAGCTTAGATGTGACAACGCAAGCTATTGTTGTGCTTCCTTTTTATGACTTTTTTAATTTCATACTGTGAAAAGCAGTATAAATATACTGCTGTTTCATACAATAAACCATAATCATTCCGTACTGGGAAGAACCTTAACAAGTTTTAAAATGTTTTTGGTAGGCGTTTTAATTCTGGAAAGTATAGCATTTCAGTAGACGTTAATTGTTTAATATTCGGCCGTATCGTTGTCTGGGCGGTGACAATGGGCGGATTGATGTAAAAATGTAAGTCGACGTCACGCGCAGGAACAGTACCTGACCAATCAGGAAGCTCGGTACTGACAAATAACGTAATACTGATTGAGACGTTTTCATTGGTTGATATCGGATGACGTAGTGAACTCTAATGAGCCCTCTGATTGGACAATATTAACCAATCAAAATGACGCCTAAGAAGACATCTGATTGGTTAGGTTTGAAGATTTTTCATAGGTTGAGGATACTAGTTTCTGATTGGTCCAACATTATATCTTTTATTAACGTCACACGGACGTCACCGTCATCGTAAGCCGCCTCACTCGCAAGACCTAGATAATTATATGTTCAAGAAGTGTAGATCAGTTCTATTAGATTTCAATTATATATTTTCAGATATGTTATAGACACAAATGGTTCAGAAGAAAAATACATTCGTTAACTAACGCTTTATAATGATTATTTCTTTGTTGAGTTAGGATCCGATATTTAACTCAAAATATACAATTAAAATATACACGTTCTGCGCCAACAGTGTAAAACTCCAATCAGCAATTCATTCCTCCTTAAAAAACATTAGAAATTTAGTTGTGCATGGCACTCTGTTTATTATTGCTTTAGTTAAAATTCAAACACAAAAATTATAATAACTCTCTGAAATAAGACCGTACGTATTGATAGACTACGCCTCTGTTATATAAAGATGATGTTGGTTTGAATATTAAATTGAATAAACTATTATCAAATTATTTTTTTGTACGATTAATAAGATTCAATTTTTACATTCCTTTATAACATTGATAACATCCTTTCTTTTAAATCCAATCTATCAAGTAACTTTAAATTAGGTTAATAATGAGATGTTTAATACTTGGCAAAATGAATTTGGGTTTTAAGATCATTAGGGTAGATGTTAGTTCAAACATTTACAGGTTTTCTGAAATAAAAACCAAATATATAATTGGGATATTTTTTATTGTTTATAACCGTATCACTCAGTAGAAGCGTGTTTTCATGATCGTAGCAGGCCTTCTAAAAATATTTTCAGTTCTCACGTTTCAAACGGCGCCGTTAATATATTCACAGCAAGGTCTAACGGCATAATCATTAACTGTCATTGTAAGAATCTCTAAAAGTGTTTATTTCATTAGTACCTTTTATTTTCTTAATATATTTTAGTCAAAAATTTGCTTCAATCCCTAAGAAAACAGAACGATTATTGTAGCCGTGGAAGTAGCAGGTGAAATTTAAAAAATATTTAACAGTTTAATGTTTCTAATAGGCAATACTAATTTTCGCATCATAAAATAAAATAAAGAAAATATCTGCGAATAAACGCGGAGAAATGTAAGAAATATTGCCTAGAAAGTTTTCATATCGTTAACCGTTTTTAGTGTGACTGATTGTCGTTAAAAGGCACAGGTTCTATTTTGCTCTTACTAGGTATTGTTTAAGTATATTCTAAATTTTAGTTTGGTAATTCCGGCGATTCTACTGACGATTAGTTGACAAAAAAAACTTCAGAGACGTCCTTATTAGAATAAACTTTAATATACTATAAAAAAAACACAATATGTTACGTTAGTATAGTAGTGTTTGCAAGGTAGCCGACAAAATATTGTCTTAAATTTAAGCAAGCTTAGATGTGCATGGCTCTCTGTTTATTATTGCTTTAGTTAAAATTCAAACGCAAAAATTATAATAACTCTCTGAAATAAGACCGTACGTATTGATAGACTACGCCTATGTTATTTAAGGAAGATGTTGGTTTGAACATTAAATTGAATAAACTATTATCAAATTATACTTTTTGTGGGATTAATAAGATTAAATTTTTATATTCTTTCATAACATTGATAACATCCTTTCTTTCAAAACCAATCTATCAAGTAATATGTTGTTGTTGTTTAGGTCAACAGCCAAAAGGCGGGTTTGAACCTCCAAAGGTTTTACTAAGTAAAACGAGGAGTGAGGTTGTTTACAATTGTCTTCCTCACTGAGTGGAAAAGTATGCTTATCAGCAGGCCGAGCCCTCTGAAAAGCACATATTTTCCACTCTGTAAATGACACCTTCACTTCATTCACCACGGGGTCTGGCTGTACAATGAAATTCATTACTTTCAGAGAACATAACTCTGATTAGTGCCTTTACACCTTTACCTCTTCTGTTCTTCAATGATCCAGTCATTTAATTGACTGACCATGTGATAAGAAACAGAACTATTTATTTTAGCCCTGCAACAAACAGATTGAGTGTAAATAATTTGACACTCCACCTGTCTGTTATGGTCAACAAGTAACTTAAAATTAGGTAAATAATGAGATGTTGAATACTTGGCACAATTAATTTCGGTTTTTAGATCATTAGGCTAGATGTTAGTTCAAACATTTACAGGTTATCTGAAATACAAACTAAATATTTAATTCGGTTATTTTTTTATTGTTTATAACCCTATCACTCAGTTAAAGCGTGTTTTCATGAGCGTAGCAGGGCTTCTAAAAAAGGTTTCAGTTCGCACGTTTCAAACGGCGCCGTTAATATATTCACTGCAAGGTCTAACTGCATAATCATCAACTGTCATTGTAACAATCTCTAAAAGTGTTTATTTCACCAGTACCTCTTATTTTCTTAATATTTTTTAGTCGAAAATTTGCTTCTCTCGCTAAAAAAAACAGAACGATTATTGTAGCCGTGGAAGTAGCAGTTAAAATTAAAAAAATATTTAACAGTTTAACTGCCTCTTGTAGGCAATACTAAATTTTCGCAGCACAAAATAAAATAATGACACAAGCAGCGAATAAACGCGGAGAAATGTCAAAAATATCGCCCAGAAATTTTTCATATCGTTACCCGTTTTTAGTAAGACTTATTGTCATTAAAAGGGCACAGGTTCTTGTTTGCTCTTACTAGGTATTGTTTAAGTATATTCTAAATTTCAGTTTGGTAATTCCGGCGAATCTACTGACGATTAGTTGACAAAAAAACTTCAGAGACGTCCTTATTAGAATAAACTTCAATATATAATGAAAAAATCACAATGTGTTACGTTAGTATAGTAGTGTTTGCATGGTAGCCGACAAAATAATGTCTTAAATTTAAGCAAGCGTATATGTGACAACGCAAGCTATTGTTGTCCTTCCTTTCTATGACTTTTTTTATTTTATATTGTGAAAAGCAGTATAAATATACTGCTGTTTCATACAATAAACCATAATCATTCCGTACTCGGAGGAACCTTAACAAGTTTAAAAATGTTTTTGTTACGCGTTTTAATTCTAGAAAGTATTGCATTTCAGTAGACGTTAATTGTTTAATATTCGGCCGTATCGTTAACTGGGCGGTGACAATGGGCGGATTTATGTAAAAATGTAAGTCGACGTCACGCGCAGGAACAGTACCGGACCAATCAGAAAGCTCGATACTGACAAATGACGTAATACTGATTGAGACGTTTTCATTGGTTGATATCGGATGACGTAGTGAACTATAATGAGCCCTCTGATTGGACAATATTAACCAATCAAAATGTCGCCTCAGAAGACATCTGATTGGTTAGACATGAAAATTTTTCATTGGTTGAAAATACCAGTTTCTGATTGGTCCAATATTATATCTTATATTGACGTCACACGGACTACACCGTCATTGTAGGCCGCCTCACTCGCAAGACCTAAATAATTATATTTTCAACTGTAGATCAGTTCTATTAGATTTCAATTATATGTTTTCAGATATGTTATAGACACAAATGGTGCAGAATAAAAAAACATTCGTTAACTAACGCTTTACAATGATTATTTCTTTGTTGATTTAGGATCCAATAATTAACTCAAAATATATAATTAAATAATACACGTTCTGCGCCAACAGAGTAAAATTCCAATTAACAATTCATGTCTCTTTAAAAACCATTAGAAATTTGTTGTGCATGGCTCTCTGTTTATTATTGCTTTAGTTAAAATTGAAACACAAAAATTATAATAACTCTCTGAAATAAGACCGTACGTATTGATAGACTACGCCTATGTTATTTAAGGAAGATGTTGGTTTGAACATTAAATATAATAAACTATTATCAAATTATATTTTTTGTACGATTAATAAGATTAAATTTTTAAATTCTCTCATATCATTGATAACATCCGCTCTTTCAAATCCAATCTATCAAGTAACTTAAAATTAGGTAAATAATGAGATGTTAAATACTTGGCACAATTAATTTCGGGTTTTAGATCATTAGGCTAGATGTCAGTTCAAACATTTACAGGTTATCTGAAATAAAAACTAAATATTTAATTGGGTTATTTTTTTATTTCTTATAACCGTATCACTCAGTAGAAGCGTGTTTTCATGACCGTAGCAGGCCTTCTAAAACATTTTACAGTTCACACGTCTCAAACGGTGCCTTTAATATATTCACTGCAAGGTCTAACTGCATAATCATCAACTGTCATTGTAAGAAGCTCTAAAAGTGTTTATTTCATTAGTACCTCTTATTTTCTTAATATGTTTTATTCGAAAATTTGGTTCTCTCGCTATGAAAACAGAACGATTATTGTAGCCGTGGAAGTAGCAGTTAAAATTAAAAAAAATTTAACAGTTTAACTGCCTCTTGTAGGCAAAACTAAATTTTCGCATCACAAAATTAAATAATGACACAAGCAGCGAATAAACGCGGAGAAATGTCAAAAATATCGCCCAGAAATTTTTTATATTGTTAACCGTGTTTAGTTTGACTCATTGTCGTCAAAAGGGCACAATTTGTATATTGCTCTTACTTGGTATTGATCAAGAATATTTTAAATTTCGTTTCTGTAATGGAAGCGATTTTACTTACGATTTTTGACAAAAAACTTCAGTGACGTCCTTGTTAGATATTACAAACTTTAATATACTTTATATATTTTTAAAACTTTAATATACAGTGAAAAAATCACATTTTGTTACGTTCGTATCGCAGTGTCTGCATGGTAGCCGACAAATGTCTTAAATTTGAACAAGCTTGTATGTGACAACGCAATCTATTCTTTTGCTTTCTTTTTCATGTCTTTTTTATTTCTTAGTGTGAAAAGCAGGTGTGAATATACTGCTGTTACATACAATAATACCATATTCATTGCGTACTCGGAAGAACCCTAACAAAATTAACCATATTTTTCGTAGGTGTTTTAATTCTGGAACGTATTGCATTTCAGTAGACGTTATTCTCTATTATTCGACCGTATCAATAACTGGGCGGTGGCAATGGGCGGATCTTATGTAAAATTGTAAGGCGACGTCCGCGCAGGATTAGTACCGGTTCAATCAGGAAGCTCGACACTGACATATGACGTAATACTGAATGAGACCATTTCATTGGTTCATATCGAATGACGTAGTGAACTATAATGAGCTCTCTGATTGGACAATATTAACCAATCAAAATGACGCCTAAGAAGACATCTGATTGGTTAGGTTTGAAGGTTTTTTCATTGGTTGAGAATACTACTTTCTGATTAGTCCAATATTATATCTTTTATTGACGTCACACAGACGTCACCGTCATCGTAGGCCGCCTCACTCGCAAGACCTAGATAATTATATTTTCAAGAAGTGTAGATCAGTTCTATTAGATTTCAATTATATATTTTCAGATATGTTATAGACACAAATGGTGCAGAAGAAAAAAACATTCGATAAAAACTAACGCTTTATAATGATTATTTCTTTGTTGATTTAGGATCCGGTATTTAACTTAAAATATACAATTAAAATATACACGTTCTGCGCCAACAGTGTAAAACTCCAATCAGCAATTCGTTCCTCCTTAAAAAACATTAGAAATTTAGTTGTGCATGGCACTCTTTTTATTATTGCTTTAGTTAAAATTCAAACACAAAAATTATAATAACTCTCTGAAATAAGACCGTACGTATTGATAGACTACGCCTCTGTTATATAAAGATGATGTTGGTTTGAATATTAAATTGAAGAAACTATTATCAAATTATTTTTTTGTACGATTAATAAGATTCAATTTTTACATTCCTTCATAACATTGATAACATCCTTTCTTTTAAATCCAATCTATCAAGTAACTTTAAATTAGGTTAATAATGAGATGTTAAATACTTGGCAAAATGAATTTGGGTTTTAAGATCATTAGGGTAGATGTTAGTTCAAACATTTGCAGGTTTTCTGAAATAAAAACCAACTATTTAATTGGGATATTTTTTTATTGTTTATAACCGTATCACTCAGTAGAAGCGTGTTTTCATGATCGTAGCAGGCCTTCTAAAAATATTTTCAGTTCTCACGTTTCAAACGGCGCCGTTAATATATTCACAGCAAGGTCTAACGGCATAATCATTAACTGTCATTGTAAGAATCTCTAAAAGTGTTTATTTCATTAGTACCTTTTATTTTCTTAATATGTTTTAGTCAAAAATTTGCTTTAATCGCTAAGAAAACAGAACGATTATTGTAGCCGTGGAAGTAGCAGGTGAAATTTAAAAATATTTAACAGTTTAATGTTTCTAATAGGCAATACAAATTTTCGCATCATAAAATAAATTAATGAAAATATCTGCGAATAAACGTGGAGAAATGTAAGAAATATTGCCTAAAAAGTTTTCATATCGTTAACCGTTTTTAGTGTGACTGATTGTCGTTAAAAGGGCACAGGTTCTATTTTGCTCTTACTAGGTATTGTTTATTTATATTCTAAATTTTAGTTTGGTAATTCCGGCGATTCTACTGACGATTAGTTGACAAAAAAAACTTCAGAGACGTCCTTATTAGAATAAACTTTAATATACTATAAAATAACACAATGTGTTACGTTAGTATAGTAGTGTTTGCAAGGTAGCCGACAAAATAATGTCTTAAATTTAAGCAAGCTTAGATGTGACAACGCAAGCTGTAATATGAGACATCTCCACAGACACACAACAAACAGTATAAACACATTAATAACATTCTAACGTAAACATAAACATAACTTTACAGCATCAACACACATACCAGATGATCTCAACTACAGATGGAGAGGAACATTTTGATTTTGATCTAAAGATATGAGAAGAAGTAAAAAAGAAAAATTTTATTAAATTAATAAATTGGATTGTTGACTCCATTCCTTTTTAAACTTTTAAAGGAGCGAAGTGACTTATACGAGTTTTTATAAACAAAATAATTTTTGAAAATTTATTAATATTACAGAATTGTATTAACCTTATAACAAATATTTTTTAGAAGATTTGCAGAAAAAGGATTCAACATTTTTAAATAAGTTTTTAAAGAATTTTAAAGATTTTAATTGTTTTTAAATGTTTTTAAATATTTACCTATAAATTTCAAATAAACAAAGTTGAATTTTTGAAGACAAAAACCTTTCAGATTTATTGTTATTTATGAACCTGGGACAATAAAATGGTGCCGTGACCAGGATAACATAATTCAATTTCAACATAATTTTCAAGACAATTTCAGGAAAGGAAACAAAATATAAATATATAAAACCAACGACAAGATTAGAAGGAAAACATAACAAGAGGAAAAGGAACGAACCGGAATAAAATTCACCAAATAAAATTAATCAAATAACACATAATAAACCAAATCTTCTAAAAATTTACAAAATAATTTATAATTGTTAATTATAATTTGTGTAGGCAAGTACATTGAGGTCATCTGGTAAGTCATTGATCACATACATTTAAATCATCATCATCATTAAACAAAACAGGTATAAACATGAATAGGGAAGTAGCACCGATTCTTGACCCCACCAAACTAGACGAGACAAACATTAACTTCCAACTACGCATACGAAAAAGCACGACTACAGGAAACGTAAGACAAAAAAAACAAAGGTTACAAAAACTCTTAGATAATGGACGCCAAATTGATTTAACTACACTGCATAGATTTGACATAGACAAACAACTGACGGAGTGTCAAAATTATTTAGCAAAGTTACGGAACATAGAAAATTTAACCGAATTAGAAAGGTATAATGCCGAAATATTTGATGATAGGCTTAGCAAACTATTAACATTCATATTGTCCAACAAACCAGATAAACTCGTAGGATTTCAAAATTTAAAAGAAGGATTTGAGATTTGGACACTTAATAGGTTACAAAATTTCGAAATTGGACCTAATTTCGAGCAAAACAACATGAACCTTGAAAATGCACATTTAGGAAATAATTTTTTACCTGATCAACAAGGAAATCTTGATGTTGGTCATGTTAATCTTTTACATCCCCCAGTAATGCAAAATCCTGTTCCTAGAAACGAAACTCCTGACATATTGATACCGAATGCAGTAGGTAATCATAATCCCGTTTATTTTCATCGTGAATTAAATTTTAATTGGACAAAAATTGCAAATCCAATTGAAAATGAATTAAAACAATTAACTATAACTGATGGACGTGATATTGACATGCTAGTACGAAATATCAAAATTATTAAACAAATACAAAAACGTTATGCAGTAGATTTACCTTTGGTATTGTTGACTCCATTTATGACTGGTTTCACTGAACAAATTTTTGAAAATTCTATTAAAAATAATCATAATTTCGATCAATTTCATAGAGATTTAGTGAGCAAACTAATCACACCAAAAATGAAAGAAATATTAAAACTCAAATTGTTATACCGAAATCAGTCACAAACGGAGACTCTTACTGAATACATAAAAGAAATCTTAGAAAACCATGAAGTGTTAAGATTAGATCTGACAGAAGGTGAGTTAATTAATATAATTTTAACCGGTTTAAATGAAATATATGCCACGCACATAGGTCTAATCGGCAAACCTAATAATTTACAAGATTTCAATAAATTAGACACATATGTCTATGAAAGAGTTTATGCTAGGACCCTTAATGATATCGGTTTATCTAAAATAAATGATACAAGTGTAATAAATAATGTGAATAGCATGGTACCTAACCAAAGTAAACAAAATACTTGCAAAATCAGATCACAAATGCCTGCAACATCCTTAAAATGTTTTTATTGTCATAAGCTAGGTCATATCAAAAGGAATTGTAAACTGTTACAACAAAAAGGAAATAATAATGTTTCAAAAAACTAAATCTTTATAAATGCACTGACCATAGACATATGATGTGTGTTTGTAAACATAATCTGTGTAAACATTTAAGGTTAAAAGAAAACACGTTGAACTGTAATTATACGTTGAAAGCTTTATCAATAAAAATCAAAAATAATATATTTAACGCTCTCATTGATTCTGGTTCCACTCATAATATTATTAATCAACAACTATATACATTTTTAAAAACTAAGAAGGCGATTATAAAGGAAGAAAACATTAACACAATTTGCCTTACAGCTGATCGATTTCCTCTAAGAATTAATAAACAGATCTGGGTTAAACTTACTCTTCACAACATATCGTGGAAACTAAATTTTAAAATATTACCAAAAATACACCATAAAATAATACTCGGAATGAATTTCTTACAAAAAACCCACGCAATATTCAATGCTTCAAGATCTTTCATAACCTTTGATTGGGCAAAAAATCAACAATTTTCTCTAACCAATCTATATCCCGAACAGATTAACAACATAGAACAAAGTGAATATATTAAAAATACAATTAATAATTTATGTAAGAAATTTCCTGACGTACTCACAACTAAATTAGGTTGTACCCATGTATTAAAATATGATATTAAACTCAAAAATAGTGAAATTATAAAATCTAGGCCCTATCCATTAAATCCGATAAAAACGCTCCAAATGAAAAACCAAATTGACAAATTATTAAAAGATAAAGTAATTAGAGATAGTGTTTCACCTTATTCCTCCCCAGCCTTTTTAATTCCGAAACCGAACGGTACAAGTCGCTTAGTCGTAGACTATCGCCGAGTCAACTTAATAATCGACTCAGAAGCCCAACCTTTACCGAATATAAATCATGCTTTTCAATGGTTTTCTAATGCCCGCTGGTTCAGTACCTTAGATTTAGCGCAAGCGTACCATCAGATACCATTGACAGAAAAATCTCGTCAAATCACCGCGTTTTGCACACCGGATGGCTTATACGAATACGTAAGATTACCTTTTGGTCTCTCGACTGGTGCACAAGTTTTAACACGTCTTATGAATACATTATTCAAAAATATTAAACATAAATTCGTATTTAATTACATGGACGATATATTAATATATTCTAAAAGTTTTACAGAGCATGTCAAACATATTAAAATAGTATTGGCAATTCTGCGGAAAGCTGGTATTACAGTTAATCCCGATAAGGTAACATTTGCTGTAAATGAAATACCGTTCCTTGGACACACCTTATCATACAAAGGAGTTTCTATAGATCCGGCGAGGACGCAAAAAATATTACAGTACCCACAACCGACGTCGGTAAAACAAGTGCATCGATATTGTGGTATGATTAATTATTTCTCTAAATTTATCAAAAATTATGCTGATAGAATAGAACCCTTAAATAAGTTGCGTCGTAAAAACACTCAGTTTATCTGGGGAGACTCACAAAAAATTGCGTTTGAAGATCTCAAACAAGCAATTGCTAATCCCCCGGTATTGGCAATACCAGATTTCTCCAAAGCTTTCATTTTACAGACGGATGCGTCTGATACAGGTCTAGGAGCTGTCCTACTTCAGGAACATGAAGGATTTAGAAAACCCATAGCGTACGCTTCCAAAACATTAACAGAAGCAGAACGAAAATTTTCTGCATATGAACGAGAGTGTCTTGCAGTTGTTTTTGCAACGGATCATTTTAGAACTTATTTAACACATCGAGAATTTCTTTTAGAAACCGATAACCAAGCTTTAGCCTGGCTTCTTTCTAGACCAAAGCAGTTAGGTAGACTCGCTAGATGGTTACTTAGATTATCTGTTTTTAAATTTAAAATTAATCACATCCGTGGTTCAGATAATAATGTGGCTGACGCATTATCGAGGATGTACGATTTAAATAATGAAGATATCTCAAAAGATATATCTTATATTAATACCTTATTATCTCAATTCCCCCTATCTTTTACAGATCTAAGACAACATCAAGAACAGGATACCTTTATCCTTCAACAAAAACAACAAATGAATAATAAATTTTGTTTATCCAAAGGTGTTCTATGTCTAAAAGATAAAAACAATAACCCAACCAAAATCGTTCTCCCCAATTCCTTAAAAGATTTAGTATTTAAATACTTCCATCAGTCGGAAATCGGTGGACATTTAGGTGTTGATAAAACCATACACAAAATTACACGGTATTTTTATTGGCCAGATATATATCGAGAAATTCCTTTAAAAGTGAATGCTTGTACAACCTGCCAACGCAGTAAACCTGGAATAAATTATAAATGGGGAAATCTTAGTTCCAGAGTTCCGACAATGCCATTTGACACGTTGTTTATTGATACTGTAGGTAGCCTGCCAAAAACCAACCAAGGTTATAAATATATTCTAGTGGTAGTAGATAGTTTTTCCAAATTTACATGGCTAGCTCCATTAAGAAACACTAATACATCCTCCATTGTCGATGAATTAAAACGTATTTTCCAAAATTATTCCATCCCGAGGTTAATTGTCACAGATAACGCTAAAAATTTTAATTCCATAATGTTTAAAAACTTTTGTTTCAATCTAGGCATAAAACGAACCACCCTCTCACCATATCATCCTCAACCATCTCACGCCGAACGATTAAATCGAAATCTTAGGTCTATCCTTATTGCATACCATGCAACGACTCAAACAACTTGGGACAAATCTCTATTTTGGTTTCAATTAGCCTTTAATATGGCTCGACATAATGCTCATGGGAAATGCCCATTTGACATATTGCATACTTTTCCAGCTCAAACACCGTTGGATAGAGCATGGAATATCCAAGATATCCTCCATAGAAATCCTATACGTTCCAGTAACATGATGTGTGATATTAGAAGAAAACTAATTAAATCCCATCATGATATGGCGCGCCGATATAATGCCACACGCCACCCCAATCCGTTTTCGGTGGGAGACAAAGTTTTACTTAAAACTCACCCCGTAAGTTCGAAACGGAAAAACATTTGTGCAAAAATGGCATATCGATGGTCTGAACCTTTGTATATCATCGGCTTCTCTACTCCAGTTACAGCCTTACTTCGTAAGACTATTGGAGGAGAAATAACTAAAGAACATATTTCTAACCTTAAAAAAGTTACATAATTTACTCATAATTTACATAATTTATTTTCATGAGGATTTATTTTGGTGATGTCTGTCGCGATACTCGAGCTTGAGATGATTGTAACGACAATGTAAACTGTGCTGTTTGCATGCTATTTGAATGTTTTATTGAAAGGGGCTCCGAATGAATGAATATTACCATCTCAGGCCGACAACTGCTACATACTCACCTTCTCTTTTTTCTTTTAAGCACTCGCCCCCTTCATTTTGTCTACACGTACCTTTGTACTTCAGTTTACTCTCCGGGGGGGGGGGGAAGATTGTAATATGAGACATCTCCACAGACACACAACAAACAGTATAAACACATTAATAACATTCTAACGTAAACATAAACATAACTTTACAGCATCAACACACATACCAGATGATCTCAACTACAGATGGAGAGGAACATTTTGATTTTGATCTAAAGATATGAGAAGAAGTAAAAAAGAAAAATTTTATTAAATTAATAAATTGGATTGTTGACTCCATTCCTTTTTAAACTTTTAAAGGAGCGAAGTGACTTATACGAGTTTTTATAAACAAAATAATTTTTGAAAATTTATTAATATTACAGAATTGTATTAACCTTATAACAAATATTTTTTAGAAGATTTGCAGAAAAAGGATTCAACATTTTTAAATAAGTTTTTAAAGAATTTTAAAGATTTTAATTGTTTTTAAATGTTTTTAAATATTTACCTATAAATTTCAAATAAACAAAGTTGAATTTTTGAAGACAAAAACCTTTCAGATTTGTTGTTATTTATGAACCTGGGACAAAGCTATTGTTGTCCTTCCTTTTTATGACTTTTTTATTTCATATTGTGAAAAGCAGTATAAATTTACTGTTGTTTCATACAATAAACCATAATCATTCCGTACTCGGAAGAACCTTAACAAATTTAAAAATGTTTTTGTTAGGCCATTTAATTCTCGAAAGTATAGCATTTCAGTAGACGTTAATTGTTTAATATTCGGCCGTATCGTTAACTGGGCGGAAACAATGGGCGGATTTATGTAAAAATGTAAGTCGACGTCACGAGCAGGAACAGTACCGGACCAATCAGAATGCTCAATACTGACAAATGACGTAATTCTGATTGAGACTTTTTCATTGGTTGATATCGGATGACGTAGTGAACTATTATGAGCCCTCTGATTGGACAATATTAACCAATCAAAATGACGCCTCAGAAGACATCTGATTGGATAGGTATGAAGATTTTTCATTGGTTGAGAATACTAGTTTCTAATTGGTCCAATATTATATATTTTATTGACGTCACACGGACTACACCGCCATTGTAGGCCGCCTCACTCGCAAGACCTAAATAATTATATTTTCTACTGTAGATCAGTTCTATTAGATTTTAATTATATATTTTCAGATATGTTATAGACACAAATGGTGCAGAATTAAAATCATTCGTTAACTAACGAACGATTTCATTATAATGATTATTTCTTTGTTTATTTAGGATCCGATAATTAACTCAAAATATATAATTAAAATAATTTCTTTATAACGATTATTTCTTTGTTTATTTAGGATCCGATAATTAACTCAAAATATATAATTAAAATATACACGTTCTGCGCCAACAGTGTGAAGTTCCAATTGACAATTCATGTCTCCTTAAAAAAACATTAGAAATTTAGTTGTGCATGGCTCTCTGTTTATTATTGCTTTAGTCAATAGTCAAACACAAAAATTATAATAACTCTCTGAAATAAGACCGTACGTATTGACAGACTACGCCTATGTTTTATAAGGAAGATATTGATTTGAACATTAAATTGAGTAAACTATTATCAAATTATATTTTTTGTACGATTAATAAGATTCAATTTTTACATTTCTTCATAACATTGATAACATCCTTTCTTTCAAATCCAATCTATTAAATAACTTAAATATAGGTAAATAATGAGATGTTAAATACTTGGCACAATTAATTTAAGTTTTTAGATCATTAGGCTAGATGTTCGTTCAAACATTTACAGGTTATCTAAAATAAAAAATAAATATTTAATTCGGTTACTTTTTTTATTGTTTATAACCGCTCACTCAACCGCTCGCTTGGTTATTATTGTTTAAATCGCTTCACTCAGTAGAAGCGTGTTTTCATGAGCGTAGCAGGCCTTCTAAAAATATTTTTAGTTCGCACGTTTCAAACGGCGCCTCTAATATATTCACTGCAAGGTCTAACTGCATAATCATCAACTGTCATTGTAAGAAACTCTAAAAGTGTTTATTTCATTAGTACCTCTTATTTTCTTAATATGTTTTAGTCGAAAATTTGCTTCTCTCGCTAAGAAAACAGAAAGATTATTGTAGCCGTGGAAGTAGCAGTTAAAATTTAAGAAATATTTCACAGTTTAACTGCCTCTTGTAGCCAATACTAAATTTTACCATCGCAAAATAAAATAATGACACAAGCAGCGAATAACGGCGGAGAAATGTCAAAAATATTGCCAAGAAATTTTTCATATCGTTAACCGTTTTTAGTGTGACTGATTGTCGTTAAAAGGGCACCGGTTCTATTTTGCTCTTACTAGGTATTGTTAAAGTATATTCTAAATTTCAGTTTGGTAATTCCGGCGATTCTACTGACGATTAGTTGACAAAAAAAACTTCAGAGACGTCCTTATTAGAATAAACTTTAATATACAATGAAAAAATCACAATGTGTTACGTTAGTAGAGTAGTGTTTGCATGGTAGCCGACAAAATAATGTCTTAAATTTAAGCAAGCTTATATGTGACAACGCAAGCTATTGTTGTCCTTCCTTTTTATGACTTTTTTTATTTCATATTGTGAAAAGCAGTATAAATAGTACTGCTGTTTCATACCATAAATCATAATCATTCCATACTCGGAAGAACCTTAACAAGTTTTAAAATGTTTTTGGTAGGCGTTTTAATTCTGGAAAGTATAGCATTTCAGTAGACGTTAATTGTTTAATATTCGGCCGTATCGTTAACTGGGCGGTGACAACGGGCGGATTTATGTAAAAATGTAAGTCGACGTCTCGCGCAGGAACAGTGCCGGACCAATCAGAAAGCTCGATACTAACAATGGACGTAATACTGATTGAGACGTTTTCATTGGTTGATATCGGGTGACGGAGTGAACTATTATGAGCCCTCTGATTGGACAATATTAACCAATCAAAAGAAGAACCCTAAGAAAAAGAAGAACCCTAACAAAATTTAACATGTTTTTGGTAGGTGTTTTAATTCTGGAACGTATTGCATTTCAGTAGACGTTATTCTCTATTATTCGGCCGTATCATTAACTGGGCGGTGGCAATGGGCGGATCTTATGTAAAAATGTAAGGCGACGTCACGCGCAGGAACAGTACCGGATCAATCAGGAAGCTCGACACTGACAAATGACTGAATGAGACGACTTCATTGGTTCATATCGGATGACGTAGTGAACTATAAGGAGCTCTCTGATTGAACAATAATAACTAATCAAAATCACGCCTAAGAAGACATCTGATTGGTTAGTTTTGGAGATTTTTCAGTGGTTGAGAATACTCTACTCTGATTGGTCCTATATTATACCTGCCTTTGACGTCACACGCGCGTTGTCGTCATTGTAGGCCGCCTTAGTCGCAAGAATTAAATAATAATTTTTTTCTACTGTACATCAAATCTATTACATTTTAGTTGTATATTTTCGGATATGTTAAAGACACAAATAGTGCGAAAGAAATAAAATTTCGTTAAGTAACGCTCTCTAATGATTATTTCTTTGTTGATTTGGGAACTGATAGTTAACTCAAAACGTATAATAAAAATATACACGTTCTGCGCCAATAGTGTAAAACTCTAATCAGCAATTAATTCCTAGTTAAAATAACGTTAGAAAATTAGTTGTGCAGTGCTCTCTGTTTATTAGTACTATAGTAAAATTTCAAGCACAAAAATTTCAATAATTCTTAGAAATAAAACCGTGCGTATTGATGTACTACGCCTATGTTATTTGAGGTAGATGTTGGTTTGAACATTAAATTTAATAAACTATTATCAGATTATATTTTTTGTGCGATTAATAATAATAATAATAACAATAGCCTTTCTTTATTAGTCTCCTTTAAAATTACATACTTTACATTGAGTAGATACATTACACATAAGACAATAACTATGTAATAATTAATTATATTAAAAAAAACAAATAAATTTATAAATTTTTAAACTTTAATGTCCAAATAAAATCATAATTTCTTTTTTTTATATATATATATATATATAAGTATTTAGGAAACTAGGCCTATTTTTGGGCAAAGGCCTCTCCCAATGTTTTTTAACGGGATTTGTCTCTTGTTGTAATTTGCCAATGTGCACCGGCATGTTTTTTGACCAATTCGTCGTCCCACCTCATACACTGTCTACCTCTACGCCTGATATTTTCAATCGGTTGCCATTCTGTAACTCGTTTTGTCCATCTGCCTTTATTTAGCCGTAACATATTTCCAGCCCAATTCCATTTCAGTCGCTTTGCCACTTCGACAACATTTTGAAGTTGTGTTCTCCTCCTTAGTTCTGTGTTTTTGATCTTGTCTCGGAAGGAAACCCCTAACATGCTCCGTTCCATGGCTCTTTGAGTGACTCTCAGTCTGTATACGTCCTTCTTTGACGAAGTCCATGTCTGTGCGCCGTAGGTCATGCAAGGAAGCACATAACAATTAAAAGCTAAGGTCTTTAATCTTTGAGACATTTTGCTTTTAAATATAAACTTCATTGACCAGTATTTTCTCCAAGCCAAAGTCATTCTTCGGTTTACTTCCTTACTGCATCCATTCCTAAAAGAAATTGTCTGTCCCAGATAAATCGCCTCATTTACCCATATTAATTTTTTACCATTTAGGACAATATCCTCTCGCTTACTATTAGTGAGAAGAATAGTTTTATCATTATTTATCTCAAGTCCCGCTAATAGGCTAGCCTGCTGTAGTTCTTCTAGCATATTGCTTAATTCCGTTGGTGATTTCGCAAATAATGTAATATCATCTGCAAATCTTACATTACTTATGTTTCTTCCATTCACTCTTATACCCTTTTCATCCCAATCCAAATTTTTGAAAACTGAATCCAATGTTACATTGAAAAGATCGGGTGAGAGAGGATCGCCCTGTTTGACACCTCGTCCAACTGGAAAAAAATCGCCCGGATTCTCTAGGACCACTAGAGCTTCGCCATTTTTGTACCAATGCCATAATACTCTTAATATTCTTTCATCTATCCCTAGCTCTTGTAATCCCTTAAAAACAGATACCAGTTTCACAGAATCAAAAGCCTTCGCAAAGTCCACCAAAGCTATATAAATTTCTATGTTATATTCTCTGCATTTTTCGATCAGCTGGTTCACTACCTGCAAATGATCCACAGTTGAAAACCCAGGGCGAAAACCCGCTTGTTCAATGTGTTGGTTGTACTCCACAATCGGTTTCATACGTCGTTGTATAATCTTAGCGAAAACTTTACTCAATGATGAAGAAAGAGTAATAGGACGGTAATTTTTAATATCCGTTACCTCTCCCTTTTTATGAAGCAGAATGATGTCCGATTTAAGCCATTGGCCTGGAACCTTGCCCTGCATCATTATTTGGTTAAATATGTGTGTTAAATTCTTTGAAATAAAGCACTCTGCCACTCTTAAGTAATCATTTATTATCTTGTCATTTCCTGGTGATTTTCCACTCTTGAGTTTCTTTAGAACCGAACTGACTTCTTCCTCCAATATGTTAAGAAATGTCCTATGTTCGTCTTGGATTTTTGATGATTTTTTTTTTTTTTTTTTTTTTTTTTTTAAAAACTTAGATGCCACAGCCAGGATATTTTCTCTGCTTCTTTTTACAATTCCGTTTTCATCCCTCAAACCTGACAACCATAATCTACCTTGAGATAAAGATTTCCTGGTTTTCTTTACAGATAGGTCCGGTTGCATTAGACTTTTCACCAATTCGTTATTGTAAGCATTAATGTCTTTTCTAATATTGTATTTACAAGCTTTACATATAATATTTAATTCTAATTTATCTTCAATAGTTTTATTGTCCTTTCTCCATAATATCGATCTTTTCCTGATTAGTTCTAGTGTAAGGTCACTCTGTTTATTATTTCGTCTAATTCCTCTATTCACCTTTCTTTTTGATTCTTTACTTGTGTTAATTATAGTGTTTTCTAACCAGTTGTAATTTTCTTGCATATCACAATTTCTTGGTATCCTTTGAACCACTGCATTCTTAATATTCCTCTGAAAGTTTTCTAAGTTAATATGCTGATGTTGATTATTATCTTTAAAAAAATGTCTCCTAGATCTATCTGTGGTTAGTATTTTGCCTCGTATTAGCCTATGGTCTGGATGGAATTGGAAATTTTTAACTACACTTACATCATGGAACATATTCTTGTTTTTTGATAGTATAAAATCTATCTCATTTTTATGCTTACCATTTGGCGACAACCATGTCCATTTACGGACTGCTCTTTTTTTTAAAGAAACTGTTCAGAATTTTTAGGTTAAATTCTTGGCAAAATCTTGTCAATCTCCAACCTCTTGTATTTCTTTTTCCGTAGCCTAAAGCACCAATCGTATCTTGTTCTCCTACCTTCCTGAGACCTATTTGGGCATTTAAATCTCCCATTATTATTGTTTCTTCCCTGTAATTTGTTTTCTTCTCTTCTAATTCCTCTATTAATAAGTTATAGAATTGTTCGATTTCTTCTTCAGTAGAAGAGCTGGTCGGTGCATACACTTGAATAAACCGTAGTATCACTTGGTTTCGTCTAATACTGAGGGTAGAGATTCTATCTGATATAGGTTTGAATTCTAAAATATCATTTCTAAATTTATTATGGTGAACTAAAAAACCCGTTCCATTTTTACCGGATACTTCTCCGAAATAGAAAAATATAAATTTGCTTTTCCTCTCAATTATTTTTTCACCTTGTCTTCTTATTTCCGATAATCCTAATATGTCAATATCACTATTGCTTAAAGCTTGTTCAAGTTCTACAATTTGTTCTTCAGACATTAAAGATCTTACATTTAAAGTGCTGAATTTACTATAATTTACTTTATAGTTTTTGTTTGATTGTGAAGTGGTGTGTATTGCTGAGTTATTTCTATTTCTAGTTGGGAGGTATTGGTCTCTTGCCCCCTTGCTGACCAAACGTTCTGGGGGTGTTGTTTTTGTAAATGAGTTGCTTTTTATATTATCACATTCTGTTTTCCCTATTTTACAATCGTATTTTTTAACATTTTTTGTCCTTATCTTGAGTCTAGTTTCCTCTAATTTTCATTCATTCCTGTCGTTAATTTTGTCTTCATCCTTATCTATAAGAAAACTTTCAATTGAGTTTTTCCTTTTATTTTCACTTTTCTTTGTTTTTTTTAACTATTTGCGCTGCTGGAGAATTTTGTTACATCGATCCTTTGGGTGATTCACTCAGTAGACGCTTTTTAGGTTTTTCTGTTCCTTCTCTAACTATTAGTTTGTCATATCGTATAATGGCAAACTTTCCTTCTGACCTTGCTTTCTTCAAATCTACCTGGAGTTGTTTTCTAACTTGTATGACTTTTGGTGGGAAATCCTCAGAGATAAAAATATTTGATCCCTTTAAGCATTTTGCCTGTGTGATTATGTTTATTTTCTTTCTAGAAGAAACAAGCCCCACGATGACAAGTCTATTTTTATTTTCAGTCGCCCGGCCTATTCGTCTTATAAAATCTATTTCATTATCCTCTATATTTACCTTAAGTTTAGTTCTAATTAAATGGAAAACCGTGTTCTCAAGGTCCATATTATTTCCTTGTCCTTCTTCTAGGCCGTTTATAATTAAATTTTTCTTCCTATTCTCACGTTCTAGAAAATCAATTCTTTTTTCTTGCTCTTTAATGGTGTTATTCAGTGACATCAAGGAGTCTTGAAAATTCTCAGTGGGTTGCTTTGAAAATTTGCTCAGCTCTTCTTTGATGTTTGCTTTTATTTCTTTTTTCATTTCTTCTTTAAAGTTATCCAGTATTTTTTTGAAGGAGTCTAAATCCATCTTAATTTTAGATATTATAAAAGTTTTTATGACTGACTGATTTCAATATACAGGCAATAAAATTCAGTTCTAAAGAAAATTATTCCGTTATCTATATTTTTAACGGGTGATTCAAAAAGAGCGCCGGTTTTTAAACGGCTGGTAAATTTTTGTTTATCGGTTGGCAACATTGTTAGACCTCATTTCTATTTCGGAGAACATTCCGATTGACGATTCAGTTGTAGTTTCTCTTGTTCGCAGTGTAGTACTCTCGCAGTCTGTGTCTAACCATGGAGAAGTTTACTATTGCACAACGAGTGTTAATCGTCAAAACATTTTACCAGAGTGGAGAGAGTTATGCGGCTACTGTCAGGCGTCTTCGCGGTACTCTAGGACGTAATGAAGCACCGAATGAATCAACAGTTCGCAGGCTCATGAAAAAGTTTTTTGAGACGGGTTCAACAGTCGACCTTAAGAGTTCTGGACGTCGTCGTTCTGGCCGAACTGAGCAGAACGTTGCGTTGGTTCGTGACAGTGTGGCTGTTAGCCCAGCAAAATCAATACGTCGCCGTTCTCAACAATTGGGTTTACGATGTTCTTCTGTACGGAGAATTCTTCGGTACGATCTCCAATATCACCCGTATAAAATTCAGTTGACGAAACATTTGAAAGTGGCAGACCACCAGAAGAGACGACAGTTTGTTGACTGGGTATTAAGAAAACGGCAGGATGATGACACCTTCGCAAACAAAATCATTTTCAGTGATGAGGCGCACTTCCACTTAAACGGTTTTGTTAATAAACAGAACTGCCGTATGTGGGGTTTAGAAAACCCTCGCGTCACGCTGCAATGTCACGCTGCACGAGAAACAATGTTGTTGCTCCGTGAACGGTTCCAGGATCGCATCATTTCTCGTAATTCCGACCATCAATGGCCACCAAGGTCGTGTGACTTGACGCCTTGTGGCTTTCATCTTTGGGGTCATCTGAAGTCATTGGTGTATGCCAATAAACCCCGAAACATCAATGACTTGAAGGAGGAAATTCGACGGGTTATCGGGCAAATGGAAGTCGAAACTTGTCGTGCAGTAATATCCAATTTCATGGACAGAGTTGATGCGTGCCAGCGCAGTAGAGGAGGACACATGCATGACATCATTTTTCATACATGAAATCGAAAGGTAAGATGAACTTGTTGATGTATTTATTTTCAGTTTTTCAATAAAATAAATATCTTAATTTGATATATCAAAACCGGCGCTCTTTTTGAATCACCCCATATATATCCAGTTTATTGATGTTCGACTAATATTGCTTATTGAGTAGATCGAGTAAACCCAGTTTTAATTATTATTTAGTTTATAATGATATTATGTTGTTGCGGTAAGATAAATTGTCGTAGATATTTTATATTCTCTATTTCTAAACGACTGATAAGCAACGACAGCCGGCCGGTCAATTAGTGACCTTTACCTTGAGTCCCTTCCAAACTCTATTAATACTATTGTATGACAATATAAAGCTGGCATTAACTAGTATTTTAAATTATTTTACCTTAGTTTTTAACAAATATCTCACCCAAACCTCCATATAGTTTACAAGATTCTTGACGTATATTTTAAGAACGATCACTTATATAACATACTATTTTACAATTGACATAACTTTTAATTAAACCACTCAATCATAAAGTAAGCCACTAAATCATAAAGTATATAGTTAAAGTATATATATATATATATATATATATATATATATATAAAGTATATCATAAAGTAAGCCACTAAATCATAAAGTTCCACTCAATCATAAAGTAAACCACTCAATTTACACAAAGAAGTACGATATCTAGGATTAAATTTTGATAAAAGGTTAACGTGGAACACCCATATAAAGATAAAACGATTACTTTTAAATTCACGAGTCAAACAACTATATCGGCTACTTAATCGAAAATCACATGTTACTTTAAAAACAAAGGTCAAAATTTATAAAAGTCTTCTGATGCCATTGTGGACCTATGGCGTTCAGATATACGGAAGTGCCAGCTCGACAACATTAAAGAAAGTACAAGTATGTCAGTCCAAACTGCTTCGCATGATCACCAATGCTCCGTACTACGTGTCAAATTCAACACTTCATACTGACCTACAAATACCTTACGTTACCGAAACAGTGAAAAGGTTGTACGCGAGGTTTCATTCAAAATTGAACGGCCACCGTAACCCAATCGTAAGGGGAATTCTGATCAATCCTCGGCTCGCCAGACGACTAAAAAGAAGATGGAGCAGAGACCTGCTGAGATGACACCATTCCACTACTTTCCACCATTTCACCACTCTGTGCTACTGTTATCCCCATCATTTATCATCAAATTTCTTAGTTTTAATATTTGTTAATTTGTTATGTCTATTTGCTATGTTTGTTACTATTTGTATGTTTTTTATTTTTTGAACCCAAAATGAATGTCAATGGACAGGTAATTTTATCCTACAATCACTGTGATTTATATTACTCTGTGCTAAAATTTGGTCGTTGTATTGTTATTGTACAGTTCCAAATAAATAAAATAATATAAAAAAAAAACCACTCAATCGATACAGTAATCACGACCGTTGTTCATTCGATGTTAATCGTATCGCAGTCCGCGCGCAACTCCCTTTTGTACGATTAGTCAGATTAAATTTGAACGTTCTTTCATAACGACTTTGATAACATCCTTTCTTACAAATCTGATTTTTCAAGTTACTTAAAATTAGGTAAATAATGAGATGTTAAATACTCGGCACAATTAATTTGAGTTTTTAGATCATTAGGGTAGAAGTTAGTTCAAACATTTACAAGTTATCTGAAATAAACTGAAAAGTTAATTGGGTTATTTTTTTTATTTTCTAACCGTATGTTCAGAAGAAAAGTCATTTGATGAGCAAAGCAGGTTTTCTAAAAAATTTTCAGTTCGCACCTTGCAAATGCGCCTTTAATATATTCACACTGCAAGGTCTAACTGTATAATAATCTACTGTCATATGTAGAAGGTCTAAAAGTGTTTATTTCACCAGTACTTCTTATGTTGTTATAATGTTTTAGTCGAAAATCGCTTCATTCGTGAAGAAAACAGAACTATTATTTTAGCCGTGGAAGTAGCAGTTGAAATTTAAAAAAATATTTCACAGTTTAACTGCCTCTTGTAGGCAATACTAAATTTTCGCATCGCAAAAAAAATAATGACACAAGCAGCGAATAAACGCGGAGAAATGTCAAAAATATTGCCTAGAAATTTTTCATATCGTTAACCGTTTTTAGTGTGACTGATTGTCGTTAAAAGGGCACAATTTGTATTTTGCTCTTACTAGGTATTGTTCAAGTACTATATTCTAAATTTCAGTTTGGTAATGCCGGCGATTCTACTGACGATTAGTTGACAAAAAAACTTCAGAGACGTCCTAGTTAGAATAAACTTTAATATACAATGAAAAGATCACAATGTGTTACGTTCGTATGTGGTTTTTGCTTGGTAGCCGACAAAATAATGTCTTAAATTTAAGCAAGCTTGTATGTGACAACGCAATCTATTCTTGTGCTTCCTTTTTATGACTTTTTTAATTTCATACTTTGAAAAGCAGTATTAATACACTGCTGTTTCATACAATAAACCATAATCATTCCGTACTGGGAAGAACCTTAACAAGTTTTAAAATGTTTTTGGTAGGCGTTTTAATTCTGGAAAGTATAGCATTTCAGTAGACGTTAATTGTTTAATATTCGGCCGTATCGTTGTCTCGGCGGTGACAATGGGCGGATTGATGTAAAAATGTAAGTCGACGTCACGCGCAGGAACAGTACCTGACCAATCAGGAAGCTCGGTACTGACAAATGACGTAGATTGAGACGTTTTCATTGGTATATATCGGATGACGTAGTGAACTCTAATGAGCCCTCTGATTGGACAATATTAACCAATCAAAATGACGCCTAAGAAGACATCTGATTGGTTAGGTTTGAAGATTTTTCATAGGTTAAGAATACTAGTTTCTGATTGGTCCAATATTATATCTTTTATTAACGTCACACGGACGTCACCGTCATCGTAAGCCGCCTCACTCGCAAGACCTAAATAATTATATTTTCAAGTGTAGATCAGTTCTATTAGATTTCAATTATATATTTTCAGATATGTTATAAACACAAATGGTGCTGAATAAAAAAACATTCGTTAACTAACGCTTTATAATGATTATTTCTTTGTTGATTTAGGATCCGATAATTAACTCAAAATATATAATTAAAATATACACGTTCTGCGCCACCAGTGTAAAATTCCAATTAACAATTCATTCCTCCTTAAAAAACATTAGAAATTAAGTTGTGCATGGCTCTCTGTTTATTATTGCTTTAGTTAAAATTCAAACACAAAAATTATAATAACTCTCTGAAATAAGACCGTACGTATTGATAGACTACGCCTATGTTATTTAAGGAAGATGTTGGTTTGAACATTAAATTGAATAAACTATTATCAAAATATATTTTTTGTGGGATTAATAAGATTAAATTTTAACATTCCTTCATAACATTGATCACATCTTTTATTTCAAATCCAATCTATCAAGTAACTTGTTGTTGTTTAGTTCAACAGCCAAAAGGCGGGTTTGAACCTCCAAAGGTTTTACTAAGTAAAACGAGGAATGAGGTGATTTACAATTGACTTCCTCCCTGAGTGGAAAAGCATGCTTATCATCATGCCAGGCCCTCTGAAAAGCACATATTTTCCACTCTGTAAATGATGCCTTCACTTCATTCACCACAGGGACTGGCTGTACAATGAAATTCATTACTTTCAGAGAAAATAACTCTGATTAGTGCCTTTACACCTCTACCTCTTCTTGGGTTCGAATCCCATTCAGGCACGGCATCTTTTCATACGTTATAAAAAAATCATTTCATCCTTCACCGTCTGCATTAGCAGTAATTGCAGAACAGTCGGACGTTAAACCAAAAAAAAAAGAAAAAAAAAAAAAATCTACATCTTCTGTTCTTCAATGATCCAGTCATTTAATTGACTGACCTTGTGATAAGAAACAGAACTATTTATTTTAGACCTGCAACAAACAGATTGAGTGTAAATAATTTGACACTCCACCTGTCTGTTATGGGCAACAAGTAACTTAAAATTAGGTAAATAATGAGATGTTAAATACTTGGCACAATAATTAATTTCGGTTTTTAGATCATTAGGCTAGATGTTAGTTCAAACATTTACAGGTTATCTGAAATACAAACTAAATATTTAATTCGGTTATTTTTTTTATTGTTTATAACCGTATCACTCAGTAGAAGCGTGTTTTCATGAGCGTAGCAGGCCTTCTAAAAAAATTTTCAGCTCGCACGTTTCAAACGGCGCCGTTAATATATTCACTGCAAGGTCTAACTGCATAATCATCAACTGTCATTGTAACAATCTCTAAAAGTGTTTATTTCATTAGTACCTCTTATTTTCTTAATAATGTTTTAGTCGAAAATTTGCTTCTCTCGCTAAGAAAACAGAACGATTATTGTAGCAGTGGAAGTAGCAGTTAAAATTTAAAAAATATTTCACAGTTTAACTGCCTCTTGTAGGCAATACTAAATTTTCGCATCGCAAAAAAAATGACACAAGCAGCGAATAAACGCGGAGAAATGTCAAAAATATTGCCTAGAAATTTTTCAAATCGTTAACCGTTTTTAGTGTGACTGATTGTCGTTAAAAGGGCACAATTTGTATTTTGCTCTTACTAGGTATTGTTCAAGTATATTCTAAATTTCAGTTTGGTAATGCCGGCGATTCTACTGACGGTTAGTTGACAAAAAAACTTCAGAGACATCCTTATTAGAATAAACTTTAATATACAATGAAAAGATCACAATGTGTTACGGTTGTATAGTAATTTTTGCATGGTAGCCGACAAAATAATGTCTTAAATTAAAGCAAGCTTGTATGTGACAACGCAATGTATTCTTGTGCATAGTTTTTATGACTTTTTTAATTTCCTACTGTAAAAAGCAGTATAAATATACTGCTGTTTCATACAATAAACCATAATCATTCCGTACTCGGAAGAACCTTAACAAGTTTTAAAATGTTTTTGGTAGGCGTTTTAATTCTGGAAAGAATAGCATTTCAGTAGACGTTAATTGTTTAATATTCGGCCGTACCGTTAACTGGGCGGTGACAATGGGCGGATTGATGTAAAAATGTAAGTCGACGTCACGCGCAGGAACAGTACCGGACCAATCAGGAAGCTCGGTACTGACAAATGACGTAATACTGATTGAGACGTTTTCATTGGTTGATATCGGATGGCTATAATGAGCCCTCTGATTGGACAATATTAACCAATCAAAATGACGCCTAAGAAGACATCTGATTGGTTGGGTTTGAAGATTTTTCATTGGTTAAGAATACTAGTTTCTGATTGGTCCAATATTATATCTTTTATTGACGTCACACGGACGTCACCGTCATCGTAGGCCGCCTCACTAGCAAGACCTAAATAATTATATTTTCAAGTGTAGATCAGTTCTATTAGATTTCAATTATATGTTTTCAGATATGTTATAGACACAAATGGTGCTGAATAAAAAAACATTCGTTAACTAACGCTTTATAATGATTATTTTTTTGTTGATATAGGATCCGATAATTAACTCAAAATATATAATTAAAATGTACACGTTCTGCGCCACCAGTGTAAAATTCCAATTAACAATTCATTCCTCCTTAAAAAACATTAGAAAATTAGTTGTGCATGGCTCTCTGTTTATTATTGCTTTAGTTAAAATTCAAACACAAAAATGATAATAACTCTCTGAAATAAGACCGAACGTATTGATAGACTACGCCTAGGTTATTTAAGGAAGATGTTGGTTTGAACATTAAATTTAATAAACTATTATCAAATTATATTTTTTGTACGATTAATAACATTAAATTTTTATATTCTTTCATAACATTGATAACATCCTTTTTTAACATTGATAACATTTTTAACATTGATAACATTGGTCAACAGCCAAAAGGCGGGTTTGAACCTCCAAAGGTTTTACTAAGTAAAACGAGGAATGAGGTGATTTACAATTGACTTCCTCACTGAGTGGAAAAGTATTCTTATCAGCAGGCCGGGCCCTCTGAAAAGCACATATTTTCCACTCTGTAAATGACACCTTCACTTCATTCACCACAGGGTCTGGCTGTACAATGAAATTCAATACTTTCAGAGAAAATAACTCTGATTAGTGCCTTTACACCTCTACCTCTTCTGTTCTTCAATGATCCAGTCAATTAATTGACTGACCATGTGATAAGAAACAGAACTATTTATTTTAGCCCTGCAACAAACAGATTGAGTGTAAATAATTTGACACTCCACCTGTCTGTTATGGGCAACAAGTAACTTAAAATTAGGTAAATAATGAGATGTTAAATACTTGGCACAATTAATTTCGGTTTTTAGATCATTAGGCTAGATGTTAGTTCAAACATTTACAGGTTATCTGAAATACAAACTAAATATTTAATTCGGTTATTTTTTTTATTGTTTATAACCGTATCACTCAGTAGAAGCGTGTTTTCATGAGCGTAGCAGGCCTTCTAAAAAAATTTTCAGCTCGCACGTTTCAAACGGCGCCGTTAATATATTCACTGCAAGGTTGTAACATCTGCTTTCAGATTGTTACGTTTTGTTTTGGTTTTGTTGGCGTTCGCTAGTTGTTTTGGTTGCTGATAACTCGAATCTACTGGCGACGTTAATTAACTCACCGTCCGGTGGTGCGTTCTACCGCTTTTTCTGCTAACTGCGTTCCGCCCTCTCATCGAGCTATTCCATTTGCATGACAAGACACTCTTAGTTGAATTTTCGTTGAGTTAAGATCGGTTACTATGTAGTAAATTTTATTACGTGTATTTTAATTTTATAACTTTTGAATAAAGTTAATTCTTCTTGCCCATTTAAACATGGTAAGTAATTTGTTTTTATTTTAGTATTCCGAAAGCTGGAAATTCATCACGAGTTGCATTAAATTATATTTTTGTATTAACGTATCTACTTTGCAATTGTACTTGCAATTTCTTGACTACTAGATTCGATTTTGATCTATGTAAAACTAAATTATGACTTATGATAAATTTATTGTAAATGATGTAAAGCCTTGTAATTGGTAAATTGTATTCTTTTTCGAATTGTAATAGCTTATTTTAATTGTCTAGTTTTTTTAACTTTATTATTGTCTATCTATTGCAACTCGTATTAAGTTTCTATCTTTAAATTCATAACTTTGTTATATTTCGTTCATTTACATTGCATTCTTTATGCGTTAGTGCTTTTGCTTGTGATCGACGCTTATTTTACCTAATATTAACACTAGCTCGATCTTTTCTTCAGGGTTCAAATCCGGGAACGGGAATTGCCGTTCAATAATCTTACTATATCTATAATCAGTACATGGAGTTCGACTCCTGAGAATGACAAATTTTCACCTCGCCAGCATCCCGTAATTGATGTTCAATGTTTCCTGACAATTTCTTTCGTTGAGTTATTTGGAGTCCAATTTGGATGGGAATTTCATCTGGGATCTTCCTTTGATGGTTGCATACGTCAGTTGTGTTTCAAAATAAGTGTTAACTACAAAAGAGTATATGTTTTTTTTTTATCTATTATGAGGGGAGTTCATCCATCTACTTAAGGTGTTTTCAAAGTGATAACCGATGCCTTTTGGGGAAAAGATCACGCCAGAAATTAGGATCCATCTTGGTAACTTCTTGTCTTAGACAGGAAAATTAGTGAATTTCAAAGTGACCTGCTTGAAAGATTTTCCTGTTAATTCCTTTGCTAAACTAAGCAAATAGGAACATTGTTCTGTAAAATTTAATTTTTCCATTGCATAATATTTTTTAATAATAATTATTTTTTTTTTTACTCTTAATTAAAAGGGTTGAATTTGAATATATGTATTTTTCTAAATTTAAAATTCTAAAGATAAAATTTAACATTTCATTTCATAATTTTTATTACTATTCTTGTTTTACACCTTATTGAAAAGGTTGATTATGAATTTAGTTTTTTTATTTTTAAAATTTCTAAAAGTAATAATTATAAAATATGTATATCGAAAAGTAAGCTGCTAGCATGCTAAACAAAAGGATAAGTTTAAATTCAAAATAATTTGGCCATATTTTTTGATGTTCAGTTATTCATTTAATGAATATATCTTTAATTTTTATTGTTTCACTTAAAAGTTATAAAATATACCTCAGGAAGTACTTTTTGGACCTGATATTGTATTAAACCTTCTAGCTATTTAAGGTTGGGTAACATTGTACAATTTTGCTGTTTACTATATATATATTTCTTATTATAAAATTAAATTATTTTTTCAACTCACTTGTTCAGATTTATTTCATTTATGCAGCGAATTACCCGAGTGTTTGTTTTTTTGAGCTTCCTTAAATTTTTTTAAATGTTTTGTTAACACCCTTGCCAACCTATCGCTTTGGTTTGCCGTATGTGTTGCCGGCCGCGATAACGGGGTGTTGGAAGGTCTAACTGCATAATCATCAACTGTCATTGTAAGAAGCTCTAAAAGTGTTCATTTCATTAGTACCTCTTATTTTCTTAATATGTTTTAGTCGAAAATTTGCTTCTCTCGCTAAAAAAACAGAACGATTATTGTAGCCGTGGAAGTAGCAGTTAAAATTAAAAAAATATTTAACAGTTTAACTGCCTCTTGTAGGCAATACTAAATTTTCGCAGCACAAAATAAAATAATGACACAAGCAGCGAATAAACGCGGAGAAATGTCAAAAATATCGCCCAGAAATTTTTTATATTGTTAACCGTGTTTAGTGTGACTCATTGTCGTCAAAAGGGCACAATTTGTATTTTGCTCTTACTTGGTATTGATCAAGTATATTCTAAATTTCGGTTTTATAATGCCGGCGATTCTACTTACGATTTTTTGACAAAAAACTTCAGTGACGTCCTTGTTAGAATTTACAAACTTTAATATACTTTATATATTTTTTTAACTTTAATATACAGTGAAAAAATCACATTTTGTTACGTTCGTATCGTAGTGTCTGCATGGTAGCCGACAAAATAAAGTCTTAAATTTCAACAAGCTTGTATGTGACAACGCAATCTATTCTTTTGCTTCCTTTTTATGACTTTTTTATTTCATAGTGTGAAAAGCAGGAGTGAATATACTGTTGTTACATACAATAATACCATAATCATTGCGTACTCGGAAGAACCCTAACAAAATTTAACATGTTTTTGGTAGGTGTTTTAATTCTGGAACGTATTGCATTTCAGTAGACGTTATTCTCTATTATTCGGCCGTATCATTAACTGGGCGGTGGCAATGGGCGGGTCTTATGTAAAAATGTAAGGCGACGTCACGCGCAGGAAAAGTACCGGACCAATCAGAAAGCTCGATACTGACAAATGACGTAATACTGATTGAGACGTTTTCATTGGTTGATATCGGATGACGTAGTGAACTATTATGAGCCCTCTGATTGGACAATATTAACCAATCAAAATGTCGCCTCAGAAGACATCTGATTGGTTAGACATGAAAATTTTTCATTGGTTGAAAATACCAGTTTCTGATTGTTCCAATATTATATCTTATATTGACGTCACACGGACTACACCGTCATTGTAGGCCGCCTCACTCGCAAGACCTAAATAATTATATTTTCAACTGTAGATCAGTTCTATTAGATTTCAATTATAAGTTTTCAGATATGTTATAGACACAATTGGTGCAGAGTAAAAAAACATTCGTTAACTAACGCTTTATAATGATAATTTCTTTGTTGATTTAGGATCCGATATTTAACTTAAAATATATAATTAAAATATACACGTTCTGCGCCAACAGTGTAAAATTCCAATTAACAATTCATGTCTCCTTAAAAAACATTAGAAATATAGTTGTGCAATGCTCTCTGTTTAGTATTGCTTTAGTTAAGAGTCAAACACAAATATGATAATAACTCTCTGAAATAAGACTGTACGTATTGATAGACTACGCCTATGTTATTTAAGAAAGATGTTGGTTTTAACATTTACTTGAATAAACTATCATCAAATTATATTTTTTGTACGATTAATAAGATTCAATTTTTACATTCCTTCATAACATTGATAACATCCTTTCTTTCAAATCCAATCTATCAAGTAACTTAAAAGTAGGTAAATAATGAGATGTTAAATACTTGGCATAATTAATTTGGGTTTTTAGATCATTAGGCTTGATGTTCGTTCAAACATTTACAGGTTTTCTGAAATAAAAACTAAATATTTAATTCGGTTATTTTGTTTATTGTTTATAACCGTCTCACTCAGTAGAAGCGTATTTTCATGAGTGTAGCAGGCCTGCTAAAAAAATTTTCAGTTCGCACGATTCAAACGGCGCCTTTAATATTGTGACACTTATTGCTAAGGTCCGTTTCGGGATCTAGGTTATTAAATAATTAATAGACTAAAGTTTACAATTACAGATGTTTATTTCACTAAAAGATTACAAAATAAATGATTAAACTAATTATAATTAAGAAATACAATAAATGATTAAATAATTCACTTAAAATAAATAACAAACAATAAATAACTTAATAACTTACTTAGCCTACTTACAATCGCTTTTATAGATTATACTAACATACAACACAAGCTGAATTCACAGAACTACACATTAACTTTACCCAATACACACACAACAAAGAGACAGTATAACAATCTTGAATCACTACAATACTCGGATGTGTAACCTGTAAATACACACCCCATTAATCTCTCGGCAAAGATCACACGAATACTGACTGGACCGCCGCCCGGGGGCCTCCTTTTATTATCATTCACAAAGATCGTTCCAGAACAAAGTAGAGAAATCTACTCAAGTACAAAAATAACTCTTTATTAATGAATCCTAGAAAAATCCATTTGTTAACAAGTCAACTATTGTAAATAGAAACGTAAACAACCTCATAAACAACTTCATAAAAATAGCTGTACACAATAGTATACCTGAACTTTATGATAGTTATTTCAACCCTTATGAATGAATAGACACTTTTATGGTTACAACAGTCATTTACTAAACTGATCTTATTGTGTAGATTATTGTTAATTTATTATTTCTTAACTATGTTTATGAATGAAATTCTGGAAGATTCGTGAGCGATCCCGTCTTTTCTCGATCTTGTTACAATATATTCACTGCAAGGTCTAACTGTATAATCATCTTCTGTCATTGTAAGAATCTCTAAAAGTGTTTATTTCATTAGTACCTCTTATTTTCTTAATATGTTTTAGTCGAAAATTTGCTTCTTTCGCTAAGAAAAAAGAAAGATTATTGTAGCCGTGGAAGTAGCAGTTAAAATTTAAAAAAATATTTCACAGTTTAACTGCCTCTTGTAGGCAATACTAAATTTTCGCATCGCAAAATAAAATAATGACACAAGCAGCGAATAACGGCGGAGAAATGTCAAAAATATTGCCAAGAAATTTTTGATATCGTTAACCGTTTTTAGTGTGACTGATTGTCGTTAAAAGGGCACAGGTTCTATTTTGCTCTTACTAGGTATTGTTAAAGTATATTCTAAATTTCAGTTTGGTAATTCCGGCGATTCTACTGAAGATTAGTTGACAAAAAAAACTTCAGAGACGTCCTTATTAGAATAAACTTTAATATACAATGAAAAAATCACAATGTGTTACGTTAGTAGAGTAGTGTTTGCATGGTAGCCGACAAAATAATGTCTTAAATTTAAGCAAGCTTATATGTGACGACGCAAGCTATTATATCATAATCATTCCATACTCGGAAGAACCTTAACAAGTTTAAAAATGTTTTTGTTACGCGTCTTAATTCTAGAAAGTATAGCATTTCAGTAGACTTTAATTGTTTAATATTCGGCCGTATCGGTGACTGGGCGGTGACAACGGGCGGATTTATGTAAAAATGTAAGTCGACGTCTCGCGCAGGAACAGTACCGGACCAATCAGAAAGCTCGATACTAATAATGGACGTAATACTGATTGAGACGTTTTCATTGGTTGATATCGGGTGACGTAGTGAACTATTATGAGCCCTCTGATTGGACAATATTAACCAATCAAAAGAAGAACCCTAAATAAAAGAAGAACCCTAACAAAATTTAACATGTTTTTGGTAGGTGTTTTAATTCTGGAACGTATTGCATTTCAGTAGATGTTATTCTCTATTATTCGGCCGTATCATTAACTGGGCAGTGGCAATGGGCGAATCTTATGTAAAAATGTAAGTCGACGTCTCGCGCAGGAAAAGTACCGGACCAATCTGAAAGCTCGATACTAACAATGGACGTAATACTGATTGAGACGTTTTCATTGGTTGATATCGGGTGACGTAGTGAACTATTATGAGCCCTCTGATTGGACAATATTAACCAATCAAAAGAAGAACCCTAAACAAAAGAAGAACCCTAACAAAATTTAACATGTTTTTGGTAGGTGTTTTAATTCTGGAACGTATTGCATTTCAGTAGACGTTATTCTCTATTATTCGGCCTTTTCATTAACTGAACGGTGGCAATGGGCGAATCTTATGTAAAAATGTAAGGCGACGTCACGCGCAGGAACAGTACCGGATCAATCAGGAAGCTCGCCACTGACAAATGACTGAATGAGACGACTTCATTGGTTCATATCGGATGACGTAGTGAACTATAAGGAGCTCTCTGATTGGACAATAATAACTAATCAAAATCACGCCTAAGAAGACATCTGATTGGTTAGTTTTGGAGATTTTTCAGTGGTTGAGAATACTACACTCTGATTGGTCCTATATTATACCTGCCTTTGACGCCACACGCGCGTTGTCGTCATTGTAGGCCGCCTTACTCGCAAGACTTAAATAATAATTTTTTTCTACTGTACATCAAATCTATTACATTTTAGTTGTATATTTTCGGATATGTTAAAGACACAAATAGTGCGAAAGAAATAAAATTTCGTTAAGTAACGCTCTCTAATGATTATTTCTTTGTTGATTTAGGAACTGATAGTTAACTCAAAACGTATAATAAAAATATACACGTTCTGCGCCAATAGTGTAAAACTCTAATCAGCAATTAATTCCTAGTTAAAATAACGTTAGAAAATTAGTTGTGCAGTGCTCTCTGTTTATTAGTACTATAGTAAAATTTCAAGCACAAAAATTTCAATAATTCTTAGAAATAAAACCGTGCGTATTGATGTACTACGCCTATGTTATTTGAGGTAGATGTTGGTTTGAACATTAAATTTAATAAACTATTATCAGATTATATTTTTTGTGCGATTAATAATAATAATAATAACAATAGCCTTTCTTTATTAGTCTCCTTTAAAATTACATACTTTACATTGAGTAGATACATTACACATAAGACAATAACTATGTAATAATTAATTATATTAAAAAAAACAAATAAATTTATAAATTTTTAAACTTTAATGTCCAAATAAAATCATAATTTCTTTTTTTTATATATATATATATATATAAGTATTTAGGAAACTAGGCCTATTTTTGGGCAAAGGCCTCTCCCAATGTTTTTTAACGGGATTTGTCTCTTGTTGTAATTTGCCAATGTGCACCGGCATGTTTTTTGACCAATTCGTCGTCCCACCTCATACACTGTCTACCTCTACGCCTGATATTTTCAATCGGTTGCCATTCTGTAACTCGTTTTGTCCATCTGCCTTTATTTAGCCGTAACATATTTCCAGCCCAATTCCATTTCAGTCGCTTTGCCACTTCGACAACATTTTGAAGTTGTGTTCTCCTCCTTAGTTCTGTGTTTTTGATCTTGTCTCGGAAGGAAACCCCTAACATGCTCCGTTCCATGGCTCTTTGAGTGACTCTCAGTCTGTATACGTCCTTCTTTGACGAAGTCCATGTCTGTGCGCCGTAGGTCATGCAAGGAAGCACATAACAATTAAAAGCTAAGGTCTTTAATCTTTGAGACATTTTGCTTTTAAATATAAACTTCATTGACCAGTATTTTCTCCAAGCCAAAGTCATTCTTCGGTTTACTTCCTTACTGCATCCATTCCTAAAAGAAATTGTCTGTCCCAGATAAATCGCCTCATTTACCCATATTAATTTTTTACCATTTAGGACAATATCCTCTCGCTTACTATTAGTGAGAAGAATAGTTTTATCATTATTTATCTCAAGTCCCGCTAATAGGCTAGCCTGCTGTAGTTCTTCTAGCATATTGCTTAATTCCGTTGGTGATTTCGCAAATAATGTAATATCATCTGCAAATCTTACATTACTTATGTTTCTTCCATTCACTCTTATACCCTTTTCATCCCAATCCAAATTTTTGAAAACTGAATCTAATGTTACATTGAAAAGATCGGGTGAGAGAGGATCGCCCTGTTTGACACCTCGTCCAACTGGAAAAAAATCGCCCGGATTCTCTAGGACCACTAGAGCTTCGCCATTTTTGTACCAATGCCATAATACTCTTAATATTCTTTCATCTATCCCTAGCTCTTGTAATCCCTTAAAAACAGATACCAGTTTCACAGAATCAAAAGCCTTCGCAAAGTCCACCAAAGCTATATAAATTCCTATGTTATATAATCTGCATTTTTCGATCAGCTGGTTCACTACCTGCAAATGATCCACAGTTGAAAACCCAGGGCGAAAACCCGCTTGTTCAATGTGTTGGTTGTACTCCACAATCGGTTTCATACGTCGTTGTATAATCTTAGCGAAAACTTTACTCAATGATGAAGAAAGAGTAATAGGACGGTAATTTTTAATATCCGTTACCTCTGCCTTTTTATGAAGCAGAATGATGTCCGATTTAAGCCATTGGCCTGGAACCTTGCCCTGCATCATTATTTGGTTAAATATGTGTGTTAAATTCTTTGAAATAAAGCACTCTGCCACTCTTAAGTATTCATTTATTATCTTGTCATTTCCTGGTGATTTTCCACTCTTGAGTTTCTTTAGAACCGAACTGACTTCTTCCTCCAATATGTTAAGAAATGTCCTATGTTCGTCTTGGATTTCTGATGATTTTTTTTTTTTTTTTTTTTTTTTAAAAACTTAGATGCCACAGCCAGGATATCTTCTCTGCTTCTTTTTACAATTCCGTTTTCATCCCTCAAACCTGACAACCATAATCTACCTTGAGATAAAGATTTCCTGGTTTTCTTTACAGATAGGTCCGGTTGCATTAGACTTTTCACCAATTCGTTATTGTAAGCATTAATGTCTTTTCTAATATTGTATTTACAAGCTTTACATATAATATTTAATTCTAATTTATCTTCAATAGTTTTATCGTCCTTTCTCCATAATATCGATCTTTTCCCGATTAGTTCCAGTGTAAGGTCACTCAGTTTATTATTTCGTCTAATTCCTCTATTCACCTTTCTTTTTGATTCTTTACTTGTGTTAATTATAGTGTTTTCTAACCAGTTGTAATTTTCTTGCATATCACAATTTCTTGGTATCCTTTGAACCACTGCATTCTTAATATTCCTCTGAAAGTTTTCTAAGTTAATATGCTGATGTTGATTATTATCTTTAAAAAAATGTCTCCTAGATCTAACTGTGGTTAGTATTTTGCCTCGTATTAGCCTATGGTCTGAATGGAATTGGAAATTTTTAACTACACTTACATCATGGAACATATTCTTGTTTTTTGATAGTATAAAATCTATCTCATTTTTATGCTTACCATTTGGCGACAACCATGTCCATTTACGGCCTGCTCTTTTTTTAAAGAAACTGTTCAGAATTTTTAGGTTAAATTCTTGGCAAAATCTTGTCAATCTCCAACCTCTTGTATTTCTTTTGCCGTAGCCTAAAGCACCAATCGTATCTTGTTCTCCTACCTTCCTGAGACCTATTTGGGCATTTAAATCTCCCATTATTATTGTTTCTTCCCTGTAATTTGTTTTCTTCTCTTCTAATTCCTCTATTAATAAGTTATAGAATTGTTCGATTTCTTCTTCAGTAGAAGAGCTGGTCGGTGCATACACTTGAATAAACCGTAGTATCACTTGGTTTCGTCTAATACTGAGGGTAGAGATTCTATCTGATATAGGTTTGAATTCTAAAATATCATTTCTAAATTTATTATGGTGAACTAAAAAACCCGTTCCATTTTTACCGGATACTTCTCCGAAATAGAAAAATATAAATTTGCTTTTCCTCTCAATTATTTTTTCACCTTGTCTTCTTATTTCCGATAATCCTAATATGTCAATATCACTATTGCTTAAAGCTTGTTCAAGTTCTACAATTTGTTCTTCAGACATTAAAGATCTTACATTTAAAGTGCTGAATGTACTATAATTTACTTTATAGTTTTTGTTTGATTGTGAAGTGGTGTGTATTGCTGAGTTATTTCTATTTCTAGTTGGGAGGTATTGGTCTCTTGCCCCCTTGCTGACCAAACGTTCTAGGGGTGTTGTTTTTGTAAATGAGTTGCTTTTTATATTATCACATTCTGTTTTCCCTATTTTACAATCGTATTTTTTAACATTTTTTGTCCTTATCTTGAGTCTAGTTTCCTCTAATTTTCATTCATTCCTGTCGTTAATTTTGTCTTCATCCTTATCTATAAGAAAACTTTCAATTGAGTTTTTCCTTTTATTTTCACTTTTCTTTGTTTTTTTTAACTATTTGCGCTGCTGGAGAATTTTGTTACATCGATCCTTTGGGTGATTCACTCAGTAGACGCTTTTTAGGTTTTTCTGTTCCTTCTCTAACTATTAGTTTGTCATATCGTATAATGGCAAACTTTCCTTCTGACCTTGCTTTCTTCAAATCTACCTGGAGTTGTTTTCTAACTTGTATGACTTTTGGTGGGAAATCCTCAGAGATAAAAATATTTGATCCCTTTAAGCATTTTGCCTGTGTGATTATGTTTATTTTCTTTCTAGAAGAAACAAGCCCCACGATGACAAGTCTATTTTTATTTTCAGTCGCCCGGCCTATTCGTCTTATAAAATCTATTTCATTATCCTCTATATTTACCTTAAGTTTAGTTCTAATTAAATGGAAAACCGTGTTCTCAAGGTCCATATTATTTCCTTGTCCTTGTTCTAGGCCGTTTATAATTAAATTTTTCTTCCTATTCTCACGTTCTAGAAAATCAATTCTTTTTTCTTGCTCTTTAATGGTGTTATTCAGTGACATCAAGGAGTCTTGAAAATTCTCAGTGGGTTGCTTTGAAAATTTGCTCAGCTCTTCTTTGATGTTTGCTTTTATTTCTTTTTTCATTTCTTCTTTAAAGTTATCCAGTATTTTTTTGAAGGAGTCTAAATCCATCTTAATTTTAGATATTATAAAAGTTTTTATGACTGACTGATTTCAATATACAGGCAATAAAATTCAGTTCTAAAGAAAATTATTCCGTTATCTATATTTGTAACGGGTGATTCAAAAAGAGCGCCGGTTTTTAAACGGCTGGTAAATTTTTGTTTATCGGTTGGCAACATTGTTAGACCTCATTTTTATTTCGGAGAACATTCTGATTGACGATTCAGTTGTAGTTTCTCTTGTTCGCAGTGTAGTACTCTCGCAGTCTGTGTCTAACCATGGAGAACTTTACTATTGCACAACGAGTGTTAATCGTCAAAACATTTTACCAGAGTGGAGAGAGTTATGCGGCTACTGTCAGGCGACTTCGCGGTACTCTAGGACGTAATGCAGCACCGAATGAATCAACAGTTCGCAGGCTCATGAAAAAGTTTTTTGAGACGGGTTCAACAGTCGACCTTAAAAGTTCTGGACGTCGTCGTTCTGGCCGAACTGAGCAGAACGTTGCGTTGGTTCGTGACAGTGTGGCTGTTAGCCCAGCAAAATCAATACGTCGCCGTTCTCAACAATTGGGTTTACGATGTTCTTCTGTACGGAGAATTCTTCGGTACGATCTCCAATATCACCCGTATAAAATTCAGTTGACGAAACATTTGAAAGTGGCAGACCACCAGAAGAGACGACAGTTTGTTGACTGGGTATTAAGAAAACGGCAGGATGATGACACCTTCGCAAACAAAATCATTTTCAGTGATGAGGCGCACTTCCACTTAAACGGTTTTGTTAATAAACAGAACTGCCGTATGTGGGGTTTAGAAAACCCTCGCGTCACGCTGCAATGTCACGCTGCACGAGAAACAATGTTGTTGCTCCGTGAACGGTTCCAGGATCGCATCATTTCTCGTAATTCCGACCATCAATGGCCACCAAGGTCGTGTGACTTGACGCCTTGTGGCTTTCATCTTTGGGGTCATCTGAAGTCATTGGTGTATGCCAATAAACCCCGAAACATCAATGACTTGAAGGAGGAAATTCGACGGGTTATCGGGCAAATGGAAGTCGAAACTTGTCGTGCAGTAATATCCAATTTCATGGACAGAGTTGATGCGTGCCAGCGCAGTAGAGGAGGACACATGCATGACATCATTTTTCATACATGAAATCGAAAGGTAAGATGAACTTGTTGATGTATTTATTTTCAGTTTTTCAATAAAATAAATATCTTAATTTGATATATCAAAACCGGCGCTCTTTTTGAATCACCCCATATATATCCAGTTTATTGATGTTCGACTAATATTGCTTATTGAGTAGATCGAGTAAACCCAGTTTTAATTATTATTTAGATTATAATGAAATTATGTTGTTGCGGTAAGATAAATTATCGTAGATATTTTATATCCTCTATTTCTAAACGACTGATAAACAACTGATAAGCAACGACAGCCGGCCGGTCAATTAGTGACCTTTACCTTGAGTCTCCTTCCAAACTCTATTAATACTATTGTATGACAATATAAAGCTGGCATTAACTAGTATTTTAAATTATTTTACCTTAGTTTTTAACAAATATCTCACCCAAACCTCCATATAGTTTACAAGATTCTTGACGTATATTTTAAGAACGATCACTTATATAACATACTATTTTACAATTGACATAACTTTTAATTAAACCACTCAATCGATACAGTAATCACGACCGTGGTTCATTCGATGTTAATCGTATCGCAGTCCGCGCGCAACTCCCTTTTGTACGATTAGTAAGATTAAATTTGAACGTTCTTTCATAACGACTTTGATAACATCCTTTCTTACAAATCTGATTTTCCAAGTTACTTAAAATTAGGTAAATAATGAGATGTTAAGTACTCGGCACAATTAATTTAAGTTTTTAGATCATTAGGGTAGAAGTTAGTTCAAACATTTACAAGTTATCTGAAAAAAAATGAAAAGTTAATTGGGTTACTTTTTTTGTTTTGTAACCGTATGTTTCAGTAGAAAAGTCATTTGACGAGCAAAGCAGGTCTTCGAAAAAATTTTCAGTTCGCACCTTGCAAATGCGCCTTTAATATATTCACACTGCAAGGTCTAACTGTATAATAATCTACTGTCATATGAAGAAGGTCTAAAAGTATTTATTTCACCAGTACTTCTTATGTTGTTATAATGTTTTAGTCGAAAATTGCTTCATTCGTGAAGAAAACAGAACTATTATTAAAGCCGTGGAAGTAGCAGTTGAAATTTAAAAAATATTTCACAGTTTAACTGCCTCTTGTAGGCAATACTAAATTTTCGCATCGCAAAAAAAATAATGACACAAGCAGCGAATAAACGCGGAGAAATGTCAAAAATATTGCCTAGAAATTTTTCACATCGTTAACCGTTTTTAGTGTGACTGATTGTCGTTAAAAGGGCACAATTTGTATTTTGCTCTTACTAGGTATTGTTCAAGTATATTCTAAATTTCAGTTTGGTAATGCCGGCGATTCTACTGACGATTAGTTGACAAAAAAACTTCAGAGACGTCCTAATTAGAATAAACTTTAATATAATGAATAATAAAATGAAAAGATCACAATGTGTTACGTTCGTATAGTAGTTTTTTCATGGTAGCCGACAAAATAATGTCTTAAATTTAAGCAAGCTTGTATGTGACAACGCAATCTATTCTTGTGCTTCCTTTTTATGACTTTTTTAATTTTATACTGTGAAAAGCAGTATAAATCTACTGCTGTTTCATACAATAAACCATAATCATTCCGTACTCGGAAGAACCTTAACAAGTTTTAAAATGTTTTTGGTAGGCGTTTTAATTCTGGAAATTATAGCATTTCAGTAGACGTTATTTTTTAATATTCGGCCGTATCGTTAACTGGGCGGTGACAATGGGCGGATCGATGTAAAAATGTAAGTCGACGTCACGCGCAGGAACAGTACCGGACCAATCAGGAAGCTCTGTACTGAAAAATGACGTAATACTGATTAAGACGTTTTCATTGGTTGATATCGGATGACGTAGTGAACTATTATGAGCCCTCTGACTGGACAATATTAACCAATCAATATGACGCCTAAGAAGACATCTGATTGGTTAGGTTTGAAGATTTTTCATTGGTTGAGAATACTAGTTTCTGATTGGTCCAATAGTATATCTTTCATTGACGTCACACGGACGTCACCGTCATTGTAGGCCGCCTCACTCACAAGACCTAAATAATTATATTTTCAACTGTAGATCAGTTCTATTAGATTTCAATTATATATTTTCAGATATGTTATAGACACAAATGGTGCAGAGTAAAAAAACATTCGTTAACTAATGCTTTATAATGATTATTTCTTTGTTGATTTAGGATCCCATATTTAACTTAAAATATATAATTAAAATATACACGTTCTGCGCCAACAGAGTAAAATTCCAATTAACAATTCATGTCTCCTTAAAAAACATTAGAAATTTAGTTGTGCAATGCTCTCTGTCTATTATTGCTTTAGTTAAAAGTCAAACACAAATATGATAATAACTCTCTGAAATAAGACTGTACGTTTTGATAGACTACGCTATGTTACATGAGGAAGATGTTGGTTTTAACATTTACTTGAATAAACTATTATCAAATTATATTTTTTGTACGATTAATAAGATTCAATTTTTACATTCCTTCATATTTTTGATAACATCCTTTCTTTCAAATCCAATCTATCAAGTCACTTAAAAATAGGTAAATAATGAGATGTTAAATACTTGGCACAATTAATTTGGGTTTTTAGATCATTAGGCTAGATGTGCGTTCTAACATTTACAGGTTATCTGAAATAAAAACTAAATATTTAATTCGGTTATTTTTTTACTGTTTATAACCGTATCACTCAGTAGAAGCGTGTTTTTATGAGCGTAGCAGGCCTTCTAAAAAAAATTTCAGTTCTCACCTTTCAAACGGCGCCTTTAATATATTCGCTGCAAGGTCTAACTGCATAATCATCAACTGTCATTGTAACAATCTCTAAAAGTGTTTATTTCATTAGTACCTCTTATTTTCTTAATATGTTTTAGTCGAAAATTTGCTTCTCTCGCTAAGAAAACAGAACGATTATTGTAGTTGTGGAAGTAGCAGTTAAAATTTAAAAAATATTTCACAGTTTAACTGCCTCTTTTAGGCAATACTAAATTTTCGCATCACAAAATGAAATAATGACACAAGCAGCGAATAAACGCGGAGAAATGTCAAAAATATTGCCCAGAAATGTTTTGTATTGTTAACCGTGTTTAGTGTGACTGATTGTCGTCATAAGGGCACAATTTGTATTCTGCTCTTACTTGGTATTGATCAAGTATATTCTAAATAGCGGTTTTCTAATGCCGGCGATTCTACTTACGATTTTTTGACAAAAAACTTCAGTCACGTCCTTGTTAGAATTTACAAACTTTAATATACTTTATATAATGTTTTAACTTTAATAAACAGTGAAAAATCACATTATGTTACGTTCGTATCGTAGTGTCTGCATGGTAGCCGACAAAATAATGTCTTAAATTTGAACAAGCTTGTATGTGACAACGCAATCTATTCTTGTGCTTCCTTTTTATGACTTTTTTAATTGCATACTGTGAAAAGCAGTATAAATATACTGCTGTTTTTATACAATAAACCATAATCATTCCGTACTCGGAAGAACATTAACAAGTTTTAAGATGTTTTTGGTAGGCGTTTTAATTCTGGAAAGTATAGCATTTCAGTAGACGTTATTGTTTAATATTCGGCCGTATCGTTAACTGGGCGGTGACAATGGGCGGATTTATGTAAAAATGTAAGTCGACGTCACGCGCAGGAACAGTACCGGACCAATCAGGAAGCTCGGTACTGACATATGACGTAATACTGATTGAGACGTTTTCATTGGTTGATATCGGATGGCTATAATGAGCCCTCTGATTGGACAATATTAACCAATCAAAATGACGCCTAAGAAGAAATCTGATTGGTTGGGTTTGAAGATTTTTCATTGGTTAAGAATACTAGTTTCTGATTGGTCCAATATTATATCTTTTATTGACGTCACACGGACGTCGCCGTCATCGTAGGCCGCCTCACTCGCAAGACCTAAATAATTATATTTTCAACTGTAGATCAGTTTTATTAGATTTCAATTATATGTTTTCAGATATGTTATAGACACAAATGGTGCTGAATAAAAAAACATTCGTTAACTAACGCTTTATAATGATTATTTCTTTGTTGATTTAGGATCCCATAATTAACTCAAAATATATAATTAAAATGTACACGTTCTGCGCCACCAGTGTAAAATTCCAATTAACAATTCATTCCTCCTTAAATAACATTAGAAAATTAGTTGTGCATGGCTCTCTGTTTATTATTGCTTTAGTTAAAATTCAAACACAAAAATTATAATAACTCTCTGAAATAAGACCGTACTTTATGATAGACTACGCCTATGTTATTTAAGGAAGATGTTGGTTTGAACATTAAATTTAATAAACTATTATCAAATTATATTTTTTGTACGATTAATAAGATTAAATTTTTACATTCTTTCATAACATTGATAACATCCTTTCTTTCAAATCCAATCTATCAAGTAATATATTGTTGTTGTTTAGGTCAACAGCGAAAAGGCTGGTTTGAACCTCCAAAGGTTTTACTAAGTAAAACGAGGAGTCAGGTTGTTTACAATTGTCTTCCTCACTGAGTGGAAAAGTATGCTTATCAGCATGCTTTGCTTTCTGTTCTTCAATGATCCAGTCATTTTATTGACTGACCATGTGATATGAAACAGAACTATTTATTTTATCCCTGCAACAAACAGATTGAGTGTAAATAATTTGACACTCCACCTGTCTGTTATGGGCAACAAGTAACTTAAAATTAGGTAAAAAATGAGATGTTAAATACTTGGCACAATTAATTTCGGTTTTTAGATCATTAGGCTAGATGTTCGTTCAAAAATTTACAGGTTATCTGAAATACAAACTAAATATTTAATTCGGTTATTTTTTTTATTGTTTATAACCGTATCACTCAGTAGAAGCGTGTTTTCATGAGCGTAGCAGGGCTTCTAAAAAAAATTTCAGTTCGCACGTTTCAAACGGCGCCGTTAATATATTCACTGCAAGGTCTAACTGCATAATCATCAACTGTCATTGTAACAATCTCTAAAAGTGTTTATTTCATTAGTTCCTCTTATTTTCTTAATAATGTTTTAGTCGAAAATTTGCTTCTCTCGCTAAGAAAACAGAACGATTATTGTAGCCGTGGAAGTAGCAGTTAAAATTTAAAAAATATTTCACAGTTTAACTGCCTCTTGTAGGCAATACTAAATTTTCGCATCGCAAAATAAAATAATGACACAAGCAGCGAATAAACGCGGAGAAATGTCAAAAATATCGCCCAGAAATTTTTCATATCGTTAACCGTTTTTAGTGTGACTGATTGTCGTTAAAAGGGCACAGGTTCTTGTTTGCTCTTACTAGGTGTTGTTAAAGTATTTTCTAAATTTCAGTTTGGTAATTCCGGCGATTCTACTGACGATTAGTTGACAAAAAAACTTCAGAGACGTCCTTATTAGAATAAACTTTAATATACAATGAAAAATTCACAATGTGTTACGTTAGTATAGTAGTGTTTGCATGGTAGCCGACAAAATAATGTCTTAAATTTAAGCAAGCTTATATGTGACAACGCAAGCTATTGTTGTCCTTCATTTTTATTACTTTTTTTATTTCATATTGTGAAAAGCAGTATAAATATACTGCTGTTTCATACAATAAACCATAATCATTCCGTACTCGGAGGAACCTTAACAAGTTTAAAAATGTTTTTGTTACGCGTTTTAATTCTAGAAATTATTGCATTTCAGTAGACGTTAATTGTTTAATATTCGGCCGTATCGTTAACTGGGCGGTGACAATGGGTGGATTTATGTAAAAATGTAAGTCGACGTCACGCGCAGGAACAGTACCGGACCATTCAGAAAGCCCGATACTGACAAATGATGTAATACTGATTGAGACGTTTTCATTGGTTGATATCGGATGACGTAGTGAACTATTATGAGCCCTCTGATTGGACAATATTAACCAATCAAAATGACGCCTCAGAAGACATCTGATTGGTTAGGTATGAAGATTTTTCATTGGTTGAAAATACTAGTTTCTGATTGGTCCAATATTATATCTTTTATTGACGTCACACGGACTACACCGTCATTGTGGGCCGCCTCACTCGCAAGACCTAAATAATTATATTTTCAACTGTAGATTAGTTCTATTAGATTTCAATTATATATTTTCAGATATGTTATAGACACAATTGGTGCAGAGTAAAAAAACATTCGTTAACTAATGCTTTATAATGATTATTTCTTTGTTGATTTAGGATCCCATTCTTAACTTAAAATATATAATTAAAATATACACGTTCTGCGCCAACAGAGTAAAATTCCAATTAACAATTCATGTCTCCTTAAGAAACATTAGAAATTTAGTTGTGCAATGCTCTCTGTCTATTATTGCTTTAGTTAAAAGTCAAACACAAATATGATAATAACTCTCTGAAATAAGACTGTACGTTTTGATAGACTACGCTATGTTACATGAGGAAGATGTTGGTTTTAACATTTACTTGAATAAACTATTATCAAATTATATTTTTTGTACGATTAATAAGATTCAATTTTTACATTCCTTCATATTTTTGATAACATCCTTTCTTTCAATTCCAATCTATCAAGTAACTTAAAAGTAGGTAAATAATGAGATGTTAAATACTTGGCCAATTAATTTGGGTTTTTAGATCATTAGGCTAGATGTTCGTTCAAACGTTTACAGGTTATCTGAAATAAAAACTAAATATTTAATTCGGTTATTTTGTTTATTGTTTATAACCGTATCACTCAGTAGAAGCGTGTTTTCATGAGCGTAGCAGGCCTTCTAAAAGGTTTACATGATCTCAGGTTAGTAAATAGGCTGCGACCAGCTTCCATAATTGGAGTCAACACAGTTGTAGATAACCAAAACAATCAGGAAAATAATGCATCCCACTTCTCTATTTTACATCAAAATATTCAATATTTAAGTAATAAAATAGACAGGTTAGATATATTTTTAAGTTCTGAGAACCCAGATATGGTGGTATTTACTGAACACGGTTTAAAATGTAATGAGATGTCACTAATAAACTTTTCAGGGTTTTCTATTATTGCTTCATATTGTAGGAAAATGCACAAAAGTGGGGGGGTTTGTATATTAGCTAATTCAAGTAAGAAACTTGACACTCGTAATTTACCTTATCTAGAACGGTTTTCTCGGGAAATGGTTATTGAAGTGGCTGGGGTAGAAGTTAGGTTAGAAAAGAGGGGAAAGATGGTTGTGGTGGGTATCTATAGATCCCCTAATGGTGATTGGGGTCAGTTTTGTTCATCGTTCAGTGAACTACTGGAAGTTTTAACAGAACGATACATAAAAGTGGTAGTTTTGGGTGATTTTAATGTAAATCTTGCTGTTGAAAATAAAATGGCTGAAGAGTTTAGGGATATTGTAGAGATGAACAATCTTGATATAAAAGTTAAAGGTTATACAAGAATTACTACTCACTCACAAACCATAATAGATAATATTTTAACAAATATGGAGAGTTGTCAGGTTAGGTTAAGGGGTTCAGAGCTCTCTGATCACGGCTACCAAGTATTAGAGATTCAGGATTTAGGTAGTCATGTCCCAAATCAAAAAAATATTAAAGAATTTAGGCAGGAAGACCAAGGGAATATTAATTGTTTGTTACATAGTTTAGCCAAAGAGGATTGGAAGACGGTTTTCAATTCATCTGACATTAATCAAAAATATCATAATTTTATTGAGATATTAAAATTTCATTATAATAATAATTGTCCAATTAAAAAGAAAGATGTAAAAAATATTGTCAGTGAAACAGATGAGTGGGTCACAGGGGAAATTTTGCAAATGAGGTCTGAAGTTAGAGATGCATACTCAGATTTTCTTTCACATAGGACTACCTTTAATGAACAAAGGTACAAAACTATTAAAAAACATTATGCCAGAGAAGTCCAGAGAGCTAAATGTAAAAAAACTGCTGAAGTTCTTCATAATTCACCAAATCTAAACTCAGCAATATGGGAAATAATTAATAAGAATCGAGGTGTAGTTAGCAACAAAAGTTTTACTGACATACCTATTATTGTTAACAAAAACAATGAACTTATAGAGAATGGTATAGAAATTTGTAATTATTTTAACAAATATTACCAGGAAGTAGCTTTAAAACTTAAACAACAGATTAGGGAAACAGTGGGATGTTATGATCCAAAAGGTAACAAGGTAGTTAATCAATTCTTATTTAGCCTAGTTTCAAGGGAGGAATTAGAATCAGTTATTGATAGTTTGAAAAGTAAGAAAACATGTGGGTTAGATGGGATTTCTAGTATAATTGTTAAAGAATGTAAACATCTTTTAATTACTCCTCTCCTTCATTTGATTAACTTCTCACTTGAAGCAGGTGTATTTCCAAACAAACTGAAGGAGGCAAAAATATTGCCTATATTTAAGAATGGAGATAGCCAGTTAGTTGAAAATTATAGACCCATAAGTATTTTAAACACAATCAGTAAAATTTTTGAAAAGGTAGTATTTATTAGGTTAATCAGTTTCTTGACTGAAAACCTAATCATCTCAGAGGATCAGCATGGTTTCCAAAAAGGTAGATCAACTAAAACTGCAATTGTTTCACTTGTGGAGCAAGTAGTTGATATATTGGACGCCGGGGAGAAAGCATTGGCAGTGTTTCTGGATCTGAGTAAAGCTTTCGATTGTGTTGATCATGAAATTTTATTGAAAACATTAGAGTCATTAGGCGTTAAGGATGTAGAGTTGAAATGGTTTCAATCTTACCTTATTAATAGATTACAGTGTGTGGAGTTAACTAGGGTTGTTAGAGGGAAACTTACAAAAGTTGTATCTGGAAAGCTTGAAGTCAAAGCAGGCGTTCCACAGGGGTCAGTTTTAGGTCCAATTCTGTTTCTATTGTACATTAATAGGTTACCAGAAGTCATATCTAATGGCAGAGCTTTGTTGTTTGCTGATGATACTTCAGTAATCAGTAACAGTTCACTGGTAGATGCTCTTGAAGTAAATACACATGTTAACATAGAGTCCGTAGTGCAGTTCTTGAATCAAATGTTATTAACAGTTAATGGGAAAAAGTGTCAGTACTTGCAGTTCAAAAATAAACATAACGTTAAAGAAAGTAGAGAAGTGGATGTATTTATTCATAATAATAGTTTAGAGCATGTAGAAACAGTGAAGTTCCTGGGCGTATCTCTAGATAGATCTTTGTCTTGGGACTTCTATATCAATCAAGTTTGTAGTAAAATATCATCTGGGGTATTTGCACTAAAACAAATCGCCAGATTAAATGATAAAAAATTACTAATGGCAGCTTATCATGGCCTCATTCTGTCTCATATCCGGTATGGTATTTTAGTATGGGGTAATTCTAGCATGGGTAATATGAATAGGGTTTTTAAAATTCAAAAGAAAGCTATTAGGTGTATGGTGGGAGCTAACCAGCTAACCTCATGCAGGCCACTATTTAAGGAGCTTAAATTGCTTACAGTTCCCTGTCTCTACATTTTTGAGGTGATTATGTATGTTAGGCAAAATAATTTTATGCAGAATTTCAATGTTCACAATCATAACACGAGAAACAGGAATGATTATTATGTGGCTAATCACTCCACAAAATTGTTTGAACAAAAACCTACTTATGCAGGGAGAAAATTCATAAATAAATTACCCCAATCTTTAAAGTGTTGTGAGGATTTGAATTCCTTTAAAAAAAAATTTAAAAATTACTTGATCGGTGAAACTTTTTATAGCGTACAAGAATTTCTTTCTTGATAGTAGTGATACATAGTGTGTTTCTTATATGTATTTCAGGTGTTACATCTGACGACATGTCCTATACTCCTCCTGGAGTCTCCAGGGCGCAAAAAAAAAAAAAAAAAAAAAAAAAAAAAAAATTTTCAGTTTGCACGATTTAAACGGCGCCTTTAATATTGTGACACTTATTGCTAAGGTCCGTTTCGGGATCTAGGTTATTAAATAATTAATAGACTAAAGTTTACAATTACAGATGTTTATTTCACTAAAAGATTACAAAATAAATGATTAAACTAATTATAATTAAGAAATACAATAAATGATTAAATAATTCACTTAAAATAAATAACAAACAATAAATAACTTAATAACTTACTCAGCCTACTTACAATCGCTTTTATAGATTACACTAACATACACCATAAGCTGAATTCACAGAACTACACATTAACTTTACCCAATACACACACAACAAAGAGACGGTATAACAATCTTGAATATACCTTGAATATACGGTATAACAATACTTGGATGTGTAACCTGTAAATACACACCCCATTAATCTCTCGGCAAAGATCACACGAATACTGACTGGACCGCCGCCCGGGAGCCTTCTTTTATTATCATTCACAAAGATCGTTCCAGAACAAAGAGAAATGGGAGCAGTCATATTGGGCCAGGGGCCGAAAGGGCCAAAAACCCCCGCTGTGTGTATTGACATGTTTGACTTAATTTTAATGAGGATCTCCTTTGTCCTCCTTTAGATAAAGGTGGTCACTTTTTTCCGACAGTGTTCTCTCTCTGTCACTCTTCACAGTGTTCTCTGTCTTCTTCTACTCTACCTGCTACCTGCTCAACCCTTAACAATTCCATAACTGTTCAATAGTGATCAAACCACTTTAACGTAGCAATGCTTACAGAGCTCATTTTAGAAAAAGATCTTCTAAATTCATGCTATTTGAATGTGTGCTGTTTTTAACTATGATGTGTTATTAAACAGCATAATTTTGAACAGTACGCACTCATCTTTAGCGGCATTAATTCCAACTGCCGCTAAATTATTTTTCTCAGATTAAATGACTTGGTTTATTTAAATTATTTTAAGAAATGAAACCATAATTTTTTCTGTGGGTTATCAGACCAAGAAAATACAAATTTACACGGACAGATCTAATGGTTTTATACAATTAACATAAAACAACTTTTTTTGTCATCAGTCTCTCGACTGGTTTGATGCAGTTCTCCAAGTTGTTCTATTTTGCGCAAGTCGTTTCATATCTACATACCTGTAACACACTACATCTTCTGTAATTTGCTTTACATATTCTAATCTTTGCCTCCCCCTACAATTTACTCCCTCAATATTACCCTCCATTATTGATAGCCCAATACCTGGATATCTTAAGATATGGCCACCAGCCTATCCCTTCTTCTGGTAAGATGCTTCCATATACTTCTTTTTTCATCCACTCGCCTAAGAACCTCTAAATTACTTATTTTGTCCACCCACCAAATCTTTAACATTTTCCTGTAACACCACATTTCTAAAGCTTCTATCCTCTTCTTTTCTACAGCCCCTATCACCCACGTTTCACTCCCGTATAATGCTACACTTCAAATATAATGTTGTAAGAAATTTTTCCTGATCAGTAAATCAATGTTTGTGGTCAGTAAGCTGTTTTTTTTATTCCAAAGGCTTTTCTAGCTTGAGCAATTCTACTTTTGATATCACGTGTGGTTCTTCTACTATCCTTTGTTATTTTACTCTCTAGATAGCAGAATTCCCTAACTTCCTGTATGTTTTCGTTGCCTACTTTTACATTACCCATCTCTTCTAAACTACTCTTACTGCTGCACGACACTTTCAATTTGTTCTTATTAATTTTCATGAAGTAATCCTTTCTCATGATCTCATCCATTCCATTTAAGATATCCTCCAGTTCTTTCTTTGTCTCGGCTAATACTACTATATCATTGGCGAATCTCAGCATTTTTATTGTTTCTGCTTGAGTTTTTTTTCTTGCGTCAAATGTCTCCTTCACTTCATTTATAGCCTCTTCTATACACAAGTTAAAAAGTAGTGGTGACAATGAACAACCTTGTCGTTCACCTTTCTTACAGCAGCATATTTTTCGTACCCTCAATTCTCAAAACAGCCGTTTGATTCTTATACAGACCGTTAATAACTTTCCTTTCCTTGTATTAATTGCTAGCCTTTTCAAAGTTTCAAACATTTTACTCCAGTCCAGACCGTCAAATGCTTTCTCTACATCCACAAGCGCCATATAAGTAGTTCTATTTTTCTTTATCCTTTTCTCAATAATCAGTCTCAGAGCCAATATTGCATCTCGAGTTCCCATTCTCCTTCTAAATCCAAATTGGTCATCGTCCAACACTTCTTCTATTCGGTGTTCTATTCTCCTGTATATAATTCTTGTCAGTATCTTGGATGCATGGCATGTTAGGCTGGGGTTCTGTAATGTTCACACTTCTCCGCTCCTGACTTTTTTGGTATAGGAATCATATTTTTTTTTTAAAGTCCAATGGTACTTCACTCTCATAAATTCTGCACACAAGTTTGTACAATTTGTTTTGAGCAACTTCGCCACAACTTAATAATAATTCCGATGGTATGTTATCTATTCCTGCCGTCTTATTCATATTCATATCCTTAAGTGCCCGATCGAATTCTTACCGTAGTATAGGGTCCCCTCTTTGATCTTCTTCAACGTCAGTTTCTTGTTCTATCGCATCATGCCCTAATTTTTTTCCCCTGTAGAGTTGGTTTACGTATTCCTTCCATCTTTCAGCTCTCTTTTGGCCGTTCAACAATGGTTTGCCACCTGCACTTTGTAGATTAACAGCTTTCTTCTTTCGTTCTCCAAAGTTTTTCCTTATTTTACTGTAAGCTCCGTCTACTTTACCAACTACCATTTTACTTTCAATGTCCGTACTGTAACGTCTAATTGAAATACGTTACTGTGGGATTTATTGTTTCTTACCTTGGTGCCATATTTCAGTTTGTATTAATACTTAATTCTGTTCACTGTAAGCTGTTGCTATCTAGCGTTTTTCTATTGGACTATTCTAGCCTGAGTTGAATTTTAATTTCTGGTAATTTAATTATGTACGTTTTTTCCTTGTTCGTGTACACTCTTGGTTGTGAATTGAAATGGAACGCTTCGATTACATTAATATGTTTCGCCGATTTTATACTTTTTATTCTTTTAGTTAAAGAATGTCGTTTTTGGTTTTTATGTTGCATAATGATTATTGCTAATGTTTAATTATGATTCTTTGATTTTCATCTGCTGTTTTTTTTACATCTAATGATGTTACGTAAATTTTTATCAGTCTTTTCCGGGTTGTTTTTTTTTCTAATTTGTTCTTAAATTTTTTTTGGATTTCATCACCCAAATTTATTTTGGTAAGTTCCTTTTGGTTTTGTTGTCGAATATTTCTAGAGATTGCGCTAATCAATTTGTTTAATTATAAATTTTAAAATTTTGGATTGAATCATTTTGCTTTTGCTTTGTTCGATTCTTGCCTATGTTTTTCTCTTCTGTTCGGTTGTTGACCTATACCTTTCAACCTTATGTGGGTTTTTGCTAAGGTATAGGGAAATTTAATCTATTGTTCTTGCCTTTTGGTTATTTTGCCTTTGGCTTACGTTGGTCGCAATCTATAGAAATATTCCTTGTTTTTTTTGTCTTTCTTTTGCTTTGTTTCATTTTGCTACTTCTGTTCATGAAGTGTTACCTTTTTCTCTTTTGACGATAGTCGTTTTTTGTCCAGGGTTCGGCTATAGGAGATTTCTACTATGGGTTCATTTCGATTCAGGAATATTTTCTGTTCTAACAATTTGGAGGGTTGAAGTTTGGATAGCAGTGCCATTCACCTTACCTTGCACAACGTGGTTCCGGAGGATGACTCTCCCGGGTTCGATTCCCGAATTTAGAAATTTGGCAGCTAAACATATGTCACTTCATGCAGTGGCAGTTTAATTTATTCAACTGTTTAATTTGGCCGATGATCATCGATTCTATCCTGGAAGGTTTGATTTCTGCAAACCGGTATGTCTGGTTAATTATTTTTTTTTGGGAAAGTCTGTTGTTTCTACTTGAACGTTTCTGCGCTCGTCAGGAATGTTTGCCTGTACTGTGCATGTCCTGAACTGAAAATATTGATGAACGAACTTGCCTATTATTTAACTTAAAAATTTTTAAAATCAAAAACTTTATCATGTTTTCCTCTTTTATAATGAATTTTCTTTATCTATAATCTTGGCGTTTATTATTATAAATTTTTATATTTTTTTTAATATATTTGGTTTTTTTATTTTCTTTAATAATTTTGTAAAAGCTACCATGGTACGCAATACGTTTAAAAAAAAACTATTATGATATTATACTATTAACAGACAATGATCTGATCTTATGTAAAATTAATTCTTCCATTTAAAAAACATTCTTACAATAGTAAATTCTTCTAAAATAAATAAATCAGTTTAATTTTGGTCAAATTGTATCTGTTACAATGAAAACTTAAAATAATAACTATTTGAATCTTATTATTCATTAAATATTGTAGTTTAAATTCATTTTTGAGATTTTTCTAGAATTTTCCTAAAATTATTTATTTAGGTATTTAAATTTGCTATAACTTAAATTATGTTCGTATAACTATTTTTCTGCTGTTTTTTTTTAAAAAGAAACAACTTGGATTTATTACTGATTAATTAATATTATTATATTTCTTTATTTGTGTGTTTTCTTTATGCAATTATAATCATATGCAACAACTCTTTTTTTATTTGGCTTCCTTGTTTTTTGTCAACCCCTGGGCCAACCTATCAGTGTGGATAGAGGGGGGCAGTGACAGTACATTCCGCTCAGATCCAATTTTCCTTCGCTTTCTTAACACTTTTTGTTTATGGTATTTCTCAAGTAGCAATATTGCCTTTTGCCTCTTTCGTCCTTTGCGTTTTTATATTTCCTTCGCTCATCCATCAGTTCTAAAATATCATTAGTAATCCAAGGTTTCCTACCTCTTCTTTTAGTATGTCCTAACCATTCTTCCGCTGCTTTCACTACCACCTCCTTGAAGTTTAGGCCTATCCACTCCTCCTCGACATTTCTTTTGTCATTACCTCTTTCTTCTATCCCTTTGTGAATACTCTCCTAGAAACCTATTTGGTTGTCTTTTCTCTTAGTTTGTCTACATCCCACCTAGCATTTCCCTGTATCTTCTTCAGTTTTTAAAGTTTAAGCCTGCTATCCATTACTACTAAGTTATAATCACTTCCTATGTCTGCACCTGGATAGGCTTTACAGAGTTCATAATCTGGTTTTTGAATATTTGTTTAACCATTATATAATCTATTTGGTGTCTTCCCTGGTCACCTGGCAGCATCCAAGTGTATAACCTTCTTTTGTGATTCTTAAATAGTGTATTGCCTATCACTAAATTATATTTGGAGCAGAAATAAAATATACCAGCCGACTCCCTCTGTCATTTCTCTTCCCTAGACCATATTCTCCGATTATCTTTCCTTCTTTTCCTTCTCCAACTACTGCATTCCAGTCTCCCTAACTATCAAATTTTCATCACCCAGGGGTATTTTATTACTTCATCTAATTTCTCATATACTTGTTCTATTTCTTCCTTTCTATGTTAAGACGTAGGCATGTAGACCTGCACTATAGTGGTGGGCTTTGGTTTCGTATCTACTCTAACCATGATAATCCTATCACTACACTGCTTGTAGTCGGTCCATTTTTGTCTTTGTCCATTTTTTTTATTCATTACTATAACTACTCCACCCTGCCCTCCGATGGCTTCAGTATTAATAACCCTATAATTCCCTGACCAAAAGTCTTGACCATCGTCCCAGCGTACCTCACTAATGCCTACAATATCTAACTTCAACCTATCCATTTCCTTTTTTAAATTCTCTAACCTACCAGTTTGTTTTAAGCTCCTAACATTCCATGTTCCAACTCGAAGGATTTCAGAAACTTTTATTTTTTTGATGAAGTCCCCTCTGATAGTCCTCGCCCGGAGACCAGAATGGAAGACTAGTGTAGCAGTCAGTATTCTGCTACATCTGTTTATGGATAGTTATTAAAGAAGAATATTAAATTTTCAAAAATTAGTTAAAAATTTTAATACTGTAATTTCAAGTTAAAATTCATTCATGTGAAATTATTTTTAATTAGGATAAAACAATTTATTAAATAATTTTTCAATTAAAATCTTCAATTGTTGTAAAAAAAATATTAAGTTAAAGAAATTTAAAACAGCTGTGGCTGAGAGTAGGTTGAGACCATAATGTTTAAACAGTATTTATCCTAATTAAAAAAAATTTCACATGAATGTATTTTAACTTGAAATTACAGTATTAAAATTTTTAACTAATTTTTGAAAAATTTATATGCTTCTTTAATAATTATCCATAAACAGATGTAGCAGAATACTGACTGCTACACTAGTTTATCTCCGGAATGTTTTACATGTGAGGACGCAATCATAATTTTTCATATTTTGAAGTTCTCGAGGTTCTAGAAGTTCTCGAATCTCTTGACCTGCATATACTAAGTAAGCTTAACCAGAATCATACATGAAGGAGTTTCCTCACGATATTTCTAGTCAGACAGAAAAAGGTGTAATCTACTGTTGCTTTCAGCTTTTTAGTTGGCAGACTTAATGCCCCAAGCCACCGTCTGCCTGGATGGAATGGGCAGCCCTTCCAGATCCGTTCACCATGAGACGGTCATCGTGCTGATGAGCGGTCGCAAGGTTACTAACAGGCCACACGACGTGAATGTATGGATACGACACTAGCCTTCTATCCCGGCCGATTCCCTTAAGCCTTTTGTAAAAGGAATTAAGGGGTCTCCTTCCAGTTGACGATAGAAGCCCTTAATAGCCCAAAAACAACTTATACCTATTTAAGATAATAAGTTACTTAAATTTTAACAGTTTAATTTTAATTGGTCTTACAGTAGGTAACAATTTTTAACACGTTACATTAAAACGTAATAATATTGTAAGTCACTTAAAATAATATACGTTTTATGAAGTAAATTAATTTTCTTAACTAAAGTAATTCTTAATTACAGTATAATTTACATAGCTCAATTGTAGTATAATTTAAGTACTATAATATTGGGCGTGTTCATATTAAATAAAATAATTAAAAGAAACTAAACATTATGAATGCAATAACAAAGAACTACACAAAAAGTTAAACCAATTAATAGAAACCTAACATAAAAAAATATGTAGTGATAGGTATAAAGATCTTAAGTCAAAAATTGTCGGTTTTGAGTTAAGTGCACTACCCAGTCAGAAAAATTTTCTCTTTTAATTGGTACCAAGGGGTTAAGTGTAGCTATATCCTGAAGGAAATTATGTGACTGATCTAACTGGCTTTACAAAAAAGTTCTTTTCGCGTAACGGTATAAAAGTCTCAATTGTAAAACTTGATACCCTTAGATTTAGTTTCTAAGCGTTTTTTATTTTGTACAAACGGTATTAAGTTGAGTTGAGAACGTTAGGCTATACAAACAGTAGTTCATTTAGTTTAGCTTTAGTTCTCTAGTCTTATTCATCTGTACAAAAAGATCGTAAGTTGAGCTATCCAATACATCAATTGTCGAATAACAAATGGTGAGATCAAATGGAAACACAATCAATTTGAAGGGTCGATATGACAAGAAATCTAATGTTCGATTTTGCAGTCCTGTTAAAAACCGTTCTGGAAGTTAGGAAAGTAAAGCAATTAAAGAAGACCCTTTTAGAAGACATGATGTACGAGGCGTGTTCAGAAAATAAGTACCGTTTTTCAAAAAAACAAGTAAAACAAATTTTTTCAACACAATTTTATTTCTACATGAAAGCCCAAACCTTAAACTATTTTTCGACATAGTTTCCACCGATGTTCAAACACTTGTAGCGGGTGATCAATTTGTCTTTACCCTCTTCATAGAAGGTTCCCGCCAACGAATGTAGCCACGACTCCACGGCAGTTTTCACTTCATTGTCGGTTTCAAAGCGTTGGCCGCTTAGCTCGCGCTACATGAGCAGGAACCAATGGTAGTCAAACGTTGTCAAGTCCGGGTTGTAGGGCAGGTGATCGAACTGCTCCCAACGAAATTGTCGAACCAATGTTTGAGTGTCACCAGCGGTATGGGGCCGAGCATTGTCATGGAGCAACACAATTCCGTTACTGAGCATTCCTCTCCGTTTGTTTTGAATTGCCCGCCTTAGTTTTCTTAAGGTTTTGCAATACCTTGCCGCATTAATGGTTTCACCTCTTGGAAGAAAGTCAATCAGCAAAACACCTTTCCGATCCCAAAAGACAGTGCACATGATTTTTTGTGCAGACATTGTCGTCTTGAATTTTTTTTCTTCGGGGATTGCGTGTGTCGCCACTTCATTGACTGCTGTTTAGATTCCGGTGTGACATGACGGACCCAAGTTTCATCACCTGTCACAATTTTGTTTAAAAAATCCTCACCATCATCACCGTACCGAGTGAGAAAAGTCAAAGCACTTCCGAGTCTCTTGGTTTTGTGCACGTCAGTGGCGGGAACCTTCTACGAAGAGGGCATAGATGATAAATTGATCACCCGCTACGACAAGTTTTTGAACATCGGTGGAAACTATGTCGAAAAATAGTTTAAGGTTTGGGCTTTCATGTAGAAATAAAATTGTGTTGAAAAAAATTGTTTTACTTGTTTTTTTTAAAAAACGGTACTTATTTTCTGAACACGCCTCGTACAATGGTTAAGATATCATAAAGGACAAGAAGGTGCGTATTATTATGCACTATTATCGAAAGAGCCTTCAGGGTGATCCGTTCAATCAAATAAACTTTCTTCGAAGAGGAAAGAAGACTCTTCATAGTGTAAGTATAAGTCCTAAATATGAATCTGAGGTTAAATTTCAGAAGAAAAGACAAAAGGTTTCTTGAACTGCTTGAACTTGTAGTACACATTTTTCATGATGTTTATTTAAATTTTAAAATAACAGCTGCTGCTAAATGTATTAATCCTGACCTGGTACAAATACAACCAGGAGAAATTTAAGACCAAAAAGTAGAAACCTAACTTAATGTTGCTTGTTTTTACATAATATTTCTATTTGTTTGAATTATAAATTAACCTCAATTTTAACCATTATTTTTATGATGAGACTTTTTTATAAAACGTCTAACGTGTTCGTTTAAAAAGTGTATGGAGAGCTTCAGGATTTAAAAAAAATTATATTAGGAAAAAATGTTATTGTAGTTTCAGCTGAAGTTGTGTAACAAAATCTGTTATAAATGAACGAATATTGGAACCGATTAAAAAAAGAACAATACAATTTTTCGGACACCTGTATAGAATAGATAACAATTGGTTTGTAAAACAAATTTTTAAGACTCTAAACAATATACTTAAGGTGTCGGATGAATGGTTTAAAGAAGTCAGAAAGGATATTGAGAAAACTGGAATAAACAGAGAAACTTAATTAAGTGAACCAAACTCAGACAACTAATTAGGGATTTTAAGGGCTTCAAAGAAGAGCAAAAAACACCGGGTGGACAATAGAAAGGAGAAAATCCTACCGTGAGCGAATGCTGAGAATGCAAAAAGAGCTGCCAGATACGTCTGAAGTGACCTCACGTGGTCTAAAATTGGCCCTACACTAGGGGAAAATACTGTATGGAAATTTTAAGTTGAAATTTCCTTTGTAAAAACAAAAGCTCTTAATTTTTTAAGCACTTTGAGGAAGTAGAGGTATATTAGTACACTATGTCAAAACCAACAACCACCCGAACAAAAATTTTTCTTACGCCACTGCTCTCTCCTTCAGTTCTGAAATTATCAGGCTGTGATCCATCGACTAATGAAACCTACGAATGACTACGCGGAATAGTTTTTCTTCAGAAATCTGGTAGCGTGGAAGTCAGTATTATTTTCCCGTAAAATATTTAACATATTTTCTGTAATCGTCACTAATTGAATTTTTTTTTGTCAGTCTCTCGACTGGTTTGATGCAGTTCTCCAACCTGATCTATCTTGCGCAAGTCGTTTCATATCTACATACCTGTAACACCCTACATCTTTTGTAATTTGCTTTATATATTCTAATCTTTGCCTCCCTCTACAATTTACTCCCTCAATATTACCCTCTATTATTGATAGCCCAATACCTGGATGTCTTAGGATATGCTCCTCTAGCCTATCCCTTCTTTTGGTAAGATGCTTCCATATACTTCTTTTTTCATCCACTCGCCTAAGAACCTCTAAATTACTTATTTTGTCCACCCACCTAATCTTTAACATTTTCCTATAACACCACATTTCAAAAGCTTCTATCCTCTTCCTTTGTACAGCCCCTATCACCCACGTTTCACTTCCGTATAATGCTACACTCGAAACATAATGTTTTAAAAAATTTTTCCTAATCTGTAAATCAATGTTTGTAGTCAGTAAGCTGTTTTTCATTTCAAAGGCTTTTCTAGCTTGAGCAATTCTACTCTTGATATCACTCGTGCTTCTACCATCCTTTGTTATTTTACTCTCTAGATAGCAGAATTCCCTAACTTCCTGTATGTTTTCTTTGCCTACTTTTAAATTTCCCATCTCTTCTAAACCACTCTTGCTGCTGCACAACACTTTTGTTTTGTTCTTATTAATTTTCATGAAGTAATCCTTTGTCAAGATATCATCCAATCCATTTAAGGCATCCTCTAGTTCTTTCTTTGACTCGGCTAATACTACTATATCATCGGCGAATCTCAGCATTTTTATTGTTTCTCCTTGAATTTTTATTCCTGCGTCAAATTTCTCCTTCACTTCATTTATAGCCTCTTCTATATACAAGTTAAAAAGTAGTGGTGACAAAGAACAACCTTGTACACCTTTTCTCACAGCAGCCTCTTTTTCGTACCCCTCAATTCTCAAAACAGCCGTTTGATTCTTATACGGACTGTAGATAACTTTCCTTTCTTTGTATTTAATTCCTAGCCTTTTCAAAGTTTTAAACATTTTACTCCAGCCCAAATTGTCAAATGCTTTCTCTAAATCTACAAATGCCATAAAAGTAGTTTTATTTTTCTTTATCCTTTTCTCAATAATCAGTCTCAGAGCCAATATTGCATCTCGAGTTCCCATTCTCCTTCTAAATCCAAATTGTTCATCGTCCAATACTTCTTCTACTCGGTGTTCTATTCTCCTGTATATAATTCTTGTCAGTATCTTAGATGCATGGCATGTTAGGCTGATGGTTCTGTAATGTTCACACTTCTCCGCTCCTGACTTTTTTGGTATTGGAATCATAATATTTTTTTTAAAGTCCGATGGTACCTCTCCACTCTCATACATTCTGCACACAAGATTGTATAATTTGTTTTGAGCAACTTCGCCACATCGTAATAATAATTCCGATGGTATGTTATCTATTCCTGGTGTCTTATTCATATTCATATCCTTAAGCGCCCGATCGAATTCTTCTCGTAGTATAGGGTCCCCTCTTTGATCTTCTTCAAACAGTCGGACGTAAAACCAAAAAAAAAAAAAAGATCTTCAACATCAGTTTCTTGTTCTATCGCATCATGTTCTAATTCTTTTCCCCTGTAGAGTTGGTTTACGTATTCCTTCCATCTTTCAGCTCTCTCTTGGCCGTTCAACAATGGTTTGCCACCTGCGCTTTGTAAATTAACAGCTTTCATCTTTCGTTCTCCAAAGTTTTTCCTTATTTTTCTGTAAGCTGCGTCCACTTTACCAACTGCCATTTTACTTTCAATGTCCGTACATTTCTCTCTGATCCACTCTTCCTTCGCTTTCTTACACCTTTTGTTTATGGTATTTCTCAAGTAGCAATATTGCCTTTTACCTCTCTCGTCCTTTGCGTTTTTATATTTTCTTCGCTCATCCATCAGTTCTAAAATATCATTAGTAATCCACGGTTTCCTACCTCTTCTTTTAGTATGTCCTAACCATTCTTCCGCTGCTTTCACTACCACCTCCTTGAAGTTTATCCACTCCTCCTCTACACTTCTTGTGCCATTACCTCTTTCTTCTATCCCTTTTTGAATACTCTCCTGGAAACGTACCTGGTTGTCTTGTTCTCTTAGTTTGTCTACATCCCACCTAGCATTTCCCTGTACCTTCTTCAGTTTTTTTAAGTTTAAGCCTGCTATCCATTACTACTAAGTTATGATCACTCCCTATGTCTGCACCTGGATAGGCTTTACAGTTCATAATCTGGTTTCTGAATCTTTGTCTAACCATTATGTAATCTATAATTGAATTTAAAAAAGTAAATAGTGACACCTTAAGTTGTCGAAGTACACTTAAAATTGTCTTCGACTAACTGTTATAAAATATTGCACAGCGGTAATTTGCTTTTTACTTAAGAAATTTGGCGGAGCTGTTGATGTTCAACTAACTTTTATCCCTGTCTGAGTTGTTGTTAGAATAATATTATTAGAAAGTACGAAATATACCGGGTGATTCAGAACTACACGACAATCTCTTGAAAGCTTATTCAATAGGTAAAAATAAGAAAAAATGTTCATAAAAACATAGGCCCGAAAACGCTTCGTTAGGAAGTTATACAGGGTCAAAGATTTTTACGAGAATTCCGTACCCTCGGTGAAATGAGACCTTATAGACATTTTTAAGGCTATAATGAAGAGATAAATCTGACGGTCTCTTATGTATTTTCAACTGATAAACTGAATAAATTTGGTCCCAGTAATGTACCTTCATCAGTTTTAAAGATCTCGCGTAAAGTACTAGACTTGGGGTTAAAATAACGCATTTTTGTCTCACGTGAAATTTCTTTTGTAAATGGTAAATTAAGGTACATTTTTCATTAATTAGATTTATAGAAAATACAATTCTGAAAAGATTCACGTTAATAACTTCAGAAAAAATTGAATAGGTACTAGGTATTAAAATTCAACTTTATTTAAAAACAAAACAAATATTTTGAAAAAAGTTTTACTGCATTAAATAATATTTTTTACTTCAGTATCTCAGCTATTTATTCACTTCGTGTAATAAACAGTGCGTTTGAGAAAAAACATTATTGTTCTTCTGCTTTTTTGGATATAAGCCAGGCTTTTGATAAAGTCTGGCATAAAGGTTTACTTTTCAAAATGAAAACGCTGTTGCCTCATAATTTCTACGTAGTACAGTATTAAAATCATATCTGGATGACAGATGTTTTAGAGTAAAATTTAATGGAATTTTTTCAAAATTAATTCCGGCGTACCTCAAGGAAATGTTGTTTTGTCACTGTTGTATGTTCTGTTTACTTCAGATTTACTGACTACAGAAAATACAGTTTTAGCAACTTTTGCGGATGATACTGCTGTCCTGGGTGTGGATGAAGATCCGACCGTAGCTTCACGGTATTTGCAAGATTTTCTGATATCTTTGCAAGAATGGTTACAGAAGTGGAGGAGGTGAATGAAGCTAAGTCAGTCCATGTGACATTCACTCTACGTAGACGAACGTGCCCACCAGTAGTACTTAATGACATTGTAGTGCCACAGTCAGAAGATATGAAGTACCTGGGGCTTCATCTGGACCGCCGACTGACGTGGAAGAAACACATTTTGACGAAACGGAGACAATTGGACTTAAAATTGAGGAATATTTTTTGATTAACTGGGAGACGCCCACAATTGTCAACCGAATCAAAACTGTTGCTATACAAGACAATATTCAAGCCGATAAGGACGTACGGGATACAACTCTGGGGGACAACAAAAAATACCAATATTGACATTTTAGAACGTTTTCAAAGAAACTTTTTACGATCATTTCTTAGGATACCATGGCACATACGAAACGAATACCTATATCTATAACGACATACGCCTTAACTCAGTAAGACAGGAAATAGCACGATTTAGCAAAACATACGAACAAAGACTAAACGGACATCCAAATCATCTCGCGATAAACTTACTGGACGACAGTGACTATACGTTTACAAGACTTAACAGGTACAATGAGTTGGATTTACTTAACAGATTCGAACACAATTACCTTTTTATTTGTGTGTAAATATTATTTATTGTGCAATTAGTGTAAATGATTTATTTGTGTGCTATGTGTGTATATATTCTTTTTTTTAATTTTGAATCATTTCAAAATTAATTTTTAAAATTACAAAACGTTATCAGTAACAATTTATTATTAATGTATAATGTTGTAAATTTGTCTTTTCTATGTTAACCTTATTACTTATTGTTCTTGTTCCTTTATAACAGAACAGATTGTAATTTTGCTGATTGAATCAGCAAAATTGTGTAAATAAGGAAAATAAAGTATCTCAGCAACTAATTTCTTATTAATGTACAAATAGACAATCATTGTTAAATACGTTGATGTTATATGTATTTAATATGCTTATTTTTTCTTTGTTTAAATTTTTTATCTAATTTATATAAAAAGCTAATTGTTTTTGTTAGAATCTTGCTAGAGGGTAACATCATTCTCCTCCTGGAATAAGACCACTGGATCGAATTGTCAACCCTAGTACCATATTTCCATCCCTCTTCTCTCATGACCTCGCACTTTTCACTCCAATGCCTTGTCCAACTCCATATTTTAAGCCTCTCTTTTCTTTTTGCTTGTCGTTTAGTTCTTCTGTCTAATTTCGTCCTCCTGGAAATGTTACAGAGTTGAATTGATACTTGTAATTTTGTAGTCCATCTTCTTGTTATAAATCTTCTTGGCATTGGATGGCAGTTGATGGCCGGATGAAAATCAATTGCTGGACTAGGTTTAACCAATCCAATCCTTATACATATAGATAACCCTCCAACCTACTTCTATATGTACAGTGTTGAACCCTAAAACCAGGCTAGAGAATGATATCACCTTCGTAACAAGATTATGTTTTAAGAATTAACTGTCAGACAAATTTTTTTAATAAATTGTGAAATAGTATTGCAAAATTTCATAAAATTACAAAATATTGCGATAACATTTTACGTTCTTCACCTATCAAGATATAAAATTTAAACGAAATATTTTTAGTTACCTTAGAAACTACATTAATTATTTTTAAATCCTACTGTTATTTAGATTTAATTAGAATTTACACTTTTAAACGAACTGCGAGTGTTTTTGTTCTCTAGTACAGGTCTAAATTTTAGACTACGTTAGGTGGCTTTATACGTTTCTGGAAGATTTTTTTACAACCCATATTCTCAGCATTCGCTCACTGTAGGTGTTTCTCCTTTCTTTTGTCCAACTGGTTTGTTTTTGTTGTTCATGGAAGCCCTTAAAGTCCGTAGTTAGTTACCTTGGTAAATTAAGGTGTATTTTTTCTTAATTAGATTTGTAGAAAAATTAATTTTGAAAAGATTCATGTAAATTACTAAAGAAAAAGTTGAATGTTAGATATATAAATTATTTAACTTTATTTAAAAACAAAACAAACCAATTGTGAAAAAACTTAACTCCATAAAATACTAACTAAAACCGAATTTCAGTTTTTGGGGGCTACCGTTTTCAGGTTTTCCTATCTTTACACCTTCAAAACGGTTTTTTAGGAAACTTTTTATTAGCAAAACGTTACAGGTACTTATAGCATCACAGGTAATTTTTTAAATTTTAAAAAGCGGTCCAATGGGGGGGGGGTTGCTACCCCATCCAAAAAGGGATTGTAGCCCTTAACTTGCCGGTTCGGTGAGAAAAATCAAAAAACAAAATTTCGGCTTTTTGGGGTTTGCAGTTTTCATATTGCTCTTTCTTTACACCTTCAAAATGGGTTATTTAGACAAATTTATATTTATAAGCAGTTACACGTACCAGTAGCATCACGGGTAATTTTCCAAATTTTAAATCAGGGTCCTACGGGGCTCGCTACCCTTATCCAAAAGATATGAAATGTTTCAATTTTTATAATACAATAAGTCTTTTGACGGCATGTTTTTTGGCGTTAAAGTTACGTAAAAATTTGGTACCCCGAAAATGTTCAGGTCACACCCTCTTTCCTTGGGTTGGGGTTATATTTCTTTATCTCCTAAACTGTGAATAATAGGGACAAAATGCATGAACCTGTTCTTTGCCCCACAAAATGTAATTCAAGATTATATAACCAAAGTTGCCCTTAACATATCGGTTCGCTGAGTAAACTACAAAAACCAAATTTCGGTTTTTTGGGGCTTGAGATTTTCAGGTTTTCCTATCTCTACACATTCAGAACGGTTTTTTGGGAAATTTTTATTAGCAAAGTTTACAGGTACTTATAGCATCACGGTTTTTTTAAATTTTAGATCGGGGTCCAATAGCGGTTGCTACCGCTATCCAAAAATTATGAAATTCCTCAATTTTCAGAATACAAAATATATTTTAACGGCATGTTTTTGACGTTAAAAGTTAAATAAAAATTTGGTAACGCGAAAACTTTTAGGTTCAACCCCCTTATCTTTGGTAGCGGGTAGTATTTTTTACCTCCTGAACGGTGCTCCGTAGAGAAAAAGTGTACAGAATCTTTTTTGTGCCTCTCCCAAAGTACTTCAAGGCCATGTAGCTTAAGTTGCCCTTAACGTAATTGTTCGCTGAGAGAACTCAAAACACTAGCATTTCGGCTTTTAGGGCTTGCCGTTTTATGTTTTTCTTTCTTTACACCTTCACAACGGTTTTTTCGCTAATGTTTGTTGACAAAATGTTACACATACCCATAGAGTCACGAAGAATTTATTAAAGATTATATCAGGGTCCTATAGTGATTGCTACCCCAAAAACTTTTTTAAAATTTTCTGAATACAAATAATCTTTTAACGGCATGTTATTTAGCGAAGAAAATTACATAAAAATTTGGTTACCCGAAGATTTCCAGATCGCATGAGAAAACGAAAAACTCTAAGTATCATACATTCAAACCTCAACATTCAAAGTTGAAATTTTGAAATTTTAATCATTGACCTATAACTCCAAAACCTTCAAATTTTTAATTTTGAAACTTCAAACTTCATCTTTAAACTTTCATATCTTCAAATATCAAAATATTGTGATCCACCCAACCCCTTTTAGCGGCTGAACTTCACCTTGTGGCAAGTGGTTCTGCTCCACTTATAAATTCTGATCCACCTACCCCTCTAAGGCCGAGACACGTAAGCGGCGCGAAGCACCGCAGGAGTGGCGAGTGTTTTATTACTAATGTTAGGTTTATTATGATTTATTTGCATTGGCAAGAGAAAGTTGTGTGAGTGTTTCACACCAGGTTTTATAGCTTTGAATCGTTCGGGTGTACTTTTTTAGCATTTTATCAAGAGAAAATCGTTAGTTTTCGGTTTGTGTAATATTTGCCTCCATTTCGTGTTATTGGAACCGTATTTATCTGAATTATTTCTGTTATTGGTGATGTTATTCGAATTCACGGTTATATGGTTATTCTCGATAGTTGTACACGGCTCATAACCAACGCTGTTACTCGATTGCAGAGTAGCTTTACTTAACACAAAAACAATTATGTTCGTTGATCTTTTCTTGGAATAGTTTAAAACATAAAGTAAACTACTTCTGGTGAGCACAATGAAACTCTGTACCAGAAGACATCATTTTAAAGAAAATATTCAATATTTTAGTACAATTAACAATAACTAATGACCGAACAAAGAAAAAGTATAATGTGGATTTACAACTAGTGCCAATACTCACGTTATTACATAAATAGTAGGCCTGCTAATAGTTATTACCTATATCGCAGTTGAAAAGGCGATATAGCCAGCGCGATAAATGTTATACAAATGATATACGAATTTGACGCAATAGTGATGTTCATTTGTAAAAAATATACGCTGGACGCAGCAACCACTCAGTTTAGACGGAGTTAATAATGCTGGTGAAATAAAACTAATTTTTCTCATTCTTATTATTCATGTTATACGTGAATACTTGGCTAAATTCGAAATTGAAGCCTATAAGGCTGCACCCCTATATCTCTTTTCATAAATTAATATACATAGCTCCTTAAGGTGGACGCCACAGAGTGGGAATCCGAAAAGACGTCACAACGATGGTGAGATGTTATAAATATATACGCGTTTACAGGCCCCCTGAACGTGTGAAAAAATATCTCAAGAACGGAAGAGCGTGCGAAGTTGAAACTGAACTTAATTTTGGTAGGTACCACTACCGCGAATAAACATTTTCATCATAATCAGTCAACCGAAAGTAGTAATTTATCGTACAATTTTTCACTTTCTTGCGATTTTCTCAAAACTAACTCCTACATTTTTCTAAATCCTAATGCTACATTTTTTTATGCTCAACAAGCTAAGGTAAGCGCCATATTTGCTGAAATTTTTGGGGGAAATAGTAAAAAAAGTATTGTTCTTTAAGATTGCAGCCTTAATATATATACTTTTAGAGCAAACACGTATGTAATAAATGTTGTAGAAAAATTAAAAACCTACAACTTAGATTTCAACATCTTTTTGTACAACGGCGTTAATTATTTATTTACCGTCAATTAGTGATTTTCTGTAGTTCTTTCATCAAAATCGGTAAAAGAAAATGGTATTTTTTTAATATTGAGGCCTTTGTATGCATTTACGATACAAGTACCCATATAAAGTTATGGAGAATTAAAAACTCTTCAACTTTTTGTTCAAGCACTTTTTTCTGCGGAGCGTCAGTTAGTAATTTCCTGAATTTAGTAAGTTGTAGCTACAGATATTGATTATCATTTTGTATTGTTTACTAATGATTTTTGTAGATAGATACGTTTAATTTTTTACGTTGGCGTAAGAGGCCAGATTTTGGTTTTATTTGAAACAGTGTTGCTTTCGTTAATGGGTGACTGAATTATTTCTCCAAGTAATAATACACTATTCTAATTGAAAACATTCTTACGATTTACAAATATTGGTAATAGGAGAAAGAACTGGCTTTGTTTGTACAATACTACAGTAGTTCTAAAATTCTATTTCAATGATATAACTAAATTGTGTGTATATTTAAAGCAGTGACTGACTGAAATGTTTCATAAAATGTACTACGCTTATCGGCTAGGTTAGGCTAGATAGGTTTCAATATTAAAAGTTATTCCTTACTTTCTCAGAAATCTACCTGATATATGAAAAGAGTATACCATTCTTCATGTGGCAGGTAGACGATCGGTAAATAGGGTAGTTTTATTACCTTTTATTACACTGCTGTCATAAATTACTCAAGCCGTCGGTGATTTATCAAAAAGAGTTGTACAAACTTTTATGACACCTACCTACTAAGTACCTCGTTATTGGAATTATCTTCCATTGTGCCTAGTTTTGGCCCATTCGGTAACCTGGCCCATTCGGTACCCACTCGAAATGTACATCTACTCAAGTACAAAAATAACTCTTTATTAATGAATCCTAGAAAAATCCATTTGTTAACAAGTCAACTATTGTAAATAGAAACGTAAACAACCTCATAAACAACTTCATAAAAATAGCTGTACACAATAGTATACCTGAACTTTATGATAGTTATTTCAACCCTTATGAATGAATAGACACTTTTATGGTTACAACTGTCATTTACAAAACTGATCTTATTGTGTAGGTTATTGTTATTTTATTATTTCTTAACTATGTTTATGAATGGAATTCTGGAAGATTCGTGAGCGATCCCGTCTTTTCTCGATCTTGTTACATTGCCCTCTTCTTAAGGCTGCTCGTCCCGAGTAGCCCCTAAGTACGGTGCCAATCGATCGAGATGAACTACCATCTTCTTGGTTTCTGGGCGTCGCTGTACTCGGTAGACCACGTCGGTGATGCGATCGAGGACAGCATACGGGCCTTCCCATTGATTTTCCAGCTTAGGGCACCTTCCTTTCTTCCTTCTCGGTCTGTAGAGCCATACACGGTCACCAGGTTGAAATCCCGCGGAGTTAGCCATCAAGTCGTATCTTGCCTTCATTCGATCACTTGCTACTTGAAGATGTTGCCGTGCATACTCGTGGATTTCGTGGATACTTGCTACCAATTCCGCGGTGTACTGTTGCGCTGGTTGTTCCTTGTCAGGCGGGGCGCCGAACAGCAGATCACAGGGCAACCGTAGTTCACGGTCGAACATCATCTTGGCGGGTGTCAAGCCGGTGGTTTCATGTATCGCCGCTCTGTAGGCCATCAAGAAAAGAGGAAGCTTCTGGTCCCAGTCTCGTTGATTTTTGGAGACTACCTTGCGCAGATGCTCTTCAACTGTCTTGATGTAGCGCTCGACCATTCCATCCGACTGCGGGTGTAATGCTGTTGTCCTTGTCTTGTGGACGCCCAATCGTTCCAGTACTTCTTGAAGTAGCTACGATTCGAAGTTCCGCCCTTGATCACTGTGTAGCTCTCTCGGTACTCCGAGTCGGGAGAACAGCTCGTTCACTAAGGTTTCCGCCACAGTAGCCGCCTCTTGGTTTGGGATGGCGTATACTTCCGGCCACTTAGTGAAGTAATCCATGGTCACTAACAGATACTTGTTTCCGCCGTCTGTCACGGAAAACGGACCAGCGATGTCAATGGCGATGCGCTCGAACGGAGCTCCCACATTGTACTGCCGCATTAGTCCTTTACTTCGAGTCCGGGGCCCTTGACTAGCCGCACAGGTGTCACACAACTTGCAAAAATTCTCGATGCCATCCCGTAAGTGGAGCCAGTAGTAGCGCTGACGAATTTTCTCCATAGTCTTCTTGACGCCGAGGTGTCCGCCTGAAGTGCCACCGTGTAGTTCTGACATAACGTCCTTGGTCTTTGTGCGTGGAAGTACTAGCTGCGGGACGCGTTTACTGCCATCCACTGACTGCCACTCTCTATACAGCAAGCCGTCCCTCACGGAGAATGAGTCCCATTGCGCCCAGTAGCTTTTATATTCTGGGCTTCTCAAGCTGATATCTTCCCACGATGGTCGTTGGCCTGACTCCTTCTCGTTGATCAGGGTTCCTATGTCCGGGTCCTGCCGCTGCTCCTCGCGAAGATCGTCGTCACTCCAGCCATCTGCCGCCACCGTCGTAATTATCCGTACCTCAGCCTCGTCACCTTGCTGCTCGATTTTCAGACAGTGCTTACAGTCATGAACACACGGCCTTCTTGACGAGGCGTCCGCGTTCGAGTGTTTTATCCGGGGCGATGCTCGGCTTTGTAGCTGTACTCCTGCAAGCGCTCGACCCAGCGCGCGGTTTGACCTTCCAAGTTCTTGAAGTTTAGAAGCCATGTTAGCGCTGAATGATCAGTCCGAAGTGTAAACTCCCTCCCGTACAGATATTTCCGGAAGTGTTCAATCGTCTTGACGACCGCTAACAGCTCACGTCTCGTCACGCAGTAGTTTCTCTCCGGTCGCGACAGAGTTCTGCTAAAATAGCTGATAACCTTCTCTTCACCACCTTGGACTTGAGAGAGTACACCTCCGATTCCAACGTTGCTGGCATCCGTGTCGACGATGCTACAGGGTCTTCTGAGGTCTTCTGAGTTCGGGTAGCTCAGGATTGGCGCGGAGCATAGTTTTTCTTTTAGCCGCTTAAAAGACTTTTCTTCCTCTCCTCCCCACTGATAGTTCTTCTTGTCCTCCGTCAGGCGTGTCAAAGGCTTCACAATGTTGGAGAAGCCTTCAATAAACCGGCGGTAGTACGCGCACAGTCCTAGGAAACTTCGGACATCATGCTTGTTTTGTGGTGTAGGCCACTCCTTTACGGCTTTCAGTTTGTCGGGGTCTGCGGAGACGCCTGCTGCTGATACGATATGGTCCAGGTACTGTACTTCTCGCCGAAACAGATTAAATTTCTTCGGATTCAACTTCAACCCGACGCCTCGCAGCCGCTGGAACACTTTCCTTAGATTCTGCAGGTGTTCTTCTTCTGTGCGCCCTAGCACAATAATGTCGTCTAAATAGACGAGGCAGGATTCAAACGTCAATCCTCGTAGAACTGACTCCATCAACCTCTCGAAAGTTGCCGGCGCGTTGCATAGTCCGAACGGCATCACTGTGAACTGCCAAAGTCCTCGTCCAGTCGAAAACGCAGTCTTCTCCTTGTCTTCTGGATGAACCGCAACCTGCCAGTACCCACTTTTCAAGTCGAGTGTAGAAAACCATTTCGCTCCTTCAAGAGTGTCTAGTGTATCGTCGATCCGGGGAAGAGGAAAGCAATCCTTCTTGGTTACATCATTTAACTTCCTGTAGTCAACACAGAATCGTAACTCGCCGTTCTTCTTCTTTACTAGCACTACAGGTGACGACCAAGGGCTGTCGGACTCTTCGATGACGCCTTGCCTTCTCATGTCTTCCACCATCTTATCAACCTCTCCTTGTTTAGCTAGCGGTAGTCGTCTCGGCGGCTGGCGTATCGGTTGAGCATCTCCAGCGTCGATTCGATGGTACACTTGATTAGTACGGCCGTATCCTTCTTCTTCGGTCGCGAATATATCTTGGAAGTCCCTGATTAAGTTGTCAAGTCCCTTCCGTGTATTATCACTGAACTCAACGCCGGCTGCCGCTGTCAGTTGCTGTAGTTCCGGGTTCTTTCGGCGCCTTCCTTGATTTAGTGAAGTTGGTGGTTCAGATGTCCAAGTCACTGGTTCGCAGTTGCCAAGAACAGTTCCCTTCGGTAGTGACTTATCCGAGGAGTCTAAATTTGCTACTCGGACGGAGATCGTCTTGCTGTTCGGTACTACAGCTCGTCCGATGATCACTCCTTCCTTTCCGGTGATTTCACCAGCTTCCGTAACGCCGCTGTTGGTGCCCAGATTCTTCGACAGTGTGGCCGTTACAATCCTTTCGCATCGGGCAGGTATCACTTCGTCCGCTTTTAGTACCACTTCAGCAGTGCTGGGCTTGAGGCGAGGACTCCATAACGCTACTTCACACCGCCCCAACTTCAGCAAGTGGCGTCCAATATCTACTGCAGCGTCGTGCGATCTCAGTATGTCAAGCCCTAATATGAATTCGTCCACGATGTCGGCGACAAACACCCAGGCTTGTAGTTTGTAACACCCGAGTGTTATATTAACTAATGCTTCGTCCTTAATAGGCAGTGTGCTGCCCGAAGCGGTCTGCACGGCATACTTCTGGTTTACTTTCCTTCTCTTGCAGCGGGTCGCCTTGTCCGGCCGAATCACTGAAATAGAGGCCCCCGTGTCCACGGTAATAGAGCATGGCCTGCTATTTAATAGTCCGTCGGCGATGAGGCTGTCTGACCCTCCCCGTACGATGGCTAAACTGACGATAGCTGGAGGAGAAGAGATCTTCGGCGCCGGTGGTCTCCTCTTTTCGTTGTTTCCCTGGTCGGATGTCGGCTTGCAGTCTCTTCTAAGGTGGCCGGGCTTCCCACATTGCCAGCACAGCTGCTTTTCGCTGGTCGGTGTCCGTCGATGGTTTTGACCCGGCGTGCTTCGGTTAGGCCGGGCTTCAAGTCTATTTGAGCCGTTGTATTCGTCGGCAGTCACCCTCCGTACTTTCGCCGGTGTGTCGGTAGATGCGGTGACAGCTTCTATACGTAGGGCCTGAGTGAGAGCCTCACTGAGTGTCTTATGGCCCTGGAGAATAAGGTGTTTCTTCATTTCGGCGTCTCGAACCCCATTGCCGAAACACTGCGCCGCTTCTTCCTGGATAAACCCGACAGGCTGTTCTGGTAAAGCCTTCTGCGCGAGTTGTTCAATATCCAGGGCGAATTCTTGCAAGGTTTCGCCCGGCTTCTGTCTTCGTCCGCGTAACTCACACTTGTAGATGGCCGCCAAGTTATGCTCGCCGTATCGCCTTTCTAGTGCTGCGACGATTTCTTCGTACCCTGCGGTCGCCGGTACAGCGCGTAGAACTTCCGATGCCTAGCCCTGTAGCGAAGTCATCAGTACCGTTATTTTCTCCGCCGGTGACCATGTGTTGAAGTCGGCCGCTGCCTCGAACTTTCGTCGAAAGACTTGCCACGAGGAACTTCCGTCAAATTTCGGCGCTTTCACACTAATTCCGCGCCCGGACGATGTACTGTCGGCGTGAATTACCGGGCCGCGATATTCACTTGCTTTCACTATTTTAACAATGTCCTTAAACCTAATATCTATAGCCTTATCTATTTCTTCTAACCTAGTGTCCATTAATTCATTATTTTCTTTTAACCTAGTTTCTACAAATTTTACAACACTATTTCTAACTTCCTTAACGTTTTCTTCTAACTTAAATTCTACTGAATCTACCCTATCATTTAAACTATCTACATTATCCCTAATTTTTCCTAACTCTACTTTTAATTCTGTCTTTATCTCATCATTACCTGACTGAATTTTATCATCAATTGCCTGTATTTTATTATTAATTAAATGTATTTGGTTATTGTTTTCTTCATTTCCAGATTTTAATTCATCTTTAATCTTTTCATTACTTGTCCTAATCTCATCATTACTTGCCTTAATCTCATTTAACATTTGCATTAATACGGTCATGTCTACAGAACTCGCCATTTTAAAACCAGTTTATAATTAATTACAAAACAATTAGCAACTTGTACAGATACAAAATTAATTATAGAAAGCAAAATAGAACTATTTTATGAAACAGTTTTCCAAGTAATGATAAGAGATTTTACAAAACTTAATAAACTTATTACATACACAAAAATTTAACGCTAAATTTAGAAAAACACAACACTAATTTACTTTACGATAATTTTAAAACACTTAACTGAATGGAGATTTTACTTAAAATTATTCAAAAACACTAGATCCCGCACTTCTGACACCGATGTGACACTTATTGCTAAGGTCCGTTTCGGGATCTAGGTTATTAAATAATAAATAGACTAAAGTTTACAATTACAGATGTTTATTTCACTAAAAGATTACAAAATAAATGATTAAACTAATTATAATTAAGAAATACAATAAATGATTAAATAATTCACTTAAATAAATAACAAACAATAAATAACTTAATAACTTACTTAGCCTACTTACAATCGCTTTTATAGATTATACTAACATACAACACAAGCTGAATTCACAAAACTACACATTAACTTTACCCAATACACACACAACAAAGAGACGGTATAACAATCTTGAATCACTACAATACTCGGATGTGTAACCTGTAAATACACACCCCATTAATCTCTCGGCAAAGATCACACGAATACTGACTGGACCGCCGCCCGGGGGCCTCCTTTTATTATCATTCACAAAGATCGTTCCAGAACAAAGTAGAGAAATCTACTCAAGTACAAAAATAACTCTTTATTAATGAATCCTAGAAAAATTCCCTTTGTTAACAAGTCAACTATCGTAAATAGAAACGTAAACAACCTCATAAACAACTTCATAAAAATAGCTGTACACAATAGTATACCTGAACTTTATGATAGTTATTTCAACCCTTATGAATGAATAGACACTTTTATGGTTACAAATGTCATTTACAAAACTGATCTTATTGTGTAGATTATTGTTAATTTATTATTTCTTAACTATGTTTATGAATGAAATTCTGGAAGATTCGTGAGCGATCCCGTCTTTTCTCGATCTTGTTACAATATATTCACTGCAAGGTCTAACTGTATAATCATCTTCTGTCATTGTAAGAATCTCTAAAAGTGTTTATTTCATTAGTACCTCTTATTTTCTTAATATGTTTTAGTCGAAAATTTGCTTCTTTCGCTAAGAAAACAGAACGATTATTGTAGCCGTGGAAGTAGCAGTTAAAATTAAAAAAAATATTTCACAGTTTAACTGCATCTTGTAGGCAATACTAAATTTTCGCATCGCAAAATAAAATAACGACACAAGCAGCGAGTAAACGCGGAGAAATGTCAAAAATATTGCCTAGAAATTTTTCATATCGTTAACCGTTTTTAGTGGGACTGATTGTCGTTAAAAGGGCACAGGTTCTATTTTGCTCTTACTAGGTATTGTTTAAGTATATTCTAAATTTCAGTTTGGTAATTCCGGCGATTCTACTAACGATTAGTTGACAAAAAAAACTTCAGAGACGTCCTTATTAGAATAAACTTTAATATACAATGAAAAAATCACAATGTGTTACGTTATAATCTATTTGAAATCAACGTGCGGGTGAAGGTCATGCAACTTCCTCACCTCGCCTACCCCACCAGTCGTCTGAATGATGCAGCGCGGAGTATGTGTGTGCACTTGTGCCTACGCCTTCATCAGGTTTACATTATTTCACTTCGTGAAGTACCGTACGCTTAAAACATCTGACGAGACCAACACAGATATGTGTTATTTAAATCAACCTTAACTTAACCTCATTCGAGAAGTTTAATTACAAACAAAAGGAAAACTGCAATGGAAAAAAATCTAAATCCAGTTTTTCTTTTGTTTGTAATTAAAAGAACTTCTCAAATGAGTTTAATTTTCATAGACGTTATTTATATTATTTTTTAGAATAAAATTCTCTACAATTTGCATTAAAATGTTTCGTGTTTTTATTCGTAATTTAACAGAGTTATTTTACGCTAAACTTAAAAAGTATATTTTCTAAGCCTTTTCTTTAATGTATTTACGTAGTTTTCTTAAAAACTAAAAGCGATACAGTTCTGGGACTCATTTTTTTAAGTTTCCCAGGTTAAATAAAAACCATAAGAAACCACTAAACATTTTCCTAAATTTACCTTTTCAAAATTTCAGTATTGCTTTATTTCACTCTTTGCCCAGGAATCAAGGCAAAATCTTTCGCCAGGCATAACTCGCCAACGAAGCATTTCCGGATGTATATTTAGACAAACATTTTGTTACATGTAATAACAATAGTATATACGTGATGTAATGTGTATTATATTATTGTTATAATTGTTATTCATATTGTTTTATGGTTATTATAGATATTATATGTACGCACTATTACAACGTAATATGGAATAATAGAAAAGTCACTGAAATAGAAACACGGTCATTATACTATGCGTCAGCAATGACTCTGTGATATTTTATGACTTTATGAAGCTTACATGTATTGTTTTAAGTAAACAAACATGTTACAGCACCTTTGTCACCACACACAGGCCTATTTATTTGATTTTTAATACTCTTTCGACCAGTTCAGATTAAAGTTTTGTATCATACAGATGTGCAGTTTCTTTGGCGGGCTTGAGTAAGTTTAGTTAATTCAATTGTTTAAGCGTGAAAGTTGAGATGGCTGCAAACAGTCCTAATCTTCGCAGACAATCCAAACAAATAAATAATTTATAGGGTATATAATTATTTAAAAGAACTTGTGTGAAATTAATTCTTTGCGAACGGCGCTCAAGTTTACATAAAAGGTAATTAACAGTTTATTTCTCAGTCGTATACAAATTTGTAACAATCCAGTTTCTGTATGCATGCTTTAAAACATAAAAGATAAATAATCATCTTTTTCGTTTAGGTAAAAAAGGTTGGCGATGTTTTTATTAAGGTGCAGTTTGTATAAAGAAATATTAGGATAGAACTATTCCAACGATCCGAAAGTTAAGCACAAAAATTAGGAAAATATATTGTGTAGAATAAAAGGGTTTCACATATCATAGTAGGCCTAATGTCTTATGTGTATCAGAGTAACCATTAAATTTCTTGTCGTTAACAGGCAAAACTTTAGTCCGTAAAGAGAAAAGAAGTAGTTTAATTCAGTAATGTAGAAGTAGTGTAAGGGGTATGAGGAGAAATCTTGCGGAAGGGAAGGGGAAGAAGCGCGTGACCTTCACCCGCACGAAGAAATCAAATGGACTTTAGTATAGTAGTGTTTGCATGGTATCCTACAAAATAATGTCTTAAATTTAAGCAAGCTTATATGTGACAACGCAAGCTATTGTTGTCCTTCCTTTTTATGACTTTTTTATTTCATATTGTGAAAAGCAGTATAAATATACTGCTGTTTCATACAATAAACCATAATCATTCCGTACTCGGAAGAACCTTAATAAGTTTAAAAATGTTTTTGTTAGGCGTCTTAATTCTAGAAGGTATAACATTTCAGTAGACGTTAATTGTTTAATATTCGGCCGTATCGTTAACTGGGCAGTGACAAGGGGCGGATTTATGTAAAAATCTAAGTCGACGTCACGCGCAGGAACAGTACCGGGCCAATCAGAAAGGTCGATACTGACAAATGACGTAATACTGATTGAGACGTTTTCATTGGTTGATATCGGATGACGTAGTGAACTATTAGGAGCCCTCTGATTGGACAATATTAACCAATCAAAATGACGCCTAAGAAGACATCTGATTGGTTAGGTTTGAAGATTTTTCATTGGTTGAGAATACTAGTTTCTGATTGGTCCAATATTATATCTTTTATTGACGTCACACGGACTACACCGTCATTGTGGGCCGCCTCACTCGCAAGACCTAAATAATTATATTTTCAACTGTAGGTCAATTCTATTAGATTTCAATTATATATTTTCAGATATGTTATAAACACAAATGGTGCTGAATAAAAAAACATTCGTTAACTAAAGCTTTATAATGATTATTTCTTTGTTGATTTAGGATCCGATAATTAACTTAAAATCTATAATTAAAATATACACGATCTGCGCCAACAGTGTAAAATTCACATTAACAATTCATGTCTCCTTAAAAATCATTAGAAATTAAGTTGTGCATGGCTCTCTGTTTATTATTGCTTTAGTTAAAAGTCAAACACACAAAAATTATAATAACTCTCTGAAATAAGACCGTACGTATTGATAGACTACGCCTCTATTATTTAAGGAAGATGTTGGTTTGAACATTAAATTTAATAAACTATTATCAAATTATATTTTTTGTACGATTAATAAGATTAAATTTTTACATTCTTTCATAACATTGATAACATCCTTTCTTTCAAATCCAATCTGTCAAGTAACTTGTTGTTGTTGTTTAGGTCAACAGCCAAAAGGCTGGTTTGAACCTCCAAAGGTTTTACTAAGTAAAACGAGGAGTGAGGTGGTTTACAATTGCCTTCCTCACTGAGTGGAAAAGTATGCTTATCAGCAGGCCGGGCCCTCTGAAAAGCACATATTTTCCACTCTGTAAATGACACCTTCACTTCATTCACCACAGGGTCTGGCTGTACAATGAAATTCATTACTTTTAGAGAAGATAACTCTGATTAGTGCCTTTACACCTCTACCTCTTCTGTTCTTCAATGATCCAGTCATTTAATTGACTGACATTGTGATAAGAAACAGAACTATTTATTTTAGCCCTGCAACAAACAGGTTGAGTGTAAATAATTTGACACTCCACCTGTCTGTTATGGGCAACAAGTAACTTAAAATTAGGTAAATAATGAGATGTTAAATACTTGGCACAATTAATTTCGGTTTTTAGATCATTAGGCTAGATGTTAGTTCAAACATTTACAGGTTATCTGAAATAAAAACTAAAAATTTTATTGGGTTATTTTTTTTATTGTTTATAACCGTATCACTGAGTAGAAGCGTGTTTTCATGAGGGTAGCAGGCCTTCTAAAAAAATTTTCAGCTCGCACGTTTCAAACGGCGCCGTTAATATATTCACTGCAAGGTTGTAACATCTGCTTTCAGATTGTTACGTTTTGTTTTGGTTTTGTTGGCGTTCGCAAGTTGTTTTGGTTGCTGATAACTCGAATCTACTGGCGACGTTAATTAACTCACCGTCCGGTGGTGCGTTCTACCGCTTTTTCTGCTAACTGCGTTCCGCCCTCTCATCGAGCTATTCCATTTGCATGACAAGACACTCTTGGTTGAATTTTTGTTGAGTTAAGATCGGTTACTATGTAGTAAATTTTATTACGTGTATTTTAATTTTATAACTTTTGAATAAAGTTAATTCTTCTTGCCCATTTAAACATGGTAAGTAATTTGTTTTTATTTCAGTATTCCGAAAGCTGGAAATTCATCACGAGTTGCATTAAATTATATTTTTGTATTAACGTATCTACTTTGCAATTGTACTTGCAATTTCTTGACTACTAGATTCGATTTTGATCTATGTAAAACTAAATTATGACTTATGATAAATTTATTGTAAATGATGTAAAGCCTTGTAATTGGTAAATTGTATTCTTTTTTGAATTGTAATAGCTTATTTTAATTGTCTAGTTTTTTTAACTTTATTATTGTCTATCTATTGCAACTCTTATTAAGTTTCTATCTTTAAATTCATAACTTTGTTATATTTCGTTCATTTACATTGCATTCTTTATGCGTTAGTGCTTTTGCTTGTGATCGACGCTTATTTTACCTAATTTTAACACTAGCTCGATCTTTTCTTCAGGGTTCAAATCCGGGAACGGGAATTGCCGTTCAATAATCTTACTATATCTATAATCAGTACATGGAGTTCGACTCCTGAGAATGACAAATTTTCACCTCGCCACCATCCCGTAATTGATGTTCAATGTTTCCTGACAATTTCTTTCGTTGAGTTATTTGGAGTCCAATTTGGATGGGAATTTCATCTGGGATCTTCCTTTGATGGTTGCATACGTCAGTTGTGTTTCAAAATAAGTGTTAACTACAAAAGGGTATATGTTATTATTTTATCTATTATGAGGGGAGTTCATCCATCTACTTAAGGTGTTTTCAAAGTGATAACCGATGCCTTTTGGGGAAAAGATCACGCCAGAAATTAGGATCCATCTTGGTAACTTCTTGTCTTAGACACGAAAATTAGTGAATTTCAAAGTGACCTGCTTGAAAGATTTTCCTGTTAATTCCTTTGCTAAACTAAGCAAATAGGAACATTGTTCTGTAAAATTTAATTTTTCCATTGCATAATATTTTTTTAAAAATTATTATTTTTTTTTTTTACTCTTAATTAAAAGGGTTGAATTTGAATATGTGTATTTTTCTAAATTTAAAATTCTAAAGATAAAATTTAACATTTCATTTCATAATTTTTATTACTATTCTTGTTTTACACCTTATTGAAAAGGTTGATTATGAATTTAGTTTTTTTTATTTTTAAAATTTCTAAAAGTAATAATTATAAAATATGTATATCGAAAAGTAAGCTGCTAGCATGCTAAACAAAAGGATAAGTTTAAATTCAAAATAATTTGGCCATATTTTTTGATGTTCAGTTATTCATTTAATGAATATATCTTTAATTTTTATTGTTTCACTTAAAAGTTATAAAATATACCTCAGGAAGTACTTTTTGGACCTGATATTGTATTAAACCTCCTAGCTATTTAAGGTTAGGTAACATTGTACAATTTTGCTGTTTACTATATATATATTTCTTGTTATAAAATTAAATTATTTTTTCAACTCACTTGTTCAGATTTATTTCATTTATGCAGCGAATTACCCGAGTGTTTGTTTTTTTGAGCTTCCTCAAATTTTTTTTAAATGTTTTGTTAACACCCTTGCCAACCTATTGCTTTGGTTTGCCGTATGTGTTGCCGGCCGCGATAACAAGGTGTTGGAAGGTCTAACTGCATAATCATCAACTGTCATTGTAAGAAGCTCTAAAAGTGTTTATTTCTTTAGTACCTCTTATTTTCTTAATATGTTTTAGTCGAAAATTTGCTTCTCTCGCTAAAAAAACAGAACGGTTATTGTAGCCGTGGAAGTAGCAGTTAAAATTAAAAAAATATTTAACAGTTTAACTGCCTCTTGTAGGCAATACTAAATTTTCGCAGCACAAAATAAAATAATGACACAAGCAGCGAATAAACGCGGAGAAATGTCAAAAATATCGCCCAGAAATTTTTCATATCGTTACCCGTTTTTAGTAAGACTGATTGTCATTAAAAGGGCACAATTTGTATTTTGCTCTTACTTGGTATTGATCAAGTATATTCTAAATTTCGGTTTTATAATGCCGGCGATTCTACTTACGATTTTTTGACAAAAAACTTCAGTGACGTCCTTGTTAGAATTTACAAACTTTAATATACTTTATATATTTTTTTAACTTTAATATACAGTGAAAAAATCACATTTTGTTACGTTCGTATCGTAGTGTCTGCATGGTAGCCGACAAAATAATGTCCTAAATTTCAACAAGCTTGTATGTGACAACGCAATCTATTCTTTTGCTTCCTTTTTATGACTTTTTTATTTCATAGTGTGAAAAGCAGGAGTGAATATACTGTTGTTACATACAATAATACCATAATCATTGCGTACTCGGAAAAACCCTAACAAAATTTAACATGTTTTTGGTAGGTGTTTTAATTCTGGAACGTATTGCATTTCAGTAGACGTTATTCTCTATTATTCGGCCGTATCATTAACTGGGCGGTGGCAATAGGCGGATCTTATGTAAAAATGTAAGGCGACGTCACGCGCAGGAAAAGTACCGGTTCAATCAGGAAGCTCGACACTGACAAATGACGTAATACTGAATGAGACGACTTCATTGGTTCATATCGGATGACGTAGTGAACTATAAGGAGCTCTCTGATTGGACAATAATAACTAATCAAAATGACGCCTAAGAAGACATCTGATTGGTTAGTTTTGGAGATTTTTCATTGGTTGAGAATACTAGTTTCTGATTGGTTCTATATTATATCTGCCATTGACGTCACACGCGCGTTGTCGACATTGTAGGCCGCCTTAACCGCAAGACCTAAATAATAATTTTTTTCTACTGTACATCAGTTCTATTGTACTTTAGTAGTATATTTTCGGATATGTTAAAGACACAAATAGTGCGAAAGAAATAAAATTTCGTTAAGTAACGCTCTCTAATGATTATTTCTTTGTTGATTTAGGAACTGATAGTTAACTCAAAACGTATAATAAAAATAAACACGTTCTGCGCCAATAGTGTAAAACTCTAATCAGCAATTAATTCCTAGTTAAAATAACGTTAGAAAATTAGTTGTGCATTGCTCTCTGTTTTTTATTGCTATAGTCAAAATTCAAGCGCAAAAATTTAAATAATTCTTAGAAATAAAACCGTGCGTATTGATGTACTACGCCTATGTTATTTAAGGAAGATGTTGGTTTGAACATTAAATTTAATAAACTATTATCAGATTATTTTTTTTGTACGATTAGTAAGATTAAATTTGAACGTTCTTTAATAACGACTTTGATAACATCCTTTCTTACAAATCTGATTTTTAAAGTTACTTAAAATTAGGTAAATAATGAGATGTTAAATACTCGGCACAATTAATTTGTGTTTTTAGAACATTAGGGTAGAAGTTAGTTCAAATATTTACAAGTTATCTGAAATAAACTGAAAAGTTAATTTGGTTACTTTCCTTGTTTTGTAACCGTATGTTTCAGTAGAAAAGTCATTTGATGAGCAAAGCAGGTCTTCTAAAAAATTTTCAGTTCGCACCTTGCAAATGCGCCGTTAATATATTCACACTGCAAGGTGTAACTGTATAATAATCTACTGTCATATGAAGAAGGTCTAAAAGTGCTTATTTCACCAGTACTTCTTATGTTGTTATAATTTTTTAGTCGAAAATTGCTTCATTCGTGAAGAAAACAGAACTATTATTTAAGCCGTGGAAGTAGCAGTTGAAATTTAAAAAATATTTAACAGTTTAACTGCCTCTTGTAGGCAATACTAAATTTTCGCATCGCAAAAAAAAATAATGACACAAGCAGCGAATGAACGCGGAGAAATGTCAAAAATATTGCCTAGAAATTTTTCATATCGTTAACCGTTTTTAGTGTGACTGATTGTCGTTAAAAGGGCACAATTTGTATTTTGCCCTTACTAGGTATTGTTCAAGTATATTCTAAATTTCAGTTTGGTAATGCCGGCGATTCTACTGACGGTTAGTTGACAAAAAAACTTCAGAGACGTCCTTATTAGAATAAACTTTAATATACAATGAAAAGATCACAATGCGTTACGGTTGTATAGTAATTTTTGCATGGTAGCCGACAAAATAATGTCTTAAATTAAAGCAAGCTTGTATGTGACAACGCAATGTATTCTTGTGCATAGTTTTTATGACTTTTTTAATTTCATACTGTAAAAAGCAGTATAAATATACTGCTGTTTCATACAATAAACCATAATCATTCCGTACTCGGAAGAACCTTAACAAGTTTTAAAATGTTTTTGGTAGTCGTTTTAATTCTGGAAAGAATAGCATTTCAGTAGACGTTAATTGTTTAATATTCGGCCGTACCCTTAACTGGGCGGTGACAATGGGCGGATTGATGTAAAAATGTAAGTCGACGTCACGCGCAGGAACAGTACCGGACCAATCAGAAAGCTCGGTACTGACAAATGACGTAATACTGATTGAGACGTTTTCATTGGTTGATATCGGATGGCTATAATGAGCCCTCTGATTGGACAATATTAACCAATCAAAATGACGCCTAAGAAGACATCTGATTGGTTAGGTTTGAAGATTTTTCATAGGTTGAGAATACTAGTTTCTGATTGGTCCAATATTATATCTTTTATTGACGTCACACGGACGTCACCGTCATCGTAGGCCGCCTCACTAGCAAGACCTAAATAATTATATTTTCAAGTGTAGATCAGTTCTATTAGATTTCAATTATATGTTTTCAGATATGTTATAGACACAAATGGTGCTGACAAAAAAAACATTCGTTAACTAACGCTTTATAATGATTATTTCTTTGTTGATTTAGGATCCGATAATTAACTCAAAATATATAATTAAATAATACACGTTCTGCGCCAACAGAGTAAAATTCCAATTAACAATTCATTCCTCCTTAAAGAACATTAGAAAATTAGTTGTGCATGGCTCTCTGTTTATTATTGCTTTAGTTAAAATTCAAACACAAAAAATTATAATAACTCTCTGAAATAAGACCGTACGTATTGATAGACTACGCCAATGTTATTTAAGGAAGATGTTGGTTTGAACATTAAATTTAATAAACTATTATCAAATTATATTTTTTGTACGATTAATAACATTAAATTTTTATATTCTTTCATAACATTGATAACATCCTTTCTATCAAATCCAATCTATCAAGTAATATGTTGTTGTTGTTTAGGTCAACAGCCAAAAGGCGGGTTTGAACCTCCAAAGGTTTTACTAAGTAAAACGAGGAGTGAGGTTGTTTACAATTGACTTCCTCACTGAGTGGAAAAGTATGCTTATCAGCAGGCCGGGCCCTCTGAAAAGCACATATTTTCCACTCTGTAAATGACACCTTCACTTCATTCACCACAGGGTCTGGCTGTACAATGAAATTCATTACTTTCAGAGAAAATAACTTTGATTAGTGCCTTTACACATCTACCTCTTCTGTTCTTCAATGATCCAGTCATTTAATTGACTGACCATGTGATAAGAAACAGAACTATTTATTTTAGCCCTGCAACAAACAGATTGAGTGTAAATAATTTGACACTCCACCTGTCTGTTATGGGCAACAAGTAACTTAAAATTAGGTAAATAATGAGATGTTAAATACTTGGCACAATTAATTTCGGTTTTTAGATCATTAGGCAAGATGTTAGTTCAAACATTCACAGGTTATCTTAAATACAAACTAAATATTTAATTCGGTTATTTTTTTTATTGTTTATAACCGTATCACTCAGTAGAAGCGTGTTTTCATGAGCGTAGCATGGCTTCTAAAAAAGGTTTCAGTTCGCACGTTTCAAACGGCGCCGTTAATATATTCACTGCAAGGTCTAACTGCATAATCATCAACTGTCATTGTAACAATCTCTAAAAGTGTTTATATCATTAGTACCTCTTATTTTCTTAATAATGTTTTAGTCGAAAATTTGCTTCTCTCGCTAAGAAAACAGAACGATTATTGTAGCCGTGGAAGTAGCAGTTAAAATTAAAAAAATATTTAACAGTTTAACTGCCTCTTGTAGGCAATACTAAATTTTCGCAGCACAAAATAAAATAATGACACAAGCAGCGAATAAACGCGGAGAAATGTCAAAAATATCGCCCAGAAATTTTTCATATCGTTACCCGTTTTTAGTAAGACTGATTGTCATTAAAAGGGCACAATTTGTATTTTGCTCTTACTTGGTATTGATCAAGTATATTCTAAATTTCGGTTTTATAATGCCGGCGATTCTACTTACGATTTTTTGACAAAAAACTTCAGTGACGTCCTTGTTAGAATTTACAAACTTTAATATACTTTATATATTTTTTTAACTTTAATATACAGTGAAAAAATCACATTTTGTTACGTTCGTATCGTAGTGTCTGCATGGTAGCCGACAAAATAATGTCCTAAATTTCAACAAGCTTGTATGTGACAACGCAATCTATTCTTTTGCTTCCTTTTTATGACTTTTTTATTTCATAGTGTGAAAAGCAGGAGTGAATATACTGTTGTTACATACAATAATACCATAATCATTGCGTACTCGGAAAAACCCTAACAAAATTTAACATGTTTTTGGTAGGTGTTTTAATTCTGGAACGTATTGCATTTCAGTAGACGTTATTCTCTATTATTCGGCCGTATCATTAACTGGGCGGTGGCAATAGGCGGATCTTATGTAAAAATGTAAGGCGACGTCACGCGCAGGAAAAGTACCGGTTCAATCAGGAAGCTCGACACTGACAAATGACGTAATACTGAATGAGACGACTTCATTGGTTCATATCGGATGACGTAGTGAACTATAAGGAGCTCTCTGATTGGACAATAATAACTAATCAAAATGACGCCTAAGAAGACATCTGATTGGTTAGTTTTGGAGATTTTTCATTGGTTGAGAATACTAGTTTCTGATTGGTTCTATATTATATCTGCCATTGACGTCACACGCGCGTTGTCGACATTGTAGGCCGCCTTAACCGCAAGACCTAAATAATAATTTTTTTCTACTGTACATCAGTTCTATTGTAAGTACAATAGAACTGATGTACAAATTCTCTTCCAAATTGCTTCATTCGTGAAGAAAACAGAACTATTATTTAAGCCGTGGAAGTAGCAGTTGAAATTTAAAAAATATTTAACAGTTTAACTGCCTCTTGTAGGCAATACTAAATTTTCGCATCGCAAAAAAAAATAATGACACAAGCAGCGAATGAACGCGGAGAAGTTTAACAGTTTAATATACTACTAAAGTTAGTAGTATATTTTCGGATATGTTAAAGACACAAATAGTGCGAAAGAAATAAAATTTCGTTAAGTAACGCTCTCTAATGATTATTTCTTTGTTGATTTAGGAACTGATAGTTAACTCAAAACGTATAATAAAAATAAACACGTTCTGCGCCAATAGTGTAAAACTCTAATCAGCAATTAATTCCTAGTTAAAATAACGTTAGAAAATTAGTTGTGCATTGCTCTCTGTTTTTTATTGCTATAGTCAAAATTCAAGCGCAAAAATTTAAATAATTCTTAGAAATAAAACCGTGCGTATTGATGTACTACGCCTATGTTATTTAAGGAAGATGTTGGTTTGAACATTAAATTTAATAAACTATTATCAGATTATTTTTTTTGTACGATTAGTAAGATTAAATTTGAACGTTCTTTAATAACGACTTTGATAACATCCTTTCTTACAAATCTGATTTTTAAAGTTACTTAAAATTAGGTAAATAATGAGATGTTAAATACTCGGCACAATTAATTTGTGTTTTTAGAACATTAGGGTAGAAGTTAGTTCAAATATTTACAAGTTATCTGAAATAAACTGAAAAGTTAATTTGGTTACTTTCCTTGTTTTGTAACCGTATGTTTCAGTAGAAAAGTCATTTGATGAGCAAAGCAGGTCTTCTAAAAAATTTTCAGTTCGCACCTTGCAAATGCGCCGTTAATATATTCACACTGCAAGGTGTAACTGTATAATAATCTACTGTCATATGAAGAAGGTCTAAAAGTGCTTATTTCACCAGTACTTCTTATGTTGTTATAATTTTTTAGTCGAAAATTGCTTCATTCGTGAAGAAAACAGAACTATTATTTAAGCCGTGGAAGTAGCAGTTGAAATTTAAAAAATATTTAACAGTTTAACTGCCTCTTGTAGGCAATACTAAATTTTCGCATCGCAAAAAAAAATAATGACACAAGCAGCGAATGAACGCGGAGAAATGTCAAAAATATTGCCTAGAAATTTTTCATATCGTTAACCGTTTTTAGTGTGACTGATTGTCGTTAAAAGGGCACAATTTGTATTTTGCCCTTACTAGGTATTGTTCAAGTATATTCTAAATTTCAGTTTGGTAATGCCGGCGATTCTACTGACGGTTAGTTGACAAAAAAACTTCAGAGACGTCCTTATTAGAATAAACTTTAATATACAATGAAAAGATCACAATGTGTTACGGTTGTATAGTAATTTTTGCATGGTAGCCGACAAAATAATGTCTTAAATTAAAGCAAGCTTGTATGTGACAACGCAATGTATTCTTGTGCATAGTTTTTATGACTTTTTTAATTTCATACTGTAAAAAGCAGTATAAATATACTGCTGTTTCATACAATAAACCATAATCATTCCGTACTCGGAAGAACCTTAACAAGTTTTAAAATGTTTTTGGTAGTCGTTTTAATTCTGGAAAGAATAGCATTTCAGTAGACGTTAATTGTTTAATATTCGGCCGTACCCTTAACTGGGCGGTGACAATGGGCTGATTGATGTAAAAATGTAAGTCGACGTCACGCGCAGGAACAGTACCGGACCAATCAGAAAGCTCGGTACTGACAAATGACGTAATACTGATTGAGACGTTTTCATTGGTTGATATCGGATGGCTATAATGAGCCCTCTGATTGGACAATATTAACCAATCAAAATGACGCCTAAGAAGACATCTGATTGGTTAGGTTTGAAGATTTTTCATAGGTTGAGAATACTAGTTTCTGATTGGTCCAATATTATATCTTTTATTGACGTCACACGGACGTCACCGTCATCGTAGGCCGCCTCACTAGCAAGACCTAAATAATTATATTTTCAAGTGTAGATCAGTTCTATTAGATTTCAATTATATGTTTTCAGATATGTTATAGACACAAATGGTGCTGACAAAAAAAACATTCGTTAACTAACGCTTTATAATGATTATTTCTTTGTTGATTTAGGATCCGATAATTAACTCAAAATATATAATTAAATAATACACGTTCTGCGCCAACAGAGTAAAATTCCAATTAACAATTCATTCCTCCTTAAAAAACATTAGAAAATTAGTTGTGCATGGCTCTCTGTTTATTATTGCTTTAGTTAAAATTCAAACACAAAAAATTATAATAACTCTCTGAAATAAGACCGTACGTATTGATAGACTACGCCAATGTTATTTAAGGAAGATGTTGGTTTGAACATTAAATTTAATAAACTATTATCAAATTATATTTTTTGTACGATTAATAACATTAAATTTTTATATTCTTTCATAACATTGATAACATCCTTTCTATCAAATCCAATCTATCAAGTAATATGTTGTTGTTGTTTAGGTCAACAGCCAAAAGGCGGGTTTGAACCTCCAAAGGTTTTACTAAGTAAAACGAGGAGTGAGGTTGTTTACAATTGACTTCCTCACTGAGTGGAAAAGTATGCTTATCAGCAGGCCGGGCCCTCTGAAAAGCACATATTTTCCACTCTGTAAATGACACCTTCACTTCATTCACCACAGGGTCTGGCTGTACAATGAAATTCATTACTTTCAGAGAAAATAACTTTGATTAGTGCCTTTACACATCTACCTCTTCTGTTCTTCAATGATCCAGTCATTTAATTGACTGACCATGTGATAAGAAACAGAACTATTTATTTTAGCCCTGCAACAAACAGATTGAGTGTAAATAATTTGACACTCCACCTGTCTGTTATGGGCAACAAGTAACTTAAAATTAGGTAAATAATGAGATGTTAAATACTTGGCACAATTAATTTCGGTTTTTAGATCATTAGGCAAGATGTTAGTTCAAACATTCACAGGTTATCTTAAATACAAACTAAATATTTAATTCGGTTATTTTTTTTATTGTTTATAACCGTATCACTCAGTAGAAGCGTGTTTTCATGAGCGTAGCATGGCTTCTAAAAAAGGTTTCAGTTCGCACGTTTCAAACGGCGCCGTTAATATATTCACTGCAAGGTCTAACTGCATAATCATCAACTGTCATTGTAACAATCTCTAAAAGTGTTTATATCATTAGTACCTCTTATTTTCTTAATAATGTTTTAGTCGAAAATTTGCTTCTCTCGCTAAGAAAACAGAACGATTATTGTAGCCGTGGAAGTAGCAGTTAAAATTAAAAAAATATTTAACAGTTTAACTGCCTCTTGTAGGCAATACTAAATTTTCGCATCGGAAAATAAAATAATGACACAAGTAGCGAATAAACGCGGAGAAATGTCAAAAATATCGCCCAGAAATTTTTCATATCGTTACCCGTTTTTAGTAAGACTGATTGTCATTAAAAGGGCACAGGTTCTTGTTTGCTCTTACTAGGTATTGTTTAAGTATATTCTAAATTTCAGTTTGGTAATTCCGGCGAATCTACTGACGATTAGTTGACAAAAAAACTTCAGAGACGTCCTTATTAGAATAAACTTCAATATATAATGAAAAAATCACAATGTGTTACGTTAGTATAGTAGTGTTTGCATGGTAGCCGACAAAATAATGTCTTAAATTTAAGCAAGCGTATATGAGACAACGCAAGCTATTGTTGTCCTTCCTTTTTATGACTTTTTTTATTTTATATTGTGAAAAGCAGTATAAATATACTGCTGTTTCATACAATAAACCATAATCATTCCGTACTCGGAAGAACCTTAACAAATTTAAAAATGTTTTTGTTACGCCATTTAATCCTCGAAAGTATAGCATTTCAGTAGACGTTAATTGTTTAATATTCGGCCGTATCGTTAACTGGGCGGTGACAATGGGCAGATTTATGTAAAAATGTAAGTCGACGTCACGAGCAGGAACATTACCGGACCAATCAGAATGCTCAATACTGACAAATGACGTAATTCTGATTGAGACGTTTTCATTGGTTGATATCGGATGACGTAGTGAACTATTATGAGCCCTCTGATTGGACAATATTAACCAATCAAAATGACGCCTCAGAAGACATCTGATTGGATAGGTAAGAAGATTTTTCATTGGTTGAGAATACTAGTTTCTAATTGGTCCAATATTATATATTTTATTGACGTCACACGGACTACACCGCCATTGTAGGCCGCCTCACTCGCAAGACCTAAATAATTATATTTTCTACTGTAGATCAGTTCTATTAGATTTTAATTATATATTTTTAGATATGTTATAGACACAAATGGTGCAGAATTAAAATCATTCGTTAACTAACGCTTTATAATGATTATTTCTTTGTTTATTTAGGATCCGATAATTAACTCAAAATATATAATTAAAATATACACGTTCTGCGCCAACAGTGTGAAATTCCAATTAACAATTCATGTCTCCTTAAAAAATCATTAGAAATTTAGTTGTGCATGGCTCTCTGTTTATTATTGCTTTAGTTAATAGTCAAACAAAAAAATTATAATAACTCTCTGAAATAAGACCGTACGTATTGACAGACTACGCCTATGTTTTATAAGGAAGATGTTGGTTTGAACATTAAATTGAGTAAACTATTATCAAATTATTATTTTTGTACGATTAATAAGATTCAATTTTTACATTTCTTCATAACATTGACAACATCCTTTCTTTCAAATCCATTCTATGAAATAACTTAAATATAGGTAAATAATGATATGTTAAATACTTGGCACAATTAAGTTAAGTTTTTAGATCATTAGGCTAGATGTTCGTTCAAACATTTACAGGTTATCTAAAATAAAAAATAATTATTTAATTCGGTTACTTTTTTTATTGTTTATAACCGCTCACTCAACCGCTCACTCAACCGCTCGCTTGGTTATTATTGTTTAAATCGCTTCACTCAGTAGAAGCGTGTTTTCATGAGCGTAGCAGGCCTTCTAAAAATATTTTCAGTTCGCACGTTTCAAACGGCGCCTTTAGTATATTCACTGCAAGGTCTAACTGCATAATCATCAACTGTCATTGTAAGAAACTCTAAAAGTGTTTATTTCATTAGTACCTCTTATTTTCTTAATATGTTTTAGTCGAAAATTTGCTTCTCTCGCTAAGAAAAAAGAAAGATTATTGTAGCCGTGGAAGTAGCAGTTAAAATTTAAGAAATATTTCACAGTTTAACTGCCTCTTGTAGGCAATACTAAATTTTCGCATCGCAAAATAAAATAATGACACAAGCAGCGAATAACGGCGGAGAAATGTCAAAAATATTGCCAAGAAATTTTTCATATCGTTAACCGTTTTTAGTGTGACTGATTGTCGTTAAAAAGGCACAGGTTCTATTTTGCTCTTACTAGGTATTGTTAAAGTATATTCTAAATTTCAGTTTGGTAATTCCGGCGATTCTACTGACGATTAGTTGACAAAAAAAACTTCAGAGACGTCCTTATTAGAATAAACTTTAATATACAATGAAAAAATCACAATGTGTTACGTTAGTAGAGTAGTGTTTGCATGGTAGCCGACAAAATAAGTCTTAAATTTAAGCAAGCTTAGATGTGACAACGCAAGCTATTGTTGTCCTCCTTTTTTATGACTTTTTTTATTTCATATTGTGAAAAGCAGTATAAATAGTACTGCTGTTTCATACCATAAATCATAATCATTCCATACCCGGAAGAACCTTAACAAGTTTTAAAATGTTTTTGTTACGCGTCTTAATTCTAGAAAGTATAGCAGTTCAGTAGACTTTAATTGTTTAATATTCGGCCGTATCGTTAACTGGGCGGTGACAACGGGCGGATTTATGTAAAAATGTAAGGCGACGTCACGCGCAGGAACAGTACCGGATCAATCAGGAAGCTCGACACTGACAAATGACTGAATGAGACGACTTCATTGGTTCATATCGGATGACGTAGTGAACTATAAGGAGCTCTCTGATTGGACAATAATAACTAATCAAAATCACGCCTAACAAGACATCTGATTGGTTAGTTTTGGAGATTTTTCAGTGGTTGAGAATACTACACTCTGATTGGTCCTATATTATACCTGCCTTTGACGCCACACGCGCGTTGTCGTCATTGTAGGCCGCCTTACTCGCAAGACTTAAATAATAATTTTTTTCTACTGTACATCAAATCTATTACATTTTAGTTGTATATTTTCGGATATGTTAAAGACACAAATAGTGCGAAAGAAATAAAATTTCGTTAAGTAACGCTCTCTAATGATTATTTCTTTGTTGATTTAGGAACTGATAGTTAACTCAAAACGTATAATAAAAATATACACGTTCTGCGCCAATAGTGTAAAACTCTAATCAGCAATTAATTCCTAGTTAAAATAACGTTAGAAAATTAGTTGTGCAGTGCTCTCTGTTTATTAGTACTATAGTAAAATTTCAAGCACAAAAATTTCAATAATTCTTAGAAATAAAACCGTGCGTATTGATGTACTACGCCTATGTTATTTGAGGTAGATGTTGGTTTGAACATTAAATTTAATAAACTATTATCAGATTATATTTTTTGTGCGATTAATAATAATAATAATAATAGCCTTTCTTTATTAGTCTCCTTTAAAATTACATACTTTACATTGAGTAGATACATTACACATAAGACAATAACTATGTAATAATTAATTATATTAAAAAAAACAAATAAATTTATAAATTTTTAAACTTTAATGTTCAAATAAAATCATAATTTCTTTTTTTTTAATATATATATATATATATATAAGTATTTAGGAAACTAGGCCTATTTTTGGGCAAAGGCCTCTCCCAATGTTTTCCAACGGGATTTGTCTCTTGTTGTAATTTGCCAATGTGCACCGGCATGTTTTTTGACCAATTCGTCGTCCCACCTCAAACACTGTCTACCTCTACGCCTGATATTTTCAATCGGTTGCCATTCTGTAACTCGTTTTGTCCATCTGTCGTCATTTAGCCGTAACACATTTCCAGCCCAATTCCATTTCAGTCGCTTTGCCACTTCGACAACATTTTGAAGTTGTGTTCTCCTCCTTAGTTCTGTGTTTTTGATCTTGTCTCGGAACGAAACCCCTAACATGCTCCGTTCCATGGCTCTTTGAGTGACTCTCAGTCTGTATACGTCCTTCTTTGACAAAGTCCATGTCTGTGCGCCGTAGGTCATGCAAGGAAGCACACAAAAATTAAAAGCTAAGGTCTTTAATCTTTGAGACATTTTGCTTTTAAATATAAACTTTATTGACCAGTATTTTCTCCAAGCCAAAGTCATTCTTCGGTTTACTTCCTTACTGCATCCATTCCTAAAAGAAATTGTCTCTCCCAGATAAATCGCCTCATTTACCCATATTAATTTTTTACCATTTAGGACAATATCCTCTCGCTTACTGTTAGTGAGAAGAATAGTTTTATCATTATTTATCTCAAGTCCCGCTAATAGGCTAGCCTGCTGTAGTTCTTCTAGCATACCGCTTAATTCCGTTGGTGATTTCGCAAATAATGTAATATCATCTGCAAATCTTACATTACTTATGTTTCTTCCATTCACTCTTATACCCTTTTCATCCCAATCCAAATTTTTGAAAACTGAATCCAATGTTACATTGAAAAGATCGGGTGAGAGAGGATCGCCCTGTTTGACACCTCGTCCAACTGGAAAAAAATCGCCCGGATTCTCTAGGACCACTAGAGCTTCGCCATTTTTGTACCAATGCCATAATACTCTTAATATTCTTTCATCTATCCCTAGCTCTTGTAATCCCTTAAAAACAGATACCAGTTTCACAGAATCAAAAGCCTTCGCAAAGTCCACCTAAGCTATATAAATTTCTATGTTATATTCTCTGCATTTTTCGATCAGCTGGTTCACTACCTGCAAATGATCCACAGTTGAAAACCCAGGGCGAAAACCCGCTTGTTCAATGTGTTGGTTGTACTCCACAATCGGTTTCATACGTCGTTGTATAATCTTAGCGAAAACTTTACTCAATGATGAAGAAAGAGTAATAGGACGGTAATTTTTAATATCCGTTACCTCTCCCTTTTTATGAAGCAGAATGATGTCCGATTTAAGCCATTGGCCTGGAACCTTGCCCTGCATTATTATTTGGTTAAATATGTGTGTTAAATTCTTTGAAATAAAGCACTCTGCCACTCTTAAGTATTCATTTATTATCTTGTCATTTCCTGGTGATTTTCCACTCTTGAGTTTCTTTAGAACCGAACTGACTTCTTCCTCCAATATGTTAAGAAATGTCCTATGTTCGTCTTGGATTTCTGATGATTTTTTTTTTTTTTTTTTTTTTTTTTTTAAACTTAGATGCCACAGCCAGGATATCTTCTCTGCTTCTTTTTACAATTCCGTTTTCATCCCTCAAACCTGACAACCATAATCTACCTTGAAATAAAGATTTCCTGGTTTTCTTTACAGATAGGTCCGGTTGCATTAGACTTTTCACCAATTCGTTATTGTAAGCATTAATGTCTTTTCTAATATTGTATTTACAAGCTTTACATAAATTATTTAATTCTAATTTATCTTCAATAGTTTTATTGTCCTTTCTCCATAATATCGATCTTTTCCTGATTAGTTCTAGTGTAAGGTCACTCAGTTTATTATTTCGTCTAATTCCTCTATTCACCTTTCTTTTTGATTCTTTACTTGTGTTAATTATAGTGTTTTCTAACCAGTTGTAATTTTCTTGCATATCACAATTTCTTGGTATCCTTTGAACCACTGCATTCTTAATATTCCTCTGAAAGTTTTCTAAGTTAATATGCTGATGTTGATTATTATCTTTAAAAAAATGTCTCCTAGATCTATCTGTGGTTAGTATTTTGCCTCGTATTAGCCTATGGTCTGAATGGAATTGGAAATTTTTAACTACACTTACATCATGGAACATATTCTTGTTTTTTGATAGTATAAAATCTATCTCATTTTTATGCTTACCATTTGGCGACAACCATGTCCATTTACGGCCTGCTCTTTTTTTAAAGAAACTGTTCAGAATTTTTAGGTTAAATTCTTGGCAAAATCTTGTCAATCTCCAACCTCTTGTATTTCTTTTGCCGTAGCCTAAAGCACCAATCGTATCTTGTTCTCCTACCTTCCTGAGACCTATTTGGGCATTTAAATCTCCCATTATTATTGTTTCTTCCCTGTAATTTGTTTTCTTCTCTTCTAATTCCTCTATTAGTAAGTTATAGAATTGTTCTTTCTTCTTCTTCAGTAGAAGAGCTGGTCGGTGCATACACTTGAATAAACCGTAGTATCACTTGGTTTCGTCTAATACTGAGGGTAGAGATTCTATCTGATATAGGTTTGAATTCTAAAATATCATATCTAAATTTATTATGGTGAACTAAAAAACCCGTTCCAATTTTACCGGATACTTCTCCGAAATAGAAAAATATAAATTTGCTTTTCCTCTCAATTATTTTTTCACCTTGTCTTCTTATTTCCGATAATCCTAATATGTCAATATCACTATTGCTTAAAGCTTGTTCAAGTTCTACAATTTGTTCTTCAGACATTAAAGATCTTACATTTAAAGTGCTGAATGTACTATAATTTACTTTATAGTTTTTGTTTGATTGTGAAGTGGTGTGTATTGCTGAGTTATTTCTATTTCTAGTTGGGAGGTATTGGTCTCTTGCCCCCTTGCTGACCAAACGTTCTGGGGGTGTTGTTTTTGTAAATGAGTTGCTTTTTATATTATCACATTCTGTTTTCCCTATTTTACAATCGTATTTTTTAACATTTTTTGTCCTTATCTTGAGTCTAGTTTCCTCTAATTTTCATTCATTCCTGTCGTTAATTTTGTCTTCATCCTTATCTATAAGAAAACTTTCAATTGAGTTTTTCCTTTTATTTTCACTTTTCTTTGTTTTTTTTAACTATTTGCGCTGCTGGAGAATTTTGTTTAATCGATCCTTTGGGTGATTCACTCAGTAGACGCTTTTTAGGTTTTTCTGTTCCTTCTCTAACTATTAGTTTGTCATATCGTATAATGGCAAACTTTCCTTCTGACCTTGCTTTCTTCAAATCTACCTGGAGTTGTTTTCTAACTTGTATGACTTTTGGTGGGAAATCCTCAGAGATAAAAATATTTTTGATCCCTTTAAGCATTTTGCCTGTGTGATTATGTTTATTTTCTTTCTAGAAGAAACAAGCCCCACGATGACAAGTCTATTTTTATTTTCAGTCGCCCGGCCTATTCGTCTTATAAAATCTATTTCATTATCCTCTATATTTACCTTAAGTTTAGTTCTAATTAAATGGAAAACCGTGTTCTCAAGGTCCATATTATTTCCTTGTCCTTCTTCTAGGCCGTTTATAATTAAATTTTTCTTCCTATTCTCACGTTCTAGAAAATCAATTCTTTTTTCTTGCTCTTTAATGGTGTTATTCAGTGACATCAAGGAGTCTTGAAAATTCTCAGTGGGTTGCTTTGAAAATTTGCTCAGCTCTTCTTTGATGTTTGCTTTTATTTCTTTTTTCATTTCTTCTTTAAAGTTATCCAGTATTTTTTTGAAGGAGTCTAAATCCATCTTAATTTTAGATATTATAAAAGTTTTTATGACTGACTGATTTCAATATACAGGCAATAAAATTCAGTTCTAAAGAAAATTATTCCGTTATCTATATTTTTAACGGGTGATTCAAAAAGAGCGCCGGTTTTTAAACGGCTGGTAAATTTTTGTTTATCGGTTGGCAACATTGTTAGACCTCATTTCTATTTCGGAGAACATTCCGATTGACGATTCAGTTGTAGTTTCTCTTGTTCGCAGTGTAGTACTCTCGCAGTCTGTGTCTAACCATGGAGAAGTTTACTATTGCACAACGAGTGTTAATCGTCAAAACATTTTACCAGAGTGGAGAGAGTTATGCGGCTACTGTCAGGCGACTTCGCGGAACTCTAGGACGTAATGAAGCACCGAATGAATCAACAGTTCGCAGGCTCATGAAAAAGTTTTTTGAGACGGGTTCAACAGTCGACCTTAAAAGTTCTGGACGTCGTCGTTCTGGCCGAACTGAGCAGAACGTTGCGTTGGTTCGTGACAGTGTGGCTGTTAGCCCAGCAAAATCAATACGTCGCCGTTCTCAACAATTGGGTTTACGATGTTCTTCTGTACGGAGAATTCTTCGGTACGATCTCCAATATCACCCGTATAAAATTCAGTTGACGAAACATTTGAAAGTGGCAGACCACCAGAAGAGACGACAGTTTGTTGACTGGGTATTAAGAAAACGGCAGGATGATGACACCTTCGCAAACAAAATCATTTTCAGTGATGAGGCGCACTTCCACTTAAACGGTTTTGTTAATAAACAGAACTGCCGTATGTGGGGTTTAGAAAACCCTCGCGTCACGCTGCAATGTCACGCTGCACGAGAAACAATGTTGTTGCTCCGTGAACGGTTCCAGGATCGCATCATTTCCCGTAATTCCGACCATCAATAGCCACCAAGGTCGTGTGACTTGACGCCTTGTGGCTTTCATCTTTGGGGTCATCTGAAGTCATTGGTGTATGCCAATAAACCCCGAAACATCAATGACTTGAAGGAGGAAATTCGACGGGTTATCGGGCAAATGGAAGTCGAAACTTGTCGTGCAGTAGTATCCAATTTCATGGACAGAGTTGATGCGTGCCAGCGCAGTAGAGGAGGACACATGCATGACATCATTTTTCATACATGAAATCGGAAGGTAAGATGAACTTGTTGATGTATTTATTTTCAATTTTTCAATAAAATAAATCTCTTAATTTGATATATCAAAACCGGCGCTCTTTTTGAATCACCCCATATACGTATATCCAGTTTATTGATGTTTGACTAATATTGCTTATTGAGTAGATCGAGTAAACCCAGTTTTAATTATTATTTAGTTGATAATGATATTATGTGGTTGCGGTAAGATAAATTGTCGTAGATATTTTATATCCTCTATTTCTAAACGACTGATAAGCAACGACAGCCGGCCGGTCAATTAGTGACCTTTACCTTGAGTCTCCTTCCAAACTCTATTAATACTATTGTATGACAATATAAAGCTGGCATTAACTAGTATTTTAAATTATTTTACCTTAGTTTTTAACAAATATCTCACCCAAACCTCCATATAGTTTACAAGATTCTTGACGTATATTTTAAGAACGATCACTTATATAACATACTATTTTACAATTGACATAACTTTTAATTAAACCACTCAATCATAAAGTAAGCCACTAAATCATAAAGTATATAGTTAAAGTATATATATATATATATATATATATATATATATATATATATATATATAAAGTATATCATAAAGTAAGCCACTAAATCATAAAGTTCCACTCAATCATAAAGTAAACCACTCAATTTACACAAAGAAGTACGATATCTAGGATTAAATTTTGATAAAAGGTTAACGTGGAACACCCATATAAAGATAAAACGATTACTTTTAAATTCACGAGTCAAACAACTATATCGGCTACTTAATCGAAAATCACATGTTACTTTAAAAACAAAGGTCAAAATTTATAAAAGTCTTCTGATGCCATTGTGGACCTATGGCGTTCAGATATACGGAAGTGCCAGCTCGACAACATTAAAGAAAGTACAAGTATGTCAGTCCAAACTGCTTCGCATGATCACCAATGCTCCGTACTACGTGTCAAATTCAACACTTCATACTGACCTACAAATACCTTACGTTACCGAAACAGTGAAAAGGTTGTACGCGAGGTTTCATTCAAAATTGAACGGCCACCGTAACCCAATCGTAAGGGGAATTCTGATCAATCCTCGGCTCGCCAGACGACTAAAAAGAAGATGGAGCAGAGACCTGCTGAGATGACACCATTCCACTACTTTCCACCATTTCACCACTCTGTGCTACTGTTATCCCCATCATTTATCATCAAATTTCTTAGTTTTAATATTTGTTAATTTGTTATGTCTATTTGCTATGTTTGTTACTATTTGTATGTTTTTTATTTTTTGAACCCAAAATGAATGTCAATGGACATGTAATTTTATCCTACAATCACTATGATTTATATTACTCTGTGCTAAAATTTGGTCGTTGTATTGTTATTGTACAGTTCCAAATAAATAAAATAATATAAAAAAAAAACCACTCAATCGATACAGTAATCACGACCGTTGTTCATTCGATGTTAATCGTATCGCAGTCCGCGCGCAACTACCTTTTGTACGATTAGTCAGATTAAATTTGAACGTTCTTTCATAACGACTTTGATAACATCCTTTCTTACAAATCTGATTTTTCAAGTTACTTAAAATTAGGTAAATAATGAGATGTTAAATACTCGGCACAATTAATTTGAGTTTTTAGATCATTAGGGTAGAAGTTAGTTCAAACATTTACAAGTTATCTGAAATAAACTGAAAAGTTAATTGGGTTACTTTTTTGTTTTCTAACCGTATGTTCAGTAGAAAAGTCATTTGATGAGCAAAGCAGGTCTTCTAAAAAATTTTCAGTTCGCACCTTGCAAATGCGCCGTTAATATATTCACACTGCAAGGTCTAACTGTATAATAATCTACTGTCATATGTAGAAGGTCTAAAAGTGTTTATTTCACCAGTACTTCTTATGTTGTTATAATGTTTTAGTCGAAAATCGCTTCATTCGTGAAGAAAACAGAACTATTATTTTAGCCGTGGAAGTAGCAGTTAAAATTTAAAAAATATTTCACAGTTTAACTGCCTCTTGTAGGCAATACTAAATTTTCGCATCGCAAAAAAAAATAATGACACAAGCAGCGAATAAACGCGGAGAAATGTCAAAAATATTGCCTAGAAATTTTTCATATCGTTAACCGTTTTTAGTGTGACTGATTGTCGTTAAAAGGGCAGAATTTGTATTTTGCTCTTACTAGGTATTGTTCAAGTATATTCTAAATTTCAGTTTGGTAATGCCGGCGATTCTACTGACGATTAGTTGACAAAAAAACTTCAGAGACGTCCTTATTAGAATAAACTTTAATATACAATGAAAAGATCACAATGTGTTACGGTTGTATAGTAATTTTTGCATGGTAGCCGACCAAATAATGTCTTAAATTAAAGCAAGCTTGTATGTGACAACGCAATGTATTCTTGTGCATAGTTTTTATGACTTTTTTAATTTCATGCTGTAAAAAGCAGTATAAATATACTGCTGTTTCATACAATAAACCATAATCATTCCGTACTCGGAAGAACCTTAACAAGTTTTAAAATGTTTTTGGTAGGCGTTTTAATTCTGGAAAGTATAGCATTTCAGTAGACGTTAATTGTTTAATATTCGGCCGTACCGTTAACTGGGCGGTGACAATGGGCGGATTGATGTAAAAATGTAAGTCGACGTCACGCGCAGGAACAGTACCGGACCAATCAGGAAGCTCGGTACTGACAAATGACGTAATACTGATTGAGACGTTTTCATTGGTTGATATCGGATGGCTATAATGAGCCCTCTGATTGGACAATATTAACCAATCAAAATGACGCCTAAGAAGACATCTGATTGGTTGGGTTTGAAGATTTTTCATTGGTTAAGAATACTAGTTTCTGATTGGTCCAATATAATATCTTTTATTGACGTCACACGGACGTCACCGTCATCGTAGGCCGCCTCACTAGCAAGACCTAAATAATTATATTTTCAAGTGTAGATCAGTTCTATTAGATTTCAATTATATGTTTTCAGATATGTTATAGACACAAATGGTGCTGAATAAAAAAACATTCGTTAACTAACGCTTTATAATGATTATTTCTTTGTTGATTTAGGATCCGATAATTAACTCAAAACATATAATTAAAATGTACACGTTCTGCGCCACCAGTGTAAAATTCCAATTAACAATTCATTCCTCCTTAAAAAACATTAGAAAATTAGTTGTGCATGGCTCTCTGTTTATTATTGCTTTAGTTAAAATTCAAACACAAAAATTATAATAACTCTCTGAAATAAGACCGTACGTATTGATAGACTACGCCTATGTTATTTAAGGAAGATGTTGGTTTGAACATTAAATTTAATAAACTATTATCAAATTATATTTTTTGTATGATTAATAACATTAAATTTTTATATTCTTTCATAACATTGATAACATCCTTTCTTTCAAATCCAATCTATCAAGTAACTTCTTGTTGTTGTTTACGTCAACAGCCAAAAGGCTGGTTTGAACCTCCAAAGGTTTTACTAAGTAAAACGAGGAGTGAGGGATTTACAATTGCCTTCCTCACTGAGTGGAAAAGTATGCTTATCATCATGCCAGGCCCTCTGAAAAGCACATATTTTCCACTCTGTAAATGATGCCTTCACTTCATTCACCACAGGGACTGGCTGTACAATGAAATTCATTACTTTCAGAGAAAATAACTCTGATTAGTGCCTTTACACCTCTACCTCTTCTGTTCTTCAATGATCCAGTCAATTAATTGACTGACCATGTGATAAGAAACAGAACTATTTATTTTAGCCCTGCAACAAACAGATTGAGTGTAAATAATTTGACACTCCACCTGTCTGTTATGGGCAACAAGTAACTTAAAATTAGGTAAATAATGAGATGTTAAATACTTGGCACAATTAATTTCGGTTTTTAGATCATTAGGCTAGATGTTAGTTCAAACATTTACAGGTTATCTGAAATACAAACTAAATATTTAATTCGGTTATTTTTTTATTGTTTATAACCGTATCACTCAGTAGAAGCGTGATTTCATGAGCGTAGCAGGCCTTCTAAAAAAATTTTCAGCTCGCACGTTTCAAACGGCGCCGTTAATATATTCACTGCAAGGTTGTAACATCTGCTTTCAGATTGTTACGTTTTGTTTTGGTTTTGTTGGCGTTTGCTAGTTGTTTTGGTTGCTGATAACTCGAATCTACTGGCGACGTTAATTAACTCACCGTCCGGTGGTGCGTTCTACCGCTTTTTCTGCTAACTGCGTTCCGCCCTCTCATCGAGCTATTCCATTTGCATGACAAGACACTCTTAGTTGACTTTTCGTTGGGTTAAGATCGGTTACTATGTAGTAAATTTTATTACGTGTATTTTAATTTTATAACTTTTGAATAAAGTTAATTCTTCTTGCCCATTAAAACATGGTAAGTAATTTGTTTTTATTTTAGTATTTTGAAAGCTGGAAATTCATCACGAGTTACATTAAATTATATTTTTGTATTAACGTATCTACTTTGCAATTGTACTTGCAATTTCTTGACTACTAGATTCGATTTTGATCTATGTAAAACTAAATTATGACTTATGATAAATTTATTGTAAATGATGTAAAGCCTTGTAATTGGTAAATTGTATTCTTTTTCGAATTGTAATAGCTTATTTTAATTGTCTAGTTTTTCTAACTTTATTATTGTCTATCTATTGCAACTCGTATTAAGTTTCTATCTTTAAATTCATAACTTTGTTATATTTCGTTCATTTACATTGCATTCTTTATGCGTTAGTGCTTTTGCTTGTGATCGACGCTTATTTTACCTAATATTAACACTAGCTCGATCTTTTCTTCAGGGTTCAAATCCGGGAACGGGAATTGCCGTTCAATAATCTTACTATATCTATAATCAGTACATGGAGTTCGACTCCTGAGAATGACAAATTTTCACCTCGCCAGCATCCCGTAATTGATGTTCAATGTTTCCTGACAATTTCTTTCGTTGAGTTATTTGGAGTCCAATTTGGATGGGAATTTCATCTGGGATCTTCCTTTGATGGTTGCATACGTCAGTTGTGTTTCAAAATAAGTGTTAACTACAAAAGGGTATATGTTATTATTTTATCTATTATGAGGGGAGTTCATCCATCTACTTAAGGTGTTTTCAAAGTGATAACCGATGCCTTTTGGGGAAAAGATCACGCCAGAAATTAGGATCCATCTTGGTAACTTCTTGTCTTAAATTAAATAAAACAATTCATCGGAGAAGTTTTTTAAAAATATTTATTTTCGGGCTGTTAACCCAATACAAATGTATACATTAATACAGAATACTTAAAACACCTGTTTACATAGTTACAAGTTTACGTCTGATTCTGATGATAGAATGGTTCAATTTATATTAAACAGTTGTTTATAAAGATGTAAAAGTTGTTTACAAAAATATAAATAATTTAGATTTCACAAATACATAAATAGCTGAAAGCATTATTTAAATAATAACAATAACATGTTTACTGACCTTATAATTACTACTAGATATTTATATATTAACTATTGTGACATAACTCCTCCCTCCTTAAGATTACACATGTCCTCATGTGCCTAAATTTGTCATTAACGGTGTTTGTAGTGGTACCATTTGCACTAATTGAGGTGTAGGCTGTTGCTTACATTTTATAAAATATCTTATTACTAAGTAACTAATAACAATAACAATAATTAAAATTATTATAATTACAAATATTGAAAGTTTATAATCATTAAAATCTTCATTTATTTCTAATAACTCTAAAGGCTTATTGTTTACATTAGCCGTATGTAATTCCTCAAATGTTAAGTTAGTTTTTATTAATTTTACAGGTATATTTGTAAGTTTTTGTGGAAAAGTTTCTATAAAAGAAAAAGGCATTCGCATATCTACTACTCTTTCTTGTAAATTTACATATACAATAGAAGTTTGAGGCAAATTTAAATCTATATATTTACTATTAATAATAATTTTTATTTTTGCAATATTATGCGTTAAAATACAGTTACATTCTTCAACATATTTAAATATATCTTTACTTTCTTTCACTTGCACTTTCTTACAGCTGTCTAATTTATCGTTATTAATTATTTCTCTTGTACAATTATCAGATAAGGTTTCAAAATGTTTACAATATTGCTTATTGTATAGTTTTACACAAGATGATACAGTATATAATTGTTTTTTATTTAATGCTACTAAAGAATTGTTAGTAATAACAGTGTAATTTGTATGTTCACCCTGTACTGGGTATGATAATAAAAAGTAAGTTTCACTTATCATTAATCCGATCCAAAGCATGATCATTGTTTTTATCATCTGTAACAGGCAATAGTTTTTTAGGTCGTTTAATACGATTAGGATGAACTTTAAAAGAACGTTTCTGTTTAGTATTTTTATTTACTGCTAAATTTGCATTTCTATTATAATTTACCTTAAAGAATTTTGGTTTGTTTTTTTTATTAAAAGTAGTTTTTATATATATATCTTCAGGAATTTCGATGTCTTTTTCACGAGTGATATTCAGTCTTTCTGTTCGTTTCTGCTTCTCTTCCTCTGTTTTAGTTTTAACTAGTTTGTGTATAAGCTTCAGTTCTTCCAAATATTTATTTGTTCTTTCTTCAGTTATTAAAGTTTCCGATAATTCGTTTACATACGGATTTTTAGAAATACCAAAAGTAATTTCCATAGGAGTTAGTTTTGTATTTGTATTTAAAGTATTATTAAAAGCAATAATTGCTAATTTCATGTTTTCTTCAGTTGTATAATTCTTATTTTCTAGTTGTATGGCATTTAAAATTTCTATTAAAGTTGAGTGAGCTCGTTCTAATAATCCTTGTGAATCTGGATGACCAGGTGTGATAAAATATGGTTCAATTTCATATAATCTAAAGAAATCCTTTAAGCTTGCATTATCAAACTCTCGGGCATTATCCATTTGAATAGTTTTTGGAACGGGGAACAGCGTAAAATAATCATGAAGATATGATTGTATTTCCAGTTGATTAAGACTTTTAAGTGGGTATGCCATCAATTTTTTCGAAAAGCAATCAATTATAGTTAAAAACTTTATTTTATTGTATTGAAACACATCTATTTGTAATTTTTCATAAGGTTTTTCTGGAGTAGGCGTAATTTTATATTCAACTCGCACTGGTTGTCTGTCATATTTTACTTTATTACAAATGGTGCATTTGTTAATGTAGTCAGTAATATCTCTCATCATAGAAGGCCAATAATATTTTTTCCGTATATGAGTGTAACTTTCATTTATGCCACGGTGGTATGTTTTTCCGACATGATAATTTATAATTGTTTCTTTTTGTTCATCAGTGTTAGGGATATCTAAGTTTATTTTCATGTATCTTTTTAGTTTTACTGTGTCAAAATTACTAGTAATTACCTTTCTAAAATTTTCAAAAATTAATTCGTATTCATTATGTAGCGAACCTTGCTTTGAACAAAAAACTCCATAAACTGTGTTCGGTTTTAAATACTCAGTACATAATGTAGTGATTTGCTTTATATTTGAAGAATTATTAAAATATAATGTTAATCTATTTTTATTAAAAATTTTCTTGAAGATAGGTTTTTTATTGCTACGTTCTAAAATTAACTGGTTTTGTTCAATATTAAGGATTTTATCACCATCTACTATTACAACTTGTTCGTTTGAGCTATCTTGTGAATGGATTGTAGCAATACTTTCATTATCGATATTATCATTATTTTCGTACTCTCTGAGAAATTCATTAAGCACTTCTTGTGGATTAACTTCATCTTCTAATACATTAATTGGCTGGATATTTATTCTGGAAAGCGCGTCAGCTACGTGGTTAGTTTTTCCTTGTACGTGTTTAATAGTAAAATCGAATTCTTCTAATAAAAGTTTCCATCTGATTAATTTTGAATTAGGTTCTTTAATATTATGTAACCATTGTAGGGGTTTGTGGTCCGTCTGTATAAGAAATTTTCTACCATACAGATAGGGTCGAAAATGTTTACAAGCCCATACAATTGAAAGTAATTCTTTTTCTATTGTAGATAAGTTAACTTCTTGTTTGTTTAACGTTCTTGATGCATATGCTATTGGTAAATCTTTTCCGTCAAATATTTGTGATAGAACAGCTCCTATAGCAAAGTTGGAGGCGTCTGTAGTCAATATAAACTGCTTTGAAAAGTCAGGTAATTGCAGTATTGGATTATTTTGTAATAACAATTTTAGTTTCTCAAAGGCTTCTTTATATTCTTTATTTTCTGAATCTATGTGTACATCTTTTCTTAAAGCGGAAGTTAACGGTTTTGCAATTTTCGCATAGTTTTTTATCATTTTACGATAGTAACCAGTAAGGCCTAAGAATTGTTTGATTTGTTTCGTTGTTTTAGGTATGGGGAATTTTTTAATTGCTTCTATTTTAAGAGGATTTGGTTTAATCCCTTGTTCGGATATAATATGACCTAAATAGAGTAATTCACGTTTAAAAAATTCGGTTTTATCTAGCTGTATTTTTAAATTATGTTCTTTTAATTTTTCAAAAACGGATTTTAAATGTTTTAAATGTTCTTCCAAGTTGTCTGAAAAAATAATAATATCATCCATGTATACTAAAACATTTGGTATTCTAGAAAAAATTATGTTCATTGCTCTTTGAAATGTTGGCGGTGCGTTTTTTAAACCAAAGGGCATTCTAAGAAATTCGAAGTGACCATTTTCAGTGGAAAATGCAGTTTTTGGAACAGAGTCAGGTTCTAACTCTATTTGATGAAATCCAGAAGCTAAATCTATAGCTGAAAAATATGTAGCTCTTCCAATTTTTCCAAATAGGTCTTCAATGTTCGGTAAAGGATATTTGTCTTCTATCGTTTTTTCATTTAATTTTCTATAGTCGATAACTACTCTAGTTTTCTTTTTTCCTGATGCGTCTGGTTTTTTAGGAACTACCCATATAGGTGAGTTATAAGGTGAATTAGAGAGTTGAATTATTTTATTTTTCAGTAATTTATCCATTTCTATTTCGACTTCTTTATGGAAAATTTGCGGGTATCTATAACTTTTACTATACACTGGTAACTCGTCCTTGGTATTTATTTTGTGTCTTAACAAATTAGTACTACTCAATTGATCATTTTCTCGTTTTATTATTTCTGGATACTTTTTAATTAAACTTATAATTTTATATTTTTCTTCTTTATTCATATGTTCCGTACGCAATAGTTGAGGAATCTCTTTTATTATTTCATTAATATATTCGGGACAATTGGTCACGAATTTTTCTGAATCAATTATGGTATCTAGCTCTTCTATCTCCATAGGTTCAGGACAAATGGTCATGAGTTCGCTGGAGTATACTAAGCATGTACATTCATTATTTTTAACATTAACTATTCCTTCTTCGATTATATATTTATTATTTTTAACTGGTTTTATTAATCCCGTCTTTAAATTAGGAATCGACCTAACTGGGACAGATCTTCTTCTTCTTCTTCTTTCTCTCTCCCCATGTGCCTTACAGCGTCGGGGTAGTCTCGGACAACTTCCTCCATTGTACTCTATCTGCCGCCAATCGTCTCATTTGCCCTAGGGCCATGCCTCTTTCCTCTCCCAATCTTCGTATGTGCTCATCATATGAGTATCGTGGACGTCCTCTTTTCCTACTCCCGCCAACGATCACGTTTGCATACTGCTTGGCTTTCCTTTCGTCATCCATTCTTTGTATGTGACCCCACCATCCCAATTGTTTTCTATCTATTACCTCCTTCACATCCTTCATTCCTATTTCCTCCCTGATTCTTTCACTTCTTACTCTATCTCTCAATGTCTTCCCAGCTGTCCTTCTATGGCACTTCATTGCAACTGCCCTGATTCTGCTCATTTGTTGTTGCTTCAAGGGCCAGCTTTCTGCACCATACAGGACTATTGGTTCAATAATACTTTTATAGACCCTGTTTTTTACTGTGGCACCCACTTCTTTTTTTCCCAAAATACAATTTCTGGTTGCATAGAAGGCCCGACTAGCTTTAGAGATTCTATTTCTTAGTTCATCATCTATTTTCCCATCGTCCCTTACTACTGTACCCAGATACTCATATGACCTCACCTGTTCCATTACCTGTCCTTCCACATCTATCCTAATTCTTTCACCTTCCAAGCCATTAACCACCATCACTTTACTCTTATTGATATTCAGTGTCATGCCTTTCCTTTTAATCTCTTCATTCCATTCAATTACTGCAGTTTGAAGCTTTCTTTCAGAGTCAGCAATAAGAACTATGTCATCTGCAAATAACAAAGCTTGAGCAAATATGGGCCTCAAGTTCCAACGTCCCACCATCATTCTGTCAGTTCTTCTTTTGCAGATTTTATTAATTTCGTCCATTATCATCACAAAAAGTAGTGGACTCAAACTGTCTCCCTGCTTAATTCCTTTTTCCATTTGTAACGGTCTTGAAATCCTTCCACACGTTCTGATCACTGCAGTCACATTATTAAAAACACTTTTTATTGCTCGCTGTAATTTTGGTGATACGTTTTTGGCAACCAGCGTCTCCCATACAACACATTTTGGGACCGTATCGAAAGCTGCTTTGAGGTCCAAGAATGCCAGATAAATCCGTTTTCCCTTTTCTATAGACTTCGAACAGATTGATCTCAGCGAGAAAATATGGTCTTGAGTTTGTCTGCCTGGTCTGAAGGCACATTGTTCCTCCTCAAACTGGTCCTCCACCACCGCACGAAGTCTTTTCTCTAGAATTCGGGTATAAATTTTCAATACAACCGATGACAAACACACTGCGCGATAGTTTTCACAATCAGTTGAGTTACCTTTTTTATACAGTGGGATAATGATATTTTGTTCCCATTCTTCTGGAATCTTTTCCTGTTTCCAGACTTCCTGCAATAATTTTGTTAGGCTATTCACTATGCATTCACCTCCTTTCTTCAGGTATTCAGCATGTATTTCATCTATTCCTGCTGCTTTCCCTACCTTCATTTTTCGAATTGCATCCCTAACCTCTTCCTTTGTTATATCAGAATTCATTTGATAGTCCACATTTGCATCATTGACCACATCTACAGTGATAGCTTCCTCAAACCTATCCTCTTTGAACTTATCTTCGAAAAACTTTTTCCAGGTTTCAAGTACATCTTGCGTAGCCGTCATCAGTTTCCCTTCTTTATTCTTTATTGAGTTCACTTGTTTTCCAAACTTTCCACGTATACTTTTGCAAATTGTCCAGAACTTTTTTACATTATTTTTGAAATTTCTATCGATTTCATTTCCAAATTCCTCCCAAGCCTTCACCTTCGACTCCTTCACTATTTTTTTTGCTTGGTTTCTGCACTCAATATATTTCCGCCAATCTTCATTTCTTCCCGATCTAATGTATCCTCTATATGCATTCTTTTTGTCTTTGACTTTCTGTTTCACTTCTTCTGTCCACCATTTTGTTCTCCTCTTGAATTGACCCACTTTTCTTTTTCCACATACCTTATTTGCTGCTTTTAATAAGGTTTCCTTTATGTTTTTCCACTGAACCTCAATATTTGTGGACAGAGCTTCATCTGTCATTTGAGCTTCAGCTAGAGTCAATTCTCTCTCCACTTCAGCCTGAAATGCATTCTGTTTATCAATACTTTCCAATTCCTCTACTTTAATCCTTTGATAGACTTTCTGCTTCATTGTGGTTTTTCTCTGAAAACTGGTGTCTGCAACAAGAAGTTTGTGATCTGTATCGATCTCTGCACCTCTTATAACCTTCACATCCTTTACTGCATATCTCATAGTAGATGGGTACAGAAAGTAGTCAATAATACTTTGAGTATCTCTGCCTTCAGCCACGAAAGTGACTTTGTGTATGGTTTTATGGATGAACCACGTATTTCCAATCAGCAGCTGGTGACCAATACAGAACTCCAACAGACGTGTTCCATTATCATTCCGCACTGACTCCCCGGCATGTTTTCCCATACAACCATGCCATCTTGTTTCATCATTTCCTATTCTTCCATTAAAATCACCCATTATAAATGCCTTTCGACCTGTCTCTACCTCTGCCATTGTTCTACCTAGATCTTCCCAAAAACAATCCTTTTCTCTAATATCTGCATCATCAGTTGGGCCATAGACCTGAATAATGGAAATATTTTCTGACAGTTCTAGATCAATTCTTATAATCCTGGGACTCCTGGCTTCCCATCCACTTACTAATTTATTAGTGTTCTCGTCCAGTATGACACCAACTCCTCCTTTTAACCGTCCTGCATCAGTCGTTCCTGAATATCTGAGCACATATCCATCATCCAATTGTCTCTCTCCACATCCTCTCTTCCGAATCTCACTAACTCCTAGAACATTCATTTTATACCTTTTCATCTCCTCTACTATTTCCTTTTCCTTTCCAGTCAAAGTACGTATATTCCAATTTCCAAATCGTAAATTAGGTTTGTCCAGTCTTTTATTCCGAAAATTCCTGTCCTGTCCGAGGCTATTTATGTGACTTTGAATCCGCTTTTTCAACGTGTGGGTGATTGGCCCAACGACGTCGTTTTTGGAGTACTTCTTCGTCTGGCTCCTACCCTTTGACCTGTCCGGCTTGGGAGGCCCTGCTGGTAGTTACACTACCGCCGGCATAGCTCTCCGGGTCTTGGGAGCACGCAAGCCCCTCCACCATCTACAAGGTCCTGTACTCCCTAGGAGGGGACTGGGACAGATATTATATTAAAACCTGGTTTTAAATTTATTTTTTTATTATCTAAATAAAATAACAATTGTTTAGAACCATTGTTGTATTCTAGTAATTTTTTATTAAAATTAACACTGGCTTTAATTTCACTTAATGTTTCATGACCTATCAATATGTCATATTTAGGTGAAAACTGAAATAAATACATTTTAATTGTTTTTATATTAGGGAATACGTTTTCTGAATTAAATAATATGTATTCTGTACCCTTACTTTCACCATGAGGAGTTTTGACAGTGAACACTTCTTTATACTTTTTAATATTAGGTGGGAGTAGTGAGGGGTTTACATAGTTTTTATAAGATCCGGTATCTACTAACCATTTTCTATTTTCCCAGTCTACAAAATATGGTAATGAGTTATCAATGGTGTTTAATGTGAATTGCCTGGTGGGTCTTCCGGAAAGCTTGTCTCTGGCTCTAAAAAATGAATCGTTAGTTTATTCATATTTTCGGTTAAAGAATTAATTTGAACTTGCATTTCTTGTATTATTTTATCATTATTGTTTTCGTTGTCTAATTGAGTTAGCTCATATGGTGACCTGTAATGTTTAATTGGATCTGATTTTTGTGTACGCATTGAAACAGTATTTTGTGAATTCCATTTAGGGAATTGTGGTTTGTTATGATAATGCTGTTGTTGTTGATGAGGTGGTTGTGTGTAATGTTGATAATTGTTTTTATTTTGGTAATTAGTGTTTTTTTGCTGTTGGAAAAATGTAGGTTGTGTTCTTTGTTGATTTTGAAAAAATTTATTTGGTTGTTTAACGTGATTTGGTTCATAATTCGGTATTTTGTAAAAATTTGTAGGTTTAAATAATTTTTTTGAGTCTATTTTATTAATTGTATCAATCGTTGTGTTGTATTTTAGTTGTGCTAAAACAATGCTACAATCGTTTATCAATTTGTTTCTGGCTTCCTCTAGGGTGTGTATATTTAATAACTGTAAATGAGATCCTAATGTTGGATGTACACCATGTACTAATGTACGAACTAGAGTGGCATCAAGTTGGTTAGTTAAGTTAATTAACAAATCTCCCTTAAAACCATCTAATTTATATCTGGTTATGACTGTCGTACGTTTCTCGTCTAATCTGTTTAAGAATTCTATTGGATGTTCATTATGTAATGATTTCAGTAAAGCTAATTCTGCTACTAAATCTGGTATTTTTCTATTATCAGAGAAATTATTTCTTAATACATTTACTATTTCTAATATATTTGTACAACTATTATTATAAACCACAGCCTCAGCTGGGCCATCTAGTCTACACATAGCAGCTTTAAATAGTAACCAATGATTTGAATCTTTTTCTTTAACGTTGTCTGCACAATACGCAGCACAGAGTTCTTCACATGTGTTGATAAAATGTGGTAATTTATAAGGTGTTCCATCGTATCTAGGCAGATATTTTAATAGTTCGTGTGATAACGGTTTAGAAGTCATTTTGTATAAAAGTTGAAAACTTACGGTTATAAAAGGTTGTCGTACTCCTTATAGGTGACTTGATGGTAAAGATGTTGAGACGTACAGGTGTATTCTCCTTGACGTATAGATGAGTTGTTAGAGTTTTGGAAACCGTAGATGAAGAGTTGAAACTCAAGTTCTTCTGCTCCGGGAAATTGATCACGAAGAAGTAGTAAGTCAATTGGACGTACCTGAAGAATCTTCCACGGTCCCTGTTCGGGCGACAATTAAATAAAACAATTCATCGGAGAAGTTTTTTAAAAATATTTATTTTCGGGCTGTTAACCCAATACAAATGTATACATTAATACAGAATACTTAAAACACCTGTTTACATAGTTACAAGTTTACGTCTGATTCTGATGATAGAATGGTTCAATTTATATTAAACAGTTGTTTATAAAGATGTAAAAGTTGTTTACAAAAATATAAATAATTTAGATTTCACAAATACATAAATAGCTGAAAGCATTATTTAAATAATAACAATAACATGTTTACTGACCTTATAATTACTACTAGATATTTATATATTAACTATTGTGACATAACTTTAGACAGGAAAATTAGTGAATTTCAAAGTGACCTGCTTGAAAGATTTTCCTGTTAATTCCTTTGCTAAACTAAGCAAATAGGAACATTGTTCTGTAAAATTTAATTTTTCCATTGCATAATATTTTTTAATAATAATTATTTTTTTTTTACTCCTAATTAAAAGGGTTGAATTTGAATATGTGTATTTTTCTAAATTTAAAATTCTAAAGATAAAATTTAACATTTCATTTCATAATTTTTATTACTATTCTTGTTTTACACCTTATTGAAAAGGTTGATTATGAATTTAGTTTTTTTATTTTTAAAATTTCTAAAAGTAATAATTATAAAATATGTATATCGAAAAGTAAGCTGCTAGCATGCTAAACAAAAGGATAAGTTTAAATTCAAAATAATTTGGCCATATTTTTTGATGTTCAGTTATTCATTTAATGAATATATCTTTAATTTTTATTGTTTCACTTAAAAATTATAAAATATACCTCAGGAAGTACTTTTTGGACCTGATATTGTATTAAACCTTCTAGCTATTTAAGGTTGGGTAACATTGTACAATTTTGCTGTTTACTATATATATATTTCTTGTTATAAAATTAAATTATTTTTTCAACTCACTTGTTCAGATTTATTTCATTTATGCAGCGAATTACCCGAGTGTTTGTTTTTTTGAGCTTCCTTAAATTTTTTTAAAATGTTTTGTTAACACCCTTGCCAACCTATCGCTTTGGTTTGCCGTATGTGTTGCCGGCCGCGATAACGGGGTGTTGGAAGGTCTAACTGCATAATCATCAACTGTCATTGTAAGAAGCTCTAAAAGTGTTTATTTCATTAGTACCTCTTATTTTCTTAGCATGTTTTAGTCGAAAATTTGCTTCTCTCGCTGAAAAAACAGAACGATTATTGTAGCCGTGGAAGTAGCAGTTAAAATTTAAAAAATATTTAACAGTTTAACTGCCTCTTGTAGGCAATACTAAATTTTCGCAGCACAAAATAAAATAATGACACAAGCAGCGAATAAACGCAGAGAAATGTCAAAAATATCGCCCAGAAATTTTTTATATTGTTAACCGTGTTTAGTGTGACTCATTGTCGTCAAAAGGGCACAATTTGTATTTTGCTCTTACTTGGTATTGATCAAGTATATTCTAAATTTCGGTTTTATAATGCCGGCGATTCTACTTACGATTTTTTGACAAAAAACTTCAGTGACGTCCTTGTTAGAATTTACAAACTTTAATATACTTTATATATTTTTTAAACTTTAATATACAGTGAAAAAATCACATTTTGTTACGTTCGTATCGTAGTGTCTGCATGGTAGCCGACAAAATAATGTCTTAAATTTCAACAAGCTTGTATGTGACAACGCAATCTATTCTTTTGCTTCCTTTTTATGACTTTTTTATTTCATAGTGTAAAAAGCAGGAGTGAATATACTGTTGTTACATACAATAATACCATAATCATTGCGTACTCGGAAGAACCCTAACAAAATTTAACATGTTTTTGGTAGGTGTTTTAATTCTGGAACGTATTGCATTTCAGTAGACGTTATTCTCTATTATTCGGCCGTATCATTAACTTGTCGGTGGCAATGGGCGGGTCTTATGTAAAAATGTAAGGCGACGTCACGCGCAGGAAAAGTACCGGTTCAATCAGGAAGCTCGACACTGACAAATGACGTAATACTGAATGAGACGACTTCATTGGTTCATATCGGATGACGTAGTGAACTATAATGAGCTCTCTGATTGGACAATAATAACTAATCAAAATGACGCCTAAGAAGACATCTGATTGGTTAGTTTTGGAGATTTTTCATTGGTTGAGAATACTAGTTTCTGATTGGTTCTATATTATATCTGCCATTGACGTCACACGCGCGTTGTCGACATTGTAGGCCGCCTTAACCGCAAGACCTAAATAATAATTTTTTTCTACTGTACATCAGTTCTATTATATTTTAGTAGTATATTTTCGGATATGTTAAAGACACAAATAGTGCGAAATAAATAAAATTTCGTTAAGTAACGCTCTCTAATGATTATTTCTTTGTTGATTTAGGAACTGATAGTTAACTCAAAACGTATAATAAAAATATACACGTTCTGCGCCAATAGTGTAAAACTCTAATCAGCAATTAATTCCTAGTTAAAATAACGTTAGAAAATTAGTTGTGCATTGCTCTCTGTTTTTTATTGCTACAGTCAAAATTCAAGCGCTAAAAATTGAAATAATTCTTAGAAATAAAACCGTGCGTATTGATGTACTACGCCTATGTTATTTAAGGAAGATGTTGGTTTGAACATTAAATTTAATAAACTATTATCAGATTATATTTTTTGTACGATTAGTAAGATTAAATTTGAACGTTCTTTCATAACGACTTTGATAACATCCTTTCTTACAAATCTGATTTTTAAAGGTACTTAAAATTAGGTAAATAATGAGATGTTAAATACTCGGCACAATTAATTTGAGTTTTTAGAACATTAGGGTAGAAGTTAGTTCAAATATTTACAAGTTATCTGAAAAAAACTGAAAAGTTAATTTGGTTACTTTCCTTGTTTTGTAACCGTATGTTTCAGTAGAAAAGTCATTTGATGAGCAAAGCAGGTCTTCTAAAAAATTTTCAGTTCGCACCTTGCAAATGCGCCTTTAATATATTCACAATGCAAGGTCTAACTGTATAATAATCTACTGTCATATGAACAAGGTCTAAAAGTGTTTATTTCACCAGTACTTCTTATGTTGTTATAATTTTTTAGTCGAAAATTGCTTCATTTGTGAAGAAAACAGAACTATTATTTTAGCCGTGGAAGTAGCAGTTGAAATTTAAAAAATATTTCACAGTTTAACTGCCTCTTGTAGGCAATACTAAATTGTCGCATCGCAAAAAAAAATAATGACACAAGCAGCGAATAAACGCGGAGAAATGTCAAAAATATTGCCTAGAAATTTTTCATATCGTTAACCGTTTTTAGTGTGACTGATTGTCGTTAAAAGAGCACAATTTGTATTTTGCTCTTACTAGGTATTGTTCAAGTATATTCTAAATTTCAGTTTGGTAATGCCGGCGATTCTACTGACGGTTAGTTGACAAAAAAACTTCAGAGACGTCCTTATTAGAATAAACTTTAATATACAATGAAAAGATCACAATGTGTTACGGTTGTATAGTAATTTTTGCATGGTAGCCGACAAAATAATGTCTTAAATTAAAGCAAGCTTGTATGTGACAACGCAATGTATTCTTGTGCATAGTTTTTATGACTTTTTTAATTTCATGCTGTAAAAAGCAGTATAAATATACTGCTGTTTCATACAATAAACCATAATCATTCCGTACTCGGAAGAACCTTAACAAGTTTTAAAATGTTTTTGGTAGGCGTTTTAATTCTGGAAAGTATAGCATTTCAGTAGACGTTAATTGTTTAATATTCGGCCGTACCGTTAACTGGGCGGTGACAATGGGCGGATTGATGTAAAAATGTAAGTCGATTTCACGCGCAGGAACAGTACCGGACCAATCAGGAAGCTCGGTACTGACAAATGACGTAATACTGATTGAGACGTTTTCATTGGTTAATATCGGATGGCTATAATGAGCCCTCTGATTGGCCAATATTAACCAATCAAAATGACGCCTAAGAAGACATCTGATTGGTTGGGTTTGAAGATTTTTCATAGGTTGAGAAAACTAGTTTCTGATTGGTCCAATATTATATCTTTTATTGACGTCACACGGACGTCGCCGTCATCGTAGGCCGCCTCACTCGCAAGACCTAAATAATTATATTTTCAAGTGTAGATCAGTTCTATTAGATTTCAATTATATGTTTTCAGATATGTTATAGACACAAATGGTGCTGAATAAAAAAACATTCGTTAACTAACGCTTTATAATGATTATTTCTTTGTTGATTTAGGATCCCATAATTAACTCAAAATATATAATTAAAATGTACACGTTCTGCGCCACCAGTGTAAAATTCCAATTAACAATTCATTCCTCCTTAAAAAACATTAGAAAATTGGTTGTGCATGGCTCTCTGGTTGTTATTGCTTTAGTTAAACTTCAAACACAAAAATTATAATACCTCTCTGAAATAAGACCGTACGTATTGATAGACTACGCCTATGTTATTTAAGGAAGATGTTGGTTTGAACATTAAATTTAATAAACTATTATCAAATTATATTTTTTGTACGATTAATAAGATTAAATTTTTAAATTCTTTCATATCATTGATAACATCTTCTCTTTCAAATCCAATCTATCAAGTAACTTAAAATTAGGTAAATAATGAGATGTTAAATACTTGGCACAATTAATTTCGGTTTTATAATACCTCTCTGAAATAAGACCGTACGTATTGATAGACTACGCCTATGTTATTTAAGGAAGATGTTGGTTTGAACATTAAATTTAATAAACTATTATCAAATTATATTTTTTGTACGATTAATAACATTAAATTTTTATATTCTTTCATAACATTGATAACATCCTTTCTTTCAAATCCAATCTATCAAGTAATATGTTGTTGTTGTTTAGGTCAACAGCCAAAAGGCGGGTTTGAACCTCCAAAGGTTTTACTAAGTAAAACGAGGAATGAGGTGATTTACAATTGACTTCCTCACTGAGTGGAAAAGTATTCTTATCAGCAGGCCGGGCCCTCTGAAAAGCACATTTTTTCCACTCTGTAAATGACACCTTCACTTCATTCACCACAGGGTCTGGCTGTACAATGAAATTTATTACTTTCAGAGAACATAACTCTGATTAGTGCCTTTACACCTCTACCTCTTCTGTTCTTCAATGATCCAGTCAATTAATTGACTGACCATGTGATAAGAAACAGAACTATTTATTTTAGCCCTGCAACAAACAGATTGAGTGTAAATAATTTGACACTCCACCTGTCTGTTATGGGCAACAAGTAACTTAAAATTAGGTAAATAATGAGATGTTAAATACTTGGCACAATTAATTTCGGTTTTTAGATCATTAGGCTAGATGTTAGTTCAAACATTTACAGGTTATCTGAAATACAAACTAAATATTTAATTCGGTTATTTTTTTTATTGTTTATAACCGTATCACTCAGTAGAAGCGTGTTTTCATGAGCGTAGCAGGGCTTCTAAAAAAGGTTTCAGTTCGCACGTTTCAAACGGCGCCGTTAATATATTCACTGCAAGGTCTGACTGCATAATCATCAACTGTCATTGTAACAATCTCTAAAAGTGTTTATTTCATTAGTACCTCTTATTTTCTTTATAATGTTTTAGTCGAAAATTTGCTTCTCTCGCTGAGAAAACAGAACGATTATTGTAGCCGTGGAAGTAGCAGTTAAAATTTAAAAAATATTTCACAGTTTAACTGCCTCTTGTAGGCAATACTAAATTTTCGCATCGCAAAATAAAATAATGACACAAGCAGCGAATAAACGCGGAGAAATGTCAAAAATATCGCCCAAAAATTTTTCATATCGTTACCCGTTTTTAGTAAGACTGATTGTCATTAAAAGGGCACAGGTTCTTGTTTGCTCTTACTAGGTATTGTTTAAGTATATTCTAAATTTCAGTTTGGTAATTCCGGCGAATCTACTGACGATTAGTTGACAAAAAAACTTCAGAGACGTCCTTATTAGAATAAACTTCAATATATAATGAAAAAATCACAATGTGTTACGTTAGTATAGTAGTGTTTGCATGGTAGCCGACAAAATAATGTCTTAAATTTAAGCAAGCGTATATGTGACAACGCAAGCTATTGTTGTCCTTCCTTTCTATGACTTTTTTTATTTTATATTGTGAAAAGCAGTATAAATATACTGCTGTTTCATACAATAAACCATAATCATTTCGTACTCGGAGGAACCTTAACAAGTTTAAAAATGTTTTTGTTACGCGTTTTAATTCTAGAAAGTATTGCATTTCAGTAGACGTTAATTGTTTAATATTCGGCCGTACCGTTAACTGGGCGGTGACAATGGGCGGATTGATGTAAAAATGTAAGTCGACGTCACGCGCAGGAACAGTACCGGACCAATCAGAAAGCTCGATACTGACAAATGACGTAATGCTGATTGAGACGTTTTCATTGGTTGATATCGGATGACGTAGTGAACTCTAATGAGCCCTCTGATTGGACAATATTAACCAATCAAAATGTCGCCTCAGAAGACATCTGATTGGTTAGACATGAAAATTTTTCATTGGTTGAAAATACCAGTTTCAGATTGGTCCAATATTATATCTTATATTGACGTCACACGGACTACACCGTCATTGTAGGCCGCCTCACTCGCAAGACCTAAATAATTATATTTTCAACTGTAGATCAGTTCTATTAGATTTCAATTATATGTTTTCAGATATGTTATAGACACAAATGGTGCTGAATAAAAAAACATTCGTTAACTAACGCTTTATAATGATTATTTCTTTGTTGATTTAGGATCCGATAATTAACTCAAAATATATAATTAAAATATACACGTTCTGCGCCAACAGAGTAAAATTCCAATTAACAATTCATGTCTCTTTAAAAACCATTAGAAATTTGTTGTGCATGGCTCTCTGTTTATTATTGCTTTAGTTAAAATTGAAACACAAAAATTATAATAACTCTCTGAAATAAGACCGTACGTATTGATAGACTACGCCTATGTTATTTAAGGAAGATGTTAGTTTGAACATTAAATTTAATAAACTATTATCAAATTATATTTTTTGTACGATTAATAAGATTAAATTTTTAAATTCTTTCATATCATTGATAACATCTTCTCTTTCAAATCCAATCTATCAAGTAACTTAAAATTAGGTAAGTAATGAGATGTTAAATACTTGGCACAATTAATTTCGGTTTTTAGATCATTAGGCTAGATGTTAGTTCAAACATTTACAGGTTATCTGAAATAAAAACTAAATATTTAATTGGGTTATTTTTTTATTGGTTATAACCGTATCACTCAGTAGAAGCGTGTTTTCATGACCGTAGCAGGCCTTCTATAACATTGTTCAGTTCGCACGTCTCAAACGGCGCCTTTAATATATTCACTGCAAGGTCTAACTGCATAATCATCAACTGTCATTGTAAGAAGCTCTAAAAGTGTTTATTTCATTAGTACCTCTTATTTTCTTAATATGTTTTATTCGAAAATTTGGTTCTTTCGCTAAGAAAACAGAACGATTATTGTAGCCGTGGAAGTAGCAGTTAAAATTAAAAAAATATTTCACAGTTTAACTGCCTCTTGTAGGCAATACTAAATTTTCGCAGCACAAAATAAAATAATGACACAAGCAGCGAATAAACGCGGAGAAATGTCAAAGATATCGCCCAGAAATTTTTTATATTGTTAACCGTGTTTAGTGTGACTCATTGTCGTCAAAAGGGCACAATTTGTATTTTGCTCTTACTTGGTATTGATCTAGAATATTTTAAATATCGTTTTTGTAATGCCGGCTATTTTACTTACGATTTTTTGACAAAAAACTTCAGTGACGTCCTTGTTAGAATTTACAAACTTTAATATACTTTATATATTTTTTAAACTTTAATATACAGTGAAAAAATCACATTTTGTTACGTTCATATCGCAGTGTCTGCATGGTAGCCGATAAATGTCTTAAATTTTAACAAGCCTGTATGTGACAACGCAATCTATTCTTTTGCTTTCTTTTTTATGTCTTTTTTATTTCTTAGTGTGAAAAGCAGGTGTGAATATACTGCTGTTACATACAATAATACCATATTCATTGCGTACTCGGAAGAACCCTAAAAAAATTAAACATGTTTTTCGTAGGTGTTTTAATTCTGGAACGTATTGAATTTCAGTAGACGTTATTCTCTATTATTCGGCCGTATCATTAACTGGGCGGTGGCAATGGGCGGATCTTATGTAAAAATGTAAGGCGACGTCCGCGCAGGATTAGTACCGGTTCAATCAGGAAGCCCGACACTGACAAATGACGTAATACTGAATGAGACGATTTCATTGGTTCATATCGAATGACGTAGTGAACTATAATGAGCTCTCTGATTGGACAATAATAACTAATCAAAATGACGCCTAAGAAGATATCTGATTGGTTAGGTTTGGAGATTTATCATTGGTTGAGAATACTAGTTTCTGATTGGTTCTATATTATATCTGCCATTGACGTCACACGCGCGTTGTCGACATTGTAGGCCGCCTTAACCGCAAGACCTAAATAATAATTTTTTTCTACTGTACATCAGTTCTATTATATTTTTGTAGTACATTTTCGGATATGTTAAAGTCACAAATAGAGCGAAAGAAACAAAAATTCGTTTAATAACGCCCTCTAAATATTATTTCTTTGTTGATTTAGGAACTGATAGTTAATTCAAAACGTATAATAAAAATATGCACGTTCTGCGCAAATAGTGTAAAACTGCAATCAGTAATTCATTCCTCCTTGAAAAACGTTAGACAATTATTTGTGCATTGCTCTCTGTTTATTATTGCTATAGTCATAATTCAAGCACATAAATTATAATAATTCTTAGAATTAAAACCGTGCGTATTGATGTACTACGCCTATGTTATTCAAGGAAGATGTTGGTTAGAACATTAAATTTAATAAACTATTATCAGATTATTTTTTTTGTTCGATTAGTATGATTAAATTTGTACGTTCTTTCATAACGACTTTGATAACATCCTATCTTACAAATCTGATTTTTCGAGTTACTTAAAATTATTTAAATAATGAGATGTTAAATACTCGGCACAATTAATTTGAGTTTTTAGATCTTTAGGGTAGAAGTTATTTTAAACATTTACAAGTTATCTGAAATAAACTGAAAAGTTAATTGGGTTACGTTATTTGGTTTGTAACCGTATGTTTCAGTAGAAAAGTCATTTGATGAGCAAAGCACGCCTTCTAAACAATTTTCAGTTCGCACCTTGCAAATGCGCCTTTAATATATTCACAATACAAGGTCTAACTGTATAATAATCTACTGTCATATGAACAAGGTCTAAAAGTGTTCATTTCACCAGTACTTCTTATGATGTTATAATGTTTTAGTCGAAAATTGCTTCATTCGTGAAGAAAACAGAACTATTATTTTAGCCGTAAAAATAGCAGTTGAAATTTAAAAAATATTTCACAGTTTAACTGCCTCTTGTAGGCAATACTAAATTTTCGCATTGCAAAAAAAATAATGACACAAGCAGCGAAAAAACGCGAAGAAATTTCAAAAATATTGCCTAGATATTTTTCATATCGTTAACCGTTATTAGTGTGACTGATTGTCGTTAAAAGGGCAGAATTTGTATTTTGCTCTTACTAGGTATTGTTCAAGTATATTCTAAATTTCAGTTTGGTAATGCCGGCGATTCTACTGACGATTAGTTGACAAAAAAAACTTCAGAGACGTCCTTATTAGAATAAACTTTAATATACAATGAAACAACCACAGTGTGTTACGTTCGTATAGTAGTGTTTGCATGGTAGCCGACAAAATAATGTCTTAAATTTAAGCAAGCTTATATGTGACAACGCAATCTATTCTTGTGCTTGCTTTTTATGACTTTTTTATTTCAAATTGTGAAAATCAGTATAAATATACTGCTGTTTCATACAATAAACCATAATCATTCCGTACTCGGAAGAACGTTTACAAGATTAAAAATGTTTTTGGTAGGCATTTTAATTTTGGAAAATATAGCATTTCAGTAGACATTTTTGTTTAATATTCGGCCTTATTGTTTACTGGGCGGTGACAATGGATGGATTTATGTAAAAATGCAAGTCGACGTCACGCGCAGCAACAACCGGACCAATCAGGAAGCTCGATACTGACAAATGACGTAATACTCAATGAGACGACTTTATTGGTTGATATCGAATGACGTAGTAAACTATAATGAGCTCTCTGATTAGACAATATTACCCAATCTAAATGACGCCTAAGAAGACATCTGATTGGTTAGGTTTGAAGATTTTTCATTGGTTGAGAATACTAGTTTCTGATTAGTCCAATATTATATCTTTTATTGACGTCACACGGACGTCACCGTCATCGTAGGCCGCCTCACTCGCAAGACCTAGATAATTATATTTTCAAGAAGTGTAGATCAGTTCTATTAGATTTCAATTATATATTTTCAGATATGTTATAGACACAAATGGTGCAGAAGAAAAAAACATTCGTTAACTAACGCTTTATAATGATTATTTCTTTGTTGAGTTAGGATCCGATATTTAACTCAAAATATACAATTAAAATATACACGTTCTGCGCCAACAGTGTAAAACTCCAATCAGCAATTCATTCCTCCTTAAAAAACATAAGAAATTTAGTTGTGCATGGCACTCTGTTTATTATTGCTTTAGTTAAAATTCAAACACAAAAATTATAATAACTCTCTGAAATAAGACCGTACGTATTGATAGACTACGCCTCTGTTATATAAAGATGATGTTGGTTTGAATATTAAATTGAATAAACTATTATCAAATTATTTTTTTGTACGATTAATAAGATTCAATTTTTACATTCCTTTATAACATTGATAACATCCTTTCTTTTAAATCCAATCTATCAAGTAACTTTAAATTAGGTTAATAATGAGATGTTAAATACTTGGCAAAATGAATTTGGGTTTTAAGATCATTAGGGTAGATGTTAGTTCAAACATTTACAGGTTTTCTGAAATAAAAACCAAATATATAATTGGGATATTTTTTATTGTTTATAACCGTATCACTCAGTAGAAGCGTGTTTTCATGATCGTAGCAGGCCTTCTAAAAATATTTTCAGTTCTCACGTTTCAAACGGCGCCGTTAATATATTCACAGCAAGGTCTAACGGCATAATCATTAACTGTCATTGTAAGAATCTCTAAAAGTGTTTATTTCATTAGTACCTTTTATTTTCTTAATATATTTTAGTCAAAAATTTGCTTCAATCGCTAAGAAAACAGAACGATTATTGTAGCCGTGGAAGTAGCAGGTGAAATTTAAAAAATATTTAACAGTTTAATGTTTCTAATAGGCAATACTAATTTTCGCATCATAAAATAAAATAAAGAAAATATCTGCGAATAAACGCGGAGAAATGTAAGAAATATTGCCTAGAAAGTTTTCATATCGTTAACCGTTTTTAGTGTGACTGATTGTCGTTAAAAGGCACAGGTTCTATTTTGCTCTTACTAGGTATTGTTTAAGTTTATTCTAAATTTTAGTTTGGTAATTCCGGCGATTCTACTGACGATTAGTTGACAAAATAAACTTCAGAGACGTCCTTATTAGAATAAACTTTAATATACTATAAAAAAAACACAATGTGTTACGTTAGTTTAGTAGTGTTTGCAAGGTAGCCGACAAAATATTGTCTTAAATTTAAGCAAGCTTAGATGTGCATGGCTCTCTGTTTATTATTGCTTTAGTTAAAATTCAAACGCAAAAATTATAATAACTCTCTGAAATAAGACCGTACGTATTGATAGACTACGCCTCTATTATTTAAGGAAGATGTTGGTTTGAACATTAAATTTAATAAACTATTATCAAATTATATTTTTTGTACGATTAATAAGATTAAATTTTTACATTCTTTCATAACATTTATAACATCCTTTCTTTCAAAACCAATCTATCAAGTAATATGTTGTTGTTGTTTAGGTCAACAGCCAAAAGGCGGGTTTGAATCTCCAAAGGTTTTACTAAGTAAAACGAGGAGTGAGGTTGTTTACAATTGTCTTCCTCACTGAGTGGAAAAGTATGCTTATCAGCAGGCCGGGCCCTCTGAAAAGCACATATTTTCCACTCTGTAAATGACACCTTCACTTCATTCACCACAGGGTCTGGCTGTACAATGAAATTCATTACTTTCAGAGAACATAACTCTGATTAGTGCCTTTACACCTCTACCTCTTCTGTTCTTCAATGATCCAGTCATTTAATTGACTGACCATGTGATAAGAAACGAAACTATTTATTTTAGCCCTGCAACAAACAGATTGAGTGTAAATAATTTGACACTCCACCTGTCTGTTATGGGCAACAAGTAACTTAAAATTAGGTAAACAATGAGATGTTGAATACTTGGCACAATTAATTTCGGTTTTTAGATCATTAGGCTAGATGTTAGTTCAAACATTTACAGGTTATCTGAAATACAAACTAAATATTTAATTCGGTTATTTTTTTATTGTTTATAACCCTATCACTCAGTTGAAGCGTGTTTTCATGAGCGTAGCAGGGCTTCTAAAAAAGGTTTCAGTTCGCACGTTTCAAACGGCGCCGTTAATATATTCACTGCAAGGTCTAACTGCATAATCATCAACTGTCATTGTAACAATCTCTAAAAGTGTTTATTTCACCAGTACCTCTTATTTTCTTAATATTTTTTAGTCGAAAATTTGCTTCTCTCGCTAAAAAAAAACAGAACGATTATTGTAGCCGTGGAAGTAGCAGTTAAAATTAAAAAAATATTTAACAGTTTAACTGCCTCTTGTAGGCAGTACTAAAATTTCGCAGCACAAAATAAAATAATGACACAAGCAGCGAATAAACGCGGAGAAATGTCAAAAATATCGCCCAGAAATTTTTCATATCGTTACCCGATTTTAGTAAGACTTATTGTCATTAAAAGGGCACAGGTTCTTGTTTGCTCTTACTAGGTATTGTTTAAGTATATTCTAAATTTCAGTTTGGTAATTCCGGCGAATCTACTGACGATTAGTTGACAAAAAAACTTCAGAGACGTCCTTATTAGAATAAACTTCAATATATAATGAAAAAATCACAATGTGTTACGTTAGTATAGTAGTGTTTGCATGGTAGCCGACAAAATAATGTCTTAAATTTAAGCAAGCGATATGTGACAACGCAAGCTATTGTTGTCCTTCTTTTCTATGACTTTTTTTATTTTATATTGTGAAAAGCAGTATAAATATACTGCTGTTTCATACAATAAACCATAATCATTCCGTACTCGGAGGAACCTTAACAAGTTTAAAAATGTTTTTGTTACGCGTTTTAATTCTAGAAAGTATTGCATTTCAGTAGACGTTAATTGTTTAATATTCGGCCGTATCGTTAACTGGGCGGTGACAATGGGCGGATTTATGTAAAAATGTAAGTCGACGTCACGCGCAGAAACAGTACCGGACCAATCAGAAAGCTCGATACTGACAAATGACGTAATACTGATTGAGACGTTTTCATTGGTTGATATCGGATGACGTAGTGAACTATAATGAGCCCTCTGATTGGACAATATTAACCAATCAAAATGTCGCCTCAGAAGACATCTGATTGGTTAGACATGAAAAATTTTCATTGGTTGAAAATACCAGTTTCTGATTGGTCCAATATTATATCTTATATTGACGTCACACGGACTAAACCGTCATTGTAGGCCGCCTCACTCGCAAGACCTAAATAATTATATTTTCAACTGTAGATCAGTTCTATTAGATTTCAATTATATGTTTTCAGGTATGTTATAGACACAAATGGTGCAGAATAAAAAAACATTCGTTAACTAACGCTTTACAATGATTATTTCTTTGTTGATTTAGGATCCAATAATTAACTCAAAATATATAATTAAAAAATACACGTTCTGCGCCAACAGAGTAAAATTCCAATTAACAATTCATGTCTCTTTAAAAACCATTAGAAATTTGTTGTGCATGGCTCTCTGTTTATTATTGCTTTAGTTAAAATTGAAACACAAAAATTATAAAAACTCTCTGAAATAAGACCGTACGTATTGATAGACTACGCCTATGTTATTTAAGGAAGATGTTGGTTTGAACATTAAATATAATAAACTATTATCAAATTATATTTTTTGTACGATTAATAAGATTAAATTTTTAAATTCTCTCATATCATTGATAACATCCGCTCTTTCAAATCCAATCTATCAAGTAACTTAAAATTAGGTAAATAATGAGATGTTAAATACTTGGCACAATTAATTTCGGGTTTTAGATCATTAGGCTAGATGTTAGTTCAAACATTTACAGGTTATCTGAAATAAAAACTAAATATTTAATTGGGTTATTTTTTTATTTCTTATAACCGTATCACTCAGTAGAAGCGTGTTTTCATGACCGTAGCAGGCCTTCTAAAACATTTTTCAGTTCACACGTCTCAAACGGTGCCTTTAATATATTCACTGCAAGGTCTAACTGCATAATCATCAACTGTCATTGTAAGAAGCTCTAAAAGTGTTTATTTCATTAGTACCTCTTATTTTCTTAATATGATTTATTCGAAAATTTGGTTCTCTCGCTAAGAAAACAGAACGATTATTGTAGCCGTGGAAGTAGCAGTTAAAATTAAAAAAATATTTAACAGTTTAACTGCCTCTTGTAGGCAATACTAAATTTTCGCATCACAAAATTAAATAATGACACAAGCAGCGAATAAACGCGGAGAAATGTCAAAAATAACGCCCAGAAATTTTTTATATTGTTAACCGTGTTTAGTTTGACTCATTGTCGTCAAAAGGGCACAATTTGTAATTTGCTCTTACTTGGTATTGATCAAGAATATTTTAAATTTCGTTTCTGTAATGCAAGCGATTTTACTTACGATTTTTGACAAAAAACTTCAGTGACGTCCTTGTTAGATATTACAAACTTTAATATACTTTATATATTTTTAAAACTTTAATATACAGTGAAAAAATCACATTTTGTTACGTTCGTATCGCAGTGTCTGCATGGTAGCCGACAAATGTCTTAAATTTGAACAAGCTTGTATGTGACAACGCAATCTATTCTTTTGCTTTCTTTTTTATGTCTTTTTTATTTCTTAGTGTGAAAAGCAGGTGTGAATATACTGCTGTTACATACAATAATACCATATTCATTGCGTACTCGGAAGAACCCTAACAAAATTAACCATGTTTTTCGTAGGTGTTTTAATTCTGGAACGTATTGCATTTCAGTAGACGTTATTCTCTATTATTCGACCGTATCAATAACTGGGCGGTGGCAATGGGCGGATCTTATGTAAAATTGTAAGGCGACGTCCGCGCAGGATTAGTACCGGTTCAATCAGGAAGCTCGACACTGACAAATGACGTAATACTGAATGAGACGATTTCATTGGTTCATATCGAATGACGTAGTAAACTATAATGAGCTCTCTGATTGGACAATATTAACCAATCAAAATGACGCCTAAGAAGACATCTGATTGGTTAGGTTTGAAGGTTTTTTCATTGGTTGAGAATACTAGTTTCTGATTAGTCCAATATTATATCTTTTATTGACGTCACACAGACGTCACCGTCATCGTAGGCCGCCTCACTCGCAAGACCTAGATAATTATATTTTCAAGAAGTGTAGATCAGTTCTATTAGATTTCAATTATATATTTTCAAAAATGTTATAGGCACAAATGGTGCAGAAGAAAAAAACATTCGTTAAAAACTAACGCTTTATAATGATTATTTCTTTGTTGATTTAGGATCCGGTATTTAACTCAAAATATACAATTAAAATATACACGTTCTGCGCCAACAGTGTAAAACTCCAATCAGCAATTCGTTCCTCCTTAAAAAACATTAGAAATTTAGTTGTGCATGGCACTCTTTTTATTATTGCTTTAGTTAAAATTCAAACACAAAAATTATAATAATTCTCTGAAATAAGACCGTACGTATTGATAGACTACGCCTCTGTTATATAAAGATGATGTTGGTTTGAATATTAAATTGAATAAACTATTATCAAATTATTTTTTTGTACGATTAATATGATTCAATTTTTACATTCCTTCATAACATTGATAACATCCTTTCTTTTAAATCCAATCTATCAAGTAACTTTAAATTAGGTTAATAATGAGATGTTAAATACTTGGCAAAATGAATTTGGGTTTTAAGATAATTAGGGTAGATGTTAGTTCAAACATTTACAGGTTTTCTGAAATAAAAACCAACTATTTAATTGGGATATTTTTTTATTGTTTATAACCGTATCACTCAGTAGAAGCGTGTTTTCATGATCGTAGCAGGCCTTCTAAAAATATTTTCAGTTCTCACGTTTCAAACGGCGCCTTTAATATATTCACAGCAAGGTCTAACGGCATAATCATTAACTGTCATTGTAAGAATCTCTAAAAGTGTTTATTTCATTAGTACCTTTTATTTTCTTAATATGTTTTAGTCAAAAATTTGCTTCAATCGCTAAGAAAACAGAACGATTATTGTAGCCGTGGAAGTAGCAGGTGAAATTTAAAAAATATTTAACAGTTTAATGTTTCTAATAGGCAATACAAATTTTCGCATCATAAAATAAAAAAATGAAAATATCTGCGAATAAACGCGGAGAAATGTAAGAAATATTGCCTAGAAAGTTTTCATATCGTTAACCGTTTTTAGTGTGACTGATTGTCGTTAAAAGGGCACAGGTTCTATTTTGCTCTTGCTAGGTATTGTTTAAGTATATTCTAAATTTTAGTTTGGTAATTCCGGCGATTCTACTGACGTTTAGTTGACAAAAAAAACTTCAGAGACGTCCTTATTAGAATAAACTTTAATATACTATAAAATAACACAATGTGTTACGTTAGTATAGTAGTGTTTGCAAGGTAGCCGACAAAATAATGTCTTAAATTTAAGCAAGCTTAGATGTGACAACGCAAGCTATTGTTGTCCTTCCTTTTTATGACTTTTTTTATTTCATATTGTGAAAAGCAGTATAAATTTACTGCTGTTTCTGTTGGGATACTATATTTTCCCCACGAGGGATTGCCATAATTTGTAGGGATAAAAGAAAAGTTTTTTTTTTTAATTAAGATACTGAATTTATTTTGAATATTTAAATTATTATACTCCAAAGGTTTGAAAACTATTTGTCCGATAGTGAGTTGTGTCATGCAGAAGATAACTCCGGGATAAATAACGGATAACAAACTCATTAAAATATAGATAAATAACTTTAATGATGATTAAATTTAAATGTTATGAAGTTATTAATATTACAAATACACTTTTTAATTATTTAAAATTGAAATACATTATGAAATTACAACTTACGTGTCTGGACGCAACAGATACACATTTATAAATTTGTTAATAAAAAAAATAATAATACATTTACATTATAATTAATTAAAACACAAATATAATAACAATTTACTCCGGTATATTACATTATTAACTGACTCTAATTTTTATAAAGATATATTTAAAACAATGCATTATAATTCACATTTTACAATTATAACTTAATCTGTTACAAAGAGTACGTCTGTACCATTTTGAAGATGAAAGCAGAGTCTCGCGTCGCCTTCCAGGCCTCATCATCCTAAAATCCCTCTCTCATTAACCTTCAATTGGCCTGACCAATCATCGATCTCCAAATATGTCCCACTACTAATTAATTTAAGATTTTAAATTTAACGGTTGTATTGTTCTGGAAGCGTCTACTCCCACCTCTATACCAAAAGTTCGTTACAAGTTGTTAAAGGGACAAAAATACGTTAAACTATTACTAATAATTGATGACTTACGTCCTGTTATTGTTTTACTATACATTAATTTATTGCATCCTGTTATTTAACTTAGCTTAATGTATTACATACTAAATATTATGTTTGTTTTAAAATGAGTTTGTCTCCGATTAAATTTACATTTAATGATATTTCAACTTATAAATTAATATTAAAACCTAAAATCCGATTAATTACTAACTAAAATAAAATATGATAAAAATAAAATAAACTTAATTGAAAAGGCATACTACAAATTACCCTTCGTTCATTGAAAAAATTTTAGAATTTAAATTAATTTAAATTATATAAATTTTTATTGTATTAAATTTTGAAAACAATATTATTTTCTTTAAAAAATAAAAAAAATTAAAAAAAAATAAAAAAATGTCAAATACTTTTGTATACTTCCAGTATAGAAATTATTTTCTAACACCCTATACTTTTAAATTATTTATATCTATAATATAAATTTTAAAAGATTTTACAAAGTCCAAATACTTATTTTATTACCTATTTTATTACATATGAAAAAAGGTTTGTTTGTTTTTTCTTTTTAAAATTACATTAATCGATTAATTCTGACATTTTAAATAAATCTGTTACAAAATTTATCTATTTATCTTCCGATTTCCAATAACTAACACATTAATTTAAACACATTAATATTTACTACTACTAACATTTACCCTCATAAAGTTACTCTACCGTTTTAATCACAAAATCAAGGCTTAGTTTTACAAATTACAATATGAAATTACCATTGAAATTATTCACAAAACACAAAAAAACGAATTACACTCTAATAATATAATCTCCTGAATAACCATTTCTTATTTTATTTAGTTAATTACAATATGTTCACTAATTTCTCCATAGTTTTATTATAAGTTTACTATTTATTTATTAAAACAAAATGTACACTTCACTCAAATGAATTGCTTTTATGCAGATAGTCAAATTATTTCATGTAGTTTTCCTTTTCACTTACTTATTCAAAAATGTCAACTATATTATATTGATGTAATAAACACTTGTCGAATGGATCAATTTTAGTATACATATCTTGAAACAATTTTTTTTTTTACATACACTCCTTTTCTTCTCATTTTTGTTAATATTATTTTATTATTATTATTAATTTTTTATAATATTCATCTACTTGTACATTTCCGACGACTATAATCACTTAATTCCTTTTTCTTATATTTATAACTCCAATTTTGTTTCGAATTCAACATAAACGTTCATATTTCCATAATTCTTCGTTAGTATTGCTCTACTCATTCAATTCAGCTGTTATTATTATTATTTTTATTATCATTTTGACATTGAATTTTCAGTTATTTAAAAACACAATCAAACATTGACACCTGCCCTTCAAGCGAATTCCGTGGCCGTAATGTTTTTATTCACATAAGTTTTTTTGAAAATTTCACTACTCTTATAATTCACATTTACTTGCACTATAACATAGATAAATATTTTGTTTTTGTTTTTTTTTTTTAATTCATAAAATCGACTTTAATATAACTGTATTTAATGTTTTGTGAAAAAAAACATACAAATTTTTAAATGATTTTAAAATTTTACATACACTATATTTTTATTTACTAAACCTTGTTTTAGATATTAAACAATTAATTCAACAATTTAACATTATACTAATAACTTGTGACTGATACTACAATAAAATTTAGTGAAAATATTTTTTACATAAAGTTCTATTTACAAAGAACAGCCTATCATCTTTGTTATGTTTCAGTTGTAACATGTTTCTTTCATTACATACTTTATTTATCATATATGGACCCCGAAATCTGTGACAGCATTTTTTACTAAATTTCTTTAATTTATTAGATAATGGAATGTTTTTTAATAATACAAAATCTCCCACTTCAAATCTTACTTTCCCAACTCTTCTGATACTGTTTTGCTTATTCCTACTTGCTATTTTACTTAACCTATTTATTATTTCTGTATTAACTAAATTTACATCTAACTTTTTATTTACTTTTTCAGGAAACTTGATATTCTCACACGCTGTGTCAATAACTTTCTCACCAAACATTACTTCCGCTGGTCTATGATTTATCGTAACATTTATATTATAATTTAACAGATTTTCAATATGGCTTACATATTTATACCATTCTACATGCCTTTTATTAGTTAAAAACAATTTAATTAATGTACCAACTTGCTGTAAATAACGTTCAGCCAAATTTCCCTGAGGTCTGAAAATAGATGTCATACCACACTTAATACCCAAATTTAATAATCCATTTTGCCATATTTTACTTACAAATTGTCTCCCATGATCAGACACTATACATTGAGGTTTTCCCACTTCTTTGATAAAAGACTTAACTTTATTTAATACTGTTCTAGCATTGCCCTTCTTGATAGGGTAAAGTTTAACATATTTTGAAAATCCACAAACCATGATAAAAATTAACTCTACACCTTGATATGTCTTAGGCAAAGGCCCAAACAGATCCACATATACCTTCTCTAGTTTTCTATTAGGCACGTTTGTAATTATAGGCCCTTCCATATTTTGATTGTTTACTTTGATTCTCTGACATAGATCACAACTTCTAATAAATTTTTTAACTAAGGTTCTTAAGTTCTTAACACTGCAATATTCAGAAATATTCTTAATTGTTTTAACTATACCAGTATGACCCAACTCCACATGATATGACTTAACAACAAGATCTCGTAATTTCTCTGGTACAACGATTTTAAATTTTTGATCTGTATTTTTTCTGTGAAACAATATGTTATTATAAACTACATAATTTCTACAAAATTTATTTTTATCATTTTCTAAGTTTTTTACAATTTTCTCACAATAATTACAATTTTCTTGCTCGGTTTTTAAACTTTTAAACACATTTTTTAGAGGTTTACTCTCAATTTTATACATAAATACTTTATACCCTTCGTTCTCCTGATTAATAAACTCTTTTTCGTTAATTCGTGACAGAAAATCTGCAATTACATTATCTTTACCTTTTATAAATTCCCAAGTGATGTCATATTCTTGTAGATACAATATCCACCTCAAAATTCTCCCATTATTTATTTTACATGTTGCCATGAAAGCTAAGGCCTCATGGTCTGTTTTTACAATTACTTTATTACCTAATAAATATGTCCTAAGCTTCTTACATGCAAATACAATACTAGCCAGTTCTTTTTCGCTGATCGCAAATCTTAATTCATGTTTATTAAATTTTTTACTAATAAAACAGATTACTTGTTTTTCATTATTGTCATCCAGTTGATATAAAATTGCGCCCATACTAAATTTATTTGCATCACAGTTCAAATAAAAAGGTTTACTAAAATCAGGATGTTTTAAAACAACATTATTTAAGAATTTATTTTTAATTTCTCTAAATGCATCTTCATGTGTTTTGTTCCAGATAAATTTACTATTTTTTCTAAGTATGTCAGAGAATATACTAGTTAGTTCTGAATGATTGTGACTGAATTTTCTAAAAAAATTGATACACCCTAGAAATGCCTGTAACTCCTTCAAATTTTTTGGAGCTTTATATTCTTGAATTGTTTTTATTCTATCCGGATCTATCCACATACCTTCTGCACTTATAATATATCCAAGAAATTTTATTTGTTTTGTAATAAATTCACTTTTCTTAAGCTTTAATGTTACATTAAATTGTTTAAGTTTTAAAAAAAACAAGTCTAATCTACTAATATGTGTTTTGAGATCACCTGAACAAATAAAAATATCGTCAATATACACTAAACAAAATTGTAAAACCTCATCACCTAATACATGATACAAAGCTTTAATGAATTCACTTACCGAACATTTTAGACCAAATGGTAATCTCCTGTAGCAATAATTACGCCCATTGAATAAAAATGAAACATATTTTCTACTGTCTGTGTCAAGTAACACTTGCAGAAAACCACTAGTTAAATCAAAACAACTAATATATTTAATTCCTCCCATTCTCATTAAAATATTATCTATCGTCTCCGGTTGGGTACAATCAGATATTAAATATTTATTCAGGTTCCTCGCATCCAAGCAAATACGTAACTCTCCGTTAGGTTTTTTAACAATTACAAGTGGATTTGAAAACTGTGAATTACTTAATTCTAAAATACCTTGTGACATTAATTCGTCTATTTGTTTTTGAACGGCATTTCTAAATGCATAAGGAACAGGATAAGATTTTTTTACTGAAATGTTTTTATTACTCACTTCTAATTTACAGCAATAATTTTTAATAAGACCAGGAATGTCAGAAAAAATACTTTTATTTTGTTCAAATAAATACATCAGCTGTTGACCTTCGTTAGTATAGAATTCACTCCCTAACAGTTCTTTAACTTTCTCGGTTTGTTTAGACCATAAATTATCCCTTTCTGAATAGCTGTCACATAATTTTAAACCACAACTCCGTACTAAATTACTACTACTATTTTTAAAGAAACTAACACTCTCTTTACCCACACTTAACATATTATCAACAAAATTAACCTTAGCTGAATGTTTTTTAAGAAAGTCACACCCTATTATGACCGAAGTATTTAAACCTTTTATAACAAAGAACAAATGATGAAATACTTTTTCCCCCAGTTTAAAACATAAAATAACTTGTCTATTAATCCCAGCCTTCCTCCTTCCTGTTGCGTTTATTATTGAAATACTATTCACCGGCAAACGTGATAACTTCTCATTACATTTATTTTCTAAATCTACTAAAAATTCACTATTTATAGCACTAATCTGACTGCCTGTATCTATTAGAACAATTACCTTCTCACCTTTTATCTCAATTAGTACCTCAACTATTTTTAAATCAGTATTTTTATTATCTACTAATTCATTATCAAACTCAGCTTCTTCTAACAATTCTTCATTTAAATTATTTTTAAAAATAGTGTTTATTACATAATCATTTTCATCCATTATTTCACTTTCTAATACCTTTATTTCATTTTCCCCTAAAATGATATTACCAAGTTCAGAATCATTATCATAGTTTAAATTTTTATACTCACATTTTATTATTTTATTATTGTTATCTAAAAAACCTTTATTATGCTCAGATGTACAGGAAAATTCACCATATTTATTACCTATTTTTCGCACACCATCTATAAGTTTAAATCTCCCTCTACATTAGGATGCACATCAGCTGACACTACAATAGAATTAACCTTGTTTTCTCTCTGTCCCTCAAACTCCCTTTTACCTCTGAAATTACTCTGTCCATCTCTTCTATCCGAATTACCATTATCAAATCTACCTTCCCCTGCTCGCCTATTAAAATTTTCTCTATAATTACCAATATTATTTCTGTTAAATGCCCCTCTATTTTGGCTATCATATTGCTGTTTGTTATCAAAATTTCTATGATTTCCGTACCTGTTATAATTATTATTATTTTGATTGTTATTAAAATTATTATTATGATTGCGATTTCTGTCAAATCTATTTCTCTGATTACCATCCCTATCATCTCTGTAACTACCTCGATTTTCTCTATTAAAATTATTGCCCTGATCTCTACCAAATCCTGAATTTTCAATATCGTCCAACAATTTTACAAAACTACCTACATCTGAAATACAACCTATTACTCTCGCCCTATTTACTTCGTTATTAAAATGTCTACTAATTAGTTTAATCAATTCACACTCTGGTAATTTCGGTTCCAAATATTTAGCTTTATTTAATTTTCCCATAAAATAATTTGACATTCTACAACCCCCCAACTCAAATTTTCCAAACTGCAAATTCTGTCTAAGCCTGGCTTGTACTCCATCTCCCCAAAATGCCTCCTTGAATTGCTCTACAAAATTTTCAAAACTATTTATCTCCTCCCTAACATAAGTCCACCAAGATTCACTATTATTATCTCCCATTAAACTATCATTAATTATACTTTTTATCACTTTCCATTTTGTAATTTCGTTTGTTTTTATCTCGTAATTTAAAGCACTAATGAACTCCATAGGGTTTTTACTATTAAATTTAATTTTAACATTATAATTATTTTTGTTACATATACCATTAACGTCTGGACTATTATTATTATTATTTCCTTGTTCTACATATTTATCAAAATCATTTTTTAACACATCTACATTATTCTGTAAAATACTTTGGTTAACTTTAATATTTTCTACAACCTCCGTTTGTCTATCTACGCTTTCTACTATTTCTGCTATTACTGTATCCTGTCCGTTTATTCTATTTTTAATTTCACTCAACCCTTTTTTATTTAAATCTATGCTACTTATGGCTTTATCTACTTTCTTTCCTACCTCCTTTATCTTAACCTCCTGTACCCTAAATCCTGCATCTACTTTAACTCCTTGACTTTCAACTACATTTTTAATTAAATTAATCTCACTTTCATTATTTTCAATTTTGTTTTCATAATCCCTCTTAAAATCTGATCTAACTTTCTCAATACTTTTATTTACATTACGCAGTAAATCCTTGTTATCCTGTACTACTTTATCTATCTTGTTATTCAAATTTTGTTCTAAATTACTTATTAACTTTTTAGTTTCATTTTTACTATCTTCTCCCTGTTGAATTATTAATTTTTTAGTCACATTTCTACTATCTTCCCCCTGCTGAGTTATTAAACTTATAAGTTGTTGAAACATGTCTGGAGTTATATTATTTTGACTATTATTATTATTATTACTACTTCCAACCATATTTGCTATTCTACTATTTTCTCCCCTACTTAAACTTTCTTCACTTCCGCTATTACAATTATACAACCCACTTATTCCCATATTATCAAAATCTCCTACATTATCTTCATTTTCTTCTGTTGTTTTTTCATTTTCTCTGTCATCAATCAAGTTACACTCCACATTATTTATTACGTTAATATCAACTTGCCCTACCACTTCTTCTGTTTCCCCTAAATCTATTGTATCATCTGAGTTATTTACTAAACCTGTTCTCACATCACCGACTAACCCCATTTTACTTGATCTCAAATACCTAGGCATTTTTTTTTTAAACTAACACAATTTAGACTAATAATTATTATACTTATCCCTTTGTCCACCTTCTGCACTTACAACACACTTCCCCACATCAGGGTGCCATTATTTGTTGGGATACTATATTTTCCCCACGAGGGATTGCCATAATTTGTAGGGATAAAAGAAAAGATTTTTTTTTTTAATTAAGATACTGAATTTATTTTGAATATTTAAATTATTATACTCCAAAGGTTTGAAAACTATTTGTCCGATAGTGAGTTGTGTCATGCAGAAGATAACTCCGGGATAAATAACGGATAACAAACTCATTAAAATATAGATAAATAACTTTAATGATGATTAAATTTAAATGTTATGAAGTTATTAATATTACAAATACACTTTTTAATTATTTAAAATTGAAATACATTATGAAATTACAACTTACGTGTCTGGACGCAACAGATACACATTTATAAATTTGTTAATAAAAAAAATAATAATACATTTACATTATAATTAATTAAAACACAAATATAATAACAATTTACTCCGGTATATTACATTATTAACTGACTCTAATTTTTATAAAGATATATTTAAAACAATGCATTATAATTCACATTTTACAATTATAACTTAATCTGTTACAAAGAGTACGTCTGTACCATTTTGAAGATGAAAGCAGAGTCTCGCGTCGCCTTCCAGGCCTCATCATCCTAAAATCCCTCTCTCATTAACCTTCAATTGGCCTGACCAATCATCGATCTCCAAATATGTCCCACTACTAATTAATTTAAGATTTTAAATTTAACGGTTGTATTGTTCTGGAAGCGTCTACTCCCACCTCTATACCAAAAGTTCGTTACAAGTTGTTAAAGGGACAAAAATACGTTAAACTATTACTAATAATTGATGACTTACGTCCTGTTATTGTTTTACTATACATTAATTTATTGCATCCTGTTATTTAACTTAGCTTAATGTATTACATACTAAATATTATGTTTGTTTTAAAATGAGTTTGTCTCCGATTAAATTTACATTTAATGATATTTCAACTTATAAATTAATATTAAAACCTAAAATCCGATTAATTACTAACTAAAATAAAATATGATAAAAATAAAATAAACTTAATTGAAAAGGCATACTACATTTCATACAATAAACCATAATCATTCCGTACTCGGAAGAACCTTATCAAATTTAAAAATGTTTTTGTTAGGCCATTTAATTCTCGAAAGTATAGCATTTCAGTAGACGTTATTTGTTTAATATTCGGCCGTATCGTTAACTGGGCGGAAACAATGGGCGGATTTATGTAAAAATGTAAGTCGACGTCACGAGCAGGAACAGTACCGGACCAATCAGAATGCTCAATACTGACAAATGACGTAATTCTGATTGAGACTTTTTCATTGGTTGATATCGGATGACGTAGTGAACTATTATGAGCCCACTGATTGGACAATATTAACGAATCAAAATGACGCCTCAGAAGACATCTGATTGGATAGGTATGAAGATTTTTCATTGGTTGAGAATACTAGTTTCTAATTGGTCCAATATTATATATTTTATTGACGTCACACGGACTACACCGCCATTGTAGGCCGCCTCACTCGCAAGACCTAAATAATTATATTTTCTACTGTAGATCAGTTCTATTAGATTTTAATTATATATTTTCAGATATGTTATAGACACAAATGGTGCAGAATTAAAATCATTCGTTAACTAACGCTTTATAATGATTTTTTCTTTGTTTATTTAGGATCCGATAATTAACTCAAAATATATAATTAAAATATACACGTTCTGCGCCAACAGTGTGAAGTTCCAATTGACAATTCATGTCTCCTTAAAAAAACATTAGAAATTTAGTTGTGCATGGCTCTCTGTTTATTATTGCTTTAGTCAATAGTCAAACACAAAAATTATAATAACTCTCTGAAATAAGACCGTACGTATTGACAGACTACGCCTATGTTTTATAAGGAAGATGTTGATTTGAACATTAAATTGAGTAAACTATTATCAAATTATATTTTTTGTACGATTAATAAGATTCAATTTTTACATTTCTTCATAACATTGATAACATCCTTTCTTTCAAATCCAATCTATTAAATAACTTAAATATAGGTAAATAATGAGATGTTAAATACTTGGCACAATTAATTTAAGTTTTTAGATCATTAGGCTAGATGTTCGTTCAAACATTTACAGGTTATCTAAAATAAAAAATAAATATGTAATTCGGTTACTTTTTTTATTGTTTATAACCGCTCACTCAACCGCTCACTCAACCGCTCGCTTGGTTATTATTGTTTAAATCGCTTCACTCAGTAGAAGCGTGTTTTCATGAGCGTAGCAGGCCTTCTAAAAATATTTTTAGTTCGCACGTTTCAAACGGCGCCTCTAATTTATTCACTGCAAGGTCTAACTGCATAATCATCAACTGTCATTGTAAGAAACTCTAAAAGTGTTTATTTCATTAGTACCTCTTATTTTCTTAATATGTTTTAGTCGAAAATTTGCTTCTCTCGCTAAGAAAACAGAAAGATTATTGTAGCCGTGGAAGTAGCAGTTAAAATTTAAGAAATATTTCACAGTTTAACTGCCTCTTGTAGGCAATACTAAATTTTACCATCGCAAAATAAAATAATGACACAAGCAGCGAATAACGGCGGAGAAATGTCAAAAATATTGCCAAGAAATTTTTCATATCGTTAACCGTTTTTAGTGTGACTGATTGTCGTTAAAAGGGCACCGGTTCTATTTTGCTCTTACTAAGTATTGTTAAAGTATATTCTAAATTTCAGTTTGGTAATTCCGGCGATTCTACTGACGATTAGTTGACAAAAAAAACTTCAGAGACGTCCTTATTAGAATAAACTTTAATATACAATGAAAAAATCACAATGTGTTACGTTAGTAGAGTAGTGTTTGCATGGTAGCCGACAAAATAATGTCTTAAATTTAAGCAAGCTTACCCTATATGTGACAACGCAAGCTATTGTTGTCCTTCCTTTTTATGACTTTTCTTATTTCATATTGTGAAAAGCAGTATAAATAGTACTGCTGTTTCATACCATAAATCATAATCATTCCATACTCGGAAGAACCTTAACAAGTTTTAAAATGTTTTTGGTAAGCGTTTTAATTCTGGAAAGTATAGCATTTCAGTAGACGTTAATTGTTTAATATTCGGCCGTATCGTTAACTGGGCGGTGACAACGGGCGGATTTATGTAAAAATGTAAGTCGACGTCTCGCGCAGGAACAGTGCCGGACCAATCAGAAAGCTCGATACTAACAATGGACGTAATACTGATTGAGACGTTTTCATTGGTTGATATCGGGTGACGGAGTGAACTATTATGAGCCCTCTGATTGGACAATATTAACCAATCAAAAGAAGAACCCTAAGAAAAAGAAGAACCCTAACAAAATTTAACATGTTTTTGGTAGGTGTTTTAATTCTGGAACGTATTGCATTTCAGTAGACGTTATTCTCTATTATTCGGCCGTATCATAACCTGGCCGGTGGCAATGGGCGGATCTTAAGTAAAAATGTAAGGCGACGTCACGCGCAGGAACAGTACCGGATCAATCAGGAAGCTCGACACTGACAAATGACTGAATGAGACGACTTCATTGGTTCATATCGGATGACGTAGTGAACTATAAGGAGCTCTCTGATTGGACAATAATAACTAATCAAAATGACGCCTAAGAAGACATCTGATTAGTTAGTTTTGGAGATTTTTCATTGGTTGAGAATACTAGTTTTTGATTGGTTCTATATTATATCTGCCATTGACGTCACACGCGCGTTGTCGACATTGTAGGCCGCCTTAACCGCAATACTTAAATAATAATTTTTTTCTACTGTACATCAAATCTATTACATTTTAGTAGTGTATTTTCGGATATGTTAAAGACACAAATAGTGCGAAAGAAATAAAATTTCGTTAAGTAACGCTCTCTAATGATTATTTCTTTGTTGATTTAGGAACTGATAGTTAACTCAAAACGTATAATAAAAATATACACGTTCTGCGCCAATAGTGTAAAACTCTAATCAGCAATTAATTCCTAGTTAAAATAACGTTAGAAAATTAGTTGTGCATTGCTCTCTGTTTTTTATTGCTATAGTCAAAATTCAAGCGCAAAAATTTAAATAATTCTTAGAAATAAAACCGTGCGTATTGATGTACTACGCCTATGTTATTTAAGGAAGATGTTGGTTTGAACATTAAATTTAATAAACTATTATCAGATAATATTTTTTGTACGATTAGTAAGATTAAATTTGAACGTTCTTTCATAACGACTTTGATAACATCCTTTCTTACAAATCTGATTTTTAAAGTTACTTAAAATTAGGTAAATAATGAGATGTTAAATACTCGGCACAATTAATTTGAGTTTTTAGAACATTAGGGTAGAAGTTAGTTCAAATATTTACAAGTTATCTGAAATAAACTGAAAAGTTAATTTGGTTACTTTCCTTGTTTTGTAACCGTATGTTTCAGTAGAAAAGTCATTTGATGAGCAAAGCAGGTCTTCTAAAAAATTTTCAGTTCGCACCTTGCAAATGCGCCGTTAATATATTCACACTGCAAGGTCTAACTGTATAATAATCTACTGTCATATGAAGAAGGTCTAAAAGTGTTTATTTCACCAGTACTTCATATGTTGTTATAATGTTTTAGTCGAAAATTGCTTCATTCGTGAAGAAAACAGAACTATTATTTTAGCCGTGGAAGTAGCAGTTGAAATTTAAAAAATATTTCACAGTTTAACTGCCTCTTGTAGGCAATACTAAATTTTCGCATCGCAAAAAAAAATAATGACACAAGCAGCGAATAAACGCGGAGAAATGTCAAAAATATTGCCTAGAAATTTTTCATATCGTTAACCGTTTTTAGTGTGACTGATTGTCGTTAAAAGGGCACAATTTGTATTTTGCTCTTACTAGGTATTGTTCAAGTATATTCTAAATTTCAGTTTGGTAATGCCGGCGATTCTACTGACGGTTAGTTGACAAAAAAACTTCAGAGACGTTCTTATTAGAATAAACTTTAATATACAATGAAAAGATCACAATGTGTTACGGTTGTATAGTAATTTTTGCATGGTAGCCGACAAAATAATGTCTTAAATTAAAGCAAGCTTGTATGTGACAACGCAATGTATTCTTGTGCATAGTTTTTATGACTTTTTTAATTTCATGCTGTAAAAAGCAGTATAAATATACTGCTGTTTCATACAATAAACCATAATCATTCCGTACTCGGAAAAACCTTAACAAGTTTTAAAATGTTTTTGGTAGGCGTTTTAATTCTGGAAAGTATAGCATTTCAGTAGACGTTAATTGTTTAATATTCGGCCGTACCGTTAACTGGGCGGTGACAATGGGCGGATTGATGTAAAAATGTAAGCCGACGTCACGCGCAGGAACAGTACCGGACCAATCAGGAAGCTCGGTACTGACAAATGACGTAATACTGATTGAGACGTTTTCAATGGTTGATATCGGATGGCTATAATAAGCCCTCTGATTGGACAATATTAACCAATCAAAATGACGCCTAAGAAGACATCTGAATGGTTAGGTTTGAAGATTTTTCATAGGTTGAGAATACTAGTTTCTGATTGGTCCAATATTATTTTATCTTTTATTTACGTCACACGGACGTCACCGTCATCGAAAGCCGCCTCACTCGCAAGACCTAAATAATTATATTTTCAAGTGTAGATCAGTTCTATTAGATTTCAATTATATATTTTCAGATATGTTATAGACACAAATGGTGCAGAATAAAAAAACATTCGTTAACTAACGCTTTATAATGATTATTTCTTTGTTGATTTAGGATCCGATAATTAACTCAAATATATAATTAAAATATACACGTTCTGCGCCACCAGTGTAAAATTCCAATTAACAATTCATTCCTCCTTAAAAAACATTAGAAAATTAGTTGTGCATGGCTCTCTGTTTATTATTGCTTTAGTTAACATTTAAACACAAAAATTATAATAACTCTCTGAAATAAGACCGTACGTATTGATAGACTACGCCTATGTTATTTAAGGAAGATGTTGGTTTGAACATTAAATTTAATAAACTATTATCAAATTATATTTTTTGTACGATTAATAAGATTAAATTTTTACATTCTTTCATAACATTTATAACATCCTTTCTTTCAAAACCAATCTATCAAGTAATATGTTGTTGTTGTTTAGTTCAACAGCCAAAAGGCGGGTTTGAACCTCCAAAGGTTTTACTAAGTAAAACGAGGAATGAGGTGATTTACAATTGCCTTCCTCACTGAGTGGAAAAGCATGCTTATCATCATGCCAGGCCCTCTGAAAAGCACATATTTTCCACTCTGTAAATGATGCCTTCACTTCATTCACCACAGGGACTGGCTGTACAATGAAATTCATTACTTTCAGAGAAAATAACTCTGATTAGTGCCTTTACACCTCTACCTCTTCTGTTCTTCAATGATCCAGTCATTTAATTGACTGACCATGTGATAAGAAACAGAACTATTTATTTTTGCTCTGCAACAAACAGATTGAGTGTAAATAATTTGACACTCCACCTGTCTGTTATGGGCAACAAGTAACTTAAAATTAGGTAAACAATGAGATGTTAAATACTTGGCACAATTAATTTCGGTTTTTAGATCATTAGGCTAGATGTTAGTTCAAACATTTACAGGTTATCTGAAATACAAACTAAATATTTAATTCGGTTATTTTTTTTATTGTTTATAACCGTATCACTCAGTAGAAGCGTGTTTTCATGAGCGTAGCAGGGCTTCTAAAAAAGGTTTCAGTTCGCACGTTTCAAACGGCGCCGTTAATATATTCACTGCAAGGTCTAACTGCATAATCATCAACTGTCATTGTAACAATCTCTAAAAGTGTTTATTATTTCATTAGTACCTCTTATTTTCTTAATAATGTTTTAGTCGAAAATTTGCTTCTCTCGCTAAGAAAACAGAACGATTATTGTAGCCGTGGAAGTAGCAGTTAAAATTTAAAAAAATATTTCAGTTTAACTGCCTCTTGTAGGCAATACTAAATTTTCGCATCGCAAAATAAAATAATGACACAAGCAGCGAATAAACGCGGAGAAATGTCAAAAATATTGCCTAGAAATTTTTCATATCGTTAACCGTTTTTAGTGTGACTGATTGTCGTTAAAAGGGCACAATTTGTATTTTGCTCTTACTAGGTATTGTTCAAGTATATTCTAAATTTCAGTTTGGTAATGCCGGCGATTCTACTGACGGTTAGTTGACAAAAAAACTTCAGAGACGTCCTTATTAGAATAAACTTTAATATACAATGAAAAGATCACAATGTGTTACGGTTGTATAGTAATTTTTGCATGGTAGCCGACAAAATAATGTCTTAAATTAAAGCAAGCTTGTATGTGACAACGCAATGTATTCTTGTGCATAGTTTTTATGACTTTTTTAATTTCATACTGTAAAAAGCAGTATAAATATACTGCTGTTTCATACAATAAACCATAATCATTCCGTACTCGGAAGAACCTTAACAAGTTTTAAAATGTTTTTGGTAGGCGTTTTAATTCTGGAAAGTATAGCATTTCAGTAGACGTTAATTGTTTAATATTCGGCCGTACCGTTAACTGGGCGGTGACAATGGGCGGATTTATGTAAAAATGTAAGTCGATTTCACGCGCAGGAACAGTACCGGACCAATCAGGAAGCTCGGTACTGACAAATGACGTAATACTGATTGAGACGTTTTCATTGGTTGATATCGGATGGCTATAATGAGCCCTCTGATTGGCCAATATTAACCAATCAAAATGACGCCTAAGAAGACATCTGATTGGTTGGGTTTGAAGATTTTTCATAGGTTGAGAAAACTAGTTTCTGATTGGTCCAATATTATATCTTTTATTGACGTCACACGGACGTCGCCGTCATCGTAGGCCGCCTCACTCGCAAGACCTAAATAATTATATTTTCAAGTGTAGATCAGTTCTATTAGATTTCAATTATATGTTTTCAGATATGTTATAGACACAAATGGTGCTGAATAAAAAAACATTCGTTAACTAACGCTTTATAAAGATTATTTCTTTGTTGATTTAGGATCCGATAAATAATTAACTCAAAATATATAATTAAAATGTACACGTTCTGTGCCACCAGTGTAAAATTCCAATTAACAATTCATTCCTCCTTAAAAAACATTAGAAAATTGGTTGTGCATGGCTCTCTGTTTATTATTGCTTTAGTTAAACTTCAAACACAAAAATTATAATACCTCTCTGAAATAAGACCGTACGTATTGATAGACTACGCCTATGTTATTTAAGGAAGATGTTGGTTTGAACATTAAATTTAATAAACTATTATCAAATTATATTTTTTGTACGATTAATAAGATTAAATTTTTAAATTCTTTCATATCATTGATAACATCTTCTCTTTCAAATCCAATCTATCAAGTAACTTAAAATTAGGTAAATAATGAGATGTTAAATACTTGGCACAATTAATTTCGGTTTTATAATACCTCTCTGAAATAAGACCGTACGTATTGATAGACTACGCCTATGTTATTTAAGGAAGATGTTGGTTTGAACATTAAATTTAATAAACTATTATCAAATTATATTTTTTGTACGATTAATAACATTAAATTTTTATATTCTTTCATAACATTGATAACATCCTTTCTTTCAAATCCAATCTATCAAGTAATATGTTGTTGTTGTTTAGGTCAACAGCCAAAAGGCGGGTTTGAACCTCCAAAGGTTTTACTAAGTAAAACGAGGAATGAGGTGATTTACAATTGATTTCCTCACTGAGTGGAAAAGTATTCTTATCAGCAGGCCGGGCCCTCTGAAAAGCACATATTTTCCACTCTGTAAATGACACCTTCACTTCATTCACCACAGGGTCTGGCTGTACAATGAAATTCATTACTTTCAGAGAAAATAACTCTGATTAGTGCCTTTACACCTCTACCTCTTCTGTTCTTCAATGATCCAGTCAATTAATTGACTGACCATGTGATAAGAAACAGAACTATTTATTTTAGCCCTGCAACAAACAGATTGAGTGTAAATAATTTGACACTCCACCTGTCTGTTATGGGCAACAAGTAACTTAAAATTTTGTAAATAATGAGATGTTAAATACTTGGCACAATTAATTTCGGTTTTTAGATCATTAGGCTAGATGTTAGTTCAAACATTTACAGGTTATCTGAAATACAAACTAAATATTTAATTCGGTTATTTTTTTTATTGTTTATAACCGTATCACTCAGTAGAAGCGTGTTTTCATGAGCGTAGCAGGGCTTCTAAAAAAGGTTTCAGTTCGCACGTTTCAAACGGCGCCGTTAATATATTCACTGCAAGGTCTAACTGCATAATCATCAACTGTCATTGTAACAATCTCTAAAAGTGTTTATTTCATTAGTACCTCTTATTTTCTTAATAATGTTTTAGTCGAAAATTTGCTTCTCTCGCTGAGAAAACAGAACGATTATTGTAGCCGTGGAAGTAGCAGTTAAAATTTAAAAAATATTTCACAGTTTAACTGCCTCTTGTAGGCAATAATAAATTTTCGCATCGCAAAATAAAATAATGACACAAGCAGCGAATAAACGCGGAGAAATGTCAAAAATATCGCCCAGAAATTTTTCATATCGTTACCCGTTTTTAGTAAGACTGATTGTCATTAAAAGGGCACAGGTTCTTGTTTGCTCTTACTAGGTATTGTTTAAGTATATTCCAAATTTCAGTTTGGTAATTCCGGCGAATCTACTGACGATTAGTTGACAAAAAAACTTCAGAGACGTCCTTATTAGAATAAACTTCAATATATAATGAAAAAATCACAATGTGTTACGTTAGTATAGTAGTGTTTGCATGGTAGCCGACAAAATAATGTCTTAAATTTAAGCAAGCGTATATGTGACAACGCAAGCTATTGTTGTCCTTCCTTTCTATGACTTTTTTTATTTTATATTGTGAAAAGCAGTATAAATATACTGCTGTTTCATACAATAAACCATAATCATTCCGTACTCGGAGGAACCTTAACAAGTTTAAAAATGTTTTTGTTACGCGTTTTAATTCTAGAAAGTATTGCATTTCAGTAGACGTTAATTGTTTAATATTCGGCCGTACCGTTAACTGGGCGGTGACAATGGGCGGATTGATGTAAAAATGTAAGTCGACGTCACGCGCAGGAACAGTACCGGACCAATCAGAAAGCTCGATACTGACAAATGACGTAATGCTGATTGAGACGTTTTCATTGGTTGATATCGGATGACGTAGTGAACTCTAATGAGCCCTCTGATTGGACAATATTAACCAATCAAAATGTCGCCTCAGAAGACATCTGATTGGTTAGACATGAAAATTTTTCATTGGTTGAAAATACCATTTTCAGATTGGTCCAATATTATATCTTATATTGACGTCACACGGACTACACCGTCATTGTAGGCCGCCTCACTCGCAAGACCTAAATAATTATATTTTCAACTGTAGATCAGTTCTATTAGATTTCAATTATATGTTTTTAGATATGTTATAGACACAAATGGTGCAGAATAAAAAAACATTCGTTAACTAACGCTTTATAATGATTATTTCTTTGTTGATTTAGGATCCGATAATTAACTCAAAATATATAATTAAAATATACACGTTCTGCGCCAACAGAGTAAAATTCCAATTAACAATTCATGTCTCTTTAAAAACCATTAGAAATTTGTTTTGCATGGCTCTCTGTTTATTATTGCTTTAGTTAAAATTGAAACACAAAAATTATAATAACTCTCTGAAATAAGACCGTACGTATTGATAGACTACGCCTATGTTATTTAAGGAAGATGTTAGTTCGAACATTAAATTTAATAAACTATTATCAAATTATATTTTTTGTACGATTAATAAGATTAAATTTTTAAATTCTTTCATATCATTGATAACATCTTCTCTTTCAAATCCAATCTATCAAGTAACTTAAAATTAGGTAAATAATGAGATGTTAAATACTTGGCACAATTAATTTCGGTTTTATAATACCTCTCTGAAATAAGACCGTACGTATTGATAGACTACGCCTATGTTATTTAAGGAAGATGTTGGTTTGAACATTAAATTTAATAAACTATTATCAAATTATATTTTTTGTACGATTAATAACATTAAATTTTTATATTCTTTCATAACATTGATAACATCCTTTCTTTCAAATCCAATCTATCAAGTAATATGTTGTTGTTGTTTAGGTCAACAGCCAAAAGGCGGGTTTGAACCTCCAAAGGTTTTACTAAGTAAAACGAGGAATGAGGTGATTTACAATTGATTTCCTCACTGAGTGGAAAAGTATTCTTATCAGCAGGCCGGGCCCTCTGAAAAGCACATATTTTCCACTCTGTAAATGACACCTTCACTTCATTCACCACAGGGTCTGGCTGTACAATGAAATTCATTACTTTCAGAGAAAATAACTCTGATTAGTGCCTTTACACCTCTACCTCTTCTGTTCTTCAATGATCCAGTCAATTAATTGACTGACCATGTGATAAGAAACAGAACTATTTATTTTAGCCCTGCAACAAACAGATTGAGTGTAAATAATTTGACACTCCACCTGTCTGTTATGGGCAACAAGTAACTTAAAATTTTGTAAATAATGAGATGTTAAATACTTGGCACAATTAATTTCGGTTTTTAGATCATTAGGCTAGATGTTAGTTCAAACATTTACAGGTTATCTGAAATACAAACTAAATATTTAATTCGGTTATTTTTTTTATTGTTTATAACCGTATCACTCAGTAGAAGCGTGTTTTCATGAGCGTAGCAGGGCTTCTAAAAAAGGTTTCAGTTCGCACGTTTCAAACGGCGCCGTTAATATATTCACTGCAAGGTCTAACTGCATAATCATCAACTGTCATTGTAACAATCTCTAAAAGTGTTTATTTCATTAGTACCTCTTATTTTCTTAATAATGTTTTAGTCGAAAATTTGCTTCTCTCGCTGAGAAAACAGAACGATTATTGTAGCCGTGGAAGTAGCAGTTAAAATTTAAAAAATATTTCACAGTTTAACTGCCTCTTGTAGGCAATAATAAATTTTCGCATCGCAAAATAAAATAATGACACAAGCAGCGAATAAACGCGGAGAAATGTCAAAAATATCGCCCAGAAATTTTTCATATCGTTACCCGTTTTTAGTAAGACTGATTGTCATTAAAAGGGCACAGGTTCTTGTTTGCTCTTACTAGGTATTGTTTAAGTATATTCCAAATTTCAGTTTGGTAATTCCGGCGAATCTACTGACGATTAGTTGACAAAAAAACTTCAGAGACGTCCTTATTAGAATAAACTTCAATATATAATGAAAAAATCACAATGTGTTACGTTAGTATAGTAGTGTTTGCATGGTAGCCGACAAAATAATGTCTTAAATTTAAGCAAGCGTATATGTGACAACGCAAGCTATTGTTGTCCTTCCTTTCTATGACTTTTTTTATTTTATATTGTGAAAAGCAGTATAAATATACTGCTGTTTCATACAATAAACCATAATCATTCCGTACTCGGAGGAACCTTAACAAGTTTAAAAATGTTTTTGTTACGCGTTTTAATTCTAGAAAGTATTGCATTTCAGTAGACGTTAATTGTTTAATATTCGGCCGTACCGTTAACTGGGCGGTGACAATGGGCGGATTGATGTAAAAATGTAAGTCGACGTCACGCGCAGGAACAGTACCGGACCAATCAGAAAGCTCGATACTGACAAATGACGTAATGCTGATTGAGACGTTTTCATTGGTTGATATCGGATGACGTAGTGAACTCTAATGAGCCCTCTGATTGGACAATATTAACCAATCAAAATGTCGCCTCAGAAGACATCTGATTGGTTAGACATGAAAATTTTTCATTGGTTGAAAATACCATTTTCAGATTGGTCCAATATTATATCTTATATTGACGTCACACGGACTACACCGTCATTGTAGGCCGCCTCACTCGCAAGACCTAAATAATTATATTTTCAACTGTAGATCAGTTCTATTAGATTTCAATTATATGTTTTTAGATATGTTATAGACACAAATGGTGCAGAATAAAAAAACATTCGTTAACTAACGCTTTATAATGATTATTTCTTTGTTGATTTAGGATCCGATAATTAACTCAAAATATATAATTAAAATATACACGTTCTGCGCCAACAGAGTAAAATTCCAATTAACAATTCATGTCTCTTTAAAAACCATTAGAAATTTGTTTTGCATGGCTCTCTGTTTATTATTGCTTTAGTTAAAATTGAAACACAAAAATTATAATAACTCTCTGAAATAAGACCGTACGTATTGATAGACTACGCCTATGTTATTTAAGGAAGATGTTAGTTCGAACATTAAATTTAATAAACTATTATCAAATTATATTTTTTGTACGATTAATAAGATTAAATTTTTAAATTCTTTCATATCATTGATAACATCTTCTCTTTCAAATCCAATCTATCAAGTAACTTAAAATTAGGTAAATAATGAGATGTTAAATACTTGGCACAATTAATTTCGGTTTTTAGATCATTAGGCTAGATGTTAGTTCAAACATTTACAGGTTATCTGAAATAAAAACTAAATATTTAATTGGGTTATTTTTTTATTGGTTATAACCGTATCACTCAGTAGAAGCGTGTTTTCATGACCGTAGCAGGCCTTCTATAACATTTTTCAGTTCGCACGTCTCAAACGGCGCCTTTAACATATTCACTGCAAGGTCTAACTGCATAATCATCAACTGTCATTGTAAGAAGCTCTAAAAGTGTTTATTTCATTAGTACCTCTTATTTTCTTAATATGTTTTATTCGAAAATTTGGTTCTTTCGCTAAGAAAACAGAACGATTATTGTAGCCGTGGAAGTAGCAGTTAAAATTAAAAAAATATTTCACAGTTTAACTGCCTCTTGTAGGCAATACTAAATTTTCGCATCACAAAATTAAATAATGACACAAGCAGCGAATAAACGCGGAGAAATGTCAAAGATATCGCCCAGAAATTTTTTATATTGTTAACCGTGTTTAGTGTGACTCATTGTCGTCAAAAGGGCACAATTTGTATTTTGCTCTTACTTGGTATTGATCTAGAATATTTTAAATTTCGTTTTTGTAATGCCGGCTATTTTACTTACGATTTTTTGACAAAAAACTTCAGTGACGTCCTTGTTAGAATTTACAAACTTTAATATACTTTATATATTTTTTAAACTTTAATATACAGTGAAAAAATCACATTTTGTTACGTTCATATCGCAGTGTCTGCATGGTAGCCGATAAATGTCTTAAATTTTAACAAGCCTGTATGTGACAACGCAATCTATTCTTTTGCTTCCTTTTTATGTCTTTTTTATTTCTTAGTGTGAAAAGCAGGTGTGAATATACTGCTGTTACATACAATAATACCATATTCATTGCGTACTCGGAAGAACCCTAAAAAAATTAAACATGTTTTTCGTAGGTGTTTTAATTCTGGAACGTATTGAATTTCAGTAGACGTTATTCTCTATTATTCGGCCGTATCATTAACTGGGCGGTGGCAATGGGCGGATCTTATGTAAAAATGTAAGGCGACGTCCGCGCAGGATTAGTACCGGTTCAATCTGGAAGCCCGACACTGACAAATGACGTAATACTGAATGAGACGATTTCATTGGTTCATATCGAATGACGTAGTGAACTATAATGAGCTCTCTGATTGGACAATAATAACTAATCAAAATGACGCCTAAGAAGATATCTGATTGGTTAGGTTTGGAGATTTATCATTGGTTGTGAATACTACACTCTGATTGGTCCTATATTATATCTGCCTTTGACGTCACACGCGCGTTGTCGTCATTGTAGACCGCCTTACTCGCAAGACCTAAATATTTGTTTTTTTCTACTGTACATCAGTTCTATTATATTTTTGTAGTACATTTTCGGATATGTTAAAGTCACAAATAGAGCGAAAGAAACAAAAATTCGTTTAATAACGCCATCTAATTATTATTTCTTTGTTGATTTAGGAACTGATAGTTAATTCAAAACGTATAATAAAAATATGCACGTTCTGCGCAAATAGTGTAAAACTGCAATCAGTAATTCATTCCTCCTTGAAAAACGTTAGACAATTATTTGTGCATTGCTCTCTGTTTATTATTGCTATAGTCATAATTCAAGCACATAAATTATAATAATTCTTAGAATTAAAACCGTGCGTATTGATGTACTACGCCTATGTTATTCAAGGAAGATGTTGGTTTGAACATTAAATTTAATAAACTATTATCAGATTATTTTTTTTGTTCGATTAGTATGATTAAATTTGTACGTTCTTTCATAACGACTTTGATAACATCCTATCTTACAAATCTGATTTTTCGAGTTACTTAAAATTATTTAAATAATGAGATGTTAAATACTCGGCACAATTAATTTGAGTTTTTAGATCTTTAGGGTAGAAGTTATTTTAAACATTTACAAGTTATCTGAAATAAACTGAAAAGTTTATTGGGTTACGTTATTTGGTTTGTAACCGTATGTTTCAGTAGAAAAGTCATTTGATGAGCAAAGCACGCCTTCTAAACAATTTTCAGTTCGCACCTTGCAAATGCGCCTTTAATATATTCACAATACAAGGTCTAACTGTATAATAATCTACTGTCATATGAACAAGGTCTAAAAGTGTTCATTTCACCAGTACTTCTTATGATGTTATAATGTTTTAGTCGAAAATTGCTTCATTCGTGAAGAAAACAGAACTATTATTTTAGCCGTGGAAATAGCAGTTGAAATTTAAAAAATATTTCACAGTTTAACTGCCTCTTGTAGGCAATACTAAATTTTCGCATTGCAAAAAAAATAATGACACAAGCAGCGAAAAAACGCGAAGAAATTTCAAAAATATTGCCTAGATATTTTTCATATCGTTAACCGTTATTAGTGTGACTGATTGTCGTTAAAAGGGCAGAATTTGTATTTTGCTCTTACTAGGTATTGTTTAGGTATATTCTAAATTTCAGTTTGGTAATGCCGGCGATTCTACTGACGATTAGTTGACAAAAAAACTTCAGAGACGTCCTTATTAGAATAAACTTTAATATACAATGAAAAGATCACAATGTGTTACGGTTGTATAGTAATTTTTGCATGGTAGCCGTCAAAATAATGTCTTAAATTAAAGCAAGCTTGTATGTGACAACGCAATGTATTCTTGTGCATAGTTTTTATGACTTTTTTTATTTTATATTGTGAAAAGCAGTATAAATATACTGCTGTTTCATACAATAAACCATAATCATTCCGTACTCGGAAGAACATTAACAAGATTAAAAATGTTTTTGGTAGGCATTTTAATTTTGGAAAATATAGCATTTCAGTAGACATTTTTGTTTAATATTCGGCCTTATTGTTTACTGGGCGGTGACAATGGACGGATTTATGTAAAAATGCAAGTCGACGTCACGCGCAGCAACAACCGGACCAATCAGGAAGCTCGATACTGACAAATGACGTAATACTCAATGAGACGACTTTATTGGTTGATATCGAATGACGTAGTGAACTATAATGAGCTCTCTGATTGGACAATATTACCCAATCAAAATGACGCCTAAGAAGACATCTGATTGGTTAGGTTTGAAGATTTTTCATTGGTTGAGAATACTAGTTTCTGATTAGTCCAATATTATATCTTTTATTGACGTCACATGGACGTCACCGTCATCGTAGGCCGCCTCACTCGCAAGACCTAGATAATTATATTTTCAAGAAGTGTAGATCAGTTCTATTAGATTTCAATTATATATTTTCAGATATGTTATAGACACAAATGGTGCAGAAGAAAAAAACATTCGTTAACTAACGCTTTATAATGATTCTTTCTTTGTTGAGTTAGGATCCGATATTTAACTCAAAATATACAATTAAAATATACACGTTCTGCGCCAACAGTGTAAAACTCCAATCAGCAATTCATTCCTCCTTAAAAAACATAAGAAATTTAGTTGTGCATGGCACTCTGTTTATTATTGCTTTAGTTAAAATTCAAACACAAAAATTATAAAAACTCTCTGAAATAAGACCGTACGTATTGATAGACTACGCCTCTGTTATATAAAGATGATGTTGGTTTGAATATTAAATTGAATAAACTATTATCAAATTATTTTTTTGTACGATTAATAAGATTCAATTTTTACATTCCTTTATAACATTGATAACATCCTTTCTTTTAAATCCAATCTATCAAGTAACTTTAAATTAGGTTAATAATGAGATGTTAAATACTTGGCAAAATGAATTTGGGTTTTAAGATCATTAGGGTAGATGTTAGTTCAAACATTTACAGGTTTTCTGAAATAAAAACCAAATATATAATTGGGATATTTTTTATTGTTTATAACCGTATCACTCAGTAGAAGCGTGTTTTCATGATCGTAGCAGGCCTTCTAAAAATATTTTCAGTTCTCACGTTTCAAACGGCGCCGTTAATATATTCACAGCAAGGTCTAACGGCATAATCATTAACTGTCATTGTAAGAATCATTAAAAGTGTTTATTTCATTAGTATCTTTTATTTTCTTAATATATTTTAGTCAAAAATTTGCTTCAATCGCTAAGAAAACAGAACGATTATTGTAGCCGTGGAAGTAGCAGGTGAAATTTAAAAAATATTTAACAGTTTAATGTTTCTAATAGGCAATACTAATTTTCGCATCATAAAATAAAATAAAGAAAATATCTGCGAATAAACGCGGAGAAATGTAAGAAATATTGCCTAGAAAGTTTTCATATCGTTAACCGTTTTTAGTGTGACTGATTGTCGTTAAAAGGGCACAGGTCCTATTTTGCTCTTACTAGGTATTGTTTAAGTATATTCTAAATTTTAGTTTGGTAATTCCGGCGATTCTACTGACGATTAGTTGACAAAAAAAACTTCAGAGACGTCCTTATTAGAATAAACTTTAATATACTATAAAAAAAACACAATGTGTTACGTTAGTTTAGTAGTGTTTGCAAGGTAGCCGACAAAATAATGTCTTAAATTTAAGCAAGCTTAGATGTGACAACGCAAGCTATTGTTGTGCTTCCTTTTTATGACTTTTTTAATTTCATACTGTGAAAAGCAGTATAAATATACTGCTGTTTCATACAATAAACCATAATCATTCCGTACTGGGAAGAACCTTAACAAGTTTTAAAATGTTTTTGGTAGGCGTTTTAATTCTGGAAAGTATAGCATTTCAGTAGACGTTAATTGTTTAATATTCGGCCGTATCGTTGTCTGGGCGGTGACAATGGGCGGATTGATGTAAAAATGTAAGTCGACGTCACGCGCAGGAACAGTACCTGACCAATCAGGAAGCTCGGTACTGACAATTGACGTAATACTGATTGAGACGTTTTCATTGGTTGATATCGGATGACGTAGTGAACTCTAATGAGCCCTCTGATTGGACAATATTAACCAATCATAATGACGCCTAAGAAGACATCTGATTGGTTAGGTTTGAAGATTTTTCATAGGTTGAGGATACTAGTTTCTGATTGGTCCAATATTATATCTTTTATTAACGTCACACGGACGTCACCGTCATCGTAAGCCGCCTCACTCGCAAGACCTAGATAATTATATGTTCAAGAAGTGTAGATCAGTTCTATTAGATTTCAATTATATATTTTCAGATATGTTATAGACACAAATGGTGCAGAAGAAAAATACATTCGTTAACTAACGCTTTATAATGATTATTTCTTTGTTGAGTTAGGATCCGATATTTAACTCAAAATATACAATTAAAATATACACGTTCTGCGCCAACAGTGTAAAACTCCAATCAGCAATTCATTCCTCCTTAAAAAACATTAGAAATTTAGTTGTGCATGGCACTCTGTTTATTATTGCTTTAGTTAAAATTCAAACACAAAAATTATAATAACTCTCTGAAATAAGACCGTACGTATTGATAGACTACGCCTCTGGTATATAAAGATGATGTTGGTTTGAATATTAAATTGAATAAACTATTATCAAATTATTTTTTTGTACGATTAATAAGATTCAATTTTTACATTCCTTCATAACATTGATAACATCCTTTCTTTTAAATCCAATCTATCAAGTAACTTTAAATTAGGTTAATAATGAGATGTTTAATACTTGGCAAAATGAATTTGGGTTTTAAGATCATTAGGGTAGATGTTAGTTCAAACATTTACAGGTTTTCTGAAATAAAAACCAAATATATAATTGGGATATTTTTTATTGTTTATAACCGTATCACTCAGTAGAAGCGTGTTTTCATGATCGTAGCAGGCCTTCTAAAAATATTTTCAGTTCTCACGTTTCAAACGGCGCTGTTAATATATTCACAGCAAGGTCTAACGGCATAATCATTAACTGTCATTGTAAGAATCTCTAAAAGTGTTTATTTCATTAGTACCTTTTATTTTCCTAATATATTTTAGTCAAAAATTTGCTTCAATCGCTAAGAAAACAGAACGATTATTGTAGCCGTGGAAGTAGCAGGTGAAATTTAAAAAATATTTAACAGTTTAATGTTTCTAATAGGCAATACTAATTTTCGCATCATAAAATAAAATAAAGAAAATATCTGCGAATAAACGCGGAGAAATGTAAGAAATATTGCCTAGAAAGTTTTCATATCGTTAACCGTTTTTAGTGTGACTGATTGTCGTTAAAAGGCACAGGTTCTATTTTGCTCTTACTAGGTATTGTTTAAGTATACTCTAAATTTTAGTTTGGTAATTCCGGCGATTCTACTGACGATTAGTTGACAAAAAAAACTTCAGAGACGTCCTTATTATTATAAACTTTAATATACTATAAAAAAAACACAATGTGTTACGTTAGTTTAGTAGTGTTTGCAAGGTAGCCGACAAAATATTGTCTTAAATTTAAGCAAGCTTAGATGTGCATGGCTCTCTGTTTATTATTGCTTTAGTTAAAATTCAAACGCAAAAATTATAATAACTCTCTGAAATAAGACCGTACGTATTGATAGACTACGCCTATGTTATTTAAGGAAGATGTTGGTTTGAACATTAAATTGAAAAAACTATTATCAAATTATATTTTTTTGTGGGATTAATAAGATTAAATTTTTATATTCTTTCATAACATTTATAACATCCTTTCTTTCAAAACCAATCTATCAAGTAATATGTTGTTGTTGTTTAGGTCAACAGCCAAAAGGTGGGTTTGAACCTCCAAAGGTTTTACTAAGTAAAACGAGGAGTGAGGTTGTTTACAATTGTCTTCCTCACTGAGTGGAAAAGTATGCTTATCAGCAGGCCGGGCCCTCTGAAAAGCACATATTTTCCACTCTGTAAATGACACCTTCACTTCATTCACCACAGGGTCTGGCTGTACAATGAAATTCATTACTTTCAGAGAACATAACTCTGATTAGTGCCTTTACACCTCTACCTCTTCTGTTCTTCAATGATCCAGTCATTTAATTGACTGACCATGTGATAAGAAACGAAACTATTTATTTTAGCCCTGCAACAAACAGATTGAGTGTAAATAATTTGACACTCCACCTGTCTGTTATGGGCAACAAGTAACTTAAAATTAGGTAAATAATGAGATGTTGAATACTTGGCACAATTAATTTCGGTTTTTAGATCATTAGGCTAGATGTTAGTTCAAACATTTACAGGTTATCTGAAATACAAACTAAATATTTAATTCGGTTATTTTTTTTATTGTTTATAACCCTATCACTCAGTTGAAGCGTGTTTTCATGAGCGTAGCAGGGCTTCTAAAAAAGGTTTCAGTTCGCACGTTTCAAACGGCGCCGTTAATATATTCACTGCAAGGTCTAACTGCATAATCATCAACTGTCATTGTAACAATCTCTAAAAGTGTTTATTTCACTAGTACCTCTTATTTTCTTAATATTTTTTAGTCGAAAATTTGCTTATCTCGCTAAAAAAAAACAGAACGATTATTGTAGCCTTGGAAGTAGCAGTTAAAATTAAAAAAATATTTAACAGTTTAACTGCCTCTTGTAGGCAATACTAAATTTTCGCAGCACAAAATAAAATAATGACACAAGCAGCGAATAAACGCGGAGAAATGTCAAAAATATCGCCCAGAAATTTTTCATATCGTTACCCGTTTTTAGTAAGACTTATTGTCATTAAAAGGGCACAGGTTTTTGTTTGCTCTTACTAGGTATTGTTTAAGTATATTCTAAATTTCAGTTTGGTAATTCCGGCGAATCTACTGACGATTAGTTGACAAAAAAACTTCAGAGACGTCCTTATTAGAAAAAACTTCAATATATAATGAAAAAATCACAATGTGTTACGTTAGTATAGTAGTGTTTGCATGGTAGCCGACAAAATAATGTCTTAAATTTAAGCAAGCGTATATGTGACAACGCAAGCTATTGTTGTCCTTCTTTTCTATGACTTTTTTTATTTTATATTGTGAAAAGCAGTATAAATATACTGCTGTTTCATACAATAAACCATAATCATTCCGTACTCGGAGGAACCTTAACAAGTTTAAAAATGTTTTTGTTACGCGTTTTAATTCTAGAAAGTATTGCATTTCAGTAGACGTTAATTGTTTAATATTCGGCCGTATCGTTAACTGGGCGGTGACAATGGGCGGATTTATGTAAAAATGTAAGTCGACGTCACGCGCAGGAACAGTACCGGACCAATCAGAAAGCTCGATACTGACAAATGAAGTAATACTGATTGAGACGTTTTCATTGGTTGATATCGGATGACGTAGTGAACTCTAATGAGCCCTCTGATTGGACAATATTAACCAATCAACATGTCGCCTCAGAAGACATCTGATTGGTTAGACATGAAAATTTTTCATTGGTTGAAAATACCAGTTTCTGATTGGTCCAATATTATATCTTATATTGACGTCACACGGACTACACCGTCATTGTAGGCCGCCTCACTCGCAAGACCTAAATAATTATATTTTCAACTGTAGATCAGTTCTATTAGATTTCAATTATATATTTTCAGATATGTTATAGACACAAATGGTGCAGAATAAAAAAACATTCGTTAACTAACGCTTTACAATGATTATTTCTTTGTTGATTTAGGATCCAATAATTAACTCAAAATATATAATTAAATAATACACGTTCTGCGCCAACAGAGTAAAATTCCAATTAACAATTCATGTCTCTTTAAAAACCATTAGAAATTTGTTGTGCATGGCTCTCTGTTTATTATTGCTTAAGTTAAAATTGAAACACAAAAATTATAATAACTCTCTGAAATAAGACCGTACGTATTGATAGACTACGCCTATGTTATTTAAGGAAGATGTTGGTTTGAACATTAAATATAATAAACTATTATCAAATTATATTTTTTGTACGATTAATAAGATTAAATTTTTAAATTCTCTCATATCATTGATAACATCCGCTCGTTCAAATCCAATCTATCAAGTAACTTAAAATTAGGTAAATAATGAGATGTTAAATACTTGGCACAATTAATTTCGGGTTTTAGATCATTAGGCTGGATGTTAGTTCAAACATTTACAGGTTATCTGAAATAAAAACTAAATATTTAATTGGGTAATTTTTTTATTTCTTATAACCGTATCACTCAGTAGAAGCGTGTTTTCATGACCGTAGCAGGCCTTCTAAAACATTTTTCAGTTCACACGTCTCAAACGGTGCCTTTAATATATTCACTGCAAGGTCTAACTGCATAATCATCAACTGTCATTGTAAGAAGCTCTAAAAGTGTTTATTTCATCAGTACCTCTTATTTTCTTAATATGTTTTATTCGAAAATTTGGTTCTCTCGCTAAGAAAACAGAACGATTTTTGTAGCCGTGGAAGTAGCAGTTAAAATTAAAAAAATATTTAACAGTTTAACTGCCTCTTGTAGGCAATACTAAATTTTCGCATCACAAAATTAAATAATGACACAAGCAGCGAATAAACGCGGAGAAATGTCAAAAATATCGCCCAGAAATTTATTATATTGTTAACCGTGTTTAGTTTGACTCATTGTCGTCAAAAGGGCACAATTTGTATTTTGCTCTTACTTGGTATTGATCAAGAATATTTTAAATTTCGTTTCTGTAATGCAAGCGATTTTACTTACGATTTTTGACAAAAAACTTCAGTGACGTCCTTGTTAGATATTACAAACTTTAATATATATTATATATTTTTAAAACTTTAATATACAGTGAAAAAATCACATTTTGTTACGTTCGTATCGCAGTGTCTGCATGGTAGCCGACAAATGTCTTAAATTTGAACAAGCTTGTATGTGACAACGCAATCTATTCTTTTGCTTTCTTTTTTATGTCTTTTTTTATTTCTTAGTGTGAAAAGCAGGTGTGAATATACTGCTGTTACATACAATAATACCATATTCATTGCGTACTCGGAAGAACCCTAACAAAATTAACCATGTTTTTCGTAGGTGTTTTAATTCTGGAACGTATTGCATTTCAGTAGACGTTATTCTCTATTATTCGACCGTATCAATAACTGGGCGGTGGCAATGGGCGGATCTTATGTAAAATTGTAAGGCGACGTCCGCGCAGGATTAGTACCGGTTCAATCAGGAAGCTCGACACTGACAAATGACGTAATACTGAATGAGACGATTTCATTGGTTCATATCGAATGACGTAGTGAACTGTAATGAGCTCTCTGATTGGACAATATTAACCAATCAAAATGACGCCTAAGAAGACATCTGATTGGTTAGGTTTGAAGGTTTTTTCATTGGTTGAGAATACTAGTTTCTGATTAGTCCAATATTATATCTTTTATTGACGTCACACAGACGTCACCGTCATCGTAGGCCGCCTCACTCGCAAGACCTAGTTAATTATATTTTCAAGAAGTGTAGATCAGTTCTATAAGATTTCAATTATATATTTTCAGATATGTTATAGACACAAATGGTGCAGAAGAAAAAAACATTCGTTAAAAACTAACGCTTTATAATGATTATTTCTTTGTTGATTTAGGATCCGGTATTTAACTCAAAATATACAATTAAAATATACACGCTCTGCGCCAACAGTGTAAAACTCCAATCAGCAATTCGTTCCTCCTTAAAAAACATTAGAAATTTAGTTGTGCATGGCACTCTTTTTATTATTGCTTTAGTTAAAATTCAAACACAAAAATTATAATAACTCTCTGAAATAAGACCGTACGTATTGATAGACTACGCCTCTGTTATATAAAGATGATGTTGGTTTGAATATTAAATTGAATAAACTATTATCAAATTATTTTTTTGTACGATTAATAAGATTCAATTTTTACATTCCTTCATAACATTGATAACATCCTTTCTTTTAAATCCAATCTATCAAGTAACTTTAAATTAGGTTAATAATGAGATGTTAAATACTTGGCAAAATGAATTTGGGTTTTAAGATCATTAGGGTAGATGTTAGTTCAAACATTTACAGGTTTTCTGAAATAAAAACCAACTATTTAATTGGGATATTTTTTTATTGTTTATAACCGTATCACTCAGTAGAAGCGTGTTTTCATGATCGTAGCAGGCCTTCTAAAAATATTTTCAGTTCTCACGTTTCAAACGGCGCCTTTAATATATTCACAGCAAGGTCTAACGGCATAATCATTAACTGTCATTGTAAGAATCTCTAAAAGTGTTTATTTCATTAGTACCTTTTATTTTCTTAATATGTTTTAGTCAAAAATTTGCTTCAATCGCTAAGAAAACAGAACGATTATTGTAGCCGTGGAAGTAGCAGGTGAAATTTAAAAAATATTTAACAGTTTAATGTTTCTAATAGGCAATACAAATTTTCGCATCATAAAATAAAATAATGAAAATATCTGCGAATAAACGCGGAGAAATGTAAGAAATATTGCCTAGAAAGTTTTCATATCGTTAACCGTTTTTAGTGTGACTGATTGTCGTTAAAAGGGCACAGGTTCTATTTTGCTCTTACTAGGTATTGTTTAAGTATATTCTAAATTTTAGTTTGGTAATTCCGGCGATTCTACTGACGTTTAGTTGACAAAAAAAACTTCAGAGACGTCCTTATTAGAATAAACTTTAATATACTATAAAATAACACAATGTGTTACGTTAGTATAGTAGAGTTTGCAAGGTAGCCGACAAAATAATGTCTTAAATTTAAGCAAGCTTAGATGTGACAACGCAAGCTATTGTTGTCCTTCCTTTTTATGACTTTTTTTATTTCATATTGTGAAAAGCAGTATAAATTTACTGCTGTTTCATACAATAAACCATAATCATTCCGTACTCGGAAGAACCTTATCAAATTTAAAAATGTTTTTGTTAGGCCATTTAATTCTCGAAAGTATAGCATTTCAGTAGACGTTAATTGTTTAATATTCGGCCGTATCGTTAACTGGGCGGAAACAATGGGCGGATTTATGTAAAAATGTAAGTCGACGTCACGAGCAGGAACAGTACCGGACCAATCAGAATGCTCAATACTGACAAATGACGTAATTCTGATTGAGACTTTTTCATTGGTTGATATCGGATGACGTAGTGAACTATTATGAGACCTCTGATTGGACAATATTAACCAATCAAAATGACGCCTCAGAAGACATCTGATTGGATAGGTATGAAGATTTTTCATTGGTTGAGAATACTAGTTTCTAATTGGTCCAATATTATATATTTTATTGACGTCACACGGACTACACCGCCATTGTAGGCCGCCTCACTCGCAAGACCTAAATAATTATATTTTCTACTGTAGATCAGTTCTATTAGATTTTAATTATATATTTTCAGATATGTTATAGACACAAATGGTGCAGAATTAAAATCATTCGTTAACTAACGCTATATAATGATTATTTCTTTGTTTATTTAGGATCCGATAATTAACTCAAAATATATAATTAAAATATACACGTTCTGCGCCAACAGTGTGAAGTTCCAATTGACAATTCATGTCTCCTTAAAAAAACATTAGAAATTTAGTTGTGCATGGCTCTCTGTTTATTATTGCTTTAGTCAATAGTCAAACACAAAAATTATAATAACTCTCTGAAATAAGACCGTACGTATTGACAGACTACGCCTATGTTTTATAAGGAAGATGTTGATTTGAACATTAAATTGAGTAAACTATTATCAAATTATATTTTTTGTACGATTAATAAGATTCAATTTTTACATTTCTTCATAACATTGATAACATCCTTTCTTTCAAATCCAATCTATTAAATAACTTAAATATAGGTAAATAATGAGATGTTAAATACTTGGCACAATTAATTTAAGTTTTTAGATCATTAGGCTAGATGTTCGTTCAAACATTTACAGGTTATCTAAAATAAAAAATAAATATGTAATTCGGTTACTTTTTTTATTGTTTATAACCGCTCACTCAACCGCTCACTCAACCGCTCGCTTGGTTATTATTGTTTAAATCGCTTCACTCAGTAGAAGCGTGTTTTCATGAGCGTAGCAGGCCTTCTAAAAATATTTTTAGTTCGCACGTTTCAAACGGCGCCTCTAATATATTCACTGCAAGGTCTAACTGCATAATCATCAACTGTCATTGTAAGAAACTCTAAAAGTGTTTATTTCATTAGTACCTCTTATTTTCTTAATATGTTTTAGTCGAAAATTTGCTTCTCTCGCGAAGAAAACAGAAAGATTATTGTAGCCGTGGAAGTAGCAGTTAAAATTTAAGAAATATTTCACAGTTTAACTGCCTCTTGTAGGCAATACTAAATTTTACCATCGCAAAATAAAATAATGACACAAGCAGCGAATAACGGCGGAGAAATGTCAAAAATATTGCCAAGAAATTTTTCATATCGTTAACCGTTTTTAGTGTGACTGATTGTCGTTAAAAGGGCACCGGTTCTATTTTGCTCTTACTAGGTATTGTTAAAGTATATTCTAAATTTCAGTTTGGTAATTCCGGCGATTCTACTGACGATTAGTTGACAAAAAAAACTTCAGAGACGTCCTTATTAGAATAAACTTTAATATACAATGAAAAAATCACAATGTGTTACGTTAGTAGAGTAGTGTTTGCATGGTAGCCAACAAAATAATGTCTTAAATTTAAGCAAGCTTATATGTGACAACGCAAGCTATTGTTGTCCTTCCTTTTTATGACTTTTCTTATTTCATATTGTGAAAAGCAGTATAAATAGTACTGCTGTTTCATACCATAAATCATAATCATTCCATACTCGGAAGAACCTTAACAAGTTTTAAAATGTTTTTGGTAGGCGTTTTAATTCTGGAAAGTATAGCATTTCAGTAGACGTTAATTGTTTAATATTCGGCCTTATCGTTAACTGGGCGGTGACAACGGGCGGATTTATGTAAAAATGTAAGTCGACGTCTCGCGCAGGAACAGTGCCGGACCAATCAGAAAGCTCGATACTAACAATGGACGTAATACTGATTGAGACGTTTTCATTGGTTGATATCGGGTGACGGAGTGAACTATTATGAGCCCTCTGATTGGACAATATTAACCAATCAAAAGAAGAACCCTAAGAAAAAGAAGAACCCTAACAAAATTTAACATGTTTTTGGTAGGTGTTTTAATTCTGGAACGTATTGCATTTCAGTAGACGTTATTCTCTATTATTCGGCCGTATCATTAACTGGGCGGTGGCAATGGGCGGATCTTATGTAAAAATGTAAGGCGACGTCACGCGCAGGAACAGTACCGGATCAATCAGGAAGCTCGACACTGACAAATGACTGAATGAGACGACTTCATTGGTTCATATCGGATGACGTAGTGAACTATAAGGAGCTCTCTGATTGGACAATAATAACTAATCAAAATCACGCCTAAGAAGACATCTGATTGGTTAGTTTTGGAGATTTTTCAGTGGTTGAGAATACTCTACTCTGATTGGTCCTATATTATACCTGCCTTTGACGTCACACGCGCGTTGTCGTCATTGTAGGCCGCCTTACTCGCAAGAATTAAATAATAATTTTTTTCTACTGTACATCAAATCTATTACATTTTAGTTGTATATTAATAATAATAGATTAATAATAATAATAATAATAGCCTTTTTTTATTAGTCTCCTTTAAAATTACATACTTTACATTGAGTAGATACATTACACATAAGACAATAATATGTAATAATTAATTATATTAAAAAAAACAAATAAATTTATAAATTTTTAAACTTTAATGTCCAAATAAAATCATAATTTCTTTTTTTTTTATATATATATATATATATATATAAGTATTTAGGAAACTAGGCCTATTTTTGGGCAAAGGCCTCTCCCAATGTTTTTTAACGGGATTTGTCTCTTGTTGTAATTTGCCAATGTGCACCGGCATGTTTTTTGACCAATTCGTCGTCCCACCTCATACACTGTCTACCTCTACGCCTGATATTTTCAATCGGTTGCCATTCTGTAACTCGTTTTGTCCATCTGCCTTTATTTAGCCGTAACATATTTCCAGCCCAATTCCATTTCAGTCGCTTTGCCACTTCGACAACATTTTGAAGTTGTGTTCTCCTCCTTAGTTCTGTGTTTTTGATCTTGTCTCGGAAGGAAACCCCTAACATGCTCCGTTCCATGGCTCTTTGAGTGACTCTCAGTCTGTATACGTCCTTCTTTGACGAAGTCCATGTCTGTGCGCCGTAGGTCATGCAAGGAAGCACATAACAATTAAAAGCTAAGGTCTTTAATCTTTGAGACATTTTGCTTTTAAATATAAACTTCATTGACCAGTATTTTCTCCAAGCCAAAGTCATTCTTCGGTTTACTTCCTTACTGCATCCATTCCTAAAAGAAATTGTCTGTCCCAGATAAATCGCCTCATTTACCCATATTAATTTTTTACCATTTAGGACAATATCCTCTCGCTTACTATTAGTGAGAAGAATAGTTTTATCATTATTTATCTCAAGTCCCGCTAATAGGCTAGCCTGCTGTAGTTCTTCTAGCATACCGCTTAATTCCGTTGGTGATTTCGCAAATAATGTAATATCATCTGCAAATCTTACATTACTTATGTTTCTTCCATTCACTCTTATACCCTTTTCATCCCAATCCAAATTTTTGAAAACTGAATCCAATGTTACATTGAAAAGATCGGGTGAGAGAGGATCGCCCTGTTTGACACCTCGTCCAACTGGAAAAAAATCGCCCGGATTCTCTAGGACCACTAGAGCTTCGCCATTTTTGTACCAATGCCATAATACTCTTAATATTCTTTCATCTATCCCTAGCTCTTGTAATCCCTTAAAAACAGATACCAGTTTCACAGAATCAAAAGCCTTCGCAAAGTCCACCAAAGCTATATAAATTTCTATGTTATATTCTCTGCATTTTTCGATCAGCTGGTTCACTACCTGCAAATGATCCACAGTTGAAAACCCAGGGCGAAAACCCGCTTGTTCAATGTGTTGGTTGTACTCCACAATCGGTTTCATACGTCGTTGTATAATCTTAGCGAAAACTTTACTCAATGATGAAGAAAGAGTAAAAGGACGGTAATTTTTAATATCCGTTACCTCTCCCTTTTTATGAAGCAGAATGATGTCCGATTTAAGCCATTGGCCTAGAACCTTGCCCTGCATCATTATTTGGTTAAATATGTGTGTTAAATTCTTTGAAATAAAGCACTCTGCCACTCTTAAGTATTCATTTATTATCTTGTCATTTCCTGGTGATTTTCCACTCTTGAGTTTCTTTAGAACCGAACTGACTTCTTCCTCCAATATGTTAAGAAATGTCCTATGTTCGTCTTGGATTTCTGATGATTTTTTTTTTTTTTTTTTTTTTTTTTAAAAACTTAGATGCCACAGCCAGGATATCTTCTCTGCTTCTTTTTACAATTCCGTTTTCATCCCTCAAACCTGACAACCATAATCTACCTTGAGATAAAGATTTCCTGGTTTTCTTTACAGATAGGTCCGGTTGCATTAGACTTTTCACCAATTCGTTATTGTAAGCACTAATGTCTTTTCTAATATTGTATTTACAAGCTTTACATATAATATTTAATTCTAATTTATCTTCAATAGTTTTATTGTCCTTTCTCCATAATATCGATCTTTTCCTGATTAGTTCTAGTGTAAGGTCACTCAGTTTATTATTTCGTCTAATTCCTCTATTCACCTTTCTTTTTGATTCTTTACTTGTGTTAATTATAGTGTTTTCTAACCAGTTGTAATTTTCTTGCATATCACAATTTCTTGGTATCCTTTGAACCACTGCATTCTTAATATTCCTCTGAAAGTTTTCTAAGTTAATATGCTGATGTTGATTATTATCTTTAAAAAAATGTCTCCTAGATCTATCTGTGGTTAGTATTTTGCCTCGTATTAGCCTATGGTCTGGATGGAATTGGAAATTTTTAACTACACTTACATCATGGAACATATTCTTGTTTTTTGATAGTATAAAATCTATCTCATTTTTATGCTTACCATTTGGCGACAACCATGTCTATTTACGGACTGCTCTTTTTTTTAAAGAAACTGTTCAGAATTTTTAGGTTAAATTCTTGGCAAAATCTTGTCAATCTCCAACCTCTTGTATTTCTTTTTCCGTAGCCTAAAGCACCAATCGTATCTTGTTCTCCTACCTTCCTGAGACCTATTTGGGCATTTAAATCTCCCATTATTATTGTTTCTTCCCTGTAATTTGTTTTCTTCTCTTCTAATTCCTCTATTAATAAGTTATAGAATTGTTCGATTTCTTCTTCAGTAGAAGAGCTGGTCGGTGCATACACTTGAATAAACCGTAGTATCACTTGGTTTCGTCTAATACTGAGGGTAGAGATTCTATCTGATATAGGTTTGAATTCTAAAATATCATTTCTAAATTTATTATGGTGAACTAAAAAACCCGTTCCATTTTTACCGGATACTTCTCCGAAATAGAAAAATATAAATTTGCTTTTCCTCTCAATTATTTTTTCACCTTGTCTTCTTATTTCCGATAATCCTAATATGTCAATATCACTATTGCTTAAAGCTTGTTCAAGTTCTACAATTTGTTCTTCAGACATTAAAGATCTTACATTTAAAGTGCTGAATGTACTATAATTTACTTTATAGTTTTTGTTTGATTGTGAAGTGGTGTGTATTGCTGAGTTATTTCTATTTCTAGTTGGGAGGTATTGGTCTCTTGCCCCCTTGCTGACCAAACGTTCTGGTGGTGTTGTTTTTGTAAATGAGTTGCTTTTTATATTATCACATTCTGTTTTCCCTATTTTACAATCGTATTTTTTAACATTTTTTGTCCTTATCTTGAGTCTAGTTTCCTGTAGTTTTCATTCATTCCTATCGTTAATTTTGTCTTCATCCTTATCTATAAGAAAACTTTCAATTGAGTTTTTCCTTTTATTTTCACTTTTCTTTGTTTTTTTTAACTATTTGCGCTGCTGGAGAATTTTGTTTAATCGATCCTTTGGGTGATTCACTCAGTAGACGCTTTTTAGGTTTTTCTGTTCCTTCTCTAACTATTAGTTTGTCATATCGTATAATGGCAAACTTTCCTTCTGACCTTGCTTTCTTCAAATCTACCTGGAGTTGTTTTCTAACTTGTATGACTTTTGGTGGGAAATCCTCAGAGATAAAAATATTTGATCCCTTTAAGCATTTTGCCTGTGTGATTATGTTTATTTTCTTTCTAGAAGAAACAAGCCCCACGATGACAAGTCTATTTTTATTTTCAGTCGCCCGGCCTATTCGTCTTATAAAATCTATTTCATTATCCTCTATATTTACCTTAAGTTTAGTTCTAATTAAATGGAAAACCGTGTTCTCAAGGTCCATATTATTTCCTTGTCCTTGTTCTAGGCCGTTTATAATTAAATTTTTCTTCCTATTCTCACGTTCTAGAAAATCAATTCTTTTTTCTTGCTCTTTAATGGTGTTATTCAGTGACATCAAGGAGTCTTGAAAATTCTCAGTGGGTTGCTTTAAAAATTTGCTCAGCTCTTCTTTGATGTTTGCTTTTATTTCTTTTTTCATTTCTTCTTTAAAGTTATCCAGTATTTTTTTGAAGGAGTCTAAATCCATCTTAATTTTAGATATTATAAAAGTTTTTATGACTGACTGATTTCAATATACAGGCAATAAAATTCAGTTCTAAAGAAAATTATTCCGTTATCTATATTTTTAACGGGTGATTCAAAAAGAGCGCCGGTTTTTAAACGGCTGGTAAATTTTTGTTTATCGGTTGGCAACATTGTTAGACCTCATTTCTATTTCGGAGAACATTCCGATTGACGATTCAGTTGTAGTTTCTCTTGTTCGCAGTGTAGTACTCTCGCAGTCTGTGTCTAACCATGGAGAAGTTTACTATTGCACAACGAGTGTTAATCGTCAAAACATTTTACCAGAGTGGAGAGAGTTATGCGGCTACTGTCAGGCGACTTCGCGGTACTCTAGGACGTAATGAAGCACCGAATAAATCAACAGTTCGCAGGCTCATGAAAAAGTTTTTTGAGACGGGTTCAACAGTCGACCTTAAAAGTTCTGGACGTCGTCGTTCTGGCCGAACTGAGCAGAACGTTGCGTTGGTTCGTGACAGTGTGGCTGTTAGCCCAGCAAAATCAATACGTCGCCGTTCTCAACAATTGGGTTTACGATGTTCTTCTGTACGGAGAATTCTTCGGTACGATCTCCAATATCACCTGTATAAAATTCAGTTGACGAAACATTTGAAAGTGGCAGACCACCAGAAGAGACGACAGTTTGTTGACTGGGTATTAAGAAAACGGCAGGATGATGACACCTTCGCAAACAAAATCATTTTCAGTGATGAGGCGCACTTCCACTTAAACGGTTTTGTTAATAAACAGAACTGCCGTATGTGGGGTTTAGAAAACCCTCGCGTCACGCTGCAATGTCACGCTGCACGAGAAACAATGTTGTTGCTCCGTGAACGGTTCCAGGATCGCATCATTTCCCGTAATTCCGACCATCAATAGCCACCAAGGTCGTGTGACTTGACGCCTTGTGGCTTTCATCTTTGGGGTCATCTGAAGTCATTGGTGTATGCCAATAAACCCCGAAACATCAATGACTTGAAGGAGGAAATTCGACGGGTTATCGGGCAAATGGAAGTCGAAACTTGTCGTGCAGTAGTATCCAATTTCATGGACAGAGTTGATGCGTGCCAGCGCAGTAGAGGAGGACACATGCATGACATCATTTTTCATACATGAAATCGGAAGGTAAGATGAACTTGTTGATGTATTTATTTTCAATTTTTCAATAAAATAAATCTCTTAATTTGATATATCAAAACCGGCGCTCTTTTTGAATCACCCCATATATATCCAGTTTATTGATGTTCGACTAATATTGCTTATTGAGTAGATCGAGTAAACCCAGTTTTAATTATTATTTAGTTTATAATGATATTATGTTGTTGCGGTAAGATAAATTGTCGTAGATATTTTATATCCTCTATTTCTAAACGACTGATAAGCAACGACAGCCGGCCGGTCAATTAGTGACCTTTACCTTGAGTCTCCTTCCAAACTCTATTAATACTATTGTATGACAATATAAAGCTGGCATTAACTAGTATTTTAAATTATTTTACCTTAGTTTTTAACAAATATCTCACCCAAACCTCCATATAGTTTACAAGATTCTTGACGTATATTTTAAGAACGATCACTTATATAACATACTATTTTACAATTGACATAACTTTTAATTAAACCACTCAATCATAAAGTAAGCCACTAAATCATAAAGTATATAGTTAAAGTATATATATATATATATATACATCCCGCTAACAATTCCGCGTCTTTTCAAAAAGCGTGCATTTCGCACATCGCTTATTTGAAGAGTATATTCAACTTTGATGAGAGTATATAGGGTATTTGTTACACTTACACCCTGAGTTTTGGTATTGGTTTGTCCTGATATTGAAAATTGAGCATTTTTGAATTTTATTCACTGTGCTATCAATTCAGACTCCTTTCGAATTACCGACAATTTCGCGTTCGTACAAATTACCGACAATTTCGCGTCCGGCATCGTTCCCGCTATTATGACTTATAGCCTGCAACAGTGTAAACGATGTTGCCATGTCGTACCGGCACGTGTACTGTAGCATTTGCCACTTCTACGTGTTGTAATGATTGTAGTTAGATATTCACATCTCACCCTAGTACTTCTCCACACAAGACCATCGTATGAAAACAATTCGTTCTCGGACGGAATCCAATCCAGTCATCAAAATAATTTATTATTTGTTGTTTATTATTTTGACATGTATTTTAAATAGGTACTTATTTTAAATCAATGTAAAACCAGAATAATTAAAGAAAGTATATTTTTTATTTGTTAGAGTTAATTATTTAAAATATCCTAATTGTTACAAATACAGTCAAACCTCCTCATTCGAAATCCTCCCTAAATCGAATATAATTGTATGCTATCCCCTTCAAAAATCGTCCTTAATATGAATTAAATTACCTCCCTATTCGAAAATTTTCGAGAGTTTCGTGGTCATATATATTGTAACAATACATTTTTTATACATTATTAATAAAATAATTACAAAATTTCCAATTTACACATTGTACACGATTTTTAATGAAGCATGCGTTAAATCACGACAATAAGGACACAGTAAGCGTAGTACAAAACTACAAAAAGCTTTATAAAAAACTGAAAATGCAGTTAACTTTTGAGTTAGAAGAAACCAAGCAGAAACACAAACAATTACACTTCTTACAAAACATTATTGTCACAAAACCTTACGACCAAATAAGGGCATAACAAGCGTAGTTCAAAGCTTCAATACGCATCAGGAAATATTGAAAATTCAGTTAATATTTAAGTCAGAGGAAACTAGACGAAAGCAAAAAAAAAAAATTAGTTAGGCTAAATTAGTAATGCAGTCTTTCCTTCTTTGGTGTATGATTTTCGTACAAACAGGGTAAAAAATACCGTAGCTGTATTCATTCAGATTAAGCAATATTTTACTCGTTAAAATTTCTACAATTTTCGGTACCCAATTTATTTTTCATTTTCTGTAGGCTGACCTAACTTTTTGTTTGTAGGTATAGTTGTACTGTTTACGCGTATCCCGATTTTATTTTACTCTGTTTTTTATGTCGTTTTTTCAATAATTTTTCATATCGTTCTTATAAGTAGAATAATCTTTTGCTTTTGAGTACTAATAGAGCTTGTAATACCAAAACATGCCCTTAATTCTTAATCACAGTATTAAGTAAACCCTGTGGTGAATGAAGTAAAGGTATCATTTACAGAGGGGAAAACATGTGCTTTGCAAAGGGCCCTGCATGCTGATACGCGTACTTTTCCGTTCAGTGAGGAAGGCCACCTCACTTCTCGTTTTACTTAGTAAAACCTCTACAAGTTCAAACCAGCCTTTCGGCTGATGACCTAAACAACACAAGTAAAATAATATTTGTAAAAAACTTTCCTCAATCAAATTGGTGGTCTATTAATAATTTTGACTTTTGTAATTTAATATTTTATGGAATTACATGAATTTTATTAAAACGCAATTTTTAAGTACATTTTTTGTTTCAATGTTTTACCTCTGTAAATCGAAATCAGCCGGTTCCATCAGATTCGAATCAGGGAGGTTCGACTGTAATTACTATAATATGATCAATTAGTAGACAATGCAATTAAAATATTTACTTAGTTGACAAAATTATGTAATTGTAAAGCGACATAATTTGTTCAATATTCAAATGGAGTACCATTCACCCATTGTCTTTTCGGTGTTCAAATGATTTCATCATCATCATCTGATGATTAGGCTTAGGCTTAGGATTAGGCTCAATGGCCTGTTCCAGTATTAATCTCTTTTTAGGTCTTCCCAAGCCTCGCTTCTCTCTAGGTTTATATTTCCATGTTTTAGTGACTGAATCAAAATGATTTTATAAATTATACAAAAGTACGATGGCCAGTAAAATTTCTACAACTTTTGAAATGCAGTCCGGCTTAGTCATAGTTTGTATTTTTATTCTTGTTCCTCAAGTAATGGTAATCTTTGATCTTCAACAAATTATACATTACACTAATAATTCTCGTATCCAGCTGTTTTGTACACGTTGAAGTTTATCCTTTAACAGGCCATTTCCAAGATTATTTTTCGGCTAAACAACTTTCAGTCAGTCTTCCAAACCCTGATATTTTTCTCTGCGTTTTCTTTTAAATTATTTAGTGTTGTAAAAGCCATGGTGGCCACTTTTTGTTGATATTCTTTTGGTTTCTAGTACTTTATTTACATCGTCAACCAACCACCCAATCTAGGAATCAATATTACAAATAATGAAATAAATAAACCTTATTGTTACGTAAAATAATGTACATAATTTTTGACAAGTCAAAATGCTTGGGATAAGGAACTGGAAGGTTATACTATTGCACAGAAGACAAAAAGGAGACAGACAAGGCATTCATTTGGAGAGGCCAAGAAAAACTATGTGAAACCTTGACCAAGACAGCCAAACAATATGCTAGGACCAACTGATTAGAAACGAATTCTTAATAGTAAACAGTGTCCATATTCATAAGTTAACTTGATAGTTGATCATTAAAAATTTTAATCATTATATTTAACAAAAAACCAGATAAAAAGTAATTATATGACGGAATAATTTGAACATTATTTGATTTTTTAAACATACATTTGAATAAGTTTAAGTGTGACTAAATTAAAAACAAATCCATCAGAATTTGTAAACATGATAAATACTCAAAGGTATTGGTACGCTAAGTACCTTATTTTTAAGCGTTTTAGGGCGTAGCAGTAGGATTTGATTATATAGCAGATACGTTCCTTAATACACCTGTCCCAGGATAGTTTGCTACCTAATATTAATTCTAAAAATTAAGTAACTTACCTGTTACAAAAGATTTTGATATATTGTCATTAATGGAGATATCCTTACTTTGGTTACTTATTTCCTTACGACCAGTGAAGCATTTGGCCACAGTTTTATCTGAGTTGAGAACTAGATTATTTATTGCATCCAGTCTATAACCTTACTTCAAGCTTCGTTAGTTTTAAACCTTGTTCATAGTTTTCATCTTCGAAAGATATTATCGTATCATCAGCAAATAATATATCATTGAAGGAGCCAAGAAATTCAGCGAGATCGTTAACAAAAATTAAAAATAGCAAGGGTCTTAAAATTCTAACTCGTTGAACTCCCCTTTTAACTTGTATAAAATTTTATGTATATTTTGTTTTAACTTTGCAATGATTGGATGGCAATTCGACCCTCTGATGTCCCTCTAATACCATACACCTCAATTTTTTAATGGGCAAATCATACGGGACACGGTCAAAAGCTTTACAAAAATCAAAAAATAAATAACAGGGGTTTGTTTTTGCTAATGATTAATTTCAGTAAGCTTCTTCAGTATCGGGAAATTACAGACTCTGTTGACCTACACTTTCAGGACTCGTGTTGGACATTTGCGAGTGTACTGAATTTACTTTAAAAAAATCGACTAATCTACTCTCTTATCAATTTATTATCTTTTGTAAAAATATTTTCGCCGTTTGGAAACATTTTCTCGATGTGGGTATCCTTTGAATTATCGATTTAAATTTACTCGCCCAAGTGACGAATAAAATGCATGTTTTGATTTTCAGAGGCAACTGCCTTTAATAAAATAATAGTACTGTAAGGGGTTGCACATAACAGGCAGGTGGAGTGTTAAATTATTTGCACTCGATTTGCTTGTTTCAGGACTAAAAAAAATGTAGTTTTGTTTTTATCACATGGTAAGCCAAACATATGACTGAAGTATTTAAGAACAGAAGAGGTACAAGTGTAAAAGATACTTGTCAGAGTTATATCTCCTCTGAGCGCAATGAATTTCATTATGCAGCCAGACCCTGTGGTGAATAACGTGAGGTGTGTCATTTGCAGGGTGGAAAATAGGTGCTTTTTAGACGGCCTGGCATATTGATAAGCTTTTCAACTCGGCGAGGAAGGCAATTGTAAACCACCCCACTCCTTGTTTTACTTAGCTAAACCTGTAGAAGTTCAAACCAGGACTGCAAAGTTGGCCCCATACAAAAATTTCAAAAATTAACTTGTAAAATTGATCGGTCTACGTTTCTACCGGATTATTCCGGAAAATTTTTTCTTTGTTCCGTCCAAATAAGTGAAAAAACGCCGGGAGGGGCTAACTTCACACTGGCCTCCCCCCGCTCAACTTTTTAAATTTTTTTTGGACTTCAGGGACAGACCTTCGTTTGTTTCGGATGGTCTCGCAAAATATTTTTTTAGTTCCTTTCAAGTAAGCGAGAAATCGAGAAGAACTGGGTGGTGCTACTGTCACTAATCCCCCTCGACTCAATATTTTAAAGTTTTTTACATAGATTGACAGCCCTTCGTTTGTTCCGGATCATTTCGCGAAAATTTCGTTTGTCCCGTTCAAATATGCTAGAAAATAAGGGAAAAATTTGGAGTGGCAAGTATAAGCCCATGCATTCAATACTTTTTGGTTTTTACTTTAAATGATAGCTCTCATTTGTTCTGGATTGTTCTGTAAATTGTTTTGTTTGGTCTGCCGAAATCAGCGAAAAAATCGTGAAAAACTTAGGAATGGTGGCGATACTCTAAGAAATTCAATTTAAACTTTATCGTTATCCCTATTGAGAGTCGTTCTGCTGTTTCGGAACGTTCCATAAATATTACGATTGTTAAGCTCATACTCGCGAGAAAATCGAGGTGAACTGGATGGTACAAACTTCACTTTAGGTCACCCACTCATTAATATTTAAACTTTTTTGTCTAAATCCATGGCCCTTGTTTTTTCCGGCTATTTAAAAAAAATGTCGTTTGTTCAGATGTTGTAAGAGAAAAAGGAAAAAACTGAATGGGTGTACTTTATTCTACCCTTAACATTTTTTTTCTGAAATCTGTAATCTCTGTCCAGAATTTTATAATGAAAGAAAATCGGTCCAGAATAAATATTAAAATATGCCTACTTGGTTCAGGTCTGTCTAGTAAAGTTTGCTATTTCCCGAATTTCTTAGTTTAATTTTTTATCGCATTGTTTTTAAGCAAAAAACAAGGCTAATAATAATCTACTCCTAGTCCATTTTTCATTTTTTATATTTTAGAAAAAGTTTTTTCTCTTTAATGTTTTATTTACTTACTGTAAAACTGCTAAACCTAGTAATTGGGGCGACATATTACATGATACGAAATAGCATTATGGAAGTGTACTTGAACCATTTTGCAGTGAGAGTGGGCAAACAGCAAAATGCGCATTCTTTTTACACATCGTAAGCGTAATCAGGAAATATTTGATTGACAATTGTCAGGTGGTGTAATGTTAAAAAAAGCGTGAAATAAAATGTTAAAAATTCTTAAACAAATTTTTGTTTTGTTTTATCCCTGATGCGTGTAGGTTGCAATTTGTTCGATTGAGAACAATAAGCAACCCCATGACCCAATGATATGTATGACGTTTAAATGAGCTGTAGTCTCGTACATACCCAGGCCGACCATTCCTGAGAGAGTATGGTTAATTGACCCCCAACCATCAAAGTACATTGGTAACCACTGTCTAGTATTCAAATTCGTATAAAAGAACCAATTATACTATATACTAGGATTTAAACTAGGAACCTCCATCTCCGAAAATCAGCTGTCAGAAAAGCTGTCGAAAAGTCAGCTAAACAGCTGACTTGCGGCGACGACTTTTCTTCTAGACTAGACCAACCCGTTGGTTACTAAACGAACGACGTAAACAAATTACTAAAGGATTTGTTCATGGATTCGTTGACATTAGGTTTATGCCTAATTTGAAAAAAGAAACCAAAGCGGCGTGCGATGGACTCATGTATGGAAGGCGACAGCACGGCGGAGAACAACTCTTCAAAATTGCGTATAATATACGTTGTGTATACAATGCGTTTAGAAAGATATCCTGCCAGCCATAACAATAATTTAATCCTGACACTACTATGCGCAGCACCGGTTTCCTTCCAGGATAGTTTGTCAACCCAAAAAATCGTCTATCGGAAAAGAGAGTTTTTTAATTCTATCAAAAAATATATAATTATTTTTAATTTAATTGTATTACTTATATCAAATAATTTGCCGAATAATATTTATTTGAATGTTTAGTAAATTAGATTGTGAGTTTTGAAAGAATTGTAATTCGATGATTAATAAAAATTTGTTTTTATTATTCTTTTAAACTTTTTTTCTTAACACAACACAATATTTATTTATAACTTGTTTTGTCTATTTTCTTAACCGGTGGACGCGAAATTGATAGCAGATGTGAAACTGACGTCCTTGTAAGAATATACATAATATACGTATATTTTTACATAGGGGCGTAGCGAGAGCACTCTGGTGAGAAACTCTCCAAGGTACGGTGTATAAAATAGTTTCAAAACACCGCCATTTCGCATCCGGTACCAAAATTTATTTATTTTTTTGTGTCTCTCTGAGTAACAATAAAATTCTCAAAAAATAAATATAGTTGCCCGAAACTATGTACTTTAGTTTAAAAAAATTACGTCCGAAAACCACGTCACAATAAATTTTTATTAAGTTTTTATTAAGGATTACAATTTGGCGTCCGTATACGGACGCCAAATTGCACTCGGACTCCAGATTGTTAGGAAATTATCAATGTATGGACGCGAAAATGATAGTAGTACATATATATATATATATATATATATATATATATATATATATATAAAGTATATCATAAAGTAAGCCACTAAATCATAAAGTTCCACTCAATCATAAAGTAAACCACTCAATTTACACAAAGAAGTACGATATCTAGGATTAAATTTTGATAAAAGGTTAACGTGGAACACCCATATAAAGATAAAACGATTACTTTTAAATTCACGAGTCAAACAACTATATCGGCTACTTAATCGAAAATCACATGTTACTTTAAAAACAAAGGTCAAAATTTATAAAAGTCTTCTGATGCCATTGTGGACCTATGGCGTTCAGATATACGGAAGTGCCAGCTCGACAACATTAAAGAAAGTACATACAAGTATGTCAGTCCAAACTGCTTCGCATGATCACCAATGCTCCGTACTACGTGTCAAATTCAACACTTCATACTGACCTACAAATACCTTACGTTACCGAAACAGTGAAAAGGTTGTACGCGAGGTTTCATTCAAAATTGAACGGCCACCGTAACCCAATCGTAAGGGGAATTCTGATCAATCCTCGGCTCGCCAGACGACTAAAAAGAAGATGGAGCAGAGACCTGCTGAGATGACACCATTCCACTACTTTCCACCATTTCACCACTCTGTGCTACTGTTATCCCCATCATTTATCATCAAATTTCTTAGTTTTAATATTTGTTAATTTGTTATGTCTATTTGCTATGTTTGTTACTATTTGTATGTTTTTTATATTTTGAACCCAAAATGAATGTCAATGGACATGTAATTTTATCCTACAATCACTGTGATTTATATTACTCTGTGCTAAAATTTGGTCGTTGTATTGTTATTGTACAGTTCCAAATAAATAAAATAATATAAAAAAAAACCACTCAACCGATACAGTAATCACGACCGTTGTTCATTCGATGTTAATCGTATCGCAGTCCGCGCGCAACTCCCTTTTGTACGATTAGTCAGATTAAATTTGAACGTTCTTTCATAACGACTTTGATAACATCCTTTCTTACAAATCTGATTTTTCAAGTTACTTAAAATTAGGTAAATAATGAGATGTTAAATACTCGGCACAATTAATTTGAGTTTTTAGATCATTAGGGTAGAAGTTAGTTCAAACATTTACAAGTTATCTGAAATAAACTGAAAAGTTAATTGGGTTATTTTTTTTGTTTTCTAACCGTATGTTCAGAAGAAAAGTCATTTGATGAGCAAAGCAGGTTTTCTAAAAAATTTTCAGTTCGCACCTTGCAAATGCGCCTTTAATATATTCACACTGCAAGGTCTAACTGTATAATAATCTACTGTCATATGTAGAAGGTCTAAAAGTGTTTATTTCACCAGTACTTCTTATGTTGTTATAATGTTTTAGTCGAAAATCGCTTCATTCGTGAAGAAAACAGAACTATTATTTTAGCCGTGGAAGTAGCAGTTGAAATTTAAAAAAATATTTCACAGTTTAACTGCCTCTTGTAGGCAATACTAAATTTTCGCATCGCAAAAAAAAATAATGACACAAGCAGCGAATAAACGCAGAGAAATGTAAGAAATATTGCCTAGAAAGTTTTCATATCGTTAACCGTTTTTAGTGTGACTGATTGTCGTTAAAAGGGCACAATTTGTATTTTGCTCTTACTAGGTATTGTTCAAGTACTATATTCTAAATTTCAGTTTGGTAATGCCGGCGATTCTACTGACGATTAGTTGACAAAAAAACTTCAGAGACGTCCTAGTTAGAATAAACTTTAATATACAATGAAAAGATCACAATGTGTTACGTTCGTATGTGGTTTTTGCATGGTAGCCGACAAAATAATGTCTTAAATTTAAGCAAGCTTGTATGTGACAACGCAATCTATTCTTGTGCTTCCTTTTTATGACTTTTTTAATTTCATACTTTGAAAAGCAGTATTAATACACTGCTGTTTCATACAATAAACCATAATCATTCCGTACTGGGAAGAACCTTAACAAGTTTTAAAATGTTTTTGGTAGGCGTTTTAATTCTGGAAAGTATAGCATTTCAGTAGACGTTAATTGTTTAATATTCGGCCGTATCGTTGTCCCGGCGGTGACAATGGGCGGATTGATGTAAAAATGTAAGTCGACGTCACGCGCAGGAACAGTACCTGACCAATCAGGAAGCTCGGTACTGACAAATGACGTAATACTGATTGAGACGTTTTCATTGGTTGATATCGGATGACGTAGTGAACTCTAATGAGCCCTCTGATTGGACAATATTAACCAATCAAAATGACGCCTAAGAAGACATCTGATTGGTTAGATTTGAAGATTTTTCATAGGTTAAGAATACTAGTTTCTGATTGGTCCAATATTATATCTTTTATTAACGTCACACGGACGTCACCGTCATCGTAAGCCGCCTCACTCGCAAGACCTAAATAATTATATTTTCAAGTGTAGATCAGTTCTATTAGATTTCAATTATATATTTTCAGATATGTTATAAACACAAATGGTGCTGAATAAAAAAACATTCGTTAACTAACGCTTTATAATGATTATTTCTTTGTTGATTTAGGATCCGATAATTAACTCAAAATATATAATTAAAATATACACGTTCTGCGCCACCAGTGTAAAATTCCAATTAACAATTCATTCCTCCTTAAAAAACATTAGAAATTAAGTTGTGCATGGCTCTCTGTTTATTATTGCTTTAGTTAAAATTCAAACACAAAAATTATAATAACTCTCTGAAATAAGACCGTACGTATTGATAGACTACGCCTATGTTATTTAAGGAAGATGTTGGTTTGAACATTAAATTGAATAAACTATTATCAAAATATATTTTTTGTGGGATTAATAAGATTAAATTTTAACATTCCTTCATAACATTGATCACATCTTTTATTTCAAATCCAATCTATCAAGTAACTTGTTGTTGTTTAGTTCAACAGCCAAAAGGCGGGTTTGAACCTCCAAAGGTTTTACTAAGTAAAACGAGGAATGAGGTGATTTACAATTGACTTCCTCCCTGAGTGGAAAAGCATGCTTATCATCATGCCAGGCCCTCTGAAAAGCACATATTTTCCACTCTGTAAATGATGCCTTCACTTCATTCACCACAGGGACTGGCTGTACAATGAAATTCATTACTTTCAGAGAAAATAACTCTGATTAGTGCCTTTACACCTCAACCTCTTCTTGGGTTCGAATCCCATTCAGGCACGGCATCTTTTCATACGTTATAAAAAAATCATTTCATCCTTCACCGTCTGCATTAGCAGTAATTGCAGAACAGTCGGACGTTAAACCAAAAAAAAAAAAAAAAAAAAAAAAAAAAAATCTACATCTTCTGTTCTTCAATGATCCAGTCATTTAATTGACTGACCTTGTGATAAGAAACAGAACTATTTATTTTAGACCTGCAACAAACAGATTGAGTGTAAATAATTTGACACTCCACCTGTCTGTTATGGGAAACAAGTAACTTAAAATTAGGTAAATAATGAGATGTTAAATACTTGGCACAATTAATTTCGGTTTTTAGATCATTAGGCTAGATGGTAGTTCAAACATTTACAGGTTATCTGAAATACAAACCAAATATTTAATTCGGTTATTTATTTTATTGTTTATAACCCTATCACTCAGTAGAAGCGTGTGTTCATGAGCGTAGCAGGGCTTCTAAAAAAAATTTCAGTTCGCACGTTTCAAACGGCGCCGTTAATATATTCACTGCAAGGTCTAACTGCATAATCATCAACTGTCATTGTAACAATCTCTAAAAGTGTTTATTTCATTAGTACCTCTTATTTTCTTAATAATGTTTTAGTCGAAAATTTGCTTCTCTCGCTAAGAAAACAGAACGATTATTGTAGCCGTGGAAGTAGCAGTTAAAATTTAAAAAATATTTCACAGTTTAACTGCCTCTTGTAGGCAATACTAAATTTTCGCATCGCAAAAAAAATGACACAAGCAGCGAATAAACGCGGAGAAATGTCAAAAATATTGCCTAGAAATTTTTCAAATCGTTAACCGTTTTTAGTGTGACTGATTGTCGTTAAAAGGGCACAATTTGTATTTTGCTCTTACTAGGTATTGTTCAAGTATATTCTAAATTTCAGTTTGGTAATGCCGGAGATTCTACTGACGGTTAGTTGACAAAAAAACTTCAGAGACGTCCTTATTAGAATAAACTTTAATATACAATGAAAAGATCACAATGTGTTACGGTTGTATAGTAATTTTTGCATGGTAGCCGACAAAATAATGTCTTAAATTAAAGCAAGCTTGTATGTGACAACGCAATGTATTCTTGCGCATAGTTTTTATGACTTTTTTAATTTCATACTGTAAAAAGCAGTATAAATATACTGCTGTTTCATACAATAAACCATAATCATTCCGTACTCGGAAGAACCTTAACAAGTTTTAAAATGTTTTTGGTAGGCGTTTTAATTCTGGAAAGAATAGCATTTCAGTAGACGTTAATTGTTTAATATTCGGCCGTACCGTTAACTGGGCGGTGACAATGGGCGGATTGATGTAAAAATGTAAGTCGACGTCACGCGCAGGAACAGTACCGGACCAATCAGGAAGCTCGGTACTGACAAATGACGTAATACTGATTGAGACGTTTTCATTGGTTGATATCGGATGGCTATAATGAGCCCTCTGATTGGACAATATTAACCAATCAAAATGACGCCTAAGAAGACATCTAATTGGTTGGGTTTGAAGATTTTTCATTGGTTAAGAATACTAGTTTCTGATTGGTCCAATATTATATCTTTTATTGACGTCACACGGACGTCACCGTCATCGTAGGCCGCCTCACTAGCAAGACCTAAATAATTATATTTTCAAGTGTAGATCAGTTCTATTAGATTTCAATTATATGTTTTCAGATATGTTATAGACACAAATGGTGCTGAATAAAAAAACATTCGTTAACTAACGCTTTATAATGATTATTTCTTTGTTGATTTAGGATCCGATAATTAACTCAAAATATATAATTAAAATGTACACGTTCTGCGCCACCAGTGTAAAATTCCAATTAACAATTCATTCCTCCTTAAAAAACATTAGAAAATTAGTTGTGCATGGCTCTCTGTTTATTATTGCTTTAGTTAAAATTCAAACACAAAAATTATAATAACTCTCTGAAATAAGACCGAACGTATTGATAGACTACGCCTAGGTTATTTAAGGAAGATGTTGGTTTGAACATTAAATTTAATAAACTATTATCAAATTATATTTTTTGTACGATTAATAACATTAAATTTTTATATTCTTTCATAATATGGATAACATCCTTTCTTTCAAATCCAATCTATCAAGTAATATGTTGTTGTTGTTTAGGTCAACAGCCAAAAGGCGGGTTTGAACCTCCAAAGGTTTTACTAAGTAAAACGAGGAATGAGGTGATTTACAATTGACTTCCTCACTGAGTGGAAAAGTATTCTTATCAGCAGGCCGGGCCCTCTGAAAAGCACATATTTTCCACTCTGTAAATGACACCTTCACTTCATTCACCACAGGGTCTGGCTGTACAATGAAATTCATTACTTTCAGAGAAAATAACTCTGATTAGTGCCTTTACACCTCTACCTCTTCTGTTCTTCAATGATCCAGTCAATTAATTGACTGACCATGTGATAAGAAACAGAACTATTTATTTTAGCCCTGCAACAAACAGATTGAGTGTAAATAATTTGACACTCCACCTGTCTGTTATGGGCAACAAGTAACTTAAAATTAGGTAAATAATGAGATGTTAAATACTTAGCACAATTAATTTCGGTTTTTAGATCATTAGGCTAGATGTTAGTTCAAACATTTACAGGTTATCTGAAATACAAACTAAATATTTAATTCGGTTATTTTTTTTATTGTTTATAACCGTATCACTCAGTAGAAGCGTGTTTTCATGAGCGTAGCAGGCCTTCTAAAAAAATTTTCAGCTCGCACGTTTCAAACGGCGCCGTTAATATATTCACTGCAAGGTTGTAACATCTGCTTTCAGATTGTTACGTTTTGTTTTGGTTTTGTTGGCGTTCGCTAGTTGTTTTGGTTGCTGATAACTCGAATCTACTGGCGACGTTAATTAACTCACCGTCCGGTGGTGCGTTCTACCGCTTTTTCTGCTAACTGCGTTCCGCCCTCTCATCGAGCTATTCCATTTGCATGACAAGACACTCTTGGTTGAATTTTCGTTGAGTTAAGATCGGTTACTATGTAGTAAATTTTATTACGTGTATTTTAATTTTATAACTTTTGAATAAAGTTAATTCTTCTTGCCCATTTGATCATGGTAAGTAATTTGTTTTTATTTCAGTATTCCGAAAGCTGGAAATTCATCACGAGTTGCATTAAATTATATTTTTGTATTAACGTATCTACTTTGCAATTGTACTTGCAATTTCTTGACTACTAGATTCGATTTTGATCTATGTAAAACTAAATTATGACTTATGATAAATTTATTGTAAATGATGTAAAGCCTTGTAATTGGTAAATTGTATTCTTTTTCGAATTGTAATAGCTTATTTTAATTGTCTAGTTTGTTTAACTTTATTATTGTCTATCTATTGCAACTCGTATTAAGTTTCTATCTTTAAATTCATAACTTTGTTATATTTCGTTCATTTACATTGCATTCTTTATGCGTTAGTGCTTTTGCTTGTGATCGACGCTTATTTTACCTAATTTTAACACTAGCTCGATCTTTTCTTCAGGGTTCAAATCCGGGAACGGGAATTGCCGTTCAATAATCTTACTATATCTATAATCAGTACATGGAGTTCGACTCCTGAGAATGACAAATTTTCACCTCGGCACCATCCCGTAATTGATGTTCAATGTTTCCTGACAATTTCTTTCGTTGAGTTATTTGGAGTCCAATTTGGATGGGAATTTCATCTGGGATCTTCCTTTGATGGTTGCATACGTCAGTTGTGTTTCAAAATAAGTGTTAACTACAAAAGAGTATATGTTATTATTTTATCTATTATGAGGGGAGTTCATCCATCTACTTAAGGTGTTTTCAAAGTGATAACCGATGCCTTTTGGGGAAAAGATCACGCCAGAAATTAGGATCCATCTTGGTAACTTCTTGTCTTAGACAGGAAAATTAGTGAATTTCAAAGTGACCTGCTTGAAAGATTTTCCTGTTAATTCCTTTGCTAAACTAAGCAAATAGGAACATTGTTCTGTAAAATTTAATTTTTCCATTGCATAATATTTTTTAATAAAAATTATTTTTTTTTTTTACTCTTAATTGAAAGGGTTGAATTTGAATATGTGTATTTTTCTAAATTTAAAATTCTAAAGATAAAATTTAACATTTCATTTCTCAATTTTTATTACTATTCTTGTTTTACACCTTATTGAAAAGGTTGATTATGAATTTAGTTTTTTTATTTTTAAAATTTCTAAAAGTAATAATTATAAAATATGTATATCGAAAAGTAAGCTGCTAGCATGCTAAACAAAAGGATAAGTTTAAATTCAAAATAATTTGGCCATATTTTTTGATGTTCAGTTATTCATTTAATGAATATATCTTTAATTTTTATTGTTTCACTTAAAAGTTATAAAATATACCTCAGGAAGTACTTTTTGGACCTGATATTGTATTAAACCTTCTAGCTATTTAAGGTTGGGTAACATTGTACAATTTTGCTGTTTACTATATATATATTTCTTGTTATAAAATTAAATTATTTTTTCAACTCACTTGTTCAGATTTATTTCATTTATGTAGCGAATTACCCGAGTGTTTGTTTTTTTGAGCTTCCTTAAATTTTTTTAAATGTTTTGTTAACACCCTTGCCTACCTATCGCTTTGGTTTGCCCTATGTGTTGCCGGCCGCGATAACGGGGTGTTGGAAGGTCTAACTGCATAATCATCAACTGTCATTGTAAGAAGCTCTAAAAGTGTTTATTTCATTAGTACCTCTTATTTCTTAATATGTTTTAGTCGAAAATTTGCTTCTCTCGCTAAAAAAACAGAACGATTATTGTAGCCGTGGAAGTAGCAGTTAAAATTAAAAAAAATTTAACAGTTTAACTGCCTCTTGTAGGCAATACTAAATTTTCGCAGCACAAAATAAAATAATGACACAAGCAGCGAATAAACGCGGAGAAATGGTCAAAAATATCGCCCAGAAATTTTTTATATTGTTAACCGTGTTTAGTATGACTCATTGTCGTCAAAAGGGCACAATTTGTATTTTGCTCTTACTTGGTATTGATCAAGTATATTCTAAATTTCGGTTTTATAATGCCGGCGATTCTACTTACGATTTTTTGACAAAAAACTTCAGCGACGTCCTTGTTAGAATTTATAAACTTTAATATACTTTATATATTTTTTTAACTTTAATATACAGTGAAAAAATCACATTTTGTTACGTTCGTATCGTAGTGTCTGCATGGTAGCCGACAAAATAATGTCTTAAATTTCAACAAGCTTGTATGTGACAACGCAATCTATTCTTTTGCTTCCTTTTTATGACTTTTTTATTTCATAGTGTGAAAAGCAGGAGTGAATATACTGTTGTTACATACAATAATACCATAATCATTGCGTACTCGGAAGAACCCTAACAAAATTTAACATGTTTTTGGTAGGTGTTTTAATTCTGGAACGTATTGCATTTCAGTAGACGTTATTCTCTATTATTCGGCCGTATCATTAACTGGGCGGTGGCAATGGGCGGGTCTTATGTAAAAATGTAAGGCGACGTCACGCGCAGGAAAAGTACCGGTTCAATCAGGAAGCTCGACACTGACAAATGACGTAATACTGAATGAGACGACTTCATTGGTTCATATCGGATGACGTAGTGAACTATAATGAGCTCTCTGATTGGACAATAATAACTAATCAAAATGACGCCTAAGAAGACATCTGATTGGTCAGTTTTGGAGATTTTTCATTGGTTGAGAATACTAGTTTCTGATTAGTTCTATATTATATCTGCCATTGACGTCACACGCGCGTTGTCGACATTGTAGGCCGCCTTAACCGCAAGACCTAAATAATAATTTTTTTCTACTGTACATCAGTTCTATTATATTTTAGTAGTATATTTTCGGATATGTTAAAGACACAAATAGTGCGAAAGAAATAAAATTTCGTTAAGTAACGCTCTCTAATGATTATTTCTTTGTTGATTTAGGAACTGATAGTTAACTCAAAACGTATAATAAAAATATACACGTTCTGCGCCAATAGTGTAAAACTCTAATCAGCAATTAATTCCTAGTTAAAATAACGTTAGAAAATTAGTTGTGCATTGCTCTCTGTTTTTTATTGCTATAGTCAAAATTCAAGCGCAAAAATTTAAATAATTCTTAGATATATAACCGTGCGTAATGATGTACTACGGCTATGTTATTTAAGGAAGATGTTGGTTTGAACATTAAATTAAATAAACTATTATCAGATTATATTTTTTGTACGATTAGTAAGATTAAATTTGAACGTTCTTTCATAACGACTTTGATAACATCCTTTCTTACAAATCTGATTTTTAAAGTTACTTAAAATTAGGTAAATAATGAGATGTTAAATACTCGGCACAATTAATTTGAGTTTTTAGAACATTAGGGTAGAAGTTAGTTCAAATATTTACAAGTTATCTGAAATAAACTGAAAAGTTAATTTGGTTAGTTTCCTTGTTTTGTAACCGTATGTTTCAGTAGAAAAGTCATTTGATGAGCAAAGCAGGTCTTCTAAAAAATTTTCAGTTCGCACCTTGCAAATGCGCCGTTAATATATTCACACTGCAAGGTCTAACTGTATACTAATCTACTGTCATATGAACAAGGGCTAAAAGTGTTTATTTCACCAGTACTTCTTATGTTGTTATAATTTTTTAGTCGAAAATTGCTTCATTCGTGAAGAAAACATAACTATTATTTTAGCCGTGGAAGTAGCAGTTGAAATTTAAAAAATATTTCACAGTTTAACTGCCTCTTGTAGGCAATACTAAATTTTCGCATCGCAAAAAAAAATAATGACACAAGCAGCGAATAAACGCGGAGAAATGTCAAAAATATTGCCTAGAAATTTTTCATATCGTTAACCGTTTTTAGTGTGACTGATTGTCGTTAAAAGGGCACAATTTGTATTTTGCTCTTACTAGGTATTGTTCAAGTATATTCTAAGTTTCAGTTTGGTAATTCCGGCGAATCTACTGACGGTTAGTTGACAAAAAAACTTCAGAGGCGTCCTTATTAGAATAAACTTTAATATACAATGAAAAGATCACAATGTGTTACGGTTGTATAGTAATTTTTGCATGGTAGCCGACAAAATAATGTCTTAAATTAAAGCAAGCTTGTATGTGACAACGCAATGTATTCTTGCGCATAGTTTTTATGACTTTTTTAATTTCATGCTGTAAAAAGCAGTATAAATATACTGCTGTTTCATACAATAAACCATAATCATTCCGTACTCGGAAGAACCTTAACAAGTTTTAAAATGTTTTTGGTAGGCGTTTTAATTCTGGAAAGTATAGCATTTCAGTAGACGTTAATTGTTTAATATTCGGCCGTACCGTTAACTGGGCTGTTACAAAGGGCGGATTGATGTAAAAATGTAAGTCGACGTCACGCGCAGGAACAGTACCGGACCAATCAGGAAGCTCGGTACTGACAAATGACGTAATACTGATTGAGACGTTTTCATTGGTTGATATCGGATGGCTATAATGAGCCCTCTGATTGGACAATATTAACCAATCAAAATGACGCCTAAGAAGACATCTGATTGGTTAGGTTTGAAGATTTTTCATAGGTTGAGAATACTAGTTTCTGATTGGTCCAATATTATATCTTTTATTGACGTCACACGGACGTCACCGTCATCGTAGGCCGCCTCACTAGCAAGACCTAAATAATTATATTTTCAAGTGTAGATCAGTTCTATTAGATTTCAATTATATGTTTTCAGATATGTTATAGACACAAATGGTGCAGAAGAAAAAAACATTCGTTAACTAACGCTTTATAATGATTATTTCTTTGTTGATTTAGGATCCGATATTTAACTCAAAATATACAATTAAAATATACACGTTCTGCGCCAACAGTGTAAAACTCCAATCAGCAATTCATTCCTCCTTAAAAAACATTAGAAATTTAGTTGTGCATGGCACTCTGTTTATTATTGCTTTAGTTAAAATTCAAACACAAAAATTATAATAACTCTCTGAAATAAGACCGTACGTATTGATAGACTACGCCTCTGTTATATAAAGATGATGTTGGTTTGAATATTAAATTGAATAAACTATTATCAAATTATTTTTTTGTACGATTAATAAGATTCAATTTTTACATTCCTTCATAACATTGATAACATCCTTTCTTTTAAATCCAATCTATCAAGTAACTTTAAATTAGGTTAATAATGAGATGTAAAAAATACTTGGCAAAATGAATTTGGGTGTTAAGATCATTAGGGTAGATGTTAGTTCAAACATTTACAGGTTTTCTGAAATAAAAACCAAATATTTAATTGGGATATTTTTTTATTGTTTATAACCGTATCACTCAGTAGAAGCGTGTTTTCATGATCGTAGCAGGCCTTCTAAAAATATTTTCAGTTCTCACGTTTCAAACGGCGCCTTTAATATATTCACAGCAAGGTCTAACGGCATAATCATTAACTGTCATTGTAAGAATCTCTAAAAGTGTTTATTTCATTAGTACCTTTTGTTTTCTTAATATGTTTTAGTCAAAAATTTGCTTCAATCGCTAAGAAAACAGAACGATTATTGTAGCCGTGGAAGTAGCAGGTGAAATTTAAAAAATATTTAACAGTTTAATGTTTCTAATAGGCAATACTAATTTTCGCATCATAAAATAAAATAATGAAAATATCTGCGAATAAACGCGGAGAAATGTAAGAAATGTTGCCTAGAAAGTTTTCATATCGTTAACCGTTTTTAGTGTGACTGATTGTCGTTAAAAGGGCACAGGTTCTATTTTGCTCTTACTAGGTATTGTTTAAGTATATTCTAAATTTTAGTTTGGTAATTCCGGCGATTCTACTGACGATTAGTTGACAAAAAAAACTTCAGAGACGTCCTTATTAGAATAAACTTTAATATACAATGAAAAAATCACATTTGCACATTTCACAAAATCAATTTGAGAGGGAGGGGGAGACCCCGGAGAAGATGGAGAGACGCCGTGGCGGACGACTTGAGGGAGAAGGGCCTGAGCGAGGAGGATGTGGTGGATCGGAGGGAGTGGAGGAGAAGAGTACGGAACAGCGACCCCTGAGGAAGGGAAAAGCTGAAGAAGAAGAAGAAAAAGATACAATGAAAAAATCACAATGTGTTACGTTAGTAGAGTAGTGTTTGCATGGTAGCCGACAAAATAATGTCTTAAATTTAAGCAAGCTTATATGTGACAACGCAAGCTATTGTCCTTCCTTTTTATGACTTTTTTTATTTTATATTGTGAAAAGCAGTATAAATAGTACTGCTGTTTCATACCATAAATCATAATCATTCCATACTCGGAAGAACCTTAACAAGTTTAAAAATGTTTTTGTTACGCGTTTTAATTCTGGAAAGTATAGCATTTCAGTAGACGTTAATTGTTTAATATTCGGCCGTATCGTTAACTGGGCGGTGACAACGGGCGGATTTATGTAAAAATGTAAGTCGACGTCTCGCGCAGGAACAGTACCGGACCAATCAGAAAGCTCGATACTAACAATGGACGTAATACTGATTGAGACGTTTTCATTGGTTGATATCGGGTGACGTAGTGAACTATTATGAGCCCTCTGATTGGACAATATTAACCAATCAAAAGAAGAACCCTAAACAAAAGAAGAACCCTAACAAAATTTAACATGTTTTTGGTAGGTGTTTTAATTCTGGAACGTATTGCATTTCAGTAGACGTTATTCTCTATTATTCGGCCGTATCATTAACTGGGCGGTGGCAATGGGCGAATCTTATGTAAAAATGTAAGGCGACGTCACGCGCAGGAACAGTACCGGATCAATCAGGAAGCTCGCCACTGACAAATGACTGAATGAGACGACTTCATTGGTTCATATCGGATGACGTAGTGAACTGTAAGGAGCTCTCTGATTGGACAATAATAACTAATCAAAATCACGCCTAAGAAGACATCTGATTGGTTAGTTTTGGAGATTTTTCAGTGGTTGAGAATACTACACTCTGATTGGTCCTATATTATAACTGCCTTTGACGCCACACGCGCGTTGTCGTCATTGTAGGCCGCCTTACTCGCAAGACTTAAATAATAATTTTTTTCTACTGTACATCAAATCTATTACATTTTAGTTGTATATTTTCGGATATGTTAAAGACACAAATAGTGCGAAAGAAATAAAATTTCGTTAAGTAACGCTCTCTAATGATTATTTCTTTGTTGATTTAGGAACTGATAGTTAACTCAAAACGTATAATAAAAATATACACGTTCTGCGCCAATAGTGTAAAACTCTAATCAGCAATTAATTCCTAGTTAAAATAACGTTAGAAAATTAGTTGTGCAGTGCTCTCTGTTTATTAGTACTATAGTAAAATTTCAAGCACAAAAATTTCAATAATTCTTAGAAATAAAACCGTGCGTATTGATGTACTACGCCTATGTTATTTGAGGTAGATGTTGGTTTGAACATTAAATTTAATAAACTATTATCAGATTATATTTTTTGTGCGATTAATAATAATAATAATAATAGCCTTTCTTTATTAGTCTCCTTTAAAATTACATACTTTACATTGAATAGATACATTACACATAAGACAATAACTATGTAATAATTAATTATATTAAAAAAAACAAATAAATTTATAAATTTTTAAACTTTAATGTTCAAATAAAATCATAATTTCTTTTTTTTTTTATATATATATATATATATATATATATTTATATAAGTATTTAGGAAACTAGGCCTATTTTTGGGCAAAGGCCTCTCCCAATGTTTTCCAACGGAATTTGTCTCTTGTTGTAATTTGCCAATGTGCACCGGCATGTTTTTTGACCAATTCGTCGTCCCACCTCAAACACTGTCTACCTCTACGCCTGATATTTTCAATCGGTTGCCATTCTGTAACTCGTTTTGTCCATCTGTCGTCATTTAGCCGTAACACATTTCCAGCCCAATTCCAATTCAGTCGCTTTGCCACTTCGACAACATTTTGAAGTTGTGTTCTCCTCCTTAGTTCTGTGTTTTTGATCTTGTCTCGGAAGGAAACCCCTAACATGCTCCGTTCCATGGCTCTTTGAGTGACTCTCAGTCTGTATACGTCCTTCTTTGACGAAGTCCATGTCTGTGCGCCGTAGGTCATGCAAGGAAGCACACAACAATTAAAAGCTAAGGTCTTTAATCTTTGAGACATTTTGCTTTTAAATATAAACTTCATTGACCAGTGTTTTCTCAAAGCCAAAGTCATTCTTCGGTTTACTTCCTTACTGCATCCATTCCTAAAAGAAATTGTCTGTCCCAGATAAATCGCCTCATTTACCCATATTAATTTTTTACCATTTAGGACAATATCCTCTCGCTAACTATTAGTGAGAAGAATAGTTTTATCATTATTTATCTCAAGTCCCGCTAATAGGCTAGCCTGCTGTAGTTCTTCTAGCATACCGCTTAATTCCGTTGGTGATTTCGCAAATAATGTAATATCATCTGCAAATCTTACATTACTTATGTTTCTTCCATTCACTCTTATACCCTTTTCATCCCAATCCAAATTTTTGAAAACTGAATCCAATGTTACATTGAAAAGATCGGGTGAGAGAGGATCGCCCTGTTTGACACCTCGTCCAACTGGAAAAAAATCGCCCGGATTCTCTAGGACCACTAGAGCTTCGCCATTTTTGTACCAATGCCATAATACTCTTAATATTCTTTCATCTATCCCTAGCTCTTGTAATCCCTTAAAAACAGATACCAGTTTCACAGAATCAAAAGCCTTCGCAAAGTCCACCAAAGCTATATAAATTTCTATGTTATATTCTCTGCATTTTTCGATCAGCTGGTTCACTACCTGCAAATGATCCACAGTTGAAAACCCAGGGCGAAAACCCGCTTGTTCAATGTGTTGGTTGTACTCCACAATCGGTTTCATACGTCGTTGTATAATCTTAGCGAAAACTTTACTCAATGATGAAGAAAGAGTAATAGGACGGTAATTTTTAATATCCGTTACCTCTCCCTTTTTATGAAGCAGAATGATGTCCGATTTAAGTTATTGGCCTGGAACCTTGCCCTGCATCATTATTTGGTTAAATTTGTGTGTTAAATTCTTTGAAATAAAGCACTCTGCCACTCTTAAGTATTCATTTATTATCTTGTCATTTCCTGGTGATTTTCCACTCTTGAGTTTCTTTAGAACCGAACTGACTTCTTCCTCCAATATGTTAAGAAATGTCCTATGTTCGTCTTGGATTTCTGATGATTTTTTTTTTTTTTTTTTTTTTTTAAAAACTTAGATGCCACAGCCAGGATATCTTCTCTGCTTCTTTTTACAATTCCGTTTTCATCCCTCAAACCTGACAACCATAATCTACCTTGAGATAAAGATTTCCTGGTTTTCTTTACAGATAGGTCCGGTTGCATTAGACTTTTCACCAATTCGTTATTGTAAGCACTAATGTCTTTTCTAATATTGTATTTACAAGCTTTACATATAATATTTAATTCTAATTTATCTTCAATAGTTTTATTGTCCTTTCTCCATAATATCGATCTTTTCCTGATTAGTTCTAGTGTAAGGTCACTCAGTTTATTATTTCGTCTAATTCCTCTATTCACCTTTCTTTTTGATTCTTTACTTGTGTTAATTATAGTGTTTTCTAACCAGTTGTAATTTTCTTGCATATCACAATTTCTTGGTATCCTTTGAACCACTGCATTCTTAATATTCCTCTGAAAGTTTTCTAAGTTAATATGCTGATGTTGATTATTATCTTTAAAAAAATGTCTCCTAGATCTATCTGTGGTTAGTATTTTGCCTCGTATTAGCCTATGGTCTGGATGGAATTGGAAATTTTTAACTACACTTACATCATGGAACATATTCTTGTTTTTTGATAGTATAAAATCTATCTCATTTTTATGCTTACCATTTGGCGACAACCATGTCCATTTACGGACTGCTCTTTTTTTTAAAGAAACTGTTCAGAATTTTTAGGTTAAATTCTTGGCAAAATCTTGTCAATCTCCAACCTCTTGTATTTCTTTTTCCGTAGCCTAAAGCACCAATCGTATCTTGTTCTCCTACCTTCCTGAGACCTATTTGGGCATTTAAATCTCCCATTATTATTGTTTCTTCCCTGTAATTTGTTTTCTTCTCTTCTAATTCCTCTATTAATAAGTTATAGAATTGTTCGATTTCTTCTTCAGTAGAAGAGCTGGTCGGTGCATACACTTGAATAAACCGTAGTATCACTTGGTTTCGTCTAATACTGAGGGTAGAGATTCTATCTGATATAGGTTTGAATTCTAAAATATCATTTCTAAATTTATTATGGTGAACTAAAAAACCCGTTCCATTTTTACCGGATACTTCTCCGAAATAGAAAAATATAAATTTGCTTTTCCTCTCAATTATTTTTTCACCTTGTCTTCTTATTTCCGATAATCCTAATATGTCAATATCACTATTGCTTAAAGCTTGTTCAAGTTCTACAATTTGTTCTTCAGACATTAAAGATCTTACATTTAAAGTGCTGAATGTACTATAATTTACTTTATAGTTTTTGTTTGATTGTGAAGTGGTGTGTATTGCTGAGTTATTTCTATTTCTAGTTGGGAGGTATTGGTCTCTTGCCCCCTTGCTGACCAAACGTTCTGGGGGTGTTGTTTTTGTAAATGAGTTGCTTTTTATATTATCACATTCTGTTTTCCCTATTTTACAATCGTATTTTTTAACATTTTTTGTCCTTATCTTGAGTCTAGTTTCCTGTAGTTTTCATTCATTCCTGTCGTTAATTTTGTCTTCATCCTTATCTATAAGAAAACTTTCAATTGAGTTTTTCCTTTTATTTTCACTTTTCTTTGTTTTTTTTAACTATTTGCGCTGCTGGAGAATTTTGTTTAATCGATCCTTTGGGTGATTCACTCAGTAGACGCTTTTTAGGTTTTTCTGTTCCTTCTCTAACTATTAGTTTGTCATATCGTATAATGGCAAACTTTCCTTCTGACCTTGCTTTCTTCAAATCTACCTGGAGTTGTTTTCTAACTTGTATGACTTTTGGTGGGAAATCCTCAGAGATAAAAATATTTGATCCCTTTAAGCATTTTGCCTGTGTGATTATGTTTATTTTCTTTCTAGAAGAAACAAGCCCCCGATGACAAGTCTATTTTTATTTTCAGTCGCCCGGCCTATTCGTCTTATAAAATCTATTTCATTATCCTCTATATTTACCTTAAGTTTAGTTCTAATTAAATGGAAAACCGTGTTCTCAAGGTCCATATTATTTCCTTGTCCTTCTTCTAGGCCGTTTATAATTAAATTTTTCTTCCTATTCTCACGTTCTAGAAAATCAATTCTTTTTTCTTGCTCTTTAATGGTGTTATTCAGTGACATCAAGGAGTCTTGAAAATTCTCAGTGGGTTGCTTTGAAAATTTGCTCAGCTCTTCTTTGATGTTTGCTTTTATTTCTTTTTTCATTTCTTCTTTAAAGTTATCCAGTATTTTTTTGAAGGAGTCTAAATCCATCTTAATTTTAGATATTATAAAAGTTTTTATGACTGACTGATTTCAATATACAGGCAATAAAATTCAGTTCTAAAGAAAATTATTCCGTTATCTATATTTTTAACGGGTGATTCAAAAAGAGCGCCGGTTTTTAAACGGCTGGTAAATTTTTGTTTATCGGTTGGCAACATTGTTAGACCTCATTTCTATTTCGGAGAACATTCCGATTGACGATTCAGTTGTAGTTTCTCTTGTTCGCAGTGTAGTACTCTCGCAGTCTGTGTCTAACCATGGAGAAGTTTACTATTGCACAACGAGTGTTAATCGTCAAAACATTTTACCAGAGTGAAGAGAGTTATGCGGCTACTGTCAGGCGACTTCGCGGTACTCTAGGACGTAATGAAGCACCGAATGAATCAACAGTTCGCAGGCTCATGAAAAAGTTTTTTGAGACGGGTTCAACAGTCGACCTTAAAAGTTCTGGACGTCGTCGTTCTGGCCGAACTGAGCAGAACGTTGCGTTGGTTCGTGACAGTGTGGCTGTTAGCCCAGCAAAATCAATACGTCGCCGTTCTCAACAATTGGGTTTACGATGTTCTTCTGTACGGAGAATTCTTCGGTACGATCTCCAATATCAACCGTATAAAATTCAGTTGACGAAACATTTGAAAGTGGCAGACCACCAGAAGAGACGACAGTATGTTGACTGGGTATTAAGAAAACGGCAGGATGATGACACCTTCGCAAACAAAAACATTTTCAGTGATGAGGCGCACTTCCACTTAAACGGTTTTGTTAATAAACAGAACTGCCGTATGTGGGGTTTAGAAAACCCTCGCGTCACGCTGCAATGTCACGCTGCACGAGAAACAATGTTGTTGCTCCGTGAACGGTTCCAGGATCGCATCATTTCTCGTAATTCCGACCATCAATGGCCACCAAGGTCGTGTGACTTGACGCCTTGTGGCTTTCATCTTTGGGGTCATCTGAAGTCATTGGTGTATGCCAATAAACCCCGAAACATCAATGACTTGAAGGAGGAAATTCGACGGGTTATCGGGCAAATGGAAGTCGAAACTTGTCGTGCAGTAGTATCCAATTTCATGGACAGAGTTGATGCGTGCCAGCGCAGTAGAGGAGGACACATGCATGACATCATTTTTCATACATGAAATCGGAAGGTAAGATGAACTTGTTGATGTATTTATTTTCAATTTTTCAATAAAATAAATCTCTTAATTTGATATATCAAAACCGGCGCTCTTTTTGAATCACCCCATATATATCCAGTTTATTGATGTTCGACTAATATTGCTTATTGAGTAGATCGAGTAAACCCAGTTTTAATTATTATTTAGTTTATAATGATATTATGTTGTTGCGGTAAGATAAATTGTCGTAGATATTTTATATCCTCTATTTCTAAACGACTGATAAGCAACGACAGCCGGCCGGTCAATTAGTGACCTTTACCTTGAGTCTCCTTCCAAACTCTATTAATACTATTGTATGACAATATAAAGCTGGCATTAACTAGTATTTTAAATTATTTTACCTTAGTTTTTAACAAATATCTCACCCAAACCTCCATATAGTTTACAAGATTCTTGACGTATATTTTAAGAACGATCACTTATATAACATACTATTTTACAATTGACATAACTTTTAATTAAACCACTCAATCATAAAGTAAGCCACTAAATCATAAAGTATATAGTTAAAGTATATATATATATATATATATATATATATATATAAAGTATATCATAAAGTAAGCAACTAAATCATAAAGTTCCACTCAATCATAAAGTAAACCACTCAATTTACACAAAGAAGTACGATATCTAGGATTAAATTTTGATAAAAGGTTAACGTGGAACACCCATATAAAGATAAAACGATTACTTTTAAATTCACGAGTCAAACAACTATATCGGCTACTTAATCGAAAATCACATGTTACTTTAAAAACAAAGGTCAAAATTTATAAAAGTCTTCTGATGCCATTGTGGACCTATGGCGTTCAGATATACGGAAGTGCCAGCTCGACAACATTAAAGAAAGTACAAGTATGTCAGTCCAAACTGCTTCGCATGATCACCAATGCTCCGTACTACGTGTCAAATTCAACACTTCATACTGACCTACAAATACCTTACGTTACCGAAACAGTGAAAAGGTTGTACGCGAGGTTTCATTCAAAATTGAACGGCCACCGTAACCCGCTTGTAAGGGGAATTCTGATCAATCCTCGGCTCGCCAGACGACTAAAAAGAAGATGGAGCAGAGACCTGCTGAGATGACACCATTCCACTACTTTCCACCATTTCACCACTCTGTGCTACTGTTATCCCCATCATTTATCATCAAATTTCTTAGTTTTAATATTTGTTAATTTGTTATGTCTATTTGCTATGTTTGTTACTATTTGTATGTTTTTTATTTTTTGAACCCAAAATGAATGTCAATGGACATGTAATTTTATCCTACAATCACAGTGATTTATATTACTCTGTGCTAAAATTTGGTCGTTGTATTGTTATTGTACAGTTCCAAATAAATAAAATAATATAAAAAAAAACCACTCAATCGATACAGTAATCACGACCGTTGTTCATTCGATGTTAATCGTATCGCAGTCCGCGCGCAACTCCCTTTTGTACGATTAGTCAGATTAAATTTGAACGTTCTTTCATAACGACTTTGATAACATCCTTTCTTACAAATCTGATTTTTCAAGTTACTTAAAATTAGGTAAATAATGGGATGTTAAATACTCGGCACAATTAATTTGAGTTTTTAGATCATTAGGGTAGAAGTTAGTTCAAACATTTACAAGTTATCTGAAATAAACTGAAAAGTTAATTGGGTTACTTTTTTTGTTTTCTAACCGTATGTTCAGTAGAAAAGTCATTTGATGAGCAAAGCAGGTTTTCTAAAAAATTTTCAGTTCGCACCTTGCAAATGCGTCTTTAATATATTCACACTGCAAGGTCTAACTGTATAATAATCTACTCTCATATGTAGAAGGTCTAAAAGTGTTTATTTCACCAGTACTTCTTATGTTGTTATAATGTTTTAGTCGAAAATCGCTTCATTCGTGAAGAAAACAGAACTAATATTTTAGCCGTGGAAGTAGCAGTTGAAATTTAAAAAAATATTTCACAGTTTAACTGCCTCTTGTAGGCAATACTAAATTTTCGCATCGCAAAAAAAAATAATGACACAAGCAGCGAATAAACGCGGAGAAATGTCAAAAATATTGCCTAGAAATTTTTCATATCGTTAACCGTTTTTAGTGTGACTGATTGTCGTTAAAAGGGCACAATTTGTATTTTGCTCTTACTAGGTATTGTTCAAGTACTATATTCTAAATTTCAGTTTGGTAATGCCGGCGATTCTACTGACGATTAGTTGACAAAAAAACTTCAGAGACGTCCTAGTTAGAATAAACTTTAATATACAATGAAAAGATCACAATGTGTTACGTTCGTATGTGGTTTTTGCATGGTAGCCGACAAAATAATGTCTTAAATTTAAGCAAGCTTGTATGTGACAACGCAATCTATTCTTGTGCTTCCTTTTTATGACTTTTTTAATTTCATACTTTGAAAAGCAGTATAAATACACTGCTGTTTCATACAATAAACCATAATCATTCCGTACTGGGAAGAACCTTAACAAGTTTTAAAATGTTTTTGGTAGGCGTTTTAATTCTGGAAAGTATAGCATTTCAGTAGACGTTAATTGTTTAATATTCGGCCGTATCGTTGTCTCGGCGGTGACAATAAGCGGATTTATGTAAAAATGTAAGTCGACGTCACGCGCAGGAACAGTACCTGACCAATCAGGAAGCTCGGTACTGACAAATGACGTAATACTGATTGAGACGTTTTCATTGGTTGATATCGGATGACGTAGAGAACTCTAATGAGCCCTCTGATTGGACAATATTAACCAATCAAAATGACGCCTAAGAAGACATCTGATTGGTTAGGTTTAAAGATTTTTCATAGGTTGAGAATACTAGTTTCTGATTGGTCCAATATTATATCTTTTATTAACGTCACACGGACGTCACCGTCATCGTAGGCCGCCTCACTCGCAAGACCTAAATAATTATATTTTCAAGTGTAGATCAGTTCTATTAGATTTCAATTATATGTTTTCAGATATGTTATAGACACAAATGGTGCTGAATAAAAAAACATTCGTTAACTAACGCTTTATAATGATTATTTCTTTGTTGATTTAGGATCCGATAATTAACTCAAAATATATAATTAAAATGTACACGTTCTGCGCCACCAGTGTAAAATTCCAATTAACAATTTTATTTATTCCTCCTTAAAAAACATTAGAAAATTAGTTGTGCATGGCTCTCTGTTTATTATTGCTTTAGTTAAAATTCAAACACAAAAATTATAATAACTCTCTGAAATAAGACCGAACGTATTGATAGACTACGCCTAGGTTATTTAAGGAAGATGTTGGTTTGAACATTAAATTGAACAAACTATTATCAAATTATATTTTTTGTGGGATTAATAAGATTAAGTTTTAACATTCCTTCATAACATTGATAACATCCTTTCTTTCAAATCCAATTTATCAAGTAACTTAAAATTAGGTAAATAATGAGATGTTAAATACTTGGCACAATTAATTTCGGTTTTTAGATCATTAGGCTAGATGTTAGTTCAAACATATACAGGTTATCTGAAATACAAACTAAATATTTAATTCGGTTATTTTTTTATTGTTTATAACCGTATCACTGAGTAGAAGCGTGTTTTCATGAGCGTAGCAGGGCTTCTAAAAAAATTTCAGTTCGCACGTTTCAAACGGCGCCGTTAATATAATCACTGCAAGGTCTAACTGCATAATCATCAACTGTCATTGTAACAATCTCTAAAAGTGTTTATTTCATTAGTACCTCTTATTTTCTTAATAATGTTTTAGTCGAAAATTTGCTTCTCTCGCTAAGAAAACAGAACGATTATTGTAGCCGTGGAAGTAGCAGTTAAAATTTAAAAAAATATTTCAGTTTAACTGCCTCTTGTAGGCAATACTAAATTTTCGCATCGCAAAATAAAATAATGACACAAGCAGCGAATAAACGCGGAGAAATGTCAAAAATATCGCCCAGATATTTTTCATATCGTTACCCGTTTTTAGTAAGACTGATTGTCATTAAAAGGGCACAGGTTCTTGTTTGCTCATACTAGGTATTGTTTAAGTATATTCTAAATTTCAGTTTGGTAATTCCGGCGAATCTACTGACGATTAGTTGACAAAAAAACTTCAGAGACGTCCTTATTAGAATAAACTTCAATATATAATGAAAAAATCACAATGTGTTACGTTAGTATAGTAGTGTTTGCATGGTAGCCGACAAAATAATGTCTTAAATTTAAGCAAGCGTATATGTGACAACGCAAGCTATTGTTGTCCTTCCTTTTTATGACTTTTTTTATTTTATATTGTGAAAAGCAGTATAAATGTACTGCTGTTTCATACAATAAACCATAATCATTCCGTACTCGGAGGAACCTTAACAAGTTTAAAAATGTTTTTGTTACGCGTTTTAATTCTAGAAAGTATTGCATTTCAGTAAACGTTAATTGTTTAATATTCGGCCGTATCGTTAACTGGGCGGTGACAATGGGCGGATTTATGTAAAAATGTAAGTCGACGTCACGCGCAGGAACAGTACCGGACCAATCAGAAAGCTCGATACTGACAAATGACGTAATACTGATTGAGACGTTTTCATTGGTTGATATCGGATGACGTAGTGAACTCTAATGAGCCCTCTGATTGGACAATATTAACCAATCAAAATGTCGCCTCAGAAGACATCTGATTGGTAAGACATGAAAATTTTTCATTGGTTGAAAATACCAGTTTCTGATTGGTCCAATATTATATCTTATATTGACGTCACACGGACTACACCGTCATTGTAGGCCGCCTCACTCGCAAGACCTAAATAATTATATTTTCAGCTGTAGATCAGTTCTATTAGATTTCAATTATAAGTTTTCAGATATGTTATAGACACAATTGGTGCAGAGTAAAAAAACATTCGTTAACTAACGCTTTATAATGATTATTTCTTTGTTGATTTAGGATCCGATATTTAACTTAAAATATATAATTAAAATATACACGTTCTGCGCCAACAGTGTAAAATTCCAATTAACAATTCATGTCTCCTTAAAAAACATTAGAAATATAGTTGTGCAATGCTCTCTGTTTATTATTGCTTTAGTTAAAAGTCAAACACAAATATGATAATAACTCTCTGAAATAAGACTGTACGTATTGATAGACTACGCCTATGTTATTTAAGAAAGATGTTGGTTTTAACATTTACTTGAATAAACTATCATCAAATTATATTTTTTGTACGATTAATAAGATTCAATTTTTACATTCCTTCATAACATTGATAACATCCTTTCTTTCAAATCCAATCTATCAAGTAACTTAAAAGTAGGTAAATAATGAGATGTTAAATACTTGGCACAATTAATTTGGGTTTTTAGATCATTAGGCTTGATGTTCGTTCAAACATTTACAGGTTATCTGAAATAAAAACTAAATATTTAATTCGGTTATTTTGTTTATTGTTTATAACCGTATCACTCAGTAGAAGCGTGTTTTCATGAGCGTAGCAGGCCTTCTAAAAAAATTTTCAGTTCGCACGATTCAAACGGCGCCTTTAATATTGTGACACTTATTGCTAAGGTCCGTTTCGGGATCTAGGTTATTAAATAATTAATAGACTAAAGTTTACAAATTACAGATGTTTATTTCACTAAAAGATTACAAAATAAATGATTAAACTAATTATAATTAAGAAATACAATAAATGATTAAATAATTCACTTAAAATAAATAACAAACAATAAATAACTTAATAACTTACTTAGCCTACTTACAATCGCTTTTTTAGATTATACTAACATACAACACAAGCTGAATTCAGAGAACTACACATTAACTTTACCCAATACACACACAACAAAGAGACGGTATAACAATCTTGAATCACTACAATACTCGGATGTGTAACCTGTAAATACACACCCCATTAATCTCTCGGCAAAGATCACACGAATACTGTCTGGACCGCCGCCCGGGGGCCTCCTTTTATTATCATTCACAAAGATCGTTCCAGAACAAAGTAGAGAAATCTACTCAAGTACAAAAATAACTCTTTATTAATGAATCCTAGAAAAGTCCTTTTGTTAACAAGTCAACTATTGTAAATAGAAACGTAAACAACCTCATAAACAACTTCATAAAAATAGCTGTACACAATAGTATACCTGAACTTTATGATAGTTATTTCAACCCTTATGAATGAATAGACACTTTTATGGTTACAACAGTCATTTACTAAACTGATCTTATTGTGTAGATTATTGTTAATTTATTATTTCTTAACTATGTTTATGAATGAAATTCTGGAAGATTCGTGAGCGATCCCGTCTTTTCTCGATCTTGTTACAATATATTCACTGCAAGGTCTAACTGTATAATCATCTTCTGTCATTGTAAGAATCTCTAAAAGTGTTTATTTCATTAGTACCTCTTATTTTCTTAATATGTTTTAGTCGAAAATTTGCTTCTCTCGCTAAGAAAACAGAACGATTATTGTAGCCGTGGAAGTAGCAGTTAAAATTTAAAAAAATATTTCACAGTTTAACTGCATCTTGTAGGCAATACTAAATTTTCGCATCGCAAAATAAAATAATGACACAAGCAGCGAATAAACGCGAAGAAATGTCAAAAATATTGCCTAGAAATTTTTCACATCGTTAACCGTTTTTAGTGGGACCAATTGTCGTTAAAAGGGCACAGGTTCTATTTTGCTCTTACTTGGTATTGTTAAAGTATATTCTAAATTTCAGTTTGGTTATTCCGGCGATTCTACTAACGATTAGTTGACAAAAAAAACTTCAGAGACGTCCTTATTAGAATAAACTTTAATATACAATGAAAAAATCACAATGTGTTACGTTATTACTTAAACAATACCTAGTAAGAGCAAAATAGAACCTGTGCCCTTTTAACGACAATCAGTCCCACTAAAAACGGTTAACGATATGAAAAATTTCTAGGCAATATTTTTGACATTTCTCCGCGTTTACTCGCTGCTTGTGTCGTTATTTTATTTTGCGATGCGAAAATTTAGTATTGCCTACAAGATGCAGTTAAACTGTGAAATATTTTTTTTAATTTTAACTGCTACTTCCACGGCTACAATAATCGTTCTGTTTTCTTAGCGAGAGAAGCAAATTTTCGACTAAAACATATTAAGAAAATAAGAGGTACTATCGAAATAAACACTTTTAGAGATTCTTACAATGACAGTTGATGATTATACAGTTAGACCTTGCAGTGAATATATTGTAACAAGATCGAGAAAAGACGGGATCGCTCACGAATCTTCCAGAATTCCATTCATAAACATAGTTAAGAAATAATAAATTAACAATAATCTACACAATAAGATCAGTTTTGTAAATGACAGTTGTAACCATAAAAGTGTCTATTCATTCATAAGGGTTGAAATAACTATCATAAAGTTCAGGTATACTATTGTGTACAGCTATTTTTATGAAGTTGTTTATGAGGTTGTTTACGTTTCTATTTACAATAGTTGACTTGTTAACAAAAGGACTTTTCTAGGATTCATTAATAAAGAGTTATTTTTGTACTTGAGTAGATTTCTCTACTTTGTTCTGGAACGATCTTTGTGAATGATAATAAAAGGAGGCCCCCGGGCGGCGGTCCAGTCAGTATTCGTGTGATCTTTGCCGAGAGATTAATGGGGTGTGTATTTACAGGTTACACATCCGAGTATTGTAGTGATTCAAGATTGTTATACCGTCTCTTTGTTGTGTGTGTATTGGGTAAAGTTAATGTGTAGTTCTGTGAATTCAGCTTGTGTTGTATGTTAGTATAATCTATAAAAGCGATTGTAAGTAGGCTAAGTAAGTTATTAAGTTATTTATTGTTTGTTATTTATTTTAAGTGAATTATTTAATCATTTATTGTATTTCTTAATTATAATTAGTTTAATCATTTATTTTGTAATCTTTTAGTGAAATAAACATCTGTAATTGTAAACTTTAGTCTATTAATTATTTAATAACCTAGATCCTGAAACGGACCTTAGCAATAAGTGTCACATCGGTGTCAGAAGTGCGGGATCTAGTGTTTTTGAATAATTTTAAGTAAAATCTCCATTCAGTTAAGTGTTTTATAATTATCGTAAAGTAAATTAGTGTTGTGTTTTTCTAAATTTAGCGTTAAATTTTTGTGTATGTAATAATTTTATTAAGTTTTGTAAAATCTCTTATCATTACTTGGAAAACTGTTTCATAAAATAGTTCTATTTTGCTTTCTATAATTAATTTTGTATCTGTACAAGTTGCTAATTGTTTTGTAATTAATTATAAACTGGTTTTAAAATGGCGAGTTCTGTAGACATGACCGTATTAATGCAAATGTTAAATGAGATTAAGGCAAGTAATGATGAGATTAGGACAAGTAATGAAAAGATTAAAGATGAATTAAAATCTGGAAATGAAGAAAACAATAACCAAATACATTTAATTAATAATAAAATACAGGCAATTGATGATAAAATTCAGTCAGGTAATGATGAGATAAAGACAGAATTAAAAGTAGAGTTAGGAAAAATTAGGGATAATGTAGATAGTTTAAATGATAGGGTAGATTCAGTAGAATTTAAGTTAGAAGAAAACGTTAAGGAAGTTAGAAATAGTGTTGTAAAATTTGTAGAAACTAGGTTAAAAGAAAATAATGAATTAATGGACACTAGGTTAGAAGAAATAGATAAGGCTATAAATATTAGGTTTAAGGACATTGTTAAAATAGTGAAAGCAAGTGAATATCGCGGCCCGGTAATTCACGCCGACAGTACATCGTTCGGGCGCGGAATTAGTGTGAAAGCGCCGAAATTTGACGGAAGTTCCTCGTGGCAAGTCTTTCGACGAAAGTTCGAGGCAGCGGCCGACTTCAACACATGGTCACCGGCGGAGAAAATAACGGTACTGATGACTTCGCTACAGGGCTAGGCATCGAAAGTTCTACGCGCTGTACCGGCGACCGCAGGGTACGAAGAAATCGTCGCAGCACTAGAAAGGCGATACGGCGAGCATAACTTGGCGGCCATCTACAAGTGTGAGTTACGCGGACGAAGACAGAAGCCGGGCGAAACCTTGCAAGAATTCGCCCTGGATATTGAACAACTCGCGCAGAAGGCTTTACCAGAACAGCCTGTCGGGTTTATCCAGGAAGAAGCGGCGCAGTGTTTCGGCAATGGGGTTCGAGACGCCGAAATGAAGAAACACCTTATTCTCCAGGGCCATAAGACACTCAGTGAGGCTCTCACTCAGGCCCTACGTATAGAAGCTGTCACCGCATCTACCGACACACCGGCGAAAGTACGGAGGGTGACTGCCGACGAATACAACGGCTCAAATAGACTTGAAGCCCGGCCTAACCGAAGCACGCCGGGTCAAAACCATCGACGGACACCGACCAGCGAAAAGCAGCTGTGCTGGCAATGTGGGAAGCCCGGCCACCTTAGAAGAGACTGCAAGCCGACATCCGACCAGGGAAACAACGAAAAGAGGAGACCACCGGCGCCGAAGATCTCTTCTCCTCCAGCTATCGTCAGTTTAGCCATCGTACGGGGAGGGTCAGACAGCCTTATCGCCGACGGACTATTAAATAGCAGGCCATGCTCTATTACCGTGGACACGGGGGCCTCTATTTCAGTGATTCGGCCGGACAAGGCGACCCGCTGCAAGAGAAGGAAAGTAAACCAGAAGTATGCCGTGCAGACCGCTTCGGGCAGCACACTGCCTATTAAGGACGAAGCATTAGTTAATATAACACTCGGGTGTTACAAACTACAAGCCTGGGTGTTTGTCGCCGACATCGTGGACGAATTCATATTAGGGCTTGACATACTGAGATCGCACGACGCTGCAGTAGATATTGGACGCCACTTGCTGAAGTTGGGGCGGTGTGAAGTAGCGTTATGGAGTCCTCGCCTCAAGCCCAGCACTGCTGAAGTGGTACTAAAAGCGGACGAAGTGATACCTGCCCGATGCGAAAGGATTGTAACGGCCACACTGTCGAAGAATCTGGGCACCAACAGCGGCGTTACGGAAGCTGGTGAAATCACCGGAAAGGAAGGAGTGATCATCGGACGAGCTGTAGTACCGAACAGCAAGACGATCTCCGTCCGAGTAGCAAATTTAGACTCCTCGGATAAGTCACTACCGAAGGGAACTGTTCTTGGCAACTGCGAACCAGTGACTTGGACATCTGAACCACCAACTTCACTAAATCAAGGAAGGCGCCGAAAGAACCCGGAACTACAGCAACTGACAGCGGCAGCCGGCGTTGAGCTCAGTGATAATACACGGAAGGGACTTGACAACTTAATCAGGGACTTCCAAGATATATTCGCGACCGAAGAAGAAGGATACGGCCGTACTAATCAAGTGTACCATCGAATCGACGCTGGAGATGCTCAACCGATACGCCAGCCGCCGAGACGACTACCGCTAGCAAAACAAGGAGAGGTTGATAAGATGGTGGAAGACATGAGAAGGCAAGGCGTCATCGAAGAGTCCGACAGCCCTTGGTCGTCACCTGTAGTGCTAGTAAAGAAGAAGAACGGCGAGTTACGATTCTGTGTTGACTACAGGAAGTTAAATGATGTAACCAAGAAGGATTGCTTTCCTCTTCCCCGGATCGACGATACACTAGACACTCTTGAAGGAGCGAAATGGTTTTCTACACTCGACTTGAAAAGTGGGTACTGGCAGGTTGCGGTTCATCCAGAAGACAAGGAGAAGACTGCGTTTTCGACTGGACGAGGACTTTGGCAGTTCACAGTGATGCCGTTCGGACTATGCAACGCGCCGGCAACTTTCGAGAGGTTGATGGAGTCAGTTCTACGAGGATTGACGTTTGAATCCTGCCTCGTCTATTTAGACGACATTATTGTGCTAGGGCGCACAGAAGAAGAACACCTGCAGAATCTAAGGAAAGTGTTCCAGCGGCTGCGAGGCGTCGGGTTGAAGTTGAATCCGAAGAAATTTAATCTGTTTCGGCGAGAAGTACAGTACCTGGACCATATCGTATCAGCAGCAGGCGTCTCCGCAGACCCCGACAAACTGAAAGCCGTAAAGGAGTGGCCTACACCACAAAACAAGCATGATGTCCGAAGTTTCCTAGGACTGTGCGCGTACTACCGCCGGTTTATTGAAGGCTTCTCCAACATTGTGAAGCCTTTGACACGCCTGACGGAGGACAAGAAGAACTATCAGTGGGGAGGAGAGGAAGAAAAGTCTTTTAAGCGGCTAAAAGAAAAACTATGCTCCGCGCCAATCCTGAGCTACCCGAACTCAGAAGACCTCAGAAGACCCTGTGGCATCGTCGACACGGATGCCAGCAACGTTGGAATCGGAGGTGTACTCTCTCAAGTCCAAGGTGGTGAAGAGAAGGTTATCAGCTATTTTAGCAGAACTCTGTCGCGACCGGAGAGAAACTACTGCGTGACGAGACGTGAGCTGTTAGCGGTCGTCAAGACGATTGAACACTTCCGGAAATATCTGTACGGGAGGGAGTTTACACTTCGGACTGATCATTCAGCGCTAACATGGCTTCTAAACTTCAAGAACTTGGAAGGTCAAACCGCGCGCTGGGTCGAGCGCTTGCAGGAGTACAGCTACAAAGCCGAGCATCGCCCCGGAAAAAACACTCGAACGCGGACGCCTCGTCAAGAAGGCCGTGTGTTCATGACTGTAAGCACTGTCTGAAAATCGAGCAGCGAGGTGACGAGGCTGAGGTACGGATAATTACGACGGTGGCGGCAGATGGCTGGAGTGACGACGATCTTCGCGAGGAGCAGCGGCAGGACCCGGACATAGGAACCCTGATCAACGAGAAGGAGTCAGGCCAACGACCATCGTGGGAAGATATCAGCTTGAGAAGCCCAGAATATAAAAGCTACTGGGCGCAATGGGACTCATTCTCCGTGAGGGACGGCTTGCTGTATAGAGAGTGGCAGTCAGTGGATGGCAGTAAGCGCGTCCCGCAGCTAGTACTTCCACGCACAAAGACCAAGGACGTTATGTCAGAACTACACGGTGGCACTTCAGGCGGACACCTCGGCGTCAAGAAGACTATGGAGAAAATTCGTCAGCGCTACTACTGGCTCCACTTACGGGATGGCATCGAGAATTTTTGCAAGTTGTGTGACACCTGTGCGGCTAGTCAAGGGCCCCGGACTCGAAGTAAAGGACTAATGCGGCAGTACAATGTGGGAGCTCCGTTCGAGCGCATCGCCATTGACATCGCTGGTCCGTTTTCCGTGACAGACGGCGGAAACAAGTATCTGTTAGTGACCATGGATTACTTCACTAAGTGGCCGGAAGTATACGCCATCCCAAACCAAGAGGCGGCTACTGTGGCGGAAACCTTAGTGAACGAGCTGTTCTCCCGACTCGGAGTACCGAGAGAGCTACACAGTGAACAAGGGCGGAACTTCGAATCGTAGCTACTTCAAGAAGTACTGGAACGATTGGGCGTCCACAAGACAAGGACAACAGCATTACACCCGCAGTCGGATGGAATGGTCGAGCGCTATATCAAGACAGTTGAAGAGCATCTGCGCAAGGTAGTCTCCAAAAATCAACGAGACTGGGACCAGAAGCTTCCTCTTTTCTTGATGGCCTACAGAGCGGCGGTACATGAAACCACCGGCTTGACACCCGCCAAGATGATGTTCGACCGTGAACTACGGTTGCCCTGTGATCTGCTGTTCGGCGCCCCGCCTGACAAGGAACAACCAGCGCAACAGTACACCGCGGAATTGGTAGCAAGTATCCACGAAATCCACGAGTATGCACAGCAACATCTTCAAGTAGCAAGTGATCGAATGAAGGCAAGATACGACTTGATGGCTAACTCCGCGGGATTTCAACCTGGTGACCGTGTATGGCTCTACAGACCGAGAAGGAAGAAAGGAAGGTGCCCTAAGCTGGAAAATCAATGGGAAGGCCCGTATGCTGTCCTCGATCGCATCACCGACGTGGTCTACCGAGTACAGCGACGCCCAGAAACCAAGAAGATGGTAGTTCATCTCGATCGATTGGCACCGTACTTAGGGGCTACTCGGGACGAGCAGCCTTAAGAAGAGGGCAATGTAACAAGATCGAGAAAAGACGGGATCGCTCACGAATCTTCCAGAATTCCATTCATAAACATAGTTAAGAAATAATAAAATAACAATAACCTACACAATAAGATCAGTTTTGTAAATGACAGTTGTAACCATAAAAGTGTCTATTCATTCATAAGGGTTGAAATAACTATCATAAAGTTCAGGTATACTATTGTGTACAGCTATTTTTATGAAGTTGTTTATGAGGTTGTTTACGTTTCTATTTACAATAGTTGACTTGTTAACAAATGGATTTTTCTAGGATTCATTAATAAAGAGTTATTTTTGTACTTGAGTAGATTTCTCTTTGTTCTGGAACGATCTTTGTGAATGGTAATAAAAGAAGGCTCCCGGGCGGCGGTCCAGTCAGTATTCGTGTGATCTTTGCCGAGAGATTAATGGGGTGTGTATTTACAGGTTACACATCCAAGTATTGTTATACCGTATATTCAAGGTATATTCAAGATTGTTATACCGTCTCTTTGTTGTGTGTGTATTGGGTAAAGTTAATGTGTAGTTCTGTGAATTCAGCTTATGGTGTATGTTAGTGTAATCTATAAAAGCGATTGTAAGTAGGCTAAGTAAGTTATTAAGTTATTTATTGTTTGTTATTTATTTTAAGTGAATTATTTAATCATTTATTGTATTTCTTAATTATAATTAGTTTAATCATTTATTTTGTAATCTTTTAGTGAAATAAACATCTGTAATTGTAAACTTTAGTCTATTAATTATTTAATAACCTAGATCCCGAAACGGACCTTAGCAATAAGTGTCACAATATTAAAGGCGCCGTTTAAATCGTGCAAACTGAAAACTTTTTTAGAAGGCCTGCTACGCTCATGAAAACACGCTTCTACTGAGTGATACGGTTATAAACAATAAACAAAATAACCGAATTAAATATTTAGTTTTTATTTCAGATAACCTGTAAACGTTTGAACGAACATCTAGCCTAATGATCTAAAAACCCAAATTAATTGGCCAAGTATTTAACATCTCATTATTTACCTACTTTTAAGTTACTTGATAGATTGGATTTGAAAGAAAGGATGTCATCAAAAATATGAAGGAATGTAAAAATTGAATCTTATTAATCGTACAAAAAATATAATTTGATAATAGTTTATTCAAGTAAATGTTAAAACCAACATCTTCCTCATGTAACATAGCGTAGTCTATCAAAACGTACAGTCTTATTTCAGAGAGTTATTATCATATTTGTGATTGACTTTTAACTAAAGCAATAATAGACAGAGAGCATTGCACAACTAAATTTCTAATGTTTCTTAAGGAGACATGAATTGTTAATTGGAATTTTACTCTGTTGGCGCAGAACGTGTATATTTTAATTATATATTTTAAGTTAAATATGGGATCCTAAATCAACAAAGAAATAATCATTATAAAGCATTAGTTAACGAATGTTGTTTTACTCTGCACCATTTGTGTCTATAACATATCTGAAAATATATAATTGAAATCTAATAGAACTAATCTACAGTTGAAAATATAATTATTTAGGTCTTGCGAGTGAGGCGGCCCACAATGACGGTGAAGTCCGTGTGACGTCAATAAAAGATATAATATTGGACCAATCAGAAACTAGTATTTTCAACCAATGAAAAATCTTCATACCTAACCAATCAGATGTCTTCTTAGGCGTCATTTTGATTGGTTAATATTGTCCAATCAGAGGGCTCATAATAGTTCACTACGTCATCCGATATCAACCAATGAAAACGTCTCAATCAGTATTACATCATTTGTCAGTATCGGGCTTTCTGAATGGTCCGGTACTGTTCCTGCGCGTGACGTCGACTTACATTTTTACATAAATCCACCCATTGTCACCGCCCAGTTAACGATACGGCCGAATATTAAACAATTAACGTCTACTGAAATGCAATAATTTCTAGAATTAAAACGCGTAACAAAAACATTTTTAAACTTGTTAAGGTTCCTCCGAGTACGGAATGATTATGGTTTATTGTATGAAACAGCAGTATATTTATACTGCTTTTCACAATATGAAATAAAAAAAGTAATAAAAATGAAGGACAACAATAGCTTGCGTTGTCACATATAAGCTTGCTTAAATTTAAGACATTATTTTGTCGGCTACCATGAAAACACTACTATACTAACGTAACACATTGTGAATTTTTCATTGTATATTAAAGTTTATTCTAATAAGGACGTCTCTGAAGTTTTTTTGTCAACTAATCGTCAGTAGAATCGCCGGAATTACCAAACTGAAATTTAGAATATACTTTAACAATACCTAGTAAGAGCAAACAAGAACCTGTGCCCTTTTAACGACAATCAGTCACACTAAAAACGGTTAACGATATGAAAAATTTCTGGGCGATATTTTTGACATTTCTCCGCGTTTATTCGCTGCTTGTGTCATTATTTTATTTTGCGATGCGAAAATTTAGTATTGCCTACAAGAGGCAGTTAAACTGTGAAATATTTTTTAAATTTTAACTGCTACTTCCACGGCTACAATAATCGTTCTGTTTTCTTAGCGAGAGAAGCAAATTTTCGACTAAAACATTATTAAGAAAATAAGAGGTACTAATGAAATAAACACTTTTAGAGATTGTTACAATGACAGTTGATGATTATGCAGTTAGACCTTGCAGTGAATATATTAACGGCGCCGTTTGAAACGTGCGAACTGAAATTTTTTTTAGAAGCCCTGCTACGCTCATGAAAACACGCTTCTACTGAGTGATACGGTTATAAACAATAAAAAAAATAACCGAATTAAATATTTAGTTTGTATTTTTCAGATAACCTGTAAATTTTTGAACGAACATCTAGCCTAATGATCTAAAAACCGAAATTAATTGTGCCAAGTATTTAACATCTCATTTTTTACCTAATTTTAAGTTACTTGTTGCCCATAACAGACATGTGGAGTGTCAAATTATTTACACTCAATCTGTTTGTTTCAGGGCTAAAATAAATAGTTCTGTTTCATATCACATGGTCAGTCAATTAAATGACTGGATCATTGAAGAACAGAAAGCAAAGCATGCTGATAAGCATACTTTTCCACTCAGTGAGGAAGACAATTGTAAACAACCTGACTCCTCGTTTTACTTAGTAAAACCTTTGGAGGTTCAAACCAGCCTTTTCGCTGTTGACCTAAACAACAACAACATATTACTTGATAGATTGGATTTGAAAGAAAGGATGTTATCAATGTTATGAAAGAATGTAAAAATTTAATCTTATTAATCGTACCAAAAATATTATTTGATAATAGTTTATTAAATTTAATGTTCAAACCAACATCTTTCTTAAATAACATAGGCGTAGTCTATCATAAAGTACGGTCTTATTTCAGAGAGTTATTATAATTTTTGTGTTTGAATTTTAACTAAAGCAATAATAAACAGAGAGCCATGCACAACTAGTTTTCTAATGTTTTTTAAGGAGGAATGAATTGTTAATTGGAATTTTACACTGGTGGCGCAGAACGTGTACATTTTAATTATATATTTTGAGTTAATTATGGGATCCTAAATCAACAAAGAAATAATCATTATAAAGCGTTAGTTAACGAATGTTTTTTTATTCAGCACCATTTGTGTCTATAACATATCTGAAAACATATAATTGAAATCTAATAGAACTGATCTACAGTTGAAAATATAATTATTTAGGTCTTGCGAGTGAGGCGGCCTACGATGACGGCGACGTCCGTGTGACGTCAATAAAAGATATAATATTGGACCAATCAGAAACTAGTATTCTTAACCAATGAAAAATCTTCAAACCCAACCAATCAGATTTCTTCTTAGGCGTCATTTTGATTGGTTAATATTGTCCAATCAGAGGGCTCATTATAGCCATCCGATATCAACCAATGAAAACGTCTCAATCAGTATTACGTCATATGTCAGTACCGAGCTTCCTGATTGGTCCGGTACTGTTCCTGCGCGTGACGTCGACTTACATTTTTACATAAATCCGCCCATTGTCACCGCCCAGTTAACGATACGGCCGAATATTAAACAATAACGTCTACTGAAATGCTATACTTTCCAGAATTAAAACGCCTACCAAAAACATCTTAAAACTTGTTAATGTTCTTCCGAGTACGGAATGATTATGGTTTATTGTATAAAAACAGCAGTATATTTATACTGCTTTTCACAGTATGCAATTAAAAAAGTCATAAAAAGGAAGCACAAGAATAGATTGCGTTGTCACATACAAGCTTGTTCAAATTTAAGACATTATTTTGTCGGCTACCATGCAGACACTACGATACGAACGTAACATAATGTGATTTTTCACTGTTTATTAAAGTTAAAACATTATATAAAGTATATTAAAGTTTGTAAATTCTAACAAGGACGTGACTGAAGTTTTTTGTCAAAAAATCGTAAGTAGAATCGCCGGCATTAGAAAACCGAAATTTAGAATATACTTGATCAATACCAAGTAAGAGCAGAATACAAATTGTGCCCTTATGACGACAATCAGTCACACTAAACACGGTTAACAATACAAAACATTTCTGGGCAATATTTTTGACATTTCTCCGCGTTTATTCGCTGCTTGTGTCATTATTTCATTTTGTGATGCGAAAATTTAGTATTGCCTAAAAGAGGCAGTTAAACTGTGAAATATTTTTTAAATTTTAACTGCTACTTCCACAACTACAATAATCGTTCTGTTTTCTTAGCGAGAGAAGCAAATTTTCGACTAAAACATATTAAGAAAATAAGAGTTACTAATGAAATAAACACTTTTAGAGATTGTTACAATGACAGTTGATGATTATGCAGTTAGACCTTGCAGCGAATATATCAAAGGCGCCGTTTGAAAGGTGAGAACTGAAATTTTTTTTAGAAGGCCTGCTACGCTCATGAAAACACGCTTCTACTGAGTGATACGGTTATAAACAGTAAAAAAATAACCGAATTAAATATTTAGTTTTTATTTCAGATAACCTGTAAATGTTTGAACGAACATCTAGCCTAATGATCTAAAAACCGAAATTAATTGTGCCAAGTATTTAACATCTCATTATTTACCTATTTTTAAGTGACTTGATAGATTGGATTTGAAAGAAAGGATGTTATCAAAAATATGAAGGAATGTAAAAATTGAATCTTATTAATCGTACAAAAAATATAATTTGATAATAGTTTATTCAAGTAAATGTTAAAACCAACATCTTCCTCATGTAACATAGCGCAGTCTATCAAAACGTACAGTCTTATTTCAGAGAGTTATTATCATAATTGTGTTTGACTTTTAACTAAAGCAATAATAGACAGAGAGCATTGCACAACTAAATTTCTAATGTTTTTTAAGGAGACATGAATTGTTAATTGGAATTTTACTCTGTTGGCGCAGAACGTGTATATTTTAATTATATATTTTAAGTTAAATATCGGATCCTAAATCAACAAAGAAATAATCATTATAAAGCATTAGTTAACGAATGTTTTTTTACTCTGCACCATTTGTGTCTATAACATATCTGAAAATATATAATTGAAATCTAATAGAACTGATCTACAGTTGAAAATATAATTATTTAGGTCTTGTGAGTGAGGCGGCCTACAATGACGGTGACGTCCGTGTGACGTCAATGAAAGATATACTATTGGACCAATCAGAAACTAGTATTCTCAACCAATGAAAAATCTTCAAACCTAACCAATCAGATGTCTTCTTAGGCGTCATATTGATTGGTTAATATTGTCCAGTCAGAGGGCTCATAATAGTTCACTACGTCATCCGATATCAACCAATGAAAACGTCTTAATCAGTATTACGTCATTTTTCAGTACAGAGCTTCCTGATTGGTCCGGTACTGTTCCTGCGCGTGACGTCGACTTACATTTTTACATCGATCCGCCCATTGTCACCGCCCAGTTAACGATACGGCCGAATATTAAAAAATAACGTCTACTGAAATGCTATAATTTCCAGAATTAAAACGCCTACCAAAAACATTTTAAAACTTGTTAAGGTTCTTCCGAGTACGGAATGATTATGGTTTATTGTATGAAACAGCAGTATATTTATACTGCTTTTCACAGTATAAAATTAAAAAAGTCATAAAAAGGAAGCACAAGAATAGATTGCGTTGTCACATACAAGCTTGCTTAAATTTAAGACATTATTTTGTCGGCTACCATGAAAAAACTACTATACGAACGTAACACATTGTGATCTTTTCATTGTATTATTCATTATATTAAAGTTTATTCTAATTAGGACGTCTCTGAAGTTTTTTTGTCAACTAATCGTCAGTAGAATCGCCGGCATTACCAAACTGAAATTTAGAATATACTTGAACAATACCTAGTAAGAGCAAAATACAAATTGTGCCCTTTTAACGACAATCAGTCACACTAAAAACGGTTAACGATATGAAAAATTTCTAGGCAATATTTTTGACATTTCTCCGCGTTTGCTGCTGCTTGTGTCATTATTTTTTTTGCGATGCGAAGATTTAGTATTGCCTACAAGAGGCAGTTAAACTGTGAAATATTTTTTAAATTTCAACTGCTACTTCCACGGCTAAAATAATAGTTCTGTTTTCTTCACGAATGAAGCAATTTTCGACTAAAACATTATAACAACATAAGAAGTACTGGTGAAATAAATACTTTTAGACCTTCTTCATATGACAGTAGATTATTATACAGTTAGACCTTGCAGTGTGAATATATTAAAGGCGCATTTGCAAGGTGCGAACTGAAAATTTTTTCGAAGACCTGCTTTGCTCGTCAAATGACTTTTCTACTGAAACATACGGTTACAAAACAAAAAAAGTAACCCAATTAACTTTTCATTTTTTTTCAGATAACTTGTAAATGTTTGAACTAACTTCTACCCTAATGATCTAAAAACTTAAATTAATTGTGCCGAGTACTTAACATCTCATTATTTACCTAATTTTAAGTAACTTGAAAAATCAGATTTGTAAGAAAGGATGTTATCAAAGTCGTTATGAAAGAACGTTCAAATTTAATCTTACTAATCGTGCAAAAGGGAGTTGCGCGCGGACTGCGATACGATTAACATCGAATGAACCACGGTCGTGATTACTGTATCGATTGAGTGGTTTAATTAAAAGTTATGTCAATTGTAAAATAGTATGTTATATAAGTGATCGTTCTTAAAATATACGTCAAGAATCTTGTAAACTATATGGAGGTTTGGGTGAGATATTTGTTAAAAACTAAGGTAAAATAATTTAAAATACTAGTTAATGCCAGCTTTATATTGTCATACAATAGTATTAATAGAGTTTGGAAGGAGACTCAAGGTAAAGGTCACTAATTGACCGGCCGGCTGTCGTTGCTTATCAGTTGTTTATCAGTCGTTTAGAAATAGAGGATATAAAATATCTACGATAATTTATCTTACCGCAACAACATAATTTCATTATAATCTAAATAATAATTAAAACTGGGTTTACTCGATCTACTCAATAAGCAATATTAGTCGAACATCAATAAACTGGATATATATGGGGTGATTCAAAAAGAGCGCCGGTTTTGATATATCAAATTAAGATATTTATTTTATTGAAAAACTGAAAATAAATACATCAACAAGTTCATCTTACCTTTCGATTTCATGTATGAAAAATGATGTCATGCATGTGTCCTCCTCTACTGCGCTGGCACGCATCAACTCTGTCCATGAAATTGGATATTACTGCACGACAAGTTTCGACTTCCATTTGCCCGATAACCCGTCGAATTTCCTCCTTCAAGTCATTGATGTTTCGGGGTTTATTGGCATACACCAATGACTTCAGATGACCCCAAAGATGAAAGCCACAAGGCGTCAAGTCACACGACCTTGGTGGCCATTGATGGTCGGAATTACGAGAAATGATGCGATCCTGGAACCGTTCACGGAGCAACAACATTGTTTCTCGTGCAGCGTGACATTGCAGCGTGACGCGAGGGTTTTCTAAACCCCACATACGGCAGTTCTGTTTATTAACAAAACCGTTTAAGTGGAAGTGCGCCTCATCACTGAAAATGATTTTGTTTGCGAAGGTGTCATCATCCTGCCGTTTTCTTAATACCCAGTCAACAAACTGTCGTCTCTTCTGGTGGTCTGCCACTTTCAAATGTTTCGTCAACTGAATTTTATACGGGTGATATTGGAGATCGTACCGAAGAATTCTCCGTACAGAAGAACATCGTAAACCCAATTGTTGAGAACAGCGACGTATTGATTTTGCTGGGCTAACAGCCACACTGTCACGAACCAACGCAACGTTCTGCTCAGTTCGGCCAGAACGACGACGTCCAGAACTCTTAAGGTCGACTGTTGAACCCGTCTCAAAAAACTTTTTCATGAGCCTGCGAACTGTTGATTCATTCGGTGCTGCATTACGTCCTAGAGTACCGCGAAGTCGCCTGACAGTAGCCGCATAACTCTCTCCACTCTGGTAAAATGTTTTGACGATTAACACTCGTTGTGCAATAGTAAAGTTCTCCATGGTTAGACACAGACTGCGAGAGTACGACACTGCGAACAAGAGAAACTACAACTGAATCGTCAATCGGAATGTTCTCCGAAATAAAAATGAGGTCTAACAATGTTGCCAACCGATAAACAAAAATTTACCAGCCGTTTAAAAACCGGCGCTCTTTTTGAATCACCCGTTACAAATATAGATAACGGAATAATTTTCTTGAGAACTGAATTTTATTGCCTGTATATTGAAATCAGTCAGTCATAAAAACTTTTATAATATCTAAAATTAAGATGGATTTAGACTCCTTCAAAAAAATACTGGATAACTTTAAAGAAGAAATGAAAAAAGAAATGAAAGCAAACATCAAAGAAGAGCTGAGCAAATTTTCAAAGCAATTCACTGAGAATTTTCAAGACTCCTTGATGTCACTGAATAACACCATTAAAGAGCAAGAAAAAAGAATTGATTTTCTAGAACGTGAGAAGAGGAAGAAAAATTTAATTATAAACGGCCTAGAACAAGGACAAGGAAATAATATGGACCTTGAGAACACGGTTTTCCATTTAATTAGAACTAAACTTAAGGTAAATATAGAGGATAATGAAATAGATTTTATAAGACGAATAGGCCGGGCGACTGAAAATAAAAATAGACCTGTCATCGTGGGGCTTGTTTCTTCTAGAAGGAAAATAAACATAATCACACAGGCAAAATGCTTAAAGGGATCAAATATTTTTATCTCTGAGGATTTCCCACCAAAAGTCATACAAGTTAGAAAACAACTCCAGGTAGATTTGAAGAAAGCAAGGTCAGAAGGAAAGTTTGCCATTATACGATATGACAAACTAATAGTTAGAGAAGGAACAGAAAAACCTAAAAAGCGTCTATTGAGTGAATCACCCAAAGGATCGATTAAACAAAATTCTCCAGCAGCGCAAATAGTTAAAAAAAACAAAGAAAAGTGAAAATAAAAGGAAAAACTCAATTGAAAGTTTTCTTATAGATAAGGATGAAGACAAAATTAACGACAGGAATGAATGAAAATTAGAGGAAACTAGACTCAAGATAAGGACAAAAAATGTTAAAAAATACGATTGTAAAATAGGGAAAACAGAATGTGATAATATAAAAAGCAACTCATTTACAAAAACAACACCCCCAGAACGTTTGGTCAGCAAGGGGGCAAGAGACCAATACCTCCCAACTGGAAATAGAAATAACTCAGCAATACACACCACTTCACAATCAAACAAAAACTATAAAGTAAATTATAGTACATTCAGCACTTTAAATGTAAGATCTTTAATGTCTGAAGAACAAATTGTAGAACTTGAACAAGCTTTAAGCAATAGTGATATTGACATACTAGGATTATCGGAAATAAGAAGACAAGGTGAAAAAATAATTGAGAGGAAAAGCAAATTTATATTTTTCTATTTCGGAGAAGTATCCGGTAAAAATGGAACGGGTTTTTTAGTTCACCATAATAAATTTAGAAATGATATTTTAGAATTCAAACCTATATCAGATAGAATCTCTACCCTCAGTATTAGACGAAACCAAGTGATACTACGGTTTATTCAAGTGTATGCACCGACCAGCTCTTCTACTGAAGAAGAAATCGAACAATTCTATAACTTATTAATAGAGGAATTAGAAGAGAAGAAAACAAATTACAGGGAAGAAACAATAATAATGGGAGATTTAAATGCCCAAATAGGTCTCAGGAAGGTAGGAGAACAAGATACGATTGGTGCTTTAGGCTACGGCAAAAGAAATACAAGAGGTTGGAGATTGACAAGATTTTGCCAAGAATTTAACCTAAAAATTCTGAACAGTTTCTTTAAAAAAAGAGCAGGCCGTAAATGGACATGGTTGTCGCCAAATGGTAAGCATAAAAATGAGATAGATTTTATACTATCAAAAAACAAGAATATGTTCCATGATGTAAGTGTAGTTAAAAATTTCCAATTCCATTCAGACCATAGGCTAATACGAGGCAAAATACTAACCACAGATAGATCTAGGAGACATTTTTTTAAAGATAATAATCAACATCAGCATATTAACTTAGAAAACTTTCAGAGGAATATTAAGAATGCAGTGGTTCAAAGGATACCAAGAAATTGTGATATGCAAGAAAATTACAACTGGTTAGAAAACACTATAATTAACACAAGTAAAGAATCAAAAAGAAAGGTGAATAGAGGAATTAGACGAAATAATAAACTGAGTGACCTTACACTAGAACTAATCAGGAAAAGATCGATATTATGGAGAAAGGACAATAAAACTATTGAAGATAAATTAGAATTAAATAATTTATGTAAAGCTTGTAAATACAATATTAGAAAAGACATTAATGCTTACAATAACGAATTGGTGAAAAGTCTAATGCAACCGGACCTATCTGTAAAGAAAACCAGGAAATCTTTATTTCAAGGTAGATTATGGTTGTCAGGTTTGAGGGATGAAAACGGAATTGTAAAAAGAAGCAGAGAAGATATCCTGGCTGTGGCATCTAAGTTTAAAAAAAAAAAAAAAAAAAAAAAAAAATCATCAGAAATCCAAGACGAACATAGGACATTTCTTAACATATTGGAGGAAGAAGTCAGTTCGGTTCTAAAGAAACTCAAGAGTGGAAAATCACCAGGAAATGACAAGATAATAAATGAATACTTAAGAGTGGCAGAGTGCTTTATTTCAAAGAATTTAACACACATATTTAACCAAATAATGATGCAGGGCAAGGTTCCAGGCCAATGGCTTAAATCGGACATCATTCTGCTTCATAAAAAGGGAGAGGTAACGGATATTAAAAATTACCGTCCTATTACTCTTTCTTCATCATTGAGTAAAGTTTTCGCTAAGATTATACAACGACGTATGAAACCGATTGTGGAGTACAACCAACACATTGAACAAGCGGGTTTTCGCCCTGGGTTTTCAACTGTGGATCATTTGCAGGTAGTGAACCAGCTGATCGAAAAATGCAGAGAATATAACATAGAAATTTATGTAGCTTTGGTGGACTTTGCGAAGGCTTTTGATTCTGTGAAACTGGTATTTGTTTTTAAGGGATTACAAGAGCTAGGGATAGATGAAAGAATATTAAGAGTATTATGGCATTGGTACAAAAATGGCGAAGCTCTAGTGGTCCTAGAGAATCCGGGCGATTTTTTTCCAGTTGGACGAGGTGTCAAACAGGGCGATCCTCTCTCACCCGATCTTTTCAATGTAACATTGGATTCAGTTTTCAAAAATTTGGATTGGGATGAAAAGGGTATAAGAGTGAATGGAAGAAACATAAGTAATGTAAGATTTGCAGATGATATTACATTATTTGCGAAATCACCAACGGAATTAAGCGGTATGCTAGAAGAACTACAGCAGGCTAGCCTATTAGCGGGACTTGAGATAAATAATGATAAAACTATTCTTCTCACTAATAGTAAGCGAGAGGATATTGTCCTAAATGGTAAAAAATTAATATGGGTAAATGAGGCGATTTATCTGGGACAGACAATTTCTTTTAGGAATGGATGCAGTAAGGAAGTAAACCGAAGAATGACTTTGGCTTGGAGAAAATACTGGTCAATGAAGTTTATATTTAAAAGCAAAATATCTCAAAGATTAAAGACCTTAGCTTTTAATTGTTATGTGCTTCCTTGCATGACCTACGGCGCACAGACATGGACTTCGTCAAAGAAGGACGTATACAGACTGAGAGTCACTCAAAGAGCCATGGAACGGAGCATGTTAGGGGTTTCCTTCCGAGACAAGATCAAAAACACAGAACTAAGGAGGAGAACACAACTTCAAAATGTTGTCGAAGTGGCAAAGCGACTGAAATGGAATTGGGCTGGAAATATGTTACGGCTAAATAAAGGCAGATGGACAAAACGAGTTACAGAATGGCAACCGATTGAAAATATCAGGCGTAGAGGTAGACAGTGTATGAGGTGGGACGACGAATTGGTCAAAAAACATGCCGGTGCACATTGGCAAATTACAACAAGAGACAAATCCCGTTAAAAAACATTGGGAGAGGCCTTTGCCCAAAAATAGGCCTAGTTTCCTAAATACTTATATATATATATATATAAAAAAAAAGAAATTATGATTTTATTTGGACATTAAAGTTTAAAAATTTATAAATTTATTTGTTTTTTTTAATATAATTAATTATTACATAGTTATTGTCTTATGTGTAATGTATCTACTCAATGTAAAGTATGTAATTTTAAAGGAGATTAATAAAGAAAGGCTATTATTATTATTATTATTAATCGCACAAAAAATATAATCTGATAATAGTTTATTAAATTTAATGTTCAAACCAACATCTACCTCAAATAACATAGGCGTAGTACATCAATACGCACGGTTTTATTTCTAAGAATTATTGAAATTTTTGTGCTTGAAATTTTACTATAGTACTAATAAACAGAGAGCACTGCACAACTAATTTTCTAACGTTATTTTAACTAGGAATTAATTGCTGATTAGAGTTTTACACTATTGGCGCAGAACGTGTATATTTTTATTATACGTTTTGAGTTAACTATCAGTTCCTAAATCAACAAAGAAATAATCATTAGAGAGCGTTACTTAACGAAATTTTATTTCTTTCGCACTATTTGTGTCTTTAACATATCCGAAAATATACAACTAAAATGTAATAGATTTGATGTACAGTAGAAAAAAATTATTATTTAAGTCTTGCGAGTAAGGCGGCCTACAATGACGACAACGCGCGTGTGGCGTCAAAGGCAGGTATAATAAAGGACCAATCAGAGTGTAGTATTCTCAACCACTGAAAAATCTCCAAAACTAACCAATCAGATGTCGTCTTAGGCGTGATTTTGATTAGTTATTATTGTCCAATCAGAGAGCTCCTTATAGTTCACTACGTCATCCGATATGAACCAATGAAGTCGTCTCATTCAGTCATTTGTCAGTGGCGAGCTTCCTGATTGATCCGGTACTGTTCCTGCGCGTGACGTCGCCTTACATTTTTACATAAGATTCGCCCATTGCCACCGCCCAGTTAATGAAACGGCCGAATAATAGAGAATAACGTCTACTGAAATGCAATACGTTCCAGAATTAAAACACCTACCAAAAACATGTTAAATTTTGTTAGGGTTCTTCTTTTGTTTAGGGTTCTTCTTTTGATTGGTTAATATTGTCCAATCAGAGGGCTCATAATAGTTCACTACGTCACCCGATATCAACCAATGAAAACGTCTCAATCAGTATTACGTCCATTGTTAGTATCGAGCTTTCAGATTGGTCCGGTACTGTTCCTGCGCGAGACGTCGACTTACATTTTTACATAAGATTCGCCCATTGCCACCGCCCAGTTAATAATACGGCCGAATAATAGAGAATAACGTCTACTGAAATGAAATACGTTCCAGAATTAAAACACCTACCAAAAACATGTTAAATTTTGTTAGGGTTCTTCTTTTATTTAGGGTTCTTCTTTTGATTGGTTAATATTGTCCAATCAGAGGGCTCATAATAGTTCACTACGTCACCCGATATCAACCAATGAAAACGTCTCAATCAGTATTACGTCCATTGTTAGTATCGAGCTTTCTGATTGGTCCGGTACTGTTCCTGCGCGAGACGTCGACTTACATTTTTACATAAATCCGCCCGTTGTCACCGCCCAGTTAACGATACGGCCGAATATTAAACAATTAAAGTCTACTGAAATGCTATACTTTCTAGAATTAAGACGCGTAACAAAAACATTTTTAAACTTGTTAAGGTTCTTCCGAGTATGGAATGATTATGATATAATAGCTTGCGTTGTCACATATACGCTTGCTTAAATTTAAGACATTATTTTGTCGGCTACCATGCAAACACTACTATACTAACGTAACACATAGTGATTTTTTCATTATATATTGAAGTTTATTCTAATAAGGACGTCTCTGAAGTTTTTTTGTCAACTAATCGTCAGTAGATTCGCCGGAATTACCAAACTGAAATTTAGAATATACTTAAACAATACCTAGTAAGAGCAAACAAGAACCTGTGCCCTTTTAATGACAATCAGTCTTACTAAAAACGGGTAACGATATGAAAAATTTCTGGGCGATATTTTTGACATTTCTCCGCGTTTATTCGCTGCTTGTGTCATTATTTTATTTTGCGATGCGAAAATTTAGTATTGCCTACAAGAGGCAGTTAAACTGTGAAATATTTTTTAAATTTTAACTGCTACTTCCACGGCTACAATAATCGTTCTGTTTTCTTAGCGAGAGAAGCAAATTTTCGACTAAAACATTATTAAGAAAATAAGAGGTACTAATGAAATAAACACTTTTAGAGATTGTTACAATGACAGTTGATGATTATGCAGTTAGACCTTGCAGTGAATATATTAACGGCGCCGTTTGAAACGTGCGAACTGAAACCTTTTTTAGAAGCCCTGCTACGCTCATGAAAACACGCTTCTACTGAGTGATACGGTTATGAACAATAAAAAAAATAACCGAAATAAATATTTAGTTTGTATTTCAGATAACCTGTAAATGTTTGAACTAACATCTAGCCTAATGATCTAAAAACCGAAACTAATTGTGCCAAGTATTTAACATCTCATTATTTACCTAATTTTAAGTTACTTGTTGCCCATAACAGACAGGTGGAGTGTCAAATTATTAACACTCAATCTGTTTTTTGCAGATCTAAAATAAATAGTTCTGTTTCTTATCACATGGTCAGTCAATTAAATGACTGGATCATTGAAGAACAGAAGAGGTAGAGGTGTAAAGGCACTAATCAGAGTTATTTTCTCTGAAAGTAATGAATTTCATTGTACAGCCAGACCCTGTGGTGAATGAAGTGAAGGTGTCATTTACAGAGTGGAAAATATGTGCTTTTCAGAGGGCCCGGCCTGCTGATAAGCATACTTTTCCACTCTGTGGGGAAGGCAATTGTAAACCACCTCACTCCTCGTTTTACTTAGTAAAACCTTTGGAGGTTCAAACCAGCCTTTTGGCTGTTGACGTAAACAACAACAAGAAGTTACTTAATAGATTGGATTTGAAAGAAAGGATGTTATCAATGTTATGAAAGAATATACAAATTTAATGTTATTAATCGTACAAAATATATAATTTGATAATAGTTTATTAAATTTAATGTTCAAACCAACATCTTCCTTAAATAATAGAGGCGTAGTCTATCAATACGTACGGTCTTATTTCAGAGAGTTATTATAATTTTTGTGTTTGAATTTTAACTAAAGCAATAATAAACAGAGAGCCATGCACAACTAATTTTCTAATGTTTTTTAAGGAGGAATGAATTGTTAATTGGAATTTTACACTGGTGGCGCAGAACGTGTACATTTTAATTATATATTTTGAGTTAATTATCGGATCCTAAATCAACAAAGAAATAATCATTAAAAAGCGTTAGTTAACGAATGTTTTTTTATTCAGCACCATTTGTGTCTAAAACATATCTGAAAATATATAATTGAAATCTAATAGAACTGATCTACACTTGAAAATATAATTATTTAGGTCTTGCGAGTGAGGCGGCCTACGATGACGGTGACGTCCGTGTGACGTCAATAAAAGATATAATATTGGACCAATCAGAAACTAGTATTCTCAACCTATGAAAAATCTTCAAACCTAACCAATCAGATGTCTTCTTCGGCGTCATTTTGATTGGTTAATATTGTCCAATCAGAGGGCTCATAATAGTTCACTACGTCATCCGATATCAACCAATGAAAACGTCTCAATCAGTATTACGTCATTTGTCAGTATCGACCTTTCTGATTGGTCCGGTACTGTTCCTGCGCGTGACGTCGACTTACATTTTTACATAAATCCGCCCATTGTCACCGCCCAGTTAACGATACGGCCGAATATTAAACAATTAACGTCTACTGAAATGTTATACCTTCTAGAATTAAATGGCGTAACAAAAACATTTTTAAACTTATTAAGGTTCTTCCGAGTACGGAATGATTATGGTTTATTGTATGAAACAGCAATATATTTATACTGCTTTTCACAATATGAAATAAAAAAAGTCATAAAAAGGAAGGACAACAATAGCTTGCGTTGTCACATATAAGCTTGCTTAAATTTAAGACATTATTTTGTCGGATACCATGCAAACACTACTATACTAAAGTCCATTTGATTTCTTCGTGCGGGTGAAGGTCACGCGCTTCTTCCCCTTCCCTTCCGCAAGATTTCTCCTCATACCCCTTACACTACTTCTACATTACTGAATTAAACTACTTCTTTTCTCTTTACGGACTAAAGTTTTGCCTGTTAACGACAAGAAATTTAATGGTTACTCTGATACACATAAGACATTAGGCCTACTATGATATGTGAAACCCTTTTATTCTACACAATATATTTTCCTAATTTTTGTGCTTAACTTTCGGATCGTTGGAATAGTTCTATCCTAATATTTCTTTATACAAACTGCACCTTAATAAAAACATCGCCAACCTTTTTTACCTAAACGAAAAAGATGATTATTTATCTTTTATGTTTTAAAGCATGCATACAGAAACTGGATTGTTACAAATTTGTATACGACTGAGAAATAAACTGTTTATTACCTTTTATGTAAACTTGAGCGCCGTTCGCAAAGAATTAATTTCACACAAGTTCTTTTAAATAATTATACACCCTATAAATTATTTATTTGTTTGGATTGTCTGCGAAGATTAGGACTGTTTGCAGCCATCTCAACTTTCACGCTTAAACAATTGAATTAACTAAACTTACACAAGCCCGCCAAAGAAACTGCACATCTGTATGATACAAAACTTTAATCTGAACTGGTCGAAAGAGTATTAAAAATCAAATAAATAGGCCTGTGTGTGGTGACAAAGGTGCTGTAACATGTTTGTTTACTTAAAACAATACATGTAAGCTTCATAAAGTCATAAAATATCACAGAGTCATTGCTGACGCATAGTATAATGACCGTGTTTCTATTTCAGTGACTTTTCTATTATTCCATATTACGTTGTAATAGTGCGTACATATAATATCTATAATAACCATAAAACAATATGAATAACAATTATAACAATAATATAATACACATTACATCACGTATATACTATTGTTATTACATGTAACAAAATGTTTGTCTAAATATACGTCCGGAAATGCTTCGTTGGCGAGTTATGCCTGGCGAAAGATTTTGCCTTGATTCCTGGGCAAAGAGTGAAATAAAGCAATACTGAAATTTTGAAAAGGTAAATTTAGGAAAATGTTTAGTGGTTTCTTATGGTTTTTATTTAACCTGGGAAACTTAAAAAAATGAGTCCCAGAACTGTATCGCTTTTAGTTTTTAAGAAAACTACGTAAATACATTAAAGAAAAGGCTTAGAAAATACTTTTTAAGTTTAGCGTAAAATAACTCTGTTAAATTACGAATAAAAACACGAAACATTTTAATGCAAATTGTAGAGAATTTTATTCTAAAAAATAATATAAATAACGTCTATGAAAATTAAACTCATTTGAGAAGTTTTTTTAATTACAAACAAAAGAAAAACTGGATTTAGATTTTTTCCATTGCAGTTTCCTTTTGTTTGTAATTAAACTTCTCGAATGAGGTTAAGTTTAAGTTGATTTAAATAACACATTTATGTGTTGGTCTCGTCAGATGTTTTAAGCGTACGGTACTTCACGAAGTGAAATAATGTAACCTGATGAAGGCGTAGGCACAAGTGCACACACATACTCCGCGCTGCATCATTCAGACGACTGGTGGGGTAGGCGAGGTGAGGAAGTGGCATGACCTTCACCCGCACGTTGATTTCAAATAGATTATAACGTAACACATTGTGATTTTTTCATTGTATATTAAAGTTTATTCTAATAAGGACGTCTCTGAAGTTTTTTTTGTCAACTAATCGTTAGTAGAATCGCCGGAATAACCAAACTGAAATTTAGAATATACTTTAACAATACCAAGTAAGAGCAAAATAGAACCTGTGCCCTTTTAACGACAATTGGTCCCACTAAAAACGGTTAACGATATGAAAAATTTCTAGGCAATATTTTTGACATTTCTCCGCGTTTATTCGCTGCTTGTGTCATTATTTTATTTTGCGATGCGAAAATTTAGTATTGCCTACAAGATGCAGTTAAACTGTGAAATATTTTTTTAAATTTTAACTGCTACTTCCACGGCTACAATAATCGTTCTGTTTTCTTAGCGAGAGAAGCAAATTTTCGACTAAAACATATTAAGAAAATAAGAGGTACTAATGAAATAAACACTTTTAAAGATTCTTACAATGACAGAAGATGATTATACAGTTAGACCTTGCAGTGAATATATTGTAACAAGATCGAGAAAAGACGGGATCGCTCACGAATCTTCCAGAATTTCATTCATAAACATAGTTAAGAAATAATAAATTAACAATAATCTACACAATAAGATCAGTTTAGTAAATGACTGTTGTAACCATAAAAGTGTCTATTCATTCATAAGGGTTGAAATAACTATCATAAAGTTCAGGTATACTATTGTGTACAGCTATTTTTATGAAGTTGTTTATGAGGTTGTTTACGTTTCTATTTACAATAGTTGACTTGTTAACAAAGGGATTTTTCTAGGATTCATTAATAAAGAGTCATTTTTGTACTTGAGTAGATTTCTCTACTTTGTTCTGGAACGATCTTTGTGAATGATAATAAAAGGAGGCCCCCGGGCGGCGGTCCAGTCAGTATTCGTGTGATCTTTGCCGAGAGATTAATGGGGTGTGTATTTACAGGTTACACATCCGAGTATTGAAGTGATTCAAGATTGTTATACCGTCTCTTTGTTGTGTGTGTATTGGGTAAAGTTAATGTGTAGTTCTGTGAATTCAGCTTGTGTTGTATGTTAGTATAATCTATAAAAGCGATTGTAAGTAGGCTAAGTAAGTTATTAAGTTATTTATTGTTTGTTATTTATTTTAAGTGAATTATTTAATGATTTATTGTATTTCTTAATTATAATTAGTTTAATCATTTATTTTGTAATCTTTTAGTGAAACAAACATCTGTAATTTGTAAACTTTAGTCCATTAATTATTTAATAACCTAGATCCCGAATCGGACCTTAGCAATAATTGTCACAATATTAAAGACGCCGTTTGAATCGTGCGAACTGAAAATTTTTTTAGAAGGCCTGCTACGCTCATGAAAACACGCTTCTACTGAGTGATACGGTTATAAACAATAAACAAAATAACCGAATTAAATATTTAGTTTTTATTTCAGATAACCTGTAAATGTTTGAACGAACATCAAGCCTAATGATCTAAAAACCCAAATTAATTGTGCCAAGTATTTAACATCTCATTATTTACCTACTTTTAAGTTACTTGATAGATTGGATTTGAAAGAAAGGATGTTATCAATGTTATGAAGGAATGTAAAAATTGAATCTTATTAATCGTACAAAAAATATAATTTGATGATAGTTTATTCAAGTAAATGTTAAAACCAACATCTTTCTTAAATAACATAGGCGTAGTCTATCAATACGTACAGTCTTATTTCAGAGAGTTATTATCATATTTGTGTTTGACTTTTAACTAAAGCAATAATAAACAGAGAGCATTGCACAACTATATTTCTAATGTTTTTTAAGGAGACATGAATTGTTAATTGGAATTTTACACTGTTGGCGCAGAACGTGTATGTTTTAATTATATATTTTAAGTTAAATATCGGATCCTAAATCAACAAAGAAATAATCATTATAAAGCGTTAGTTAACGAATGTTTTTTTACTCTGCACCAATTGTGTCTATAACATATCTGAAAACTTATAATTGAAATCTAATAGAACTGATCTACAGTTGAAAATATAATTATTTAGGTCTTGCGAGTGAGGCGGCCTACAATGACGGTGTAGTCCGTGTGACGTCAATATAAGATATAATATTGGACCAATCAGAAACTGGTATTTTCAACCAATGAAAAATTTTCATGTCTTACCAATCAGATGTCTTCTGAGGCGACATTTTGATTGGTTAATATTGTCCAATCAGACGGCTCATTAGAGTTCACTACGTCATCCGATATCAACCAATGAAAACGTCTCAATCAGTATTACGTCATTTGTCAGTATCGAGCTTTCTGATTGGTCCGGTACTGTTCCTGCGCGTGACGTCGACTTACATTTTTACATAAATCCGCCCATTGTCACCGCCCAGTTAACGATACGGCCGAATATTAAACAATTAACGTCTACTGAAATGCAATACTTTCTAGAATTAAAACGCGTAACAAAAACATTTTTAAACTTGTTAAGGTTCCTCCGAGTACGGAATGATTATGGTTTATTGTATGAAACAGCAGTACATTTATACTGCTTTTCACAAAATAAAATAAAAAAAGTCATAAAAAGGAAGGACAACAATAGCTTGCGTTGTCACATATACGCTTGCTTAAATTTAAGACATTATTTTGTCGGCTACCATGCAAACACTACTATACTAACGTAACACATTGTGATTTTTTCATTATATATTGAAGTTTATTCTAATAAGGACGTCTCTGAAGTTTTTTTGTCAACTAATCGTCAGTAGATTCGCCGGAATTACCAAACTGAAATTTAGAATATACTTAAACAATACCTAGTAAGAGCAAACAAGAACCTGTGCCCTTTTAATGACAATCAGTCTTACTAAAAACGGGTAACGATATGAAAAATATCTGGGCGATATTTTTGACATTTCTCCGCGTTTATTCGCTGCTTGTGTCATTATTTTATTTTGCGATGCGAAAATTTAGTATTGCCTACAAGAGGCAGTAAAACTGTGAAATATTTTTTTAAATTTTAACTGCTACTTCCACGGCTACAATAATCGTTCTGTTTTCTTAGCGAGAGAAGCAAATTTTCGACTAAAACATTATTAAGAAAATAAGAGGTACTAATGAAATAAACACTTTTAGAGATTGTTACAATGACAGTTGATGATTATGCAGTTAGACCTTGCAGTGATTATATTAACGGCGCCGTTTGAAACGTGCGAACTGAAATTTTTTTAGAAGCCCTGCTACGCTCATGAAAACACGCTTCTACTCAGTGATACGGTTATAAACAATAAAAAAAATAACCGAATTAAATATTTAGTTTGTATTTCAGATAACCTGTATATGTTTGAACTAACATCTAGCCTAATGATCTAAAAACCGAAATTAATTGTGCCAAGTATTTAACATCTCATTATTTACCTAATTTTAAGTTACTTGATAGATTGGATTTGAAAGAAAGGATGTTATCAATGTTATGAAGGAATGTAAAAATTGAATCTTAATAATCGTACAAAAAATATAATTTGATGATAGTTTATTCAAGTAAATGTTAAAACCAACATCTTCCTTAAATAACATAGGCGTAGTCTATCAATACGTACAGTCTTATTTCAGAGAGTTATTATCATATTTGTGTTTGACTCTTAACTAAAGCAATAATAAACTGAGAGCATTGCACAACTATATTTCTAATGTTTTTTAAGGAGACATGAATTGTTAATTGGAATTTTACACTGTTGGCGCAGAACGTGTATATTTTAATTATATATTTTAAGTTAAATATCGGATCCTAAATCAACAAACATTATAAAGCGTTAGTTAACGAATGTTTTTTTACTCTGCACCAATTGTGTCTATAACATATCTGAAAACTTATAATTGAAATCTAATAGAACTGATCTACAGTTGAAAATATAATTATTTAGGTCTTGCGAGTGAGGCGGCCTACAATGACGGTGTAGTCCATGTGACGTCAATATAAGATATAATATTGGACCAATAAGAAACTGGTATTTTCAACCAATGAAAAATTTTCATGTCTAACCAATCAGATGTCTTCTGAGGCGACATTTTGATTGGTTAATATTGTCCAATCAGAGGGCTCATAATAGTTCATTACGTCATCCGATATCAACCAATGAAAACGTCTCAATCAGTGTTACATCATTTGTCAGTATCGAGCTTTCTGATTGGTCCGGTACTGTTCCTGCGCGAGACGTCGACTTACATTTTTACATAAATCCGCCCGTTGTCACCGCCCAGTTAACGATACGGCCGAATATTAAACAATTAACGTCTACTGAAATGCTATACTTTCTACAACTAAAACGCGTAACAAAAACATTTTTAAACTTGTTAAGGTTCCTCCGAGTACGGAATGATTATGGTTTATTGTATGAAACGGCAGTATATTTATACTGCTTTTTACAATATAAAATAAAAAAAGTCATAAAAAGGAAGGACAACAATAGCTTGCGTTGTCACATATACGCTTGCTTAAATTTAAGACATTATTTTTTCGGCTACCATGCAAACACTACTTTACTAACGTAACACATTGTGATTTTTTCATTATATATTGAAGTTTATTCTAATAAGGACGTCTCTGAAGTTTTTTTGTCAACTAATCGTCAGTAGATTCGCCGGAATTACCAAACTGAAATTTAGAATATACTTAAACAATACCTAGTATGAGCAAACAAGAACCTGTGCCCTTTTAATGACAATCAGTCTTACTAAAAACGGGTAACGATATGAAAAATTTCTGGGCGATATTTTTGACATTTCTCCGCGTTTATTCGCTGCTTGTGTCATTATTTTATTTTGCGATGCGAAAATTTAGTATTGCCTACAAGAGGCAGTTAAACTGTGAAATATTTTTTAAATTTTAACTGCTACTTCCACGGCTACAATAATCGTTCTGTTTTCTTAGCGAGAGAAGCAAATTTACGACTAAAACATTATTAAGAAAATAAGAGGTACTAATGAAATAAACACTTTTAGAGATTGTTACAATGACAGTTGATGATTATGCAGTTAGACCTTGCAGTGAATATATTAACGGCGCCGTTTGAAACGTGCGAACTGAAACCTTTTTTAGAAGCCCTGCTACGCTCATGAAAACACGCTTCTACTGAGTGATACGGTTATAAACAATAAAAAAAATAACCGAATTAAATATTTAGTTTGTATTTCAGATAACCTGTAAATGTTTGAACTAACATCTAGCCTAATGATCTAAAAACCGAAACTAATTGTGCCAAGTATTTAACATCTCATTATTTACCTAATTTTAAGTTACTTGTTGCCCAAAACCGACAGGTGGAGTGTCAAATTATTAACACTCAATCTGTTTTTTGCAGATCTAAAATAAATAGTTCTGTTTCTTATCACATGGTCAGTCAATTAAATGACTGGATCATTGAAGAACAGAAGAGGTAGAGGTGTAAAGGCACTAATCACAGTTATCTTCTCTAAAAGTAAAGAATTTCATTGTACAGCCAGACCCTGTGGTGAATGAAGTGAAGGTGTCATTTACAGAGTGGAAAATATGTGCTTTTCAGAGGGCCAAGCATGCTGATAAGCATACTTTTCCACTCAGTGAGGAAGACAATTGTAAACAACCTGACTCCTCGTTTTACTTAGTAAAACCTTTGGAGGTTCAAACCAGTCTTTTGGCGGTTGACCTAAACAACAACAACATATTACTTGATAGATTGGATTTGAAAGAAAGGATGTTATCAATGTTATGAAAGAATGTAAAAATTTAATGTTATTTATCGTACAAAAAATATAACTTGATAATGGTTTATTAAATTTAATGTTCAAACCAACATCTTCCTTAAATAACATAGGCGTAGTCTATCAATACGTACGGTCTTATTTCAGAGAGTTATTATAATTTTTGTGTTTGAATTTTAACTAAAGCAATAATAAACAGAGAGCCATGCACAACTAATTTTCTAATGTTTTTTAAGGAGGAATGAATTGTTAATTGGAATTTTACACTGGTGGCGCAGAACGTGTACATTTTAATTATATATTTTGAGTTAATTAACGGATCCTAAATCAACAAAGAAAAATTCATTATAAAGCGTAAGTTAACGAATGTTTTTTTATTCAGGACCATTTGTGTCTATAACATATCTGAAAACATATAATTGAAATCTAATAGAACTGATCTACACTTGAAAATATAATTATTTAGGTCTTGCTAGTGAGGCGGCCTACGATGACGGTGACGTCCGTGTGACGTCAATAAAAGATATAATATTGGACCAATCAGAAACTATTATTCTTAACCAATGAAAAATCTTCAAACCCAACCAATCAGATGTCTTCTTAGGCGTCATTTTGATTGGTTAATATTGTCCAATCAGAGGGCTCATTATAGCCATCCGATATCAACCAATGAAAACGTCTCAATCAGTATTACGTCATTTGTCAGTACCGAGCTTCCTGATTGGTCCGGTACTGTTCCTGCGCGTGACGTCGACTTACATGTTTACATCAATCCGCCCATTGTCACCGCCCAGTTAACGGTACGGCCGAATATAAAACAATTAACGTCTACTGAAATGCTATACTTTCGAGAATTAAAACGCCTACCAAAAACATTTTAAAACTTGTTAAGGTTCTTCCGAGTACGGAATGATTATGGTTTATTGTATGAAACAGCAGTATATTTATACTGCTTTTTACAGTATGAAATTAAAAAAGTCATAAAAAGGAAGGACAACAATAACTTGCGTTGGCACATATACGCTTGCTTAAATTTAAGACATTATTTTGTCGGCTACCATGCAAACATTACTATACTAACGTAACACATTGTGATTTTTTCATTATATATTGAAATTTATTCTAATAAGGACGTCTCTGAAGTTTTTTTGTCAACTAATCGTCAGTAGATTCGCTGGAATTACCAAACTAAAATTTAGAATATACTTAAACAATACCTAGTAAGAGTAAACAAGAACCTGTGCCCTTTTAACGACAATCGGTCCCACTAAAAACGGTTAACGATGTGAAAAATTTCTAGGCAATATTTTTGACATTTCTCCGCGTTTATTCGCTGCTTGTGTCATTATTTTATTTTGCGATGCGAAAATTTAGTATTGCCTACAAGATGCAGTTAAACTGTGAAATATTTTTTTTAATTTTAACTGCTACTTCCACGGCTACAATAATCGTTCTGTTTTTTTAGTGAGAGAATCAAATTTTCGACTAAAACATATTAAGAAAATAGGAGGTACTAATGAAATAAACACTTTTAGAGATTCTTACAATGACAGATGATGATTATACAGTTAGACCTTGCAGTGAATATATTGTAACAAGATGGAGAAAAGACGGGATCGCTCACGAATCTTCCAGAATTTCATTCATAAACATAGTTAAGAAATAATAAATTAACAATAATCTACACAATAAGATCAGTTTTGTAAATGACAGTTGTAACCATAAAAGTGTCTATTCATTCATAAGGGTTGAAATAACTATCATAAAGTTCAGGTATACTATTGTGTACAGCTATTTTTATGAAGTTGTTTATGAGGTTGTTTACGTTTCTATTTACAATAGTTGACTTGTTAACAAAAGGACTTTTCTAGGATTCATTAATAAAGAGTTATTTTTGTACTTGAGTAGATTTCTCTACTTTGTTCTGGAACGATCTTTGTGAATGATAATAAAAGGAGGCCCCCGGGCGGCGGTCCAGTCAGTATTCGTGTGATCTTTGCCGAGAGATTAATGGGGTGTGTATTTACAGGTTACACATCCGAGTATTGTAGTGATTCAAGATTGTTATACCGTCTCTTTGTTGTGTGTGTATTGGGTAAAGTTAATGTGTAGTTCTGTGAATTCAGCTTGTGTTGTATGTTAGTATAATCTATAAAAGCGATTGTAAGTAGGCTAAGTAAGTTATTAAGTTATTTATTGTTTGTTATTTATTTTAAGTGAATTATTTAATCATTTATTGTATTTCTTAATTATAATTAGTTTAATCATTTATTTTGTAATCTTTTAGTGAAATAAACATCTGTAATTGTAAACTTTAGTCTATTATATATTTAATAACCTAGATCCCGAAACGGACCTTAGCAATAAGTGTCACAATATTAACCTTTACCCTACGGTCTGTTTCATAATTCCGTGAAACAACAAACTAATAATAAGAGCCTTACGAATAAATTCTTTTATCTTATTTACTAATGGATATAAAATTCTGAAAAAATTACAGTTCATTTATGAAATACGTACCGATTTTTTGAATATAAAATTTTGAAAATAACTTTACTATTGGCTTCGCTGTGGCTAGCGAAAAATTTCACACGGTAATTTTAAGTACTTGGTGTACATGTTTTGCTCTGAAGGGCTTAAAATTCAGTTTATCAAAAAAATTTATAGAATATATTTTGTAAAGAAGAATTTTCTTAAAAAATGGGTAATTTTCAATTTATTTTTCGAAAAATTTGTAAAGAGTTACAATTTTTTTAAATAGTACATGTTTTTACGGAAATGTCCTTCAAATTTATCATAACGATCTTGCGAATAAACTCTTTTAACTAATTTACTAATTTATAAAAAATTCAATAAATATTATAAAGTAAAAATAGTTAATAAAAAATAAAAATTAAAATATCTGTGATAAATGTAAAACGAAATGAGAGTTGGAATAAGACGTGTGTATTTAACGCGAAAGGTCACTACACTAACTTGTTGACAAAACACATTCTTCTGTAGTGATACACACGCTCCTCCTATTTTTTACACTAATGCTATGGGCAAAGAAGAATAGAATTAGTCCTACTCTATAAGTACAAGTTTTGATCGTGTTGGTAAAAGGTCTAATAAACAAATGGTATTGCCTATAATAAGCCAATACAAATGTAACAAAAATCGTCCGTCTCTGTCTTAAACCCCTCGTAAAATAATGAAATAGGATCTTCCACCCTATTCAAGGGCAAACTACGAACAATAATATTTATGCTTCACACACACACAAAAAACACACGTGTATTTTACTTTGTGTGGGTGATAGAAACAGATCACGTAGAATAACAGAAAAGCAACTTTATTATATGTTACCAACATTTTAAACTGAAATAAAAAATTTCCCTCTCATGATATTTTATTTCGGATTGCCGTGTTACAAAGATTAGCTAATTCCCTGCCAGGAAAGTATAATATCTCTTGTTTTTAGGTTGACAGCAATTGCAGAGCGTCTATTTTAAAACTGCTATACACATCTTATAGTGAAAACTACTCAGATGGTCACCAGGCGTTTAAAGGTTAAAGGCGCCGTTTGAATCGTGCGAACTGAAAATTTTTTTAGAAGGCCTGCTACACTCATGAAAATACGCTTCTACTGAGTGAGACGGTTATAAACAATAAACAAAATAACCGAATTAAATATTTAGTTTTTATTTCAGATAACCTGTAAATGTTTGAACGAACATCAAGCCTAATGATCTAAAAACCCAAATTAATTGTGCCAAGTATTTAACATCTCATTATTTACCTAATTTTAAGTTACTTGATAGATTGGATTTGAAAGAAAGGATGTTATCAATGTTATGAAGGAATGTAAAAATTGAATCTTATTAATCGTACAAAAAATATAATTTGATGATAGTTTATTCAAGTAAATGTTAAAACCAACATCTTTCTTAAATAACATAGGCGTAGTCTATCAATACGTACAGTCTTATTTCAGAGAGTTATTATCATATTTGTGTTTGACTCTTAACTAAAGCAATAATAAACAGAGAGCATTGCACAACTATATTGCTAATGTTTTTTAAGGAGACATGAATTGTTAATTGGAATTTTACACTGTTGGCGCAGAACGTGTATATTTTAATTATATATTTTAAGTTAAATATCGGATCCTAAATCAACAAAGAAATTATCATTATAAAGCGTTAGTTACGAATGTTTTTTTACTCTGCACCAATTGTGTCTATAACATATCTGAAAACTTATAATTGAAATCTAATAGAACTGATCTACAGCTGAAAATATAATTATTTAGGTCTTGTGAGTGAGGCGGCCTACAATGACGGTGTAGTCCGTGTGACGTCAATATAAGATATAATATTGGACCAATCAGAAACTGGTATTTTCAACCAATGAAAAATTTTCATGTCTAACCAATCAGATGTCTTCTGAGGCGACATTTTGATTGGTTAATATTGTCCAATCAGAGGGCTCATAATAGTTCACTACGTCATCCGATATCAACCAATGAAAACGTCTCAATCAGTATTACGTCATTTGTCAGTATCGAGCTTTCTGATTGGTCCGGTACTGTTCCTGCGCGTGACGTCGACTTACATTTTTACATAAATCCGCCCATTGTCACCGCCCAGTTAACGATACGGCCGAATATTAAACAATTAACGTCTACTGAAATGCAATACTTTCTAGAATTTAAACGCGTAAAAAAACATTTTTAAACTTGTTAAGGTTCCTCCGAGTACGGAATGATTATGGTTTATTGTATGAAACAGCAGTATATTTATACTGCTTTTCACAATATAAAATAAAAAAAGTCATAAAAAGGAAGGACAACAATAGCTTGCGTTGTCACATATACGCTTGCTTAAATTTAAGACATTATTTTTTCGGCTACCATGCAAACACTACTTTACTAACGTAACACATTGTGATTTTTTCATTATATATTGAAGTTTATTCTAATAAGGACGTCTCTGAAGTTTTTTTGTCAACTAATCGTCAGTAGATTCGCCGGAATTACCAAACTGAAATTTAGAATATACTTAAACAATACCTAGTAAGAGCAAAAAAGAACCTGTGCCCTTTTAATGACAATCAGTCTTACTAAAAACGGATAACGATATGAAAAATTTCTGGGCGATATTTTTGACATTTCTCCGCGTTTATTCGCTGCTTGTGTCATTATTTCATTTTGCGATGCGAAAATTTAGTATTGCCTACAAGAGGCAGTTAAACTGTGAAATATTTTTTAAATTTTAACTGCTACTTCCACGGCTACAATAATCGTTCTGTTTTCTTAGCGAGAGAAGCAAATTTTCGACTAAAACATTATTAAGAAAATAAGAGGTACTAATGAAATAAACACTTTTAGAGATTGTTACAATGACAGTTGATGATTATGCAGTTAGACCTTGCAGTGAATATATTAACGGCGCCGTTTGAAACGTGCGAACTGAAACCTTTTTTAGAAGCCCTGCTACGCTCATGAAAACACGCTTCTACTGAGTGATACGGTTATAAACAATAAAAAAAATAACCGAATTAAATATTTAGTTTGTATTTCAGATAACCTGTAAATGTTTGAACTAACATCTAGCCTAATGATCTAAAAACCGAAATTAATTGTGCCAAGTATTTAACATCTCATTATTTACCTAATTTTAAGTTACTTGTTGCCCATAACAGACAGGTGGAGTGTCAAATTATTTACACTCAATCTGTTTGTTACAGGGCTAAAATAAATAGTTCTGTTTCTTATCACATGGTCAGTCAATTAATTGACTGGATCATTGAAGAACAGAAGAGGTAGAGGTGTAAAGGCACTAATCAGAGTTATTTTCTCTGAAAGTAATGAATTTCATTGTACAGCCAGACCCTGTGGTGAATGAAGTGACGGTGTCATTTACAGAGTGGAAAATATGTGCTTTTCAGAGGGCCAAGCATGCTGATAAGCATACTTTTCCACTCAGTGAGGAAGACAATTGTAAACAACCTGACTCCTCGTTTTACTTAGTAAAACCTTTGGAGGTTCAAACCAGTCTTTTGGCTGTTGACCTAAACAACAACAACATATTACTTGATAGATTGGATTTGAAAGAAAGGATGTTATCAATGTTATGAAAGAATATAAAAATTTAATGTTATTAATCGTACAAAAAATATAATTTGATAATAGTTTATTAAATTTAATGTTCAAACCAACATCTTCCTTAAATAACATAGGCGTAGTCTATCAATACGTACGGTCTTATTTCAGAGAGGTATTATAAAACCGAAATTAATTGTGCCAAGTATTTAACATCTCATTATTTACCTAATTTTAAGTTACTTGATAGATTGGATTTGAAAGAGAAGATGTTATCAATGATATGAAAGAATTTAAAAATTTAATCTTATTAATCGTACAAAAAATATAATTTGATAATAGTTTATTAAATTTAATGTTCAAACCAACATCTTCCTTAAATAACATAGGCGTAGTCTATCAATACGTACGGTCTTATTTCAGAGAGGTATTATAATTTTTGTGTTTGAAGTTTAACTAAAGCAATAATAAACAGAGAGCCATGCACAACCAATTTTCTAATGTTTTTTAAGGAGGAATGAATTGTTAATTGGAATTTTACACTGGTGGCGCAGAACGTGTACATTTTAATTATATATTTTGAGTTAATTATTTATCGGATCCTAAATCAACAAAGAAATAATCTTTATAAAGCGTTAGTTAACGAATGTTTTTTTATTCAGCACCATTTGTGTCTATAACATATCTGAAAACATATAATTGAAATCTAATAGAACTGATCTACACTTGAAAATATAATTATTTAGGTCTTGCGAGTGAGGCGGCCTACGATGACGGCGACGTCCGTGTGACGTCAATAAAAGATATAATATTGGACCAATCAGAAACTAGTTTTCTCAACCTATGAAAAATCTTCAAACCCAACCAATCAGATGTCTTCTTAGGCGTCATTTTGATTGGTTAATATTGGCCAATCAGAGGGCTCATTATAGCCATCCGATATCAACCAATGAAAACGTCTCAATCAGTATTACGTCATTTGTCAGTACCGAGCTTCCTGATTGGTCCGGTACTGTTCCTGCGCGTGAAATCGACTTACATTTTTACATCAATCCGCCCATTGTCACCGCCCAGTTAACGGTACGGCCGAATATTAAACAATTAACGTCTACTGAAATGCTATACTTTCCAGAATTAAAACGCCTACCAAAAACATTTTAAAACTTGTTAAGGTTCTTCCGAGTACGGAATGATTATGGTTTATTGTATGAAACAGCAGTATATTTATACTGCTTTTTACAGTATGAAATTAAAAAAGTCATAAAAACTATGCACAAGAATACATTGCGTTGTCACATACAAGCTTGCTTTAATTTAAGACATTATTTTGTCGGCTACCATGCAAAAATTACTATACAACCGTAACACATTGTGATCTTTTCATTGTATATTAAAGTTTATTCTAATAAGGACGTCTCTGAAGTTTTTTTGTCAACTAACCGTCAGTAGAATCGCCGGCATTACCAAACTGAAATTTTGAATATACTTGAACAATACCTAGTAAGGGCAAAATACAAATTGTGCCCTTTTAACGACAATCAGTCACACTAAAAACGGTTAACGATATGAAAAATTTCTAGGCAATATTTTTGACATTTCTCCGCGTTTATTCGCTGCTTGTGTCATTATTTTTTTTGCGATGCGAAAATTTAGTATTGCCTACAAGAGGCAGTTAAACTGTTAAATATTTTTTAAATTTCAACTGCTACTTCCACGGCTTAAATAATAGTTCTGTTTTCTTCACGAATGAAGCAATTTTCGACTAAAAAATTATAACAACATAAGAAGTACTGGTGAAATAAGCACTTTTAGACCTTCTTCATATGACAGTAGATTATTATACAGTTACACCTTGCAGTGTGATTATATTAACGGCGCATTTGCAAGGTGCGAACTGAAAATTTTTTAGAAGACCTGCTTTGCTCATCAAATGACTTTTCTACTGAAACATACGGTTACAAAACAAGGAAAGTAACCAAATTAACTTTTCAGTTTATTTCAGATAACTTGTAAATATTTGAACTAACTTCTACCCTAATGTTCTAAAAACTCAAATTAATTGTGCCGAGTATTTAACATCTCATTATTTACCTAATTTTAAGTAACTTTAAAAACAGATTTGTAAGAAAGGATGTTATCAAAGTCGTTATGAAAGAACGTTCAAATTTAATCTTACTAATCGTACAAAAAATAAAATCTGATAATAGTTTATTGAATTTAATGTTCAAACCAACATCTTCCTTAAATAACATAGGCGTAGTACATCAATACGCACGGTTTTATTTCTAAGAATTATTTAAATTTTTGCGCTTGAATTTTGACTATAGCAATAAAAAACAGAGAGCAATGCACAACTAATTTTCTAACGTTATTTTAACTAGGAATTAATTGCTGATTAGAGTTTTACACTATTAGCGCAGAACGTGTATATTTTTATTATACGTTTTGAGTTAACTATCAGTTCCTAAATCAACAAAGAAATAATCATTAGAGAGCGTTACTTAACGAAATTTTATTTCTTTCGCACTATTTGTGTCTTTAACATATCCGAAAATATACTACTAGAATGTAATAGATTTGATGTACAGTAGAAAAAAATTATTATTTAGGTCTTGCGGTTAAGGCGGCCTACAATGTCGACAACGCGCGTGTGACGTCAATGGCAGATATAATATAGAACCAATCAGAAACTAGTATTCTCAACCAATGAAAAATCTCCAAACCTAACCAATCAGATGTCTTCTTAGGCGTCATTTTGATTAGTTATTATTGTCCAATCAGAGAGCTCATATTAGTTCACTACGTCATTCGTTATGAACCAATGAAATCGTCTCATTCAATATTACGTCATTTGTCAGTGTCGAGCTTCCTGATTGAACCGGTACTAATCTTGCGCGGACGTCGCCTTACATTTTTACATAAGATCCGCCCATTGCCACCGCCCAGTTAATGATACGGCCGAATAATAGAGAATAACGTCTACTGAAATGCAATACGTCCCAGAATTAAAACACCTACGAAAAACATGTTTAATTTTGTTAGGGTTCTTCCGAGTACGCAATGAATATGGTATTATTGTATGTAACAGCAGTATATTCACACCTGCTTTTCACACTAAGAAATAAAAAAGACATAAAAAAGAAAGCAAAAGAATAGATTGCGTTGTCACATACAAGCTTGTTCAAATTTAAGACATTTGTCGGCTACCATGCAGACACTGCGATACGAACGTAACAAAATTAGATTTTTTCACTGTATATTAAAGTTTAAAAAATATATAAAGTATATTAAAGTTTGTAAATTCTAACAAGGACGTCACTGAAGTTTTTTGTCAAAAATCGTAAGTAAAATCGCCGGCATTACAGAAACGAAATTTAAAATATTCTTGATCAATACCAAGTAAGAGCAAAATACAAATTGTGCCCTTTTGACGACAATGAGTCAAACTAAACACGGTTAACAATATAAAAAATTTCTGGGCGATATTTTTGACATTTCTCCGCGTTTATTCGCTCCTTGTGTCATTATTTAATTTTGTGATGCGAAAATTTAGTATTGCCTACAAGAGGCAGTTAAACTGTTAAATATTTTTTTAATTTTAACTGCTACTTCCACGGCTACAATAATCGTTCTGTTTTCTTAGCGAGAGAACCAAATTTTCGAATAAAACATATTAAGAAAATAAGAGGGTACTAATGAAATAAACACTTTTAGAGCTTCTTACAATGACAGTTGATGATTATGCAGTTAGACCTTGCAGTGAATATATTAAAGGCGCCGTTTGAGACGTGCGAACTGAAAAATGTTTTTGAAGGCCTGCTACGGTCATGAAAACACGCTTCTACTGAGTGATACGGTTATAAGAAATAAAAAAATAACCCAATTAAATATTTAGTTTTTATTTCAGATAACCTGTAAATGTTTGAACTAACATCTAGCCTAATGATCTAAAAACCGAAATTAATTGTGCCAAGTATTTAACATCTCATTATTTACCTAATTTTAAGTTACTTGATAGATTGGATTTGAAAGAGAGGATGTTATCAATGATATGAGAGAATTTACAAATTTAATCTTATTAATCGTACAAAAAATATAATTTGATAATAGTTTATTAAATTTAATGTTCAAACCAACATCTTCCTTAAATAACATAGGCGTAGTCTATCAAAACGTACGGTCTTATTTCAGAGAGTTATTATAATTTTTGTGTTTCAATTTTAACTAAAGCAATAATAAACAGAAAGCCATGCACAACAAATTTCTAATGGTTTTTAAAGAGACATGAATTGTTATTTGGAATTTTACTGTGTTGGCGCAGAACGTGTATATTTTAATTATATATTTTGAGTTAATTATCGGATACTAAATCAACAAAGAAATAATCATTATAAATCGTTAGTTAACGAATGTTTTTTTATTCTGCACCATTTGTGTCTATAACATATCTGAAAACATATAATTGAAATCTAATAGAACTGATCTACAGTTGAAAATATAATTATTTAGGTCTTGCGAGTGAGGCGGCCTACAATGACGGTGTAGTCCGTGTGACGTCAATATAAGATATAATATTGGACCAATCAGAAACTGGTATTTTCAACCAATGAAAAATTTTCATGTCTAACCAATCAGATGTCTTCTGAGGCGACATGTTGATTGGTTAATATTGTCCAATCAGAGGGCTCATAATAGTTCACTACGTCATCCGATATCAACCAATGAAAACGTCTCAATCAGTATTACGTCATTTGTCAGTATCGAGCTTTCTGATTGGTCCGGTACTGTTCCTGCGAGTGACGTCGACTTACATTTTTACATAAATCCGCCCATTGTCACCGCCCAGTTAACGATACGGCCGAATATTAAACAATTAACGTCTATTGAAATGCAATACTTTCTAGAATTAAAACGCGTAACAGAAACATTTTTAAACTTGTTAAGGTTCCTCCGAGTACGGAATGATTATGGTTTATTGTATGAAACAGCAGTATATTTATACTGCTTTTCACAATATAAAATAAAAAAAGTCATAAAAAGGAAGGACAACAATAGCTTGCGTTGTCACATATACGCTTGCTTAAATTTAAGACATTATTTTGTCGGCTACCATGCAAACACTACTATACTAACGTAACACATTGTGATTTTTTCATTATATATTGAAGTTTATTCTAATAAGGACGTCTCTGAAGTTTTTTTGTCAACTAATCGTCAGTAGATTCGCCGGAATTACCAAACTGAAATTTAGAATATACTTAAACAATACCTAGTAAGAGCAAACAAGAACCTGTGCCCTTTTAATGACAATCAGTCTTACTAAAAACGGGTAACGATATGAAAAATTTCTGGGCGATATTTTTGACATTTCTCCGCGTTTATTCGCTGCTTGTGTCATTATTTTATTTTGCGATGCGAAAATTTAGTATTGCCTACAAGAGGCAGTTAAACTGTGAAATATTTTTTAAATTTTAACTGCTACTTCCACGGCTACAATAATCGTTCTGTTTTCTTAGCGAGAGAAGCAAATTTTCGACTAAAACATTATTAAGAAAATAAGAGGTACTAATTAAATAAACACTTTTAGAGATTGTTACAATGACAGTTGATGATTATGCAGTTAGACCTTGCAGTGAATATATTAACGGCGCCGTTTGAAACGTGCGAACTGAAACCTTTTTTAGAAGCCCTGCTACGCTCATGAAAACACGCTTCTACTGAGTGATACGGTTATGAACAATAAAAAAATAACCGAATTAAATATTTAGTTTGTATTTCAGATAACCTGTAAATGTTTGAACTAACATCTAGCCTAATGATCTAAAAACCGAAATTAATTGTGCCAAGTATTTAACATCTCATTATTTACCTAATTTTAAGTTACTTGTTGCCCATAACAGACAGGTGGAGTGTCAAATTATTTACACTCAATCTGTTTGTTGCAGGGCTAAAATAAATAGTTCTGTTTCTTATCACATGGTCAGTCAATTAATTGACTGGATCATTGAAGAACAGAAGAGGTAGAGGTGTAAAGGCACTAATCAGAGTTATTTTCTCTGAAAGTAATGAATTTCATTGTACAGCCAGACCCTGTGGTGAATGAAGTGAAGGTGTCATTTACAGAGTGGAAAATATGTGCTTTTCAGAGGGCCCGGCCTGCTGATAAGAATACTTTTCTACTCAGTGAGGAAGTCAATTGTAAACCACCTCATTCCTTGTTTTACTTAGTAAAACCTTTGGAGGTTCAAACCCGCCTTTTGGCTGTTGACCTAAACAACAACAACATATTACTTGATAGATTGGATTTGAAAGAAAGGATGTTATCAATGTTATGAAAGAATATAAAAATTTAATGTTATTAATCGTACAAAAAATATAATTTGATAATAGTTTATTAAATTTAATGTTCAAACCAACATCTTCCTTAAATAACCTAGGCGTAGTCTATCAATACGTTCGGTCTTATTTCAGAGAGTTATTATAATTTTTGTGTTTGAATTTTAACTAAAGCAATAATAAACAGAGAGCCATGCACAACTAATTTTCTAATGTTTTTTAAGGAGGATTGAATTGTTAATTGGAATTTTACACTGGTGGCGCAGAACGTGTACATTTTAATTTATATATTTTGAGTTAATTATCGGATCCTAAATCAACAAAGAAATAATCATTTAAAAGCGTTAGTTAACGAATGTTTTTTTATTCAGCACCATTTGTGTCTATAACATATCTGAAAATATATAATTGAAATCTAATAGAACTGATCTACACTTGAAAATATAATTATTTAGGTCTTGCGAGTGAGGCGGCCTACGATGACGGTGACGTCCGTGTGACGTCAATAAAAGATATAATATTGGACCAATCAGAAACTAGTATTCTCAACCTATGAAAAATCTTCAAACCTAACCAATCAGATGTCTTCTTCGGCGTCATTTTGATTGGTTAATATTGTCCAATCAGAGGGCTCATAATAGTTCACTACGTCATCCGATATCAACCAATGAAAACGTCTCAATCAGTATTACGTCATTTGTCAGTATCGACCTTTCTGATTGGTCCGGTACTGTTCCTGCGCGTGACGTCGACTTACATTTTTACATAAATCCGCCCATTGTCACCGCCCAGTTAACGATACGGCCGAATATTAAACAATTAACGTCTACTGAAATGTTATACCTTCTAGAATTAAATGGCGTAACAAAAACATTTTTAAACTTATTAAGGTTCTTCCGAGTACGGAATGATTATGGTTTATTGTATGAAACAGCAGTATATTTATACTGCTTTTCACAATATGAAATAAAAAAAGTCATAAAAAGGAAGGACAACAAAAGCTTGCGTTGTCACATATAAGCTTGCTTAAATTTAAGACATTATTTTGTCGGATACCATGCAAACACTACTATACTAAAGTCCATTTGATTTCTTCGTGCGGGTGAAGGTCACGCGCTTCTTCCCCCTTCCATTCCGCAAGATTTCTCCTCATACCCCTTACACTACTTCTACATTACTGAATTAAACTACTTCTTTTCTCTTTACGGACTAAAGTTTTGCCTGTTAACGACAAGAAATTTAATGGTTACTCTGATACACATAAGACATTAGGCCTACTATGATATGTGAAACCCTTTTATTCTACACAATATATTTTCCTAATTTTTGTGCTTAACTTTCGGATCGTTGGAATAGTTCTATCCTAATATTTCTTTATACAAACTGCACGTAATAAAAACATCGCCAACCTTTTTTACCTAAACGAAAAAGATGATTATTTATCTTTTATGTTTTAAAGCATGCATACAGAAATTGGATTGTTACAAATTTGTATACGACTGAGAAATAAACTGTTAATTACCTTTTATGTAAACTTGAGCGCCGTTCGCAAAGAATTAATTTCACACAAGTTCTTTTAAATAATTATATACCCTATAAATTATTTATTTGTTTGGATTGTCTGCGAAGATTAGGACTGTTTGCAGCCATCTCAACTTTCACGCTTAAACAATTGAATTAACTAAACTTACACAAGCCCGCCAAGGAAACTGCACATCTGTATGATACAAAACTTTAATCTGAACTGGTCGAAAGAGTATTAAAAATCAAAAAAATAGGCCTGTGTGTGGTGACAAAGGTGCTGTAACATGTTTGTTTACTTAAAACAATACATGTAAGCTTCATAAAGTCATAAAATATCACAGAGTCATTGCTGACGCATAGTATAATGACCGTGTTTCTATTTCAGTGACTTTTCTATTATTCCATATTACGTTGTAATAGTGCGTACATATAATATCTATAATAACCATAAAACAATATGAATAACAATTATAACAATAATATAATACACATTACATCACGTATATACTATTGTTATTACATGTAACAAAATGTTTGTCTAAATATACGTCCGGAAATGCTTCGTTGGCGAGTTATGCCTGGCGAAAGATTTTGCCTTGATTCCTGGGCAAAGAGTGAAATAAAGCAATACTGAAATTTTGAAAAGGTAAATTTAGGAAAATGTTTAGTGGTTTCTTATGGTTTTTATTTAACCTGGGAAACTTAAAAAAATGAGTCCCAGAACTGTATCGCTTTTAGTTTTTAAGAAAACTACGTAAATACATTAAAGAAAAGGCTTAGAAAATACTTTTTAAGTTTAGCGTAAAATAACTCTGTTAAATTACGAATAAAAACACGAAACATTTTAATGCAAATTGTAGAGAATTTTATTCTAAAAAATAATATATATAACGTCTATGAAAATTAAACTCATTTGAGAAGTTTTTTTAATTACAAACAAAAGAAAAACTGGATTTAGATTTTTTCCATTGCAGTTTTCCTTTTGTTTGTAATTAAACTTCTCGAATGAGGTTAAGTTTAAGTTGATTTAAATAACACATTTATGTGTTGGTCTCGTCAGATGTTTTAAGCGTACGGTACTTCACGAAGTGAAATAATGTAACCTGATGAAGGCGTAGGCACAAGTGCACACACATACTCGGCGCTGCATCATTCAGACGACTGGTGGGGTAGGCGAGGTGAGGAAGTGGCATGACCTTCACCCGCACGTTGATTTCAAATAGATTATAGTATAGTAGTGTTTGCATGGTATCCGACAAAATAATGTCTTAAATTTAAGCAAGCTTATATGTGACAACGCAAGCTATTGTTGTCCTTCCTTTTTATGACTTTTTTTATTTCATATTGTGAAAAGCAGTATAAATATACTGCTGTTTCATACAACAAACCATAATCATTCCGTACTCGGAAGAACCTTAATAAGTTTAAAAATGTTTTTGTTACGCGTCTTAATTCTAGAAGGTATAACATTTCAGTAGACGTTAAAAGTTTAATATTCGGCCGTATCGTTAACTGGGCAGTGACAAGGGGCGGATTTATGTAAAAATGTCAGTCGACGTCACGCGCAGGAACAGTACCTGGCCAATCAGAAAGGTCGATACTGACAAATGACGTAATACTGATTGAGACGTTTTCATTGGTTGATATCGGATGACGTAGTGAACTATTATGAGCCCTCTAATTGGACAATATTAACCAATCAAAATGACGCCTAAGAAGACATCTGATTGGTTAGGTTTGAAGATTTTTCATTGGTTGAGAATACTAGTTTCTGATTGGTCCAATATTATATCTTTTATTGACGTCACACGGACTACACCGTCATTGTGGGCCGCCTCACTCGCAAGACCTAAATAATTATATTTTCAACTGTAGGTCAGTTCTATTAGATTTCAATTATATATTTTCAGATATGTTATAAACACAAATGGTGCTGAATAAAAAAACATTCGTTAACTAAAGCTTTATAATGATTTTTTCTTTGTTGATATAGGATCCGATAATTAACTCAAAATCTATAATTAAAATATACACGTTCTGCGCCAACAGTGTAAAATTCACATTAACAATTGATGTCTCCTTAAAAATCATTAGAAATTAAGTTGTGCATGGCTTTCTGTTTATTATTGCTTTAGTTAAAAGTCAAACACACAAAAATTATAATAACTCTCTGAAATAAGACCGTACGTATTGATAGACTACGCCTCTATTATTTAAGGAAGATGTTGGTTTGAACATTAAATTTAATAAACTATTATCAAATTATATTTTTTGTACGATTAATAAGATTAAATTTTTACATTCTTTCATAACATTGATAACATCCTTTCTTTCAAATCCAATCTATCAAGTAACTTGTTGTTGCTGTTTAGGTCAACAGCCAAAAGGCTGGTTTGAACCTCCAAAGGTTTTACTAAGTAAAACGAGGAGTGAGGTGGTTTACAATTGCCTTCCTCACTGAGTGGAAAAGTATGCTTATCAGCAGGCCTGGCCCTCTGAAAAGCACATATTTTCCACTCTGTAAATGACACCTTCACTTCATTCACCACAGGGTCTGGCTGTACAATGAAATTCATTACTTTTAGAGAAGATAACTCTGATTAGTGCCTTTACACCTCTACCTCTTCTGTTCTTCAATGATCCAGTCATTTAATTGACTGACATTGTGATAAGAAACAGAACTATTTATTTTAGCCCTGCAACAAACAGGTTGAGTGTAAATAATTTGACACTCCACCTGTCTGTTATGGGCAACAAGTAACTTAAAATTAGGTAAATAATGAGATGTTAAATACTTGGCACAATTAATTTCGGTTTTTAGATCATTAGGCTAGATGTTAGTTCAAACATTTACAGGTTATCTGAAATAAAAACTAAAAATTTTATTGGGTTATTTTTTTTATTGTTTATAACCGTATCACTGAGTAGAAGCGTGTTTTCATGAGGGTAGCAGGCCTTCTAAAAAAATTTTCAGCTCGCACGTTTCAAACGGCGCCGTTAATATATTCACTGCAAGGTTGTAACATCTGCTTTCAGATTGTTACGTTTTGTTTTGGTTTTGTTGGCGTTCGCTAGTTGTTTTGGTTGCTGATAACTCGAATCTACTGGCGACGTTAATTAACTCACCGTCCGGTGGTGCGTTCTACCGCTTTTTCTGCTAACTGCGTTCCGCCCTCTCATCGAGCTATTCCATTTGCATGACAAGACACTCTTGGTTGAATTTTCGTTGAGTTAAGATCGGTTACTATGTAGTAAATTTTATTACGTGTATTTTAATTTTATAACTTTTGAATAAAGTTAATTCTTCTTGCCCATTTGATCATGGTAAGTAATTTGTTTTTATTTCAGTATTCCGAAAGCTGGAAATTCATCACGAGTTGCATTAAATTATATTTTTGTATTAACGTATCTACTTTGCAATTGTACTTGCAATTTCTTGACTACTAGATTCGATTTTGATCTATGTAAAACTAAATTATGACTTATGATAAATTTATTGTAAATGATGTAAAGCCTTGTAATTGGTAAATTGTATTCTTTTTCGAATTGTAATAGCTTATTTTAATTGTCTAGTTTTTTTAACTTTATTATTGTCTATCTATTGCAACTCGTATTAAGTTTCTATCTTTAAATTCATAACTTTGTTATATTTCGTTCATTTACATTGCATTCTTTATGCGTTAGTGCTTTTGCTTGTGATCGACGCTTATTTTACCTAATTTTAACACTAGCTCGATCTTTTCTTCAGGGTTCAAATCCGGGAACGGGAATTGCCGTTCAATAATCTTACTATATCTATAATCAGTACATGGAGTTCGACTCCTGAGAATGACAAATTTTCACCTCGGCACCATCCCGTAATTGATGTTCAATGTTTCCTGACAATTTCTTTCGTTGAGTTATTTGGAGTCCAATTTGGATGGGAATTTCATCTGGGATCTTCCTTTGATGGTTGCATACGTCAGTTGTGTTTCAAAATAAGTGTTAACTACAAAAGGGTATATGTTATTATTTTATCTATTATGAGGGGAGTTCATCATCATAACTTGCATCATAACTGAAAGAATGTAAAAATTTAATCTTATTAATCGTACAAAAAATATAATTTGATAATAGTTTATTAAATTTAATGTTCAAACCAACATCTTCCTTAAATAATAGAGGCGTAGTCTATCAATACGTACGGTCTTATTTCAGAGAGTTATTATAATTTTTGTGTGTTTGACTTTTAACTAAAGCAATAATAAACAGAGAGCCATGCACAACTTAATTTCTAATGATTTTTAAGGAGACATGAATTGTTAATGTGAATTTTACACTGTTGGCGCAGATCGTGTATATTTTAATTATAGATTTTGAGTTAATTATCGGATCCTAAATCAACAAAGAAATAATCATTATAAAGCTTTAGTTAACGAATGTTTTTTTATTCAGCACCATTTGTGTTTATAACATATCTGAAAATATATAATTGAAATCTAATAGAATTGACCTACAGTTGAAAATATAATTATTTAGGTCTTGCGAGTGAGGCGGCCCACAATGACGGTGTAGTCCGTGTGACGTCAATAAAAGATATAATATTGGACCAATCAGAAACTAGTATTCTCAACCAATGAAAAATCTTCAAACCTAACCAATCAGATGTCTTCTTAGGCGTCATTTTGATTGGTTAATATTGTCCAATTAGAGGGCTCATAATAGTTCACTACGTCATCCGATATCAACCAATGAAAACGTCTCAATCAGTATTACGTCATTTGTCAGTATCGACCTTTCTGATTGGCCAGGTACTGTTCCTGCGCGTGACGTCGACTGACATTTTTACATAAATCCGCCCCTTGTCACTGCCCAGTTAACGATACGGCCGAATATTAAACTTTTAACGTCTACTGAAATGTTATACCTTCTAGAATTAAGACGCGTAACAAAAACATTTTTAAACTTATTAAGGTTCTTCCGAGTACGGAATGATTATGGTTTGTTGTATGAAACAGCAGTATATTTATACTGCTTTTCACAATATGAAATAAAAAAAGTCATAAAAAGGAAGGACAACAATAGCTTGCGTTGTCACATATAAGCTTGCTTAAATTTAAGACATTATTTTGTCGGATACCATGCAAACACTACTATACTAAAGTCCATTTGATTTCTTCGTGCGGGTGAAGGTCACGCGCTTCTTCCCCTTCCCTTCCGCAAGATTTCTCCTCATACCCCTTACACTACTTCTACATTACTGAATTAAACTACTTCTTTTCTCTTTACGGACTAAAGTTTTGCCTGTTAACGACAAGAAATTTAATGGTTACTCTGATACACATAAGACATTAGGCCTACTATGAAATGTGAAACCCTTTTATTCTACACAATATATTTTCCTAATTTTTGTGCTTAACTTTCGGATCGTTGGAATAGTTCTATCCTAATATTTCTTTATACAAACTGCACCTTAATAAAAACATCGCCAACCTTTTTTACCTAAACGAAAAAGATGATTATTTATCTTTTATGTTTTAAAGCATGCATACAGAAACTGGATTGTTACAAATTTGTATACGACTGAGAAATAAACTGTTAATTACCTTTTATGTAAACTTGAGCGCCGTTCGCAAAGAATTAATTTCACACAAGTTCTTTTAAATAATTATATACCCTATAAATTATTTATTTGTTTGGATTGTCTGCGAAGATTAGGACTGTTTGCAGCCATCTCAACTTTCACGCTTAAACAATTGAATTAACTAAACTTACACAAGCCCGCCAAAGAAACTGCACATCTGTATGATACAAAACTTTAATCTGAACTGGTCGAAAGAGTATTAAAAATCAAATAAATAGGCCTGTGTGTGGTGACAAAGGTGCTGTAACATGTTTGTTTACTTAAAACAATACATGTAAGCTTCATAAAGTCATAAAATATCACAGAGTCATTGCTGACGCATAGTATAATGACCGTGTTTCTATTTCAGTGACTTTTCTATTATTCCATATTACGTTGTAATAGTGCGTACATATAATATCTATAATAACCATAAAACAATATGAATAACAATTATAACAATAATATAATACACATTACATCACGTATATACTATTGTTATTACATGTAACAAAATGTTTGTCTAAATATACGTCCGGAAATGCTTCGTTGGCGAGTTATGCCTGGCGAAAGATTTTGCCTTGATTCCTGGGCAAAGAGTGAAATAAAGCAATACTGAAATTTTGAAAAGGTAAATTTAGGAAAATGTTTAGTGGTTTCTTATGGTTTTTATTTAACCTGGGAAACTTAAAAAAATGAGTCCCAGAACTGTATCGCTTTTAGTTTTTAAGAAAACTACGTAAATACATTAAAGAAAAGGCTTAGAAAATACTTTTTAAGTTTAGCGTAAAATAACTCTGTTAAATTACGAATAAAAACACGAAACATTTTAATGCAAATTGTAGAGAATTTTATTCTAAAAAATAATATAAATAACGTCTATGAAAATTAAACTCATTTGAGAAGTTTTTTTAATTACAAACAAAAGAAAAACTGGATTTAGATTTTTTCCATTGCAGTTTTCCTTTTGTTTGTAATTAAACTTCTCGAATGAGGTTAAGTTTAAGTTGATTTAAATAACACATTTATGTGTTGGTCTCGTCAGATGTTTTAAGCGTACGGTACTTCACGAAGTGAAATAATGTAACCTGATGAAGGCGTAGGCACAAGTGCACACACATACTCCGCGCTGCATCATTCAGACGACTGGTGGGGTAGGCGAGGTGAGGAAGTTGCATGACCTTCACCCGCACGTTGATTTCAAATAGATTATAACGTAACACATTGTGATTTTTTCATTGTATATTAAAGTTTATTCTAATAAGGACGTCTCTGAAGTTTTTTTTGTCAACTAATCGTTAGTAGAATCGCCGGAATAACCAAACTGAAATTTAGAATATACTTAAACAATACCAAGTAAGAGCAAAATAGAACCTGTGCCCTTTTAACGACAACCGGTCCCACTAAAAACAATTAACGATATGAAAAATTTCTAGGCAATATTTTTGACATTTCTCCGCGTTTATTCGCTGCTTGTGTCATTATTTTATTTTGCGATGCGAAAATTTAGTATTGCCTACAAGAGGCAGTTAAACTGTGAAATATTTTTTTTAAATTTTAACTGCTACTTCCACGGCTACAATAATCGTTCTGTTTTCTTAGAGAGAGAAGCAAATTTTCGACTAAAACATATTAAGAAAATAAGAGGTACTAATGAAATAAACACTTTTAGAGCTTCTTACAATGACAGTTGATGATTATGCAGTTAGACCTTCCAACACCCCGTTATCGCGGCCGGCAACACATACGGCAAACCAAAGCGATAGGTTGGCAAGGGTGTTAACAAAACATTTAAAAAAATTTAAGGAAGCTCAAAAAAACAAACACTCGGGTAATTCGCTGCATAAATGAAATAAATCTGAACAAGTGAGTTGAAAAAATAATTTAATTTTATAACAAGAAATATATATATAGTAAACAGCAAAATATTGTACAATGTTACCCAACCTTAAATAGCTAGGAGGTTTAATACAATATCAGGTCCAAAAAGTACTTCCTGAGGTATATTTTATAACTTTTAAGTGAAACAATAAAAATTAAAGATATATTCATTAAATGAATAACTGAACATCAAAAAATATGGCCAAATTATTTTGAATTTAAACTTATCCTTTTCTTTAGCATGCTAGCAGCTTACTTTTCGATATACATATTTTATAATTATTACTTTTAGAAATTTTAAAAATAAAAAAAACTAAATTCATAATCAACCTTTTCAATGAATTGAATTTTCTATTGCATTTCAGTAGACGTTATTCTCTATTATTCGGCCGTATCATTAACTGGGCGGTGGCAATAGGCGGATCTTATGTAAAAATGTAAGGCGACGTCACGCGCAGGAAAAGTACCGGTTCAATCAGGAAGCTCGACACTGACAAATGACGTAATACTGAATGAGACGACTTCATTGGTTCATATCGGATGACGTAGTGAACTATAAGGAGCTCTCTGATTGGACAATAATAACTAATCAAAATGACGCCTAAGAAGACATCTGATTGGTTAGTTTTGGAGATTTTTCATTGGTTGAGAATACTAGTTTCTGATTGGTTCTATATTATATCTGCAATTGACGTCACACGCGCGTTGTCGACATTGTAGGCCGCCTTAACCGCAAGACCTAAATAATAATTTTTTTCTACTGTACAGCAGTTCTATTATACTTTAGTAGTATATTTTCGGATATGTTAAAGACACAAATAGTGCGAAAGAAATAAAATTTCGTTAAGTAACGCTCTCTAATGATTATTTCTTTGTTGATTTAGGAACTGATAGTTAACTCAAAACGTATAATAAAAATAAACACGTTCTGCGCCAATAGTGTAAAACTCTAATCAGCAATTAATTCCTAGTTAAAATAACGTTAGAAAATTAGTTGTGCATTGCTCTCTGTTTTTTATTGCTATAGTCAAAATTCAAGCGCAAAAATTTAAATAATTCTTAGAAATAAAACCGTGCGTATTGATGTACTACGCCTATGTTATTTAAGGAAGATGTTGGTTTGAACATTAAATTTAATAAACTATTATCAGATTATATTTTTTGTACGATTAGTAAGATTAAATTTGAACGTTCTTTAATAACGACTTTGATAACATCCTTTCTTACAAATCTGATTTTTAAAGTTACTTAAAATTAGGTAAATAATGAGATGTTAAATACTCGGCACAATTAATTTGTGTTTTTAGAACATTAGGGTAGAAGTTAGTTCAAATATTTACAAGTTATCTGAAATAAACTGAAAAGTTAATTGGGTTACGTTATTTGGTTTGTAACCGTATGTTCAGTAGAAAAGTCATTTGATGAGCAAAGCACGCCTTCTAAACAATTTTCAGTTCGCACCTTGCAAATGCGCCTTTAATATATTCACAATGCAAGGTCTAACTGTATAATAATCTACTGTCATATGAACAAGGTCTAAAAGTGTTTATTTCACCAGTACTTCTTATGTTGTTATAATGTTTTAGTCGAAAATTGCTTCATTCGTGAAGAAAACAGAACTATTATTTTAGCCGTGGAAGTAGCAGTTGAAATTTAAAAAATATTTCACAGTTTAACGGCCTCTTGTAGGCAATACTAAATTTTCGCATCGCAAAAAAAAATAATGACACAAGCAGCGAATAAACGCGGAGAAATTTCAAAAATATTGCCTAGATACTTTTCATATCGTTAACCGTTTTTAGTGTGACTGATTGTCGTTAAAAGGGCAGAATTTGTATTTTGCTCTTACTAGGTATTGTTTAAGTATATTCTAAATTTCAGTTTGGTAATGCCGGCGATTCTACTGACGATTAGTTGACAAAAAAACTTCAGAGACGTCCTTATTAGAATAAACTTTAATATACAATGAAACAATCACAGTGTGTTACGTTCGTATAGTAGTGTTTGCATGGTAGCCGACAAAATAATGTCTTAAATTTAAGCAAGCTTATATGTGACAACGCAATCTATTCTTGTGCTTCCTTTTTATGACTTTTCCATTTCAAATTGTGAAAATCAGTATAAATATACTGCTGTTTCATACAATAAACCATAATCATTCCGTACTCGGAAGAACCTTAACAAGATTAAAAATGTTTTTGGTAGGCATTTTAATTCTGGAAAATATAGCATTTCAGTAGACATTTTTGTTTAATATTCGGCCTTATTGTTTACTGGGCGGTGACAATGGACGGATTTATGTAAAAATGCAAGTCGACGTCACGCGCAGCAACAACCGGACCAATCAGGAAGCTCGATACTGACAAATGACGTAATACTCAATGAGACGACTTTATTGGTTGATATCGAATGACGTAGTGAACTATAATGAGCTCTCTGATTGGACAATATTAACCAATCAAAATGACGCCTAAGAAGACATCTGATTGGTTAGGTTTGAAGGTTTTTTCATTGGTTGAGAACACTAGTTTCTGATTAGTCCAATATTATATCTTTTATTGACGTCACACGGACGTCACCGTCATCGTAGGCCGCCTCACTCGCAAGACCTAGATAATTATATTTTCAAGAAGTGTAGATCAGTTCTATTAGATTTCAATTATATATTTTCAGATATGTTATAGACACAAATGGCGCAGAAGAAGAAAACATTCGTTAACTAACGCTTTATAATGATTATTTCTTTGTTGATTTAGGATCCGATAATTAACTCAAAACATATAATTAAAATGTACACGTTCTGCGCCACCAGTGTAAAATTCCAATTAACAATTTAGCAGCAACAGAAACCAATTTTTAATTTCGTTAAGAACTCGGAAGATTTCTACAATCGGGTACTACATATTTCGTAAGTGATATTTACCTAGAAACTATAAATCTCATGTAAAGGTACCTTCACATGTTCTGCCCTACCGTTAACTAGAAGTTGATTATTATTTTTCGACTAATGCTCGTTGGCAGAGCAAAATAGTTTTCTTGTTATAAAACGGATTAATGAGGTATATTTTCTTACCCGGTAGGATATTGACTTTTTTCATCTCAAGATATTTTGAATTAGATTTTTCAGTTACCTTCTAAGTATCGTAATATTTATTTACAGTTGTATAAAGTCTTTCCCTTAAAAATATGATACATTACTGGCCAAAAATTAGGTTACAAAAATCGAACAACTAGGAAAAAAAGATAACTCTCATTTGTTTTTTTTTGTGTCGGTATCGAATGAACACTTGTGATTTTTTAAAAACCGTGTTAACATTTAGCAGCAACAGAAACCAATTTTTAATTTCGTTAAGAACTCGAAAGATTTCTACAATCGGGTACTACATATTTCTGAAGTGATATTTACCTAGAAACTATAAATCTCATGTAAAGGTACCTTCATATGTTCTGCCCTACCGTTAACTAGAAGTTGACATTGGGTGTGGACTTTATATTACAATCACACTCGACGTGACGCCAGCATCAGTACAGACCAATCAGAAAGCAGCATATCCTGACGAATGACGTAACGCTCAAAACAATTTGTCATTGGTTGACGTCGGTGTGAAGTATTACAGTAATATAACTCTCTGATTGGACAATATTGACCAATCAAAATGACGCAAAAGTAGACATCTGATTGGTTAAAACTGGGCTTTCGTAATGGCCGAAAATACGAGACTCTGATTGGGCAATTATTCCTTGAGCCGTTGACGTCACATGCGCATCAAACTCAAATTGGCCCAACTTACTCACGCAATCCTAATTGATCGTTTGTTGAATACCAGTTATATTTTGATACATATATTTTTGTTTCTGTTAAACACAATAATAGCGAAGGCCAAAAATGATTTGTCAAGTAACGTCTTGTGAAGTCTATTTTTCGTTGATTTAGGATCTGTTAGTTAACGGGACATTTATAAGCAGTATTTATATCTTCTACACAGGCAGTGTAAAACTATAACCTTTAACACCTGATTCGTACAGATGAGATAAATAAAAAATAATTCGGCGACAGCTTTCGCTTAATTGTCGTAGCGAAAGTATAAGCAGAAAAATTACAATCCCGATAGCTGTGATTTTATAGAGTTTTAGGCCTGTAATCAGTGTTTATGTAGGCAGCTTGTTCGAATATTACAATTTTATAAGCATTATCAGATGCGACTTTTTAACGTTCCGAAACCGAACATTTCATGCGTTCACTTAAGCAAGGTAGGCTAATAAAATTACTTATTATCAATCCAATTATTCACTAAACTAAAATGCTGGCTGTTGAAATTGTTGTGCAATGAAAGTTGTTTTTTAGGTAAGCAGCGGACAAGGTGGTTTGAACCTCTAAAATCTTTTCTGAGCGAGATGAGTTGAGTTGGTTTACATGGTCTTCTCACAGCGTTTATAGTTATACTTATCAGAATGCCAGTCTTTCGAAAAATTATGTGCTTTCGACTCTCCGAATGACACCTGTATTTCATTATCAACTGGGTTTGATTGTAAAATGAAACTCATGAATCTCAGATGAGATAACTCTGACTAGTGTCACTTTTACCTCTACCTCTTCTGTTCTTACGTGCTTTATTCATATAATTGGCTTACCCTTTGATAAAAATGAATACATATTTACAGTCAGGAACTAGCAAATTACGTGCAGAAAATGTTTAACACGCTACCTTTTAATTATGGCCACAACAAATTTCATCCATTTTAAAATACAGGAACAAATGATATAAGAGTAAAGCCAAAAAACTTTTTTCGAAATTACATCGGCCATTATATCATCATTTTGTCAGACCGTTGATTATTATTTTTCGACTAATGCTCGTTGGTAGAGCAAAATAGTTTTCTTGTTATAAAACGGATTAATGAGGTATATTTTCTTACCCGGTAGGATATTGACTTTTTTCATCTCAAGATATTTTGAATTAGATTTTTCAGTTACCTTCTAAGTATCGTAATATTTATTTACAGTTGTATAAAGTCTTTCCCTTAAAAATATGATACATTACTGGCCAAAAATTAGGTTACAAAAATCGAACAACTAGGAAAAAAAGATAACTCTCATTTGTTTTTTTTTTGTGTCGGTATCGAATGAACACTTGTGATTTTTTAAAAACCGTGTTAACATTTAGCAGCAACAGAAACCAATTTTTAATTTCGTTAAGAACTCGAAAGATTTCTACAATCGGGTACTACATATTTCGTAAGTGATATTTACCTAGAAACTATAAATCTCATGTAAAGGTACCTTCATATGTTCTGCCCTACCGTTAACTAGAAGTTGACATTGGGTGTGGACTTTATATTACAATCACACTCGACGTGACGCCAGCATCAGTACAGACCAATCAGAAAGCAGCATATCCTGACGAATGACGTAACGCTCAAAACAATTTGTCATTGGTTGACGTCGGTGTGACGTATTACAGTAATATAACTCTCTGATTGGACAATATTGACCAATCAAAATGACGCAAAAGTAGACATCTGATTGGTTTAAACTGGGCTTTCTTAATGGCCGAAAATACGAGACTCTGATTGGGCAATTATTCCTTGAGCCGTTGACGTCACATGCGCATCAAACTCAAATTGGCCCAACTTACTCACGCAATCCTAATTGATCGTTTGTTGAATACCAGTTATATTTTGATACATATATTTTTGTTTCTGTTAAACACAATAATAGCGAAGGCCAAAAATGATTTGTCAAGTAACGTCTTGTGAAGTCTATTTTTCGTTGATTTAGGATCTGTTAGTTAACGGGACATTTATAAGCAGTATTTATATCTTCTACACAGGCAGTGTAAAACTATAACCTTTAACACCTGATTCGTACAGATGAGATAAATAAAAAATAATTCGGCGACAGCTTTCGCTTAATTGTCGTAGCGAAAGTATAAGCAGAAAAATTACAATCCCGATAGCTGTGATTTTATAGAGTTTTAGGCCTGTAATCAGTGTTTATGTAGGCAGCTTGTTCGAATATTACAATTTTATAAGCATTATCAGATGCGACTTTTTAACGTTCGGAAACCGAACATTTCATGCGTTCACTTAAGCAAGGTAGGCTAAAAAAATTACTTATTATCAATCCAATTATTCACTAAACTAAAATGCTGGCTGTTGAAATTGTTGTGCAATGAATATTGTTTTTTAGGTAAGCAGCGGATAAGGTGGTTTGAACCTCTAAAATCTTTTCTGAGCGAGATGAGTTGAGTTGGTTTACATGGTCTTCTCACAGCGTTTATAGTTTGTTATACTTATCAGAATGCCAGTCTTTCGAAAAATTATGTGCTTTCGACTCTCCGAATGACACCTGTATTTCATTATCAACAGGGTTTGATTGTAAAATGAAACTCATGAATCTCAGATGAGATAACTCTGACTAGTGTCACTTTTACCTCTACCTCTTCTGTTCTTACGTGCTTTATTCATATAATTGGCTGACCCTTTGATAAAAATGAATACATATTTACAGTCAGGAACTAGCAAATTACGTGCAGAAAATGTTTAACACGCTACCTTTTAATTATGGCCACAACAAATTTCATCCATTTTAAAATACAGGAACAAATGATATAAGAGTAAAGCCAAAAAACTTTTTTCGAAATTACATCGGCCATTATATCATCATTTTGTCAGACCGTTGATTATTATTTTTCGACTAATGCTCGTTGGTAGAGCAAAATAGTTTTCTTGTTATAAAACGGATTAATGAGGTATATTTTCTTACCCGGTAGGATATTGACTTTTTTCATCTCAAGATATTTTGAATTAGATTTTTCAGTTACCTTCTAAGTATCGTAATATTTATTTACAGTTGTATAAAGTCTTTCCCTTAAAAATATGATACATTACTGGCCAAAAATTAGGTTACAAAAATCGAACAACTAGGAAAAAAAGATAACTCTCATTTGTTTTTTTTTTGTGTCGGTATCGAATGAACACTTGTGATTTTTTAAAAACCGTGTTAACATTTAGCAGCAACAGAAACCAATTTTTAATTTCGTTAAGAACTCGAAAGATTTCTACAATCGGGTACTACATATTTCGTAAGTGATATTTACCTAGAAACTATAAATCTCATGTAAAGGTACCTTCATATGTTCTGCCCTACCGTTAACTAGAAGTTGACATTGGGTGTGGACTTTATATTACAATCACACTCGACGTGACGCCAGCATCAGTACAGACCAATCAGAAAGCAGCATATCCTGACGAATGACGTAACGCTCAAAACAATTTGTCATTGGTTGACGTCGGTGTGACGTATTACAGTAATATAACTCTCTGATTGGACAATATTGACCAATCAAAATGACGCAAAAGTAGACATCTGATTGGTTTAAACTGGGCTTTCTTAATGGTCGAAAATACGAGACTCTGATTGGGCAATTATTCCTTGAGCCGTTGACGTCACATGCGCATCAAACTCAAATTGGCCCAACTTACTCACGCAATCCTAATTGATCGTTTGTTGAATACCAGTTATATTTTGATACATATATTTTTGTTTCTGTTAAACACAATAATAGCGAAGGCCAAAAATGATTTGTCAAGTAACGTCTTGTGAAGTCTATTTTTCGTTGATTTAGGATCTGTTAGTTAACGGGACATTTATAAGCAGTATTTATATCTTCTACACAGGCAGTGTAAAACTATAACCTTTAACACCTGATTCGTACAGATGAGATAAATAAAAAATAATTCGGCGACAGCTTTCGCTTAATTGTCGTAGCGAAAGTATAAGCAGAAAAATTACAATCCCGATAGCTGTGATTTTATAGAGTTTTAGGCCTGTAATCAGTGTTTATGTAGGCAGCTTGTTCGAATATTACAATTTTATAAGCATTATCAGATGCGACTTTTTAACGTTCCGAAACCGAACATTTCATGCGTTCACTTAAGCAAGGTAGGCTAAAAAAAATTACTTATTATCAATCCAATTATTCACTAAACTAAAATGCTGGCTGTTGAAATTGTTGTGCAATGAAAGTTGTTTTTTAGGTAAGCAGCGGACAAGGTGGTTTGAACCTCTAAAATCTTTTCTGAGCGAGATGAGTTGAGTTGGTTTACATGGTCTTCTCACAGCGTTTATAGTTATACTTATCAGAATGCCAGTCTTTCGAAAAATTATATGCTTTCGACTCTCCGAATGACACCTGTATTTCATTATCAACAGGGTTTGATTGTAAAATGAAACTCATGAATCTCAGATGAGATAACTCTGACTAGTGTCACTTTTACCTCTACCTCTTCTGTTCTTACGTGCTTTATTCATATAATTGGCTGACCCTTTGATAAAAATGAATACATATTTACAGTCAGGAACTAGCAAATTACGTGCAGAAAATGTTTAACACGCTACCTTTTAATTATGGCCACAACAAATTTCATCCATTTTAAAATACAGGAACAAATGATATAAGAGTAAAGCCAAAAAACTTTTTTCGAAATTACATCGGCCATTATATCATCATTTTGTCAGACCGTTGATTATTATTTTTCGACTAATGCTCGTTGGTAGAGCAAAATAGTTTTCTTGTTATAAAACGGATTAATGAGGTATATTTTCTTACCCGGTAGGATATTGACTTTTTTCATCTCAAGATATTTTGAATTAGATTTTTCAGTTACCTTCTAAGTATCGTAATATTTATTTACAGTTGTATAAAGTCTTTCCCTTAAAAATATGATACATTACTGGCCAAAAATTAGGTTACAAAAATCGAACAACTAGGAAAAAAAGATAACTCTCATTTGTTTTTTTTTTGTGTCGGTATCGAATGAACACTTGTGATTTTTTAAAAACCGTGTTAACATTTAGCAGCAACAGAAACCAATTTTTAATTTCGTTAAGAACTCGAAAGATTTCTACAATCGGGTACTACATATTTCGTAAGTGATATTTACCTAGAAACTATAAATCTCATGTAAAGGTACCTTCATATGTTCTGCCCTACCGTTAACTAGAAGTTGACATTGGGTGTGGACTTTATATTACAATCACACTCGACGTGACGCCAGCATCAGTACAGACCAATCAGAAAGCAGCATATCCTGACGAATGACGTAACGCTCAAAACAATTTGTCATTGGTTGACGTCGGTGTGACGTATTACAGTAATATAACTCTCTGATTGGACAATATTGACCAATCAAAATGACGCAAAAGTAGACATCTGATTGGTTTAAACTGGGCTTTCTTAATGGCCGAAAATACGAGACTCTGATTGGGCAATTATTCCTTGAGCCGTTGACGTCACATGCGCATCAAACTCAAATTGGCCCAACTTACTCACGCAATCCTAATTGATCGTTTGTTGAATACCAGTTATATTTTGATACATATATTTTTGTTTCTGTTAAACACAATAATAGCGAAGGCCAAAAATGATTTGTCAAGTAACGTCTTGTGAAGTCTATTTTTCGTTGATTTAGGATCTGTTAGTTAACGGGACATTTATAAGCAGTATTTATATCTTCTACACAGGCAGTGTAAAACTATAACCTTTAACACCTGATTCGTACAGATGAGATAAATAAAAAATAATTCGGCGACAGCTTTCGCTTAATTGTCGTAGCGAAAGTATAAGCAGAAAAATTACAATCCCGATAGCTGTGATTTTATAGAGTTTTAGGCCTGTAATCAGTGTTTATGTAGGCAGCTTGTTCGAATATTACAATTTTATAAGCATTATCAGATGCGACTTTTTAACGTTCGGAAACCGAACATTTCATGCGTTCACTTAAGCAAGGTAGGCTAATAAAATTACTTATTATCAATCCAATTATTCACTAAACTAAAATGCTGGCTGTTGAAATTGTTGTGCAATGAAAGTTGTTTTTTAGGTAAGCAGCGGACAAGGTGGTTTGAACCTCTAAAATCTTTTCTGAGCGAGATGAGTTGAGTTGGTTTACATGGTCTTCTCACAGCGTTTTAAGTTATACTTATCAGAATGACAGCCTTTCGAAAAATTATGTGCTTTCGACTCTCCGAATGACACCTGTATTTCATTATCAACAGGGTTTGATTGTAAAATGAAACTCATGAATCTCAGATGAGATAACCCTGACTAGTGTCACTTTTACCTCTACCTCTTCTGTTCTTACGTGCTTTATTCATATAATTGGCTGACCCTTTGATAAAAATGAATACATATTTACAGTCAGGAACTAGCAAATTACGTGCAGAAAATGTTTAACACGCTACCTTTTAATTATGGCCACAACAAATTTCATCCATTTTAAAATACAGGAACAAATGATATAAGAGTAAAGCCAAAAAACTTTTTTCGAAATTACATCGGCCATTATATCATCATTTTGTCAGACCGTTGATTATTATTTTTCGACTAATGCTCGTTGGTAGAGCAAAATAGTTTTCTTGTTATAAAACGGATTAATGAGGTATATTTTCTTACCCGGTAGGATATTGACTTTTTTCATCTCAAGATATTTTGAATTAGATTTTTCAGTTACCTTCTAAGTATCGTAATATTTATTTACAGTTGTATAAAGTCTTTCCCTTAAAAATATGATACATTACTGGCCAAAAATTAGGTTACAAAAATCGAACAACTAGGAAAAAAAAGATAACTCTCATTTGTTTTTTTTTGTGTCGGTATCGAATGAACACTTGTGTTTGTTTAAAAACCGTGTTAACATTTAGCAGCAACAGAAACCAATTTTTAATTTCGTTAAAAACTCAAAAGATTTCTACAATCGGGTACTACATATTTCGTAAGTGATATTTACCTAGAAACTATAAATCTCATGTAAAGGTACCTTCATGTGTTCTGCCCTACCGTTAACTAGAAGTTGGCATTGGGTGTGGACTTTATATTACAATCACACTCGACGTGACGCCAGCATCAGTACAGACCAATCAGAAAGCAGCATATCCTGACGAATGACGTAACGCTCAAAACAATTTGTCATTGGTTGACGTCGGTGTGACGTATTACAGTAATATAACTCTCTGATTGGACAATATTGACCAATCAAAATGACGCAAAAGTAGACATCTGATTGGTTAAAACTGGGCTTTCTTAATGGCCGAAAATACGAGACTCTGATTGGGCAATTATTCCTTGAGCCGTTGACGTCACATGCGCATCAAACTCAAATTGGCCCAACTTACTCACGCAATCCTAATTGATCGTTTGTTGAATACCAGTTATATTTTGATACATATATTTTTATTTCTGTTAAACACAATAATAGCGAAGGTCAAAAATGATTTGTCAAGTAACGTCTTGTGAAGTCTATTTTTCGTTGATTTAGGATCTGTTAGTTAACGGGACATTTATAAGCAGTATTTATATCTTCTACACAGGCAGTGTAAAACTATAACCTTTAACACCTGATTCGTACAGATGAGATAAATAAAAAATAATTCGGCGACAGCTTTCGCTTAATTGTCGTAGCGAAAGTATAAGCAGAAAAATTACAATCCCGATAGCTGTGATTTTATAGAGTTTTAGGCCTGTAATCAGTGTTTATGTAGGCAGCTTGTTCGAATATTACAATTTTATAAGCATTATCAGATGCGACTTTTTAACGTTCCGAAACCGAACATTTCATGCGTTCACTTAAGCAAGGTAGGCTAATAAAATTACTTATTATCAATCCAATTATTCACTAAACTAAAATGCTGGCTGTTGAAATTGTTGTGCAATGAAAGTTGTTTTTTAGGTAAGCAGCGGACAAGGTGGTTTGAACCTCTAAAATCTTTTCTGAGCGAGATGAGTTGAGTTGGTTTACATGGTCTTCTCACAGCGTTTATAGTTATACTTATCAGAATGCCAGTCTTTCGAAAAATTATATGCTTTCGTCTCTCCGAATGACACCTGTATTTCATTATCAACAGGGTTTGATTGTAAAATGAAACTCATGAATCTCAGATGAGATAACTCTGGCTAGTGTCACTTTTACCTCTACCTCTTCTGTTCTTACGTGCTTTATTCATATAATTGGCTGACCCTTTGATAAAAATGAATACATAATTACAGTCAGGAACTAGCAAATTACGTGCAGAAAATGTTTAACACGCTACCTTTTAATTATGGCCACAACAAATTTCATCCATTTTAAAATACAGGAACAAATGATATAAGAGTAAAGCCAAAAAACTTTTTTCGAAATTACATCGGCCATTATATCATCATTTTGTCAGACCGTTGATTATTATTTTTCGACTAATGCTCGTTGGTAGAGCAAAATAGTTTTCTTGTTATAAAACGGATTAATGAGGTATATTTTCTTACCCGGTAGGATATTGACTTTTTTCATCTCAAGATATTTTGAATTAGATTTTTCAGTTACCTTCTAAGTATCGTAATATTTATTTACAGTTGTATAAAGTCTTTCCCTTAAAAATATGATACATTACTGGCCAAAAATTAGGTTACAAAAATCGAACAACTAGGAAAAAAAGATAACTCTCATTTGTTTTTTTTTTGTGTCGGTATCGAATGAACACTTGTGATTTTTTAAAAACCGTGTTAACATTTAGCAGCAACAGAAACCAATTTTTAATTTCGTTAAGAACTCGAAAGATTTCTACAATCGGGTACTACATATTTCGTAAGTGATATTTACCTAGAAACTATAAATCTCATGTAAAGGTACCTTCATATGTTCTGCCCTACCGTTAACTAGAAGTTGACATTGGGTGTGGACTTTATATTACAATCACACTCGACGTGACGCCAGCATCAGTACAGACCAATCAGAAAGCAGCATATCCTGACGAATGACGTAACGCTCAAAACAATTTGTCATTGGTTGACGTCGGTGTGACGTATTACAGTAATATAACTCTCTGATTGGACAATATTGACCAATCAAAATGACGCAAAAGTAGACATCTGATTGGTTTAAACTGGGCTTTCTTAATGGCCGAAAATACGAGACTCTGATTGGGCAATTATTCCTTGAGCCGTTGACGTCACATGCGCATCAAACTCAAATTGGCCCAACTTACTCACGCAATCCTAATTGATCGTTTGTTGAATACCAGTTATATTTTGATACATATATTTTTGTTTCTGTTAAACACAATAATAGCGAAGGCCAAAAATGATTTGTCAAGTAACGTCTTGTGAAGTCTATTTTTCGTTGATTTAGGATCTGTTAGTTAACGGGACATTTATAAGCAGTATTTATATCTTCTACACAGGCAGTGTAAAACTATAACCTTTAACACCTGATTCGTACAGATGAGATAAATAAAAAATAATTCGGCGACAGCTTTCGCTTAATTGTCGTAGCGAAAGTATAAGCAGAAAAATTACAATCCCGATAGCTGTGATTTTATAGAGTTTTAGGCCTGTAATCAGTGTTTATGTAGGCAGCTTGTTCGAATATTACAATTTTATAAGCATTATCAGATGCGACTTTTTAACGTTCGGAAACCGAACATTTCATGCGTTCACTTAAGCAAGGTAGGCTAATAAAATTACTTATTATCAATCCAATTATTCACTAAACTAAAATGCTGGCTGTTGAAATTGTTGTGCAATGAAAGTTGTTTTTTAGGTAAGCAGCGGACAAGGTGGTTTGAACCTCTAAAATCTTTTCTGAGCGAGATGAGTTGAGTTGGTTTACATGGTCTTCTCACAGCGTTTTAAGTTATACTTATCAGAATGACAGCCTTTCGAAAAATTATGTGCTTTCGACTCTCCGAATGACACCTGTATTTCATTATCAACAGGGTTTGATTGTAAAATGAAACTCATGAATCTCAGATGAGATAACCCTGACTAGTGTCACTTTTACCTCTACCTCTTCTGTTCTTACGTGCTTTATTCATATAATTGGCTGACCCTTTGATAAAAATGAATACATATTTACAGTCAGGAACTAGCAAATTACGTGCAGAAAATGTTTAACACGCTACCTTTTAATTATGGCCACAACAAATTTCATCCATTTTAAAATACAGGAACAAATGATATAAGAGTAAAGCCAAAAAACTTTTTTCGAAATTACATCGGCCATTATATCATCATTTTGTCAGACCGTTGATTATTATTTTTCGACTAATGCTCGTTGGTAGAGCAAAATAGTTTTCTTGTTATAAAACGGATTAATGAGGTATATTTTCTTACCCGGTAGGATATTGACTTTTTTCATCTCAAGATATTTTGAATTAGATTTTTCAGTTACCTTCTAAGTATCGTAATATTTATTTACAGTTGTATAAAGTCTTTCCCTTAAAAATATGATACATTACTGGCCAAAAATTAGATTACAAAAATCGAACAACTAGGAAAAAAAAGATAACTCTCATTTGTTTTTTTTTGTGTCGGTATCGAATGAACACTTGTGTTTGTTTAAAAACCGTGTTAACATTTAGCAGCAACAGAAACCAATTTTTAATTTCGTTAAGAACTCGAAAGATTTCTACAATCGGGTACTACATATTTCGTAAGTGATATTTACCTAGAAACTATAAATCTCATGTAAAGGTACCTTCATATGTTCTGCCCTACCGTTAACTAGAAGTTGACATTGAGTGTGGACTTTATATTACAATCACACTCGACGTGACGCCAGCATCAGTACAGACCAATCAGAAAGCAGCATATCCTGACGAATGACGTAACGCTCAAAACAATTTGTCATTGGTTGACGTCGGTGTGACGTATTACAATAATATAACTCTCTGATTGGACAATATTGACCAATCAAAATGACGCAAAAGTAAACAACTGATTGGTTAAAACTGGGCTTTCTTAATGGCCGAAAATACGAGACTCTGATTGGGCAATTATTCCTTGAGCCGTTGACGTCACATGCGCATCAAACTCAAATTGGCCCAACTTACTCACGCAATCCTAATTGATCGTTTGTTGAATACCAGTTATATTTTGATACATATATTTTTGTTTCTGTTAAACACAATAATAGCGAAGGCCAAAAATGATTTGTCAAGTAACGTCTTGTGAAGTCTATTTTTCGTTGATTTAGGATCTGTTAGTTAACGGGACATTTATAAGCAGTATTTATATCTTCTACACAGGCAGTGTAAAACTATAACCTTTAACACCTGATTCGTACAGATGAGATAAATAAAAAATAATTCGGCGACAGCTTTCGCTTAATTGTCGTAGCGAAAGTATAAGCAGAAAAATTACAATCCCGATAGCTGTGATTTTATAGAGTTTTAGGCCTGTAATCAGTGTTTATGTAGGCAGCTTGTTCGAATATTACAATTTTATAAGCATTATCAGATGCGACTTTTTAACGTTCCGAAACCGAACATTTCATGCGTTCACTTAAGCAAGGTAGGCTAATAAAATTACTTATTATCAATCCAATTATTCACTAAACTAAAATGCTGGCTGTTGAAATTGTTGTGCAATGAAAGTTGTTTTTTAGGTAAGCAGCGGACAAGGTGGTTTGAACCTCTAAAATCTTTTCTGAGCGAGATGAGTTGAGTTGGTTTACATGGTCTTCTCACAGCGTTTATAGTTATACTTATCAGAATGCCAGTCTTTCGAAAAATTATATGCTTTCGACTCTCCGAATGACACCTGTATTTCATTATCAACAGGGTTTGATTGTAAAATGAAACTCATGAATCTCAGATGAGATAACTCTGGCTAGTGTCACTTTTACCTCTACCTCTTCTGTTCTTACGTGCTTTATTCATATAATTGGCTGACCCTTTGATAAAAATGAATACATAATTACAGTCAGGAACTAGCAAATTACGTGCAGAAAATGTTTAACACGCTACCTTTTAATTATGGCCACAACAAATTTCATCCATTTTAAAATACAGGAACAAATGATATAAGAGTAAAGCCAAAAAACTTTTTTCGAAATTACATCGGCCATTATATCATCATTTTGTCAGACCGTTGATTATTATTTTTCGACTAATGCTCGTTGGTAGAGCAAAATAGTTTTCTTGTTATAAAACGGATTAATGAGGTATATTTTCTTACCCGGTAGGATATTGACTTTTTTCATCTCAAGATATTTTGAATTTGATTTTTCAGTTACCTTCTAAGTATCGTAATATTTATTTACAGTTGTATAAAGTCTTTCCCTTAAAAATATGATACATTACTGGCCAAAAATTAGGTTACAAAAATCGAACAACTAGGAAAAAAAGATAACTCTCATTTGTTTTTTTTTTGTGTCGGTATCGAATGAACACTTGTGATTTTTTAAAAACCGTGTTAACATTTAGCAGCAACAGAAACCAATTTTTAATTTCGTTAAGAACTCGAAAGATTTCTACAATCGGGTACTACATATTTCGTAAGTGATATTTACCTAGAAACTATAAATCTCATGTAAAGGTACCTTCATATGTTCTGCCCTACCGTTAACTAGAAGTTGACATTGGGTGTGGACTTTATATTACAATCACACTCGACGTGACGCCAGCATCAGTACAGACCGATCAGAAAGCAGCATATCCTGACGAATGACGTAACGCTCAAAACAATTTGTCATTGGTTGACGTCGGTGTGACGTATTACATTAATACAACTCTCTGATTGGACAATATCGACCAATCAAAATGACGCAAAAGTAGACATCTGATTGGTTAAAACTGGGCTTTCGTAATGGCCGAAAATACGAGACTCTGATTGGGCAATTATTCCTTGAGCCGTTGACGTCACATGCGCATCAAACTCAAATTGGCCCAACTTACTCACGCAATCCTAATTGATCGTTTGTTGAATACCAGTTATATTTTGATACATATATTTTTGTTTCTGTTAAACACAATAATAGCGAAGGTCAAAAATGATTTGTCAAGTAACGTCTTGTGAAGTCTATTTTTCGTTGATTTAGGATCTGTTAGTTAACGGGACATTTGTAAGCAGTATTTATATCTTCTACACAGGCAGTGTAAAACTATAACCTTTAACACCTGATTCGTACAGATGAGATAAATAAAAAATAATTCGGCGACAGCTTTTGCTTATTTGTCGTAGCGAAAGTATAAGCAGAAAAATTACAATCCCGATAGCTGTGATTTTATAGAATTTTAGGCCTGTAATCAGTGTTTATGTAGGCAGCTTGTACGAATATTACAATTTTATAAGCATTATCAGATGCGACTTTTTAACGTTCCGAAACCGAACATTTCATGCGTTCACTTAAGCAAGGTAGGCTAATAAAATTACTTATTATCAATCCAATTATTCACTAAACTAAAATGCTGGCTGTTGAAATTGTTGTGCAATGAAAGTTGTTTTTTAGGTAAGCAGCGGACAAGGTGGTTTGAACCTCTAAAATCTTTTCTGAGCGAGATGAGTTGAGTTGGTTTACATGGTCTTTTCACAGCGTTTATAGTTATACTTATCAGAATGCCAGTCTTTCGAAAAATTATGTGCTTTCGACTCTCCGAATGACACCTGTATTTCATTATCAACATGGTTTGATTGTAAAATGAAACTCATGAATCTCAGATGAGATAACTCTGACTAGTGTCATTTATACCTCTACCTCTTCTTTTGTTACGTGCTTTAGTCATATAATTGGCTGACCCTGTGATTAAAATGAACACATATTTACAGTCAGGAACTAGCAAATTACGTGAAAAAAATGTTTAACACTCTACCTTTTCATTATGGCCACAATAAATTTCATCCATCTTAAAATACCTATGTAACATCAAACATTGTTGGGAACATTTACAATCATAGGTGGCCTTCGTTTTTTATTCCCCCCTAAGTATTCAAACTTAACACTTTTACAACCTTCAACCAGTTATTAATATTATAGTCCCTACAAATATTATAGTCCAGTATTTTAAAAATTAAATCATTACATCTACTTCTGTCTGAGCCCTACCACATGATTTAACCACGCTTTATGACCATAACTTAACTATTTAGTTTCTATTTCCAACCCTTTTTTTTCTTCTTAAACTCTAAATGCTCTCAAAAGTGATGCAATGTCTTATATTGTAAGTTAGCGTAGATAGTTTTTCGCTTAAGTTACACAACAAAATGTCTTTTCAAGACGTACTATGTATTTATTTAATACTTTTTCATCTCTTTTAATATCTTTCTTAGCATGTGTCCTTATTCCAGATTGCATCCCTTCCATCTCAGTTGTGTTATTTGACCTCACACATTTTACTGAACTTAGTGGCAAGAAATAATTTTGGAATTTCCTTGACATTTAAATTATCAAATTCTGTTTATTTATTTTTTAAATTTTATATAAGTAATAGACTACTACTCCAAAGAAAACATGTACACAAATACACAAATCTCTGCGATTCATTTTGGGGTATTAGGCAATGATTTTTTTCTAAATGATGTACCTACCATAAGTTTTGACAGGCTCGAAAGAGAGGTACGTCATAGCTTCATTCTGTTATTTATTTACTATACAGTTCTTTTTGTTAAAATTTCATACAACTGATATTGTGCGTGTGTAGTTGAGTTTTAAAAATTGACGTATGTTTGGTATAAAGTTCACGACAAAAATGATTCAGCTTCTTGGAATACTAACAGGAAGGAGATACCAGACGTGATGATCTATCTCTGACTTCCCTTCAAAAAGCGATTTTTCATGTTCGTTTATTATTTCTCTTTCTGCCCTACATATATTAAATTACAGGTAAAATTTTATATTTTATAACAAATAATAAAACACATTTATTATGTCATCCTGGAAAAGAAGTTACATTAGCCTACGTGATAGGGCCTACGCAAAAAATGCGATGAGATTTAAACGTCTAACTTTGTACGAGCATATCTTATATAAAAATCAGAGTATAATAATAACATTTATAGTGTAATAAAATAAGATTCATTAGGAAGCGAAATTTTTCAGAATTTTTTGATGAAAAATGAGCTTGTTAGAGCTCATGTAGAGAGCTCGTGTAGTGAACAAAACTGGCCAGTAGAGTGCCCTACTGTACCGCGTATTGTCACTATTGTCCTTGAACACCGTGCACTGATTGAAATGAGTTGAGGTGAACGGCGGACGCAACACAATCTCTCTCTGTCTCGCTACCCTCCCTACATGCCGCCGTAATTGGCGAACAGTATAGTACTTACTTACTTATCCTGGCGCTACAGCCCGATGTGGGCCTTGGCCTCCTCCACAATTCGCCTCCAAGCTCCTCTATCTCTCGCTGTCTGTCTCCATCCTCTCACTCCCATCGATCTCAAATCCCTCTCCACATCCTGCTGCCATCGTGCTCTCGGCCTCCCTCTTCTTCTCACTGCCTCTAACTTCTCTTTCAGCATTACCTTTTGCATTCTTTCATCAGACATTCTTTCGATGTGACCAAACCAACTTATTCGTCTTGCCTTTATGTACCTCAGGATATTCCTTCTTTGCAGTATCATCTCTATCTCAGCATTTTTCAGGATTCTCCACACACCATTCTCATAAACCGGGCCATATATCCTCCTTACTATTTTTCTTTCAAACACTTTCAGGGCTTTGTTATCTTCCTGGAGAATTGTCCACGTTTCACTACCATAGGTGACAATTGGCCTTATTAGCGTGTTGTAGATTTTCATTTTTGTGTTCCTAGTAAGGAGTTTTGACTTAAGCAGATTTCTATTTGCAAAATACGCACGATTGCTCAGCATTAACCTGCGTTTTATTTCATTTGATATTCTGTTACTGCTATTGATCTCAGTTCCCAGGTACGTGAAGCTCGTCACCTTTTCAAACATGCTTTCTCCTATTTTTACTGCTCCTTGTCCTCTCAATCCTCTGGTGCTCATTTCTAGATACTTGGTTTTTCCCTCATTTATTTCCAAACCGACTGTCTTTGCTTCCTCCTTGATCTTCAAAAAGATCTCTTCCAGTGACCGCATGCTTCTTGCAATTATGACAACATCATCGGCGTATGCCATAACTTGGGTCATTCTATTCATAATGTTGCCCTTTCTGTCAATACCTTCCATTGCCTTCTGAAGCACAATATTGAAGAGCAAAGCCGACAGCACATCACCCTGTCTCACTCCATCACAGACCGTGAACTCTCTACTTACTCTGCCTTCAGTTAGAACCATGCTTTTTGTTTCAATCATTGTTAGTTTCACTAAATTGATCAATTTTTTTGGGAAACCAAACCTGTCTAATGCTGCAAGCACTTCCACTCTCTTCACTCTGTCAAATGCCTGTTTAAAATCTATGAAAAGCATGTGCAAGTTTATGTTGTGCTCATAAAACCTCTCCATAATTTGTCTAATGGTGAAGATCTGGTCTGTAGTGCCCCTACCATGTCGAAATCCACACTGATACTCATCTATTATGTCTTCTCCAAGCTTGCTCAATTTCACTGTCAGAATGCGGGAAAATATTTTATAAGCTATGTCCAGCAAAGTGATCCCCCGATAATTATTACACAGCAATTTATCTCCTTTTTTATATATTGGACAAACTAAGCCCTTTTTCCACTCCCTTGGCATCTTTTCTCTCCTCCATACCAGTGCAATTATTCTGTGTAGGCACTTTACCAATGCTTCCCCTCCATATTTCCACATTTCAGCAGTAATATTATCCTCTCCTGCTGCCTTCCCATTTTTCAGTTTACTCACAGCCTCTTTTACTTCCTCAAGACTTGGCTCTATTACTTCCAGATCAGCAGTATGGCAATTTGGCACCCATTCTTCAACTTTTTTTGAGTCTTCTATACTTGGGCATATATTTTCGAAGTACTCAGCCCATCTCTCCATTATTCGTTCTTCCTTTATTATCACCCTCCCATTCTTGTCCTTGCATGCCCCCACTTTTGATTGAAACCCTAAACTCGCAATTTTTTGTGCTTTGTAGAACTTTCTTGTTTCATTCAATGTGTTAAGTTCTTCCAAATGTTTCAGCTTGCTTTTTATGTGTTCTCGCTTTGCCTTTCTTAATATTTTATTAGCAATTTTTCTTTTCTCTTTGTATTTTTCCACATTTTGTCGCGTTTCCCTCTGAATCATTGCAAGTCTAGCATCGTTCTTCCTTTGCACCGCTTCTCTACACGATTCATCATACCATTCAATACTTCTTCCACTTCTTTTCTCACCTACCGACTCCTGTGCTGCATGTATTATTGCTTGCCTTGTACCATTCCATAGTTTATCAATATCACTCTCATCACCACCTTCACCTTCCAGTTCATTCATAGCCTTATTGAGTTCTCTATTCATGATATTTTGGAAGAGTTGTATAGTTTCTGTATTTGCTAATTTCTCTAGGTCCCATTTGCGCCTACTTTTCTTAGATCCTCTTTCTGCCATTGATAGCCTCTGCAATATTGTTGCTTTCACCATAAAATGATCTGAGTCACAATTTTGACATCTTGCTGCTCTTACGTCTTCTATAGAACTTGCATGACGTTTTGTGACCAGTATATGATCTATTTGGTTCACTATATTTGTTCCTGGCATTTTCCACGTTCCAAGGTGTATCTTCTTATGTTCAAATTGTGTGCTGGCAATAACAAGATCCTGCTCCTCTGCCAATTCAGCAAGCATCCTCCCATTCTCATTGCTTTCCTCATGTAAGGTATTTTTTCCTGCCACTCTTGCTAAGAAGACCTCCTTCCCTATTTTTGCATTAAAGTCGCCTAGCATTACTACTATGTCATGCTTTGGGATCTTGCTGCAAATATTTGTTAAGCAATCGTAGAATCTTCCTTTGTCTTCCTCTGATGCTTCCTCTGTTGGAGCATAGGCTGAAATCATTGTGGTGTTCCAGAATCGACCTTTCATCCTTATTCTGCACACTCTATCCGATATGGGTTCAAAACCTAGCAAGCTTGCTCTTACCTTAGCAGTTACCATGAATGCTGTTCCATACATACCAGACTTTTCTGTATCTCCACTATAGTACAGGCTGAAATCTTTTTTGTCTATCTTTCCTGATCCTTTCCATCTAACTTCTTGCAGGGCCAGTATATCCACATTGAATTTTTTCATCTCATTAAATACTTCCATCATCCTTCCTGCCTTCATCAAATTCTGCACATTCCAGGATGCTACCTTTTACCAAAAATTTCCGTTTCCATTTTCTCTTATTTGATTCAATGCCATTTTGATTATCCGTAATTCCTGTCCCTATCCGAGGCTCATTGCTTGTTTTCAAAGCGTGAAACGATTTTTACAATATGAGGCTGCTGACCTCACGCCCAACCCCCAACTTGGAGGACCAGGTGATTTGTTCAGGTTTTCTTCCCTAGCCTTTGATAACCCAATACCCAACTGCAAGGCAGCAGTCAATTTTCTGTTAAGGTTTTCTTCCCTTAGCCTTTGAATTCCACTACATTCCATCTACAAGGCAGTAGCTTTGCTGGTTTTTGTCCACCCAGAGTATTTTATTTCCTCAGTACCCTCCAACCTTGGTTGGCGAGCATCCCCATCGCCAGGGGCGGTCCCCGATAGCAGATCCAGCAACAGCCACGGGCGAACAGTATAGTACAGCATTATTATAGTATGAAGGAACTGCACTTAAAAAATTAATTGACTGTACCTTTTACAGTTTCTTTCTTTAACTGAAAAGTATGTTGCTCCTTCAAGAAGACACCATACTGTTGACATTAATAAATTACTGCTACTAAATAAAAACAAAGGTTTATGTTATATTTACAACATTTTCATGTATACTTGATTATATGGCATAATCATATGCCATATACTCAAGAGTAATTTGTTTTCTGTAGGTAATGTAAATACGGCAGGTAAAGAAATCAGGCCACAAATGTTTCTCATTCTTTATATTTCTTTAAATGTTTTAAGATGTGACAACCACCTTATACCACAAGCGTATAAAAACCAGCAAATCTTCTTAGCTCCGTAGCAAGCGTTTGTTTTATTCTTTTTAAAAAATGAACAATGTTTTAGCTTTAAATTAAAACAACAAACAATAGATTACATTAAAAAGTGTAAAAATTAACAAATTTTTAAACTTTAAAATGATAAAATTAAACATAGTGGTTCTGGTTTTTTTTACGCAAACATTAAAAATACTGGTCCTTTCAAAAATTTCACTTGTCCTGTAGCCATCCACATGTTGCTAGTAGCGGTTTTTCCTTCTCGTGATTGTATGATGGCTCCCAATCGTCGGTTCATCCCTCGAATCAGGTTCTGAATGTAACTCTGGTCAATTTAGTTCTACTCTTCACATTTCTGAGCAGATGTGAATAGTTGTAAGGAGATAGACAACTTCTAACTTGCTTTCCTAGCATGTCCTACACATCCTCAATTGGGTTCATATCAGGACTTCATTCTGCTCAATCCAACCTTATCACAGAACTCATTATTTACGATCATTGCAGTATGAAAATGGGCATTGTCGTGCCTCAAGAGGAACTCTTCAAACAATAAATGGAGCAAAAGGCAACGTGCTAAATTAAAATCTCATCGTTTTGCAGCAGTCAAAGAAGCCGCATCAATGAAAACAAGTTTTCTGCGGGCTTCATAAGAAAAGCCACCCCACACCATTACTGACCCACCTTGGAAACTGACTCGTGAATTGTAGGTGCATGGAGCAAAACATTCTCCTTGTCTTCTCCACACTTTTTCCCGTCCATCTGGAGATGTTATAGAATCAGCTGATCAAATGATGTATTCATAAAAAAATACAATGAAAATAAAAAAAAATAGATGGCTCGTTTTTTTACCTGTCAGTGTAGAATGATCTTGGAATTAAGATGCAACATCGTTGTAAAGAAAGATGTTCGATGTACTTATTAGACTGTGCAAACAAAATTATAGTTACAAGTCGTTACCTGTATCATCCATTCTTACTTTTGTTCTAGTTTTCACTTTTCATTTTCCTAGCATCAAATTCGTAAGCTCATTAAAAAAAATTTCTCTTCTTCCTCACAAAAATTATAAGTCCTGCTAATCCTTACGCTAGAAGAAACAAACACCCAAACACAATGGTGAAATACTTTTTGAATTATACTTCCTGATATTTCAATCCCTTTCTACAAAAACTATCATTCTGTATATTTTCACCCTGCTAAGCATATTGAGACATTATTCTTTTTCCAACTTTTTTTTATTTGTTTTCTTTTAGTGTTTTGATTTGCAATTATTAAAAATTGTTTACATTTACATTTGACCTGCTTAGGTGGTAATAAAAACAAGAAATTAATTTTAGATAAATAACCCTACTATCCCAAGTAACACCTTTCCTGGGGGAAAAATGGGGAAAATCAATAGTAATATCTTGAAGTAAAGATGCATCATTGGAGTAAATGTAAAGAAATCTGTTAATAATACTTACTGGATTGTACAAATCAGATCACAGTTATATATTATTTATGTCTATTTTCTAATCATAACTTTTATCTATTTTTCACTTTCATTTTCCTGGCATCGCCTTTCTTCATCACCTTCATAAGCTCATTAAAAAAACTTCTCACTCCTCACAAAATTTTTAGGTCCTGCCGACTGGAACTGGATCAAGAGCAACACCAACGAACATAATGTGTCATTGGGTGAACATAGTTATCAGACTGATATTTGCCCTAATTTTCTCACTTCATATTGACATTTACCTTTCTTTCCATGTAGGCCATATTTTCAAACTGCGATATTTGGTTGAATTTACCTCTACTTCTAAGGAACATTAACACAAAAACAAATGCATTTTTAAATTTATAAAAGTATTGATTACTTACAAAAAGGCCAGAAAACGCCTCTTCTAGTTCTTACAGTGAGCCCTTCTTGAGTATCTACTTTGAGAGTAATATCTTGTTTATCACTAAGATATCATAAATAAAGCTCTGCCGGTGGGGATAACTTCAGGAAACCTGTACTTCTGGTGACTCTTTAAGATTCAATGGAAAAAAATTAGACCTCAAGTTAAAGCCTTTGGAATGCCAGCTTTAAGTTCAACCTGCCTAGATAACATTTTCATAAGTGTGTATTTAACAGCTATAAATCACACTACACAAAGCATTCTATCGATACAGTAGGAGAAACCATCTGAATTCTAAATTACTGATTGAGTCCAAAATTAAAAAATTAGATTTTATGATTAACGCAGGTGAATGGCTTTATTGATATTTGAAGACACAAATAGGTAAGTTGTTTCATGCTGCATCTTTAGGACTACATCAATTATCACAAATTAAAATTATCACTGGCATCGCAGAATCACTACCCTCACAAAAATTACTACTACCACTCTACTACTACTATCGCTGGCATGATCAGAATGGTTCCAACAAGGGAAATTAAATTATTCATTTTCAAAACCATGCTGATCATATAAAATAAAAAGGCTTTCAGTCAAAACTGATTAATATAATGAAAACTACCTCTTAAGACATGCTGTTAATTGTATCTAGTACAACAACTTCTAGAGAGACTTATACATCTGTAATTTTTGATTAATTGGCTATCACTGTTCTTAAAAATAGTCAACTCAACCTCCTTAACCCTTTGCAATCTTTTGAGTATTTAATAACTGAGACCTATAGGATCAAAACGACCAATCTCCATTCAGGGTAATTTTTGGCAAACTGCAAAAACCTGTACCTATAAGAAAACTGATTTGTTTGGTTTCAACAATGTATTATATTTTTGTTGTGCCAACTAGAAATGTAATTACAAAGTTTTAGCTTGTTTACTTTTCTAGTTACATAAAAAATTAACAAATAATTTTGGAGATTGGTTGTTCTGATACTCACGACTGGACATATGTCGTTCGACACATGTTTAACCTCAAAAACTAAAAGACTAGTAGACATGACTGCTGCTCTCTGATTGGTCACTTTTGGAGATTGGCAATTATGATTCCAACTTTATGATGGAGATTGGTTGTTTTGATTCAAACTGTACTTTTACATATGTAAAAACACAGTTTTAAGGGCTATTTTGATCTAATTTGATTTTACCACCATCAGACCTCAGAGGACAGTTACTGTCCTCTGAGGTCTGATGGCCACTTCTGAGGCCCACTGCCACTTCTTCATCAACTCCACACGTTCAGTAATGAAAGTATCCTGTCAGGTGTGATGGCCACTCCTAGGGCCCGTGACTGCTGCACAGTCAGCACAGCCGCCATGTTTCCCACTTTACCCCACCAGCTCTACACATGGTTTACATGTATCCTAGCAATGCGTTAATGATCTTGGTTTTTTAAAAAAATAAAGTCCATATGTGATTTAAAATTTGAACATTTAATATTTGTCTAAAAGCTAATAAATTGAAGAACAATATAATATACAAATTATATTAGTTAATCTATACTACATAAATGAAATATTGATTGTAGAAAATAACAAACAAAGTAACTATCAGAAAATCATTCCAATTAACATCTATTTTTTCATAATAAATTTACTGTTTAAAGTTCTTTTCAGTATGGTACTTTTCAAAACATGTACCTACACAGAGACCTGGCTCATTTAAACAGGTTTTGCAATAATATTTACTCCTTTTTCGTGTCCCTCCTGCTGTACGGTGACTGCATACAATGCAATCTTTTTTCTTGTTGTTTTCCAATGAATAAAATTATATGTAATTGACCATTTAGCCTTTCCTGTCATTTCTGATGGCCTATGCCATTAGAAATGACAGAAGTGGTATCAACTTCAGCACTCTACAGACATAATAGTATATTTAATTGTCGATTACAAAAAACTAATACATTTGGTCACGTATGGTGCTCATCAGATCTACAGGGGAAAACATATGTGGGCACCAAAGATGGCCATCAGATCTGAGAGGACATTTTGATTAGTACACTTATACAGCTGACTGCGCGGTAGTCGTGGGCACCAGTGGTGGCCATCAGACCTGACAAGACATTTTTATTAGCAAACTAAAATAGCTGACTGAGAAATGGCAATGGGCCCCAGTGGTGGACATTAGATGGCTAAGGGTTAAACTTCAGCAGGAAATCACGTACTCCTACAGAGAAGTAGTTTGCCAACTCAACCAGGTGAACTGATTAGAGCACAGTATAATGGTGCTAGATCCAGCTTCGACTCCCTGTTGGGTAATCAAATTTCCTTTTGCAGTATGTATCTATATATGGAACGTAACTGAAAATATGCATATATTAAGGCTGCTACACATGTAATGATAAATCGCAGCGATTGATTGTTGCAGATGGAACTGTGCCGATTAATCTGACATGTGGATGACAAAAGCTGCAGATATTTTGGTTTGCACAGTTGATCGAAGGTAGTTGCATTTTTCCAATAGATATATCGTTGTCGATCGTGGCTGCGCAGTTTTATCGTGACATGTGGTAGACAGTTCCGATCTTACAATTTTTACGTTGTGTTTTTAGTTAATAAATTAATTTTGGTGTTTGATTTTACTTGTTTACAAGTAATAATTAATTTACATTGCAAGTGCAGTGTTCCTATTGCAGGCATATCTGTAAAGGATTGGAAAAGTATGCCTGAAAACGAACAAAGTGATGGACAACGTGAAAAATTAGAAGCTTTCATTGAATGCTATAGAAATGAACCTTGTTTATGGCAAATAAAAAAATAAACATTATCATGATCGTGCCAGGAAAGAAGCAGCGTACAAAAAATTAATAGAAGAGTATAAAGAAATTGATCATAAAGCGAATAGAGAAACTGTTGTAAAAAAAATTAACAATCTTCGAAAATGTCATAAGAAGAAGCAGAAATAATACAACCAAAGTGTGAAAACGGGGACAGGCTCTGCAGAGGTGTACACTCCCAAATTATGGTACTTTCACCTTTTTGATTTCTTGTGTGATCAAGAAATCCCAAGTGCAACATCCAATATGAGCGAAGACGAAAATGAGGTAAGAAGTAACTACATAAAATTTTATGCTTCATAAAACTGTATTTATTAAAAACTTTATTTATGTTTAGGCCCGATAATTAAATTATTTTTTGTTATCGCCGCTATCGGTAATAAATATAGGTAGCAGATAACTCCACACAGTCGATGAGTGACCATCGTACAGTGCGCGTCGCCTTTTGTTACCGCTGTCTCGTTAACCGCATATGACCGCTGTTTTTATAACACGGGAGTTCGGAACACCGCAATTTGGAAACCTTGTACCTTATCCCTGCGCAGGTGGTATTCCTTTTATTTTATTTTTCCTTGTCTTGGAAAAAGGGGTAAGTCAAGATTTCATTAAATTTTACTTCGCATATATTATAATTAATTTATGTTACCGCAATACAGTCCACTGTCGCTCTATCAAATAAAATACAACCGCAACCATTGGTAACCTCCGGACCTGATATCTTCCAGAAACACATTATTAACTTTCGGGCGGATAGCTTGAAAAGACCATTGGTTTTCCTTCGCGAGGGATATACCTTTACATTGTGTTTTATTTGATGCCAATTGAATTCACGTTAAATCGCTATGTTAATGTAAATGTAAATAACATTAATTTGTTTAAAATACGCTATTCGCTATTGCACGCTATACGCATATTTGTTAAATTTGCGCTTTGCATAAAATTCATAACTGTTCATTTTTTTAAGAAGTCGGAAAACTTTAATTACGTTTTCAATTATATATATTGTTAGCATAATACGCATTACAATTCTTGTATGCTGTGTCGAGTTTTAACCTGCATAAAACTTGTTATTCGCTTTAGGTTATCTGCTACCTATTCCTACAAATTTTGTCATTTCGCTATCGGCTTATCTACAAACTTCACATTTAAATTTAAATTTCGATAAACACAATAATTATAATTTTATTATTTCAATTTGATTCTTCATGAATAAATTCTTTAATTCTTAAATTATTTCTAATCAATAAATAAATTATTATTTCTAGAATAAAACTATATTGGATAATACGTCTTCAATTTTGATAATACGTATTATCAAAATACGTGTATTTTATTTGTTCATTATTTTGCTTATACAAAAATACATTGTGTGTCTTGCATCCTTCCAATTTTATTTTATTTTTGGATCGCATATTTAGAAATAAACAATTTCTTACGATTTTGAAATAATTTAAAGAAATTATTCTTTAATTAAGTTACGCGATTTCCGTGCTACTTGTTTGCATTTATAACCCTGTTATTTGGTTCATTTCTTATATTTAAAAAAAAAAAAAAAAAATATGGCAACCGATCAAAAAAGGTTAAGGGTATTAGAAGCTAAGAAAAACCATCTCTACCAAAGAGTTCAGCAAACGTATGATGCCAGCCTAAAGCTGGATATACCCGCTTGTAAAGATTTATTCATAAAAAAATGTTTAAATATTAAAGAAACCCGAAATGAATTTCGTTTAATTATGGATGAAATAAATGAATTGTCATTAAAAATAGATGATAACACTGAACCTAGTTTTCAAGCAGTTGATGCTTTAGAAGATTTGAGGAGGTTCCAACCAAAAGCAAACATGTCACCCAAATGCAACTTACGAGAATTTAGGATAAACTGATAATTCACTATCAGTGCATTTCTGTAACAATGTATTACTATTACATTTTTTGTATAAACCCCCAATGCAAAAAATGTATACATTTCAAATATGTTATAAGTATTGTTGCTTTTATAACCAATTAAAATATGGACATGTTCTCCTTTGACTGATCAAAACGGACATGTTTCGTTTTGCACAAACCTCTATCGGACTTGTTTGCTTTTGCTTGAATTAAGAAAAATTCTTCAAACAGTACCTAATAATTTTTATAAAACTACTTTTATTATTATTTACATTTACAAAATTCCCAATACATTTTAAATGCTAAGTCATGATTTTTAAAAGTAGGTTTAGAAAAAGTTTTAGATGTGAAGTCCGATATCTGGTTCCAGACAGTCACATTCGTTTTCTTCCTCGTCACCTTCACCTTCACAACCTTCAGATGCCTCCTCAAAAATTGTCTTATACCAAGACAAGTTGGGATTGTTTTTCCAGTCGTCACCATACATTAACTCGAGCAGAGATACGACATCCTTCTTTTTAGCTGCTTTTATAACATGGCCTAGCGAAACTGGCTCTAAAGGAGTCGAAAAACATTTAGCAGATGACCAACCTCTCTTCTGCAGAGAAATGTATTGTTCAGTGTCACTTTGAAATCTGAAGTGATTGGTTGATTTTACTTGAACAGTGGTCACTTCACAACGACCAGTTGCACTACGCATTACCGCCTTTCCCTTCCTCAAGAAAATCCTCTTTTTATCAGAAATGTGGACGATGTTCTTGAATCGTGTTGATAAACATTTTGTATTTACTAAAGACCAGTCATCCCCCAGTTTTCTCACTTCTCCTACAGACTGATAAACACTGTAATATTCTTCTTTAGTGCTCATGGTAGGCTGCTTTCTCAATACCTTCTCTACCCTGCCGAAAACCCTGTCGGCAGGCATAAAACTATGCCCTCTGACAGGAAATGTTACAACAACTTCTTTGATATTGTGGCTGTCAGTGCCCAAAAAGTACATTAAAGTGTGTATTATGGGGTTGTTTTTATTTTGCCCTGGGCATCCATCGCAAAATAGTCTAATTTTTTTAACATTTTCAGGTAACATATCCACCTTTGTTATCAAAAAATTCAAAAGAGCTGAAGATATTTCTATTGCCCCCCGACCAGCTAGTTCCTCGGTCCAAGTGTAAAAAATCGGATCTCTTGCATCTGACCCAACAATACATAAGCAATAAAAGCTAAGCTGTCTTTTGTAAAATGCCTCCTGAATTGGGGTCTTAGGGAGAGGTTGTACCTGCTGCAGGTCAAAGCAGAAAGTGATTTCATCATCTTTTTTTTCTCTCATGAGTTCATAAAAGCACTTAGCTCTTACTTTATGAATTCTTTTTTCCATCATAAGTTTGGTTATGACGGATTGATTTTTGTCAGGTTTGGCTTTCTCAGATTTAATTTTAAGATCTGTTTCATAACAAGTACAGCATACATCTGTGGCAGGGGATCTAAACCCTATATTGTACTCATTAAAAACCCTGCTAAACATTGTTTTTGAAATTTTTAGGTTCTCTGAAACTGTAGCATTGTAAATAACACGCAATTTTGCGTTGTTTAAATCTGACTGCAAGTATATTCTTTTAGATTTTCTACGGTTGTAGTGGCTCTCTCTTCCTTTCAGGTTGCTTAAAAACAATCTTAGAGCCTGTTTTTTGGGCTCACTCTTTTGGCTGCATCTATCGCCGCCTCTCTTGTCTGCTAGAGTTTCTCCATTTTTAATCTTTACAGCAATGTTGTGCAAGCGGGTTGCTTTTAAAAGAGTAATATGCATAAAAAAGTTTTTGCAGACAGATATTACCTTTCCTGTTACTGAAATAATGTTATATTTCACAGTAAAGTTATGTTTCTTTGAGTTTACTGAGGTTGACCTAGGTCTATGCCTTTTAATATTGTTCAGACTTACCCAGCTGGCAATAATTCCATCTTGCTTGCTCTTGTCTGCTTCTTTGTACAGAATTTTTCTAGCATTTAATGCATCCTTTGGTCTAATCTGAGCACACTTTAGACCTTTGTTTAAGTGTCCACAAGGGTGAAAAGCTTGGCAACCAAGAGGGGCACTGTGTCTTTTTATTTTAGCTAATGTCTTTACACTTACTGTCTTTTGTTTCTTCCTTGAACCTTGGTTAGCATCACCTACTCTCACTAAACCATCTTCCTCCATATTTTACACAATTTGTTAAATAACACTTTAATTAACTGTCAATCACACTGGCAAAAATAGAAACAAGTTTGAGCAATCTAACTCTAACCTCAAAACAAAATCATCATATTATTGGAGGTCATGTGACCAGATAGAGCCTTCCCATTGGCTGAAAGGACATGTTTGTGTATGCTTGGAACTAAGCTTGGACATGTATTTCTTTGCTCTGAACTTGCAAATTTCATTGTTTGTTTTAAATAGGACTTGTATTTTTTTGACTGACTTTAAGTTAATAGAGTGGTAGCAGTCATCTTACAGATTTCAAATCATCTGTTAACTCACTTTTTGATTTTTGTGGACATGTTTGCTTTTGCTTGGAACCTCCTCATTTATATTGTGCTATTATAACCGCAGAAAATTCGCTTAAATTAGAAATTAACAACAGTGAACAAAAAAGTAAACAAGTTACTGAAATTAAGCCTAAAATTAAGTTGCCGATTTTAGAACTACCCGGATTTTCGGGCGAACTTTCGGAATGGCCTATATTTTTTGAAAGTTTTAAAAGTAATATTCACGAAAATATTAACTTATCCGATTCCGATAAAGTTAGATACCTTGTAGGTAAACTAAGTAAAAAAGCATTAGCAGTAACTTCCGGAATTCCGCCTACCGCTGAAAATTATGCTATTTTATGGAAAAATCTTGTAGATAAATATCAAGATAAAAGAAATTTAGCGTCTTTTTATTTAAATAAAATTTTAGAGTTTAAACCTCTTACTTGTCAATCTGCTCAAGGATTAGAAAACTTTTTGCATTCTTTTGTAGCATCCGTTGATGCTCTTAAGGCTATTAATGTCGGTAACTTAGCCGATTTTATTATTTTGCAAATAGCCCTCTCAAAGTTAGATCCAGAAACTGTGCGCTATTTTGAAATGCATTGTAGGAAGGATGATATCCCTACGTTCGATCAACTTTTAACTTTTACAAAAGAAAACGAAAAAATTCTTTTTCGTAATTCAAAATTTAATAAACTCGAGAATTCTCAAATTAAAGATAAAATTAACAAAAGTAAACCTACTCATACTTTTTTGACGAGTAAGAATAATAATTATCAACCCCCAAAATGTGCAATTTGCAATGAATTGCATCAAGTTTTTAAATGTCCTGAATTTAAACGGTTATCATCCGCTGACCGATTTTCGGCTGTAAAAACAAAACATTTGTGCGTGAATTGTTTGTCATCTCAGCATACTACTAAGAACTGTAAGAGTTTTAAGACCTGCATTTTCTGCAACAAACGACACCACTCTACCTTGCATCGTGACAGTCAACCTTCTGTGACGAAAACTGAGGAACTGAACGCAAGTAAATCGGATACTCGGACTCCTTCTGTTGACACTTCGAAACAAGTTACCTCATTTGATTCTTCGCTCGCGCACTGCTCAACATCGTCAGTTAGCATGACTTCTCAAAATACTCCGCCAGAATCGATAGTTCTATTATCAACTGCAAAAATTCTCATTTTTGATACGATGAACCGCGCTCATGAAGCTCGTGTGCTTCTTGACAACGCCAGCCAATCAAATTTTATTACTGCCGAATTTCAACGCAAGCTGGGGTTAAAGGTATCACGAGTAAATTCAGCGGTTCAGGGAATTGGACTTAGCACTCGTCCTCTTAAATTTAACGCATCACTTTCTATCGCCTCCCGCTTTGATACGCAAAGGGTACTTAAATTAGACGCTTTTGTTATAGATAAAATAACTGATAGTTTACCCAGCCGATGTTTTTCATTGGAGTCATTATCGCACTTAAAAAATATTCAGCTCGCTGATGATACGTGTAATATTCCCAGTCAGATAGACATTCTGTTGGGATCGGAAATATTTTCGCGTATAATAAAATCACATAAAATAACGGGACCTCCCGGGACTCCAGTCGCTTTAGATACGCTTTTCGGTTACATTCTTATGGGAAGAACTGTATCAGATCATTCGCACAGTAATCGTTCTGAAAATCAAGTCTACATGTCTACTACTGAGACTTCACTGGATGATTTAATGAAGAAATTTTGGAGTCTAGAAGAAATCCCGCAACCCACTTTTTTGGACAAAGGAGACGAGATATGTGAAAAACATTTCATCGACACCCACCAGAGACTACCGACTGGTCGCTATTCTGTTTCGCTGCCGTTTAAAGAAGATCCTTCCACTCTCGGAGATTCACTACCTGTCTGCGAAAAACGCTTCTCATCTTTAGAAAGACGACTTAAAGCCAATCAAGACATGAAGATAGAATATCATGCCTTCATGAAAGACTACATCGAACAAGGTCATATGTCTCTGTCAACTTTTACTAACGACAGTTATTATCTGCCACATCATTGCGTAATAAAACCGGACAGTGCAACCACACGTCTTCGAGTAGTTTTCGATGCAAGCTCTAAGGCTTCAAATAATCGTTCGCTTAATGATCTTCTTTATACAGGACCTAAATTACATTGTGACTTAATAGAAATTCTTGTTAGATTCCGCTTATATCCGATTGCAGTTACTGCAGACGTGAAACAGATGTATCGGCAGATTGAAGTCAATTCCGAACATCGAAAATTTCAGAAGATTTTATGGAGATTTTCCCCAGATGAAGAAGTGCGCGCGTGGACACTAAATACTGTGACTTTTGGTGTCAAGCCAGCTCCATTTCTCGCGATTCGAGTCACTCGGCAATTAGGCGTAGATGAAGCAACCAAATATCCTGAAGCTGTTGCCGCAATAAATAATTCCATCTATATGGATGATCTGGTCACCAGTATAAAGAACCTCCAAGAGGCTCAGACGCTATACCATCACTTACGAAAATTGTTTAAGGCTGGTGGGTTCGAAATGGTCAAATGGTCAAGCAATTCCTCTGATTTAGTTTCGGTAATTCCAATTGAAGATCAACTTCTGAATTCTAAAAATTTCCAAAATGATGACACAAGAAAAATTTTGGGTTTGCAGTGGATCGCATCATCGGATTGTTTTAGTTTCAAGATATGCTCTGAGAATAAAATTTGTACAAAACGCAACATTTTGTCGTCAATAGCTAGGATATTTGATCCTTTGGGATTTCTAGCTCCCGCAACGCTGCTAGCAAAATGTTTAATAAAAACATTATGGTCATTAAAAATAGACTGGGATGAAAGCCCTCCAAAACAAATCGTGGAGACTTGGACTAACTTTCAATCGCAACTGCCAGTACTATTAAAATTAAAAATTTCTCGCCATGTCGCTATTTCTGAAGGACACACAGCAGATCTTATCGGTTTCTGCGACGCGTCTGAAAAGGGCTATGGTGCTGTAGTTTACATTAGAGCTCAGCAACCAGATAATACATTCAAAATTAATCTCTTATGTGCAAAATCTCGTGTTGCACCTATGAAAATAAATACAATTCCGCGGCTAGAGCTATGCTCAGCCGTTATGCTTGCTCGATTGATTTCATTTGTGTCCAAAGCATGTGAAATTCAATTTAAGTTCAAGAATATATTCGCATTCTCGGATTCAATGATAGTGCTTCAATGGATCAATAGCCCTGCATCGAGGTGGAAAACCTTTGTCGCTAACCGCGTATCATATATACAAGAAAATCTACAATCTTCAGCTTGGTTTCACATAAATGGAGAGCAAAATCCGGCCGATTGTCTCTCTCGCGGCCTACTGCCAAATAATTTGGTTGACCATCAGCTATGGTTTCGAGGCCCAAGCTGGCTAGAAGAAGATTATTCTCTCTGGCCTAAGTATCCGATCAGTTCGTCAAAAGAATTCGTCGATGAACAACGTGTTTTGATTGCTACGGAGTCAGCAGATTACCCGCTTCGAGACTTAATAGACAAATGCTCGTCCTACAATAAATTGCTCAGAGCCACTGTTTACGTTTTACGGTTCTTAAAACGACTTCCTTGCGTTGATGGTCTCATATCCGCATCTGATTTAGCCGCCGCCGAATTACTTATAGTCAGAGAAGTACAAAAGGAACATTTTGCCTCGGAAATACAATCGCTTATTGAAGGAAAGGGCTGCTCTTCGGAAATTAGGAAGCTCAATCCGTTCTTGTCAGAAGGTGTTCTACGTGTTGGTGGACGGTTAATTAACTCGGAAATAAGCTACGAGCAAAAACATCCTATACTTCTTCCAAAACGAGATAACTTCACGAATCTCATCATAAATCATTGTCATCAAAGGCATTTCCATACAGGGCCGACGCTCGTGTTATCGCTACTACGCCAGAAATATTGGATCTTAGGTGGAAGAAGCATAATTCGAAACTTGATCCGTTCTTGCAATATTTGCTTTAAACTTCGACCAAAACCCGTATTTCCTCTTATGGGAAGCCTACCCTCTGCAAGAGTGAAGCCAAGTAAGGCATTTTTGCACACCGGTGTGGACTACGCTGGACCATTCTGGGTGTCCTGGACAAGACGCAGGGGCGCTCGCCCTCAAAAGGCTTACTTGTGCTTATTCATCTGCTTAACTGTCAAAGCAGTACATTTAGAATTAGCATCTGATTTGTCAACTCAGACGTTCCTCTCTGCCTTTAAAAGGTTTATATCTCGCCGTGGGCCATGCAAGACGCTTTATTCTGACTGTGGAACAAACTTCATTGGAGCCAGAACTCAGTTGAAAGAAGTATACGAATTAATAAAATCAGACGCTTACGTCCATGCATTGGGGTCAGAGCTAGCCGAGAACCAAATTGAATGGAAGCTTAACCCACCTTATGCTCCGCATTTTGGCGGTTTGTGGGAGTCCAATGTAAAGTCTGTGAAGAGCCATCTTTATAGAGTAATTGGTCAACAAATTTTAACGTTTGAAGAGCTTTCCACCGTTTTTTCACAAATAGAAGCTATTCTCAATTCTCGCCCGCTTTATTGCTTAAGCTCGGATCCAAGCGACCCTTCAGCTCTTACTCCAGCTCATTTTTTAGTGCAACAACCTCTACAAGGACTGCCTACTTGCAACCTACTGGATGAACCACTGAATCATCTTACTAGATATCAGCTTTTAGACCGGTTGATCCAAGAATTCTGGAAGAGATGGAACGTGGAGTATCTTCACAACCTGCAAGTAAGACAAAAATGGAACTCTCCCGCTAAACCTGTGGAGGCCGGTTTAATCGTCATCATTAAAACTGATAATTGTCCGCCTCTTCAGTGGCCACTTGGAGTAATTCAAGAAGTTATTCCTGGTCAGGACGGAATTATTCGAGTCGTGAAAGTTCGCACTCGAACAGGAGTACTTACGCGGTCGGTGACTAAAATTTGTCCGTTGCCGACCCAGTAATATTTCGATTCTCTTTTAATTATTTATTCAAGGTATCTTTTATTTTAGTTTATTCTATTCTATTTTCGCAATATGATTTCGATATCTTTTCTGTAATTTTTTATTTATTTTTTATTGTGTTTGTAAATAATCTGTGTGTAGAGGTTTTTACACGGAAACTACGCCTTTAGATTTTTCTATTTTACTTTTTTCCATATATTTTTACGCTATTTTTCTTAATTATCCTTTCTTTTTCCCTTTCTTCCGTGGGCCACCTCGCCTTCGCAAGTCTTCAGTGACAGCCCCCGCTGAAGTGAAGATGTCTCCTTTCTTTTTCCTTATTTATTTTTTTGGGGTTCAGAAACTGTCGTTTCAGGGGCGGGGAGGATGTTTAGGCCCGATAATTAAATTATTTTTTGTTATCGCCGCTATCGGTAATAAATATAGGTAGCAGATAACTCCACACAGTCGATGAGTGACCATCGTACAGTGCGCGTCGCCTTTTGTTACCGCTGTCTCGTTAACCGCATATGACCGCTGTTTTTATAACACGGGAGTTCGGAACACCGCAATTTGGAAACCTTGTACCTTATCCCTGCGCAGGTGGTATTCCTTTTATTTTATTTTTCCTTGTCTTGGAAAAAGGGGTAAGTCAAGATTTCATTAAATTTTACTTCGCATATATTATAATTAATTTATGTTACCGCAATACAGTCCACTGTCGCTCTATCAAATAAAATACAACCGCAACCAATTTATGACATTTTAAGTAAAAGTATATAAATTCAGTATAGGCTATTTTTGTTTTATAAATCCTAAATCTTGCTGCTAATAATATACCAAATGCATTTTCTATTATTCGGCGCGCTCTTGATGTTCGGTAATTAAAAACTTTAATACTTTCGCTTACTACATCACTTTGCTGAAATGGTTTCATGATGTCCACTCTTAATGGGAAAGCGTCATCAACAACAAATACGAAAGGGAGGGTTCGAGGACAACTATTCAGTTCCTCTGTTGAAGGAATGTTTAACAAGTTATTTTTAGTTTTTCAAAAAAATTAGTATTCTCCAAAACCCCTCCATCAGAAATTCTTCCATTTGTTCCAAAATTACAAAAAATGAATCTATATCTTGCATCAGCAATTGCCAACAACATGATACTAAACCTACTCTAGTAATTATAAAAAAAAGAACCACTGTTTTTCGGAGGTACGATTTCTATTATTGTTTCCATTGAGAGCACCCAGACAGTGAGGAAAGTTCCACCTTGATTCAAACTCCTTTGCAATTGTTCTCCAATGGTCTTCCATACGTGGAAACTGAAAAAAACGATAATTTTTTTCATTTCACCTTGAATTTGCTGTACAATATACAATTAATTTTTTTGCTAAGTTCCTCATTCTACGCATCTCAGGTAAAGATGGAAAGGGCATGGAAGGGTCAATTCGACGACTTGAGATGTTACTGTAGGGAGGTGACAGTAATAGAAGTGTCAAAGTTCTAACAAAAGACTATTATGTTGTCATTGTTACAGGATGTGCAGATTGAAGAAGATTTTCAGACTCCACAAAAGTCAAGCACTTTCGAACATGAATCGCCAAAAGAACCGAACATAACAACTGACTCAGAAGGCGGACGAATGGGAGTACCTATTCGTCGGCATTTACCAACAAAAATTCAGAAATCATTGACAGATGAGGTACTCAAATCACAACAGTCTAGCGCTTTCGAACATGAATCGCCAAAAGAACCGAACATAACAACTGACTCGGAAGGCGGACGAATGGGAGCAACTATTCGTCGGCATTTACCAACAAAAAGTCAGAAATCATTGACAGATGAGGTACTCAAATCTGTAAACGAACATTTCAAACGCCCAAAAACTGAAGATCGGTTTGATGTCTATGGAAAGAACATTGCTATGAAACTGCGAGACTTACCGAAAGAGCAAAGAATACTAGCTGAGAAGGTACCTTAATGAAACATTATTTTTAGCAGAAATGAACCAGCTGACCACAGCTCATACTGTTAAAGAATGACTCAACAATGAATACTACACAGTTGTACATTCAATTTCAACCAGAACACCGGCCACAAACAGCACACAATAACTATGCAATACAACTTCCCAGTGGCAAACACACATTACCATAGACCTCAGTTTGACCATTATTCACCACTCTCCCCATTACAAGTACTCAAGGTCTAAAAAGTTGTGACAATTTAAGTCATTTTAAAAAAAAGCTAAAACAATATTTGATTGATGAAACATTTTACAGTGTGCACGAATTCCTTTCTAAATAGTTTTGGTATTTAACTTTAATTAAACAAATATTGTGTACAATTTGATACAAAGGGGTTCATGACAAGCCTGCTGAGTTAAGCAGTGGTAGGGGGAAATTATTGGTAAGTGATGAATTTATCATTGTGTTTGATTTATTTTTATTATTTATTGTGTGTGATATTTAATTCAATAGGGTTCATGACAAGCCTACTGAAGTAAGCAGTAGCAAAAACAAATTTTGGTGGTAAGTGATAAATTTATCACATTGGTGATAAACTTTCAGTTCATCAATTTTATCGTGACATGTCCTATACTCCCTTTGGAGTCTCCAGGATGCAAGTAGCAAAAAAAAAACTCCAGTCAGAAAGTTCTGCTGCTTCCTATGTAAGTAGTTTCAGTGACCAGTGTAGTTAATTCCAATTCTTCAGTTCAATTAAAATATGTTAATTTTTCTATAGTTTTTGTAGGTGCAAGTTTAAAGTTTTGTGAGAAAGTAATGTTAAATTTTGAATTATTTTTACATTTTACTGCTGCTACTGAATGTTGTTGTTGTTTAGGTCATCAGCCAAAAGGCTGGTTTGAACCCGTAGAGGTTTTACTAAGTAAATCAAGGAGTGAGGTGGTTTATCATTGCCTTCCTCACTGAGTGGAAAAGTACACTTATCAGCATGCCAGGCCCTCTGAAAAGCATATATTTTCCACTCTGCAGATGACACTTTCACTTCATTCACCACAGGGTCTGGCTGTATAATGAAATCCATTACTTTCAGAGGAGATAACTCTGATTAGTGTCTTTTACACCTCTACCTCTTCTGTTCTTAAATGATTCAGTAATTTAATTGGCTGACCATGTGATAAGAAACAGAACTATTTATTTTAGCCCTGTAACGAACAGATTGAGTGTAAATAATTTGACACTCCACTGTCTGTTAAGGGCCGCTGCTACTGAATAAGGTACTAGAAACATTAATTTACTGTGAACAATATTTTACGTTCTGTTTTATTTGTCTTTTTAAATAATATATTTGAAAACATTTTTTTACAGTAAAAAGCTATTTTAATTTTGAAGTTTATGTTACCTCATTTATTATTAATAGAATAATTTAGTAGGCTACGATCTTAAATTTGCACCAATGTTGTTCCAATGGTATTTAATAGTTTGTAGCCCCTTTTTGCTCACGCGAACTCCAAAGATTCGCTACCAAAAGCAAAAGTGGCCCAGGGGACAAGAAAGAGAAAAAAAAACACCCCAAAAAGGGAGACTGCGGTGATGTGGTGCAAAGAAAAAGAAATTAACAAAATAATTTTTGATTAGTAGAAAATTTAATAAAATTAAATAGATAGATTAGGTAACCTTAATAAATATAAGATACATTAAATTTTATGTTCAGCATTTAAGAAGAATTACAAAGTTACGCAAGCAATAAATAGAAATTAGCATAATTAATAACCAAAATTTAATATTAAATAGTATGAGCTCAATAATAATTTAGCATGCTTTAAACTGGATCCAGAAATGCAATTTAAGAAAATCTTTAAGTAATTAAAAAAAAACGTAAGACCATTTCGGTATTACAATAATAATTATTAGAAATAAATAAGCGGTACACAGAAATCAAACGAAAGTACCAAATTAAATATAACAATTAATCAGATTGCCATTACATGAAAGAGATTCATAAAAATTTAAATAAAAAAAACATGATTAAACTTTTGCTTCAAAAGATTTGATCTTATTAAAAAATTTAAATAGAAAATAATTAGTTTCATTAAACGAAACACAAGTTAAATTTTACCTTTAGTAACAGAATTTAATTTTACAAAATAATCATTTATGCAATATTTTACCAAAATATTTTCAAAATTCTATTTTATAATATTAAAGAAACAAAATAATAGAAAGCCAAAAAAAGCTTAATACAATATTAAGATAATAAGTTAGATGTAAAACATGTTTTGTCCACCACGAGACAAGATTATGCAAAATTGCATAATGCAGCAAACATGAGAAAAAATAAGAGTCATTTTATGATTTACAAAAATAAATAAATAAAAAAATTTTATTAAATAAGTAATATAAAAAAATTAGTAGTTTATTTTGAAAAACCAGAAGAAGGAAGAGTAGAATAAGAAGAAATAGGATGATCCCCGAAAGAACTTGCTAGTTAACTAGCTGGAGACAAGTTTAAGCCAAAGGCGACGTGTCCATTTAAAATCAGTGATTCCAAATTAATGCTTGCCGAAAATTTGGGCGCAAGAAAATTTATCTTGTCCAAGGAATTAGATTACAGATGAGTTGTTTTAAAGTAATTAAAGGCGATGCTTTCAGGTGAAGTTAGAAAAGCAAAAATTAACCATTTGGCTTTCATGCCGCCCAAAAGGATTAGTTAAACAAGTATAACATTTGAAGAAACTGCACCCCAAAGCTGGTCCCTGCAAAGAGCAGAAAACCAGGACTTAGAATAATGAGGGCCTCCGCAAAAGACAAACAAAAAAAAGTAGTTAAACCCCACCAGCACAGCAAAAGATTAAAAAAAACAAACATTAGGAAAAGCTTTAAGTTAAAAAAATTAAAAAAAAAAATAAAATTACCCAAAAGGGTTTACCAAAATTTACAAAATCAAATAAAAAAAGTTCACGGCTACAATGGGTTTTAACTACAAGCAAAAAAAAAAGAACAAGGACTTACCGTAAAAACGGGATAGCAATTAGTCAAACAGCAGCATAACAACGCCCCGAAAAGAAACTTAAAAAAAATTTTACGGCACACAATATTTCAAGAACCGAACATCTTCCAGACCAATTGCTAAGAGAGAGCGAGAAAATCAAATCACTCAAAAGGAAACCACGGTTCTGACGTCACCGACCCCCTCCATCCCGCTAGACATGTACCAAAGAACATGAAAAGCAGGAAGAAACGGATCCGACACGAAAGATACAGATAACAGCAGTCGGCAGTACAAAGAAAGAATGAATGCAAATTGATAACGAGATAACGGATTACGGCGACATTAAAAGATAACGAAATTTAAATTCAACTTAACAGAAAAAGGAAAAATTAATAATTAAATAAAGTAACATTAATTTAAAAATGTTACAAGTTAGCTATATTACATAACAGTTTTGTACGTTTTTCAATTTACGTTGTTAAATAAAAATTATAAAAAATAAACTGGAAAAGAATAATTTCATTTCACTTACCTTCAAATACTCATGGGGTAGAATTTCATACAAGGCGTCACAGGTTTCAGGTATAATATAAGACAACGCCTGCGGAGATACTATAGTTGAGTATTTAAGGTCTTCGTACAGTTCTTTTGATGGAATGATAGCTATGACCTTCGACAGAGAGGACACTCGCGGGGGACAATATTGTCCACCGGGTGTAGTCAAAACAATTAGTTACCGATTAATCTCTTGTTTACTGTGACACACGTCCTGTTATGTAACGTCTTAATGCGTGCATTGAACTTGGTTCTGATAAATAATTAGTCTGAATTCGGTCAAGGAAACATGCAAACCATTATTTCACTTCCTTTTTTTTGCATATATACAAAACGTTTTAAGTTGACGCGTTTCATTTTTTTGTTTTACAGTTTTTTTCTTGCAAAAGTGAGTGCCGTAGTTATAAAAAAATATGGAAAAACAAACTGTTAGGTCCAAACTTGGTAAAAAACTACATAGTCAGGCGTCATTGCACGAAAACCAGGAATTTGAATACTTAACAGTCCATATCAGAACTAATGAGAATAAATTCTTACCTTGAACTGGTCAATATATTTGTAGGCAAAGCTAAAACAATTGCAACGTCATTGAATTTATCTTAATTTCATGATCAATCCCGTAAATTTTGCACAATTTTTCCCAATTAGTCTTCATTGTGAAAAAAACATATCGCACGACTGACAAACGAAACCAAATTTTTCCGTTTCTTTAAAATGTTTTATACAATTGTCATAATGAAATACAATACAGCAATGTTCTTTCTCATTTTTATGTTCGTTTGATTATTTAAAAATAAACCCCAAAAATTTAGTACTTTACTTTAATTGTATGATTTACAAATGTTAATTAACGTCACTCTCTTGTAAAAATATAATTTTGGTTGATTATTACGACAATCTCAATTTTAATACACTAGAGAAGCAACCGGGAGGCCATCTGGTCACGCCATTCCGATGCGGTGTTAGGCCTAAGTCTTTCTTTGATTACTTAAAAACAAACCAAAAATTTAGTAGTTTACTTTAAATGTATGATTTACAATCGTTAATTCACGTCACACTCTTTTAAAAATATAATTTTGGTTGATTATTTAGACGATATCAATAATAATATCTACTCTAGAGAATCAACAGGGAAGCCATCTTGTCACGCCCTCCCGATGCGGTGATAAAGCGTTTTCTTTGATTACTTAAAAACAAACCGAAAATTTAGTACTTTTCTTTAAATATATGATTTACAAACGTTAATTCACGTCACTCTCTTGTAATAATATACTTTTGGTTGATTATTTAGGCGATTTCAATAATAATACTCTAGAGAAGCAACCGGGAGGCCATCTGGTCACGCCCTTCCGATGCGGTGATAAGTCTTTTTCTTTGATTACTTAAAAACAAACCAAAAATTTAGTAGTTTACTTTAAATGTATTATTTACAAACGTTAATTCACGTCACTCTCGTAAAAATATAATTTTGGTTCATTATTCAGACGATTTCAATAATTTTATACTCTTAAGAAGCGACCGGGAGGCCTTCTTTCACGCCCTCATGGTGCGCCCCAAAATATAGTAAACCCAAAATTTAGTAGTTTACTTTAGATGTATGATTTAAACGTTAATTAACGTCAATCTCTTGTAAAAATATAATTTTGGTTGATTATTTAGACGATTTTAATAATAATACTCTAGAGAAGCAACAGGGAAGCCATCTTGTCACGCCCTCCCGATGCGGTGATAAGGCGTTTTCTTTGATTACTTAAAAAAAACCCAAAATTTAGTAGTTTACGTTAAATGTATGATTTACAAACGTTAATTTAAGTCAATCTCTTGTAAAAATATACTTTTGGTTGATTATTTAGACGATTTCAATAATAATAATACACTAGAGAAGCAACAAGGAGGCCATCTTATCACACCCTCTCGATGCTGTGATAAGGCTTTTTCTTTGATTACTTAAATGAAAAAACAACACTTTTACCAATGTAACATGATTTTTATTGATTTATTGAAAATGAATATATGGGCAATAAAAAATGTGAATGGTTGGTATAATAAAACATTTTCTTTAAAAGTATAAAAACTTAACATTTGAATTAAACAATTAAAAAACAAAAACAATATTTTTTATACCACTGTATTGCATTGTTGAAGATATAATTAATTTCATCAAATACCATTACATTAAACAAAATATATTTCATTACACAATAAATATATTTCTGCAAAATGTAAAATATACACCACGGCAAAACAATAAACATACATAAATTGTAACATAAATTATACTAAAAAAAAACACAAAACTATATTTATATTTTAAGTCGTTATGTATGGGCATCAATTTATATAACTAGAAATAACATCTGGGTTATCATTTAAGAATATTAATTTCTTTTATTACAAGCCAATTTATCATACAACTGAATTATTTTATAATAAAATTACAGTATTTATTGCTTAATTATTATTGCCATCAATAAAATTATATAAACAACCAGTAATTAATCCTGGAATATTACAAAGCTTTATTAAAATATTATTTTTATAAATATATATGTATATACTATATATATATATATACTTAGTTTAAGAATGGTTTTATAAAAGAAAAATAACCTATAAACAATGTATTTTCGCTAAACTATTATAATATGTATATATTATTGGTAACGCATTAAAAAAGTAATTCAATAAACGCTTTTAAGGAGAACCTTATGTCAAATCAATAATTATGGAAGGTGTTTTAGAAGTTTTACCGGTGTAAGGTACGATAAGCCTTAACAAACAACCAGTACTATAACCACATTATAGTACTGTGCATTATAGCATAGTGGGCCCGTGCGATTAAATTCCCGCATTGTTCTTGGGTTTCAAACCCCTATTATTATATAAATGATTTAAGTTAACAACAAACTTAACCATACTTAGAAGAACAGTGAGTAACTACTAAAGCACAGTAGTACGATAGTTTCCTCCTGAAACTTTAAATAAAACAACGTTAACACGATGTCTAATACCGACTGAGTGTGTTCGTGTTGTAAGATGAGAAGAGAGATGACACATATCCTGTATGCTTATGGAATATGACTATGGAGAGGGTTATTGTGGGAGAACCGCATTAAATTATGCTGTATTACCGCTACGTTGTAAACGAAATTTACTGTTTTTCATTTAATAAAGTGAAGCTCATATTAGCGTGAATTTCAAGTTTAAAACTTTCGGACGAGTCAGGAACGAATACTCTTTAAAATCATGTAACAATTATGAAAAGTTGTCCGGTAGAACTCTGTATTTAGGAGTTAATAAATATAATTCCCATTTAAATTACATTGGAAGCGATTTTGCGTTAAAATATATAGATAGTAAATCGTAATTAGAATAAATTTCTAACATTAGTGTAAAAAATCAACCCACAACGTTTATTATTTTTTATTCAAATGAAATTGTGATTTTGTCTTTACAATCGGGAGCAGGCCGAGCTGCCTTATCCATAAAGTGAAAAAGAAGAAGTCTGTACAAGTTTTTAAAATACCCCAAATTTTGTTGTACAATTAACAGATAATAAATTCGGAGTCACTACAGATAACTGACTTCAAGAGATTCCACATAAAAGAAAAGCAGGACGTGGAATTTAACCACTTCAGTGAAAAAAATATTGCTAGATCGATGGAGAACATAAACAATTATTAAATTGAAGAAAAGGATACACCATCAGGTTTGATATGGTATCCCAAATAAATGGCTATACCATTCATGCTTGCATTTTCGCACAGTTGATATCACCCGTGGCACATCAAGTTCATGCCTAATATCTTCATTATTTATTTATTTTATTTTATTTTATTTATTTTTTTTTTTTGCTTATACGACCACTTAGGATCACTTTAGTTTAATTTCTGGACCAGTCCATTCTGCAATCGATTCTTCTTATTCCCGACGCGTGTAAGTTGTTTTGTTCTTGCTTCTTTCCTTTTCGCCCACATCTTTTTTAGGCGTTCCGATCTTTGGCGCCTGCCCTCGTCCAAATATTCTCTTTTGGATTCCTATCTAGTTTTAGGCTCAAATATTATATCAGTTTTAATTAGCTTCTTATATCCAGATGTTGTAATCAGATTCTCTCTTGAAATTCTCAACTCGTCCATGTCCTTTTGGATTTCCTTTATCCATTTCAGTTTTGTTGTCCTTTCCCAGTAAAAGCTGATGATTTGGTTAGAAAGTCTGGTGTTATCTGCTCTCAATAGGTGCCCCAAGAATAACATTCTCTTTTTCCTGAAGTAATTGAATACTTATTTATTTTTATTTATTAAATTAATTAATATTTTTAAATAAGTTAATTATTTATTTAATTATTGTGTGTTCACCGCACACGCATCGGGATCTTCACCTGGGATAGTTGTTGTCATTGCACTTTCACTGCTGAAACTGATGAATCGTAAGCTGTATAATTTTGAATACCGTTGACAATGTTTTTTCCAGTCGTATTAGCTTTCTTTGGCGGGTGTTTTTATGTAACAGAATTTTACGAGTCTAATTGAACTTAATAAATTTAATTTAAATTAACGAAGACAGGAGAAAAGCATACAGTAATAAAATGTTGAGATGTGGCTGTAAAAAGAGCTTCCAGAAATGTTTAAAGTTGTTGTACGTTGTTTACGATGTTAAACGAGATTAAAAAATTTGAATAGGCTTTAAAATAAATTTTATACAGTTAAAGCAAGATAAGTTAAAAAATATTTAATGTTTTCTTTATGGACTCCAGGCGGTGATCTCTGAAACGATCACCTTGTGATTTTACCACTTTTCAAATTACCGTCAGTGATTGTTTTGGATAAATTTCGCGATATTTTTAGATAAAAGATTGGTTAAAATTTCAAACATAAAATAAACAATCGAATTATAAGTGTTACTGGTTATTGACCCTTCTTTTGTACAAAATATAAAAAAAAATCACACTGCTGCAACATATTTATAAATTTGGCAAATAGTTCTCCAATTTTGTTTGTACTATCTCTAAAAAAATTAACGTACAAAAAACAAATATTAATAAGTATTAATTAAACAATAAACAACTACGAATGGTATCAAAAGTACATAATTATATTAAATTTAGGCTTATAAATAAATAAATAAATTTAAATCTCGTAACCTTACTTACACATACAGCAAAACTTTTTACAGAAAAAAGTTACTTTTCAATATTTTTTTACAATTATCCTGAAATACAGATTTAAATTTAGAGTATAAAATGGAAAATTAACATTTATTTGATGTACATAAATTTAATTTTATTAATTGTGTGTTTGTCGCACATGCGGTTGACTCTTTACCCTAAGTTGTTTAAATTTTTTGACATTTGGTAGAGTTCCTTTAAGAAGTCAAAATATATTTTGTTTTAAACTGTCAAGGATCCAATACACCCTTGGCAGTTGGTTTAGTGTTAAGTTTGCATTTTTAACTGTTCAAGTGTAAGCGGATATAATTAGAATGATGTTGACAACGCCGGTTTTTCCAGTCGCAGTAAGTTCTCTGATGGGACTTTTTTAACAGAAGTTGACCAAGGCTAATGACCATGGTTATCATTGCATTATTTTTTTTAAATTTTCATATCTGCTTATTTCTCTTTGTTGAATAGGTCGTAGATTTTACAGTTTATTAACGGGGGAGTCAACCCAAAAAAAAATTGTTGTAACTTACAGTTAATCAACTAATTTATAGATAAATTAACAGCTATTTTAGGGTAAATAAACCTCCATATAACAGTATATAAAAGAATAATAATTTTCAACCCTTAATTTAGGGTGGAAGCAAAAAACAGTGTTTCGCTAGAAACATTGTTTTAAAAACTGCATGTCCTAGGCTATTCATTGGTTGTGGTCTCAAATTAAAGAAAAAAGCTTCATCAATGATCTGTATATATTAATACATTGGGTAATTTTTTGAACTAAAAACAAGTCATAAAAAGTTTTTAATCGTAAATAATTATCACGCCTTTCAATTTTGAATTTTTAAAAATTACTTACGTATGTACTATATTTTAATTTATCCTATCTACAGATATCATAGAGAAATAATATCTGTACATTTTGCAAAAAAAAATCATTGAGTTATCTTTTAAGTAAATTTAAAGCATTTCTTAATTTTAAAGACACAGTTATATCAAATTTATCATGGCTAATTTAATATAATACAAAAATAATACACCGGTAATCTCAACGAAATCAACAAACTCAACACCAGCTGATTCTCGCCTCTTCTGTTTAGCAGTACTACTATGATATAGGGCCTAATAATTAATGGAATAAAAGCGCATTTCAAACTTCTGAACGCAAAAAGAATCACCCATTTATCTCATTACTAAACGGAGTTATTCGATTATGAAAAATTATAATTTTTCCATCAAAAAATTAATTTTTTTTATTACATACGTTAATAACAAATAAATTTTCATTTCTTTCTACTTGGTATATTTAAAAACCGATTGTATGAATGAAATCAGCACATCTCAGAGTACAAAGTAAAACAAAAATATTGCTGATATTTTTTTGCCTAGAAATGGGTTGACTTAAAAAATTTTAAAAATGATCACTAATGACTTAGCTGGTCATACAAATTTAAATAAATAACAATTTACATATGCGAAAACTCATGAAACAAAATTTCAACAGTATTTTTAAAATGTATAACAGAAGTCATACAATATAAACCAGATAAATCGAATTGAGTTATCCGAAACGAACGAAAATCAATAAATTTCCGATACTCGTAATTTACACCAATGAAATAAAAATAAAGTGCACGTTTAATTATGTTGCAATGTATTTCACTCTTTGCTAACTGCTTCTATTACAGCGCATAGTTCCTAAATCTAAAAAGTGCATGTTCTATTTCTTTTAAGCAAAATATCATGTAAAGGTTAACGTGTTGTTTTGAGTGTTGTGAAAAACTTTAGGTTGTAGAAAAGATAGAAAACAATAACTTGAAACGCACTGTTTCCATGGATCTTGGGGTTTTTTCATCCGTGTAAGACTAAACAAAACTAGAACAGCATTGAAAACAAAAAAAAAACTTAATTAAATTCAGAAGTAAATTCCCAATTTTAAACAAATACAGTAAAAATAACAAGATTTAATTTTAATTTAGTATGTGTTTCAGATAAAAGTTGTAAAATGCTTGCTAAATAGATAATTTCTTTTTTAGTTTAAAAAACAATGTTTTTAATAAATTAACCTTTCATTCCATATTACGTTGATTAGTTAAATCCGGGTTATCCCAAACGGGTGCGGTCCAATTTTTACGATAACCGCGATTCGTTTGTAGTAATGTTATTTAAAACAATAATTTTTCCACTAAAAAGTTTTGCCGTAAATTTTATTATTATTAGTATTATAACAACTTTACACGATAATAAAAATTTTTAGCAATAATAATTTATTATTTCAACATAACTTATTAAAAAAAATTGGCCACAACCAAAATTTTAATAATTGAAAATCTTTTATTAAAATTAAGTGGCCACTACTTCTACTATAACTATGTTTATTAATTAATAATAATTTATTTTCGCTATTTACAAGAAACATTAAATAAATACGTAACAATAAACTATTTACTTATGTATAGTAAAGAATTAATATGAAGTCGTTATGAATCCATTACAATTCGGTTTGGTACATTTTTTAAAATTAATTAATTCTAAAAATCTAATAGTAGCTATCAGTACATAATTAACAATACGTTTCTTACATGTTTTTCGTAATAGAAAGCTATAATTTCCTTTATTCTTATTTATTTTATATTAATTATAATTGCAAAAGCTATATACTATGAATTAAAATGAAGCGCCGCTTGAATTTTTATTACTTTTTTCTTAAAAAATGATAATAAGCTTGTACTTTATTAATTTTTTTTATAAAAACTAATGTTAAAAATATTTAATATACATGATAAAATAAAGTAAAAGAAATTATTTGTTCACTTCAGAAATACAGTAGTAAAAAATAATTTTAAAATATCTACAAAAAAATTAAATATTTTTATGAGCTCAGAAACTGGTATAAATACAATAAAAATTTGAATAAATAATTTTAATTATATAGTTAATTATATTATAACAAAAGTATATTTCAACATTATAATTATCTTCAGGTTAAATAAAATATTTTTTAACCGAATTATTTATTTTTGGCTGTACATTGTAATACGATTACAAAATAAGCGGATGGTGAATGTGATGGGAATAGTAGTATGAACGACATGAAGTTTATTTTTTTCAAATTTGATAATACCGTGTTCAATGTTTTGAATTTTAAGGGAGCAACAGATTCTGCCCGAACTCTTTTTAGCCTTCTGAAGAGTTGTCCAGTAAAGTAACAGAGTCATTCGCCCTGATTAGTTCGTATTTATGTATTTATAATTTTCTGAAAAAACATTTGTAGGAGTGTTCGTCAACTAAAATTGATCAAGGTCCGTTTAAAATTTTGATGAGATTTTCCGGTCCGGCCAAATGTTTACTTAGGCCTACTTTACCGAGTGTAAAAATTTAAATATGGTAATCATCTTAATATTAATTGTTGATTTCAAAAAGGTTTGAGCAATAAAATGTAAGAACAGTTTCAAACTACTGCAGGCTCGAGTAAAAACGTTGAAGTTTTTGTATTTTGTAGGGCGGGGCATTCACGAGTTTCTTTCAGCCTTATCGCGGCCGTAAACTAGCCCAGGAAACATTAACTCTCTTCAGAGTAACTTGGGTATATACGTCGTGTTGAGATCACCAGTTGCTTTCAGCATGCACGCAGCCTAAACGTAAAAAATTCACATCACACGAAAATAAAATCTGCGTACAAAAAAAATATTTTCAAGAGCTTGCGGTCCGAAAAAATGGTTGCACCAGTTGGTGACCACTGATTTATAGTACTGTTTTATTGTGTTCAATATTTACGAAAGAACTTGTAGATCATCTTGAAAATTCTCGTTTCGTAGTTACTAAGGGGAGGGAGTTCGGTGTAATTCGAAGTGCTCTGGATTGGCAGGACTGTAATCGATCTATATTACTCGGTTTAGCAGATCTGTGAAAGTTAGAACCATATGTTCGGATCGGATACTGATACAACTCTACACATGTATTGATCAAGCGTGGAATATAAAACTGAAAATACACTAGTCACGCTTAATATGATTGGTACTCCGGATTTTTGAACGTAATATGCGCCAATGATATATACCAGCCTGGCCGTCTGAAACGTGTTTGGCCATTTTTTTCAATTTATTTGGTTAGATGTTTGGAATTTTCGTTTTATGTAGGTATCCTAAATTTTATTGGTTTAAACCTTTATGTTCAATGGAAATAGATTTCTAGTTTTTGTGAGTACTTCGTAGTTGAAAGCACCAGTTACTAACTTTCAGGACTTGGGAGGTTTTCTAATAATTACAACAGGCAATCTCACTGAAAATACAAAAAAAATTATGCATTGGCTATAAGCCTACTGCACTATTAGCATTAGTTATTGCTACTACACTTGCGTACAACCTGGCAATCATTTCAAAATGCAAAACAAGACCATGTATTTTCGGCAAAATTCGTCAAATTTTTGTACATAATGAACGGCATAAGACGCTTTGAACAACGCGATCTTTTTTTTCCTTAGTTTGTATATCTATAACACTATTATAGCTAACTATAAACTAAAGTACAACAACTAGAAATGATGAGGTTTTGTTAGGCGTGGAAGGAGGGGTACACCCAGCAGCGTATATCCTCCAGGATGACATAATCATACTACGATAGAGAAAGAGAGAGAGGGAGAGAGAGTGTGAGTGAGCGAGAGAGAGCGTGAGAGAGTGCGAGAGAGTGAGAGGGAGAGGAGGGAGGGGGAGGGAGAGCGAGAGAGAGAGAGAGAGCTTGATGAAAGTGAAAGTAACAGCACCAACGGTGAAGAAATTAAGAAGATGTGATGATGATAATGATAGAATTTTATCATACACATCACAAAAACAATACAAATTTTTATTGAAGAAGAAGATCCCTACACCAAGGACGGCGAAGACGTCGGAAATTTGGAAAATTTAGAATGGCCATTTGTCGGGCGAGATCGTTTGGATGACTTTGCAATTTGCCGAAGAATCTTTTATAAAGTTGTCTTGCAACGTCTTTTACGTAGGGAATATGAAGGTCAGGATGAAAGGTGTCGTTCCTCACATACCAGGGTGCTCCAGTGGTGAGGCTTAAGTATCTAGATTGGAAAACCTTAAATTGGTTAGAGCAGCAGCACCGAAAATCTGGATTTCGTACATCTTAAGTGGTTTCAGCAAAGCCTTTGGTAGGGTAATTTTTTGCTTCAGTGGTAGACGAGAACGCGGTTTAACTTGGTGGAACAAACACCTGAGGCGATAACAACGCGATCTACTATGAGCGTACGTAGTTATACGTCGTAATTATGTAAACCGTCCAATTTATCAGATGGTAGGATCAACAGGGTTATTATTATAATGATAATCACGATAATGCTGATAAGAAGAACCTGAAGATAATTATATGCTTATAGAATGCACTCAAATTAAAAATACTTTGCTTTAATTTCTTCAGTACTTTTAAACTATAATTAAATCTACTGTATTTTCTAACAAACCAAAATATTTTAGGTTAGTTTTATACTTTTAACAAGTGGGAATTCATTTTATTTTTTTCTTAAAAGGAGAGGGAACCTAATTATTTAATTTAAATATGAAGTTACTTAGTACCATACTTTCTCAGGCACTATAGGATGTATTTTATTTGCCTAAGAATTTCTGTACATGAAAAGATGAGAGTTAACAATTATTATTGATATATTACTGCATATATAAATTCTAAAACACAATCTCGGTAAGGAAATAAGAAACGTAAATTTATTTTTTTAATCAATATGAGTAATTTGTATCGTTAAGGCAACACAGTGTCAGTTATTTCCGGCCTAAATAGCCTTAGAGAATTTATATATCAATATTTAACAACTGACTTAAACATGCATACTTCATTTCGAATAAACGCAACAAATTGCGTTTATAAACAGTTAACACACGAACACACAGCCACTCAAACTCATACACACTATTAAATCTTATTATGTATTTACTGTTACAGGGATAACATCTCGATTTGTCCATCTTTTCAAAAACATGTAAACTACTAAAATTCTTTATTTACAAATTTCTCAAATTCAAAATATGATAAAAACTTCTATCAATCATTAGATAAATAATAAAAGATACTTAAAGTACGACAAAATTATTTATTGTACATTAAAGTTTATCCAGAATTTTTATAAAAAAATATTTATGGTCGATATTTCAACTCACAAAGAGATATCGATACATTTTTTAAATGTAAAAATTTAAAAACAAGATTTAAAATACGTTATATTTTACTCGATAAAATGGTGTGAACTTTCAATTGGCGATGTTTTGAATTAATGATACATTTAAAAAAGTTATGTATAAACATTTTAGTGGAATTTTTGATGAAGGTGAAACTTGTTCTGGATCTAGTAAGGAATGATTTTAACTGTATTCAATCACTGGTATTCTGGTAGCTTAATTTTTTGGCTGTGATTTGAGTAATTAGTTTTCTGTTATTTATGTTTTTTTGTTCATATTAGGGACGCCGCACAGCCTCTATTTCGGTGCTTACTCCGTGTTTGCTATTTTAGTGTTTAGTAAGTGTACATTAATAATTTGGCTGTGATGTTTACTGCGTAAATTCTGTAACAGTCTTGTCAATATTATATATGTTTAATTTTTAGGATATTTCTTTTTTTTTAAATCGCGTTAGCAAACACTCAATGTAACGGCCTAATACACTCTAACTCAGATTATCAGGCGATTATAACTGGTTTGGTTTCTCTAGAAAGAAACTATTCAATACCCAGCGATCCACTGCCATTTTTTGTTAAAAAAGTTGGTACAGTACACAAAGATTGTCTATGGATATGATAACGAAACAAAGGATCGGTCTTTCTTGTCAGTGGATGTTCTTTTTTGTAGTTTTTTGGTGTTTTCATTAGTTTCTAGATTTTCTTTGAAATGAATTCACGTGTGACACCCGCTTCTTGAATTTTTAACCTGAAAACCATGATGATAACTAAAGATGATGTAAAGGATTCAATAAATGTGTGCTGAGAGTTGTTATAAAAGATATATTTAAAAATTAGAATCTCTTCCGTTGTGTCCAGAAAGTTGTGGGTATGCCTAACTTTTCAATTAAAGGTGTTTCACGTAAGTGTTCTGTAGGAATTGATAACGTACTGATATAGGCATAAATTGAAAATATTTATTAGCATATAAAGGTAATGTAATATATAAAAAAAGAATGGAAATATTAATTTTGAAAGATTAATTTATTCCATTAATCTTGATACGTATGTCTAGTGATGACTCAAGCAATAACTAATACTAGTTGTGAACTACAATCAATAACATAACTAAAATATAAATATATTTTGTTGGTCTGCATTGAGTTACCCATTATTAAATTCATGACTATTGGGCCTTCACAATAAAACCTAAGTAATATTTTTATTTGAATAATACAAGTAATTAATATAACTAAGGAAATACTAAGTAAGGAATAACTAAAATTAAATAGATAAAGAATACTCCGCTTGAAATCGATAACATAATTTAGGTTATACAAAAATAAATATTTAAGATTTATTTAACAGTGCGTTATCAATTTCTAACAGAACACTTTTGTTGAAATGCCTTCAATCGAGGAGTTAGGCATACCCATAACCTTCTTCAGACATGATGGAAAAGATCCAAAAATGATTTATTATGAATCATATATTATTGTTATAAATTTCTTTTCCGATAGGTCAAACAAATTCAGTACACTGAGAAATCTGTTAACTGTCCAACTGCATTTGCTTCAACATTTAGATTAGATTAGGTATTTATTATTGTAGCCGAACGGAATTGGTATAGACTAAGGGAAAGTGGGAGGCCGTCCAAAAATACAAATAGCTGGAATAAGTCTGGATTATAAAGAATGAAGAATCGTATATAACAGCAAAAGAGTTTCTTTTCACAGTAACACTCAATTTAAACCTCCACACAAGTAAAAGCAACGTTTCTTAAGTGATCAAGAAACGTCATGATGGAAATAGGCAACAATTGAAACGATCAAAATAAAAGCTGTGAATTTACAATAGCAGTCAAGACGGGTTAGTGAATTCTCATAAAATATGAAAATACTCACCTTCATTTGATAAGACAACTATAATTATTATCGAAAAATATTGAAAATAGACCTTCCTTAGGCATTCATTTCTTTTTAGACTCACAAAACGGGAAACCCCGATAGGATTGTATATTTTCGTGGAGGGGTAACGAAAGTATTGGACATCGTTCAATAACTCAGCGGGGTGGATGTCAGGGTAGTCCGCTGAAAAGTGTGCAGATGGTGACTGAGAAAATCAACAATCACGGCGTGCTTTCCTCGCCTGTACTGTACCGTAGATAGTACAGGCTATGGCGAGGAGAAGAATCGTACAAGAAAAACTAATGATTTAAGAAAACGACCAGAATACAAAAATTAAAATTCTACTGAGACCTGTGCAGTGGATGATAAACAGTTGACAAAACAAAATTTTATGATATTTAACACTGGAGCATTGGTGTCCGATAAGTGGTTTAAAGAAGTCAGAAAAGACTTCTTTAAATATTTTAAAAAAAACGTGTGCACCTAATATGTAAAATGAGGTGAAATTGATACTTTTTTAAAATAACATCTCTTAATCTTTTTTGGAATCTGAGAAAAGGCACAAGAATACATAAAAATATAGCCGTTTTAAGAAAACAACAAAAAACCATTAAAACATGAAATGGGTTATTCATAAAAATGGCCAGTCTCCATTTAAGAAATGGAGACTTTAATTCCTCCTTGACAAAATTGTTTTTCGCGGAACATTTTTTTGAAAATCTGAGACAGCTCTTCCGAATTCAGTCGCCACATTGTTTTATTGTGCGTAACCATGGATCTAATTCCATAAATAGTCCCGAAAAGTATCAATGCAAATGTTTCTTGTCATTCTATAAAAATAAATTTCACATAGTTTTAAAGCATAAGAATTTGAAACAAGTTTCGGTTTTCTTGTACGAGCTCCCCTTGTATGAATTTGTATGATCGGGAGTCAGTGCCTGATATACTATAAAAAAAGTCTACATTTGGAACTCAAATACAATCACCAATTAAAAATATTCACACGCAGATGTTTTAGTGAGTAATAGATAGGGCTAATAAAAATATTTAAGTAAATTATATGGTATACTTTTTATATTACAGCCTTAAAAAGTTGTATTGGTATTATTGATTACTAACGTACTACTTTCCTAAAGATTTATTTATGATATTTTAATATTTGCCTGTTATCTGATAAAATTAGGCTTCACTGCCTTATTTTAGTAAGCACTTTTGTTATATTTCATGATCATAAATAAAATAATTAAATCTGTTTCAATAAAACTTACTGGTTACTTATATATTACTACTAAAATATCTCAACATATACAAAATCGTATTAAAGTCTGACATACTCAACAATAATCGTAATGGAAGTATTCATGATAACAAAATAAACCGTACACAATATTATGTAGAGTGTTCCGCTGATAAGTATTTCTCTGCGGAATGAAGCCGTGGAATAAATCATTTTCATGTTGCTATTATAGTACGTGAGGTTGCTGTAGTAACCATATAGTGCTACTGTTCATTATGAAAAAGTAGTCCAGTCACGCGCTCTGCAGTAACTAAAAATGGCATTCAAATGGCGCTAGAACCTACCTACCTACTCTTCATCCCGCAGAAATAATACCGCCGTGAGACTACAGCCTTTTTTTATTGGCCAACCGTCGATCGTGCATGTAGAATAAATAGTAAATAGTAGCTACTAATTAACGACTACAGACAATTCCCATTTGCCACACGCCATACAGGCTGACGTGTACAGTAAATTATAAACCATCTAAGTTGATAAAGCTCAGTTGACGCGCAGAGTAGGGATAGATTGCTGACCCGGTAGGAAGGCACAAAATAGCCTGATGAGAGGAATTGCCAACCTAATATCCCCTCCACAGTACAACTAGCAATGAAGGTTGAAGGTTGGTTTGGTATACTATACATCTACGTGCTTACGCTTTATAAACTTTCGTGGAACTCTTTTTGACCACTACGGCCTTGACAAACGATGCTTTTGTTTGTAGCGGTATGACAATGTACTTATCATCCTGCCATCTTGTTTAAAACTACATAATATGCGTTATATAAATTCCGTTCAGAGGCATACTTATCAGCGGTACACAATATAATTATAGTACTGCATTCCTATAAAAATCAGTGAAATTTCTTTTACTTTTCACATTCTTAAAAATCTTGATTACATAATTATTTTCAACATCAAAATATTTGTAATACAAATCAGTTTATTTAAAATACGTATCAAATAATATTGTTTTTACTGAATTTTAAAGGTGGTGTTATTTATTATTGCTTTTTATTATTAACATTAGTTACTGTATAGTTTTATTTTAAACACTATTAAGAAAGATAACTACCTTATGTTAGCAAAGCGAAAAAACTATTTATGTATCATAAGCCAGTAAATTTATGTCTATTAAAAATTAAAATACATTGAAGAATAATTGTTACAATGGTTGAAATAAAATAATTTTATTTTAATTATTATAAATTTAAAAAACCAGAAACCAAAAACCAGAAGAGTGTAAAACAGGGTGTTAACCGACGAAGACCGGAAACAGAGATCAGAACGTTTTAAGAAAATGTGGCCAAACGAAAGAAAGCCACGCTTAGGAGAGCGCGCTTTTCAAAGAAACCCAACACTGGAACAGACCTAAACTTGAACTAGAGTGATCCTATGAAGTCTCATAAGTAAAAAAAGTAAAAATAAAAAAAATGAAAACAAAATTGTCAACTATTCAATATGGGAATATACACCGCTCATTTACTTTGTGCAACGTTTGATAATGTTCGGTGTGAAATGGTAATAAGAATTGCTGGAACCATATGAAGGGTTATGGGGAATAACGATGGAGTCCATTTACACAATTTTTTAGAAATAAAAAAATAAATTTTACCAAGAAATTGTAAAATTAATAGGCCTACGTGATCTATATTTTTGTAACCTGGTATGTCCAATTATACATAATTAGTAGTTTTTATTTCGAATAAATAATAGATTTGTTTATAATAATAACAATTTAATTATCTTAAATTTCTTTCTGTATCAGTGGACTCTGATAAAGATCAGAGTCCACTAATACCACATAATGTTAATTGAATTTATTAAGAACTCCTAATAGACACTTTTCTGATAAGTCAATTTATAATAACCCTAATTGTTAAGCGTTTAAAGATAGATGGTAGTAAATGAATAGGTACTTTAATAAGGGAGAAAAAACTAAATAAAACAGTCAGCTGATTTTAAACAACTGGTATGATTATGATGGCATTGAACTCTGTTCTTTTTTGTCGATTATAGTTGTGACTGATCATTATTTTCCTTATCGGACCTCTTTCCAGATGTTTCTCTTTAGACGAAAAGCGATATTAACCATTTTTGTAAAATGGTATTAAACCTTTTCTGGTCACCTTGGTTATGTTATAAAGACTATAATTTTTCCAGGAAAAGAACTTTGATCATTTTCCCCATGGCTCTTCATATGTTTAACAGAGAATTAAAGGTTAGTACGTAATATGAAAGTCCTAGAATAAAATTGAACATATATTTTATAGGAAGATAAAAAATTCCGTGTTACCATCTTAGTACTAGATTCGATTTTTTTAAGTTTTTCTTAGTATTAAAACCAAAGGTTTGTGGATGTTGTGAAAAAACTTACCAATTTATTTAGACTCTGTGGAGAAAGTTCAAATGCTGGTTTCGTGAGGAAAAACCACCAGCTTTATATTTTAAAGCAAACGTTCAAAGATTTTCAAGTACTGGACGTTTGTCAAGTTCATGCCCGGTAACTAATTATATAGGCTCTCAAAACGCTACAGACTTCCCAAAACGAAACCCACAACTCCAGTACTACAGGAAAAAGTTTTGATATTTTGCAAAAATGCTATTCAAAAACATCTTTGTTACTTATTCCCAAAGCTGTACAACCTGTTTTCCACAAAATGTTAAACGTATATAGATCATCATAAAATTTAAAGCTTAAGTGCAGAAGTGGCTCTTCAGCGTCAGTTGAAAGTACACGAAGAAAATGATTGCACTTTTACATCTGTGAACTCACATCCTCATATTTTGGTTCTGTACTACCTAATCTTTGAAAAAGAGGCGCTAAATAAAATATCCTGGGACATGGGAAACCATAATTGGATAGCTTAATAACCCACTTCGTGCATGAGTTTAATAATAGAGATAAATATATGTGATAATAATGTAAGGTTATTCATACGTAACAAGAAATAAAAAATCAATATTATTTTTATAATGTGAGCTTCAATAACAGCTTGAAAAAATGTTTAAAATTAAATAACGTGCTCTAAAATTATCATAAAAAATAAAAATCAATTTACAATATTTGATAGAGGTAGTATCCTTCCATTAGAACTCTGCACTAAGTATAAATGAGAAGGTTGACAGCGAGTCTATATAATCACGTGACGAGTTGGTGAGCATAGGACCGGCCACTTCTCCCACTTCAAATACTCCAAGCTAAACGCTCATTTTTTGTTTATTGTCTATTAAAAAGACTAGTTAAATTATAAAAGTAAATACTTAGATTAAATAATTAATTTCCTTTAAATATTTCACTTAAATTAAACTAGTTATTAATGGCTGAAATAAAAGTCCAACAAAATGAACTCGAACAGCTGTTCTCGTCTTATTCGGTAGAACTTTTAACAGCAGTATGACTGTTGCGCATACAGTATGCGCAGCACTCCGCGCATACTGCATGCGCAGCAACCCGCGAATATCGCCTGAATTTAAATTAGTTTTAAATCATTTATGTAAATAGTTTTTAGAATCAGCTAAATTAGTTTCTTAGTATCGCTTGCCAGAGTTAATGCAAATCTAAAAAAATGTTATGGAAATATATTACCTCTAATCGTGTCTAAAAAACAATTTATTAAAAATCACGAAACCTAATATTTACTGGCTTATGAACTAACTTACGAGAATTAATTATTAATAAATTTATGAAATAAAAATTCAATATAACAACAGAAGATTATAATAAACTTGTTAAATACCTTACAATTTATTATTATTAATTAATTTCATATTAAAACGCTACCTATAAATCATTATATTTTTACTAAACTATATAAATATCTATAAATCTCAGCTATAAAATATTTACAAATTACAATACATACTACAATTTTTTAAATTTATATTGAGCTTTAATGTTAATAGCATTATATTAGTTAATATTTTAATTATTTTATTTAATAATATTATGGTCATTAACTATTTTGTATTACCATATAGTAATTAAATCGTCATAAATTATAATAAAAATTATAATAAAAACAACGTTAACAATGCTACTTTCTTTTTATTAAACGTAATCTAAGAACCTACTCATCTAATCATTTTCTAGTACAATATAATTTTGTATTTAACAGATAGCAAAATTGCATCACAGCGGCTCTTATTACACATTTATTGTAAAATATCATTTTCATTTTCAAATCTACTGCCCCTAAAATAAATAAAAATTTACACAATACAAACATATTACTAATTTGTATGTTTCACACTCTTGCTCTACGGAGTTGCAACAAAAAAATAACTTTTATAAAATTAATAATTATTTTTATCACACTTTACATATCTAGGATTAACATAGAATTTGCCGCAGATGACGTTATTAGCACACATTTGAATAAATTTTAGGCCATTTTTGCTACAATAAAACGACCGTTGCAGAGGAAAACATGCCCGGAAAAAAATTGAAATTTTACAACGTGATGGTAGTCAAAACTAAAGTTTGTACATTAAAATGTAGGTATCCGAAACATAGGTTCCATAGGCACGGGACAGTAGTAAATAGAATACAGGCTGAAGAAATGAGGTTTCTACGTTATGTGAAAAGCTGCAGCCAAGAGTACAGAGTTTGCAACATCTATATTAGAAAAGAATTAAACGTGAAAGCCATTAAGGAGCGAATTTGGCAATATAAGGAGAATTGGAAACATGTTCAACGAATGGATAATTATAGGCATGCATATGCAGCCATGGAGTAAAGACCAGGATGAAGAAGAGGTGTAGGGAGGCCGAGGAAAAGATGTCATTGAATTTTTTTGGGATCTTAACAATTGGTACGTCTAAACCGCGTTAGGAGACGACGATGACGACTAAAAAAAGATATCTAAATTGTCAGATAGTTCATTTAAAAAAATCGGAAAGGATATTGTCCAAACTGGAATAAATTGAGAAAATATAATGGATTGAATGAAATTTAGACAACTGATTACTAACTTGAAAGGCTTCTACGATGAACAAAAGTAGAACATCAGATGAGTAAAAAAAACAAGAAAAACGTACAATAAAAGATTGCTGAGAGTAGGCCTATAGGCTGCAAAAAGAGTTTCCAGTAATGTCTATAGCTTTTTGCATTTCTAAAACGCCCCTATACGAAAAATAAAGAAACACAACTTTTAACAATGAAATAAAAATATAAATTTTATTACATTTAAAAAAATAGAGGGGCAGTAATTTAAGTACTTAATACTTTACAACAAAATTAATATTCATATTATATTTACGTATGTAGAGGCACAATATAAATATACCTTTGTATATAATTGAGCCTCTCCTCACAAAGTCATATTAAATTTGAAACATTTACAATCTTATGCATTTAATAACAAAAAGTTCATTAAAATATTAATAGCTTTTAATTTGTCTGGTGACGAATTCACCAAAAAATTAAAACGTTAATTAATTAATTGACTGACAGTGCGTAATTAATTAGTGCCTATACAATTTTTTAAATACTGTATGATTTAATACACACGACTGTTCTTATTAGAAGTAAATACTAAGTAATAAAACAAGAGTTTTTTTTTTATCATACTGTTAATTTTAATTGAATTTTGTGTCAAGCAATGAATTACAGAGCTCCTCCGTTACTACGCGGCAAAAGGGAGACATATCGTGGCCCGCGTTGTAAGGGGACCACTCATATTTGGGCTTTGCGGTTCAATTCGTATTTTGGTTGACAGCATTCTTTAAACTCAATTGTTAGGCTTACATGTACATTAAATTTAAAACTGCTGTAAAAATTCAGAGTTTAATTTTTTTTATAAAATACTATTACAGAAATTCAAATCATAATAAAGTTAATCAAAATACAAGTTTATTTTTTTAACAAAATGTTTAGTCACATTAGACAGGAAAAAAATAGATGAAGCACATACTGTGACCAAAAAAAAATTATATACAGTATATATATATATATACACACACACAATCAAAAATCCCTTTAGGCTTAATATTACTTAGTCAGTAATCGTTGTTTGAGTTGTTGAAAGTTTACTTCTCAGAATATTACTTATATTGATGTAAATGAAAATACTCATAAATCTGATTCTAGAAACATCTGTTTCATTAACTAAATAACACCTCATTTTTACAGCTTGCCGTAAACATTTTATTAAATTTAAATAAATATCTCTTAGGCTCAATCCATGTGATTAATATTTCTATCGTATTAAGTCCTTCTTGAGAGATCGATACTAGAACGTACTCGACAACCAGTTAACGATTACAAAAACTATGAAGGCTAAAAAAACATTGAAGCGTCGCTTGTACATAAACGAATATGCTTAATTACAGTCCCATTGCAAATTGGGTAGCGGCGTCAGAATGAATATAAACAGAGTGGGTGATGTGTATGAAGTTTAATGTTCGCTATCGTTTATAAAATTACAGTAAAGTACCGTTTATCCGAAAACCACTAATTTGAAATCAATGTATAATAACTTTTCTGGAGATAAAAAAATTTAAAATTCCTACTAAATAATAAGGTGTTCATGATCAACTATACAGTCAAGCATTTTAAGCGTTAGAAATACGAAGTGTGTCCCGAAAGCTTTTTCTCGAAAGATTGTTTTTAACAAATAGATTGATTGTAGATATCATTACAAACGTTTAGCATTCTTCGAAATAGTTCCCTTGGGCACCTACACACTTTTTCCAGTGGCTCTGTCACCCACAGTTTGCGTCCTGGAAGGCTTCAACGGGGACCACGGGAAGGGCTCTCATCACGGCGCCTTGGACGGCTTCAATCGATCCAAAACGGTTTCCTTTCAGGGCGGTCATGATCTTCGGAAAGAGAAGTCAGCCGGAGCCACGTCCGGACTGTAGGGGGCGGGGGTTGCAGCAGCGTTGCCAAGTTGTGCCTCGCCCAACCCGGTGAATTTTCTAATCGTCCGTCAAAAGCTTGGGAACCAGCTTAACCGACGGTTAGAATTTTACAGATCGCGAACACGGGCTAAATTGTCATCGGTTGTACTAGTTGACAGTCGTCCAACGCGGGGTTCGTCGACCACCTCTTCCCGGCCTTCCTTAAATGATTTCAACCACCGCGAAACTTGCGAATACAGTAGAGCACTGGTCCCGTAAGTTTGCACAAGAAATTAGTGGGTCTCCGCAAGAGATTTGTTAAGTTTAGAACAAAACTGTATCGCGTAACGTTGCTCGAGTGACGATTCCATCGCATTTCGTGACACAGGCACTAAACAGGAGTGCGCGAGACAATGATCCTGACGCCCCAAATGCTCGGAGCAGACCCGCGAAGGCATCGCTTTAAAGTTGAGAGTCCCCTCCCCCTTCTAAGCCTACTGTTGGAACGCTCTGAGGCCAATTTAAGTACCAGCACAAAAAATTGCATTACTTTCCGGACACACCTCGTAACTCTAATTTGTTATAAAAAACATTTTTTTAACCTCATTGTAATCAAAAGAGTCAGAGATCTTGCCGAATTTAAAAGTAAAACCGACTTCAAACAATGCAAAATAAATGATCATTAAAAAAAATAATTGCAATACTTTAGGTAAATATACTTACAGATTTTCTTTTGTTTGTTTTTACACAAACTTTACTTTTAATATGTAATTATTATAAGTTTCATTTAACATACATTGATTTTGTTATTGAATAATGTATTTCAATTAATACAACGTAAAATAAATAATTTTTTAAATTTTCAATATTTTTCTCTATAAAATAATATATTTTACTACTCCGTATAAAGTACAATAATGTATTTGTATTTTTATTCGTACCTTTCCGAAACAGTATTGTATTATCGATTATCCAAGAAAAATCGTTTATCCGAAATTGTCAATCCCTAATTATTTCGGACAATCGGTACGTTACTTATCTATAAGTACAAATGTGTATTTACAAAACACTTATGTTGTACAAAATAAAATAACTAGCGTTAATACGGTATTATTGTGCTGTAAAAATAAGTTTTTAAAACTTTAAATATAAGTTTTTAAAATTTTTTTACATTAGTGCCAATTCATACATAATATTTTAAAAACATTTTACTACATTTAACAATAAAAATAGATGGGGAATTTGTCAATACTTGCGGTTTTAAAGATCGCATTGAACTAGTACGAGGAGCACTGTAATTACAATCTGATAATTGCACTGATACTACAAATTAATTAAAAAAATTAAAAATAACATGACAAACTAACATTATTAAATTGCCTAACTATATTGCTTATTTTGTAGCAAAGGTCACATTGGTCCTTAAGACGAATCATTATTGCTCAGATCTTTCTATGAAAAAGTCATAAGAATTAGGAATTTACAAAATTAATTTACAACAATCACGTTACCCAGCAGTTGTGATACTGTTACAACTTCTGCCACAACAAATAAATGTATATCAATTATGAGAAATCCATTCCAAACAGTTAACCTATTTGGAATACAGTACTAGCTTGTTTATCCGGACGTCCGAATGATCCGTCTTTAAAAACGGGCGTTTTTTTTGTTCTAATGACAATATCACGTTTAAAAAAAGTAGATAAAAATTTTAACTTTTCACCTTTCAACGCAGAATTAAATAGGCATTAGTTTGACTTATAGCACGTTAAAATTAATGCCATATTCTTTAAAGAATCGAGTTTCAAACTCAGGTTCCTATTAATTTTGACGCTGACATTAGTTTTAGAAATCTCAACTTGGTTGTATTTTGGCCCATAAAATTGGTGTCAAATTATGTCAATTGTCTAATTGTCATTCTACTGTTGCTTTTCTAGAGCTCATCCCAGAGTTATCATTCAAGAGTTCATGAAATTATCATTCTGGAGCAGATAAAATTGATGGTATAAAATTGAAGCTAAACATGTCATTGTCAAGTTAAGAGGTAAATTATTATTCTAGAGTTGTTTTTGTACATTCTTTATTCTAGAATATTCATCAAATTGTCATTCTAGGGCGCATAAAATCGGTGTTAAATAAAATTGATGATATAAAATTGAAGCACACTAAATTTGTGTCAAATTAAAGAAAACTCTCATTCTAGAAAACCACAAATTGTTACAGTTTTCTATTAAATTTTTCGATAGAAAACGTTGTCTAATAGTAGTAAGAATTTCAATAAACAAAAGATTTAATAATTTTAAAAAATCCAAAACTGTATAACTTTTTTCATACTGTAGAGGATATATAAATGTAATTTAAAAAATAATATCTTAGAAATTTTGGAAGAGTAGGTCAAAAAGTCCTAATTCTGGAGAAACGGTAATAATCTCAATTTTTAACGAGAGATTATAGTTAAAAAAGTTAAAATTTTTAAAAGAAATTTATTAATTTTGCCGTGACATTTCTTCTGTTTCTACTTATTTATTAAATTACCTAGAATAAACGGTAATAAGCCTAATAAAATAAATATACCATTTCTCAGAATAATTTGCTCTAAAAACAGATTCCTTTTTACAGAATTCAGATGTTCACAACCACTACACAAGAAACAGAATCGATTATTATGTTGCTAATCACAACACTAAATTTATTTGAACAAAAACCAACTTATACAGATAGAAAATACATCAATAAATTGCCACAAGGTTTAAAAAGTTGTGACAATTTAAGTCATTTTAAAAAAAAGCTAAAATAATGTTTGATCGATGAAACATTATACAGCGTGCACGAATTCCTTTCTAAATCGATTTTGATTGAAATTTATTTAATTCTAATTAAACAAATATATTGTGTACTATTTAAAACAAAGGGGTTCATGACAAGCCTACTGAGTTAAGCAGTAGCGGGAAAAAATTATTGGTAAGTGATAAATTTATCATTGTGTTTGATTTTTTAATTTTTAATTTTGTGTGATATTTGATACAATGGGGTTCATGACAAGCCTACTGAAGTAAGCAGTAACCGAAACAAATTTTTGGTGGTAAGTGATGAATTTATCATTGTGATAAACTTTTTGTTTATCAGTTTTATCTTGACATGTCCTATACTCCCTTTGGAGTCTCTGGATTCAAAAAACAAAATATTTCCTTCATAAAGATTATTTTTTGAAGGCTGGCTATCCCCTTAACATTACAATATTATCAGAAAATTTCAAATGCTATATACATAAATGTTTTAGGCAGTACTATGCCAGTTAGAATAAGGTTAATTATTTATGTTTACCATTGATCGCAGTAAATCGGTTGAGAACTTTTAGTTCATTTCTTTTATAGATACTGAAGTCACAAGATTGCCTTTTGCGTATGTATGGGCTGCGAGGAAGGGAAATGATATATCTGCAGTGCTGCCAACCTCAACAGTGAGACACTACTCGTACATTTCACTACCGTGAAGTTTCTACATACATTTTGTACGCTGTGGTTTATTCCGAAAAAATATTTTTGTCATAAACCTTATAAGAAATAAATATGACCTGTAATTTTGCCTATAGCTTAATTAAATGACTAAAAATGTTTGATTTACTCTAATTACGAATGAATCGCCTTCTTTACTATTGCTGTCACCGGCGTTTTCATTATCAGTTTCTCTAGTATCTACCAAACCGTTTTCGTTTTTTTACCAGGTGTCAACAAAACTGTTAAAGAATAGCTTCTTCACATCCTTAATTTCCTTCTTTATTTTTCGAATTGTGGAAAGAGAAACATCACAGTAGTTAGCCGCTCGCTCACGGCTTTTGTTAAGAGGCACGGATAGGCATTTTTGTTTAGTTTCAACTTCATAACATATTATTACATTGCATATTAGATTTCGTTCAACGCTGTGAGTAGTTCGACCACATTTTCGAGAAACCGACATTTCTGTAACTAACAGTTAACCTACAAAAGGTTCCGCGATATATTGTATATGCTCTGGGTATGGTATAAGTTGTTACGTTTATCGTACTGAAATTAAAGCAGTTGGGCATGCGCACTGATGCTTTTCCCCCTTTACCCCTCGTTGCAAAAAAGGGCAAACTCGTGACTCAAGTGACTATATCTTTGGAATTTTTAAACAAACGCTCTGCTGTACTATTGGCTGAATGTGTAATTGAGTTCAGGAAAGTGCTAAGCGCGCGAGCCATACCAAATACGAGATCCCAGCTATATCAAATTGAAATTGTATTTAACAGCAGAACAGAACATTTCACGGGGAAGAATAAAACATTAAACAACTCACACGAAGATTTCTAAAGAATTACTGTATTTGAAACAAATATAAATAGCCTCCAGTGTGTTGACTGTTGTCAACATGACTTGCTACTCGCGCCAGTTACGCTAGTTCTATTCTTCTCACCGTACGCTCATCCGATTTATTTACACGAGTTCCAAAGTTAAATGGAATGAGCCACAAGTTACAGATAAGTTTATACATAAAAAAATATATTTACTTAAATTATTACACTAGGTGTTTTTAGTTTTAGGTATTACTGTTACCTGGACATCTAGTTTGCATCCAAAATCTGGAATAAGTAATTTTTCTGCACCAAATAACATACAAAACAAAGGTACATTTTTGTGGCACAACATTATTAACAACAACATTTTTTGAGAAATCATTTTTTTTAAATTTGTTAAAAGCATTAACAAAAGTACCTTATTTTGTTATTCTTCCTAAATAATTCTTAATAATAACTTTTAAGTATTATTAAATCACGGACCAAAATGATGTTTTCCATTGCTTTTTAAGATTAAATAAATAAGATCATCAGATGATTTTTTTTACAGCAGATATTAAAATCATCGTCTTCTGAGAATTCCTCGGCTCTGATGGATCTAATTCTCACAGAATTAACACTCCCATCACGTTAAACGTGTTAGGATAACACGTGAAATAACAGGTTAGGATAACACGTGTTAGGATAACATGGTCAAATATAAATTATGTTTAAAAACTGTAAGCAGAGCAAAATAAATTATATGACAGGCTGATCTAAAACCCTGGAATTAGTCAATGTTTTTTTATATCAACGTGATGTACTTATCACTATCATGTGAGGTTTTTGTGATACTGAATACAAAGACATTTCTTTCGTGAGGCTTACTTTAAATTAAATAGATTACAGTACAAGTAAAAAAGTTAGACAGCATCAAACTTCATTGGATCAGAGAATTTTCGAAATCTGTGTTACTGATACAAGTATGAAGAAATAATTGTTTTTTTTAGATGAACAAAACGTTTCTTTCTTGAGTTTTGTTACAGATGCTGTCTGAATTGAAGATCCTACTGCAAGAATGATTTTTCTAAAATCCTTATATCAGAATAGAGCAAAATCAATCTGAGTCTGTTACATTGTAAATAACTAGATTTACTTTAAAGGGAAACGATCCAAGTCAAGCTTATACAAAGCAATATTTATTGTAGCCAAAAAACCAAGTTGATACTTCTGTTCGTTTGAGGTTATGTTCGTAAATTGACTGCATGGTTAGCATGTATTTGATACATTATAAACAATTTATGAAATTATACTGCACAATATATCTTTAAACAGTTTGTCGAACTAAGTTGAAAATTTAGAAATTTTTAAATTATGTCATAATACTTCAATTACTTTAAAAAAATTAAAGAATAAAACTTATAGAATTTAGAATATAGCTAAATTTCTAAGAAATATCAATAAAACTAGAATCTAAACGTAACGTGAAGAGAAACATTGATGTTCAAAAGAAATATGTTGTTAAAGGAACTGTTTATAAAATGTTTTTATGATTTTTCTCCACTACACCTTTTGGATACAATCTTGACTTAGAATGATTTTTAATTCTACGCAATTGCAGTAATTACCTGAATATAAGACGATCTTTACTTTTATACTCCTCTCTCAAAACAAAAGATTTTTAAAGTTAAGAAAAATTACTTGAGTAGATTGAAATATATGACTGAAAATAAATAATTAAAAAAATTAATGAGCAGTGCGTACATGCCAACTTCACTTGTTAAAAGATTAGAAGGATTTGTTGCAAAGTTTAATGCATTAAACTACTATCTTCTAGTTTGAACACTGCTTTGAAGGATTATTAAATTGGCTGGAAGAAGTATGCGGGAAAATCTTCCATTGTAAATGTTTTAGTTAGTGTTTAATGAGGGTGGAATTTTAAGTTTGAATAAAACTTTATTTCTTTGCGTTTTTCTTGTGTACGTAAGTTAAAACTGCAGCCTACTCCATATTTTGTCATCAGTTGTATCGTATGAAATGCAATAAATGAACATTCAACAAAATTTTAAAGGTAAACCTACTTTTTTATTAACTACAAATTACCCGTATTTCTAGTTTAGTTATTTTGTATTCCTAATTTTCTTTACTTGAATTAGTTCTTTATTCCCTTGATGGTTCGAGTTATAGAAGTTTAACTGTACTTGAGGTAACTCCCTGTATCTTTTTTAGTCAAAACTTTACATCTGTTCTACCTTTTAATAATTCCTTTCGGGTTTTAAAAGATTTTTAAGAAATTTTTTTCAGTAAAGCCTGTAGGTTCTCTGAGCTTAAGGGGGAAGGACTATACCTACAATAAAAATGAAAAATATAGATTTTAGGGGTATATCCTTATTAAATAGTTTGACACCTTTAACTCTTTCAAACACCATTAAAATTCTATTTATGTGACAACTAGAAATGTTTTTAGTAGGCCTACATTATGTTTGGTATAATTCAATTTCCGCTCTTGTAAAATTTTTCTGGACTTGTTTTATAATTTAGATGCATTTAGGCAAAAATAATGAAATTATTATTTTTAAATCTCACATTCCTGATATCTTATTTGTAAAAAATAAAGCTACATAGAAAAACTACTTTATAAATGTATTATTGAATGTTAACATATTGTTACAAAACTCGGTTAATGGATGAACGAGCATGAGGGATATGCGATGAATGGAACAGTGATTGTGTTTCTAAAAGTATTTCAAATGTTGATCTTAACTGGGATGAGTTGACTCATAAGTGAAGCTAAATAATCAATCTGTTTCTGACTCTGTTTTTTGAAGTTTCATGGTATAAAATGCTTGTTCACAGACATAGGATGTTGCAAACATAGCAGTAATCTTATGAACATGAGGTCTCAAACTTGACATCTCTTTTGGGACGTTAAAAACCAAAAGCTTCAACTCGGTGTTAAACTAAATTAGTTCAAGCTAAAATTCTGTTCTCAGTGTATCACACTCTAAATTAAATAAAAAACTGAAAATATTAATGTTGAAAATATTTTAATTTAAACATGCAAGACTGCGTTGGAATTCATCATGGGTCTTCTCACGCTTTCTTCGTGGCTTACAAAATTGTCTTCTACTTATGGGACTATTGGTTTTAGCCTCAGCAAGTGGGACAGGTCGTTTCTAGTTAGTTGATTTCCAAATAGAAATAGGCTAGTTGCATTTTAAACCCTTTGAGATAACTACATTTTGTGGTGCTCGTACTACTGCTGCGAATGCTCTGACGCCATTCCATTATCATTTTTGTGCCCATAATAAAGACACAAAAAATACAGTGTGATACGACACAATACATTATTTTTTTGGTTGACTAAAGTGAACACTGTTCTATCCTGGGACCACGGTAAATCATGTGTGTAGATACAATTACACCAGTCTTGGGGATTTGGCTCGCTGGCCGTAATTTGCCCGTTACTGGTTTAGAGTATCGATGAGGAATTTACTCTCGATTTTTATTGTAGGCCTACTGTACTTTGGCTTTAAGAAAATCACACAAAAGAATGTGAATCATTAGCAGAGAAACAACCGATAATATTGTTGTCGGTTCACTATAACTTCGTGCTCACAAATGTTTCTCGAATTTTTTTCCTTTATACCCCTCCAAATATTTTGATTGTTAAGATCAATCGTACTACAGTATTTTTCAAAGTACACGAGTGCAGTCCCGTTGAGTAAGAAAATGGGCGTGAACATTTTAACAGCGGGAGTATGCAACCTGTAGAGTACATATTTCCCTTTTTTAACTAATAATTCCCTAAAATATTTTAGAAAAAATATTACGGTCGCTTTCCAGTCCAGTGTTCAGCATTTCACTGTGTTCGTGTGGGCGTGTGTTTCTAATCGTTGTATTCGTGTGTGTGTGTGTGTGTGTGCGTGTGTGTGTTTGGGCGTGTGTTCGTTGTTTTATTCCTAATCGTTGTTAACATGTTAATTACTCGAGATAATTTGCAAATATTTTTAGGAAACTTGTTGAAAACCCGCAGCAGTGTTATAATGCCTTGAAAGGCGTTCTGAAATATTTTTGTTTTTTTAGTGTATAATACAGCTGTTTTGGATTTTAACGTATTAATAATAATAATAATGATAACAGCAAGAAAAGTTTCGTTTTATCTAACATGGTAAGCTATTTACTTTTATTTAAAGGAAGTGTGTAAAATTTAGTGAAAAAATGAGTTAAAGATTAGTAGACATAACTAATAATTTGATACTAGGTAGTTTACAAACAAAATTTTAAAATTGGACGAATGGTGAACTGTTTCTTTTTGCCCTCACATTACAATAATTAGCATACTCTATAGCTGTTACAAAACAACACGCAATGATTGGGTAATGATGTTATAATAGTTGGTTCATATTGCCTCACTAAACTTGCTCAGGTTAAAATTTGTCTTAATGCTGTGTACCTATTAAATCAGCTGCTCATAATTTCCCTCCGCTGTCTGCTGCATCCAACTCTCTCTCGTACTTTTAAAACTATTGTACGTATTTAATCGTTGCGTTACGTTATGCTTAAAGCAGTAAATTTGTTTAGTATTTGTAAATTTTTAAGCTTGTAGCTTCTATTTGTGTGTATTTCACTATATTTAAATTTAAATTTCTCGGTGCATTTGGTCGGGCAGGCTTGTCGTATGTTAGACGTTCGTAGGTTTAAGCACGGTACTGGTTCTTAAATGGTGACGTGGAATAAGTTACAGTAATGGAAAAGCCCTCATCATTTAGCAATTAGATAATGGAGGAAACAAAACGGGGATGTAGAAAATAAATTAAAATGATATTTTATACATTCTCCTACATCAGCAATTTGGAGAAATCTAGAGAGGATTTTAACAGTTGTGAGACCTTATCTCTAAAATAATTACGCCTGGTCGAAATCAAAATATCAACTGCATAATCAATCCTCATCTCTATATAGTTGTAACTGAGCTACAGTTCTATTAATCGAACTTTCGTTTATCCAACAACGACTTGGTCTTATCCAAGTCGGTTAATAGAAAGACAACTGTATTGTTCATGTCACATTCTTTATTTCCAGTCTTGTTTTTTTATTCAACATAAATAATTTTTCCCAACTTTAAAAACGTATTTTTTCAAAAGTAGGGTTTGTCTTATACTATTATATTACGTTGATTGAATAAATTGTAAAATATCTATTTAAAAATCAGGTAATGTTAGTAAACATGAAGACTTGTTAAAATAATAATAATGTTTCCATCTGAAATATTTTACTTTTGAGTGTGGCAGGTTTATAACAAATTAACAAACATAATAAAATATATTTTGGAGATTCTTGAAAAAAAAAGTTAATTAAAATATATATATATAATTTGATGTACAAAATTATTTTTAAAAATAAACAAAACAATAAGTAGTATATTCTTCAATATCTTAAAGAAAAACACGATCACTAATTATTACGAACGATTATTGCCAGATACATTAAACGGATTTCAATTTGTTCTACGTAAAGAAACATTTAAAACTTATGTAACTCGACTTCGTTGGTATGAATAACAACAAAAATTACTGCCCTTTCATCAAGAATTCTATAAGATTGTTGGTGAAAGCGTAAGTAAGTTTTATTGTAAAAAGTAACTGTTAAAATAAATAAAAATAAAACAAAAAATATATACATCAAAAATGAAATGGTAGCTATCATTGAAAAATATTGTTTTGTCTAAATATTTAATTAAAATACACAATAAACAAGTTTATTGTAATATCAAATAAAAAATAATTTCCTCCTGTTAAATTACCGGCAATCGTTTTTTTAATGAATACATGAACGAAACATTCATATGTTACATCAATGAATTACTAAATTTTATCATTTGACGTTTTAAATCAGACTTAAAAATAATTTTTTTAAACACTCTAATAAAAATTAAATTAATAACACAACAGTTTAAAAGAAATTGTATTAACTATTTAAATTCATGTTAACCTAAAATGTTTATCAAATAATAATGCAGATATACAGTGAAACCTCCGTATTATGATGAACCTGTATTTAACAAAACCTTTCATTTATGAATATGTTTAATATACTGTAATATTTCAATAAAACAACTGTATAAAGTTACCTCAATGTTACGTATTCATTACTTTTGTTAAAAAAAAGTAAAATAAATTCTCCCAAGATGTTTTTTTTTGTGAAAATAATGTCATTAAATTTAATATTTGAAAATCTTTATGGATTTTCTGGTGGTTACACTTTTAATTTCCGTACTTTAATTTTATGTATTATGACCATAAAGCCTACTTGACAGCATTCAAGAGCGACTGGTTATTTTGTTGAATTGGTAAAACGAAAATTCCCGAAAATTTATTGTCAAATGCGAAACATTAAAATTACTGTAGAATAAATGCAGAACGTGGTGGAGCTTTGCTCAGCCTCTCGAAATCTGATGTTATGACTAATTTGGTGGTGGAGGGGTAGGATTGTTTCACTTCTTATCAGCGCTACACTCTATGCTCATCGATTTTAATTATTATTTATCCGTAACTGATAATAGTTGAAGTAGTTCTACTGTAGTTTATATTTGTACTGGTAGTTTATTTGTAGTTCAGTAGATGTAGACTCTATTTGATTGTAACAATAGTTCAAGAGAATTTATTAGTAATTTATATGAATTTATAAAAAAAGCTAATGTCGAGCCCATTTTTAAACAAAAGTACAAGAAAGAGGCTTTAGCTACCAGTGTTTCCCGAAGTAGTGTTAAGCAAATTTTGAAAGAAAAGTAAATCAATAAAGGCCAGGGATTTACAACTGAAAGAAAGAGCAGAGTGAAAGAGTTAATTAAAGAAGTTAAAATTATGTTTTTGACCAACGTAACTTATCCGTAGCGTAACTTCTCCGTTTCGGGAGCTGACTTCGATTCCCGGGCAGATTTATCACGTTCCTCCTACAAACTTCATCACGTTTCACATTTACTATACATACTTTCATTTATTGTTTGGTCTATAAACTACTACTTAGTAAACATGGCCAGCATACATTTTGTGTATCGCGGAAATCCTATTTAGCTTAAATACCTTATACAGCCTACAGTATTGATCTTAAGATGTAAAATATGTATGAAAAATAAATATTTTCGTTAATTTTTTCAATAAATAGCTGTACTTAATCCACCATATATTAAAACATATTCGTAAATATTGGGAGGTTCTGGTACCTTTACATAACGAATAAAATTGAAATTTTGTTGGATTTTAAATTTTGTTTCATGGAGGTTCGACTGTATAATACTACATTAAATTCATGATAAAATTAATAACAAATTATATTTTAGGAATACAAATTTAATTTTAACCTAAATCAACCAACAATTTAAATTTCTGTAATTCTACACACATGGTATAGTATGTAAAAATTCATTTAGAATTGTATATTACATGCAGAGAATCATGTTTACTGTTAAAATTTATTTAAATATGATAAATTCAATAAAAATTTAAATAAAAAGACGATATTAAAATATTTTAAAGTAACTAATGACAATTGTTATTTTCGTGCATTTGAAGAAAATTCTTAATGAATTAATAATTTACTGCAACAAATAAAATAAAAATTAGAAGAAATTAATTTAAACCTGAAATAATTAACATATAAATAAATTAATAATTAATGTCAATAAATATATGTTTATGAACACAATAAAATAATGTAAAATTTTAAATTATTTTATCTATGCACATGAAATAATTTTTGATATAATAATATGTATACAGTTGTGAAATTTCAGTAATTCAAACATCAGATCGAATACATCAAATTTTTTGAGTAACATAACCTTGAATTTTCAATAAAAATTCAATAATTTTTGGTATGTCTCTAAACAGTTTTTGAGAACTGTTCAGGTACGATCCATTACTGCTGAATTAATTTTCAGTCAAATAAAAAGCCAAAGTAATAACCTGGAACAGTTTTCTATAGGAAATACCAGATTGGTATACAAATAAATAGTTTAAAATCAAATATAATTTTAATACTTCTACTTTTTAAATATAACGAACTAGTATTTCCCAGTTACTCAAATGTTTTACTGTAATAAATAAATAAATCCAAATCCTTTAAACCAGGCTCTGTTGAAAAGAAAATCAGAAGTAGGAGAAATATTTACTAATAAACCTTAAACTAGAACTATCAAAATTTGCTTTATTAATTTTATTTGGGGCTCCTACCGATTTCTCTACTTTCTTCATTTTCAGCCCTTTGCCTTCTGTCTTCCTAGTCACCATCCCTACTAACTGAAATTATTTAAATAAATACATAAAAAATGGACGATCTTATACAAGAGTGAGTGACTGAGAGCTAACAACTAAAGACTCATCGTTTTCTGATAATGATGTGTTTTTATTCTAGAGTGTGTAATATTTCTTATGTCAGAGTGAACAAAATTCTCTGGCATCCTGACAGGGACGTTTCATTTGATTTTAACTCATGAATGAGGAATTTTTATTTCTTTTCTTGTGGAACAATAATTTTATGCCAGAATGAACCAAGTACAGCAATTTTTTTTTAAATTGTGAGTATTATTATCTAAATTTAAACTCAAAAACTTACAAACATAATAGTGAACATGTGAAATTTTTTGTGAAAGCTGTAGTTTTGGTTTTTTTGTGAGTAATACTACTTATTCAAACCAGTAAACTCTTATTAAATGATTTCTCAAAAACAAAATTTTCACTTCATTCGCTTTGGCATAAGACCGTCTAAATTACCTTATGTTTTTCGTTAATTTTTCCTGAATTTTACATCATTATTTTTATTACATCATAAACTGAATCTTATTTTTATGGTATAAGTTAAAACAATGTGCAACTGAAATGGTGCAGTAGATTGGTACTCATAATAGGCAGGTGGAGTGTTAAATTATTTGCACTCGATCTGCTAGTTCCAAGTCTACAAAAAATAGTTCTGTTTCTTATTAATTGGTTAACCAACTATATGATTGAAGCATTTAAGAACAGAAGAAGTATAGGTGTAAAAGATACTAGACAGAGTTATCTCCTCTGAGAATAATGAATTTCATTATACAGACAGACCCTGTGGTGAATGAAGTGAAGGTGTCATTTGCAGGGTGGAAATTAGATGCTTTTCAGAGGGCCTGGCATGATGATAAGCATAATTTTTCTCTCAGTGAGGAAGGCCCTGGTAAACAACCTCACTCTTTGTTTTACTTAGTAAGGCCTCTAGAGGTTCAAACCAGCCTTTCGGCTTATGACCTAAACAACAACAACAATGCAGTAGATTGAAGAATTGTTCACTAGTTGATAATGATAAAACTTTGTGGACAATATTCTTGACTTCTCTCACACACACACAATGAAGGAACCTTAACCATAAAACTTATATAGTGTGACTTGAGAAACAAGTGTGGAAGGGATCACTGTTGCGCAGTCCTTCCCCTCTGACTGGCCAACTGAAAATCGTTTTAATCTATGACTATAAATATCAACTCCAAAAATTATTGATATGATCCAAGGTTCTAAAATAAAGTCACATCTGAATCATAGAAATTTCACAAATGAATATTTGAATATGCACTTCAGTAACAAAATTTAATTTGTTATATGATTATAAAAGAGTAGCCATAAAAATTGTAAATTAAGAAAAATAACTTTATAAATATATTGCCTTAATTAATAATGTTAATGTGTTGTATTTTCTTGATACACTAAAAGAACTTTTGATCTGCAAGTATTTTGTATTAATTTTTCAATGAAATTTTAAAAAAATACCTTACAGTATTCTTTGATATTTATTTTACATAATTTTTGATAATAAATGTATATTTTACAGTACAAATCCCTAACAAAATAACATTGTCATTGTTCTAGACTTGACTTAATTTTGTTTTGTATCGGTACTGCAGCTTTTCATGAAACAATAAAAACAAAATAAACACTAAGTTGTAACAATAAAGCCAATTTTTGACTAGTAAACTTAACTGTTTTTTCAAGATAAGTTTTAACATTAAGAATAAAATTTACTACTACTTAATCTATCACTTTTTTAAACTAATTTTGATTTTTAAAATCTCTATTAAAAACTAATTATGCTGCAGATATAACTACAGTATTTATATTTGTCATTTATGTACATTTACACCAAATAAATTTCAATAGTTTCACATGTTGTCAATTAACAAAAACAATATCTGTAACTCCTTTGTTGTTACAAAAAAGAAATCCAACAAGTAGTAATCCATATTCTAAAATGTTTTACCCACATTCTTTTATCAGATAAATGAGAAAGTACAAATACATTTAGTACATAAATAGTATTATATGGAAAGTACTTGTGGAAAGGTTCTAAGGGTAGATCTTGTAACTTAGAGATTGACTGCTTTTTAGATACGCATTGGTTCTAGTGCAAGATTTTAAGTCATAAATTTCATATAGTTCATGTTCAAAGAACCAACATATTGATTTTTGGTAGGGGGGAAATAGAGCTAATTTCTCCTTTAATTCTTTCCCCACTACAATGACTTATTCAATTCAATGACTAATGACTGGTTTTATTCAATGACTTGTAGGCGTAACAGTAATATAGGTTAAAATGACCACAGGTGGTATGGAATGCACTCTTCTCGTGGTTACTGATGGGGATGACTAAACGATTTGTTTCTTTTACTTCTAGAACTTCTTTATAACATTGTATGTTTCAGTACTGATTCTCTGATTTATAGTTCTAGTTATTAATGTAGTTTTTACTCTTAATACTGGTTCAGTCTTATGAGCCAATGGTTTTTTAACCAGAGTAGTAAGCTACTAGTAAATTGGGCATTATGGGAACACACAGGCAGGCGCCTTCACTCCCCTCCCACTTAATTCATTTTTTCATAGTACCAGTGTTAGTGCATTCTAATATTAGTGCTAGTATTAGTGTTAGTGCTCAAATCAAATATTACATAATCTGCTTAAAAATATAATTGGAATCATTGAGACAAAGACTGGATATAGTTGCAAGATATGCTGAAAGATGTTTCTTCTCCACATTTCCTGAGTTATTTTGTGAAATGGCATTCAAAAGTTTGACAGTTTTGGTGAACACAGAATTACTATTCAGGGTCACATTAAATGGATTGGAACATCTGTGACAACATTTTTAAGAGCTTTATGATGAGGTAACTAAGGGATGTTTTTCTAGACAATCCTCAAACTCATTTGAGGTAATTATCTGTGGAAAAAACATCTTTTCCACAAGGTACTTCAGTAAGTTAAGCAAAACAAGATGCATTGACAGAAATCTTGTAAATTATAAAAATCAAGATAAGACATAAGGATTTGAATGGGTGTATATAAAACAATAGAAGAATAGAAGAATTGAAAAAGAAAATTTAATACAATTTTTCCAAAAATGATTCATATAATTTTAGTGATGTTAAGAGAGTAGAAAACAGAAAACAACTTATTTAAGAAAGTAGTAAATATTTTTAACAGAAAAACTGAAAGGAAACAATTAAAAACAAACAAGACAAGAATTAAAAAGAATTTATGGAATATATACATTTTATGGAACATAAACTAACAAACAAGAAATGTAATATTTAATAGAAGAAAGAAACAGCTTAAATGTGACAGGGTATGAAAAAGTTTCCTGATTTTGGAGTTTGCAAATATTTAAATAGAGTATTTCAGAAAAGGATCCCTGTTACGTTGAAGTGTTTTCCAAGTTAAGACAGAATTATGGCATCTGAAGGTACGAGCATGTTATCATGTAACAAGGGATCCTGTTGTACATACATTTATACAGCAGGAATTATGATTCAGCTCTCTTAATGTAGTGCAGAATAGTACTACTACCATCTGTTGTGAATAAGTTATAAATTACATTTAATGAGTTGTTTCAAGTAAGAGTCAAAGTTGTGTTTTGTGTATTTCAAGTTTATTGTGTACTGATGTTGTATTATAAGAAAATTTGTAAATTATAAATATCTGAACAAAAGTCCAGAAAAATACTGGAAAAAGATGAATAACAAATTCAGAGAGTTATAGGTTATACGAAAGAAATATAGTTGACAGTGTAGAATATCAGGAAATAAATAGTCTGGGAAATATGGGAAGATTAAACAACATCAGTTATCCCTCAGGATCATGAATGACTAAACACTTAATAATTGCTTAAACATACCTCAATCACCCATTTTCAAAATTGAAAATATTAACGCAGAATACAAATTATTTTTATGAAACCAATCATCATATCAGCTAACAGTACCAAAAACATCCTCAGCTAAAACCGACCATGAGTCTTCAAAGTGAAATATTAAAACAATTTTTTACTTTTTTCAAAAACTTTGTAAAAGTGACTAAGGTGCCTTTCTGAATGGTACTATTCATTTAAACTTATAGAGGTAGAATACTTCCATAAAAACTCTATACCAAGTAAACAAGAACGTTGATACAGAGTTGTCACTTGACGATTATACCTATAGTAATCGCAGTAACCGCATGACAAGTCACAGAACACAGGACCACCCCTTGAGATTGCCCACTTCTTCAAATCTACTTCTCCGGCTCTAACTCTTCTGAGCCAACGCTTGTATTTTGTATATTGACTATTTAAAAACTAAATTATAAAAGTAAATACTTAAATAAATGATTAACTTTAAAATATTTTATTTAAGAAACTATAAATGAAACGGGTTATTTATGGGTGGAATAAAGAACAACAAAATGAAACACTGATGTGTTTCTTTACTGTATTACTGTATTTTTCATACAGTATGAGCAGCACTGCAAGTATACCCCAATGAAAATCTCAGAATTGTTATGGAAGAGTACTAATACTACCAATATTACAAAAAAAGTAAGTAAAACCGTTATTTATTTAAAAAAACCTGCTATTTGTTTTTAGAAAAAACAGTAATATATTGAATATTTTTTTGTCAGATATATCCATTCTGTGGTAGTTCTAATTGATTAAGTACAGTAAAACTCATGAGATTCTATAATCAGTTGCTAAAAATCGCATTATTATGTTAGAATTGATGTTTGTAGCATGCCGAGCTGTAATAATGTACTAAAATTATTGACATAAGTAACAAAAAAGAAAAAATCTTCATAAATTTATTTATTTATATGTGTTAGCATGTACCAATGTACATTATGACAAATATAAATGTTACTATGAAAGAAAATTAACAACAGAGTTTCAGACGATTAAAATAAGTTATAAACATTGCATATATTATTTGAAATAATTATAAATGTATTTTGACTTGATTCTATTCACTCACATTTCTTGTTGATGTCAACATTTACTTTTAAACACACGCAATATTCTTTGGTAACAAAAAAGAAAAAAGAGAAAAAAGAAACCCAAAAAATAATTACAAATATAATCCATTTCATTTAATACAAAGATTATTTTATAATACTTTATAAATATTATACAATAATGAAGAGGGTTTTTGTGATTAAAAATGAGAAAATTATTTAAATACATGAGACCACAGACTAAGCATAATAGAATTTATAAATGAAATAAGTTTTCATTATTTTATTGCACATTCAGAAATAAATTCATTAATACTTATTTCAGTGGTAAATTTGTTAATCGTACAATTGGTGATGCGGAAGCACAAATCCCAGCTAAATAATTACTTACATAAGAGATTAACTAAAGTATATAATAACACATTACAACTTGCATATAAATTACTTTACATAACAAAACAATATTTTCTAATAATTATAATAATATATAATAAAAATAATAATAATAATATAATATTATTATCTCTAATAATAATAATAATAATAATAATAATAATCATAATAATTAAAATATACTACATCTTGTTATATTAATTAAAATTATTTATAATTAAATCTACTTAAAAAACACAAGAAATACAAATCTATATACATTTTGTGAAATTAACTAACAGTAATAGAAAAAAATGGCACTAAAATTAAGAATAATGATTCTGGCAACCTAAATAAAAATATTACAAGAACTCAAACTAGAAATGTATCACATTCTGGTTAGATAAAAATCATTACTTCAAACGACACTCATCAATGACTAAAAAATAATAATAATTATAATAACCTAATTGGAAACTAATGAAATTAACTAGTGTTTTTTTTTCATGAGATTTATATGTATGATTATTTTTACTATGAGTAATTATTACATGCATTTGTTGTATATTAGGTCAGCGCTGAAATGTGTACATTGAAATTGACATAATAAGAGGTGAGTTATAAAAGTATGCAATAGTAGGTAATAAAAATAATTGTTGAACATATAATCTGTACTGATCAGAAGTTCACACTACATATATATATTATGTTTTGATAAACCTGTTCAAAATCATGTATTTAAATGTTATGAGCCTATATTTCATGTAGTTAGTTCAACTTCTGGGAAAATTTATTTGTCTTTAATTTTTATTACGGTACTGTAGTATGTAGCAGCGCAATTTACATATAAGATATTTAATTGAATGAGTGGTGGGGAATTTTACTTTTCGGAGAAAAGGTACCCAGTGGTACATTCTCCGTTTAGAATCACGGGTGTTGTCCTTTATCTAGAACAAGAGGTCTCTTTTCCATTTTCGCTTTAGACGTCACACAGTTGGAAAATTCCTTGAAGCTAGGTCATGGGCTAGTTGGTTGGGATAGTCATCTTGTCGTTCACAAAAGTTACTATAAAAGGATACGGTTAGTTCCTTTACTGTTGGAATTTCAAAATTGTTGTTTTATTGCTTACATAAAAAGGAGCACCAGAAGCAAGTCTTAAGAATTTTAACTGAAAGGCCTGGATCGAATTTAAGTTACTCTCTGCTGTTAGTCCAAAGAACTGGACACCATACGTTCAGATTGGTCACAAATGAGTTTTGTAAATGAAAATTTTGAAACGGAGGTTCAATTTTCACCGAGGACTAGTTAAGCAGAAGAGTAGCTCTGGTGGTGGTTAAAAAACAATTGAAAATTGTTTGAAATTTTCTTTATTTAGTAATTAAAATTAATAAAAATAACAAACATTGAATTTTAGGTTAGTAGTAGAATTAAAATTATTATTTATAATGTAATTTTTTCCGGGTATATTATTCTGGGCGACTTCTGCCAATGGAATAATTTAAAGAACCATTAATTTTATTATCAATGGTTCCATGACTTAAAAAAACAACTCTTTTGATATCTACTACATACATGTACTATGACACAACAATTAAAAGAGTTGAATTGATTCTTGGTTAAATTACTTGTCACTAATTATTTTTTGAAACAGATCTAGCCATACTTTTAAAATACACCTCAATATTATGTTATGCAACAAGGTGTTGTTGTAAAACGCACCATAGTATTTAATAAAAATAATTTTGTAATTCACTTTTTTTTTAATTTTCTGATGGTCATCTTTATTTTAAATGCCTCCTTAAAATTTAGTTAAATAAATTTAAATATTGCTCCAACAGTAGTACTGCACTGGACAAAAGAAACATTTAGCAACAGTTGAAAGAATATGCAGTAAATACTTTCAGTTTTAGTTGAAGACTTACGATAAAACATGTATCAATCATATTATAATGTTTAATGAAATAAATTCTAACTTAAAAATTTACAAACTACTATTAATTTTATTATAAATTATCGATAAAAGAGGAATTTATCGATGAGAGGTAAAATATGAAACACATATTTTATTATTGATAAACCAATGTTAATTTGTTCATTCTCAAAAATTAAATAAGAACTTAATTAATTTAAATTATAGAAATATATTATTAATAGTAGAGAGCCATAAGAGAGCAAATTTATTTAAAGTTGATCAATAACTTGAAAAATCACCACTAGGAGCACTTCTGTTCTGTCTAATTGAAATTGTAATTTCAGGCAAGAAAAACTAATAAAAAAAAATTGGTTTGCTTTATAATAGAGCAAAGCAGGTTATTTAAATATATATTTGGATAATTATTTCAAATAAAAATTTGTTCACAAACTGTGGAAAAACTAAAATTTATGTCAAGTTGCAAAGATACATCGCTTTGGTCCTTCAAATATTTAAATAATTATTAAGTGTGTTATTCATACATCTGTTAATGTTGTAAATATTTTTTCAAACAGAAGTTTATATGGTAGAAATTATTATAATTTATTTTATAAATAGTAGATATAAACAATTATTTTAAGATTTCATTAACATAAATATTAATTCGAAAGCAAAAAATTGTAGGCACGTATATATTAAAAAAGAAAAAATCATTATATAAAAATACCATATAAGAAAATATTTGAAAGTTAAATTATAATACTTATAAACCAATAACAGAATGGATAAATTTTGTTATTAATATTATTGTAAAAAAGTTAGAATTGAAATATTTTCTATAATACTTGTTTAACAAGTTTTCTAATATATTTTAATTATTTAACGGTAGATTTAATATGAGTCAGTGGTTTTAAATTACTGTACATTTTTATGGGTGTAATAATGTATAACAAATAAACAGATCAACTTAATGTGTTATACACTTGAATAAATTTGTTGGGATGACCATAGAAACTGTAAAATTTGTTCATGTAATATTTTTGTGATATATATATAATTAATATAATATTTTATTAAAATTGCAATGTCAAATGAATAAGATTATCTTAAAAAATAATACATTATTATTAAAAATATGTGTTGTATTAATTTCAAACTGTAAGGTTTCCTGTTTACTCTTTAAATATGTGTTATTTTTATCTAAAGTAGTCCACTAAAATTTATTTAATAATATAATCAAACAACAAAAGTTATAACAATGTAAATTTTTAACTATAGAAAATATATTTTAAATAATATAATAAAACAATCAGATTTGAATAATATTTTTTGAACAACGATACTGTAATGACTTCTTAATAATTAAAGTTTGTAAGATATCCAGTAACCAATGAGAACAAACATGCTCCTGTGATTTGTTTCGTTTATTTTTGTAATAAGAAAAATTGAGATCAGGGCTTGATTTGGATGTTAAATCATAACATAATTATTGGTTTGAAATCTTATATCGTTGATTTTATGTAACGTAAAACCTTGAAAACATCACAGACACAGTTTAGTTCACTGATGCAAACATAACAAAAAAAGCCCTGATCGTTTTTAATTCATTATTTTCAAGACTATCTTTAACAATTGAGCAACATAACAGTGCGGTCATTAATAACTATTACCTTTACAACAAACAAACAAACACCAGGTGGGTTTTAACTTATGATGACTGAGATTTCGGAGGGACAGCGACAGGAGATGGTCCTGAGGGTGTACGGGATGGAGGCGTTTGAGTGCCTCCACTTGACCCATTTGAACCCGGTCCACCTAAACCTCCTTGACTTGCTTCTATACTGTCATTTGTCTGAACTACAGTATTGAAATAACGATCTGAAATGAGAATGAAAAAATGAAAATGCAAGTGTTTTCAGGTTTTCACTGTAAGTACCTAAACATACTAAGTCTTTATAATTATTGGACAATATTTTGCTACATAATAATATTTTTAGTAACTATCAGAACATCATGTTGCCCATAAGAGGCAGGTGGAGTGTTAAATTATCTGCATTCGATCTGCTAATTCCAGGGCTACAAAAATTAGTTCTGTTTCTTATCACATGGTCAGCCAATTATAAGACTGAAGCAATTAAGAACAGAAGAAGTAGAGGTGTAAAAGACACTAGACAGAGTTATCTCCTCTGAGAGTAATGAATTTCATTATACAGCCAGACCCTTGTGGTGAATGAAGAGAAGGTGTCATTTGCAGGGTGGAAAGTAGATGCTTTTCAGAGGGCCTGGCATGCTGATAAGCATAATTTTCCACTCAGTGAGGAAGGCAATGGTAAACAACCTCACTCCTCGTTTTACTTAGTAAGGCCTCTAGAGGTTCAAACCAGCCTTTCGGCTGATGACCTAAACAACACACAACAGAACATCATGGAATTTTTGTTTTGAATCAGGTAAATGTATTAAGTTTAAAGTTGTAGCACTCAACAATATGTTATGATTACATTTGTTACAATTAACAGTCAGTCATAACTCAAACCCAGAATGGCATCGAATGAGCAGAAGATGTAGTGATGAGGCAAGTCATAGGTAACTGATACTCTTTCGTGATATTAGTCGTAAACTATGAACAAGTACCGAGTACTTACTCATGACAAACGTAAATTTCTATGAAGGAATAACATTTAGGTATTAAAATGAAAGAAATTAAACAATTCACAAAAATGTTATAGCCTTAGAACTTTGTTTGAGTTTTTCTTATAACTTCATATTATTCCATAGTACCATTATCCACTAAGCTTTTCAATTCATATGTGCACAATATGACATTCTAGTTATCAACCACTGCCTGTAAAACTGTGTCTTAAGCATAAAATATACCATTCAAAAACATTAACAAAATTTTTTTATTGAATTTCTAATCTTCTCATGGACTAGCTAAGTGAATAGAATTTTTTTACAGGCTAAGCACCCAAATCATGATTATTATGACTCAAAAACAGTGACAGTAAACTTGTATGTGGAAGGAAAAATACCTAAATACTGAAGAAAATATATTTTTAATGCTAACTAATCCCATAAATATTGCACTGGTGGGTGTTTGATCAAACCATCATGTGGAGAAAATATTGAGGCTCTAGGACTTTGACGAAAGTTTATTGATAACTCCGCGAGAGAAGAAAATGATATTTTTTCTACATCGAGCAATCAGTTACTAACAGGTAATACTCTCAAAAACCCTTTGCAGGACTAAGCTAGTCCTGAGTCATTTTTCCAGCAGCAACTTATATACGACCCTTTTCAGGAACACCCATTTAATAAGGTTTCAGAAATCTATTGTGTTATTGTCACCATCTGGTAACACTTTTATAGTGTACAAAACATATTTTGTTATGAGTTGCACTTTCTTTATAATTTCTACATTTCCATTACCTGTGAGACATTTTAGAATTATTGTTTAATATTTTGCTAAAATTTTGTTTTTATTTCGGATGATCCAGTTTCAGATAACCAGGTTCACTGAACCATGAAAAAATATTTTTAATTTTGTTTTTATTTTTCCAAAATTTTAACCATACAGTAATGGTTTGCTGATTTGAATGGGAATATAATTCTGAATTACTGAAATTCTAAAATCCTCAAACTTTGATTTAGTTGGCTAAATTGATTCTGAATGGTGTAAATGCTCACTATATTTTGCAATTGCATGCAGCAGTGTGGCAGAACATTTTGATGTTCCATTATCTTTTTTGTTAAATATGCCATTTCATCCCTCAAAAACTTACCTTTTATTGCTATATTTACAGAAAGTATCAGTATTTCTGATATCAGTAGTTTAGTTAGTCTTAGGGTAAAATTTTAGTCAAAAATATAGAGTATTCTGAATTAAACTATGATTTTAAAGAACCAACGTATTGCTTTCTGGTAGAAGTGGAATCGAGCCTATTTCTCCTGTAATTATTTTCTAACTTCTAGTCTATAGTAAATGAGTTGAAGGTGTTTGTGCAAATAAATGAATGAATAAATGAAGTGTTGAATTTGATTTGAGCAAATTTTCATTGTTTGGGTAGATTAAATATTGTTTATTGTACAATTTAAAATATGATGTATATAAATTTAGTTAAATTAACAGAGTTGATTTAGTTCTGGTTGAATCATCATTATCAAAAATTATACGTATTAGAAAATTGAGCTAATATTTATGTTGCTAAATTTTATTAATAAGTAACCAGAATGTAATGTTGTTGCTGCAACCTTGAAAATATTGTATACTAGAAGCAGATATAAATATAAAATGTACTGGCTATTGTCAAGATGACTCGCTACAGGCGGCAGTCATGATAGTCTTATTGTTTCAACTGTAAACTCGTAAGATTTGTTTACACCAGTTTCATGGTTATGAGGAATGAACAGCTATAGCAGTGGGGTCCAGCAATACGTTGGTTCTTTAATCTTGAACACTAAGTTGTGTCCAAATCAGTGAGGGTTTATGGCACCAATTTGGACTAATAAAAATTTATTTCAAATTAAATAGGACAAATCTAAATCTCACCATCATCAATAAGAGTATTGTTGGAGTCAGGATTTGTTCCAGAGATCAAAGGAGTCATCATATAGTCTTCATCAAGGCTAATGAAAGGTCCAGAAGAAGGGGCTGGTGGAGCTGATGGACCTGGAGGGGTCCAACGAGAAAGGGGCAGACTCGGTGGAGGTCCATGACGAGAAGATGTTCTTGGTGAACTGACTGATACAGGTGAAGAAAATAAGCTCAAATTCGTTGGACTAATAACACCGGACATTGCGCCAACAGGACTAATGCTCGGATAACTAAACAACTGAAACATTAAGTTTTAATTATATTAATACAACATAATTACAATCATCAAAATTAATGCAATAATTGAAAAGCCATGGGGAATAAAAATTAGGGTCCACAAAGAAAAATTTCTCAGAGGTCAAAACAATGTTTTACTAAGTCATGTTGGAATTTATATTCAATCTATACTTTTGTAACTTGGTCCACCCAATTTTACATTATTATTAGTTTTTATTTTCAATAAATAATACATTTTTAATATTAATAATAACAATTCAGTTATCTTAAATTTCTATCCGTAATACTGGACTCTGATCGTTATTCACCGTATTATTTTAATTTAAGTCATTCTGAAATCTTCCTAAAAACCAATTCAATTCATGGAATAATTGTAAAGAGTTTATAGATGGATAATTGTAAACAAATAGAGGCTTCAATTTAGAGTGCATTTATTTTCAATAAATAATACATTTTTAATATTAATAATAACAATTCAGTTATCTTAAATTTCTATCCGTAATACTGGACTCTGATCGTTATTCACAGTATTATTTTAATTTAAGTCATTCTGAAATTAATGGAATAATTGTAAAGAGTTTATAGATGGATAATTGTAAACAAATAGAGGCTTCAATATAGAGTGCATTTATTTTCAATAAATAATACATTTTTAATATTAACAATAACAATTCAGTTATCTTAAATTTCTATCCGTAATACTGGACTCTGATCGTTATTCACCGTATTATTTTAATTTAAGTCATTCTGAAATCTTTCTAAAAACCAATTCAATTCATGGAATAATTGTAAAGAGTTTATAGATGGATAATTGTAAACAAATAGAGGCTTCAATATAGAGTGCATTAAGTACTAAATAAAGTACAATGATTTTCAACAACTACTGGTAAGATTATGACAGCAGTACACTCAAATCATTTTAGTCTATTACAGTTGTTTTTATTGGTTTTACATCCAACTATTTTGCAATTACTGCTAATGCAGATGATGAAGTAGATGAAAATGAGTGGTGAAAAAATGGCAGACCTGACCAGGAATCGATCTTGAGACCCCTGGTGTTGTACACTATAGTTATGACACTGATCCTTGTTTCTTGTCTCAGTATATATTTAGAGCTGGTTATCTTTAAGCTATGCCCAATATTAACCATTTTAGTAAAACGGTGTTAAACCTTTTCATGGCACATTGGTTATGTTAAACAATATTTTTTCATAAAAATTAAACTGATAATTCCTCCCCATGGCCTTTAAAATTACAATCTGCGAGAGTAACAGCACAGAAAAGAAACATAAGCTGTAGCAAATAAAGTCATATTTCACCAAAATCGACTTAATCCAAATTCTTCTCTTAGCATTCAAAATTTGGGTAACAATATGAAAACATTAATATAAGATAGTGAAAAACAGTATATAAAACCAATTAATTACTGAAACAGGACTTTTGTAGGCATTAGTATGAATTACCAGTAGAAGGGGAGAAAAATATGACCTGAGAATAACTACATATGTGTTATAAAACATTTTAACTAAAAAAGGTAGGTAAACTCTATTTCTCAAAAAAAAAAAAAAAAATGGTTTGATATCTTTCTATAACTAACTGGAGCTAAATGTATTAACTCCCTTAGGCTATATTATGAAATCTAGAAGAGTAAAATACAACTGAAAAAAAATCTGATTGTTTTGTCTTTATGTACATAATTATTCTTTAAATTTGCTATTGTTTCTGTTACTTTAAAATATTGTTAATTAATCAATAAGAAACATTTCAGATAGCTGACTGAAACAATAATATAATGACTAATGAACAATATAACCTAACAATAGTAATAAAACATTAGAAATAAACAAAAAACTTACCCCAAAACATAACCTTATTTTAATCATAAGTAAATGATGAAAAATGAAAACCAACCTCAGTTTGGCTTAAAAATACGGGAAATCACTCTTTCAAGGCTCTGTAGAGAAAATCGCTCTAAATAAAAGTTGTAGATCTTTCAATTTCCTACAAATTTTATTACATACACTATTCGTAATATGCAAACTAAGGCTGAAATCTTAAAAAAAATGATTTTTCACACATTTTCGTGAGAAAAACCAGAAAATGACTAATTACCGCTAAACTAAGCGTTATACAAAAAATATTTAAAATAAAAATTGTAGGATTTTAAATTCTCTACAACTTTGATTGTATACATTTTTGCGCTAAAGTGCATATTAAAGTTGCAATCTTAAAAAAAAACAATTCTTTTACGTAAAAACAGCTTTCCAAGAATTTCAGCAGACATGAGGCTTACTCTATCTTAAAGAGCATAAAAACTGTAGTAAATGAGGCGATTTTAAAAAGAAATCGTTGGAGCCGTTTTTGAGAAAATTGCAAAAAACGTGAAAAATGACATGAATAAACTAGTACTTCCGGTTTACCGATTTTGATGAAAATGTTCGTGTCGGGTCCTCTGGTATTACCTAACTTAACTTTTAAGTTTCGAGTTTGTATGATGTTCCGTTCTTGAGATATTTTGTTCACACACACACACACACACACACACACACACACACACACACACACACACACACACACACGCACGCACGCACGCACGCACGCACGCACGCACGCACGCACGCACGCACACAAACACACAAACACACGCACACGCGCGCGCACACACGCGCGCGCGCGCGCACGCACGCACGCACACACACACACACAGACACAAACCCAGGCTAATCGCTAAAAACATGTTTTTTGGGTTCAGGGGGTCTGAAAACGGGTAGATCCAGTGAAAACTCGATTTCGAAAAATCGACATGAAAACAATACTTTCCTTCCTATATATTCATATAGGCAAGAGAAAGTAAAAATGGGTGTCCTGGTAAAGGTTTTGCACAGTTTTATTTATACTGCTCCAAGTGAATGCCTGATCAGGCCCGTTCTTGCATTCAGCACTGTAGCATCTTTCACAATATTCCCATTCCAAAATTTTACATGTCACACATAATGTATATTATTTTACATGATAATAAAAGTTTATTTATTTAATAATTGATTTATTTTATTACCTGTCCAGGTTGCGTATGTATATGTGAGAAAGTGACTGGGTATTCTCGAGATACTGCAAAGGGACTAGAGACAATGGCACGACCGGGGCCATGTACTTCAACTTGGGACTGAGAAGATGGCGGTGAGACCCTGTCAGGACTTGAATCAGACACTGGAGGTGTTACTGAAGGTGGCGGTGGTGGATTTGATACTGAGACTGTCAACTCACCTGAAAACAACAAAAATAACTAGATCATGCATGAAAATTTAAAAGAAAAATCATATTAATGATATTTATGTTAATATTTATTGTTTTACTAGAAACAAAACCTGTTGCAAGCAAAAAATAAACTTATTCTAGAAAATTTCCTTTGGTAAGTTTTCTACTGATATTTAAGATATGAATAGGTTTAAATATAAATCATAATTATACCCACTGAATCAGAGTATGATAAGGTATTGACTTACTGTAAGGCTTCGTTTATGAGAACTATTCCAAACATATATTATTATCTCAAGAACCATATATTTTGCCTTAGCCAAAACGATTTTGTGATAACTAACTGCAGAAAACAACTTATGTAAGTGAGGGAAAATGGTTGTCGATTACGAGGGGAACGATATGTAATTGTTTTTATGACTTTTTTGTCTTCTTAAAAAAATCTCATAATGTCTCTAGTTTTTTAAGTCACAGAATTGATAGAAAAAGATCCTAATTTGCTCTCTTGAAAGGTTAAAAACTGAGTTTTCTAATGGTTATTTTTCAGTTATGTAGTTATTTAAAAAATTGTTGGATTCAGAAATCTGTGAAGAAAGATAATTTGTAAGCATAAACTGTTAATCACATTAAAAGTTTCTTATTTCTTAACAAAGATGAAATCAAATGTCTTGTTGTAATGTCTTGTTGATCAAGACAATCAAATGTCTTGATCAATTCGCCATCTCCATCAATTAAAAAGTTAATCTGTCAATTATGTATAAAAAAAATTAAAGATTTTCCTAAAAATATTAAAAATACAGTCTTCAGAATTAAATCCTCTTTTGTGAGTAGTTGGGTTTTTTGTTGGAATAAAATCATTTAATGATAATATTAGTTATTTAAAATTTCCTAACTTTCGGATATTTCATTTTAGATAATATAATTCAATCATTAAAAAATATAACATTAAATCACATACACTAAAAGATATACTACGTTATCGTAGTTACCTACAGTTATTCGAAAAAATTTAAAAGTCTTATCATCAAAATATTTCCAGTGGGTAGAAATGTAGTATCTTAATAAACAACATGCATAGTACATCTTTAAAAAAGGGCAGGGTTTTTTTTTAATACATTAGTTAAAATACCTCTGGGATTGACAGGGTTAAAATGGCTGGTTGGTCGGAGATACGGCAGTATAAAATGTTAAAGGAACATGACAAAAAAACTTTCAGAATTTAATTTAAATGATCAAGGCCTATGCAACATATATTATTAAATTATCTGAAGATGAGCTACACAAATCTGGCAAATTTTTGGTTGGTCAACTTTTCCATTAATACAGAGTTTTGTCAGCTAAACCTAATAAAATTGGAGTAAAATTGTAATGTTGTTTTAACCTTATGTGGTTTTTTTAAATTTAAATTACCAAACTAAATGGATAAAAATTATTGAAAAGATAATTTTATTTGTATAAAAACACTAGTTTTTTAAAAAAAATTGAACTTGTTTTAATTGAATTAATTAAAAGAAAATATAAAATGTGCAATACAGAAATAATATAAGTGAAAAGTGAAAAATTGAAAATCGCTGATATTCAAAGTACTAGTAAGAAAAGTTTGAAAAATACGAACATTTTATATAAAATTTAATTTAAAAAAAAGATAATAATTTTCCAACCTTTAGATCTATTTAGATGTGTGATAGTGGCGGCAGAATCCTTTGGCAACAATCCAAATGATATAACAGATTCTGTTGAAGAAAAATATATTAAACATTTTTAATTAACAATTGAGTTTTAATCTACATATCAATATATTTACAGTCTGCATTGCCAGACTTTATTGTGAGTTGAAATAGATTAAGTGTGGGAGTGGAAAACTTTTGTAAACATTGAATGAAACCATGAAAAGAAATTTTGTCATTTTTGGTTTAGTAGATCTAAAAAACAAGTCTAAATAAACGCTGCTAATACTGAAATTATTATAAAATATGAGGAATAAATTATTTATTTATTGACTGTTTCAATGAAATCTAGGAATTAAAAAATACAATTTGACATACTGCAAAATTCATTTAACATGTTCATGGTTGGTATGATTTTCTGCTTAAAACGCGTTTCTATCAAGTCCTTAAAGTAAGAATGTCCAGTTGTAGGTAACCCTTGTAACAAGCGCCAAATCTGACTTACTACACCCAGTTTCTGTTACATTACACAAAATTTCTAACGAATCAATTTTAATGCTGTTAATTATTTTCTCTAGCCTTATACAGGGTGATTCACGAAGATATGCAGAAACTTTGGGAGCTCATTGTACATGTAAAAATAATGAAAAAAGTTTATATAAACATGGGTCCGGAAATGCTTTGTTACCGAGTTACGGCTAGCGAAAGATTTCGCCCGGATTTCAGCTCATCAGGTGAAATGAGGTGAAATAAGGGGCGAATTCAATCGTTTCTTATGGTTTTTGACCTGATAAATTGAATAAAACAGGTCCCAGAACTGTAAGTTAAATAGTTTTTGAGAAAACCAGTGTCAAATGCAAAAAATGGAGTGAAAAAACACATTTTTTCATCTTTTTTTTCCGGTTATTTTTACTTTGTACTGTTATGAATAAAAATTCATTTAATCAAACATCTATTCGCTTTCTGTGTACTTTATTTACATCATTTGTTCAGAATAAAATTTAAACAATAAAAATACCATTTCCAAAAATACTAAAATTTGAGACACTACAACTTCAATTTAAAACCGGTAATTGTATATGGAATGGAAACAGTGATTTTAAATAAAAAAATTAATGCAAGAATTATTTACTGTTCTAACGTGTCAGAATCTGCCAAAGAGAATTAAAATCTAATAAATACTTTGCAAGAACATGGAAATAAAACACTGGAATTCATGTGACTCTTCGGTCACATGAAAAGAATGGATGCAAGCCATTCAAACAGAAAAATCTTCAATTTTCAACAATACAACTCCATACATTTTTAACCACAAAGAACAACTGTAGGTCTAAATGGAAAAGTTAGGTTTTAATGACAATGATTACATAAAGAAAAAAGAATTCCAAAGCAAATTTCTCGGGTTGAAAATTACTGCAGAAGTGAAGAAAACAGCAAAGGAAAGAGATGACACAATCTTATAAGAAAAAAAGTTAATTTATCTTAAAGAATGAAAAAATGCTGGAAAGAAAGAAAGGTCAGGGAATTAAAGTTATTTCCAAGTAGTGTGCGAAAATTTAATTCTTTGTAAAAAAAAATTCAACTAAACATCATTGAAAACCATAATTCCAAATTTAAATAAGCAGATTTAAAATACTCAAACACATTTTAAACTGTCTGTCAACATTTGCATTTAGATTGGATCAGCAAGTTGAAGGTGACTATAATTAATTTTAAAGAACTTTATAATTTGTAAGTGTGAAATTTAGATTATTTACAATATTGTTTAAATATTTATTTATTCAGCCGTTGACCCTGTTTAGAGGAAAGGCTATTAATATAATATTTACATTTATTATAAATAAATATTTTCTATACCTACTACAATAAACTAAATATTAAATTCTTTTGGTGATTTACTGATGAAAAATTGTTAGACCTGATTGAGAAACAAACCCAGGACTTTGGCAGAAGCCAGTTGTGCTGACCACTACACCAACCATTTAATGTAAAGCCATTTAAATTTTACTAATTGCTATCACACTAGTGTAGCTAACACGGTTACGAACGTAATTATTTATCAGTTTCTTGTAATTCAAATGAAATTACATTAGAATTGCAGAGTTTGATTTTGTAATAGGCTATAGTAAATTGTCATACTATTCTTACTTTCTTCACATTTTTCTTCTAATCTATTTACCAATGTACATTCTGAATTGTTATTCTTTATATATTAACTAAATATACTAATATCCTAAAATTAAATGTGCTAATAACTTTTCCTGGGGTAGGAATTCAGTGTCGGATTAGAAAGGATTATTGTTAAAAGGAGTCACAATGGATTTTTGGTCAAAATTTAGATTATTGTTTGTTGTTTATATCATTGATACCTTGATCTTCTAGCTTTAAAAATGAGGTACAATCTAATAAATTATGAGCAAAGTTTTATATTTAATTAATCCTAGTCATCATGACAATAAATCTGTTACAACTGGGCTTCATTTTTAGTTTGTCTTCATGGTTTGTTCCATTGTTTTATTTAATAAATGAAGGTAAATTTTGTTTCTATTACTCTTGTGGCAGCACTGTTCATTAGGAACATAATGGATTTTATTATAGCATTGGAGTCTACTTTATACATATATGAAAGAAAACCCCATTTTTTATGATCTAAACATGTGGAATTTGTGATTATTCTTCTTTTGTCATGTTTTTCCAGAAACATGTTTTTTTTAGATAAAAGACCATTACCTCAGAAAATACTGAAGCCATTGACAAGAAATTTTCAGGAAGATCTCACTATACTTCAGTTAAAAAATTGATTAACTGATGATGCGAACATATTCCTTGGCTTGTGTATAGTTATGATGTGAGGTGATATACACATGAAAGAATCGCAGACTTGACCGAGGACAGAACCTAGGACCCCAACATAGAAGCCAGTTTTGCTGACCGCTATACCATGGGCCAGTTGAAACTACTAGAGCTTGTCTGACAGATTGAGTCATCAGTCTTTGAATGAGATAACACCCTCACTTTGTCCCTTCTCAATTCTGTAACGTCAAGGAGTTAGGATTTTTAACAGGTTATTATTGTAGTTGTTTTTATTTAATCTCTTTTAGAACTCTAATGTGTTAGTAAATAGACTATCACTCAATGTTCTTGCAGATGACTGACAATTTTAGTAAGAAGTGTCAGACTGATGGAAGGATTTTTAGTGATTTGTTTTAAACCCAAGTTATGGTTGTTCTGTCATACTTCAGGTGATTCCACATCAATAATAATGAAAGAAAACGAAATTTTCCCAATTAAAAGTTATTATTTTACAAAATACTTTTGTGTAAAATTTTATTAGATGTTGCTATATGTGGTAAAAATATGAAGCAAATATTGTTATTGGCTACTGAGTAAGCGAGTCAAAATTTAACATCAACACGTTCCATGTGGATGTGGTATACCTACCACGTAAGGATTTTTGTGAGTGACGGGCATGGTAAGGATACCACGGCAGTCCTTTTCATAAACTCTCAGTCCTTACTAATCAATTCAATGTATCAAGGAACGACTTTCACACACTCTCAACTCAATATATTATTCTAATTATTACTAATGAACTACGATTCTAAAAAATCAGATCTACCAACCCTACTGACAAAAAACTTGATAGTGTTTTTCAAATATCCAAGTGGTAGTCCTACCACATCCGTCAGTCACAAAAATCTCTGCGTGGTAGTCCTACCACGTCCGTAATTCGGTGAAGCCGTTTTACGTCTCATTTAATTTTGTTGTAATCTATATTTGTCACGTATATTGACACCGCACTGAATGTGCTAATAGGATAGGTATGCACAGTATTCCACATTAAATTTTTCTTTTAAAACTTTATTGAATCTGTTGTGGTCAGATTTATTGTGTAAATTGAGGTGAATTTGATTCTAGTACTATAATAGCACTGTAAAGTACTAGTATTGTACACTCGTATTTTTAAAGATGTTGAAAAAGTTATGAAAGAATAATTGTTAACTGAAATGTACGCAACTCTTTACGAATTATAAAATATTAAAATACTGTTTACGATGATTAATAAATATTTACCAGTTGAACGTATGATGGCGACAGGTCTAGCCATAGGTGGTGGAGGTGGTGGAGGCAACATTGAACTAGGGTAATATTGTGCAAGTTTTGATGGGCTCCTTGAAGGCCCAGCAGGCTGAAACATTACAAAACAATAAATTTACAAAAACGTCATCATATGATGAGGTGGTACAAAAATCTACCAATTTATGCATAATTTATGTACTAAACTAGAATCCAAAAAAAACCAAACACCATTACTATTCACTGACATAAAAATGTTCCCTTTATGCCTGTAACAGGCAGGTGGGGTGTTAAATTATTTGCACTCGATCTGCTAGTTTCAGGGCCACAAAAATAGTTCTGTTTCTTATCACATTGTCAACCAATTATATGACAAGCATTTAAGAACAGAAGAGGTTGAGGTGTAAAAGACACTAGACAGAGTTATCTCCTCTTAGAGCAATTAATTTCATTAACCAGCCAGACTCTGTAGTGAATGATGTGAAGGTGTCATTTGCAGGGTGGAAGCAGGTGATTTTTGGAGGACCTTACATGCAGATAAGCATACTTTACCATTCAGTGAGGAAGGCTGTAAACCACCTCACTCCTCGTTTTACTTAATAAGGCCTCTAAAGGTTCAAACCAGTCTTTCAGCTGATGACCTAAACAACAACAACATGTTCCCTTCATTGCTGCTTTTTTTTATTTTCTCATTATTAATTCGCTTTCATACACTTACATGTATTAGTGGAATCAGAGTATCTCTTTCAGGCATAGTGATTCATATTTTGCATCACGCATTTTGTTACAAGTGCAGCACAGTGATGCATTTTGTGAATCACTTTAAGCAAAGTCTTAGTTCTATTCGCACAGCGATGCAAGTTTTGCTACACATACTTAATAGTTACCAAAAGGTCCGACAGACAGCGTCCGTGTCATGAAATACTTATGTGACGTTTAACCTGTTTACTGTTGAATAATCGTGTTGTGCAAGTGTTGTTTATTGTTTATGATTGCTTGATGATTAAAACTGTTATTTGAATAATGTAAGTACTTTTTGGGTATTTATATCCAATTTTGGGTATTTATTAAGCATTTTCTTTAGTTAAAAAGTATTTTACTTGTTAAAAATATACACTAACGTTAAATTTTTGAACGTGCAAAAATTGCATCACTATGCATACATAACCGCGAAAACATAACCTGCAAAAACGTCGCAATTAAAAACTATTCAATCGCAGTCTGTCCTTTGCACATTATAATAAACTATTTAATTAACAATTAGTTATTTATGATTTATTAAAATATATTTTTATGTATATGATGCCTCATTATATAGTTTAGAAGGTCTGTTCCTGCGAAAATTTATCTACTTTGATACTGTTACAAGATTGTAACACTGGAATTTTTTTTCTGTCCAGTTCTAGTAAAATGAAGCCACTGAAGACAGGAGAAATAGAAGACATTTTGCTATTCGAGGAAATTCCTTTCGATACTGAATCAGAAGTTGGTTCATTTCATGACGATGATGATTTTAATATAGATGATTATACAGAAAATGATGATACTGTTAATCAATTTGCTCTTGTTGAGATAGAACCGCCTACTATATCGACACCAGTTTCTTGTACATCTGTGATTTCGAATGATCCATACCCAGTTCCATGTATGTCTGCTATTTCGGTTGATCAAACATTTGCCAGTACTTCTACTTTTCAATTACCTACACCACTTGAAACAAAACCGACTAAAAAATTAAATTGTATATCCACTAAAAAAATTAAATGTATACCCGCTAAAAAACTAAAACGTTTATCCACAAAAAGAAAACCTGCAAAAAATGAAGTACACTGGACAAAAGATTACCAAGAAGTAGGGCCCTGTCTGGACAATTATTTTCCGAGCCAACAGGTCTGACAGACTATATAACTAATTTACAAAACCCAACTCCGTATGATATTTTCAAACAACTTTTTGATGAAACAGTTATTAATAACTTGGTGTTCCAAACAAATTTACTGGCTCAGCAAAGTCAACAGAGATACGTGCCAACAACTGTACAAGAAATGGAAACATTTCTAGGAATTAATATACTGATGGGTATAAAGAAATCACCCAGTTATCGAGACTACTGGTCTGCGGATGAAGATATGAATGACCCGTACATTAGTAAATTACTGACAGTCAATCGTTTTGGGTGGCTTTTAAGTCATATTCATTTGAACGACAACAATCTTCTCCCTAAAAGGGGGGATGCAAATTATGATAAGTTATACAAATTAAGACCGTTCCTTGAACAAATGGAACACAATTTTGAAAAGTCATTCAAACCGAATCCTTGTGTTGCAGTAGATGAATCCATGGTAAAGTTTAAGGGTCGCAGTTATCTTAAACAATACATGCCAAAGAAACCCATCAAAAGGGGTTACAAAATTTGGATGATGTGTGACAAAACCGGGTATGTACTAAAATTCGAGATTTACACAGGTAAAATAGGTAATGAACACTTGGTTGAGAAAAATTTAGGACCAAACGTGGTACGAAGATTAACGGCAGGACTGAATGGGAAATATCATATTGTCTATTTTGACAATTTTTTTACAAGTTATTATTTGATGAAAAGTTTGGCTGAAAATAACATTTTTGCATGTGGAACTGTAAATCCTGGCCGAATCAATTTGCCGATATTTAAAAATGAAGCAGAAATGTCTCGAGGTGAACATGATTGGTTTGCTACAGGTTGTATTGTAGCGATTAAGTGGAAAGATAATAGGGCGGTGCACGTTATGTCTAATTATCATGATCCAAGAGAAGTTGGTACTACACAAAGGAGGCAGAAAAGTGGTAAACGTGAGGGTATATCTTGTCCATCAGCAATCATGGACTACAATAGTGGAATGAATTTTGTAGATAAGTTTGACCAGTTGAAATCAACGTATGAGATCGACCGTAAAAGCCACAAGTGGTGGCATAGAATATTTTTCTATTTCATTGATGCTGCTGTCGTCAATGCTTATATATTACACAATTGTCTGCCGGGTGAGAGATTCACATTAAAAGATTTTAGACGCAAAATTGTGCATGGGCTAGTAAGGAAAACCGTTGTAGAACGGGTAAGGCGCTCAGGTGTAATGTCACCACTGGAAGTAAATCGATCTAAACCAAATGTTCCTAAAGAAATTAGACAAACAGGGTCTAGCCACCAGCCAGTAAGAAGTACTCGTCGAAGATGCGCTCACTGCAGTACCAAAAAGAAACCTCAACAGACATTTTGGATGTGTTCAGTGTGTAATGTACCTCTTTGCTTAGGAAAAGACAAAATATGTTTCCAAAATTATCACAAATAATTATTTTTGTTAGTTGTTAATTTTTTTTAATTATTGGATGATAAGTAGTGTACATTTATTTGAATCAAGTTGTATTTTTTATTAATAGAATTTTAGTAAAAATTAGTTTATGAAATAAAAACTGCTTTCTTTTATAATAATCAGTCTTATTTTACTACTATATCATAAGCTTTACTTTGTAGGAACAGACCTTATTGTGCATAGTGATGCAAAATTTGCACCTCCCCATTATTAGCTTACCTGAAATTTAAGTTAGAAATTATACATATAGTAACTCATTTTAATACCTATACAATGTAAAACAATAGTTTTTTCAGTTTTTTATGAGCACAAATTTTTCTGTGCAGCACAGGGTTCAAAAACGTTGAAAGTCCTGTGCCTGAAAGAGGTATACAAAGAAATTAAAACTAATTATTTATTAAAAATCTTTTTAGAAAATGTTATACCTTCAAGTCACTTGTATAAAACGGTTCAACCATTTAAACCTATCTCCTCTCATATAACGGGTGATTCAAAAAGAGCGCCGGTTTTTAAACGGCTGGTAAATTTTTGTTTATCGGTTGGCAACATTGTTAGACCTCATTTCTATTTCGGAGAACATTCCGATTGACGATTCAGTTGTAGTTTCTCTTGTTCGCAGTGTAGTACTCTCGCAGTCTGTGTCTAACCATGGAGAAGTTTACTATTGCACAACGAGTGTTAATCGTCAAAACATTTTAGCAGAGTGGAGAGAGTTATGCGGCTACTGTCAGGCGACTTCGCGGTACTCTAGGACGTAATGAAGCACCGAATGAATCAACAGTTCACAGGCTCATGAAAAAGTTTTTTGAGACGGGTTCAACAGTCGACCTTAAAAGTTCTGGACGTCGTCGTTCTGGCCGAACTGAGCAGAACGTTGCGTTGGTTCGTGACAGTGTGGCTGTTAGCCCAGCAAAATCAATACGTCGCCGTTCTCAACAATTGGGTTTACGATGTTCTTCTGTACGGAGAATTCTTCGGTACGATCTCCAATATCACCCGTATAAAATTCAGTTGCTGCACGAGAAACAATGTTGTTGCTCCGTGAACGGTTCCAGGATCGCATCATTTCTCGTAATTCCGACCATCAATGGCCACCAAGGTCGTGTGACTTGACGCCTTGTGACTTTCATCTTTGGGGTCATCTGAAGTCATTGGTGTATGCCAATAAACCTCGAAACATCAATGACTTGAAGGAGGAAATTCGACGGGTTATCGGGCAAATGGAAGTTGAAACTTGTCGTGCAGTAATATCCAATATCATGGACAGAGTTGATGCGTACCAGTGCAGTAGAGGAGGACACATGCATGACATCATTTTTCATACATGAAATCGGAAGGTAAGATGAACTTGTTGATGTATTTATTTTCAGTTTTTCAATAAAATAAATCTCTTAATTTGATATATCAAAACCGGCGCTCTTTTTGAATCACCCTATATTAAGGAGGTGGTAGCAATAGTTAACATCTCTTCATTGGTTTTACATTTTGATTTGTACAAATAAATTTATTTTACAAATAAATTTATAAGTAAACTGTGTATTATTTGGTAAAAATTATTAGATGATGTGCTTATTGAAGGAATTAAGTAGCAGTAAAAAGTGCCATAAATGAATTGGTAAGTAATAATTTAGCATAGTGTTAATATTTAGCCTTATAAGTTTTTGTCTTGACTTCTCCCTTTTTGTAGCTTTCGCAAGGCTGATATAAAAAATATATTTATAAATAAGAATTTAAATTTATAGAGGCTGGACATTTTAAATGCATAAATCAAATTTAAAAATGAAGTGAATTGACTAATGCTAATGCTACCATCTTAAGCATAAAACTGTTTGATAATTCAAACTATGAGAAACTCAAAATATTAGAAGAGATAAGTTTGAATGATTGAACAGTTTTATACATGTGATTGAATATAACACACTTCAAAAAGGTTTTTAATAAATAACTGGTTTTAATATTTTATGTTTTGTATAATCCTATGATGGTGGGTTCACCGAAACATGTAAGTGTAAGAAAGTGAATTAATTAGAAAAAATAAAATCAAAGTAATAAAAGGCGTACAAATCAGTGAAATACTAATGGTGTTGTTACATTAGAATTGATTACAAGTAGCAGGATACATTTAAATATTTATTTGTAAACTAGAATGACGAAATTTTCAGAATTCATGACCGTCACCATTTTAATTTCTCAAATGTTTTGTTATTGTTATTATGGAATGGAGATTATTAAATGGCATGGTGATACATAATTAATATTGGGATCAGGGCTGCCTATAAAGGAGTTAAAAGAACCAGGATGCTCTGCAGTGTACCTGGCCATGATGGTAAGGTCTGCCAGGGTTGTGCTGTGATATGATACAAAGAGGCGGCCACATCAAGTGCCACCATTATCGGGCGGCAGAAGCAGCAAAATAAAAATACAATTTGAATCATTCAATAATAAAAATCTTTAAGCAGCGCTTTTCTATCTTGATATTTGTTATTCCAAAATTGATGATATGGGTTTGATTTACTTCATGCCTCTGCCTAAGCACGTTTGGTACTCTCTGATTTCTATTTCTGGTATGAGTGCATTGTTGACAAGTGTGCTCACTGAAAAACTTTTGATCTGACAGTACAAAGCTATGATTGTTTTTTGTAATATAACAAGAGGCCACTGATAAAAACTGAGGCGGCAATTATCACAAAAGACAATTTCATGTGTTATGTGTTGATAGTCTTCTTTGAGCTTACAACTATTGAAAATATCTGTTTTTAATGTTACTTTGAGGGAGGGCATACAAGAAGCGACATTTCAAAGCCTTCCATCATGTTGAGAAAATTTACTGCATGGTTTGTCATATTCTATCAAGATTCATAGAAAGTTCAAACATGATGTCATCCGCGTCAACTCTTTTAACAGGCACATTTTGAAGCTTGAATTGAGCATGGAAAACTGGATGCTCAGGAGATTATGATTGTACCCTTGATTGGAAAAATGTGGGTGTTACAAATTGTGTGTTTTATATGAAAGTTTTAATGAAATATATCAAAATGTTAATGTTGAATGTAAAAATTGGCATGAATTTGGTTTTGTTGAGTGTCTGGTTTAATGTTTTTATTTGTTGAATAGTGTTGAAGCATACCAGGGATGAGGTGAACTGTTCTTCTACCCAATCAAAAAAAAATAAATGATTCATTATAACAATGTTATACAGTACCAGATCATTTACCTCCATCCAAAATGTCATTCATTTCTATTGAACATGTTACATTCCTTACATATTTGCCATGATGTGCATCACAGTCAGACAAAAAAATAGTCAGATAAAAAAATCATTCTTAGACTCCTCTTCGTAGCTCTTACAGTGCTATCTATCCACTCCTTTCTGGGTCACCTTTCTTTCTTGATCTAGCTAGAATCCATAGACAATTCTCCTGTGGCAACCATTCTCCTCCATTCGTTGCTGATGACTGCACCAGATGGTTTATAGTTTCTGGTTTTATCATTAATAAAAGTTGTCAAAACATTGTTAGATTTATCCATTCTTTATCAATCTAGCACAGTGAACTTACAGTTTGGAAAAACACTCTAGAAACTCATTCCTGCTGTTATTTTGCTTTTAAATCATGGTTGGAGAGTTCGTTCAAATATCTAAGCCACTAATAGAAGAGCTTTCAATATAAAGAAGTGGAAGAATCTTTTCTTAGTGCCACTTATACGTGATTACTTCAGAAAATGGAGTGCAACATTCTGGGGGATAGACCTACCTCTGCAAACATTTTCAAAAAATTCATTGCCTGGTGCACCATTTAATGGTAAAAGTATGCCAAGATATTTATAGCCATGCACCAGTTTAATAATCCCATTGGCAATTTGAATATTGAGTTCTGACCCACCAATCACCAATGAATATATGGTTTATTTTCAAAATGTTAATTTTTTGTCTCCATTATCATAATTTTCAATCTACTTGTGAGTCAAACATCTCTTTTCAAAGAAAAATTTGTTTAATAATTTATTCAATCTGAATATAATATTTATGATCTCAAATTACTTCTATGATCTCAAATTTGTAGAAAACTTTTACACCATCATTACTTTAATTTAAAAATTACCTATATAAAATATTGTACTACAATATTTAATGTAGTAAAAAAAATATTTATAAGTGATCTCCATTAGGCTGGAGGCTGGGAATATAGCCTATTAGCGCAACCTGGCTTCTTTTTGACTGATTTTATTTAGCTTTCTTAATTGTACCACTGTTCGTAAATCATAACTTTTGGCCTACTCAACTGATTTCAAAGAGGATCTCTAAGGCTCTTCATGTGCAGAATACTTTAGCCTACTATATTTTGAATTCTTTTTTAACAATTAATTATGTTAATTCGGTGCTATTTTTAGATAATAGTTTTGATTTGTATATAAAGGTGTATTTCAACCATACATGGTGCTATTGAAAGAGATTTTCCCTTCAATTTCATGTAAATTGGCAAAGTACAGGTTACGATACCTGAACAAGTGGTTGCTTTTTAACCCCTTTCTTGACTTTAGGGGATGAGGGTAACATTTTTAAATAAGCCCTAATTTTTTTATTCAGAATTTAATAAAATGAATAACTGCATTTTAAGTGCACCATAGATAGACAAATAAACCTGTTCCACTTTACACTGATATTTTCCAACAAAAAGTTTTCAACTATTTGCAACACAAGATGAAAAATTCATTTTAAAATTTAGTAAAGACTCAAATAAAAATTTTACATATGAGTAGCTCATTTCCAAAACCTGCTATTTTGAGAAAAAATCGAAAATGACATTACATTCTTATTCTCATGTTTTTTGAGCGCTGAATTCATCGGTGATGTTATTTTTTTCCTAACACTGCTATTTCTTATATAAATTAATGGTGTGAATTCAGCTTTGTTTCCAAAAGCTGCTACTTGTTAGGCCTAAAACTTGCTGTTTCATTTCCTAAACATTCTATTTTATTGTAAGTTCCTAAACCAGCTATTTCTTTGTTAATAATACGGCGTGCATGAATTGTGTTTCCAAAACCTGCTATTTACAAGATTCAAAATGGCGGCTTATAGTAACAAGTTCCTATTTATATTTTCATCTAAGATGTAGATGCCTACATAAGGCATTTTATTTGTAATATAACATTAATTGAAATAATATTCATGAATAATAATATTTATTATTATTATTATTACTTACTAAATAAAATTATATTCTTTTCTTATCTAATATTAGTTAAAAAATAAAGATCCAAACAAAAAAATTATTAAAATATAAAACATATTATTAAGTTTTATTCAAATTTCAAATCAGCTGTTAAGTTTGCTTTCCGGGCAGTAGAATTTGTTGTTTGTGGTTAGGTCAGTCATTGTTTATTTTGTAGTGAGTTTTTTTCATTTAGGGTTATTAGTTTTTGTTTTAAAAATGAACTCTGTTGACAATTTTGAGTCGGAAGAATTCAGTGAATTTGTGGAAGAATGTAAGAAAGGCAAAGGGCGTAAACGTTTATTAAATAAGGATCAGTGGGAATAAACCAAACAAAGACTTGAAAAACGCAATAACCGTAGCAAAGGTTGGAAAGTAGAGTGTAATCATGAGGGAAAAAAATTCTGTTTAGCTAGGACTGTGGCAGACCATGATCTTGAACTATTTCATAGTAAGTACTGGGGGCTGCAAAACGCTGTGAAAGAAAGACAGTATATACAACGTAATATTCAGGTATGTACCGTTACGATACATTCTTCTGCAGATCCTAAACGCAAATGTTCACTTAGTACTACTTACTATATTCAGACTTCACAAGGGCCAGTTCGAGTTTGCAAAATGTCATTTTTGAGTATTTTAAGTATCGGCAGATCGAAAGTAGAAAACGCAGCAAAGCAGATAATGAAAGAAGATGAGGATATCACGGAAAATAGAGGAGGGAGAAGAGATACTGATGGCGATAAAAGATTAAATGAGGAGATTGCTAATCATATAAAAAAAAATTCGCTGTCGTGAAAGTCACTATGGTAGGCAGAACATTCCTTGCATGAAATACCTGCCTTCTCATCTATCAGTTAGCAAAATGCATAAAATATTTTTGGAAGAAAGTAGGAGATTGCTTAAGGAATGTCTGTATTTTAGATATTGGACAGTGTTTAGTACCCAATTCAATCTTGGTTTTGGTTCGTTAAAAAGTGACAAATGCAGTGAATGTATTCGTCTGAAGAATCTGCGCAAAACAGAAACGGATGTAGAGAAAAAGAAGGAGCTGATAATGCAGTACGCAGTACACAATAGGCGTGCTCAACGATTTTACAAGGAACTGAATTTGTTTTCTGAAGAAACTTTTAACAATAAACTTTGACCTCATGCAAAATCAGCCCTTACCGAAAACACCAATCGGAGAAGCATACTACGCACGGCAGTTGTGGTACTACACTTTTGGCATTGTCATACACACTAAAGATAAGTTGTTGAACCAAGACACAGTACTCTTTTATCGATGGCTAGAAAGTGAGTATGGCAGAGGTTGCAACGAAATTACTTCTTGTTTGAACCATTTCTTAAATAAAGTGCTTAGTGATGGCCACTTAAATGGAATTAAAAAACTAAGATTTTTCTCAGATTCTTGCGTCAGGCAGAATAAAAATTATACGGTTCTCACGGCATTGATTCGTTTCTGTCAGAGTAAAAATCTTCAATTTGAGTGGGTTTTTCCTGTTAAGGGGCATTCATACATGCCTGCTGATCGAGCTTTTGGACTATTTGATAGGAAATGTAGGAAAGTGGAAGAAATTATTTATCCTGATCAATATGATCAGGATAAATAAGGATTGTCAAATTTTGACTGAAGTAGGTACATTGTTTAAGGCACCTGATGTAGTTTTCAGTGACTGGAAGCTGGTTTTTGACAAGTACCTCAGAAGTGAAAAAGGCTTTAAAATCACAGAGGCAAAAATATTGATGTTAAATAATCCAAAGTCTAATAGAGTTAATTTTCTAGCCACCTATTCAGGAGTTTCTACATCACATGACATTGACAAACACATAATACTTCTATGCCAGAGGATTATGTTGATTAAAAAACTTAATAAAAAAAATCATGCCATTCAAGCAAAGTTTAATGATGTGAAAGGACTTTTAACTGCTATGGGCAAAGACTGGAATACTATGGACTTCTACAAAAACGTGTTCTCATGTCAGCAAAGTGTAAATTTAGCTCATGAAAGTGATGATGAAGACATTGCTGTTGTTTCCGAAGACATTTTCTTAGTATTTCTATTTTATTTTCAATAATCATACAAATTCATAATCAATAATATTACATAATAATTATTAATAATATACTGTTATTTTTTTAAGATAATTTTTAGGCTTAATAGAGTTAATAATGAACCTGAACGTTTCATTTTAAATAGAGAACCACTGGATTTTTATTTTTTCCAAAATCTACTATTTTAACACTTTAGTTCCTAAACCTGCTATTTTACCTTAGATTCATTTCCAAAACCTGCTATTCTATTTTTTAAAACCAAATTTACTAAATATAAAATAAAAGTTTCAAAAAATAAATTAGCCCAGACTACAAAATGATTTTTTTTATATTTAAAAAAAAATTGCTCTCAAATCGGTTCAGTAAATATTTTGTGATAGTATTTAGCTCCTACTGTAAAATTCTACAAAACCTAAATAGCAGGTTTTGGAAATGAGCTACTCATATAATGCATGAAAAATTAGAATTTTGTTATTATTGTTAACAGGTTCTGTAAACCCAAAACTTTACCAATACTTTGGCCAACTTTTCAAGTTTTTTGCCAATTCATCTTCAGTTAAAATGGAGAAACTGTAATATTATTTCTCAGTATTTACTGTTACTTTTACAGGAGTCATGTGTTTCAGTGACATACCTAATTAATTTTTGTTATCATTTTTTAAGAAGCAATTTTTATTTTTAAGTTTGGACCAATGTTACCCCAACTTTGAGCCTACTTTGTCCCATTTGTAAAATACCATTTGAATCATATAAATTTGTAAATCAAAGCCAATGTGGTAACCCTCATACAAGGTAACTTTTTTAAAACTAAATCACAGTATATTAAAAAATGAATTAATTCAAAAAATTAAAATAAAACTAACAAAAAACTCAAATTAAACAAAGCACAAATATTCTTCCATGTTTAACAATGGATTCTAAATATGCTTATTCTGGACCTGTACAAAACTATTTATTTCTGTAAAATATCTTCATATATGAAAACGTTTTGGAGGGTTTATTTTCTTTTGTGATATTCTATCTACTTTTCAGAGTAAATAAAATAACTTTGTGAATGATGGGCTAGTGTTACCCCTTGTGGGCCAAAGTATGATATTTATTTATTCGGCCATTGACTTTTTTGGGAAGAGTAACTATGACTGAAATGTATCTATTATCACATACATATGTAAAATTATGTTCCAAAGTTTATATAACGGGTGTTTTATTAAGGACGCAATCCTGATTATAAGAAGATAGAAGTAATACATCGGTAAATTTTCTGTCCCCCAATCGGTATATTGGCAACAGTGTACTCAGGGCCAACTACCTAGGACAGTTAAAATGTTCCAGTCAAGTATTAGTGTGGTGACAGCAGTCGTTTCGTTATATTGTGTCAGCAATGGTTTTTTCCAAGGACGAACCGGGTGTTTTATTAAGAATGCAACCCTATGTTAAAAGCCACAATCTACGGCATATTTTTATTTTCCGTACTTTACAAATTATTAATTAATCTGTATTATTATTTTACAAATGAATAGCAAATTGCAATGAAAACATTGTATTACTTCTATCTTCTTATAATCAGGGTTGCGTCCTTAATAAAACACCCGGTTCTTCCTTGGAAAAAACCATTGCTGACACAATATAACGATACGACTGCCGTCACCACACTAATGCTTGACTGGAACATTTTAACTGTCTTAAGTAGTTGGCCTTGAGTCCACTGTTACCAACATAACGATTGGGGGACAGAAAATTTACCGATGCATTACTTCTATCTTCTTATAATCAGGGTTGCGTCCTTAATAAAACACCCGTTACAATTACCTTAATATTAAAGCAATAAATTTATGTGCATTACATACTAAACATACAGTAGCTACTTAAGTTTATGAGTTACTTAATTATACTTCTTAATATATGATAAAACCATTATAATTAATTATTGTAATTATAAATAGAATAAAAATTATACTAATAATGAATACTAACATCGTTTTTGCATATATTAAATAATAAATTATTCATTGTAAATAATAAAAATAACAACAATAAATATATGAATAATGCAAATATAATATAAAATAAAATAATAAAATAAGATAGACTAAAGGTTATATGATATTTATGATTAATTGTACTTACATTAGAATAAAAATATAAGTGTAAAGTAATACCTTTTTCAGTATACAATAAAATATTATTATTCAAAGTAAATATAATAATAAATGTAAAATAATATAATAAAATATTAGACTATACAGGTAGTTAATGTAATAACCAAAGATTTCTAAAAATGAAACTAATATGAAAGAAAAAATGTGATTTCAAAACTTACAGAAATTATTACCTGAGCGCCTTGTTGTGCATTTTCAGCTTCTTGTGAACAAACAAATGTAACAAAATCTGAGAGAGTGTCATGGCCATTCTCAGGGTATTTTGCTGGGCTATGCTGTTGCTCACTCGCTTGATAATATGTCGAAGTTGCGAGTGATGCTACACTACTATGTTGACCTCCCGCAGCCCCAGGTAGCCCTAAAACAATATAATTAAACATTTAAATAATATTTTATGTTTTCCATTGTTACTTCTGATTAAACCATCATCAACACTGTACGAGTATAATGAAAACAACCAAAAGAAACATGAGATAAAAAATAGTATTGTAAATTGTATAAACAAATCATGCAATTTTCCATACTTTTTAAAAATCTTCAGAAATAAAAGTTATAATATTTAAAATATAATTTAAAACAACAATAAATTTTCATAAAATTTTTAAATATAATTAATTATTTTAAATATTTTAATAAAATTAACTAAAATAATTACGGTATTTGAAAAAATGAAGACACAAAATTTTGGTTATATTCCGTCGGAAAAAGTGCTAAACATTAAAATGGAATATTAAGTGAAACTGTTTAAAGGAGCTATTGACATGCATTAAAATAGTTAAAAGAAGACTTCAGAAAATTTTGCCAAGACGACAATTTTATAACTATAGCTATTGCCAAAATTTCTAAACATACATTAAAGTCAGTGTCAATGTCATGGGCTTGTAAACAGGAAGGAAAATAAAACATAACCTGTACATAGAGATCAAACAAATTGGTGTATATAATTGTTTTTTTTTTTTTAATTATATATTATGACTAAGAGGGTACAAAATAGTGATTGGGTGAGTCGTAAGAGACTAGATACTTTGGATCAAGTATGATTGTGTACTTGGAACAGGTATCAAAAGTATCTGGTACATTCAGTATCAGTTGTCGCTTCACGTTCATTCCTCAGTAAAGAGTTACTGAAATAATTTAGCAAGACAGTGAGTGACAAGGGTGAAAGATACCGTTTAGAGCATTATACTAGGAACTGAATTTCCTACATGGAGAAATCACTTTTTAAGTTTGTAGAGTACAAAGGATAGAAAAAAATAAAATGTAATTGAGAAGTCCTATGCCTAATGTAAACAGTGTTCTTGATATTGTTAAATTAATATTAGTCTGTTATTGTTATTTATTCGCCCATAACAGGCAGGTGGAGTGTTAAATTATTTTCACTAGATCTGCTAGTTCCAGGATTACAAAAAATAGTTCTGTTTCTTATCACTTGGTCAGTCAATTATGTGACTAAGGTAGCTAAGAACAGAAGAGGTAGAGGTGTAAAAGACACTAGTCACAGTTATCTCCTGAGATAATGAAGAGTAATGAATTTGTAATGAATTTCATTATACAGCCAGACCCTGTGGTGAATGAAGTGAAAGTGTCATTTTTGCAGGGTGGAAAGTATATTCTTTTCAGAGGGTCTGGCATTCTGATAAACGTATTTTTTGAACTCAGCGAGGAAGGCAATTAGTAAACAACCTCACTCCTCGTTTTACTTATTAAAGCCTCTAGAGGTTCAAACCAGCCTTTCTGATCTTGATCTCAACTGGCTGATGACTTAAACAACAGCAACATTGTTATTTTTTAATATATACTTGTTATAGGCTACATTGGATAAGGGTGGAAATTACAGTTGATTGGGTATAATTATTTGTTTGATGAAATATTTTTTACTTGTACAAGAAATTTTTTCTGAATAATTTTTTATTAAAAACTAACAACCAAGTGAATACTGGAGAAAACAGTGTACTATTGGGTAAATATTAGAAGACTCACGTATTGAAGTAAGTAAGTGTGTAGTAGTTGATGTGTAATTAAAGTAATATACAGTAAGTATATCAAAGACTGTACTAGGAATTGTCGTAGTGGTTGTGTTCTTTACATTAGTCTGCATCAGGTCCACAGTATCAGTCTCTTAATTTGCTGTGTCACTAGTTCTGATAGAATTAAGTACAGTAAGAAAAATAATCTTTTTTTGCTCAGATGGTATTTCTGTATCGTTGCTAAAAGTATAAGGTTCCATGAATCATTAGTCTTGTATTGTACCAAGTAGTGCTGGGAACTTAGACTGTTTTGACCTATGACTAGTATGAAAGGACTTGAATAAAGAAAAAAAATGAAAGGTTTTTTCAGACAGCTATTGGTTGTACCAGATCCAGTGCATTACAGCTTTTCAATATTTGCTAGGGTTACTGCATTTAGTAATATTTAGAGATCATTATATTGTATTAAAATTTGTGATGACTTATTTTGGAAATAAAATTTTCAGGAACTTGTTAATTAATATGTGCAATTTACATTTCATTAATTTAATTTTGTACGTGGACGTAGATATTAGTGAATTTTGAATCGTTGTTATGTGTTTGAATGAGTCTGCAATTTCGGCGTTTTAAATAAACAAGAAGATAACAGCCTAAATAATTGTCAAAAATTTTAATAAAATCTCAACTGGTATTAGACTTATAATATTTCTGCATATGTTAAATTACTTTAAATGTATTCGAAATGATATCATTAAAATTTGTGGATTTAAATATAATTACAAACTGAATAAAACAATTTAAATAATGCATTTATAGATAAGTTAAAGTAATTTTTTGTGTAAAAATAAAAAGATAGTTTAAAACAAAATGATAGCAAATGAACTTACCTGTAATAATATTTTTTTTACAATAAAAACAAAATTTTAATGGCTCGTTTTATAAAAAACAATATACGCTACACAATATTATCTTAAGTAACATAAATTTAACAATGCTCTATGTTAGTTGAATTTAGTTTTTGAGAATTTTATTACATTTTTTACTACGATTAGAATATTACGTATAATAACATGGGCCTGCGCAACTTGTCGATGGTTGAATTCCTAGTAAGTGGTATCACAGTTAAAAAGTTTAATATAAGTTTTAAAATAGTTATAAATTTATTACAGTTCAGGAGCGATGGCAAGGGACATGCTGGAGGAAGTTGTAGAACCCAAACATTCATAGAAATTAAAAAAGATATGAAGGATATGAAGGTAATAGACAGGATAGGGAACTGAAGTAAATTTAGAAAACTTGTTAAAACATTTAAGGGTTCTAAGAAGAAGAAACAAAGAAAAGAAGACGACAAAATGACAAGAAATAGTAGAACAAAGGAAGAAATAGTTTAGTGAAAAAATGAAAAAATCTTGGGAAAGATGCAAAATAGCAATGAGAAAGATAAAACGTCTTGCATGAGAAAAAAATAATTTTACATGGTTCTAAGTAGGCCAAAGCAACAAAAGAAGAATAAAATTTAAAAAAAGTAAATGTAGAGTGAAGTACTAAGGATTAAGGTAGGGGGAAGTTTATTATTTTCAGGGAGTAATTTAATACTACTGGCAATTAGCCCAAACATATTTGCAAATGCTTATACTTAAATACCAGTACAATTGGTTCATCAACATACCTAGTGTAGAAACAACATTTTACTTTGCAACAGAACACAGAAGATAAAATTGAACTAATGTTTTATTAATAGTTGATAAGAGTTACATAAACCTGTATAGGCTTTTAATCATATTATAGTGTTTTTGGATAAGCAAATAAGATTATGAATCTGGTGAAGAAAATACAACAATCACGACATTACATACCTTATATATTTATGTAACCTGTCCATTGCTTGTCAGCTTAAGTAACTAATGATATAAAAATAAGGTAAGACTATTAATACTACTTTACTGATTTTATGAACTGTGTACGGTTTTAGTTGTTCCCGTGATTAGAAACCTGAATGATATGTAGGCCTTTTCATAGAAAAACCATTAAAAAAAATTATATAGTAATTTAAATACAGTAATTAAGTATTCTAATGAATAAAATAGTTTTTAAAAAAAATTACAAACCATTTGTTTTGTAGCAGATTTGATTTTCTATTATTTATAATTTCATTCAAATAAATTTACATGTTTCAGTGGACTAACTATCATCAGAGTAGGCCTATATAAAAATAATATAAAAATTGAAACTAAGTAATTTTTAAAAATCTCAAAGTTATTTCTTCAATAAATAATTTATACGATATATTTTAGTTTTATACAAATGACTGATTTAACTTCTTCTATTCCCATTTTAATAAATTAATTTAGTTTCAATTTATGTGTTACTTTATATAGGTCTACTCTAATGATGGTGGAGCCACCAAAATATGAAACTTTATTTCAATGAATTCATAAATAAAAGAAAATCAAAGCACCTACTTCTATTCCCATTTTAATAAATTAATTTAGTTTCAATTTATGTGTTACTTTATATAGGTCTACTCTAATGATGGTGGAGCCACCAAAATATGAAACTTTATTTCAATGAATTCATAAATAAAAGAAAATCAAAGCACCTACAAAAGGTTAGCAAAAATATTTAAAAAATATTTGTACATTAGAATAATAATTACTAGCTGCAGGATGATTTTTAAAAAATATTTTAAATTAAATGTTGAACAATTTTTATAGTATATAACAAAGTAATAACAGTATCAATGGAGAACAAAGTGATTAATAAAAACAGTTTTTAAGCAGTAAACAATAAACTTGTAGGAAGAAAAAACATCAATGAATTGCTGCAATCATTGAAGGGCTGTGTTTATTTGCATTTATTTTAAGAAAAGCTTAAAAATTACTAGGTTGATAGAATATTTACAGTGAACAGTAATATCGTTCTAAATAATTTTTTATTAAAAAATAAATAAATAAACATCCAAGTGAATGCTAAGTAAAATTTAGTACTATGGGTACATATTAGAAGAAGAATATTAAAATAAGTAAATATTTAAGTTATTTAGTATGTGTATTTAACCCTTTAATGCATGATTTTTTTTTGGTTTTTCAATAAAAAAAATTAAATTAGGTGGTAAAAAACATTTAAATTAAAAATTTTTCTTTCATTATTTTTGCCTTTATTTGTTAATAGTTTACATTAGCTATTAACATCTTTTGTATTCATCTTTTGTATTTTGTAATCATTTTTATTCTGTTTCCTAATGACTGGAGTTATAAAAGTAAGATTATACCCTTATAATAAGATTAATGTTGACAGTACATTGTCCAATGTTAATTTCCATGAACGTCAAATTTGTTGGGAAGCACGGTATAAGAAACTAAATTCAACTATACATTTCTCTATCAAATAACAAATTAACTAGGATGAATACACAATTTTGCAAGAACTATAATTACAATAATTTTCTGAATAATTAAATTTTCTTAAACATTTGTTACTCACATTAAAATACTAAATTTATACGAGATAATTTCTGAATACTTAAAAATCGATTAAGGTTTTAATAACTCAGTTACATAATATATATGAAACTGCGTGCAGAATATCATGGAATTTGTTAGACACAATAGGGTTACCTAGTTGTGCCACGTCCAAAGGTTGGTAAAGAATAAAAAGGCAGATGCTCTAGCTTGACTAGGATCTTCATATTGATTTGCTGAACTGGAACCATATTTAGGAGTCAGCAAATCATTGATATCATCATAGCCATCTTTGAGTGGATTAGAGAGTTATGGAACCGATTTGCTGGGCTGAGGCGCAGTAGAATAATGATGAGCGTCATATCACATACTCTAGTTTGTGGAGGCACTTGGTTAGGCAGGAAGCAGCTCAGCGTGGCTATGGGCCTGTTGACATGGTATTTTTACCTGAGCACTAGCAATACAGTCTATTGCAAGACTCATCACAATGACAAGGAATAATTAAATAACAATAAATCTTTTCCTACCACTCGGAGTTTAATAAATTATACCTCATTTTAAAGCTAAAAGATCAGAGCATCTATTGGTGTAAAAAAACAATAAATCACAATTTTGACTGAAAGTGTGTTGAGATCCAACCAGTTAAGGGACTGAAATGACCGACTGTCTTCTAAATAATTGATCAAATTTTTACAAGCAATAAGATAATTCTTGCTAATTAGTGCAAACATTTTCTATAATAACTAGTTTTATAATAAAATAAGCTAAAAACATAAACAGAGCAACACATTAAAAATTTACACATTTTACATAATTATGTTAAATAAAAATAATACATAAAAATCCAGTTCAGACCTGTAAATTCTATTACCGTACCTCAGTAATTACTTAACACATAAACAAATAAATCTACACTATTTATAAAATATTAAAAAAATCTATGTATAACATTGAACATCGCCAATATGATAGTGTTTTTATTTAATATATTTATAAAGATATTATAAGCCCATCAACAAAACATATACATTTAAAGGATGTGAATGAAACCAAAATTACCTAGGTAAAAGAAATTAGAGTGGGGGAAAAGGGAAAAGAAAGCGCTGCTGAAATTGAAATGATGGTGCAATTTAATGAGATTAGAATTTAACACTGATGCATGCCAAGTGGGTCTATTACAGGTAGATAAACATCTAGAAAATTTTCCAATAACATACGTACAATAACAATGACAGTAACAGAGAGATATTATTAATTATAGTAATTACAAAATAGATTGAGATGATACATTCCGAGAAGTGCACACCCATAAGAAAGCTGTTCTTTTATTAAAAAAAAATCATCCAAAAATTGAAGTGTTTATTAACAAGATATTATACACTTACATACACACATTCACACACATTTAGAAGCACAAAAATACATGATTATGTAAATGATTTTACATGATTTCAGTGCAAACTCCATCTGAAAAATTAGCGTAACCTTTGAAAATACACCTTCTTGATAAGTTTTCCATAAACCTTCATAATCCTTTAATGTCAGAATAAGATTTCTTTTTAGTCACAAAGATAGTTACATCTTTCATGACCACTTTGGGTTAAGGAATAGGGGGGCTTAAACATGTAATAATTTTCCAGATCCTATCCAGGAATCGAACCCAAGACATTCTGCTTAGTAGTCTAATTAAACCTGAGATGTTCTGCTTTGCAGCAAACGACTCTAACTTCTGTGCCATGAGGCGGTCAAAATGTGATTTTTGTCTTTAACAGGATAATTTAAAACTGATATCAAATGGTAAAAGGACACCCGTCTAAATTTCAATTATTGTAGAGAATTAAAGTGTATGTACTAGCATTTAGTATAGATTAGTTTCTGTTGCAGATGAACTCAAAAGATAACCAATTTTATTCTTTTTTTATTTTTCCATATTTCTTTTAAGTTTTGGAGCATATCAACAAAAATTATTTGTTGTTGGTGACATTAGTTACGAATTTCATTTTAAATTACATCCATATTTAGATGATAATATTTTTATCAGTCTGAATATTATCACGCGTGAATGTTTTGTAATTATTTGAGTCAGTATAGACATTTACTCCTCTAACTAAATTGACAAAATAAAATATATTCTCAGTGGTTGATTTATTTAGTGATATCTCCAATTTATACAAATGTTGTTATTCTTCACAGTTCACGCCATATTCCTTTAAAGCATCAATTCTTTTAGAGTCATCTCATATTATTTTAATAATTAATTCTTTTATCAATTATCATAAATAACATTATAATTACATTCATTTTTAAGATAAATTTTTATCTACTTTTTACTGTACAACACGAAATAGTCACTGCATGTATTTATATTCATTTTAATTTCTTTAACATGATCCTGCTGAATTAATAGCTAAATAATTAAAAACTGTGATCACAAGACGTGGGAAGATTTCAATGTAATTTTGTGGCTGGACCGTTTTTTGAATTTGACCACAATAAACAGCTGATCATATTAACCATTGAATGAAATAACTGGCATACTACTACATAAATATAAATATAGTAGATTATTAATAATATTATTTTATAAACCACCAGTAATATGATAAAAATAGTCACTAGTGTTTTTTATATATTTCATGTTGTTCACACACCTTCAGCATTATATTCATGGAATGTCAAATTATACATTTCTATTCTGTACCATGGATAGATGAGGAATAAATTGATTTAATTAAAGGTTAATAAAATTTTATTAAGTTGACAGTACTATTTTTTTATTACTTTTTTTATTTATCTTATTTTGAGTTGCATCAACTGCTTGGTCAATAGCGACTATGGTGGGTTATTAAATATTAACTGTAGGATTTGACATGTGAAAATTTCCAGACCCTGGCCGGGAATTGAACCCGGGACTCCGCATGTTAGGCTAACCACTACACGCTACTACACTAACACACACACACACACACACATACACTATGCACTAACATGCTAACCACTACACTATGGAGGTGGTCATTTTTTAATTTTAATTAACTATCTCATTCCTTATCTGACCATAGTGTAGGATGAAGTTTTATAATATGATAATTCATAAATATAATGCAGCCCAGTACTGAAGATGTGTGAACTACATGACAGCGCTACGTAAAAAAAACCTTGGTGAGTGTTTACCATATTACTGGTGGTGAATAAAATTATATTATTAACAATACATTTATAATATGGCGGTAAAAATTAGCCTACATGAAATGTTTAATAAATTACATATTGATTATTAAAGGATTATCTACAAGATATATTTAAATGACTTTTATAAAAACAGTAATCGTCATAGGATGCTATTTTCCACATATCTCTCACACTGAAATCATGTTAACCATATAAACATTTAATTTCTAGAACATCGACTAATTAAATTATTATCACCTAAACAATCATATAAAACATTTAATACAACTACATATTATTTAAAAATTTTATAATCGAACATCAATTAAATACACATCTAGAGTCTTAATAAAAATTTCAGTGATTTCAGGCTAAATGTTTAGAAACAGAAGATTTATTGTGAATATGTCCAATACATTTAATTACAATCTTAGGAACTGGTATGAGCGAGTGTAAGGAATCAAGGTTATGTTGTTTGGATGTTTTTTTAAATTTTACTGTTTTGGTTTAATGAGTTAAGGAAGCATGGCAATCAGAAAACAAAATTAATAAATAAAACATATAAAAATGAAAATTTCATTTTTGCTTTTATGTTTATTTTATAGATTTTTATGTCTTATTTTATGTTTTATAGGTAACTACGCATGATGTTGTATGTATTCTTAAATTAAAGAACATTAAACAATATTTTTAATTCTAATTACATTAAAGAATCTTTGAACTTAATTTAAAAGTTTCTGTTATACAGTGAGGATACATGATCTTTTAAAACGATTATTTGAAATTTGGAAATTATGTATTTCTCAGTTCCATAATGATATTTTTGGAATTACCCAAGCACAAAGCAATCAACATTTCTCACAATGTTGAATTATACAATATAATGTTTTTATTTGCTCTCTCCTTTTAGTATTATGAGTAACAGTATTTAATTGAAAAGGTTGTTCAAAAATCTGGATGAACTGATAATATTGACTGCATATGGTCTAACTTGGTTGAATTTTCAAGACTACTGTTTGTGCCTTTCTACATAATGTTTTCAAAAATTGTAAAGTCTACTCTAATTTTATTATACCTAGTATAATTGTTACAATAGAAAACAAATGGGAATTTAATAATAAATATAATATTGTTACTAAAATGGCCATTAAAACAAAATAAAAATTGTATGTTCTTCATGATCCTCAGACAAAATGAAGTTTTATATCTTGTTTTGTGTCTTTTTGATACATTAAAGAAGAAAAGGAAAAATAGCAGTATTGATCAGACACTTCAGTCCATTGGTTACAGAAACAAATAATCATTTGTAAACTAAAATAAACAGACATACCGGTAATGGAAACTGGAGATCAAGACACTACAAACTGTGTTAGATAATTCTAAGTCTAACTGGAAAAAATATGTAAAGATATCACACAATTTAATTTTTTAGTACAGTATCATTTTTCTTTGAAAATAATTCAATACCATAGAGGTAAAGGGTGTTAACTCAACTGGTAACTAATATTAACTCGATTGATAAAATTGAGTTAACATTATCTTAAAATCATCAGTGTTAATTAACCCTATCTGCCTTATTGAATTTTAGAGTTATAATGAAATTAGCTTCAAATTTCTTTAGATGAAAATAATGTTAAATCCATATGATACTATTTACCTCTAAACAGAATTCAAGCAAAAAGTATTATCCCAAACTCAACTTAATTTACCATGTTGTGATACCAAAGGTGTATTAATAGTATTTACTACCTCATAATATTGTTTATGAGTTCAATTGTACTATTTACTAAATAAAATTCTAAGAGATAGTGGCTTAAAGTTTGACAGTTGGCATGACCAATAACGAAGTTCTGATATTCTACTAACATTTTCAAGCAGATTTATCACTGAGCATTAACAAAAAAGTTCTTGTAATTATTTTATATCAAATATTAATGAAGTATGTGTTTATTATTTAAAATGTAATATAAATAGAATATTTAAATTCTCTTATTGAAAACATTTGGAAAGGAGGATATATTTTATCAAATAATGTAGCCTATATTTTATAAATGCAACATTGAATTGACAAGAGTGTAACAATTTATATTTTTGTAGAAATAAACTTAATATCAATAGAAATGATTAAACTGATTTTGTAATGGCTATTTTGATTCTGTAATCGTTAAATAGATGTTATGGTGTCTGTAAAAGTAATAAATAGGGAAGTTAGTCGCACATGCTGTGGCTTAAAATAAACGGTAGATAACATCAGACTCTATAGCTGTCTACATAGTAGAAATGAGAGAGTTCTATAGTACGCAACGATATTCTAAAGTTAAAACTGTAAACTAAGAACCCAAAAATTTGTACTAAAAGGTTTAACATTTACTTTAATTTTTCTACCTAATTGCAAGTTAAAATTTTTGTGTAAATAATATATTATGATGAATAAATAATATTATTATAATAAATTTTTGTCCTGTTTCAATAAGCGGGAATTTGTGTGTTCAATAAAATTTATTAAATTTGTCATTAAAATTTATGTACAATTTTGATAGACATTTGAGCCACTTTAATCAACATTTGCAATATAATATAAAATTTCATCAGCAATGTATTTAGTTAAATCTAAAAATATTAACCCCATAAATTTAAGATTTGGATACATAGTTTCCTTGTACATTTCACAAACGATATTCATCAATACAAAAAACTTCTGGTTCTTTAAAATCTCAGATGTCTGAAACAATTGAAAAATACATTTAAATAATGTAACTCAACTCAATGGGAAATAAGTAAAGTAAATCCAACGTATAAAAATATGTTCTGTATGGTACAAAGTATCACCAATGGTGACATAAATGTGACGTGTTCTGGAAACTTAGTATTTTAGTGGCTCTGAAAGGCCACTAAAATAAAATAAAAGGCCAGGAGAAGGATATCCTGGCTGTGTAATTTGAGAAAGTGGTTCAGGTGTTCCTCAAACGAACTCTTTAAAGCAGCGGTCAAAAAAATTCGTATCGCCATAATGATAGCCGACCTCCGTCATGGAGATGGCACGTGAAGAAGAAGAAGAAAGAAGGACCGTCGAGGGCAGAGAATGACGGCATCTATAGGATCTTATTGCCCAATGAAACCATCATCTCCTTCTCTCAATAAGTCTGCGTCGCAGTCCAGGATTCTTACATTCTCTCCTTGTCATAGTTTGGTGAGTGGTGGGCAGTACAATGCTTAAGTAGGGAAAAATGATGTTGGCAATAAATAATATTTGTCAGTAGGATTAAATTGTGGTGTAAATAAGTGGCAGGAGAAAAATTTAAAACAAAATTTCAAATTTTTCTGAAAAAATTATTAGAATATGTTAAAATTTTTAATCAGGCACTTAACTTATTTTATTTTCTAGACAAAATTTTGGTCCAAATGAAAAATTTATTATTACACACAACCCGGATTATAAGGAATTAAATTGTGCCCATTACTTTAGATAACTGGAAGTTTACTGTAAAACTTATGATAAAAAAATATTTAGAAAAAAGTTGAGAAATTATTCTTCACAGTAACTTTCATTCGGTTAAATCTTACTATTTAAAATTTTCAACAAGTCAACTTTTAACTGGGAATGTATCAGAATTGTCACCATTCAACATTGAAATGTGCAGAGCTCTTAATCAAGTAATGCTAGAACATTTGTGCAGGGCCTTTGGGTCCTTCTGGGAATATTTTTCACAACTAGAGCTTAATTTAGCAATTTAAAGCATTTTTTAACCTGTTTTACGAGGAAATTTCTGGTGAAAATAGAACTAAGGGATAATGGTGAAAAAGATCAGGAATAGAGTAAAAAACCTTTAAAAAAATTTTGATATGCATGTAGTCTCCAACATTCTTAAATATATTTGTTGGGTATTTTCACAATTCTGTAATCTGTGAAATGTAAAGGAATCCATGTTTTTCAGGTTTTGATAATTGTTTAAAAGTCCAGGAGCTTGACAAATTTTATGTTAAAAAACTATTCACAGTGCTAACCTCTATGCAGCTTCATTGAAAGGAACTATAAAAATGTTGATGACAGACTTCTGAAGGCTTATTGGTTAGACAAAATTTTATTAATAATAAATTAATTTCATAGCTTAGTTTAGTAAAAGACAACAGAAAACATTTGTAAATTTTTGGTAATATTTATCTTATTACAGAGAGAAATTTAAATAAATTTTTATTATTCTTAAAATTAATTCATTATATTCATAAAATACGAGTAGATAATAATACTATCTGTTACCTACTATAATATTATAGTTTGTAAAGTGAAGATGACAATCAAAACTATTTTAACTCAACCAATTTTCTTTCACTTCATTGAATGAAGTAGGGTTGGATCTCTCTAATTTGAAATACTCCCTAAACCAAATATTTATTTTAACCCCTTGAAAAATTCTTGTGAATAACAATTAAATTACCCACTTTATTCAAAGAATGTTAAGGGCTTTGTGAGTATATCTTATTTTATGAAAACATTTTTTGAGCATTATCTATAAAGAATGTACTTGCAATGATTTCTGAATAAGCATACACCTATGTTGCAATCAATAAATACAGTTTGTGGTATATCATGCCTTTCTTCTAAGAACGTGAGCCTTGTGAATTTCATCTCTTATTGTTCATAAAAGTACTTTAAGAATGGAGTGTATTTAGCATATTAGTGATGATTGAAAATGTTATTGGTGTTTAAGCCTACCAGAGAAAATTAAAAAATTATATACTTTTTTATGATTGTTTAGTAAAGGTATATAGTCTTTTTGCTTTTGTCATTTTTTTTCTATGGAAATTGGTTACAAAAAGCAGCATACTCATGCAAATTACATCATATACTTAGCTAAAATCTTCAAGAATTAACATATTAATTGCGTAATTCTTAATCACAATATTGACTAAAAATATTTGTAGCAGTATATAATTGTTTTTCTGTTAAATTTGTATACATAATTTTCACCTTTGTAATGTATTATGGAATAATACAAATTTTTATTAAATCATATAATTTATAAACATTTTGTTTCATTATCTTACCTCTGTAAATGAAATCCTACCAAAATAAAAAAAAAACAGCCTCTTTAGATTCAAATCAGAGAAATCCGATCGTTTTTATATTATAGAAACTTTATAGTCTTCAATTTTGGTCCTAGGTCCTATTTAAGTTTACATAATAGTTAAATATTCAAAAAGAAATAACCAAATAAAAAATAAAAAAATAATGTAATAATATAAATAAATAATATAATAAATAAATAAATAAAACATAAATCCAAAGATATTTTGTGAAGCATGGTGATGAGAAAAAACTTCTAAAATTTTTATATCAGGCAAAGCCTAAATCTTAATGTTGCTATAATAATACAAAACTCTAGTAGCCTATAGTTTTCTTTGAAATCATTATAATTATAAATAAGCATACTAAGATATTATTTGTCGCCTTTAATCATCTTCTAAACGGTCAAAACAGCTAATAGATAAAAATTAGTGTAAAATAAAATTTGTATAAAAATTAAAAATAATTACAAATACCTCATGATTCTAAATGATGGACTTATTTTTGCAGGGCTATATTTCCTGAATTACTCACCATTATAAGAATGATCAATAACATCACTTGAAAGAGAAAATAGTAAAGTTTATAACATGCTTCGCTAAATTTTCATACCACGTACTTGTGGTACACACTCTACACACTAACAGAAAACTGAAGCGCGTTGACTTTGGTAACTTTATGCTACAAATATGGACGATGAAACTTTTTTGCTGCGTTTAATCTTTAGTGGCAAAGCGACCTTCCATCAAAGTGGAAAAGTAAATTGACAGAATTTTCAGGTATGGGGACTAGCAAACCCCATGAATTTCTGCAACAAGAGAGGGACTCCCCAGAAGTTAATGTGTTTTATGCCTTATCATAAACAAAGGTGTATGACCATGCTTCTAAACGGGCTTCTGTCTAAAATTAATGAGGCTTCATAAAACTTCATTTTCCAACAGGATGGCGTTCCACCCCATTGGCACCGGGATGTTAGATGTTTCCTAAATGAATCTCTACCTCAACATTAGAAAGTTTGCATTAGGATCAGGATCATGCACTTCAGTTCTAGTTACTGAGATCTCCTGATTTGACTTCCTGAAATTTTTACTTTAGGGTTTGTAAGTGAAACAATTTATGTATCACCTCCATCACCTCTACCAACAATTCTAGATGACCTGAAAGCTCGTATGTCAGCTGCAGTGAACTCAGTGGAGCATGATTATCTTCTTCAGGCGTAGGACAAATTCAGCTACTGTAGAGATGTTTACCACATGACTGGCGAATTCACATTGAACATTTATAAACTTTAATGTGAGTACATCATTTTGGATCAGGCTGTATATTCTCAATTATATTTTTTTAAGTTATCTTAAAATCTAATAAATTTAATGAAATTTACCAAAATATACATTTTTCTGTTATCTCTTACCTAATTTTATAATGCTGAACTATGCAATAATAAATTTCATGTCTGCAGATACAAATATATAATACATATAACATCAATGCTAGGACTAACATCAATAAAAACATCAACTAAAAAAACATTTAACACCAATAAGACATTTATAAAAAAATCATGAATATAAAAAAAAAACAAAAAAGAATGTACTATAGAGAAAATTAATCATGTTTTTAAAATAAAAAAAACATTTTTGTAAAAGTGTATGAATTTTCATGTAGGTAGTGAATATTATTTTTTAACGTCATCAGCATCAGCTAAAATTTAAACATAAATTCCAAATAAATCACTGATTGTGTGTGAAATAAATATTTGGGAAAATTAAAATAAATAGTCATGAATGAATAAAATGAAAAAACTTAACTAAACATTGTGAATTAACATGAGGTATAGGATATGCATAAATATTTTATACATACACACACACACACACATAATTTTATTTATTATGTGTTAACACACACAAAGAAATATGCTTTTTACATACAGATGATTCAGATTTTCCCTCTGGTTATTAATCCATCTGTGTATATGGGGTCAAGAAAATTAGTGTAACCAAGAAAGAAATGCAGTCAAGATGGCTTCATCAATAATTTATTGTTTATTATTCTGTAATAAAGCTAAGTTCATAGAGGATAAATAAATTTAAAAAACAAACAAAGCAGCTGTAAATAAGAAGTGAAATTAATTTATAAAACAGATTTCAGGTATAAACTTAAGTTTTGAAATTTTTCTGTGATTAGAATAAAGTTTGATAACTTTAATTAACCTTAATTGGACCAGGAGTTAGGTAAAAGGGTGCAGATAGTAAGCGGTTTCTTCCAAAGTCTGAGCTCCTATACATTGTAAAAAAATGATGTAAAATGCATATATTTTTTGCAATACATAAGCAGCAAAAATATAGACAGAGAGTAGAACATGAGCGGGAGAAATGAAGTTCAAAAGGGGTATGCTAGGATAGATAAGACAGTGAGAAATTATGAAATTATGGAACAATTGGGGATGGAAGCCTGGTAAGGAAAGTTGGACAGACAAAGCTATGATGGTTTGTTCATGCTAGTAGGATGGAAGAGGGTAGACTGCCTAAAAAATGCTGTGCTTGGAGATTGAGGGAAAATACCAAGCGGTAGAACAAGAGTGGGATGAGTTCAGTTATGGATCAATTTGTAAAAAGATGAGATGCCAAGAGAGCAATGGAGGAGAGATCGTTAAGCAATAGAGAGGAGTTTTATTGGACCCGACACGAGGAAACTTGGAAGAGAGATAAAGAGGATGATGAACTTAGTTAGTGAACTTAAGTAAGTTGTCCAAGAAGAGTTATTTCTGTTTCTCTGGGGAGATATGCCACTGTGTTTCATGCAGAAATATTAATATATGTGAGTTAAATTTAAAAAGGAATTACAGAGTTAACGATATCATGGTTCTTCAGATATTCAGGTAGCTCTGAAATCACTTGTATCCCAATCATATAGGTTCAAGGTAGTATGGAGTGCCTGCAGAAGCTTTTACAACTGGCTGGACACAACACGGCTAACTTGCTGTGGGTGTCAGGTCACAGAGGTATTGTGGGCAATGAAAGGGCAAATACTCAACCTTGACTAAGGTCTGTTGGATGGTTAGGTGGACTGAAACCATACCTGGGAGTTAACAAATCATTGAGATGTGGGGCGGCTTCAGAATCAAGTTTTAGTAACAAAAGATTAACTTCCTCTTCAGTCAAAAATTTTATGGAGTCTAATGGAAGCTAATTAGGATATTTTTCACGATCAAGATATTTTAAGTTTTGCAGATGGATTCAGTGTTTTGTGAATTATTGATTCACTATTTAAGTTCATTAAAACAAAACAATATTTCCTAATTTTTTTTTTATTTGGCCTAAACTACTAATGTTTAGGCTAAATGGTTAGGTGCTGGGGGAAGTTAAAGAATTCATTTACTTAGTAATTGTTTTCAACAGAAGAAAAATGGGAAAAAGACTTAAGTAAAAAAGCCTGTTAAGGAGGGTTGGACAGACAACGCTGATATGATTTGGCCATGTCAGTAGGATAGAGGAGGGAAGACTGCTGAAAAGGATGCTGTCCTTGGAGATGGTGGGAAAAATATGTAGTGGTAGACCAAGAGTAAAGTGGATGAGTTCAGTTATGGATGAAATGGGAAAAAGATGTGATGCTGAAAGAGCAATGGCGGAGAGATGGTTCAGTGACAGAAAGAGGTGGAGAGAAGTTCTGTTGGGCCCGATCTGAGGAAACCTGGTAAAGGGATAAAGAAGAAGATAATGTCTATTTTTTGTAATCTTTTCTGAAATTACTGCAAGAATTTATGAGAAACAAATTCTGCCTAAAATTGAAAAATGTTTAAATGCAGATGTTTAAGAAAAGATTAACACCAGGGTTACAAATCTGTTTTGTCAACAGAACACATAAAAACAGACACACACTGATATACATAAATACATATATATAATATTAAAGGCCGTGCTATAACAGGTGAGAGACTTTGAAGAATGAGTTTGCATGCACAGAAATAATATTATCATTTTATTGTTTTATGGAATGTAATTAATAAAAGTAATATTATAAATGAAATAACAAATTTAAATATAATCGTGACTGCTTGCCATGCAGTGGAAAATGTGAGGAGTACGTGTGGCCTTGAACATCAAAAATGGGCTGCCTAACCCGACACAAAAGAGGGATAGGAGACATTAAAACATTTAAGACATCTAAAAGTACCTGTTAGTAGAGCCTGAGTTCATGCAATGAGTAGGGGTAACTGAAACAAAATTATCTTCTGTTAACTACAAACCAAATTAGGCACTCTACAGTAACTATCTAGGCTACCTATAAGGTATTAGGTATCTATGTACCTATCTATATGATTTATACACACAACGTTTGATCAAAAGTTATCACGACTGAACTCATTTTGACGAACTATAACAATACATGCCATAGAATAACTAATCCTTTATATTTATCACTGTAAAATGGGAACCTTGAGATTACTAACCAATCGTTCATACTAGACTATTTAAATTACCTGTATTTCTCGTTCAGTCAACCTCCGATCCAAGCTGTAATATTTCTGCTTATATTTAAAAAATCTGTTTAATCCCATCTTTAAATACCTTTTAAAATTTAGACACTGCCAAAACTCCTTTATATATACATTCATATTTACATACATACACACAAATTTCATTATTCAAACAATCAAAAGTCTTATAAAATTGATTATTACCAACACTACAATATGTGATTTTAAAGAACCAACGCGCTGATTTCTGGCAGGAGGGGAATAAACCTATTTCTCCTTTAATTCTTCTCTGTATTCCAAATGAGTTGTAGTAGGGTGAACTCTATTTCCAAGCAATGAAGTAACTCCCATCAAAGCCCACTATGGTGACGTCACACGGCCAACCATCACAGTATCTATACACAATAAAATGCCGCCTAACCCTCGCTTAATTTTAAATTATGATAATAAAAAATATTTATATTATTCCTACAGATTTTAATATATTACAGAGAAATAATAATTTTTATATTATTTTAATACCTATCAAAAATTAAATATTCGACAAAACTTAATCTTTTATTAGCCTACTACAGTGTTGTTATGCCCAAAACGGGCAGGTGGAGTGTTATTTTAATTGCACTCTATCTGTTTGGTCCAGGGCTAAAAAAAATAGTTCTGTTTCTTATCACATAGTCAGCCACTTATATGACTGAACTATTTAAGAACACAAGAGGTAGAGGTGTAAAAGACACTAGTCAGAGTTATCTCTTCTGAGAGTAATGAATTTCACTATGGAGCCAGACCTTGTGGTGAATGAAGTGGAGGTGTCATTTGCAGGGTGGAAAGTGAGTGCTTTTCGGAGGGCCCGGCATGCTGATAAGCATACGCTTTCAACTCAGTGAGGAAGGCAATGGTAAACCACCTTACTCCTCGTTATTACTTAGTAAAACCTCTAGAGGTTCAAACCAGCCTCTCAGCTGTTGACCTAAACAACAGTGTTGTTAATTTTCTGTTTTTGCAACTACCAACAGTATTTACCTACTATAGGAACTTTTCATGCGTTATTTATGTTTTTATTTTCAACAAGTTAATTATTTTTCATTTTTCGTAATTAGACAACCATATTTTATTAACCCTACAGCAGCACACTCTAAGTTTGTACTGGTAAATGCATACTGGGGTGTATTACACCCCATCAAGTTTCCCCATTTATTTTGACTAAAATAACTTTTTTTTTACTCAGATGTTGTTTTAAATGTTTATTACACTATTTCACATAATTTTATGAAGCGTGTTAAGGTTATCATTGTTTAAGTTCAAAAAAAAAAAATTTTTTCAATTTAATTCATTTTTTTAGTGTTTTAGAACACGAACAATTAATTATTGAAAAATGGACTTAGTTGATAATTTTGGAATGAAATCACTATACAGTGTTATTGATAATGAACTATATTTATTAGAAAGATACAAAGTTTTAAAATATATACAATGATTTACCTTACCTAGACCGTTCTTTAAGTGTGTTATTTAATCCAAACACTCGTAACAAAGTTCAACCCTATGCTCATCACATATTGCCCTGTTGCATGTAGTGCAAGAATATTTTGTTTTTCGGTCTTTCTTCCTTGGGCAAAGGTTACACCTTCTTTGCCTTCTTGATTCCGCTGTTGGTTGATTAATTTCTTGGACATTTTGAATACCCAAAATCGTGCAGATCATTACACGTAAGCTGCGACGTAGGGTTACAACTTCAAGTCTTGATTGTAAAAATGGCTTGACCATTGAAAACGATAAGTTTTGTAAAAATACTCGCCTTTTCATCTTCTGGTTACTATCTTTTAAATTGTAGAGCACCATGGCATTGATAGCACTCTGGTCCATAATTCCAAACCAAATTCTCATTGGCCACCGATTGGTTTTTCTGGAAACCGTGTAACTATGACACAATTGATCAAATGAATCAGTACCCCCTTTGGTTGAATTGTAGAAAAGGATAACTGTAGGTTTCTTTGTATGTTCATCTATATCTTTGTTGTAGTGCATTGTAGAAAGAGCTAGAACATTTCTGTTTTTCTGTTGTGAATAGGATACTATCATTTTGTTGTTGTCAAAAGCAAACAGTGAGGCATCTTTCTCTTTTTTTGCTAAAAATGATGCAGGAATTTCCGGTTTATTTGCTCTAAGTGTACCAACCATGGTTAGCTTGTGCTCTTGAAGCATTCTGTCAAACAGAGGTACTGAACTGAACCAGTTGTCTACTGTGATGTTCCTGTTGGTACCATGAATAGGTTCACTCAATTTTCGGACATAAAAGGATGCAACTGGTTCTCTGTTAGGGGGCTGAAACTTTCCAACATACGGAATAGCATTTAACATGTAAAATGTTTTAGCATCATTGAGCATTACAATTTTTAACCCATATTTATCGGGCTTACTTTTGATGTAAACCCGAAATGGGCATTTGCCTCGAAAATTCAGTAACTGCTCGTCAATTGTTACATATTCAAAAGGAGTATAAAGAGCTTTTGAATTTTCAATAAATCTACTCCAAATATCCCGAATAGGTGCAAATTTATCAGTGTGTTTCCTAACCTCTCTAGTCTCTTGGTCATCAAATCGCAGATTTATAGCTAAGAATCTAAATCGCTGTAGTGACATAGTGGCTCGATAAATAGAACAACCAAATGTAACAGACCACAGTTCTTCCAGGTTTCGATGACTGTTCCTTTGAGCACCTGCCAGATACAGCAGGCCAAAGAAAGCTAACAGTTCATTTCTTGTCGTTTCATTTTGGTAACTTTGTCTTACGTGCTCGAAAACCTGCTTTCTGATTTTTTCATTAGTTCGTAAGGTTATTTCATTTAAAATAAAATTATCTATTAATAATGACCATGATTCAAAAGGATTAGTTACCTCTCGGGCTTGACCTTTTGCTCCGGGGAGGTGAGTAACAAGATTTCTAGCTAATGGTCGTCCTCTTCTCACGGGTTCTTCCACACTCCATAGGTGACCGTTCTTCCCCTTAATAGCATTCACATTTCGAATCCTATTCGGAAGAATAGGAATGTCAAGATCAGATGCACAATCTGCGATCATTGGATCAACGTTTTCTGTAGTTGGTTCTGCTTGAGCATCTTCATCGCCAGAAGTTTCAGACTGCTCAGTAACATAATCGGGATCTTGATCTGTGTCATCACCACCGAATAAACTTTCATCACTGTCACTTTGAGCAAGAATTGCTCGTATGTCATCACTGCCTAAATCGTCCATAGTCTTACTAATCAATAATCAAACTTACAAACTAAAAATATGAAATAAAAAAATAAAAAAAATACTGGTCTTTAAAAGCAGATGCGAAAAAATATGTATACTACAAAGTGCACACTGGGGTATACGTAACCCCAAAACGATACTACACTGCACACAAGCAAGATCTGATAGAAACTAGTTTAGCTGTCAAACAACAGGGCTGCCAACATAATTTAGACAGGACACAAAATTTCCCTCATTGAAAGTTAATGCAACAATTAACAAAAATTATAACACTGGGGTAAAATACACCCCAGTGTGCCTCTCTAGGGTTAAAAATTTACTAAAAATTTCAAATAAACTGTTATGTTCATCTTCTTGGATACTTAACATAAAATCAATATTGAAATGGAAATACTCAACAAACTAAAATAATTTTATCTGGAAATTTAATCTTCCTTAATTTTTGTAGTGTTTGCTTCTGGTTCTTTGAGTTTTTTAAATCAGTTGCTTCTAAATTACCCTGTTCAGTTGTTTTACCTTTTGCTGGTTGTGGCCTACTGAAATATTTAAAAACATTGGGAAATATAGTAGGCCAAAGCCGTACTTAAACTTTGGTCAATCATAATGAAATGTTACTGTTTCACCAGAAATATTTTGATAAGTACAACTGATAAGAATACAATCTTCATCAAAATGTTCTATAAAAACAACAGTACTTTCAGTAATTACTAAATTCAGCTGAGGGATTAACTTAATCTATTTCGTTTCTCTATGAGATCTGCTCCTTTTGGAAACTTAAAAACTGCCATAACCAGCATTACTCTTGTGAGAGTTGTATATTATTTTTACATCTCGATACACAAAAATTTGGACCAACATATTAAAAAATTTACAATGATTAAACAACACCACTTACATTATTTGCGTTAGTTTTATAAATTAATGTTAGTTATAAAAAATGAACACTTCTTGCATAGTTAACACAAAACTTAAACAAAACAAAATAATCACACATAATATTTTTAATCACTTCACTGCATTAATTAAATAATACATGTATAATGAACACATGACACACTGATTCAGCCGGCCGGCTGGCCAATTGACGTCATCACCCTTTCCACAACTTCATCGACTGGAAATAGAGTACGCCCTAGTTGTAGATATGACACTAATATAGGTGAAACTATATGTGGTACTGAACGTACCCTTCTCTTGGCAAATGGTGGGGATAACAGCAGTAAGTCCAATAATGTGTTGGTTCTTTTATCTCAAGTTCTATAAATATTTACACAACATTAACAAAAAAATTATTATGATCATTAACCTTAAATTGCAAACCCTGCGGAATGAAAGTCCACAAAGCCACTGAAATTGTTACTGAATGCCAGTAAAAACATTTTGAAAGCCATGATGAACTGGTGGGTTCTTAATTTCCTATGTGAAGGCCACAACACTTATATTTGGGAGCTGATTTGTTTGCTAGTGTGGGATGAAGTGCAAGGGGGCCTGGTACTAGAGTAGTTATTCGAAATGGTTTGTGACTAATATTTTTAGAACAGCGCATACTAATGGTGTTAGTACTAGTACTAGTTTATAGGAGGAGGGGAATCGTACAAACAATCCTCTCCAACCGAATTCCTTACGCTAGCAATCAAGTGAGCTCCCATCTATACTGGTTTCTCTCTATGTAACTCATTTTTATCAATGATTGTAAAAAGGGCTGTGGACTTTTAATCTGCAATTGCACTATTTTGAACATCATATTCAGACTTTCAGTACATGTACATCTGTTGATTTTCTGGACATTGTAGCTGATACAGTGGCCTCTCCCTTAACCGAACTTTCAAAATCAATCTTTAATTGACACTTTTCCAAGATTGTAATATCGTTTTAGTTGAATTAACTACTCAGGTAATTAAGGAAAACAGGATCTCAGCATTACTTTCAGCTGATAACCAACAAAACTATTGCTGTGACTAGGTGTATTTTTTATAAACAGTGCGTTCTAGAAATGTCCTTATGGTATGACGAATGGCAGCTGACTTCAACCCCAGTCAATGTTCCAAATTTGAAAAGATGGCGGAATTATGCAACTGCCAAATGCATGAATAAAATGAACAAAATAAAATTACACATATTATTTTTTTTCTCAAAACTGACAGGGTTTTGAACATAACAGTACTGTACTTATAAAAAACATTTTAGCTTTACGATAGACTTATAATATATGTTGTTGTTGTTTAGGTCATCAGCCGAAAGGCTGGTTTGAACCTCTCGAGGTTTCACTAAGTAAAAACGAGGAGTGAGGTGGTTTACCATTGCCTTCTTCACTGTGTGGAAAAGTACGCTTATCAGCATGCTGGGCCCTCCGAAAAGCACAAATATTCCACTCTGCAAACGACACCTTCACTTCATTCATCACAGGGTCTGGCTGTATAATGAAATTCATTACTTTCAGAGGAGATAACTCTGATTAGAGTCTTTTACACCTCTACCTCTTCTGTTCTCACAGGATTCAGTCATTTAATTGGCTGACCATGTGATAAGAAACAGAACTATTTATTTTAGCCCTACAACGAACAGATTGAGTGTGAATTAATATATGTATAAGGTGTTTGTATATACTGTTTGTTAGTTGTGTTGTTTGATATCTCATATACAGTAAAATTTTATTCCTTTTAATGAATCTATATGTGAATTTGAAATTCTTCTATAACTTAGTCATTCATATACTATTGTAGGTACTGTAAAAAATTGTATCTAATCTTACAATATCTGCTTATTTTGGGATCCATATTGGATTTTATCATTAGTATAATAAATTCTTGCCTCTAAAGGGTTGTCATTGAGCTACAGATCTACGAGTATTTATCCAACTTTCCAGTTATCTGACCATGAATTGAATCATGCAAATCAGTTAAGAGAGAGACCACTGTAAATCACTTTTTGATTTCATGTAATCAGAAGACAGTTTTTATTATTTTATCAAGGTATATTTAAATTCATTACCAGCAGTTTTTGAACTGGTTGCGTGAAATGTTTTTCAATTGGTCGTGATGTAAGTTCTATTATTTGTACTTTCATTTCTGTTTATTTTTCTGTAATTACATGAACATGGCAAATCTGAACAATATTGATGTAGTGTACGAGTTTGGGAAGGCAAAAATAAATTATGATCTATCCATATCAAATTACAATAACAGAACTAAACAAGGAAAACTAATAATTTTTGTACTACCAAGAGCAGACGTGTAGAACCATATTATAAAAATTTCTAAATTCAAACAAATTCATGCCTTTAATATTCTTCGTAAGTTAAAAAAAGAAAAAAACACTAGTAGCCTGTTAATTTGTATGCATAAAGTATCACTAAAGGTTTAACACGGGTGCAGGAGGGTTAAACACTTTAATTGTACAAATTATTTAAGGTTATACAAGTAAAAGTAAATTGTAATATACTAATTATTGTTTATAATAAGTGGGAAAACTGTTACTCCAAATATTATGACAATCTAAAATAAACACTTGAAACATTTATATAGGTACCTATCATCAACAACCTTTAAAAGCAGTTGAGTTGCCAGATAAACTAAAAATAAATCAATCTTCACTTAAAAAAATGGTAATTCATAAAACCACATCTCCACTACTTAACATTGATGCTAATCAAAGATGTGTCATGTATTATTTCCAAGGCTATAATTAAATGAAGTTTCTGTATCTAAAAATCTGGTATGAACCACTCACACAACTTTCTCTCACCAATGTAAATAGTGAAACATGTAACATATGTTTAATCATTAGTAAGCAATGTAAAATGAATACCATTACCTATTTTAATAAAGATTGAATGACACAAAATAAAAATCAATCTCTGTTCGACTTAAAAAAACAGGAAATCACTAAGTGACACTAAACTCGGCTCTGTAAAAAAAATGCTTGTAGATTTTTAAATTTTCTATGACTGATTAAATACACTTTTGTTGTAAAATGCATACTGAGGCCATAATCTTAAACCTTTTAACTTTTAAGCATTGTAGAAAAAAATGCTTGAAGTTAACATTACACGTTGCAGGTTTTTTAAAGTTCTACAACATTTATTGTACCTGTACACTTGCCCTAAAATCCATATATTAAGATTGCAATCTTAAAAAAAAAAACATTTTTTCACGACTAGAGCACAGCCTCCTCAAGAAATTCAGCAGACATGGTGCTTACTCTATAGTGTATAGCATAAACATTTTAGTAAATGAGGCGATTTAAAAATAATCGTAGGAGCCGTTTTTAAGAAAATTGCATGAATAAACCATTATTGCTTTTTCCGGTTGACTGATTTTAATGAATATTTTCATGTCTGGTTCCCTAGTACTACCTAACTTAAGTTCCAAATTTCGAATTCATACATTATTCCGTTCTAGAGTTATTTTGTTCACACACACACAGACAGACAGACAGACAGACAGACAGACAGACAGACAGACACACACACACACACACACACACACACACACACACACACACGCACGCACACACACACACACACACACACAAAACATACCAATTGCTAAAAATATGTTTTTTGAGTTCAGGGGGCCTAGCAACATGTACAGTATTTCCAATGAAAACTCAATTTGGAAAAATGGACATTAAACAGTACTTTCCGTCCCTATATATTCATATAGAGCACGAGAAAGTAAATAGTGAGATATCACTAACAACAGAAATGTAATAATTTGAAATTTCAATTTGCCTTCAACATCTGAAAATAAGGCACAAGCCTCGAAAATTCATAAACTATTTCATAGTTCATTTAGGTAATTTGTTTATTCTGTTTTTGTCTGCATCTAATATATTAATTTTGTACAAATACAAAATATAATTTCTTTATGAATAGGTACCTAATATATTTCAAAAACGTTAAATAGCTAAGAAAATTGATGGACTATAAACTAAAATGACTGAAAACATTTACAAGTTATAAATATTGATGGACTATTTACAAACTACACCTCCAACATGCAATAAACACATGAATATTACATGTAAAAAAATTTGAAGTAGGTTATAAACTACTCTATACTTTATTATAATAAGTATCGTACGATTTATTTTATCAGAACAATCATTATTCTAAAATTGTTATCTAAAAATTAATTTCAATATGTGGAATATATTTGACTGAAGAATAAATAACAAAGTTCAATTTTTAAAAATGTTCTGCATGTTTCATTTTATTTCAGAAAATAACTTATCAGGAGAAATTTCATTCCATATTTTGAATACCTTCATTTAATTGTATCATTGAATTAGTTGCTTGTTCCGTTGCTTGAAAGTGAGGAAAGATGAGAAATATCATCCTTTCGTAAATCTCAATAAAAAAATCACTATCATGTGTTAAGGTTGTTAATTATAATATAAATTACATTATGTGAGATTGCCATCATATCTTCTAGTTGTCTGTTTGGATTGGTCTTTGTGGAACGATTCACTCAGGAGATGAACGTAAAAATTCTAAATTTACTTAAAAATTCATCTAAAGATCACGCTTAATCAATAACACAAATAAATTATAGAATTTTTGCTCAAATATGGAACAAAATATCTTATCGAGTTCTTGTTTATCAAAGAAAAGAAGAAACATGATTAAATTTTTTTTTAAAATAAATTCCACATTGCACAAATTTTAATTCAGAAAATGTATAACACAAGTAAACTACACCTAGTGAATTATTTAACCTTAATTTTAGGAAACTATAATTATTTTAAAATAATACCTAATACTGTAATATTACTTAATTAAACTTAAAACAATATCTCAAAATGTACTGGAAAATACGTACACATAAGTCACGTAAAATATACACACTTACACATTGTCAAGCAGTGTTCATTACTATTTGATGATCAGCTTCGTATTGTACAAAAATTAACATTTAACGGATGTATTAACATAAATACATTGTAAAATACAATGATGTATACCGGATTATATTCTCAGTTCAATTGCCTGCTATATTCCGTCTGCAAGGAAAGTTGGATCAATTTTGTATCTCTTTATATGAGAAATGTTTGTTAACATTTCTTATACTTTCTGTGTTTGCCATTTCCTTGCGCAACTTTTCTGTTATTTTCTACAGTTTTTTAAAAATTGTTCTACAAATTTTATTAAGTGTAATTTACTTGTACTACTACATTTTTTCCACAATTAAATTTACAATGCAGACACAAAATAAAAAATTTATGAAAGAATGAAACTTAAGTTTACTATTTTTTGTGCTAGTTTTTTTCTGTAGATTGGCTGTATCAGGTTGTAGCAAAGAAATAGACACTTAAATGATATTCTGCCTATAACTATGCGTAAACTATTTTAATTTTAACATTTAATAATTTTTCTATAATGATTGTGTCGGTATTGTAAATTTTATCTTAAAAAAATTTAGCAATAAAAGTAAATCAAACTCACCAAAATTTTTTTAACAATTTTCAAAAAATTATAGAGAATGATTGGAGAGTCACACAGGAAAATGACTAACGCACAAAGCTTAAAAAATTTTTAAATAAATTACTCACATAATGAGGGACATAAAAATGATCAACCCTTGCGAACAGGATATAGTGGAGGATAGAACTGAAAATAGAAGCTCAGTACATATTGTGCTCAGCACGCTGGTTTGAATCATGACCACAAAGGCCTGTATATTTTGTACCACAATGAATGTGTTAACTTCTCCTAAACCAACAGAAGAAAAGTTGGTAATTTTTGATTCTGCTTTCCTTCAATAAAATCCTCATAGGATTTTTAATCACAACTCCATGTGCTCCGGTTATTGATTATTTATATAGGTATACAAGGTATAAATACTTCCCAACAAAGTTGATATAAGTATAGGGAAATTAACATTGGACAATGTACTATCAACATTAATCTTGTTATAAGGGTATAATCTTACTTTTATTACTCCAGTCGTTCGGAAACACAATGAAAATGAGTCTCTAAAATATTTTAATAACTAATAATTTAATTATTAATAAATAAAGCAAAACTGTTATTCAATTTTGATATAGCGCAGTACTTACGTAAGAAAAAATTTTCCATCAATTGTTGTCTAAACAATAGCTGTGCTTATATAGTTGTTAGTTGATTTTTACTTTTGATTTTACTGTACGAGAGGTCATCCGTTCGCATGCCACACACTATTACAAAACTTTTATTTTTTTGGTAAATATTAAAAAAAAAAATATTATTATTTTTTTGTAATTAATTTATTGACTCAATACTTCATTAATTTCTTAACTTAATTAGATTTTAAAAAAAACATTTAATGAATGAAAAATTACAATATTATACTAATTTCAAATGTTTTTCATTATTTAATTAATAATATAATCATTGATCATTTAACAAAACAAAAAAACAAAAAAAGAATAAAAAACAAAAAATAAAATAAAAAACTTTAATGTGAAACCCCCTTTTAATTTTTAATTTATTGAACGCATGACCCCTCACATGGTAATGTCAAAAGGAAAATATCAACTGACCACTAAAAAATGCAGGCCTATTGTTCAGACAACAATTCGATACAAAATCTTTCTTATGTAAGTACTGCGCTATATTGAAATTGAATTACATTTTTGCTTTATTTATAATTAAATTATTACTTATTAAAATATTTTAGAGACTCATTTTTATTTTGTTTCCAAACGACTGGAATAATAAAAGTAAGATTACGCCTTTATAATAAGATTAATGTTGACAGTACATTGTCCAATGTTAATTTTCCTGTATGTTCATCAACTTTGCTAAGAACCACGATATATTATTTATTAGTGCTGAAATTAACTGACAAAATCTCACAAAATAGTTTAAGGCAAAAATTTACACGACAAGTTAAGAATAAAATAAACAAGTAAATAAATAAATTTATGTTTGTAGGTAACACTTGTTACTAATGTAATAAGTTTTCTGATAATAAAGCCTCAATTTCAATGAAATATCAATATGCATGTAGTATGCTAAAGGTGATAAAATTATGTTTTGATAATCATTTTGAAACATTCCAGATTTTACTATGGAAATTACACATATAAATTTCACAATTTATTGGAATTATACATTATGAACAATTACATAAAAAAGCAAAAAAGATAATCTTGGAAAACTGAAGATTTAGATTTGCATTCTCGCTTAATATAATTTTAATACAGTGTGGAGAAAAGTTAGCGAATTATTTATTATCCCAGAGATACAGGTTTTAATAAAGAATAAGACTGGCCTAGTTCCCTATCTTGATTCATCATAATGTAGCAACCAATCTTTATAGAGCCTTTAGCCTATTCTATCTATATTAAACTTTTAAAAGAGCATTATTTATTAAAGTTAGCAGCTACTAGTGTAATCGTTTTATTATGAAATTCCTATAAAAGATTCTTGATAATAGAAAAATAAATAAAAATGGATACAAAATACCAAAGTAAATAAAATTTAAATTTATATTAACATGTTTAAATAATAAGTTTTATTACAATAATATTTAAATATGTTATAAAACTTTTACAAGACTTACAGATCAGAATGATGTTAATAATAATTTATAAACAATTTAAACTATAAAATAAAAGTATTTTTACATAAATAATGTGTTGTGCATAAAATATAAATGAACTGAAGCACATCACAAACGACAAAAAGAAGAATATAACGTGTGTATCAAGGACTTCCTGTCACAGGAAAGTTTCGCAGATGAAAAGTTTTGTAATTGTATTCAGTTATACGGGGTAACTAAAATTACTTCTACCTTTGCATAGATTTGGAATTCTTATAAGTAGAAATTAAAAATCAATATTTTCCTGTGTAGTGCAGAATTATACAACATAAAAAACCACCAATACACAACAGACGACTTTCACCTGACTAAAAAAAAGAAAAATAGGTCTTTCGGTTATCATGTATCATCTTCAATTGCAATAATAAAAACGTCAATGCATCCACATTTTTGTCAGATTGTCATGAAAATGACAATGTCAAAACAGTCTGACTAAAGTGTCCAAGTACTGACATTTTTACTATTGGAACTGAAGTTGGATACATGATATCCGAAAAACCTGTTGCTTATTTTATCAGGTGAGAGTTGTCTGATGTGTTTTTTTATATGGTATAAATGACGCATAATGTATTCAAGTTAATGTAGAAAAATGTAAAAAATATACACAAAACTTACCTAAGAAGTTCTATGGAGTAAAACAGATTTAAACAAAAACTTGGATACACTAAATAACACAGATTGAACTGATTTATCATCAAATGTAAACCTGATGATTTATTTCATTTATCTTTGTCCACCAGTAAGGCTTTTGTACTCATCTAATTCTTTAGAGATTAAATATAAATTTGAATAAATATTTGATAAAATTTCATCTTCTTGTGATACAAATGGATGTAACTTACTAACAACACAGTAATAAAATATGATTAAACAGGAATATCTATATTACAAAACAAGTAGCAAAAAATAAATAATTAATGTTGTGTAAAAATTCAAAGTATATAAAAAAATGTATAAAATTATTAGCTTAAGTAACAATGTACTTACCATGATCTACATCAGAATGCCAGCTTGCTTGGCTAGATAAAGATGCTGGGCTCTGACCATAATATGAAGCCATTTCTCCACCAGGACCTTTTTCTCTACCACCTAATTCCATTTCTTCTTCTGTTGAACTAAGTCGACGTCTTTTATTCCTAGGTTCACCAGGACTTTGTGTATTTCTCGGAAGAGATAATGGACCTGAAATAATGCAATACAATATTTTAAAAATTTCATTTTGTCGAAGACTTAAGAGGTTTCATTGAGAATTCAACTTCATGGAAATTAATGGGAAAAATCGTATTCAATCATTTATATTTCTATTTCATTTATAATGAATTAATATAATAATTTCACTAACCTTCTTTTTAAACTGCGTCACCTTTATTTTAATTCCTACTTACACGTGTTTCGGTGGATCCACCATCATCAGAGTAAATGAAAAATTGAAACTAAAAAATTTTTTCTCATTTATTTAAAATTTATAGAAGATGATACATCTTCAGTCACTTGTATAAAACTGATTTAAAATTAATTTATTTTATTTTAATTTATCCCTTCTCATATTTACTGTAGATAGCAGCAGCAGTCAATATCACTTCATCATTCCTAAATTTTATCTGTTCATTCAAAATGAGCAGGACATTTTGAATGAACAGATAAAATTTAGGAATGATGAAGTGATATTGACTGCTGCTGCTATCTACAGTAAATATGAGAAGGGATAAATTAAAATAAAATAAATTAATTTTAAATCAGTTTTATAAAAGTGACTGAAAATGTATCATCTTCTGTAAATTTTAAATAAATGAGAAAAAATTTTTTAGTTTCAATTTTTCATTTACTCTGATGATGGTGGATCCACCGAAACACGTGTAAGTAGGAATTAAAATAAAGGTGACGCAGTTTAAAAAGAAGGTTAGTGAAATTATTATATTAATTCATTATATGAAATAGAAATAATTTCAAACTGCAGGATGCATTATAAAGATTTATTTTTGAATCAATCATGTGTAATGGGTATAATGAATATTAGTCAGTAAGATCAACAAAATATGGAAAATACAGTAGGTTCTCGATTTACCGGTCTCACATTTACCGTGGCTCAGATTTAATGTCACTCATTTAAGAAAAGAAAAATTTCACCCCACTCTTACTTTACTTTCTTTTATGTGAGTTTTGCTTGCAAATGTTTTTGGTTTTACATCCGGCTGCTTTGCAATAACTGCTAATTCAGACGGTGAGAAGGATGGTTGGAAGTAGAGAAGTGGATGTATTTATTCATAATAATAGTTTAGAGCATGTAGAAACAATGAAGTTCCTGGGAGTATCTCTAGATAAATTTTTGTCTTGGGACTTCTATACCAATCAAGTTTGTAGTAAAATTTCATCTGGGGTATTTCCATTTTAACTAATTGTCAGATTAAATGATAAAAAATTACTAATGGCAGCTTATCATGGCTTCATTTGTCCATATCCATTATGGTATCTTAGTATGGGGTAATTATAGCATGGGTAATTTGAATAGGGCTTTTAAAATTCAAAAGAAAGCTATTAGGTGTATGGTGGGAGCTAACCAGCTGACCTCATACAGGCCACTATTTAAGAAGCTTAAATTGCTTACAGTTCCCTCTCTTTACATTTTTAAGGTGATTATGTATGTTAGGCAAAATAATTTTATGCAAAATTTCAATATTCACAATCATAACACAAGAAACGGAAATGATTATTATGTGGCTAATCACTCCACAAAATTGTTTGAACAAAAACCTACTTATGCAGGAAGAAAATTCATGAATAAATTACCCCAATTTTTAAAATGTTGTGAGAATTTGAATTCCTTTAAAAACATCTGAAAAATTACTTGATCAGTGCACTCTTTATAGCGCACGCTTTATAGTGAACTCTTTATAGCGTACAAGAATTTCTTTCTTGATAGTAGTGATACATTGCGTGATTCTTATATGTATTTCAGGTGTTATAACTGACATGTCCTATACTCCTCCTGGAGTCTCCGGGACGCAAAAAAAAAAAAAATGGTAGATGAATATGAGTGATGAAAAATGACCAGGAATCAAACCCAGGACCCCCGGCATAGAAGCCGGGATAAATTAACCTGATTGGATAATTTGTATTCCTACGTTCATGCATAAATACTGCAACAATTTCTATTACATAATTGTTCACTTGGGTCATTTTTTTTGGTCAAGTGGTGGATAAAAAAGTAATAAGTAAACATAAATGGACTACCATTGATGATAATAGGGTTTAAAGTCATTTCTTTTGTTTGAAAATTAACAAAAGTGCGTGGTAGTTCCACAAAATATGAGTTAAATAACATGTCTATGCAGTATTATTATTAATGCCCTATTGTAAATCCTAATGAAGTGCATAGGATCACTGACATAGTATACGAATACACAAATTCCCCCACCCGTTTCTGGAAGGTTTGGATTTAACGTCGGTGTCTGATCAGACCTCATCATGGTAAATCGAGGACCTATTGAAACAAATTCACCCAAATGAGTCAACATCAAATGGAAACATGCCCAAGGAAATTTCAAGTTAAGAAATTATGCAAACTAACTTCTAGATTTGATTATGAAATATTTTCCATGTTTTTTCTAACTCTTAAAATATTAATATGTTGAATGCATTTTTCCTAATGAAGAAATTTTATGTTTATCGATTATATGGAAACCTTATTCAATAAAAGCTATGAATGTAAATTAAAAATTAAGGAAAATCAGAAAAGGTTTATAAAGCATTTATATTCTAAGAAGCGATAAGGAATTTTGTGATTATTCCTTTTCAAATCATAAATGAAATACACAATAAACCCCCAATTCTCCAAAACCCGCTTAACCATAACCCTCCTAAACCGAAACAGATCTGAAAAACTTGTTTCCTTAGTTTGGTGATAACTCAATTTCAATATTGTGTACAAGCACAGAACAGCATCTAAATACGTTGAGTCATTAAAGTACAGAACAGTATCCAATGAAATAAATTATTAATATTAAGTTTCACTTTGCCAGTACTTTACTATTTTTACTATTTTACTCGTACTTTACAAGTAAACTCGATGGAGAAACTATGTAACAAGAACGACAAGTGAAAGGGTTACAGTTCAAGCATTGCAATATTGCCCAATTGAAAGAAGAAGCATGGATAGACCAAGGAAAAGGTGATTTGAGGCTGGAACAGGCGTAGCGCCTAATCCGTAAGCGGTAGAAGAAGAAGACGAAGAAGTTTCACTACTCTTGGAATTCGTTTACTCGTTATTCACCTCCAGGACGAGCTTCTAATAAAACGTGATGATGCCACAAAAATGGTTTCATAAAAAAATTCCAAATTTTAAATATATAAAAAATATACAGTAAATATTAATTATTGTACAATATTAGATTTTACTCTCTTGAAATTTATATATTTTTATTTATACACAAATAACCAGTCGTAAAAAATACTGAATAACCATTTTTACTATTTTTAAACCCTAAAAGTATGACTGCGTGTTATCCGGAGTTTCACGTATCCGAAATCGGGTCCGCCCTCTATATTTCGGTTAACCGGGTCTTATTGTAAGTACTAAATAAATACAAATTTTTGTACAGTAAAACAACATTATTGTATACATGCTAATTTGTATATTGGGGTTAGGAAATGGAAAGGTTGTGTAACAGCACAGAACAGACAATGAGAGCTAACCAGGTATTCGCTTGGATGGCGCTCTATTGGGGAAATTTTTTTTTTACCATTACCGACGTGCAGTCGCCCAAAGTGTTAAGGGCCTTATTTATTAATGAATAATTTTAAATAAGAACTATCATGTTTCGGTTGGAGAATCGGATGTTTTTGAATAGCCAATAAGAAGTGGATTAATCTATCGTCCGATGCGGTCAGCTAGAGCTCGCCCGAGTCTATTACCGCAACCTGTGACATATGGTGGCAAAAACGCTTGTCTTATGGTCTCACCCATACGCCAGTATATTTCCGCAAACGCTTTTTTATAAATTATATTATAACACGCATAAATTAATGTACGCCAGTGTTACGTGTACTCTATACTTCAGAATTCGGGGCCTCCGCAATATCACAGAATCGACCCTAGCTTTTTCTACTGGTCAGAGAGGTAAGCACCGTACCACAAGAAGTATCTCTTGGTACGTGCTGTTTAAATTTTTATTGGGCCAAGTGCTATATGTGTGTTACCATCCTGTGTGCGGTTCGTTTAGTGGTCATAGGAACAGTGACCCTTAGGGCCTATACCGCCAAGTTCATAAAGTAGAACTTGTTATCACCATGACAAAGAATAATTAAATTTGTAAGCTAAATGTACAGGATATCCAGTGACACGAGAAACGAAAAATCATTTGATCATGAGTGAATGACGCAAAATGAAAGTCAACGACTGTTGGACTTCACTATACGGAAAATCACTAATTGACATTAAACTAAGCTCTAGAAAACAATACTTAAAATAAAAGTTGTAAATTATTTTTATTTTATTTATGTATAAATTGTATGTTAAGAAAACCTAAATAGCAACAATTTTTCGTAAAATGCATACTAAGGCCGCAATCATAAAATATCTTTTTTTACAGATTTTGATGAGCAAAATACGAAAATCACCGATTGACGCTAAACTAAGCTTCGTAGAAAAAACGCCTGTTATGAAAGTTGCAGGGTTTTTAATTCCCTACACCTTTCTTTGTATTACTCGTTTGCCCTAAAATGCATGTGAAGGTTGCAATCTTAAAAATACAATCTTTCTTTTTTTAGTTTATTTTAAGACGGATCAACATCTTGGCTATTAGCTACTACGTTAGGAGTGAGGAACAGTGTATTTGAACGTGTGATAAGTTTCAACTTCGTACGATATTCTGTTCTTAAAATATTTTTATCACAGACACAGAGACAGATACGCAGACGCACAAACACACACACAGGCCAATCACTAAAACCATATTTTTGGGTTCAGGTGGCCTGGAAACGTGTATTTCCGGTGAAAATTCGATTTCGAAAAATCGACATGAAAACGATACTTTTTCCTACATCTATATAATTTATATAAAATTCAATGTATGAGTGTGTGTATGTATGTGTGTGTGTATGTTCCTCTTTATCTCCTAAATTACTGAACCAATTTTCATGCAGTTTTTTATGTCGTAACTAGGATGCCGGTGCAGGTTTTAGGCTATTGAAACCCTTATAAAGTTAGCCCTAAAGGGTTGAAAATAATGTTTATGTCCTACATTAAGGCTTTTATGCGGTTAGATAATCTGCCACTTTTAAACCAGCTGATGTGATTCAAATAAAGATTTGTCATAAATTAAGTCATATGATTTAGCAAATAGCGACGTGGTGCTAAGGATCAGCTGGTGACAACATCACATGATAATTTTATTGTATTTTATTATGTAGATACGATTTTGTATTGTTTAGTATTTTATAAAAGTAAAGTTCCGTGTTTCTTTAATTTGTTCTAATTTTCTTTTAATTGGTGAGTGATCAATTGCTTTGATATTTTATTTTATTTAACGTAGATCTAAGTTTTTGGTTTTGACAATTTTCTTTTTTGTTGTTTTTTTGTTTTTTTTTCCATTTTCAATAATGCCATCAAAAAAACATCACTAGGAAGAAAATCTTTAAAAGCAAAAAAAACTTCAAAAAACAAGAACTGCTGAAACGGAGGAACAACGACAATCTCGCCTTCTACAAAACCGCGACCGAGCTTCAACTTCGAGAGCAGTTGAAACAATTGAATGTACAGTTGTGTGTACATTGGAGTATACAGTCGATCTAGCAGCTACACAATTTCTGGTACATATTTAAAAAAAAGTGATTACACCATTTTTCGCGTGCAAAGCCGTGACGGGGCATGCTAGTATTCATATAAAGCAAGAGAAAGTAAAATTCAAAATTTTGACCGAAAATCAGTTGTGACTCCCTTAACGATTTTAGATGCTTCTTTTATACTTTCAAAAATGTTAGTCATTTAGGAAATCTTCTTTGTACTGGAAATGTTAACATAGAGCCTACTACTTCAAGAGCAACCATTTACCAACCTACAGAACTAATAAAGATCTTCATGGTATAATAAATAATACGGAAAAAATAGATACAAAACAAATTGTTTATAAAATAAATCATAAAATAAACAAATATGAATAATCTCGTGTAACACTCTTCTACCTTAACCACCACTCACTAACCATCACGTTCACAGCCATCAAATTATTAAGTAGTTTTTTCTACTAAAAGATTTAAATACAACATCCACCATTTAAAAAACAACATTAACATGCTCAAAAACTCTGCAAAATTACACATAATGATCGAAAGTTTGTGTAGGACTGACTGGTACGGCAAATTATTCCCTGACAAACCTTATGAATACTAAGATGCATTATTTAATAAGTAGTAGAACTTGCAATCTGCCTGTTATGATGACCTTGTCAACACAATTAGTCAAACAAAAAATAACACCAACCTACGCTTTAGACATACAGCCATAATGTCAAATTTTAACATAATATAACAATTTCAAATCTTTAGGTATAGATATGATTTATTAGGTTTTTCGGTATTTAGGTAGCATTAGGAAGTAGATTCTGTCAACGTTTAACAAGTTATCAATTTATAAACACGTGTTAAAACTAATTTGGACTTACTGTATCCAAAATCCAAATATTGTACAAAATCCCGCAATAAAAAAATACAAACGTTCCAAAATAAAATACTAAGGAATATTATTGATGTTCTGCGGTACATTCAAAATGATAACCTCTATCGGGATCCGAAAAAACAGAAAGGCTAAAACAGTTGTCATATCCATCACTGGAAAATCAGCGAAAAGCTGATATGTTTTTTTTTTGTTTAACGTCCAACTCTTCTGCAATTACTGCTAATGCAGACGATGAAGGATGAAATGATTTTTTGTAACGTATGAAAATATGCCTTGCCTGAATGGGATTCGAACTCAAGACCGCATGATGAGAGGCGAGCACGTTACCAGCTACGCCAATGCGGCCGGCAAAAAAGCTGATATGAAAAAGGACAATGTTGTCATCAGTTACTGTAAGAGTCTGTTGGAGTAAATATTGAAAAAAATATTTATTTATGAGTCTACAAGCAGAGATATCAGAACTTTAGGTGAATAAGAAGAAGGTATAGTGTGTCCACAGCCTAAGGTCATAAACAGAATGCGATAGACCATGGGAATGAAAAATTAGTATTCAACAGTATCAGGCAGTTTGAATGGTAGACCTAGAAAAAGAACAATAACCAATAGCAGATACTGCAGTGAATAAATATTAGATACAAAGACACTAGTAGGCTTACTGTAACTGTTAACAATGTTTATACATCAGAACTACTTGTACTTAAGTACTAATACCAGACTTCAGAGAGAAATTATATTGTCCAACAACATGCTACTTTAACTTGTCAATAACTTTTGTCTCCAACTTGCAATAATCTTACAATCTTACTTGCAAATCTTGCAATAACTTTTCGTCTCCAAACTGATTACGATTGTTTTTTAAACACTATTTTTATTATGGTGGTACAAACGACAATAAACTTAGAAAATAAATGGTAAACCACATTTATTAAATAGATAAATAATTGTAATTTTCATTAATAAAATTTTATAATGGTTTAATGATAACAAACTGCATGAGGAAGAGAAAAGGGCAGTTTCATGAACATGTCTACAGAACGGACCTGAAAAGATTCACGAAACAATTATTTGATATATGAAAAAATACAGAACACAGAATAGATGGTTCATAAAAACTAAAAAAAAAAAAAAAATATTGAAGAGAAGTTGTTAGGTAGGTAAAACAGAGAACAGAAGTGAATTTAGAAAAACAATTACAGTCCTTAAAAAGTTCCAAGAGGAAGAAAAGATGACAAATGACAACATTAAATGATCAGAAGAAAGAAAGACTTAAGTGAAAAAATGAAAAAGGCTTGGGAAAGACGAATGTTAATTAAAAAGAAAAAATGTCAGGCGTGAGGAAAGAACAATCATTTAACGTAGTCCTAATTAGGCTGAAACAATAAAATAAAAGGAAAAGAAGAATTATTTTGAATAACTTTAGGTATTTTATTAAAATATTCTGGCAATAGAGTTAAGCACAGGTTTTTAGAAAAAAATATTCAAGTATTAAAGTAAAAACCTAACCTTGAAATGACTGAACAGTATGGACGATAGTTTCGGAGTTTTAAAGCTTATTTAATGTAATAAAAATGAATTTACAAATATTAAATAAGTAAAACATTTATTATTAACTCCTACACAAAACTGCTTCCAGGTTCGATAAATTTACATTTATGAGTGGAAATAATATGCGTGGTTTTTTAAATTGGTACACACACTTCCTGACAGTTTTCTAAATAATACAACAAAAGCTCTAGACCCTGGGACTTAAGCTTCATTTTGTTTATACAAAAATGTACTTACGCAGATAGAAAATACATCAATAAATTATACACGTAAATAAGGCATCAGACATAGCCGGAAAAGAAGGGTAAAAGATTTCACTAATTCATCTATCATCAGACACAAACATCAGGAGACACTTACATCATCAAAAAAAGAAAACATTGAAATTCAATCTGGTTTCAATATCCTCCATCGAAACCTCACAATATAACAAAAAACATAATTGAGAACCCACAACCAGAAAAAGCTCGGAAAGCATTAAGTTCTAATTACAAAGCGTCCTCGACTTACGAACATCCTGAGTTACGAACGCCGAGAATGATAATTTTAATATGAACTATTTTTCTAATATGGTAGCGCTGCTGAGCTCTTTCCAAATGAATTTTGAAAGGTGATAACCGAGGGAGAATATTAGTCACAACAGATATTCAATATAGAATTAGTGTTTTTTTGAAAAAAATGCAAGACCGACGAACATAGGCCTATGTAGCCAAAAAAACTTCTATGCCGAATTAAAAAGCAGCGTAAGACAGATACAGTTAGTTGGTTGGTGGAAATTTATCAGGGGATTTCAAATTAAAACCTTTACTACTACAACGACTTCAGAATACCAGAGCACTGAAGAACATTTCCAAAGAATCTCTTTCTGTGGTTTGAAAGTAAAATAATAAATTTCATTTAAAAACTAGCTCAAAAATTTTTGCAGGTACCTGAAGTTAAGTAAAAGGCCTTTTAAAATTTAAAATATTAGTTGTACTAGGTAACGCATTACGTCACCCTCCGCATCTTGATTATTTTCATGCAGATAATAATATCATGGTTTTCCACCTAATACATTATATCGTTATTAAAACTGATGAACTATGAGACGGGGTTTCATTAAAAATAAGTTGTTTGTATTAAAATAAGAAAAACATTCTCTGTTAACTTACTGTGCTCTCTCAAGACAAGCCAAGATTAGATATTATAATACTGTGATAAAACCTGTGTGTCTGTACGCGAGTGAGTGCCTTAGAATGACCGGGAAGGGTGGTCTAAGAGAAGCTGAGTAATTTGAGAGAAATATCCTCCGCAAGATAATGGTTTCGAAGATAGCAGACGGACAATATACTAGGTTTTGAGGATGAAAACTGTACAAGGAAAATTAACGATTAATGAAAACTATTAGAAAAAGAAGAATAAAATTTTTTCGGACATCTATATACAATGAATGGCAAACGGTTGACAAAACAAATTTTTAAGACACTAAACAATAGACCTAAGGTGTCGGATACATGGTTCAAACAAGTCAGAAAGTATACTGAAAAAACTGAAATAAACCGAGAAAACTTAATGAACCAATCAAATTCAGATAACAAATTACGAACTTAAAGGGCCTCTATAAAGAAAAAAAACAAAAACAACCGGTGGACAGAAGAAAGAAGAAAAGCCTACAGTGAACGAATGAACAAACGCAAAATGAGCTTCCAGAAACATCTTAAGTCACTTCACAAGGTCTAAAATTGGCCCTGTACGGAAAAACTGTGCTCGTAAGCGCTCAAAAATTTGTGTTACAATTTTTGATAAACAAGTTTAGCAAATGTGGTTTCAGTCAGTTTTTTAATGATCATTTCACTAAGTATGCTAGTTTCTTTAGTTACGAAGAGCAAAAGTTCATAAGTGTTCATGACGTATTTTTTAAAACTGATTGTTTTTTTAAAAAGAGTTTAAAAAAATACTTGATTGATGAAACAATTATCAGTACACAAGAGTTCCTTTTTAATAGTGTATTGTTTCAAAAATCAGTTTCTAAGTAGATTTCTTTCCTATTTCCGAACCAATATTTTGTTGTTCACTTTTCATAATATAATAAATATTAATTTAAGTTACTATGAAGTCTATTAGTTTTTTGCCGGAGCTACTCGGTTAACGAGAACAGACAATTATTTTATATTATCTAGTACTGAAACCTTTATGACAAATTTTTTAAAAGTACCTATAAATTTAATAGGCAGCCAATTTAATAAATTCAAAAAATAAATAAATAAACAAACAAAATATTCTGTAATCGTAAACTATAACTATTCTGTAACGATGTTAATTTATATTTAGAGTAGGGATAAACAACAGTTTAGAAAAATGCGAAATTATGTGAAAGTACTGACAACATGGACGTTTTAAAACCCGAACAATACCAAGCAGACGGTAGCCTACTTTATGGTAAAATCTGACCGCTAATGTCTAGCTCACCTTTTTGCCAAGCTGATAATAATAATGGTAATAATAATAATAATTGTTTATCCCGCCTCGGGTAACATCTGGTTCCCGGCGTCGTGTTTTCAAAACCACGGTTAGGTCATACTGTAACACTGGTAACGCTGTTCGCTAGGTTGACTGTCATCCAGTCTGTGTTTACAATTTGTTGCGACAGTATTCATAAGCATACTGTACTTATGCGTATAACACAGTAAAATAAAACAATGTTAGGCCATTTTTTTACATCTGACTGCTAATATTAGGTCAGGAACGAGTAAAAGCGTGCAGTCAAAAAAAAAATTATATTTTCCCGTACTACAAACTGATTGAATTGCACATCCTAAAAGGTTAACGTATGTCCAAATTTCAAACTGGATTTCACACGATAACGTTATAGGAATTTAACGACAAAATTTAGATTGATATCCAAAAAAGTTTTAGATAAGTACTTCAGACAGAACTACCTCAAAAACTCATGAAATTATGGAATGAACTCCTTTATCGAAAGCTCACACAATAAGTTCCTATATTACGTTATTTTTTTTAAAATTATAATAATGTTATGAAAATCAGAAAGATGAATCAAGATAAACCAGTAAATATTTTTTAAGAAATTTTCAAAAATATTCTCTCTTATTCATTTCGTTTTGTTCTTTCCTTTAATAAATCATTTAATGTGAGAACATTACATACTATTATTTTATCAAACATCCTTTGTAGGATTTTAAACAGCCGTATTATTTAAAATTGAAATATATATTTCTAACCACCAGAATACGGTAACATAAAACACTTACCAATATTTATAGCGCTTTCGTGTATCTTGTACACATCTTCAGTAAATTAAAATTTTTTTACGTCAAAATTTAAAACTTCCTACTCCTACCATGGTAGATAAGGAATCCTTATCTACCATTTGTTACCAATGTTTATAGCGCTTTCGTGTATCTTGTACACATCTTCAATAAATTAAAATTTTTTTTACATCAAAATTTAAAACTTCCTACTTCTACCATGGTAGATAAAGAATCCTTATCTACCATATGTTACCAATGTTTATAGCGCTTTCGTGTATCTTGTACACATCTTCAATAAATTAAAAATTTTTTACGTCAAAATTTAAAACTTCCTACTCCTACCATGGTAGATAAGGAATCCTTATCTACCATTTGTTACCAATGTTTATAGCGCTTTCGTGTATCTTGTACACATCTTCAATAAATTAAAAATTTTTTTACGTCAAAATTTAAAACTTCCTACTTCTACCATGGTAGATAAAGAATCCTTATCTACCATATGTTACCAATGTTTATAGCGCTTTCGTGTATCTTGTACACATCTTCAATAAATTAAAAATTTTTTACGTCAAAATTTAAAACTTCCTACTCCTACCATGGTAGATAAGGAATCCTTATCTTCCATCGAAGAAATAGGATGTTTTAAATTTTGACGTAAAAATTTTAATTTACTGAAGATGTGTACAAGATACACGAAAGCGCTATAAACATTGGTAAGTGTTTTTTTTCATGTTACCGTATTCTGGTGGTTAGAAATATATATTTCAATATACATACTATTAATAAAGCATGTCATGAACTATGGAATGCTCGAACACTGGTACTAAAAGGAGGTGAACTGAAACGGAGAGGAACAAAGGCGCCTGCCCTGACTGTTGCTATAATACTAAATTCACAGGCAATATTCTAATTAAAAAGCATCAGTTTGTATGTTTGAACGGGACACTACAGTAAAAGCAACATTAATAACTTATAATATAAGTCAAAATAACAGCACTGAAACATATACGTATTGTTTGAACATAAATAACTGTTAAAAATTTATTAGAGTTCAAATCAAGAAAATAACAAAAAAAAACACTACTTCGTTAACAGAATTTTTTCTACTAATGTTTAGTAATGTTTTTACAAAGAACGATAGTGCACGCTGTTTGTTGATTGACTTGCAAAACAATGTTCTAACCAACACCTTTGATATTTGAACACCAAATTTATTGCATCTCTCTGTGAATTTGCTAATATAAAATTAATTATTCAATTGTTAGTCTTAACGGAATAAATGTAGCTATTTAACTTACTATAAGCACCGGACGTCATCATGGTAGCAGAGTGGTCCGTCGCGGGAGGTGTGTAACTGCTACAATAATAACTGGGACTTTCTATTTTGATCACATTTATCGGTGGTTGCATTCCATTTGGATTGTGAACAATCGAAGCTGAAACAAATAAATCATCTAGCATAAATACACAATATAAAATACAAATGTAATTAATTTAATTTTTAAATATAGGCCTAATACCTTTTGTCTCATGGTTATCAAAACTAGTGTAAATTTATCTCGAAATCTGCAAACTCGTCTCGTTTTCTTTTATGTCGGTGACAACGCATTGCAAAATCATCTTAAGTTTCAATGACCATGATTAAATAATTACAATAATCAGGCCTGAACACTCACACGATTTTCTCTTGCCAGTGTAAATAATGCTAATATGTTTGTTGTTGTTTGTTTAGGTCATCAGCCTGTAGCTGGTTTGAACCTGTTGAGGTTTTACTAAGTAAAACGAGGAGTGAGGTGGTTTACCATTGCCTTCCTCACTGAGTGCAAAAGTACGCTCATCAGCATGCCGGGCCCTCTGAAAAGCACATTTTCCACTCTGCAAATGACAACTTCACTTCATTCACCACATGGTTTGGCTGTATAATGAAATTCATTACTTTCAGAGGAGATATCTCTGATTAGTGTCTTTTACACCTCTACCTCTTCTATTCTTAAATGATTCGGTCATTTAATTGGCTGACCATGTGATAAGAAAAAGAACTATTTATTTTAGCCCTGCTGATATAACCTACGTTAATATATTAATTAATGCGTTATATTAATTGTAATGCTACGTTTATATTAATGCTAATATAACCTACGTTTAACCCTTTCAGAGCCAACGTCCGGAAAACAGGAAGTCGATATATTTTACGTGAAATTACAGCGTCCGGTTTATCGGACACGTAAGTTACGCATAAAGTTACAGCTTCCGGATAACCGAACGTTTGCATAAATGTTTTTTTTAAACAAAAATTAATGGAATAATCTATTTTGAGACCGCCGCCGTGGTAGCGCGCTAGCCTACAAAGCGGAAGGTTCCGGGTTCGGTTCCCGGCTATGTCTGGAAATTTTAACACGTTACAATACCAAAACCCACAGTAGTCGCAAATTACCAAGCTGTCAATGTGACTTTAAATAAACTAAAAAACGTACTTTGAATATTTTTAGTGTTAGAACGACTTACCTTTTTTATGAACACAATAACAATTAATTTTTAACAGAAAATTTTATTTTTCTCTAACGTTTAAATTTTGATTGGCAATGGCAGGCTTACGCCTGAAAGTTGTCGGAAAAGGATTGGCACTTTTTGTGCATTCTTATACAAATTACATGGGATTTAGGATCAAACTTTTAAATGTTGTTTGGGCACTGAAAGGGTTAATCATGAGTGATTAGCGGTTAATTATAATTAATGCCTAAACTAAGGCTGAAATCTTAAAAAAAACTTATTTTACAACGAGCTCACAGCTCACAGTCCCCTCACGAATTTCAGAAGACATGTCGCGCTTACCCTATATTTTAGAGCACAAAACATGTACTGAATACACAGCAATACCTTTTCTTATTTCTATTTAGGAAATTCACAATCAGTTTTGGAAACAATCAGTGAATGTGATAACACAAAATTTGTAAAAAATTAACATGGTAAATAAACGTGAGTGGAGACACTGTCCAGTGACAGAACTCCGACGTGAATAGATAAGTGTAGCAGTAAGTGCAGCATTTAGAACACCGTAATGGATAGTCAATTACAGTACTACGTTAATAAATGAGGCCCCGGCTCCATCGACGTTTTAGACGTCTTATTGGATTGTTTGGGAGAGTCTGCGTAGCCAGATTTGAGATAAATGGGTTATGGTGGTTCACGAGTTTCTTTCTAAATTTTGTAGTATATAGTTTTAAGAAAACTTAATTTATGTAGGGTACGTTTAGGTCTGAGTGTAGCGTTTTATTGGTTACATAATAGGGGGCGTTAACTATCCTCCGTAAAAGCTTTGATTGGAATGAATTTTTGCTAATACCGATGATTTTGCACAGCAGTAAAACTGACTGGCATAGCTCCATATTGGTCGAATACAGTACCTTCCTTTCCTATATTTCATATAGGGCAAGAAAAAGTAAAAATTGTATTTACATTATAAATTCAATACTATAATAATAATAATAATAATAATAATAATAATAATAATAATAATAATAATATCCTAATAAGTTGTTTTCCAAAAATTATTTACGTATGAACGAACTTACTCTACTTTATATCTTCATATACGAGTTTAATTATCTCTACTTTAAACTTTTGTACGAGGTGTGAAATTAAAACGATTCTTATGGTTTTCAATGTCCCACGTTAAGTCAATTTAGTGTCTTCTTTACCAAACACCAGGTCTTAAAAAACCTGGTTTTTAAGTCAGATTATTTAAATTGTAGTAGTTTTGGTAACTTATATTTTTTAAATTTTGTAACTTACAAATTGCGATGTTATTTAATTCTAAATTTCACACAGTTAAATTACTTTGAAAAGCATTAGTTGTAAGACATTTTCAAAACTCTTGTTCAGAATAGAATGTTCATATCATTAAAACACTTTTTATTTCCCGATCAAAGTTTTGTATATTCTATATGGTAATTTGTTGAAAAATTGAATCAATTCATAATGAATTCCTTACGAGAGCTTAGTAGTTTTATTTTACAACTCTAGTCGTAGTTGTGGTGAGTTAGTTTCAAAATTACAGTTTTACTTATTTATCGTAAATAACACTGTTTTCCTTTTCGCGATTTTTAAAATTTCAAATATGTAGATGACAATGAAATCTATTGTAGGCCTATATAACAAACAAGGTTTTGCACGAATCATACTTTAGAATTTTTGCGGTAAAATTCTAATTGCGTATTTTTAAATACAAAAATTTTCAGATGTTCGGTTGAGATGAATCACTGCGTAATTCCATGGCAGAGTACAGAGTGAAATAACGAGAAACATGTAATTGTCATGTCCGCTTCTTACGACAAGTTTTCTGAAATTTCGTAAAATTATACACACTGAAATTTATCATTTGATTTGTGCACATGAAGTTTATCATGTTTTATGTTCAGGAAGAAAAAATACTTCGAATAAAAAGAAAAAATATGACGGTTTTTCTACTTTCTCTTGGCGTATAAAACAGGAAATAGGGAAGGAAAATATTTTTTTCACGTCAATATTTTTCGAAATCGAGTTTCCACTGGATATACATGTTTTCAGGCCTCTTGAACCTAAAACGTAATTTTATTTGGTTGGTGTGTGTGTGCAAAATATCACAAAAACGGAATATGATACGAAGTTGAAAATTTGAATTTAAGTTAGGTACCACTAACGGGCTTGATGCAAAAGTTTCATCAAAATCGCTTAACCAGAAGTAGTAACCATTTATCATCTATTTTTTACAACAGTAAAAAATTGTTTTTAAAGATGGCGGCCTTAATATGCATTTTATAGCAAAGGCGTATATAATCACTCGTAAAAAATTGGGAAATTTACGTTTATTTCAAAAATATTTTGTCTACAGCGTTTCATTTAGTATAAATTAGTGATTTTCCGTATTTTCACAACGAAATCGGTAAAAAATGGGGGTTTTGACTACGGTGATAATGTGCATTTTCCGACAAAAGTAGGCCCTATATAAAACTAAAAGAAATTAAATATCTAAAACTTTCATATGATTTTTCCTCTAGATCTTAGTTAAACGTGAGTAGTGATTTTCTGTATTTTTACGTCGAACGGATGTTGATTATGATTTGTCATTCACCCATGATTTAAATTTTGTTATGGTTTTTCATTTTAAATTGTTTGTTAATTTTTAAAAATAGGTTATATTTTGATTATGTAAATTAGTAAGAGAAAGCGTGTGAGAGTTTAACACCAAATTTTTAATATTAAAAAATAATGGTACGGACAAACCACAGAACATCCTCATAACATGACTAACATGGAAAATCATAGTTGGATTTTCTAATTTCCCACTACGAACATAAATTTAGATTTTAATTTATTTCTTTTTTTTATTCATTAACAATTTCATTCTTAATAGATTAATACACTTAAATTTTACAGGACCTGATAATCCATTTTTCATGTGCATTTGGATTACAAAACATTTTCCCTCTCTCGTTTTTTCTTGAAACTTTCCTTTACATTTTAAGCCGTAACAATATCTTTAAAAAAATATAATATAGATTTAGGGTTAGGGATAGGTGATACGGTATGTGTGATTTCTAGTCCAACAATTCGGCAAAGAGCCAAATTCTTGAAATAGAGGTTTTTTTAATGATTTGTGCAACATGACACAAACGCTTTGCTATACTCACAAGTATGAACAAACGCTTTTCATATCATTCCGGATAGCATTTACTATCTTTTATATTACAATTTAAGAGTTCTGGGTGAACACTGGGAACTGAAAATGGGACACCTGTGTGTGTATGTAAGCCTATGTAATAACCTCTGTATGACATTTGTCGCCTTTCTAATTCTCAACCAAATAACTTATTTTTGCTTTCTCTTTCCCCACATTAAATATAGGAAAGGAAAGTAGATAGATTATCGTTTTCATGTAGATTTAAAAAATCTAGTTTGCACTGGAAATATTTCTAGTCCCCTGAACCAAAAAACATGTTTTTACTGATTTGTGTGTGTGTGTGTGTGTGAACAAAATAATTCAAAAACGGAAATAGCTAACTTAAGTTAGCTACCACAAGGGTCATTTACATAAAAATTAGTCAATTGAAAAATTGAGATTATTCGTGCGATTTTTTTTTTGAATTTTCTCAATCGGATCTCATGATTCCATTTAAAAGTATTTATTAAATGTTTTGTGTACTACAAGATGGGATAAGCGGCATGCCAGCTGAAATTTGGGGGAGGGGTCTGTGCTCTCATAGTAAAATTTTTTATTTTATTTTGCACCCTTTATGGGCATTTTAGGGGAAAAATGTATAATCAAAGTTCAAAAACATTAAAAACCTACAAGTTTTATTTAAAACGTTTTTCATACCATAAGTAGTTAAATAATTTTCCGTATTTCGCGTATTGAAATCTGTAAAAATAGGGTTTTTTAAGAATACAGCCTTAATATTAATTTTAGAATAAACGTGTAGGCTAATAATTAAACATTTTCACTTTTTATTTTATTATAAATAAAAATTTTAAAATCATTTAACGGTGGATGTATACACTGAACTTTGTTTTGCAAGAGAAACAATAATTGAAAATCAACTCTAAAAAAACAGATGTTTGGTAAAAACTGTAAGCCTAATGATTGACTGAATGTTAATCTGAAGTAATTGAGAAATTAAACTGTAATGAAATCACGAGAATGCTTTCTTGCAATTGTGGGGCTCTTAGACTTGTCACCTCACCCGATTTATTAAATTAGTTAGGTCGTTTACCCGGGCCGAATGAGAACTCTGGTAGTTGCTGCCTCTATTAATTATTAATCACGCGTACAAGAACTTAAGTTTTCTAAATTCCCTTTCTTTGATAGTTTACCTCTGTCAGTAGGCCTACTACTAAATCCACCATTTGTTTGTTATTGTTCTAGTAACTTTTAATTTTTTTTTTTTTTTTTTTTTGGTTTAACGTTTGACTGTTTTGCAAATTGCTGCTAATGCAGACGGAACTTTTAATTACGTTCAACAAAAATAAATAAAGATAATGCTTAACAAGTGTTGGGGTATAACGAGAAAGTTTAATTTAGCCACTGATTTTAAAACTATTTAAATCTTTTATTAGTAATAATGAAATCACAACTTTAAAAAATATTAAGAATGAAAAATAAATGAGAAGAAACTGAATACTTACATACTATAACCATTAAAATCATGCGTAACTCGGACCATTTATTAGTTACAATTAAGAAACACAACTTAATCAATAACCAAGCATTTATAATGATGTGGAATAAAGGAGAATAGCAGTTTCAGTGAAGTAATATTTTTATCGCTTAATCTCCATCAGACCAATTAAACAGGCGTAGCGGTTGTTGGTCATGACGACGGGTGGTCGCTTAAGAGGGTTTAAATGAGTTGTTCTAACACAAAGTAAAATTGGTTATTCAAAATATCGGTTGTAAATAGGGATGAACGCTGAATAAAGGCAGTCACTAACAGAAGTTTAACGTAGGCCTTATTAGTTTAGATATAGGTCGCTTAGCAGGAGTAGCCTACGTGGAAAAATTGAACTTTGCAACGTTGCCACCAGAAAAGCACCATCATTAAATCTGTAATTCGATTATTTAAAATTAATTGTTTGAAAATTAAAGCCATACAAATTTAAAATATTTTGGCATTTTTTTGACAAACCTGTAAGATACAAAGATCCTATCACCGTAAAATTATAAAAGTCGACTGGTAAGAACACCAGAAAAAAACGCGTTAAAATCGCTTAGCAGGGACGAATTGTGACAATTGATGAATGTTATATTTTATTGTTTGTGATATTACTATGTTACTGTTTCGTATTTAACAATAGTTATAACAGGTGTCATTTATGCCTTTTCTTAATTGGTCCTTCTTCATTCAATTGGTGTTTATTAAAAAAAAAAATAATGTGGAGTATTTATTCTTTTCTTTTACGTATGCTGGTTAATTCTCAAGGTTATTATTTATTTTATTTTTCTGGTATTTTCTCTGTCTTGCTTAAAATTTTAAGAAAATTTAAGGAGGATATAAAAATAACAGCCGGTCCTTTTCCGGGCAGGCAGTGTGGTACAATGTACTATAAAGTGTGTGTCACTCGGTTGTGATATAATTATAAAGTAAGTCGTCGAACCGGTTTTGCGTATGCAATAATAGTGTGTGAGCGTATTAGTGATAGTGAGTAGGTGTATTTAGGTAAAACGGTAATTATTGGTTTTTGTAAATGGTAATATTTTGAGTATAATTAAGTTTAGTATAAGCTTTAAGTTTGTAATAACTTTTGTATTTTGTTAATCAATAGTTGTTGTAAGTTGAAAAAAAGTTTGTCAATCATTTAACAACCAGATCCCGAAAGAAACTGGATTAAACGTTACAATATACAGTATCGTTCCATTTATAAAATTTTTATTATTTACCTCTCAAAATAAAGTTGTATTTTTTTACCAATTTTTATTGTACGATTCTTTGTACAATCCTGAAAGCGTCCTCTTTGCAACCATGTAAAACCGTTTGAATCTGTTCGTTATAAATCTAAATTTAAGGGTAAACAGAATCTACATTTAAAATACATGGAACAACATTTTGAGTTTTAAATGTATGATATTTATGAATGTGAGGCGAAGCGAGTGGGGGTTCTTAATAATTAAATATAGTATCTGAAAAGTTAATCGGGACCGGAATGGAGAAACTAAACTAAACTTTTTCCCGTACAACAAAACCAGTAAGCACAAGGGTACACCCCTCAGCATGTCCCGCACCCTCAATTGCACACCCACTGCTGCTCTGCCGGTACCTCTCCCGATTAGTAGATAAGTTATTGATTATTGAATCAGCGCCGACCCATTTAACTCGGATCCTCCACCTACGGATATGCGACCGAACAGGAAAAACCGAGAGTAAATATAGTTTCGCACATCTTCCCGTCGACACCACCAAAGTAGGGACCGTAGCAAGAGATGGGCCTCGGCATGGGTTAGCCATTGACCGCTAAACATCTAAAGTAATCTCTGTCCGGTTCGGTTGGATGATTACCCATGAACAGTAGATCGAATCTCAGTAATATTTTTCCTAATTTCATAATTAATTATATAATCCAACTTTAAAAATAAAAAGTGTTGTTTTCGACCCCTAAATTTTGTGTTTTACTTCAGAAATCTTTAAAACTATTGGAGTTACAGCTCTTGAACCTGTTTTATTCACTTCTTCAGGTTTAAAACTAAATAAATTCATCATATTAGTCTCTTAATTAAAGCCTACAATATTTCAGTATGGCCTGATTTCAGCGGGGTAATTGAATTCTGGACGAAATATTTCGCCCGCCTTAATTCGGTATCGAAACATTTTCGGGCTATATTTATAAAAATATTTTTCTTTTTTTATCTACACAATCAGCTATTGAGAGGTTGCCATTGAATTTTGAATCACTTTGTGTATTTAGGCTACATTTAATACAGGTTTAAGTCTTTTATAGGTCTACAGGCGGTGGAAGACTAAACTTTTTGAGAGAAATTATTGCCTAACGCAGTTCTATGAGGGTAATGAGAAGAAATTTTTAGTTTTGTAAAAGCCGAAAAAAGTGTTTTATTCTAACACGAGTCATTGAGCTGTAGCACTTATAAGGTTAGCTTAAAGAAGTGATGATTTTGTCTTGAAGAAATACTCGTGACAACGATGCAGGAACGATGGAACACTAATAGAGTATAAAGAAGGGGTATGGTTGAGCCCTTTTATAAAATGCTTTGGGATGGAGGGAAAGGAAAGGCTTTCATGTTGCGCAAAGTAAATGTTTATCCTATAAGAAAACAATGGGGCGAGAAGCGATATGATGAAGTTCCTAACATTAGAACATTCTTCAAAACTTTACAAATTTACTGATTTCGTATTATTAATTTCTTACCATATAATAAAGAAAACTAATTTTATTATTATTATTTAAGTTTTGTTGTGATTTTATTTATTTCTGCCTTGTGTAAAAAACTTTATTAGGTATTATTACCTCCTGAATTTAAAATAACAGATCTCAAAATTCTTTGTTTGCTCGTCCGTACGAAGACCGACAGCTTGGTGAAATTTTAACGTTCACAAAAATGTTGGGAAAATTAGTAAATGTTTTCGATAGTTTTAAATAAAGTATTGTTTGGGCTCCGTGGCCTAGTAGTTAGTGTGCTACGCTGCAAAACAGATATCCCGAGTTTGATTTCCGGCTAGGGTCTATTATTCTCAAGGTGAACAACTAACAGGCTTGTTTGAACCAATAGAGATTTGCTGAGTAAAACAAGTAATCAAATGGTTTACCTCACTTCTACTAAAACTTGTTAATTTAAAAGACGGCTTTTAAACGAGCTTGGCTGACTCAGTGACACACTCATTATGAAATCTTCAGAACAAAAAAAACTAGAACCTCGAAATTTGGCATGTAAGTTTTATGTGGGTCGTAGATGCTTGCTTAGAAACTGTTTTTAAAAAATTAATTATTACTAAAGACCAAATGTACCCGCTTTAGCCTCATTTTGAGCAGTTTTATATTTTTAATTTCTCTTATCCTATATGAATATGTAGGGATATAAAGTATTGTTCTCATATCGATTTTTCGAAATCGAGTTTCATCGAATATACACATTTTCAACCCCGTGAACCAGAAAAAACATGTTTTAGCGATTGAACTGAATGAGAGCACATGAGTGTGTGTGTGTGTGTGTGCGCGCGCGTGTGTGTATGAGGACAAAACATCTCAAGAGCGGAATAACGTACAAAGTTGAAACTTGGAACTTTAGTTATGTACCACTAGAGAACCCGATACGAAAATTTTAATCAAAATGGGTCAACCAGAAGTACTAATTTATTCGTGTATTTTTTACTGCTTTGAGATTTTATCAAAAACGGCTCCTACATTTTTTAAAATTTCCCACATATTATTCTATTATAGAAAGTTGACAAACACGACTACATAAACAAAGACATTTTGCACTTTTTGAACATACATTTTACAACATTTCTGAACCCTCAAAATTAATTCAAAAAGTTAAAAAATTTTCAAAGCGCTAATACAAGTTTATTATATTCCAAAAAAGTTAATATTAAAGAGAAAATTAAAGCTAATAATTCTAAATAGATTTTACGGGCAACGATGAACGAACAAAATGAAACTCTTTCTTTGATTGGTAGTAAAATTGTGAAATTCGACAAACCTAAGTAAAATAAAAACTCTCCTGAGGTGTAACGAGCTGATTCAATTTGCTATTTTATACGTTAATTTTTTGTTTATTTAATTTGTATTTAGAAGTGTTTTGTTACTTTTCAAGAAATAGTTTTTAATTGTTCTTTTGTAACCTACGAGTTAGCAACTTCATTCCATGCTTTGTAATGAAAAAAACTACTGCTGTTATTTTGTTGTTCCGTGGTGTGTTTTTTGGTTTTTTCATCAAAATTTAAAGCTCGTTTTCCGAAAACCTGTAGGAGTGTTTTAAAATACTAACTGTCGTTTTGGTGTTTTTACAAAGTTTGGCCGTACTCTGTTGGTTGATATTCTTCTGTTAATTTAATATATAATTAAAATATTATTTATGTACCGTACCAAAGAACTATAATTTTAAATATTACCTATAGCTCCAAATTCTAAATTAATTCTCTTCATATTTAAAAGTATGAAGTGAGACCGGGAAAAGCAATGAACTAGTTTAATTTACTTTATCGAAAGCTAGCAAAATGGATGCAAACAGCGCAGGCAATCTTAAAGTGAAAAAATAATAAAATTTAACGGAAATTTAAGTTTATGTGTAAAAAATAGTCAGAAAAATAATTAAAGATAAAAATAAATGTTGGTTAAAATTTATTTAAATATATTTAACAAAGTTAAAAAATTAAGTAAAGTTACAGTTTCAAGGAAAATGATTTAATGTCAAAGAATTTTAATGTTGTTAGTCTCGGGAAACGTATAACTAACGAAATAAAAATATACGGTGCGCAAAATCCTATTCTATATAAATTCTAAACAAAATTTTTAAAATAAATAATAAATTAGTTTAACAGGCGTGCATTTAAAACAAACAAGTTCAAAAATGAAAGAAACAAATCGCTTTGAAACATGCTTCATGAGGAGAGAATCGGGTGGTGGGGAATTGTGGTCGCCGTAGTTATTAAAACCCACTCGCGTCGACAGTTTTGCCATCGCTTTCCCTAGCTAGGATGTCCCTTGTACAAAATGGGTAAAATGCTAATGTACCCCTTTTATGACCATTAAAATTAAATAGTGCTGTGTTGTTAATAATAATAATACTAAAACTATAATATCACTAACACGCCTAACACTACCACACAATTACATTACAGAGACAATAATAAAGTTTCAAATTCTAGTATGCCAGGAAAAAGAGTATTGACCCTAAGTTACAAAATGGTTCATTAAAATTGGGTTTTCTGAAAGTGAAACTTGTTCTCTTAAATATAATATCGATATTTTGGCTTGTGGCCTTACAGGGTACTGACTTGGAAGCATCATCTGCGTACAATACGTTTAGAACTTAGCCCCCACTAGAAGCTACTCTTCTGCTTAATTGACCCTCGATCAAAATTGATTCTCCGTTCCAAAACTTTAACTTACAAAAACCTTTTTGAGACCAATGTGGACATATAGTGTCCAGTTCTTTGGAATAGCGGTAGAGTGACTTTAAGTCGATCCAGGCCTTTCAGTCAAAATTCTTAAGACTTCTTCTGGCGCTCCTTTTTACTTTCTCTTGCCTATATGAATATATAGGAAGGAAAGTATCGTTTTCATGTCGATTTTTCGAAATCGAGTTTTCACCGGATCTATACGTTTTCAGACCCCCTGAACCCAAAAAACATGTTTTTAGCGATTGGTCTGTGTGTGTGTCTGTGTGTGTGTGTATACAAAATATCTCAAGAACGGAACGTCGTACGAACTTGAAACTTGAAACTTAAGTTACATACCCTTACCGGACCTGACACGAACATTTTCATCAAAATCGGTCAACCGGAAGTAGTAGTTTATTCGTATAATTTTTCACTTTTTGGTGATTTTCTCAAAAACTGGTCCTACGATTTTTTTAAAAATCGCCTGGTTTACTAAACTTTTTATTTTCTACAAGATAGAGTAGGCGCCATGTTTGCTGAAATTCTTGGTAAGGGTGTTTTTACGTAAAAAAAGTGTTTTTTTAATATTACGGCTTTAATATTAATTTTAGAGCAAAAATGTATATAATAAAAGTTGTAGAAAATTTAAAAACCTACAACTTTTATTTCAAACATTTTTTTGTATAACGCTTAGTTTAGCGGTAATTAGCGATTTTCTGTTTTTTTCTTACGAAAACGTGAGAAAAATCGATTTTTTTAACATTCCGGCCTTAGTATGCATTTTATGACAAAAGTGTATCTAATAAATTTTATAGGAAATTAAAAGATCTACAACTTTTATTTTGAGCATTTTTCTCTACAGAGCCTAGTTTAGCGTGAAAGTGTGATTTTCCGTTTTTTTTTAAGCCAAATTGAGTTTGATTTTCATTTTGCGTCATTCACTCATGATTAAAATAAGGTTATGTTTTTGAGGTTAGTGTTTTGTTTATTTCTAATATTTTATTAATAATGTTAGGTTTATTATTAATTATTTGCATTGGCAAGAGAAAGTTGTGTGAGTGTTTCACACCAGATTTTTATGTAAGCAAAAGAACCGTCCACGATGATTTCAAAATTCTGAAAATAAAGGAACTAAAAGCGTCCTTCTATAGTAAATTTTGCGAACGACTGGATAACCATTCCAACCAACTAGCCTGTGACCAAGTTACAAGGAACTTCCCAACTGTGCCACTTCTAAAAGGAGCGAAAATGAAGCAGACGCCTCTTGGTCTGAGTAACAGACAACCCGTAGTTGTAAACGGAGAAAATACCATTGGGTACCTCCTCTCCTGAAAGTAAAATTCCCCGCCGAAAATTTAAATTAAATAACATTAACAGAAATTTCGGAGCTCAATGTAAAATTCTGTAATAAAAATTGTAGAAAAAAAATAAGTAAAGATGCGTTTATTATCCTGTATTGAAAACAGTTATGAACGATCAGAACTGGCAAAATTTTCTGCCGGAGACGATGGTAAGGCCATTTGAGACTTACCAATCTACATGATAGATTGACAGGCGATGATTGCCTAACCAAATTATCTATCACTGCACAGTCCTACAAATATCTGATACCTTGTACGATTTCCTATTTCTGGGTTCATTTTCATATACTGTGTTTACAAATTTGATGATTCATAATCACCTAGAAAAAATCGACCGCTGCATAAATACATAAGGGTCTGATACATTAAAATAGCAAAAATAGTTCACGAAAACATGTGCCTTATAAAGGTTGGTCTAAGTTATTAGTCAAGACAATCAATCTAATTTTTTAATACGTTTTGTTTTTATTTAATTTGCTTAGTGTACTTTTTGCATTTAATTGTTTATAAGAAATAACTGAATCCTCGAAAATTAGACAGAGATATAATACACATAACAATCTTTCACACTTCCTAAGGTTGTACCATGGTGAATTTGAATAAAAAAAAAATCTAGTGTGAAACACTCACACGATTTTCTCTCGCCAATGTAAATAATTTAAAACTAGCCTATGTTTAGTCATGAGTAAATAATGTAAAATTAAAAACACAAACTAATTTTGACCATGAGTGAATGACGAAAAGTAAAAATCAACCTCAGTAGAACTTAAATTACGAGAAACCACTGATTGACGTTGAACTAAGCACTGTAGAAAATAATGTTTGGAATAAAAATTGATGATTTGTTTCTAAAAATGTAATTATATTAATCACATTTGCCGTAAAATGAGCATCAAGGGTGAAATCTTAAAAAATATAGTTTTTAAGAATACAGCCATAATATGCAAAAAATTGATCAAAACCATAGCAGTAAATCCATTCTGAAGGGGCTGTTCTCGCAAGAACTTCAGCAGACATACCGCTTATTCTATCTAGTAGAGCACAAACAATGTAGTATATTAGGTGGTTTTAAAGATTATCGTAGGAGCCGTTTTTTGAGAAAATTGAACATAATAAACTACTAATTCCGGTATATCGATTTTAATGAAAATATTCGTATCGCGTCTTCTTATTTAAGTTCCAAGTTTCAACTTCGAACGATATTCCGGTTTTGAGATATTTTTTTTCAAAAACACAGACACATAGACCAATCGCTAAAAACATGTTTCTTGGGTTCAGGGGCCTGAAACCGTGCATATATTTCTGGTGAAAACTCGATTTCGAAAAATCAAATACAAAGAATATTTTTCTTACAATAGAAATATTCTTACAGGGGAAGAGAAAGGAATTATAATATTATAAGCTACTTTAGAAATGCCATAAACAAAATAAGTTTCAGAAATCAAACATAGTAAATATACGAGTATACATGCACTGTAGGCTTAATAATTTCTTTTACTTTTGAGATAATTAAATAAAATGTGACTTTAAGCTTATTAATAGGGCGTTGCATTATAATCCACATCACACCCTAACCATTGCAACTCTCCAAGAGGAAATGCTTTTGTAATTCACTCTTTTCTTGCGATCCTGTGACTGACTTCCAATTGGACAAAACAATTACCCAGAAGTGAGTTAAGTCAGATAGAACAAACTCCCCTTAAATGATTTCGTATCAGTTAAACTTAAATATGTACGCCTATATATTTAAACAACCTTCGTCATAATAAGCATCAGAATGAAAATTTAATATCAAATTAACTGAAGAAAGGTTACATGTACAGCAGAATACCGATAATCCAAAATAATTGGAGCAGACCCATTTCGGATAACATGAGTACCCGTATAGAGAATAAAGGGCTACTGTTACAATACTATTCAACTAAAATAGAAATTAAACTTAATTATTTTCACTGTATTTATGTAATTTATATTACATATACCGTGTGGGGCATAAGTCGCTACTCGCTGCTAAAAAGATTTGTTAACTCACAGAGGTGGTGGGGGTAGCCTTGAACGCCAGCACGTTTACAGATTTGCCGTTTCAGTTCTCAGTGTTAATTGTTACCTTTGCTATCCACCCTTGTTCGTTTGTTTCAGTCAACGACGTCTTTCATTATGAGTAGAGAACTGTCAGTTCAATTGAGAGTATTTACGCGTTGGTGTGATAGGTCCTTATTTCTTCGAAGGTACTGTAACCTCAGAAAATACACAGATATGCTGAAGGAAGTTATGATTAAACTAAAAAATAGTCCTATTTTTGAGGGTATTTGGCATCATTTTATCTGGCAACAAGATGGTGGGGCTTCTCATTATGGTTTAATCGTTCGAGAATTCCTGAACGAACATTTCAATGAGTGGGTAGGCAGACACGGTACTTTTGAATGGCCCGCGCGGTCACCAGATCTTACGCCGTGTGATTTTGCCGTATGGGATATTTTAAAATACAAGGTTTTCACGACCAAACCAAAAAATATGAAACATTTTAAAGAGTTATTTGAAAAAGAGTTTCAAAACTTTTTGGGGATAATTCACAGCTGAGTGAAAAGGTGTAGTATATAAATCAGTAGCCAAACGTGCTTTAAAATGTACCTAGAATAATGGTGGATACTTTGAGCAGTTCATATAAATCACACATATCAGTTAATTTATTATCACTATTAAAATTAAAGGATTCATGAAATACCAGTAGTTAATTAGTTGTGATACTCATAACCTTACAATCCAAACGTTCGGGGTAGCGACTTATGCCGCACCCGGCATATAAAATCGGAATTTTTTTCTGAACTTCATTAAATTTTTCGTATACGAACGATTCCACGGTTTTTCCTGTTGAATAACCAACCGTAAGATACGCGGCAACAGAGCACAACATTTCACCCTTTTCTATTATTTCTACGACCAGAAGTTTTCTATCAATAATAAAAAGCAATACGTTTAAGTTTACACGACATTCTGCCTAAAAGAAACAAATAATACACAATTTGGGTCTAGGAACTGTGCACAATAAAAAAGCAGCTGGCGAAGAGAGAAGTTTATGATAACACAGTAAGATGTGTACATTAGAAGTGGACTTTATTTTCATTTTGTTCATCTTAATGACGTACATCAAAAATTTATTGATTTTCAGTCGTTTCGGATAACCAAAATTCGGTTATCCAGGATTCTACTGCAATTCAATGATTAGATTCAGTTCTTTTGAATTTATCATAAAATGGGGCGCTACCGTAAAATTATAAAATTTAATAAATTATCTCAAAGATTATATATATTAATTAAGTTTGTATGCAGTGTTAGTAGAGTGTCAAAAATCCGAATGTCAATAATCCGAACCGGCAAAAATCCGAACAGCTCCGTCTTAAATACATATATTTGTTATTGAATGGACGTGGTTTGCCAGGCTAAGCGATCGTCTAGTTGCATAAGCGTGAGACACCCGGTCAAAATAATTAATTAAAAGTGACAAATACAATGTGAGCTACAAAAATTTGAACGACATAGATATTGTGAAATGTGTTATTGTTAAAGGCAGTCGGAACGAAAATGAAGATGTGGATAAACACACAGAAAGGACATCTACTCCGGTGCTGCAAACACTCAAGTATTTATGGTCTGAAAACCAACCAGAAAGGATCCTGACACATCTTATTCTTCTAAAAAAGAATTAAGGATCTGACTGCAAAACGAGTACTTCCAAGCTAATTCAACAAAAAATTAGTCAGTGTTCTAAGTGAATTTTAAAACGCTGTAATATTAATTTGGCTCGTTGTTTACTTGTAATTTTCAGTAGCTACAGTATTCATTTTTTATCTTGTGATTCAGTGAACTATGTTTTACTAGTGAACAACTCTCCGAAGTTTATAGCCCTTTAAGAAAAGTGCAATTTTATTTCCGTAACACAAAATGTCAATAAAATAAGTATACAGTATATTTTTTATAGGGTTTACTTTTAGTATCAAGCATAACGGAATAAATCGTTAAGTAATTAAGTTAATAAGATTGTTCGAAAGTCCGAACGAATCGGTAATCCGAACTGCTTATGGTCCCAGTTAATTTGGATTTTCGACGCTCTACTGTATTTAAAATACATATCTCGTACAAAATATTAAAATACGTTTTAAGGAAATAATCGTAACCTTCAGAAAAGGAAATAAATTCCCGAATCTTAATGGCCACCCGATTCTCAAGCGTGGTAATTAATACAATATGTATACATATATATATATATTATATATATATATAAGTAATAAAAACGTTGAAAAAATTATTATAAGAATTATGGTGAAAACTACATTAATTAATTAATTATATAAATTAAAATCGGCTTCAATTTAAGTGGAATTTACCTTTGGAAAGTCTCCAAAGCTCCTTTGAGCTGAATACACCAGTGGCCAGAATCGTGTCGTTGTGGACAACACCGTTGTATGGATTGTGAGAATAGCCTACAACATTAAAACCGACAAATTACAAAAAATATATATGTATGTATATACACAAACATATATTATAATATTAAAATACTACAATTAATTAAAAATTTTAAATAAATTTTGATTTAAAAAGTAACTAACATAATTTAATTGTTTTTATTAAAAGATTTAACATTTTTAAATTTATAAATTTCAATATAATTACAGCGAAGTTAATTAGATTAATTTATAAATCTATATTTAGAACGGAAAATGTGGTCTAATGTATTTTAAATAGAGGTTTTGTTTGCCCTTAAAATACAGAGTTCTACCGAACGGATTTGATCATTTTTACTAGGTTGTAAATAGAACGTTCTCAGCATTCTGCAAAATCTCCGAAAATAAAAATTGACAAAAGCCGTAACGAGATTTAACGAAGTAAATAATGATATTAGTGAATTAAAGTTTCTATAGTGCTGCTATTTTGGCGGCGATGTTAAGAAGTTTGAATTTTCACGATGTGATTGTTACAGTAATACGTTCAAGATTTTGAGAAGTAAATAAGAATTTTATAAATGAAACTACTCTTTGAATTTAAATTGCTAAGCGATTTTAAACAATGCTTATTCCTGGAGACAGGTCAATTTTTACAATTCTTATGGAAATAGAAAATGTTAAAGTACTATAATTACGGGCAGCCTATTCAATTTTTGTAAAAATTTTAAATAATTGAATTGTAGATTTGATGGTGTTGTTATTCTATTGGCAACATTACAAAGTTCGATTTACCGCACACCCTGTTCCCTATTCCCGCTAAGGAGCCTACATCTGGTTTAATTACGGTCAAACCTTTCTAACGACCACATTTTTATACCTACAGGGATTAGTCCCATTTACAACCAAATTTTTGAATAACCGATTTTATTTCGCGTGAGGCACATATATTTTTAACCCTCTTAGACGATCACACATTTCCACGGCCAATTATGCCGTTGTCATTACATTTTTTGGCCACCATGGAATATTTGAAGTATACAATTTATTGACTAAACAAAATTTTGTGTATATTTTGGGTTAAATCAAATAACATAAGGCCAAGAAGTTTAACAAAGCAAAATTCTGTTCTAGAAATAGTGTATTACTGGTGATTCATTGTGCGAAATTATTCGCACGGGCCAGCTAATGAAATAAAAAATTATCATTTAAATAATATTCTTATAAGCTTCCCGTATAATTTAAGATGGGGTAACCAATTTTTATTAAATGGAGGGACATAGTATGTTTGATATTGCACTCATATATTTGTGCGTAACATTATCTGTTATAATTTGTTATTTGTAAAAAAATTACTATTTAAATTAGTGATATATTCTCTAACAAAAATAAAGAAAAAAATGAAATAAAATCAATATTACTTTATAATCAGTAATCATGCAGTCTTGCATATGGGACCATACCGTATGACAAACAGAGGGAGCAGCAAAATCGAAATACATTTTAACCCTTCAATAATTAAAAATCTTTACGCAACACTTTTCTTTATTGGTCTATGTTATTCCGATATTCTTGTACACGATTTATGATTTTAAATTTCTGCCTAAATGCTTCGGTACCCTTTGGTTCCGGTTTTTGGTGCAGATGCATCGCTGACAAGCGTTCATCGAAAGACTTTTGATTGAACAGCGTAAAGCTATTATTTTTATTTCAATACACTGCGCGGCCACAGCTAAACACTGAGAAAATATTACAAAAGACAATTTCACGTGTTACGTGTTGATAGTTCTGCTTTAAGCTTACAGAAAATTTCCTCTATAGACTACACATTCCTGATTAATGAATTAACTAAAGTTAAATTTACAAGGGTAAAACTATGACGTATTGTAGCAGATGATAATTAATATTGTTATTTGAAAGTAGTTTATGTTTTAAAAATAAAAAAATAAAAAATTTTTTTTTGAATAACCGAAAAATATTTTATAAATAAAATATTCGTATAATTTTGTAAATTAAAAAAAAATCACATTTACAGATTGTTTTACGTTTCCAGTGCAAATGTTTACTGTTTTTATCGGAAAATATCCTGCATTTCAATAGTTAGTTTAAAAAAAATAGAAATCTTTTATAAAATGTGATAATGATCGCGTATAAGCGAAAACTACCGCGTATGGAGGGGGGGGGGGGTTATTTGGGTGACACCATTCTAAAATCTTTGGTCTATCGTACTGAAATTCTATAATTTTTTAAATAATATTCTGCAGCAGATTTTCTAAAAATACAGTAGTCCTATAAAACCGACCTTTATAAACTTAACATTCCGTATAATTCGACAAGGCGTCGCAGTGTTTTTCATGACTAATTGTTTCAACATTATTGCTAATGCAGATAACGAAGGGTGACAGATGAAAAGAGGATTACAATTCAGTCGAACTAATGAGAAAAATTCCAGGTTGTGAAGGAGTCACTGACATAGAAGTAAATGAGTGGATGTAAGAAGATGATAATGACAAATTGACCGGCGGGAGATACTAGCGAATTATAACGATGCCTAGCAGAATTAACCAGACGAAGAACCTGTGAAAAACGTGTTAAATAGTAGTAAAATAAGTTATAAAGACAACCCAAAGGCGGTTAAGTTTACATCATGATATTTTAAAGGTCAAGAGGTATCAGTTAGATAACTGTTATTTCTCCTTCGACTTCGAAACCAAACAATAGCAAACCAGAACAAAATTGAAAGACAAATGAATATAACCAATTTATTCTCTCACAGAAAATAAACTTCCCATGTTAGGAGTTTAGTTTCATTTTTCTCATATTATAAGTAAAATGATATGTAAAATGGTTGTAATATATATATTGTTTATAAGAGTCAAATGGAATGGATGGGATCATGAGAAACTTCATGAAAATTAATAAGAACAAGACGAAAGTGTTGTGCAGTAGCAAGAGTGGTTTAGAGGAGATGGGAAATATAAAGGTAGGCAACGACAACATACAAAAAGTTGGGGACATTTGCTACCTTGAGAGTAAAATAACAAAGGATGGTAGAAGCACAAGTGACATCAAAAGTAGGATTGCACAAGCTAGAAGGGCTTTCGAAATGAAAAACAACTTACTGACTACAAACATTGATTTACAGATTAGGAAAAATTTCTTAAAACACAATGTTTGGAGTGTAGCATTATACGGGAGTGAAACGTGGGTGATAGGGGCTGTAGAAAAGAAGACGAAAGAAGCTTTTCAAATGTTTAAAATTAAGAGGGTGGACAAAATTATTAATTTATAAGTTCATAGACGAGTGGATGAAAGAAGAAGTATATGGAGATCTTAACAAAACAAGGGATAGGCTAGTGGGGCATGTCTTAAGACATACAGGTATTGCTCTATCAATAAGGAGGTGTAATATTGAGGGAGGCAAAGATATTTAACGTAAATTACACAAGAGTTTGTGTGTTGCACGTATGTAGATATGAAAGGACGCGCAAGATAAAACAGCTTGGAGAACTGCATCAAACCAGTCGAAAGGCTGATGAAAAAACAATTATCTATGGTTACGATTAGACTACTTTTTTAAATTAATATTGCAGAAGTAAATACAGCACTATAAAAAATTTGAAAATCATTATTTAGTATGTATATGGTTGGAACTTTTATGAAAATCGTTTAAAAATTACAGAAGTTCTATTCATAAATTGATAACAAACAGTTTTTATAATTTTGTAAACTTTTTAAAAAATTTAAGCAAAATGAGTATGATTACTGGTTTATAGCTTACTTTTATTACTAGACTGTGAAACCAACATGGTCCGAGTCTATAAAACGTCAGATTTGTGGGGCTCTATTGTATTTGAGTTAATGTAATTTACATTGCTTTCAACAATGTAAAATAACGTTTTTATTTTATTGCGTACTATTTAAAAATATATAAGTTGTATATAGTTGGATTGATAAAATTTAAGATTGCGGATAAAATTTGAAATGAATATTTCACAAAGTAAAAAATAAGTCATTAAATTATTTGATAAACAACGTTAAGGGGAGCGTAACTGGGAAAAAATAATTTTTTTCAGGTTTTTGTTTTTTTTATTTTATGAAACTGCATAGTATTCTGAGTGTTTTGATCTATTATTTATGGTGGTAGTGCAATTTTTACGAATATAAACTATATTATTGTATAAAGACACTCTTGTACCAATAACTGGGGCTGAAACTGGAAAGAACATGCTTCGTGCAATGGAACGTCTGGATTCAGGACGAATAGAAGACACTGAAAGAAAACTGTCTGAATTTGAAAAACAAATACGGCAGAAGAGGAGTTTAAAAAGAAAACTACTTGAAGTCGAGGATACAGACCAACCATCTTACAGCGCTGGACGTTATTAAAAAAGTGTAAATTACAATTTAAAGCCAATTTGCGGCAAATTATAATTTTTGAGAGTTGATGCAAGTTTTCTCAGGATGACCGTAATAAATAACGGGTGTTTTATTAAGGACGCAACCCTGATTATAAGAAGATAGAAGTAATACATCGGTAAATTTTCTGTCCCCCAATCGGTATGTTGGCAACAGTGTACTCAAGGTCAACACTAAGACAGTTAAAATGTTCCAGTCAAGCATTAGTGTGGTTACAGCAGTCGTTTCGTTATATTGTGTCAGCAATGGTTTTTACCAAGGAAGAACGCGTGTTTATTGTAAAGACTTACATAGCGAGTAAATCTTACAAATGTGTGCAAGATAAGTTTCAGTTGAAATTTTCCCGTTCTGCCGTTCCGAATAAATCGTCAATATTGTGTTTGATAAATAAATTCTATAGAACTGGGAGTGTACTCGATGAGAAACCATCTCGCCAGTCAATAAAGTTAACCGCGGAAGTTCTCAAAGGTTTGAAAAATCGTTTGATTCAATCACCTAAAAAATCGCTTAGAAGATTATCATCGCAAACTGGGCTAACATTAACTACTGTTTTTAGAGCTACGAAAAAGTTACATTTGCATCCTTATCGGGTTGGCGTAACTCATGAACTGAAAGCTACAGACCATCAGAAACGATTACAAAATTGTCGGTGGTTTCGATCTTTGGTTGAAGAAAATGGTATTCCATTGTTGGATCATTTTTATTTTAGTGATGAGGCTTGGTTTCATTTAGATGGCTATGTAAATAATCAGAACTGTAGAATATGGAGTGAAACCTATCTTGCACACATTTGTAAGATTTTCTCGCTATGTGAAAGTCTCTACAATAAACACGCGTACTTCCTTGGAAAAAACCATTGCTGACACAATATAACGAAACGGATGCTGTCACCACACTAATGCTTGACTGGAACATTTTAACTGTCTTGGGTAGTTGGCCTTGAGTACACTGTTGCCAACATACCGATTGGGGGACAGAAAATTTACCGATGTATTACTTCTATCTTCTTATAATCAGGGTTGCGTCCTTTATGAAACACCCGTTATTTTAAGATTTTTTCATAATTTATTTTCTCGGATTTATTCGTACTTTTTATAAAAATTAATAATAAATTTTTAATACGTTATTCAAAAATAAGCTTCCGTGCGGAAGTAAATAAAAGCCTGAAGTTCAATTAAACATTACATTAAATTAAATTGTTTTTTATAATTTTTGAGAAAAGTTGAAAAAACTTGACATGTAATTATATAGGCAGTTACGGCCCCCTTAAGAAATATCTAGGTCAAAAAATGAAGGTATCAAATCACCGGATGTGACAGATATGCAAACATCTTATTATCACTCGTTAGATAAAGGTTTAAACATAAGAAACATTTTGATGTGCGGATACCACTTAGTAACACAGAAATGATTATAGGGGATAAATGAAAAGACGTATTATTAAAGATATGGGAATGCATTCTGAATACAAATCAACATGTAAATTAGAGTTTTGTTCTCGGTATCGATCGATTCACTAAAGAACCACATGTTCACTCAATAAATTGGTGACGTCTCCATACCTAATAAGTAACTTATCCATTCCGTTCTTGCCCCTCGATTGATACGAAAAGTAACACGATCGGCAGCACTGTGACAACATTCCAAATCGTATTAATTAACATTTTTCCCGACCGTCTTGATTTACGGTCCATTAACTGGATATCATATCGGGAATTAATAATACGTGAATGGTGCTCCAAAGTTAACTATTATCTCCTTGCAATTTCCTTATATAGGACTAACCTTGCATATTCCAATGGGTATAAGGCGCCAACCGACATAGCTACTCAACCAGTCATTATTTATATATAGCATGCAACGGTTTAATTACATATACACTTTTTTAATTATATGTACTATTAAACTAAATAATTTATTTTTGTTAATTTAAATTTTTTCAATTTATAATTATTTTTTATAAATTTCCCCCAATCAAGAATTTACGTATTCGTAATATAAGGGACATTTATCCCCAATCGTAAACAAGTAATTTTAACTCTCCTTTAATTATTGAATACTCAAAAGTTATAATTTTTTTATACAGTTCTATGCATCTATGCATAGAACAGTTCTATGCAGTTCTATGCAGTTCTATGTATCTGTATCATGATATTAACTAAACATTTTCTCTTAATACACTTTTAGATCCATAATTTTTTCTTAAATTTTTCTAGTTTTAAAATCTTCTCTAATTCTCCGGGTATTATATAAATTGTTAATTCATATAAAATTACTCGTTTTAAAACAGTTTCATAATATTAATTTAGTGTAAATCGAAGTGTTTCTCCTATCAAATACGAGGCATATTCAAAAAGTAAGGCCCGTATCGTTATAATAAGAACTTGACAATTTTTTGTTAACGATATTAGTTTCCCACAAAACTTCTTCCAGATTCTTTAACTCCTCTGTATGTTCACTACCTGGGAATCCAACAAATTGACAACAGTCTTAAGTTCTTCAACGTAATCAAACAGTTGTCCACCAAGCCACTGTTTCAACTGCACGAAGAAAAAATAGTCAGTAGGTGCAAGTTAAGGACTGTAGGGTGGGCGATCAAAAAGTTCCCTGCTAAAATCTTCTCCTTGATTCGAGCTGCGGTGTCTTGAAGGAGAACTACTCCGGACTACGAATTCCCGATTTTTGATCGCACGTCTTAGTTTGATGAGTATTTCACAGTACACGTCAGCTGTAATTATTGTTCCACATTCCACTTAATCAATCAATAAAACACCCTTTTAGTTCCAGAAAATGGTAGCCATCGTTTTCCGACTCGAGTAAGGAGAGTGCTTAAATGATGGCGCCATTACAATGATTGTTGTTTTGTTTTAGCGTTGTATTAGGATATCAATGTCTCACCACCTGTAAAAATGTGGAAAAACTGGTGGGACGACTCAGACTATACACTAGTTGTCAACTGGTTCTATTTCCCAGACGGCAAACTTGTATGCAAAGGGGTTAAGAAAGCTGGTGAAAAGTTACGAAAAGTACTTTGAAGTGAACGGCGACTATTTAGAAAAGTGAAGTAGGTTTAAAACCGTCAATAAAATTTTTTTAAGTAATATATATTTTTTGACCAGGTGGCCTTTACTTCACGAATGTGTTTCGTATTTAACTGACGAAATACTTAATTCAGGCTAAAGATATTACGAAAAAGTTTTAAAACTAATTTAGTATGAACCAGAAACAATTTTCATACTTACTGGAGAGTTAGAAAAATAATCTAAAATACAAAGAAAAATGTATGGATCAAAAATTTTATTATAAGAAAATTACAATTTAAGTTTATTATTTTTCTATACATAGTCTCAGAAAAATAATTACCGATTGACCAAAAGAAAAGACCGAAGTCAATAATTCTGTACGAGCAAGTGTTGCCGTATTTATGCATTAACGTAGGATTATAAAGTATCAAAACTCACAAGAAAGAAAGTGACGTAAAGGGTGGGGGCGAAATATTTCTTTTCTCAAATAAGTGACGTTAAATCCGAGCCACGGTTAATGCAAGACCGGTGAATTGAGAACCTTTTGTGTGTAATTGTAATATTAAAAAAGAAATAATTAAGATCTACGTTTTATTTATAAAAATAAAATATTTTACAATAAAACAAAATTTTATTTAGAATATTTTGTGTCGTAAAACCGAAGGGGAATTAATTTGTCATTTATATCACATAAAACTCAATCTATCTGCTACTAAAGTAATAAATCGACAAAGAATAGAACTCTAAAAGATGTCCTGAGATTGTAAGGAGGTCGTTGATGGTCATTTAATGGTACAAAAGTTCAAGAAAGGCGTTTAAATCAACTGTTTTCACTAGGGAAACATTAAAGCTGTAAATCAATTGAACAAATTAACTAAAATTTAATGTAATCAATCTATCACTGTAGAGATTATATGTCCCGTTAATTTTTTCATTTAATGATGATTATTTAAACCTTTTATTTAATTTATTTATACAAAAATTACGGCTCTGTCTAAACATAACCAGCCATACGTATCTACACGTGCAAATGTTGTGCCAAACTTCGGAACATGATTTTTTTTGTCAATCCGAAGAAAAAATGTTTAATAATAATATTATACCTAAAAATTATTAGTTTTCTATCTAGCGGCCATTTTGCACTTTTTCAATAAAATCACTTATATCATGAATGAATTGAGATATTTAAAGAAAATTCAGTACTTGTTAACTGTTTCGTACTTTATAAAACCAATCAATTAAAAAACCCGTTCACTTAAACATTTCAGAATGGTAGCATTACAAATAATTTGTAATGCTACCATTCTGAAATGTTTAAGTGAAATAATAACAAATAATATTAGGCCTATTTGTTTAAAAATATCTCTCCAATGGTCTATTTTTAAATAATGACTTTGTTACCAGAAATATTAAAATTTTTATTACGAACTAAATGGTGCCTAATTTAAATCTGTTAAAGAGATTCAAAGTTATGGCAAAACATATTTGAGTGTTACAACTGAAAATTGTTAATATTAACCTGTTAACATCTACTTTTTTTATAGAAAAGAGGAAATGAAGTCTGCAGAGAATATCAAACTCAATATGTTTTTGTTATAACTTGGTTACTTTTTAGTAGGTATTTTTTTAAAAATAAGGTGCTATCTTGTTTATGATACGAGTAAACGCCTTATTAATTTTTCTAATATCGTAATTTAATTTGCTAATATGCGGAAAACGCTAAATTTTCTAGTTATAAGTCAATAATAAAGAAAACGATCATTGTACACATATTCATAATCTGAAATTTTGTAATTCCACTGCTATGAAATTTTTAACAAAACTTTTTTTTATAAATATTTGGCTTTGTTGAGAATGAAGCAGTAAATAAGTATACTGAATTTTATTTAAATATCTCAGTTGGTTCATGATATAAGTAATTTTATTGAAAAATATAAAATGGCCGCCAAAAGGAAAAGTAAGAATTTTTGGGCATAATTTTACTGAAAAGTTTTCTTCAGATTGACAAGACATATCACTTTAGTTGTTTTAGGAAACCGAGTAAGTTGTTTTAGGAAATCGGTTAATTGTTAACATACATAGTTTCATGTCTAAACGTATAAGAAAAATTCAATTAAATGTGCGCATTAAAACTGTTGTTCTAATAAAATACCTTTGGTTATTTTTTAATTTTTTAGTTTATTCAAAGTCGCATCAAAATCTTGGTAAAAAATCTGGTGTGAAACACTCACACAACTTTCTCTTGCCAATGCAAATAATTAATAATAAACCTAACATTAGTAATAAAACATAAGAAATAAACAAAAAACTAACCTCAACAAACATAACCTTATTTTAATCATGAGTGAATGATGCAAAATGAAAATCAACCTCAGTTTGGCTTAGAAATACGGAAAATCACTCTTTCTCTCTAAACTAGGCTCTGTAGAGAAAAATGCTTTAAATAAAAGTTGTAGATCTTTTAATTTTCTATAAATTAAATTATATACACTTTTGTCGTAAAATGCATACTAAGGCCGAAATCTTAAAAAAATCAATTTTTCACACATTTTCGTGAGAAAAAAAACAGAAAATCGCAAATTACCGCTAAACTAAGCGTTATACAAAAAATTGTTTGAAATAAAAGTTGTAGAATTTTTAATTCTCTACAACTTTTATTATATAAAGTTTTGCGCTGAAATGCATATTAAAGCTGTAATCTTAAAAAAACAACGTTTTTACGTGAAAACAGCCTCACCCAGAATTTCAGCAAACATGACGCCTACCCTATCTTGTAGAGAATAAAAAATTGAGTAAACCAGGCGATTTTAAAAAAAATCGTAGGACCAGTTTTTGAGAAAATCGCAAAAAAGTGAAAAATTACACGAATGAACTACCACTTCCGGTTGACCGATTTTGATGAAAATGTTCGTGTCGAGTCCGGTAGTGGTACGTAACTTAAGTTTCAAGTTTCAAGTTCGTACGATGTTCCGTTCTTGAGATATTCTGTTCACACACACACACACACACACACACACACACACACACACACACACACACACACACACACACACCAATTGCTAAAAACATGTTTTTTGGGTTCAGGGGGTCTGAAAACGTATAGATCCGGTGAAAACTCGATTTCGAAAAATCGACATGAAAACAATACTTTCCTTCCTATTTTGGTTTAAGGAACGGTAGGTTTGAACGTGTAATGTTTTTTCCAGATCATAGGTGAAAATCGAGCCCGGGACGTACGCTTTGTAGGGTAGCACACTAACCACTGGGCCATGGAGGAAGCGTTTGGTTAGCTTGGTGATGATGACCGATCGTGATGATTGTTGATTAGTAACAATGGGTTTTTAACGCCGTGAAAATTTCCCGATTTCTTCCGGGACATTCTAACTCGCAGTTTAGTCGGGTTTACACTAGACTACCATGTCATGGAAGTGGCAATATTGTTTTTAATTTTTTACTAAAACTAGCAACTCCCGCTTGTTGCACTTCACGGCAAACTAAACTAAAGAATAAATTTTCACACAACCTTACTCTTTGAAAGCGAAATCAAGAGTGTACAAATAAAATAAATTAATATCTGGAAAAAATAATTTTGTTGATATTACTATAGATCAGTGAAGGGAAGAAATACGCATGCCGATTTTTATAAGTGTAGTATTTTAGATGGATACAGGATTTTTGGTATTTCTCAAGAATAGGTAATCGATTTTTACCTCTTAGGTAAAAACTTAGACTTGAAAAAGTTTATTGTTATTCATCACAAAAATGCACAAAATTTAAGATCTGTTTTTGTTATCCGGAACTTAAGGAATAATTCTTTAAGTTCACTAATTGGCCTTTGGGCCAGCCCAGTCAGTCAGCTGGTAGTAAGTCGCTATTACTTGTTAAGTAACACCAGTTGGGGAAGCGACTTTGTATGGTGACCAGCTGACAGCCATCCATGAACAAACTCAACTGGGGATTCCTGTTCAAACTCATGTCTTATTCACGGCAAATTATACTGCAAAAGCAGCGATCAAATTGGGTAGTTGTTAAAACTGTACAGTTACCGATAACAAATAAAAGCTAAAAAAAAAAAAAATGTTTACTAATTATAAATAATGAGTCTGTCAGTTAAGACTATAACATTAGATTAGTTTAAATTGTTTAATATTTCTACTTTCTTACGCCTTGTATTACTATTAATATATAGAAAAGAAAAAGATTGTTTTCACGTTGTTTTTTTTTGTGAAATCAAGTTTTCACCGTTAATACACGTTTTCAGGCAAACTTATATTAATCGAAGTTGTTCGAAATTAAAAAACCTACATTTTTTTAGTTCAAACACTCTTCTGCAGTGCTTAGTTTAGGGTCAATTAGTGATTTTCCGTATTTTCTTATGAAAATCAGTAAAAATGGGATTTTTAAGATTGCGCCCTTAGTATGCTTCCACGACAAAAGTGTCTATAATCAAAATTATAGAAAATTGAAAACCCCAAAATTTTTATTTCAAACATTTTTTGTCTACCTAGCCTAGTATTGCGTCAATCAGTGATTTTCCGTATTTTTAAGTCCTACAGAAGTTGATTTTGTTTCAGCGTCATTTACTCATGATTAAAATTATGTTATATTTTCCATTTTACATTGTTTACTCATGTTTAAACATAGATTATACATGTTATTATTTATATCGACAAAAGACAGTCGTGTGAGTGTTTCACACCAGATTTTTACTTTCTCTTGCCTACATGAATACATGAATATATAGGAAGGAAAGTATTGTTTTATGTCGATTTTTTGAAATCGAGTTTTCACCGGATCTACACGTTTTCAGACCCTCTGAACCCAGAAAACATGTTTTTAGCGATTGGTCTGTGTGTGTGTGTGTGTGTGTGTGAACAGAATACCTCAAGAACGAAACATTTTACGAACTTGAAACTTACAACTTTTACACTACCGGACCCAACACGAACATTTTCATCAAAATCGGTCAACCGGAAGTAGTAGTTTATTCGTGTAATTTTTCACTTTTTGCGATTTTCTCAAAAACTCGTCCTACGATTTTGTTTTCAAATCGCCTCGTTTACTAAATTTTTTATGCTCTACAAGATAGGGTAGGCCCCATGTTTTCTCAAATTCTTGGTGAGGCCGTTTTCACGTAAAAAAATTGTTTTTTTTAAAGATTACGGCTTTAATATGCATTTCAGCGCAAAATTTATATAATAAAGGTTGTAGAAAATTTAAAATTCTACAACCTTTATTTCAAACATTGTTTTGTATGACGCTTAGTTTAGCGGTAATTAGCGATTTTCTGTTTTTTTCTCACGAAAACGTGTGAATAATCGATTTTTAAAAGATTTCGGCCTTAGTATGTATTTTACGACAAAAGTGTAAAATCAAATTTTTAGAAAATTGAAAGATCTACAACTTTCATTTAAAGCATTTTTCTCTACAGAGCCTAGTTTAGCATGAAAGAGTGATTTTCCGTATTTTTAAACCAAACTGAGGTCGATTTTCATTTTGCGTCTTTCACTCATGATTTAAATAAGGTTATGTTTATTGAGGTTAGTCTGTTGTTTATTTCTAATGTTTTATTACTAATGTTAGGTTATATTGTTGATTATTTGCATTGGCAAGAGAAAGTTGTGCGAGTATTTCACACCAGATATTTTTTATAATAATTTTGTTCAGCTACGGTTAGATTATTTTGAAATTACTACGAGGAAAATCCTCTGCTGACATTTACTAATACATATTTACAAGCGTATCACAATAGTAAAGAATTGACTGAAATATGTTTTAGATGATGATTCAGGAAGTAAGAATAAACAGGGCTTTTAAGGGGCGGCTTTTGCGCCTATCTGTCTGTCGTCAAGGAATGCAAATGTTAAGGGGTGGTCTGCTGGTTCGCTGATTCTACGTGCTTGAAATCTGTTGATAGTTATACACCATTTGGCATCACGTTGCTCCCTAACTTTTTACTTACCGAAACATCTTTAGCTATTGGTTTTTACTTAGAGAAGGAATAAGGTGAATCGCATTCTTTTGTAATATCTGCGCGTTAAACGTTCAGAGACTATTACTTCCTTTAATCTATATACGTGTTGGTTGTATTTTTATCAAGCTTTAAACTTACTATTATTTAATAATTGTAATACTGTATATGATGCACAATTCATCTTATCTAGTAAAGCCATTTTTGTGTCGATATTAAGGGGAACAGACCATTTTCATTATCCTTATACCTGCAATACAAACTTAGGTAGATTTTTTGTAGAAACCGTTAAAGCTACAAAGCTGAGCTTTGGCACGCCTATCTACAGTACCTTTTTACAAATTTGTACCAGAGCTTTTTCATTTATCTTTATCCAAATTAAAAATGATTTTTATTCTCAAAACATTTTCAAATGTAGCCCACATTTTTTTTTATGAAAAAGACACCCAAAAAATAAAAACTCCAAAATTTTTGAAATACCTCTGGAGTAAATTCACACCTTAGTACTAAAATGTAGTGTGCAAAATTTCACACTCCTAGGTGGATGGTTTCTGAAATAAGTGTACCTATAGTCAAAAAATACAATATGCGGAAAATGCGAATATAGTAAAAGCATAATACCGTAATAGAAACACCTATTGCCAATTGGAATTAACTTCCAAACAAGAGCACACCAATATTTATCTTGCTTTACAGCTGATTCCTATGCGTTCTACAAACTATTGTTTTTAAGTGAACGCGATCTTCGTAATTTTAGAGCAATAACATAATTATATTTATCTCAATTTACAAGAATGAAAACCGTGAAAAAATATCGAAATAAACACTACGTACCCCATCAACATAAAAACATAATTTTTCTCAACAGAAAAAACAACGAATGTCGTGGTATATATCAATTTAAATAGGGAAAAACGATCTGTCAATATATTGTAAAATTGAAAAATCAATATTTTTTATTAAAATCAGTCTGCTCCTCTTAAACAAACGTTAAACAGTATCCGCTCTAATTGCAAAGAAAAGGCTATGAGAAATTTCACCCGTACGGTTATTGCTTTATATAGTTCCAAAAGGCTACATTAAATGAACTAGTTTATTTTTTGCCGGTTGTCCTAATTTCAACTTAAACTTTGTTTTTTATACTTCACAACGACACCGCTGTCCGAACTAATTGGAACCGAAACCTGTTTGGATTATCAAAAATAGTCCATATTAACAAAAATTAATTTAAAAATCTGGTGTGAAACTCTCACACAACTTTCTCTTGCCAATGCAAATAATGAACAATATAACGTAACATTAGTAATAAAAAATTAGAAATAAACAAAAAAACTAACCTCGAAAACCATAACTTAAGTTTAATCATAAGTGAATGATGCAAAATGAAAATTTTCATAAATTTTCGGCTTGTAATACATAAAAAATGAGGCGATTTAAAAAAAATCGTAGGAAACGTTTTTGAAAAATCGCAAAAAGTGAAAAATGACGCAAATAAACTACTACTTCCGGTTGACCGATTGTGATGAAAATGTTCGTGTCGGGTCCGGTAATGGCATGTAACTTAAGTTTCAAGTTTCAAGTTCGTACGATGTCCCATTCTTGAGATATTCTGTTCACACGAACACACAGACCAATCGCTAAAAACAGTTTTTTTTTGGGTTCAGGGGGTCTGTAAACGTATAGATCCGGTGAAAACTCGATTTCAAAAATCTACATGAAAACAATACTTTCCTTCCCATATATTCATATAGGCAAGAAAAAAGAAGAATAGTTAAATTTAATACTACGCACGCATTATAGGAATGTTGTTGGTTAACTGAGTTAGTATAATTTAGTGAGAATTGGCACACAACTGTATAATATGTTAAGTTGATGTGAACGAGTGGACGTCAGCTGACAATTGTTTTTCGCTTGGAGGAGATCTCCAGAAGAATTGCTAACTGCAAACAGAGTGCAATTACATCAAATTTAATTTTTCACCATAATCACAAATTATGGGTGAAACTGCTCTCATGGAAATTAGAATGAATATCACAATTATTAAACAATAATTTTTATGACACACTTGAAAAAACCATTTTTTAACACTATTTCAAGTTACAGCAATTTTTTTCACTTAATAAAAATTACGTTTCATACACTTCCGTTTTGCATTTAGTGATTCAGAAAAGATCTAATCTAGATTCAACGCGATACAGATACTAATTACACTATATAAATTTTGGAACTGAGAACAGTGTAAATTTTAACTGTGGCAATATTATATGTAGTATATATTAGTTTTGTTGGCTTTAAAGTGACACTATGTATAATTGTTCAGGTGTGAAGAGTACGTAAGTAAAGATAGTTCTGATTCTGTAGGTCTTTAGTTTACAAATCTATGTGTATAAAATTCGATGTATGTATATGTGTGTGTGTGTGTGTGTGTGTGTGTGTGTGTGTGTGTGTGTGTGTGTGTGTGTGTGTGTGTTCCCCTTTATCTCCTAAATTACTGAACCAATTTTCATGCAGTTTTATATGTTGTAACTATGATGCCGGTGCAAGTTTTCGGCTATTGAAACCTTTAAAAAGTTAGCCCTAAAGGGTTGAAAATTATGTTTATGTCCTACATTAAGGCTTTTATGAGGTTAGATAATCTGCTGCTTTCAAAACAGCTGATTTAAGTGATTCAAATAAAGATTTGTCATAAATAAAGTCATATGATTTAGCAAATAGCAACGTGGTGCTAAAGATCAGCTGGTGATAACATCACATGATAATTTTATTTTATTATGTAGATACGATTTTGTATTGTTGAGTATTTTATATAAGTAAAGTTCCGTGTTTCTTTAATTTGTTTTAATTTTCTTTTAATTGGTGAGTGATCAATTGCTTTGATATTTTATTTTGACTTTTATTTTATTCAACGTACCTAGATTTAAGTTTTTGGTTTTGATAATTTTTTTGTGGTTGTTTTTTTCCCAATAATCAATAATGCCATCAAAAAAACATCACTAGGAAGAAAATCTTCAAAACCAAAAATACTTCAAAAAGCAAGAACTGCTGAAAAGTGATTACACCATTTTTCGCGTGCAAAGCCGCAACGGGGCATGCTAGTTTCTTATAAACTGCTAAAAAAAAATATTTTACCAATAAGCGGTTTACATTGTAACTAGCCATCTTTTATGACTACAAGATGCCGAACTTGGTTATATCAGTTTCAACTCTTATCTACAATATGTATGATTTTTTAAATTAAATTTTGTGTGGTTAGACGTTTATTAAAAATATTTTCACATTATAAAATTACTAAGTTTGTGTATTAAAACACGTTTTACGAGAAAATCAAGTAAAAATTATTAGAAATCAGTTCAGATTTTAATCCGAAATTTCGGATTAGCAGGGTTGTTGTTCGATGAGTACTTGCAGAATGAACAGTTTCAAAGCTATATAGGCAATAAAGGCTATATATATAGGCTAGACAGGCCTTTCTTGATACCGCTAACGTTTAATTGTATTTAATTTCCCCACTATGATCTTTATTGTTTGTTTTTCATTTAGGTCTTCTAATATCCATTCTCCAAGATATCTTATCTGAATATTTCAACTTTGTCTAGCTATTCCGTTACGTCTTATTTCTATTCTGTTAGATATGAAGGACATTGTTACAACAAACAAATAAGCTTATTATTAATAAAAAATATATGTTTGTATTTGTACGATGAGAACGAATGAATGTAGCCTATAATGTTGTTTTTTTTCAAAATGATTTATAACAAAATTTGTGGTTTATTTCCCACAGGAAAATTGGCTTTGGAGGACCAACGTAGAAGGGAATAAAGAATATTGTATACGATGTATATAGGTTATAGAAAACGACCGCAGGAAGACGTAACTGACAAACAGAACAACGGAAAATACGGCAAAAGAAGAGAAAGGTTAAAAACGGTAAAAATAAAGATGACCGCAGTTTACATGGACTTCCTTCCTCAACGGGTATACGGAAGCGGCTTGAATTATGAACCTAATAGATGGTATCAGGGTGCCCTCAAACAAACATCGGAAGAAAAACGGGAGGGGAAAAAATGAGAGGTCATCTTGATAATCTTTCCATGTACTTTTTTGTGTCTTGGGGTGTCGATATATGTAGCCTAGTTATCGCCTATAAATAACCGGTAGGGAGAGAGAGGTTCTAGATGAAGAGAGAGCAAGATAGGTTGACTGGCCTGGAGGGTTACCCTCCAATGGCAGTAATCACCCTTTCTACTAAAACCACAGTTTTCCCTAACGTCCTACCCTCCATTTACCGAATCTCTTATACTAATCATTATCAAATTTCATTTACAAAACATTTAACCAAATTAATATATCAGTAATATAAAAGGGGAAATTGTATTTTGTTTTCCCAAAAAGATTTTCCGAATATTAAGTTACACGTCCGTTTACATAGGATCCATATTACATAAACAACTTCAAATTACCCATATTCCCGCCTACATACAATATTTTCCCGCCGTAAACCAACATCTATATTGCAATAGACGCAACACAGTCTAATTTCAACGGCTTAGGAAAACAGGAGGACAGAAACCTCACAAATTTATAAAATATTTAAGGGATTTATTTTATTTTTTATTAAATCTATTCAATTTTTTGTGTGTTTTCTTTTATAATAGTGTTTTAAACGCGTAAGTGTGTAAGGTTAGTTTTTAAATGTTTTAATATTATACAGGTTAATAAAAGTATGGTGCGGTTTCGAACATGGTTTAAAGAAAAACCGAATTTTTTACAGTTAATGTTGTTTATTCATCTAATTTGTCGTCTCAAACAGTTTTGTACATAATTAATAAATTTCAATATGTGCGCCCTTAGTCACTCGAAAAATGTCCAAACGATACTCAACTTCTCTCCAAACATTCGTTAACATTTCTTCAGTTAAGGTTGTCACTGCTTCATTAATCCTGTTTTTTAAGTGGTCAGGTCGCGAATTTTTTGTGAATAAACAACGCTTTTTATGTACCCCCACAAGGAAAAATCACAAAGTGCAGGTCTGGACTTCTTTGAGGCCACAGCATAGGTCCTTGCCGGCCTATCCATCGATCTCCAAATGTTTCGTTCAAAGCGTCCGTGACCACACTGAAGTGTGGGGGAGCGCCATCTTGTTGGAAATGAAGTTGATGAATGTTTTCGAGTTCATCTAGCTGAGAGAAGCAATAATAACTATTATTATAGCAATAATAATAATAACAGTTTTTTCAGAAATATTAACCTCCTCTGTAGCCTACGTCATGACGGTTACAGGAATCTCAATTAGGGACTGTTGTGACACCACGATAAAGCTACTCAAAAGGTAACTTAAGTGTTCTTTTTTGCCCGTTCTAGTGGTTTTTTAATATCTTTAAAATAATTTTTTTTAACAGTAGGTTTGCTATAATGTTTAATGCATTAATAAATGAAGTTATACACCGGGCCGGACTTATTCAGAAATTCACAAATGATATAAGTATAGATGACGACAACTTTCTAGGTTTCCTTTTAGTACCTAATTTAGATTCTAGTGAGGAAAAGGTTAGTTTTGTACCAATAAATATCATCCAAATAGTAATCTTAAGAGTTTCATTACGGATTTCAATATTCTTAATATTTTATAGGACTGCTTCCTTTTACGGCATTAAAACTAATTATATTAGAAGCATGTTTATGTAAATACACTTGTATATTCCGTTACTGTATAAATGGACTACGACAAGTTATCATGACCATAACAAAAATTATTACTGTAAGACATTAGTAAACATTTTAATGATTAAATAAGGTAGGCCTACCTGTATTAGCTTTATGGCTACTTAACATTTACGAAGACAAAACAGTAGGCTACCTAGTCAACTAGAATTACTTGTTTAACTAAGGGTTCAAAATATTCAATAAATATTCAAAAATTGGAAGTAAAACACTCACACGATTTTCTCTTGCCATTGTAAATAATTAAACATAGGCCTATAACGTATGTTTAATCTTAAGTAAACAAAGTAAAATGAAAACCACAACATAATTTGAATAATAATTCAATGACGCTAAATGAAAATTAACCTATGTAGGACCTAAAAATACGGAAAATCACTTAATTACGGTAAACTAGACTCTCTTAAAGAAAATGCTTAAAATAAAAATAGTAGGTTTTTACTTATTCTACATTTTTGATTATGTATATTTTTGCCCTGACATGCACATTTAGGCTCCAATCTTAGAAAAAACCTTTTTTTGTAAATTTGATTATAGGCCCACCAAGTGCATCAACAGACATGGCACTTACTCTGTCTTGTAGAACATAAAAAATTTAATTAATGAGATTATTTTTTTAAAAATGGTATGACCCGTATTCTAGGAAATCCCAAAAAAGTAAAAAATTGCTCGAATAAACTTCCGGTTGACCGATTTTGATGAAAATGTTTGTGTCGGATCTCCCGTTTAACCTAATTTAACATCCAAGTTTCAACTTCGTACAATGTTCCGTTTTTGAGATATTTTATTCACACACAAACACGCGTGCGTTAATATACACACGCAAGCAAAATCACGCAAGGACACACAGACCAATCGCTAAAACATGTATTTTGGGTTCAGGGCGTCTGAAAACGTGTTTTTGCGGTGAAATCTCAATTTCGAAAAACCTTGATAAAAACAAAATTTTCTATTAAACAAGACTTTCTATTCATTTATTCAACACATCTTAACCGAAATACAATAGCCTATTATACTAAAATAAAAATATTAAACCTAAATATTTAAAAAAAAAACAGGAAATTTTGTCTGAACTTCATTAAGTTCTTCGTATTTGGAAATTTTCATTGATTTTCTGTTTGATGTCTTGACTCTATGCTGTTATAGTTTTTCTTATTGTTTTGTCCAATCTGATACAGATGAAACAGCAACACTAACCTCAAGATGCACGGAACAGTGTGTAACGATTAACCCTTTCTGTTTATTTTGCGGCCTCAAGTTTTTCACGATTAGTCAAAACAACGCGTTTTTATTACACGACATTCTGCTTAAGAGAAAAAACACACAATATAGGCCTAGGAATTGCTGGCTATAAAAGAAGAAGCTAGAGAAGAGAGAAATATACTGCAACACAATTACATGTGCATTTTATTTACATTTTGTTCATGTAATTTACGTTCATCGGAAATTCATTGATTTTCGCTCGTATCGAATTCCATTCTATTCCGGATTCGATTAACCAGTGTCTGCACTGTAGAGAGATGGAGATGAGTTGTGTTGGACCCAACTCGAGAAAAATTGGAAGCGGGATAAAGAGGATAATGATAATATCTCATTTGACATTCATAAAATATTAAAACTTTATGAGAAAGAGTGAAAACAAGAGTAATTAACAAATTGTATTTGTATTTTGAAGTTTAAATCTGACGTAATTTGTTTATAACTGGATGAAGTTTTCATCTTGTGAATTCATTTGAGACGGATGAAGTTTTACTTAAACTTCGGTTGTTTGGTTGCCGGGTGACTAATTTGCTACCCGTCCTTTCAATGTAATTAAACAATTAGTAGAATTTTTTACTGATTAAAATAATAGAACTGGATTCCGGACTGCTAATGTCCTTTAATGTGGAATTATGTTTATAGAAAAGATGATGCTGGAGAAGAAGAAGAAGGTGTTGACTTTACTACGTGAAAGAAAAACTAGGGAGAACAAACGCACGCGAGGGACGACTGCTACTAACTGCTAGATAAAATGCAGGGGTATAATTACCGTTGAAGGATAGCCAAGTCTCACACTTAACGGAGCTCTCTTATAGCGAGTGAGACAAAAGACTTCCTCACCCACCCACTAACTTCTTTAATCTTAAATCCTCTACCATGATCCATGCTGTTTACAGACAACTTTCACTAAAAAGTTCCTTAATTTAATCATTATGAAACCGTAATTTTATCTTTACAAAAAGGCAATTAAGTGAGACGTTTAACTTCGACAATGGTATTCAAGCTTTTGTTATCATTTTACGTATCCGTAAATAAAAAAGACTAATTAAAAAATCTGTCGTGGCTAACACATTAGTTCCATGTACTTGAATAAACAGAATAAGCAAGAAACTAAATAAGATTATAGATCATCCTAATTATAAAAAAACAATCACTAAGTCATCAACAAATCTCTCCCTAATATTTAAACCAGAAAAATAATAAACTATAGTTCATTCCACTTATCTTTGGAATTGTTGGAAACAGTCACTCTGCTCTGCTATTGGCTAGATATGTAATTGTAGTTACAGAAAATACTTAGGGCGGCCCATCCCAATGGAAAGATCAAAGTCGCATCTAATTGAAATCGTATGTTAATTTTTATGATAAGGCTCACAACAAACTACAATCAAGAAGCACCGACATAGCCTATCACTGAACCAGAAGCAGACATGAACATGCTGATATGACATGACTGTCACTGGCGCCTGGCCGTCCGATGAAAGATCAGTCAGGTTAGTCTAATTCTTCCAACCATATGATTTGTTTACACTAGTTTCAAAGTTAAGTGTAATAAGGTAAACATGTTTTTGTGTAGTTTAGGTCATCAGCCGAAAGGCTGGTTTCAACCTCTAGAGGCTTTATTAAATAAAACGACGAATGACGTGGTTTACCATTGACTTCCTCACTGAGAGGAAAAGTACGCTTATCAGCTTGCCCGGTACTCCGAAAATCATCTTCTTTCCACACTGCAAATGACACCTTCACTTCATTCGCCACAGGGTCTGGGTGTATTATGAAATTACTCTCAGAGGTGATAACTCTGACTAGTCTATTTTATGAACTCTTCCTCTTCTGTTCTTAAATGATATAATTGGCTGACCATGTGATAAGAAATAGAACTATTTTTTGTAACCCTGGAACTAGCAGATTGAGTGTAAATAATTTAACCCTCCAGCTACCTGTTATGGGCAATAAGGTATACATATTATTATTAACTAATGATAGTAATATAAATTATTCAGATTTAGGGTAAAAGATTTATGTCGCTGGCCTATTACAGAAAATTGAAAAAAACTCCTTCTGGGAAAAGACATTTTGAAATTTTCCACCTATATTTTGCAACCTACTTCCAAAGAATTTTACAGAAAAAATTAGAAATAAAAATTTTAAACAAGTTTTCAATAATATTTTTCATCTAGAGCAGGTACCTCATTTGAAGTTAGTTGTTTCTTTGATACGTTCGTAGTGAGTTTATTGGCTCACTATCAGTTTTTTATGTATTTTTGAATAAAAAAAATCAGATTTTAAAAATTTTTTGCTTTTTTAGTAATTCGTTGACACATTAAAGTTGATTATAAATTAAAAAATTAGGTATAACTAGTTTGGTTTGGCAGTACCAACTAAACAAAAGAAGTGGACACGACAAACACATTTTCGTAAACTTTGACCAACCGGATAAAGCAGTTTATTCGTAAAACTTCTTTCGGCAATTTTTCTTAAAAATGGCTCCTACGCTTTTGTTATAATCGCCTCATTTACTACATTTCTTTTGCTCCTTTGGTCTATATGATGGGGTAAATGGCATGTCTACTGAAATTCGTGGGGGATTGTTCTCTCATGTTTAAGTATGTTTTTTTAAAGATTTCGGCCTTAGCATGTATTTAACGGCAATAGAAAATAAGAAAAGCTGGAACTTTTATTTTTAACGCTTTTTTTCTACAGTGGTAGTTTTAGCGCAAATTGTTGATTTTACACACACTACTCATGAAAAATAAGTTGTTAGAGGTTGATTTTTATTTAGTTTCTTCCACTCATGATAAAATTAGGTTATATCTATCATTATTTACATTTGCAAGGGAAAGTTGTGCGAATTTCACAATAGTTATTTTTTATTTTAAATAATCCATTAAATGCCCATAAAAGGTAGATAAATTGTTAAATTATTTGCACTCGAGCTACTAGTTCCAGGGCTACAAAACATAGTTCTCTCTTCTACCACATGGCCAGCTCATTATATAACTAAAGCATTTAAAAACAGAAGAGGTAAGTGGTATAAAAGATACTACGTAGAGTTATCTCCTCTGAAAGTAAATAATTTTATTATACAGCCAAACCCTGTGGTGAATGAAGTGAAGATAACAAATTCCCGGGTGGAAAGTAGATGCTTTCGGAAGGCCGGGAGTGCTGATAAGCATACTTTTCCGCTCAGTGAGGAAGTCAATGGTGAACCACGTCATTCCTCGTTTTACTCAATAAAGTCTCTAGAGGTTCAAATTAGCCATTCGGCTGATGACCTAAGCAACACTTGTTTTAATGTATCCGGGAAGACAAGTTTTCAATAACATATAAATTTAAAATTTATGAAAAATTTCAAGTTTTATTGGATGCACTCGCAAAATATGTCTAAGAAACATCCATACATATAGGGCTACAATAAGCATATATAAATAAATATTTAGTATTTTTACAATTGCAGCCTTTTTTAAGATATTGTGCCTAACAGGCAACTAGCAGAGAGTATAGGAAGAAGATTGTAGACGGAGTCCACCAAGGGTTGCAGAGCTTCAAGATGGCAGTGATTTTTTATAAAGTTCGACCGAACGATAAATAGAAAATTACATTATATACTTATTTTGATAATTTCCCTGATTATAATAAAGTAATTAACTGATAATTGCAACTACAAAAGTTATGTTCAAAACAAAAATGTTTTTCATTTGCGATGGTCGCAACAAATCAACTGGTAGTATTCTTTTGTACATCTACAACTAATTTATAAAAACATGGAGAGTAAAATGCTGATTTTACAATTTGCTGCTTTTGCAGAAATAAGAAATTCTAGCCAACGTGTTTTTTAAAAGAAAAGTTTACGAAAACCCGTGGATATTTATTAGAAACAAAAAATTTGATAAATGTTTGAAGAGCGAAATCCGTTTTTGTACCAATATTATTTTCAATTCAGTAATTATCATGAGCGGAGAAATACATTTCTTTCAGCGTTTGAGAAAAATAATCGGTTATTAGTTAGGGAAGTATTAGTTAGTGGGTCAAGTTAGTAAACAAGGGCGGTATCTCCGAACTTTCTTCAGATTCCGAAACCCTACCCCGTTACTTTTCTTATTTAAAAGAAACACACGTAGCCGAAACTTTAAGATTATTCTCGTTTGATTTGTGAGACACTAAAGCAAACTTTTAACGTCAGCTTTTGTGCGCTTTAGCCATTTATTACATTACTAAGGCGCCTTCGTTATTTTCTTTTTCCGGGTGATTTTAGTTGCACTTCACCTTCCCCCACACTAAGTTAAATAAGTTGCTTAAGAACGGGGAGGGGTGGAAAGCAGACAGACATACAGACAAAAAGAAAACTTTAAGCGTTACCCCTTAGCTGTTAACACCGTGCGTAATGTTTAATACAGTCGTAATTTAAAAAAAGTAATGAATGTCCATTTTATCACGGACAACCCGAGGAAGGTTTTCGATTGCTTAACAACTTTCGCCTGATTTAATGTTCCACTCAAAATCTGGAACCGTCATACGGCTCATGTTTTATAGCGGCAATTACAACGCAACGCCCTCCTCCCATCTAGAAAAGAAGCTAAACGACAAAACATTATTCTTTACAAAACTGCTAACGTAGCCCGCAACGAATTACCGACACCACTTTCACAGTTATGGAATTCCCTCTCTCTCAAGCGTCTAAGAAAATAATCCCGGTAACGATGAAACAATATTACTGTAATTACCTAACTTTACAAATGTCACTTACAATCTTTGATAACATTTTTAAAACGATTTACAAAAACACATGGTTTAATCTACTAACACGAATTCTAAGTTCCTGTTACATTTTATATCATAACTAACAATTTTTCGCCCTTATTGCTAGTCTCAGAGGAATGTATCAACTAAAAATCGGTAAATTGCTTTTCCCAGTTTATTTTCAGTTTACTTTTTCAAGGTACATTTTTTAATAATACAGGTGGTGATTTTGAAAATCCATACTAAAACGGTAAAAGCATCACGATTAATTGCTGTTGTTGTTTAGGTCATCAGCCGAAAGGCTGGTTTGAACCTGTAGAGGTTTTACTAAGTAAAACGAGGAATGAGGTGGTTTACCATTGCCTTCCTCAATGAGTGGAAAAGTACGCTTATCAGCATGCCGGGCCCTCTGAAAAGCACGTATTTTCCACTCTGCAAATGACACCTTCACTTCATTCACCGCAGGGTCTGGCTGTAAATGAACTTCATTACTTTCAGAGGAAATAACTCTGATTAGTGTCTTTTACACCTCTACCTCTTCTGTTCTTAAATGATTCAGTCATTTAATTGGCTGACCATGTAAAAGAAACACAACTATTTATTTTAGCCCTGCAACGAACAGCCCTGCACGATTAATTACAGATTAAAAATTGGAAAACGTCTGATGATAAATATTATAATAGCTTTAATTTCCAGAAAAATATGTCATCCGAAAAATGTGTTTCTGAAAAATATGTATACAGCAGGTTGTACGAAGCTATTGTTTCATCACCTTTCACTTCTACCCTCTAGAAGGGTTGAAAGGGCAGAAGGAGTGAAAAACGCATTCCAATCATTATACTCGCATACAAACATGTAGGTTTTCTAATTTCAGGTATTATACTGGTATAATTTTGATTTTGTCTTTCTCTTTGTGAAATAACAAAAGTAACACGTAGGCTGACGTATTGTTTTAGGGCAACCATGTTTTTTTAACCTTTAGAATCAAATGTTCGGAATGAAAATGCTTTAGTTTTAACCTATTTAAACTGTAGCAGACACATGTGCTAAATTTCAAATCTTTACATAATCGGGATAGTAAAAATTTAGGGCTTTCTTTTCTTTAGGCTTTCAATTCTTTCGTAAATGGTGATTTTAGATCACGTAAAGTGACTCAAGATATTTGGGAAACTATTTTTGCAGCCCCTGCATTCTCAGCAATCTTTTACGGTTTAGCTTTTCTGCTTTCTTTTCTCTATCTAGAGTTCAGTTTCCGTTCCTGGTGGAAGTCCTTAAAGTCAGAAAACAATTGTCTGAGTTTGGTTCGATCGAGTATGCTTTTTCAGTTTTTCTTTCATTTTTTTTAAATATTCCTTCTTACTTCTTTTAGACACTTAACAATTTCTTTTTCAGTTTTTCTTCCGTTTTTCTTAATATCCCTTCTTACTTCTTTTAGACAAAACAATTTAGTTCTATTATTTAGTGTATTAAAGATTTTTTTAGCCAATCGTTTGTCATCCATTCTATACAAGTGTCCATAAATGATAGTCTTCATTTTCTGATGATTTCCATTAACTGTTTTTTCTTCTTGAACAGATGTTCTTTTCTTTCTCGTAACCTGCAATATCCTTCAATTATCCTCAGACCAATTGTTATCTTGCAAGGAATCTTTTCTCAAATTTTTCTGTTTCTCTTAGACTAGCCTTCCCAGTGAGTATTATGCTCACATGCAGTTGTTATTATACATGCAGTTGTTATAATTTCAGGTATTATAATGTCTGATTTTGTCTTGAGAGTGCTTTCTTCTTAAACGATTAGTTAGTTACTTGGAGTGCAGTGACCATCCTTTCATGTCTGCTGTTGTTCGCTTCTTTTCTGCTGGTTTTAAGTTATGTTATCTCCCCGAGGATTTGAAGCTACCAACTTTTTAAATTTTTCGTATAGTGTCTTCAATTGAATTGAAACTGTTTTGATTTTCGTTATGTATTAGGTTTTTAAACAAAATATATTGTCTTTATCTGTCTGTTTGTTCTTTTAATACGTTTATTTGCTATATCGCTGTTTTCGTGTTCCTAGAAACTAAAATCCACCCAAATTGGTTACAGGATACGTCATTCAATTTCAGACCCAACAAATATCACAAAATATTTTTTTAGAGTGCTTACTACACTTTTTAAAATTCTGGTAAATCGATCTATGTGGTGAAATTCTCTCAAAATAAAATTCCTACTAATGTAATAGGTATGTACCTATATGTATACATATTTGTTTAGTCTTTTATTTTCAATCGAGGATTGCCTTCGTGCCTTCGTCTCTTGAGAATACATTTTAGAAACTGTATGTAATATTGATATTTTTGTTTTTCTTTGGTTAGAAATTCAGTTACCAAGTATTTATAAAATACTGTGATAAATATTGTTTTATAGATTTTCTAGCACACATTATTAGAAGGCCTATTGTAGGAAAGCTTGCAGCATTGCATCCATGTACAAAAATAAGAATTGATATTTTCTTCGAAAGGGCAAAGTTATTTGTAGCGAAACGCTGCATAATTTTGATTTCAGAAGCAGACGGTACAATACAAACAACTAGCCGAACAAATAACAAACACTGAAAGATGTACTATGTGTGTATATGTGCTTCGTATTCCACATCTATTTCATCACCCTATCATTTTGGGAGCGTGTGTTTGTGTTTGTGTTTGAGCATATATATATATATATATATATATATATATATATATATATACCAAGAGCGGCATCCAGTAGCAGTAGATTCTAGCGGCACATTTATTCTGTCCCATTAATTCGGCAAGGATTGCGGAACGGCCTGGCTTGGCGAACGACGTCTAAGGAACCCACTCGATGTAAAGGGATCAAGAGGGGAAGAAAAACCGACGAAAGAATGAATACAATGAAGGGATGAGTGGGGTGGATTTTGAATGTGTTTGCTGAGGGCGTCCCTCCATATAATTCCCTTCGTCACCCCCGGACATCTTCCGAGCAGACACACTAGAAACGTCTATGTTGGCCAGTTATAATACTATAACACTCCCAATTTCATTATAGGATCCAATCTATCCGCTTTAAGCGGTTCAAATCAATATAACCTAATTTATTAAATACTTTACAGAAACATTCTGGCTTAACCCTTTTAATCCTAGCGTCGGATGTATCAGACGTCGATAGTTTATGCCTTGCTTCCCAGCATCCGATCCATTGGGCATTGAATAAAACGCAATTTACAATGTTATTACGCATTATATTTGCGCTTATAGTATACCGGCCTTCAGTCGGAAGTCCCTCGAGGTTTAACAACTGCGCCTTGGTACATGACCCCACCACATACAAAACCATATAAGTCTATTTCAACAAAGACCAAATTTCAAAATTTAGTTTAGCATAATGAAAAACGGTTTGAATCACACAATTATTTGGCTATTAAAATATTACTGGATACCCCTGATGCAGAAAATGTCCAGACAAAATTTAACACGATGACGCCTACACAGAAAATGGAGTAGAGACCTACTAATTTAACTGAATAAAAAAATAAACGATTTAGTTCAAAACTGACGAGAATAAACTACTACTTCCTGTTGACCGATTTTTATGAAAATGTTCGTGTCTGGTCCGGTAGTGGTGTCTAACTTAAGTTTCAAGTTTCAAGTTCTTACACTGTTTCATTCTTGAGACATTATGTTTCCACACACACACACACACACACACACACACACAGACGAAGCACTAAAAACATGTTTTTAGGGTTCAGGGGGTCTGAAAACGTGTAGATCCGGTGAAAACTCGATTTCGAAAAATCAACATGAAAACAATACTTACCTTCCTATATATTCATATAGGCAAGAGAAAGTAAAAATTAAAAAATTATTTGTAGATAGGTGGCTTAAAATACGACATTGATTATATTACATTTTTGAAAGCTCCATTTTTTACAAAGCTCCAGGAGAAGACTCAGTAATTGCAGAGCTCTGGAAATATGCCCCTGAAGAAGCCTTGATAAATCTACAACAACAAGTAGAGGAAATATGGGAGAAAGAGGAGCTGCCTGAAGACTGGAAAATGGCTCTTATACATCCTCTTCACAAAAAGGGTGACACAAAGAATGTGAACAATTATAGAGGAATTTCCCTGCTTCCTGTGACATATAAAATTCTTTCACTTGCAATTTTAGAAAGACTAGAGGATCAGGTAGAAAATCAATTGGGAGAGTATCAAGGAGGTTTTAGAAAGGGTAGATCAACAGTAGAACAAATACAGAACCTTAAAACAATTATAAAGTACTATGCCATTAGGTCAAAGAAATATGTTGCCACGTTCGTAGACTTCAGGAAAGCGTATGACAGTATAGATAGAGAAGTTTTAATTAAGATCTTAGAAGAATTTGGAGTAGATAGAAAACTTAGAGCCATGATCAAAGCAACTTTGACAGAAACTAAATCCAAAATTAAATTTTTAGGACATCTCTCAGAGCCCTTTGAAGTTAAAACAGGAGTGAGACAAGGAGACGGCCTATCACCTCTGCTTTTTAATTGTGTGTTGGAGAAGATAATAAGAAATTGGAGAGAAGAGTTACAGTCTAGGGAGTTATATAGACCTTTGAAAATTGGAAGAGGGACTGAAATAGACTGTCTGGCGTTTGCTGACGATATAGCTTTGCTCACAGATAACATAGAAACAGCTAAGGCTCAACTAGACCTACTGAAGGAAGTTGCAGAACAGGCAGGACTACAAATTTCGTATGAAAAAACAGAACTGATGACAACAATAAAAGGTATAACGGATAAGGCATTGAAAACAAAATATGGGAAGATTAACATTGTGGATAAGTTCAAATATCTGGGCGAAATAATCATGAAGAATGGAAGTGACAAATAGGCGTTAAAAGCCAGGATTAAGAAATTGGATCTGGCATATTTAGCTACTAAAAATATTTACAACAAAAATGTTTCTCAAGAACTGCAAAGTTAAGACATTACGAAACAGTAGTAAAGCCTGTGCCTTTATATGCATCAGAGACATTGACCTCAGAAAATAAAGGACTTATAGAAGATGTCGAGAAGAGAGAAAGAAGGATTCTGAGAAAGATCTATGGGCCACGATATGATGAAGAACACAATACCTATAAAAACGTTTCAAACACCAAATTGTATGAACATGTAGAGAGGATGTCAGAGACTTTCAGAAGAAGGAGAACACGATTTTACGGGCACATAAAGAGGATGAGCAATGACAGACTGACAAAGAAAATTTTGAATAACTTTGATAATACTAAGACTACTTTGAAGTGGTTTATCAATACTAAAGAGGATCTAAAAAAACTTCGAGTTGAAGAAGAGGACATTTACGATAGAGACAAATTTAGGCAGAAGACAAATGACAAAAGGATAAGTCTGCCTGTGCAATCTGCAAGAAGAGAGGGTACTGGTGGGAGGTGGACGGATGAGAGAAGAAAGGAGCATTCCGAACGAATGAAGGCTTTTTGGGCAGATAAGAGGAATGACATCCTGAGAAGAAGAGACCAAAATGCATAGTGCTTAACGTGATCCTTAGTTGGTCGATCAACGAATTAAGTAAGTAATAATCGTTTTATAACTAGATAGTTGGAGAAAACCATCAAAAAGTTTTTTGGAAAATAAAAAATGATATTTTTTCTTATTCTTTTGTAATTATAGAGAATATTATGTGTTAATGTATGTTTTAAAAGGGTACAGACTTACTAAGTACCAAGTTGGTGGATGAAAAGTAAGAAATCTGACAACGCCTGCATTTAGGCTAATTCCAAGGGGCCCATTCTCAAATAAAGTGTTATCGAGGCTAAGATTTGCCTTAACGTGTGATACGGGCAGAGATGTTTTAAACGCGGAAGTTGTGGCAAAGAAGGGTGCAGAAGACGCTTAAATAGTAAGGCTAATGGTCTTGCAAAATCTCAAAGAGAAAGAAAGAGAGGTAGAGGGAGATAGACCCCCACAAAGATTGGTTTATCTCGACTGAGGGAGCTGAGTCGTCTAGGAGCTCTTCTCCCTACACTTCTCTCCCGCTACATTGGAATTAATTTCATTACCATGTTATAATTCAAGCTGTGTTCTCTCTCTTCCGCAGTATATGTAGACATACTATTTAAAGGATTAACAGATTAGGTGTCATATTACGAATTAGGAAACTAGGTAGTCACATATCACATTTTTCACCCAGTGTAATGAAAGAAATACTTGTAATAATACAGAAATTTTGGAAAAATTTTCTCATATACAACAAACTCTCTCAATTATCCGGGATCGGTTTATCTGAACCAGAAAGTTTTGGTGTATTTTTATTTCTTGTACAGTTATGAAATGGGTATTTTTTTATTTAAATTGGTATTATGGTATTTTAATTTATTTATTCCTACAATACATAGTATAGACAGCAAAATAATTTTATCGTGCTTTTGTAATTTCTCTTGCCTATATGAATATATAGGAAGGAAAGTATTGTTTTTATGTCAATTATTTAAAATCGAGTTTTCACCGGATCTACACGTTTACAGACCCCCTGAACCCAAAAAACATGTTTCTAACGATTGGTCTGTGTGTGTGTGTGTGTGTGTGTGTGAGTGTGTGTGTGTGTGTGTGTGTGTGTTTGAACAAAATATCTCAAGAACGTAACATCGTACGAACTTGAAACTTGAAAATTAAGTTACATACCACTACCGGACCCGACACGAACATTTTCATCAAAATCGGTCAACCGGAAGTAGTAGTTTATTCGTGTAATTTTTCACTTTCTTGCGATTTTCTCAAAAAACTGGTCCTAAGATTTTTTTTAAAATCGCCTGGTTTACTAAATTTTTCAAGCTTTACAAGATAAGGTAGGCGCCATGTTTGCTGAAATTCTTGGTGAGGCTGTTTTGACGTAAAAAATTGTTTTATTAAGATTACGGCTTGAATATGGATTTTAGCGCAAAACTTTATATAACAAAAAATGTAGAGAATTTAAAATCCTACAACTTTTAATTCAAACATTATTTTGTACAACGCTTAGTTTAGCGGTAATTAGCGATTTTCTGTTTATTTTCTCACGAAAACGTGTGAAAAATCGATTTTTATAACATTTCGGCCTTAGTAGGTATGCGTTTTACAACAAAAGTGTATGTAATCAAATTTTTAGGAAATTAAAAGATTTAAAACTTTAGCTGAAACATTTTTCTCTACAGAGCCTAGTTTAGCGTGAAAGAGTGATTTTCCGTATTTTTAAGCCAAACTGAGGTCGATTTTCATTATGCGTCTTTCACTCATGATTAAAATAAGGTTATGTTTTTTTAGGTTAGTTTTTTGTTTATTTTTAATGTTTTATTATTATTTGCATTGGCAAGAAATAGTTATGTGAGTGTTTCACACCAGATTTTTTCGTGTGTAAACTGAAGGCCTTCACCGTTAGCTATAGCCACTTGTTTACATCAACTTTACGTGTCCAGTTGTGTGTTGAGTTATAACACAAATTGAAGACAGTCGGCCAACACCATTCTCTTAACGTGTGTTTTAATTAAGCTATTTTCGGATTATTTTTTTATAACGCACATTTTATCGGAAAATCAAGAGAGGTCTCGATTAGTTCGGATAGCGGGGTTCTTGTGAATCAGCAAATTGTAACGTTATAATAAATTTAAATTTTAAAGAAAATTAACTTTGAATTTAAAAACGTTATGTAATCTACATAGATTAAATAATCCGTTAAAAAAATTGATAGACATTTTTGTTGTATCAATCGCAATGGCAAATGTTTGCAAATTTGCAACTCAATTATGCATGCACACTCTGTACATGCATCTGAGATAAACCTGAACCTTAAGGCAAAATAATTAAGAAATTAAAAATTTCAAGAATTCTATTTTTAGATACACTTTAAGTAAATTTCAGCGCTGGTTCTGTTTTTTACATATAATTTTGAACAGGACAAAATATAGGAGTGACTGGAATTCTTAAAGATGAAATAAATAAACTTAATAACAAGTTGTTTTAATCTTAAATTATACAAACCATATACGGGATACAAAATAAATGAATAAAATACAATCAAAATAAGATAAAATTATTGCTTCTTCTAATAGGAGTAAAAAGTAACGGATTTTAAACCAACACAATCAATTGTAGTTGTTTAGTCGTTCCATTTGTGTCAAAAAATAAATACTAAATAATTATTAAAATTTTGTGAGACGATCTATAAATGTCATATACACATAAATTGTATAACATTACCATAAATTATTAATTGAATTCTCTTTTGTTTTACAAGAAATAAAATATGAAACACACAACTTTCTCTTGCCAATGTAAAAACGGACAAATTTTGACAATCAGTAGTGGCAAATGGGAATCGTATGCAAATGGGAAATCTGATTTATTTACTATTTAAATTTTGCCTTTCTTACACCATGTTTAACTGTAATAAAAATACTCAAAAATACTATAACTAGTTTTCTAATAAAAATAAAACATAATTTTTGAAGGTGCTTTAGTGAGTTAATTTTTTTTATGCAATGCATCAATTTTTTTAAATTTTATTTTTGAAAAAAGTTGGTTTTATGAAAAGGTATTAAAATACTGAAAACAATTTTTTGATGTGGTAGTAAAACCAATGAGTTTTAAAGAAAACACAAAAATTACAAAAAATTGCAAAACTACAAAATTATAAAAACATTTTTCCAAATCCTACTTTTACTGTTATCTTTATATTAGACTACCATTCAGAAATCACGAATATAGTTCGCTATCAGAACAATCATTATGAGCTCACATTTAAAAATTAGGCATTGTACCCTCCAAATGGTCATCAAAGAAATTGTGCGTCACAGAAATGCAAACTGCGTCATATTTCCTCCGGCTGAGTTCTACCAACAGGAATTTAAATAGTATTTCCCATGAATAAAAATATTCATTGTTTTCTCTGGACTTCTGAAATTGTCTCAAAACGTTTTACTTTCTCTTGCCTATATGAATATATAGGAAGGAAAGTATTGTTTTCATGTCGATTTTTCTAAATCGAGTTTTCACCGGATCTACACGTTTTCAGACCCCTGAACCCAAAAAACATTTTTTAGAGATTGGTCTGTGTGTGTGTGTATATATATATATATATATATATATATATATATATATTATATACAAAATATCTCAAGAACGGAACATCGTATGAACTTGAAACTTAAGTTAGGTAATACTACCGGATCCGACTCGAACATTTTCATCAAAATCGGTCAACCGGAAGTAGTAGTTTATTCCTGTAATTTTTCACTTTTTTGCGATTTTATCAAAAACTGGTCCTACGATTTTTTAAAAAATCGCCTCATTTACTTAATTTTTTATGCTGTACAAGATAGGGTATGCGCCATATTTTCTGAAATTCTTGGTGAGGCTGTTTTTACGTAAAAGAATTGTTTTTTTAAGATTGCGGTTTTTATATGCATTTTACCGCAAAATTGTATATTATTAAAGTTGCAGAGAATTTAAAGTTCTACAGCTTTTATTCCAAACATTTTTTTGTATAATGCTTAGTTTAGCGGTAATTAGCAATTTTCGATATTGTTCTCACGAAAACGTGTGAAAAATCTTTTTTTTAGATTTCGGCCTTAGTATACATTTTACGACAAAAGTGTATATAATAAAATTTATAGGAAATTAAAAGATCTACAACTTTTATTTAAAGCATTTTTTGTACAGAGCCTAGTTTTGTGTGAAAGAGCGATTTTCCGTATTTTTAAGCCAAACTGAGGTTGATTTTTATTTTACGTCTTTCGTAATATATGATTAAAATAAGGTTATGTTTATTGAGGTTACTTTTTTGTTTATTTCTAATGTTTTATTAATAATGTTAGGTTTATTGTTAATTATTTGCATTGGCAAGAGAAAGTTGTGTGAGTGTTTCACACCAGATTTTTTTAATTTTCTATTATCAGGCTTAGCTCTTTTCTTAGGATTTTGATAGTTGAGTTTAGTAGTCTTCAACGAAAATATTCAGTTAGCTAACTCAAATTCCATGTTGTAGGAAGATGCAGTAATTACAGGAGCTGTACCTGGACCTTTTGTCTAATATCAACAGCTTTTCTTTTAGGCTTTGGATCTAGTTGAATTTGGATCATGTAGAGAGGCTGTTTTCAAATTACTAAGCATAATAGAAGAATCAATAAGGATAGCTGTGATTACTTCTTTACAAGACGCCATTGATTTTGGAACATTTTAGTCAGTTTTATCCAAGAACACCAGCAGAAGATAATAATTTCATTATCATCCTGACCTGCTGCAATGAAGTCAGCGTTGGTGAAGATATATCAGTCACATTAGAATACGCCTGTTCTCAATAATCCCTTTACCATATAGAATAAACAAATTTACCTTACAAAAACAAAAATACAGTATTAATAATATACTGAATAATCATATCCAAATGTTAGGACCTTCATCATCGCGGAATTTTAAGTTAGATTTAAACCTACAAATTGAAAAAAAGTATATAATATTTTGAAACCTATATGCGGAATCCAACTCTTCAGCTATGAAAAGTAACAGTTCAAAAATTTAAGCTTTTCAATCTAAATTCTCAAACGCAATTACAAATTTTCCTTGCTGCATAGCCTACTGTTCTGTTACAGTATGTAATTTTAAACAGTCGTTTTACTATGAAGAATTTTACTTACTGAAATAGTGTTCTAATGTTTTGATGTTATAGGCCTACTGTTTGAAAAATTTACAGTTATTTTCGGGATGTTCTTCAAATGGATATCCTTACGACTCGTAAATATCGGACCGGATTATCCAGTGGTCCGGATCACCGAGATCCGGGGAAGCGCGAGTATATAGTACACCGCTAAGTAGAATGAGAAACAAGTAAAAATATCATGATAACTTTTGAAAAAGTAAAATATCGATTGACATTAACACTTTTAGTTCAGGCTAATAGTTTTTTATTCCTAATTCATCTTTCTTTAGTCTTCTTGTTTGTGGCATATTTTAGCTGTTTTACTAAAAAGTTTAGATGGTAGTTTAGTGATTTAGTCGGTTATTATGAGAAAGTAAAAGTATTATGTAATGTAAAAACAATGAGAAAGCAACTTCATTCACGAAGGGTAAGTTAAATCTTTGTGTCGGGTTAAATTTTATAGGTGCTAACGGGTGTTTTATTAAGGACGCAACCCTGATTATAAGAAGATAGAAGTAATACATTGGTAAATTTTCTGTCCCGCAATCGGTATGTTGGCAACAGTGTACTCAAGGCCAACTACCTAAGACAGTTAAAATGTTCCAGTCAAGCATTAGTGTGGTAACAGCAGTTGTTTCGTTATATTGTGTCAGCAATGTTTTTTTCCAAGGAAGAACTCGTGTTTATTGTAGAGACTTATATAGAGAGTACATATACGATTACGTATTTACTTAACATATAAGATTATTTTAACCGTAAACGAAGCATCGAAGCATCTAATGTTCTCCGGTTACCGGACTTTCACTTATTCGGACTCGCTGTGTTATTATGAAGTCAGAAATAGCGCGAGTTTGCAGTATATTATTGTAGTGGGTAAAGTTGTAAATGACAAATAAAAGTGAAAAAAATCCTGTATTTTCTCGGCTAATGCAAATAATTTTTTAACCCCAGTAAAAACATGTTTTTTTTCTTCTGCATGCTCATTTGAATACCCCTCGAAACGATGCTTAAAAAACATAATAAATAAAATTTATTGTACTTTAACATACGTCACAGTTAATATTTATATATATTTAAATATTTCATAAGGTTACATGTAAGTCTAATACAAATATATAAATTACAAACATGTATGAAAACTTGTGGTTTTAATTGGATGTAGAGTACAGGTAGAGGCGAACACACCTACCACGAGTTAGAATGCGAGAAGAGGACATTTTCTAGCGGTTATAATTAGTTCACCGCGGTCTACGTAGGTAATGTCTGATGACGTAGTTATTTTGGCAACAACACCCAAATGATATTTCTCTCTTCAAGCGATGTAGGCCTATACAACATTAGTCACAGCAAAGAACTTTGAAAGTTGTCACCTGCTTGCTCGGCTCTTATGATAACTGTGAAAGTGTAACAAAATACGTATGACAATGTTTTACTTAAAACTTAGCTCAAAATATTGCTTTTTCATATTAACATAAATTAGACTGAAATACTTTATCTCCGGAAGTTACAACCACTGTAAATTAAATGTAGTTTCTGTAACAATTTTGTTAATCTTAAAGCTGTATTGTACGTTGCTCCCTTAAGGTAAGACTGTATGATGGTTTTGACTGAAAATTTCGATTTTCGGTTTTTTATGTTTTTCATTAGTTCAGCCCTAGATCTACAAGAAAAAAATTAAATTACGTCAAAAACATTATTTTAATGAACAAATTAAGTTTTTACCAGGTCTGCACAGAAAAATTATCATGTAACCAAGAACGAATATTTTTCATAATTTTATACTAATCGTTTTAAAACAAAGGAAATTTTATTTTTTTTAAATATCTGCATCATTTCTTTTTAACATTTTCAGCTGTTGTTTCGTCTTTCTACCCAACTGTTGATGGGAAATTTACTTATGTGTGTACGTTTTGTTTTCTTTTATTTTTTGCCTGTTCTCGTAAATTTACATTTTTAAAATTTTAGGTACATTTTTCTCGGAAACCATCAAACCTACCGGGCTGAAATTTTTATCAGTTATTCATCTTGTACACGCACATATACCGGCATTTTTATATTTTCCTTAAACTCTCCAACAATTAGTAGCTAATATGCAAAAAATATAGAAAATAAATTTGTAAAAATCTATGTCCTTCGTTATTTTGTATTTAATTTTATGGTCCGACAGATTAAATTGAAAAAATGTCAGTAGTTAGCTACTGAGATTTTAGGCACCCAAAAAATATACGTGTGTAAAGTTTTATTCCCCTATATTTTATCAATCCTTTGAAAAATGTACCTAAAATATCAAATTTAACATTGGTTGGATACAAAGTACAGTCTCCCCTTAATGTCCAATTCTGATGCTGTATTTTTGAGTTATATTTAACATGTGTTACGATTAAAAGATACTTGAAATAAAAGTTATAGGTTTTTTAATTTTCTAAAATTTTAATTATATATTTTCCTGTAAAATACAAATTAAAGGAGACTGTACTTTGTATCCCACCAATGTTAAATTTGCTACTTTTAGGTATATTTTTCATAGGATTGGTAAAAGATAGGAAAACGAAACTTTACACACTTATATTTTTGTAGGGTGGTTTTACTTACTGACATTTTTTCAATTTAATCTGTTGGACCATAAAGTTTTTAAAAGAATAACGAATAACATAAAATTTTTACAATATGTTTCTACGTATTTTGCACATTAATAATTTTTTTATCACCTGAGGAAGTAAAAACAATGTCGGTGAATGTGCATGCACATGATAATTAACTGATAATTAACACACACACAGACCAATCGCTAAAAACATGTTTTTTGGGTTCAGGGGGTCTAAAAACGTGTAGATCCGGTGCAAACTCGATTTCGAAAAATCGACATGAAAACAATACTTTCCTTCCTATAGGCCTATATTCATATAGGCAAGAGAAAGTAAAAACTAATATGATATAAAACACCGAGCGGCTTATTTGACATTCATAAGCAGCAAAAATACTGCAAATACGTACCGCTTCAGTATGTTGAGCAGCACAAGAAAGTTTCACAAACAGACGTCATGTTTATGAGACCATGGTAATGGTAACACAATTTCTGCTACATAATTAAAAAAAGTGATAACACTATTTTTCGTGTGCAAAGCCGCGACGGGGGATGCTAGTAATTATTATAAAATAAAATATTTTTACATTAAGATTTAACTCCATTAAGACTTCGTATGAAAACTGGATTGCTGATGGTGCATTTTTATTTTTGAAAAATTGAACAATTTTTTTATAACTAAAACTACACTTTATCGAGCTACCGTGTTTTAAAAATGATATAATCGCATTTTTGTTTAAATTGTTACTCTGACACCGAGTCCTCGAAAAATATTAGAAAATATTGATTTTAACATAAATCTTAACAATTTTGTATAACGAAAACGCTTACCTGAAACAGTAAAAGAATTTTTAAATTAAATAACATTTGGTTGACTTTATAGAAAAAAGCGTACCATTTTTTTTATTATTATTTCTCAAGATATTAAAAACACAAATGAAAATTATTTGATTAATGCATAGTATTATTTATTGAGGAAACGATGTATAGTAAAGTAAAATGTTATATCTTTATAAAAAATATGCAGTATTATAAGGACGAGCTTTAAGATATTCTAATAGTTTTACTTCGAAACTGGTTTATTCAAAGAAGTTACCTCTTGTTAAGATCCACCATATTTGGTAGTAAATATATAGATATAAACAATAAATTTTGTTTGAGCAGATCTAGAATTTAAATTATTTAATTAAATTGAATATACAATACTGTAGCTATTATGACAACAAATAAATTCATATTACAACAAACAGGATTATAAATCATTTCAAAATCTAAATTGCTTGAAAAGATATAGAATTATTTTTAAAGATTTTAAAAATATTGACGAGTGAATAAAAATTAAAGATTTTATGTTTACTCATGATTGGTGTAAACGTAAGCCGGTTACAGCTAAATTTCAAAGCAATTACGCGGGAGGCGGATTCAACAGCTAAAACTACCAAAACTTTTTGTGTAAACATGGAACAAAACATCTGGACAAAATAAATTATGACACTAAACAATAACAGATAGGCCTGGCTTATTTTAAAATAGGCTAGCAAACCCTCGTATGCTTTGCTTCACGGAAAACTAAACTTAAAAATATTTACTTCTTACACAACCTTACATGTGGAAAACACGATTTAAAAAACCCATTACTACTGTAAAGAGGTTCTGTGGTACGAATTCTAGTAAAGGTAAGTACATCTATTCGGATTTGAACAATAGACATTATCTATTATCAAAGAACGCCAGTAACTTACCGGTGTACTTTGATGGTTGGGGTTAAATTAGTCTCTCAGAAATGGCCGGCCTGAGTCTGTACAAAACTACACCTCATTTTCACGGCATATAATACATCATTCTAATCTCATCATGTGTCATAATTGTACACATTGCAACGTATACATATTATGTTGATAAGGTCATCAGGCGAAAGGCTGGTTTGAACTTCTAGAGGCTTTACTAAGTAAAACGAGGAGTGAGGTGGTTGAATAATGCCTTCCTCAATGAGTGTAAAAGTATGCTTATCAGCATGCCAGGCCCTCTGAAAAGGATCTACTTTCCATCTTGTAAATGACACCTTCTCTTGATTCACCATAGGGTCTGGCTGTTTAATCAAATTCATTATTATCAGATGGGATAACTCTGATTAGTGTATTTTACACCTCTGTCTCTTCTGTTCTGTAGAACATACCAGCGGGATTCTATTCTAATCTATACATATAAGGGACAAAAAGTACTGAAAACACAAATGTTGTTGACATTAGTATGAATCGCCAGCGGATGGGGAGAATAACCCGACTCGAGGATAACTGAATAAGTTATGTGTTAAAAAAAGTAGGTAAAATTTATTTCTTAAAAAAATGGTACGACATCTTTGGTTTTTTGAAGGCTTGCATAAATTTCTTTACACAACTATGATATGAAGTTATCTTTTTTAATATCTGTTCCGTGAATAATTTTTAAAATAACATTTAAAAAAAGAAGGAGTAACGGATGATGCGTTATTGTAGAACGGCACTGTACCGTGCCTGATCCTAGTTTAATACAACATTATTGTGTGCAATTGCTCACGATCAATTGAATTTCAATAAAATTTCAGTTTCTAAACAGTTAACCGATGAACAGAAATAACTGCCTATGGTTGTTCATCTATGCTTCGTCACAGGCATGAAGGTTGTGATTTCTTATCTCGAATAGTGACGGGAAATGAAACGTAGGGTGCACATTACATGCCAGAAACTAAACGTCAGTTCATGGAATGGCAGTAAAAGTTTTTCCATGAACGAATAGGGCTGAGTCATTAACTCGAAAAATCATGGCTTCTATTTTCTAAAACCATGAGGGCTTTATTCTTATCGATTGTTTCAGAGCGGGAACCTACTATCAACGCTGGCCACTACAAAGTGACCCCGCAGAAACTTCGTCATGCATTAAAAAAATAAGTAAACTTTTCTCATGGGATCATCTCAACATGACAATGTGCAAAAGCGGTACAATTTTATAACTCAGTACGCAAATTCGAATATTAATAGTAATTATTATTCACTGGATTATTTCGAACCCAATTGTGACGCAACAACTGCCTCGTTTAACTAATTGGGAAGGGAAGTGGTTCGGAAAATAAAAAATCCGGAGAAACAGAAAATCGATAAAACCAAATGTAATGAGAAAACTTACCGTTTATTTACACAATGATAAACAGGTACCATAATGTTTTGAATACAATAGTTTTTGCGTTGTTTGGTCAATAGTAGTCTTTGTAAGTTATAAAAATGTAAAAGAGCTTGACGCATAAGAGCGGAAATTTACTATAGTAGGTGGGTTATAACTCACCTGTTTATTGTTGACTATTTTTATTTAAATTTTTGAATTCTTGATTGTCTGGAATCACCTAGCTTTGCAGTATTTTAGATTCTATTTATTTCTGGTTAATTCTACTGTATTATTTTTTGTTTATTTATTTGGTACGTTCTTAGAAATTTTAAAGTAGATATCAAAACGGATAGTTTCATTATTCACTTTAAAGTAAATAAGTAAATCGAATGTGATTTGAATGTCTTTTTTATTAAAACCAGTTTAGTACTTGAAAGTTTTATGAGCGAGGAGTTCTCCGTAATTCAATTTTAAGTATAATTTTATCATGTGGTTTTGAAAGTAACATTTTATTCTTTGGTTTTCTAATTAATTATTGAATTGTAAACTGCCTTATTTCGTTTATAGTTAAGCTAATGTTTAGTTTAAGCTTTTTAGTTTGTAATAACATTTTGTAATCAAATTAGTTTAAATAATTTAACTGCAATTTGATAGTAGTCTACTTTTTTCTTGTTTTTTTAACGTCCGACTTTTCTGCAATTACTGCTAATGCAGACGGTGAAGGATGAAATGATTTTTTGTAACGTATGAAAATATGCCATGCCTGAATGGGATTCGAACCCGAGACCGCATGATGAGAGGCGAGCATAAATAATTATTGTTACAAGTTTAAAAGAAGTTTGTTTATAATTTATCGACGAGTCTGACCAGATCATGGAAAAACCTGGATTAAGGTTACAATGATTTGGACTGAAACACGCAACAATATGTGTGTATAAAAATATTGACAAGTAGTGTTTAATTTTTCTTTACAGATAAATTATTGTTTTGTTTAATTTCCTTTACTTTAGTACAACGTTTGAAGGCAGCACAAACGTTTCACCATCAGTTCAGTGAGTGTAGTATCCGGCTGCTTCTCCTAGTACGCTACAACTTAATATTGTCCAGCGATGGTTCACCAAATACAGTAACGTGCTACGATTTTTGTCTTCAAGCACTAATGCTTAATCAGTTGAGGTAAGGGTGCAAATGTCAGAAACTATCTGTATTGTGGAAACGCTTTGTTTTGGGCTTGGTTGATGCTGCAGTGCACTGATAAAATATGTAACTGGAACATTGCAGTTCCAAAATGCGTCACAGTAGCGCTGAACACCATTTCCAGTGACTTTGTGAACATTGTTGATTGTTTTTTTATTTAATAAAATAAATTAAATAAATACGAGAACTTGAAATGGACTGCAAGAACCCGATAATCAATTATAATATAGTTAGAATTTATTATATAAAGTCACTACGCAAAAATAAAAACTCACCCGAGCATTGAAAACAGTGTGCAATTTTTAATAATTTGAAATCCTAACAAGATTATTTTACAAACAGTTTAACTTATAAAATAATACGGATAATGATAATAATAAGTGTGTATAATTATATAAATTTATTTATTGGCTGTGTTATAAATACTGTATTTATAGCATATCTATTACAGAAAGTAGTTGCTATTAATGTAATTGGCGGGACTTGTTTTTCTAGTGTTTTGTGATCACGAAATTGATTTTATCGTCGTGATGATTCAGTTATATTATTATTAATACTATGTAATAGTACTACAATATAATAAACATAATTTATGTTTTAAAACATATAAATATAGAATATATATTATAAAATGTTATAATACGTATCACCATTTATTACTTTTCAATACTTTAATTTTAGATTTCATAAAATTATTGATTCCATAACGACAAGGAGTCTGGTTGTAAAACTGAGCTAAGCGAAAAAATAAAAAAATTGTATTTTTAAAGAAATTCGTTCTATGAGGCAAACCTTATGTCATAAAATATGTGTTATGTTACTCTGGCGTTATTAGAGTTAACATTTGCCATTAGAAGGTATCGTCGTTGTAAAAGGAATATTTTTGTTCCAGTTTGACTGAACACGGAATAGGCCTATTATGTGGACAGTTGAGTTCCTTATCATGCTGTAATCAAGCACGAAAATTTCTTTTATGATTTCAAATCACCTGCTCCAACATCCTTTAACACTAAGAATTTACAAATTGTTATTCTCCAGTGGATCCATATTAGCGTAGACGAACCTGAAGATGGATTGATCAGAAGAGCTTGAATCAGAATGAAGCTTGGACGAAAGAGACTTTCTTCAAAAATATATAAATATAAATAAAAACCACTAAGTAAGAATCCAGGATTACTGAACGAAAACAATCTACTTAAAATTATTTAATTTTTACAAAGAGATCTTAAGCATACAAGCCTGTTATAAAAGTTTTATTACTTTTTGGTTTTCTACTAAAATAGTTACTTTCAGATTTTCAATTATTTAAAAAGTATTATAAAATTGTACGATATTCTAGAAATAGTTATTGTCAGAATTGTGTATTGTATGCAGTGAAATGTGTTGAAAAAGGATAGTGAATTGCAGAATGGAATGTTTTGAAAAGGAGTTCTTGGAAACTGAAACTAGTAAAAACGTTTGTTTTTATTTTGATTCCTTCTACGATGTTCCAGGGTAGCCGAAAATTGACTGTAGAACTTCGATTATTTGGGAGTGTATCAGACTGCAGGTATAAAAATAGTTAGCGTCTTTGTAGTAATGCAGTCAGTAATTGAATTGTGAATGGGAAGTGTTGACGGGCCGTTCGAAATCGTGTCGTTACGGAACCGGTTTTGAATTACGTTAATAGTGCGTATGTGCGTACGGGTGGTAACAAGTAGTTGCGGACAGGTAAATCTGTTTTATCGTTGAGTGACAGGATCTTATTTAAAGTCAATTTTAGGTTTTAAGTTTTGTAATTAAAAAACTGAGATAATCTTATTGTAATTTGTTAGTAGTCAAATTTAATCATTAAATATAATTGTATCAATACATAACTTTTGTAACTTTGTTTATTATTATTATTATTATACCCAGATCTCAAACGAATCTAAGCTGTGGTGTTACAGTATTTTCATTAAATCAGCAGGAAGTGCATTATTTAGAACACTGACTTGTCATAGTCTGATATTTTGTAATAATAATTACAATGTACATGTTGTTAAGGTCATCAGCCGAAAGGCTGATTTGAACCTCTAGAGGTTTTACTAAGTAAAACGAGGAGTGAGGTGGTTTACCATTGCCTTCCTCACTGAGTGGAAAAGTACACTTATCAGCATGCCGAGCCCTCTAAAAAACACATATTTTCCACTCTGCAAATGACACCTTCACTTCATTCACCACAGGGTCTGGCTGTATAATGAAATTCATTACTTTCAGATAAGATAACTCTGATTAGTGTCTTTTACACCTCTACCTCTTCTGTTCTTAAATGATTCAGTCATTTAATTGGCTGACCATGTGATAAGAAACAGAACTATTTATTTTAGCCCTGCAATGAATAGATCGAGTGTAAATAATTTGACACTCCACCTGTCTGTTATGGGCAGACAATGTACATAACACGTTATTATTCTAATGAAACAATATGTTTTTTACAAGAAAATTTACTTTCAGTAAATGTATTTACTCTTGTTTTAATAATAAAAAAAATCATAACAATCACATCAAATTGTTATTTTAGGTACACCTAGACAAAAATCTTAAATATCTCAAACTTTTTACACGCGATTAACTCGGTTTTTATAATTATCCAGCTTTTACAATTATACACAAAACTAGCTGTCCGTCGAATAAATTCACACGATGAAATCTGAGTAACATACATTAACCCTAAGATAGGCGTTGATCGGCTCGTACACAAAATTTTTTTTAATCAGTAAATTTTAAACTTTAAATATTCCATGATAGCAACAAAAACGAAACATAACCAACAACGACCTGACAGTCGTTGGTCTTGAAAAGAGGTGGTCATAATAAAATCGATTTCACAAAAGATTGTTTTAAGGGTGTTTTCTGAAAGACATAACAGTGGATATCGTTGTTCATAATAATATTCTAGAACATGTACAAACAGTGAGGTTTCTAAGAGTGTCACTAAGTAGGTGTTAGTTTTGGGATTATTATTCTGATCAAAATAATAGTGCAATATCATCTAGAGTACTTATTTGTACTAAAACAATTTTTCAGGATTGCTAATATCAGCTTACCATGGTTCAGTCGGACGTTAAACCAAAAAAAAAAAAAAAAAAAAAAAAAAAAAAAATACCATGGGTAATTATATCTCATATCCAGTAAGCTATACTAGTGTGGAGTAATTCTTTTCGGGGTAATACGGAAGAAGGTTTTAAAATTCAGAAAAAAATAGTTAGGTGTGTAGTGAAAGCAAACAACTTCGCCTCATATAGACCATGATTTTTATGAGCTTCAATCTCTTATAGTTCCTTCTTTGTACATTTTTGAAGTGATAATGTGCGTAAAGCGAAATTTTACAGAATTTAAATGTCAACAATCATAAAATAAGAAACAAAATTAGTTACTATGACACCTTACTACTGACAACACAGAATTTAAATGTCCACAATCTATATATATGTAAAATTTGATGTGTGTGTGTGTGTGCGTGTGTGTGTGTATGTTCCCCTTTATCTCCTAAATTACTGAACCGATTTTTATGCAGTTTTTTTATGTTGTCTATGATGCCGGTGCAGGTTTTAGGCTAATGAAACCCTTAAAAAATTAGCCTTATAGGGTTGAAAATAATGTTTACCGACATTTTTATGACTTCCTCAGGTGCTACAAAAATTAGTAATACAAAAAAACGTAGAAAACAATTTGTAAAAATTTTATGTTATTCGTAATATTTAAAAAAAAATGGTATGGTCCAAAGATTAAGTATTGAAAAAAATGTCAGTAGCTCGAGAAGTATCTCTTACAGTAACCCGACACCTATGGTGTGTAAAGTTTAATTTCCCTATCTTTTACCAATCCTATGAAAATATACCTAAAATAGAAAATTTAACATTGGATTTAGATTTTTCTCAGAAACCAATAAACCTACCAAGCTGAAATTTTTACCAGTTAATTATCTTGTACATTCCCATAATCCGGCTCTTTTATAACTTCCTCAAAAGCTACAAAAATTAATAATATGTAAAATACCGTAAAAAAACATTTGTAAAAATGTTATGTTTTTCATTATTCTGTTTTTATGGTTTATGGTTTAACAGATTAAGTTGCAAAAATGTTAGTAGCTCGAGCAACCCGACAACTACTAGTAATACAATGTCGAAACCACAATATTTTTACCAAACGATTTATAATTGGTTCGTTTTCTAATGAAGGGAATATAAACCGACCTGAGAACAGATTATAAACTTCAGTAGGCATAGTAATTTTAAAAATAACTTTTTTATTTATTTGAAATTAAATCTAAGGTAATTGTATAACTTATAAGATCTAATAATTTATAACGACCAAGTACCACATCAACAAACTCTGTTGAGACATTCATAAATTAAGATTTATTTCTTGATTCAAATAGGCTACATACCTATATGAATACACTCGCGCGCATGTTCATTTGCAGTAACCACAGTAACAATAGTAATAAGGATATTTGCATTTGAAACCAAGTGTGTTATATTTTTACGCTTTTGACGTTTAAATATTTTTATGAGACAAATAAATTTAACTAACTATTCAAATCCGACCCCTTGTCAACTGTATTTTTTGCATGTACTTATTTAAATATAAACAGGTATATTTTAAGTATACTCGAACCCATTAAGTATAGATTATATTACACTTTACACGCCGCGAATACAATGAAAAATTTAAACCTTAAGCTAAAATTCTTTCTAGATTAATTAACTACGGAATTTAGTTCAGAAATTCTATGTTAAAAATTTTTTCACAAAGGAATCTTATTTATAAATCAGGATTTAAAAAGTATATAAAAAATTGTCCTACTTTTTAAAGAAAATGTGGGTATTGACGTTAAAATAGAGTAACTAAACGTCTCGGAAATCCAAGATTAATCACGCATAGATTCTACAGAATAAATAATACTAGCAAACTTATATCACATTTACTGTAATAAAACATTAAAATTGAAATTTAAACATTTTACGACACGAGAAATATGCTAACTCTGTATTAAAAAACTTAATTTTATAACCCGTCAGATCTCTGGGTAATAAATCCTTTCCTATCACTCATCGAGTACCAACTGAAATGTCTAAGAGTGAGATGGCCAGATGATTTGGATGTAATTCCGATGTCCTTTGGTTTTTTGTACTTTATATATGTATATGTGCCGTTTTCTTGTTGAACTGTATTAATGTACCACACAGAGATTCTGCCACAAAGTCTCTGTGTTGTCGTCTATACGTTGCTTTTTTTATGTACCAAAGTGATGCTGTGATTATTCTAAGTAATTTCGATTGTAACGTTTACAGGGTTTCAATGCTGGAATAGTTTGCTAAGCTCCATAACTGGATTGAATATATGTCCAAATTTTGCCCATAAAAAGCAGGTGGAGTGTTAAATTACTTGCATTCGATCTGCTAGTTCCAGAACTACAAAAAATAGTTCCGTCTTCTTATCTCATGGTCAGCCAATTATATGACTGAAACATTTAACATCAGAAGAAGCAGAGGTGTAAAATAATCAGGCTCGGTATAGTGCCGTTCTACAATAACACATCTGATACTCCTTTTTACTTTCTCTTGCCTATATGAATATATAGGAAGGAAAGTATTGTTTTCATGTCGATTTTTGAAAATCGAGGTTTAACCGGATCTACACGTTTTCAGACCCCCTGAACCCAAAAAACATGTTTTTAGCGATTGGTCTGTGTGTGTGTGTGTGTGTGTGTGTGTGTGTGTGTGTGTGTGTGTGTGCGTGTGCGTGCGTGTGTGTGGGTGTGAGTGAGTGTGTGTGAGTGTGTGAGTTTGTGTTAGTGTGTGTGTGTGTGTGGGTGTGTGTGTGTGGGTGAGTGTGAGTGCGTGAGTTTGTGTGAGTGTGTGTGAGTGTGTGTGTGTGTGTGTGAGTGTGTGTGTGGGTGTGTGGGTGTATGTGTGTGTGTGTGTGTATGTGTGAGTGAACAGAATATTTCAAGAACGGAATATCGTACGAACTTTAAACTTGAAACTTAAGTTACATACCACTACCGAACCCGACACGAACATTTTCATCAAAATCGGTCATCCGGAAGTAGTAGTTTATGCGTGTAATTTTTCACTTTTTTTCGATTTTCTCAAAAACTGGTTCTACGATTTTTTTTAAAAATCGCCTGGTTTAGTAAATTTTTTATGCTCTACACGATAAAGTAGGTGCCATGTTTGCTGAAATTCTTGGTAAGGCTGTTTCACGTAAAAAAAAGTTTTTTTAAGATTACGGCTTTAATATGCATTTTACCGCAAAACATTATATAATAAAAGTTGTAGAGAACTTAAAATCCTACAACTTTTATCTCAATTATTTTTTGTATAACGCTTAGTTTAGCGGTAATTAGCAATTTTTTGTTTTTTCTCACGAAAACGTGTGAAAAATCGATTTTTTAAAGATTTCGGCTTTAGTATGCATTTTACGACAAAAGTGTATTTAATCAAATTTATAGGAAATTAAAAGATCTACAACTTTTATAAAAAGCATTTTTCTCTATAGATCCTAGTTTAGTGTGAAAGAGTGATTTTTGTATTTTTAAGCCAAACTGAGGTTAATCATTTTGCATCTTTCACTCATGATTAAAATAAGGTTATGTTGTTTGTTTATTTCTAATGTTTTATCACTAATGTTAGGTTATATTGTTTAAATTATTTGCATTGGCAAGAGAAAATTGTGTGAGTGTTTCACACCAGATTTTTTTTAATATTTTGAAAATTATTCGTGGAACAGATATTAAAAAAGTAACGCCATAACATATTATTTGTGCTAAGAAAGATATACGAACCTTCCAAAAACCAAAGATGTCGTACCATTTTTTTAAGAAATAAATTTTACCTACTTTTTTTAACACATAACTTCTTTAGTTATCCTCGAGTCGGATTATTCTCCCCATCCGCTGGCGATTCATACTAATGTCAACAACATTCGTGTTTTCAGTACTTTTTGTCCCTTATATGTATAGATTAGAATAAAGTCCCGCTGGTATGTTCTACAGAACAGAAGAGGCAGAGGTGTAAAATACACTTATCAGGGTTATCTCATTTGATAATAATGAATTTAATTAAACAGCCTGACCCTGTGGTGAATCAAGAGAAGGTGTCATTTGCAGGGTGGAAAGTAGACGCTTTTCAAAGGGCCTGGCATGCTGATAAGTATACTTTTTCACTCATTGAGGAAGGCAATAGTGAACCACCTCACTTCTCGTTTTACTTGGTAAAGCCTCTACAGGTTCAAACCAGCCTTTCGGCTGATGACCTAACCAACATGTCAAAATGGCTTGGTAATTGATTTGTACATTAAAAATTTATGATTTAGATTAATTGTTGATCGTTTACCAAGTGTTAATATTGTATCCAATAAAACTGTCTCAATTTTGTGTTCTGTATTTTATGTTTTCCATTTCAGGTGTTCGTCAAAATGTATACCAATGTATTTAGCTGAGTTTGCGTCAGGTATCTGTTTGTTATGTTAATTGGTAGGCATTTTTCTTTTTTTAGAGTAAATATTACGTATGTGATTTTTGTTCGTTAGTTTTCACGCGATATTTATTCTGCCAGTCTTGTATTTTATCCCGATGCTGCTGCATATGCTTAGCCACTGTAGCTGAATCTTCGTGGAATGAATGATCAGCAGTACTTACGGCGTACTGAAAAACTATTTGAAGACGCTCTATTGACCCGAAATTCGGGTTATAATGTATTTTAAGAAATTTTTATATATTTTAATTGACAACAAAACCATTTTAAGTAAATTTGCTACACATTTTGATCAAAAATTTATAGACTTTTGATACTTAATAAAATAAAATAAAGGAATAAAAAACTAACAGTATAAAATAAAATATGTAGTAGGCCTACAAAGAAAGTTGTTTTTCGTATTAAATACAAAATACTTCATTTCCACAAACTCATTTTAAATACATACGCTCGAACGAGACAATTTAACCCAGTTTTTTGGAAATTGATTTCAGGTGATATTAAAAAAAAATCATTATTATTATAACATTGAGGCGAGGTCCAGTCTGTACGTTGAATGTGGCAACACCTCCCAACCCAACTTTTCGAGCGTTTCTTCTATTCTCTGAGCGATACGCAATGCAAGAGAATCACACCCTTTGCCAAGAGAATCACCCTTACGTTTCGCCTCATCGTGGGGTCTCACTCTCTGTTGGAACATATTAGAATACCAATTAGTGTTCACGATACGTTATTCTAAATAGTTAAAAAAAAATTGGGCGTTGCGATTTCCAGAAGACCGTCAAAATTTTTTTCCGGTAACGTGTAAGTTCTGAATTTTTTAAAAAGGTTTTTTTATTTTGAATCAGTGACGTTTGTTGTGCCCCTATTGAACTGTTTCACCCACTTATGTATGTAATTGCGGTTTGAATAATTTTACCATATATTTTCAACATTCTTGAGTAAATTTGCACTGGGTTTACAACTTTGAATAGCAAAATTCACATCACTGAACGATGCTTTTCTAGCGTATACATTTCAAGCAAAGCTAACTTTGAAATAAACAATAAAGTTTGTGTTTATATTAATTATTATAATCAAACCGCTGTCTACCAGTGTTTCCAAGGTTGCCAACTTGACCCTTAAAACGTTTCATTGTCAAATTATAAACCATTTTTCTGCACATTTCTATGTCGTTAATTACTGAACGTTTCTCGTAATAATACCAGTAAGATCCTGTAAGCTTTTTTATGTTGTACAAATTTATTGTTAAAAATTTTCAAATTATTTGATTTAATTAATTACAAAATGTTTTAATTTTAGTATTGTCAAAGAAATTTGAATGAAAATTCAATTTGTCAACACGTCAACTTAAGGAATGGATTTAAGACAAGTCATAGCTGCTCACGATGCAAATAAACTGGTTTATATATGTATATATATAAACTGGACCGGGAGCGGTCATGTTGTATACATATAAAAATAGGCTACATAACCGTTATATGAAAAAGTTCTATAAGTAAATTTTACTTTATTGTTATAACTAAATGAATTTAGATTACTCGAGAAAAAAGTAAAAATGATAACAGAAAATTTATCAGACATCTTTGTTATTTACTTAACTTGATTATTTTAAAAGTGTAATGAATGTCCGTACGAGATTCGATTGAATTGTAAGTGCAACACATTAAAACGACCTCCTGCATCGACCTTTTTACAAGGCAATTTGAATTAAGTAAAGGGAGCGTTAACAATTGCGAACCAATGGAATGTAACGTTACATAATTAATTGTTAGATGTGTTAGGGTTAGTCAGTCAGAATATATCACCAAGTTTTACTGTCATAAAATGGTAATTAATTTGTAGGTTTACGCATCCAGTCATTATTTGCAATAAAATTTATATTTGACCTGTAAAACCCACTTGAATTCCTTGTTTTATGTTCGTATACTTGGATTGTATTACACTTAAATACCTATCTATTGTTAACTAATTAGTATTGTTATTAACTGATTCCATTGTAACAGATCATGTTCATAACCTACAATCTTATAATTGTTTTACTTTTAGAAAGTATACTCATCTCGCAGGTACTTGATTAAAAAACCTGCGACCTTTTAATGTTACTCTAGTAAGACCTCGATTATCCGTGATATATCGTGATTATCCGTGCTGTTCTAGGCATAAGAAAGGTCGCGGGTTCGATTCCCGGTAGGTCTGGGATAAGGCAACCAGTATAACGCTACACTTAACCGATAATTCCCCAACGTACCAATGTAGAGAAAAACACAAAGTAGTCGCTAATGACTACACCTGTTAACAGTTAACAGGTGTAGTTCATTAGCGACTACACCTGTAAGCCCACTTACAGTAACTGTAAGTCCGTACGTGGGCTAACAGTTAACTTTTGTGTTTTACTTACCATTATTTCCACGATGAAAATTCTTCTGACAATAGTCCCTTCTGACAATAACTACCCATTTCTGCATTAAATTCTGTTCTATTATATTCTTAGGTAGCAGGTTATAAAATGTGCAAGCCAAGTGAGAAAAGAGTCATTTATATAGCGTGTTCCTCGTTTTGTACTTATAGGTTCTATTTTGTTAGTTCAATTTAATCATATGCAGCTTTCTGAAGATCTAATTCATCATACAACTTCTAATGAATCACTGGTTAGCGATTAGAATGAAAATGTCACTAAAAATAATTTCGCCGTATGGTTAATGCGATAAAATTTAAATAAATAATTATTTTTGAGTTATTTTAACATTAATTATCTATTAGTTACAAGTTATAAAATGTAATCGATTCATAATAACAAATAATTGAGTATTGTTAAGTTTTAGAGAATAAAAATATTAGATCACTTCATGCTAATAAACGTACTTAAACGTATTATAATCATGCACGATTAACGTATAATGTGTTTCATAGAGATGATTGCAAAGAACTGCATGTGCACTGAATGAATAATGCTTTTAGCCGTTAGGCCCAATTATAAATTCAACCTTGTTTGTATTAATAAAACCTAATAATGCTTCAGGCTTTAAAATAATAATTTAAAGTAGCCGAATAAGAAATTAGTTAAGTTAAAAATTATCTTTACTTACATCTTAATTGTATCTATTACTATTACAAAAATTAAAAAATCTAATTAAAGAGTTTTAGGTGATATTTTAACATGCTACTGTGCTAATATCGCAAAATTTGTGCATTGAAATGTTAAATAAATCATGTGTTTCAATTTAAATTTTTGGGTAAAATTATACAGAATGATGTTCTTTGTAAAAGCACAACTAAAAAACAAAATTCAAATTACTTTTTACCGAAGAATGTACCTACTTAACATGAGAAAAATTTGATTTACACTAAAGTAGTAACATAATTATTACGAAACAGTTTTTAAACCAACAATTTTTTATGGAATAACAAAATTAATTACATTGGCCTATTAGAATCACCTATAGAATTAAATACATTTTCAAAACTAGAAAAAACAATTTATGGAAAAAAGAATTTTTTAAAAATTAATATCAAAAAAAGACCAATATATAAAATTGAAACATTATAATCTTAAGTTTCTCCCTCATGTAGGGCCAATTTTAGGGTACGTGGAGTAACTTTAGACATCTTTGAAAGCTCTTTTTGCAGCTCACATTATCAGCATTCGTTCACTGTAGGCTTTTCTTCTTTCTTCTGTCCACTCGGTGTTCTATTTTTGTTCTTCATTTAAGCCCTTACAGTTTGTAATTTGTAGTATGACTTTGGTTCGGTCCATTAAAATTTCTCGATTTATTCCGGCTATTTCAATATATTTTCTGACTTCTCTAAACCATTTATCCGGTACCTCAGTGTTAAAAAAAATTTGTTATGTCAACCGGTTTTCATCCATTCTGTACAGGTGCCGGTAAAATTTTAGTCTTCTTTTTCTAATAGTTTCCATTAATCGTTCATGTTCCTTGTACAGTTCTACTCGACGTCATAACCTGTATTGTCCGTTTAGTATCTTTGGACCCATTATCTTATTTTCTGAGAATCTTTAGTAGGCTGTTAAAAGACAGTTAAAGTTCAATGCTACGTTTTCAGAATGAATGACGAAAACGTATGCAAAGATCTTTAACAATCCAAGTTAAAATTTTTGAATGGTATTCTTAAGAAACAAAACGTAAGATATCTCACTTTTAAAAAAAATGTTAATAAATTAATCATTTAATGTAAATAATAAGTTAAAAAAAAGTTTTATTATGTTTTAATGACTAGATTCAGAAAGATACTGGAATAAACTTCATGATGTAGCATAGTTGTAAAATTACAGTTTTTATTGATTTGTACCTGCACCATGGAATTACCTGCACGGTAATTTTTTTGTAATATCTAGGCCCGTATTTGTTTGTCTCTGCGTATTTGCAGTGTTTTCTGCATTAACGCCTCACAAACCATTATTTTATTTCATACGTGCATAAAATAGTGATCCCTAATCGTCACTTTAAAAATATTTAAAAAAATTTGGGAGTGTTTAACGTAGTTTAATTATATAGTAACAGCCATTTAACTATATCGTTGATATAAATAAGCACGATGGACTGACAGTGGCATGATTCAGGCCAGCCAACATGATCATTTAGGCAAAATCATTTCCGTTGTTTTGACTCCATAAGCACTACTATAATATAGGCCTACACTGTTTTATTGTTCAGTTTGATTTCTGAATTTATTCTCTATAGAGTTCTATTATTCATTCTACAACGCGCATGATAGGGGCTAGTTTTTAAGCAATATGAAGAATTTTCTGCTTCACTCTGGACTAAACTGCACGATAGGGGCTAGTTTTTAAACAATATGAAGAATTTTCTGCTTCACTCTGAACTAAACTGCATGATAGGGGCTAGTTTTTAAACAATATGAAGAATTTTCTGCTTCACTGTGAACTAAACTGCATGATAGGGGCTAGTTTTTAAACAATATGAAGAATTTTCTGCTTCACTCTGGACTAAACTGCACGATAGGGGCTAGTTTTTAAACAATATGAAGAATTTTCTGCTTCACTCTGAACTAAACTGCATGATAGGGGCTAGTTTTTAAACAATATGAAGAATTTTCTGCTTCACTCTGAACTAAACTGCATGATAGGGGCTAGTTTTTAAATAATATGAAGAATTTTCTGCTTTAATCTGGACTAAACTGCATAATAGAGGCTAGTTTATAAACAATATGAAGAATTTTCTGCTTCACTCTGAACTAAACTGCATGATAGGGGCTAGTTTATAAACAATATGAAGAATTTTCTGCTTCACTCTGAACTAAACTGCATGATAAGGGCTAGTTTTTAAATAATATGAAGAATTTTCTGCTTTAATCTGGACTAAACTGCATAATAGAGGCTAGTTTATAAACAATATGAAGAATTTTCTGCTTCACTCTGAACTAAACTGCATGATAGGGGCTAGTTTTTAAACAATATGAAGAATTTTCTGCTTCACTCTGAACTAAACTGCATGATAAGGGCTAGTTTTTAAACAATATGAAGAATTTTCTGCTTTAATCTGGACTAAACTGCATAATAGAGGCTAGTTTATAAACAATATGAAGAATTTTCTGCTTCACTCTGAACTAAACTGCATGATAGGGGCTAGTTTTTAAACAATATGAAGAATTTTTTGCTTTAATCTGGACTAAACTGCATAATAGAGGCTAGTTTATAAACAATATGAAGAATTTTCTTCTTCACTCTGAACTAAACTGCATGATAGGGGCTAGTTTTTAAACAATATGAAGAATTTTCTGCTTCACTCTGAACTAAACTGCATGATAGGGGCTAGTTTTTAAACAATATGAAGAATTTTCTGCTTCACTCTGAACTAAACTGCATGATAAGGGCTAGTTTTTAAATAATATGAAGAATTTTCTGCTTTAATCTGGACTAAACTGCATAATAGAGGCTAGTTTATAAACAATATGAAGAATTTTCTTCTTCACTCTGAACTAAACTGCATGATAGGGGCTAGTTTTTAAACAATATGAAGAATTTTCTGCTTCACTCTGAACTAAACTGCATGATAGGGGCTAGTTTTTAAACAATATGAAGAATTTTCTGCTTCACTCTGAACTAAACTGCATGATAAGGGATAGTTTTTAAATAATATGAAGAATTTTCTGCTTTATTCTGGACTAAACTGCATAATAGAGGCTAGTTTATAAACAATATGAAGAATTTTCTGCTTCACTCTGAACTAAACTGCATGATAGGGGCTAGTTTTTAAACAATATAAGAATTTTCTGCTTCAATCTGGACTACACTGCATGATAGAGGCTAGTTTATAAACAATATGAAGAATTTTCTGCTTCACTCTGAACTAAACTGCATGATAGTGGGTAGTTTTTAAACAATATGAAGAATTTTTTGCTTCAATCTAAACTAAACTGCATGATAGATGCTAGTTTATAAACAATATGAAGAATTTTCTGCTTCACTCTGAACTAAACTGAATGATAGATGCTAGTTTTTAAACAATATGAAAAATTTTCTGCTTCAATCTGGACTAAACTGCATGATAAAGGCTAGTTTTAAACAATATGAAGAATTTTCTGCTTCAATCTGGACTAAAGTGCATGATAAAGGCTAGTTTTAAACAATGTGAAGAATTTTCTGCTTCACTCTGAACTAAACTGCATGATAGGGGCTAGTTTTTAAACAATATGAAGAATTTTCTGCTTTAATCTGGACTAAACTGCATGATAGAGGCTAGTTTATAAACAATATGAAGAATTTTCTGCTTCACTCTGAACTAAACTGCATGATAGGGGCTAGTTTTTAAACAATGTGAAGAATTTTCTGTTTCACTCTGGACTAAACTGCATGACAGGGGCTAGTTTTTAAACAATATGAAGAATTTTCTGCTTCTTAACTTTTTATGTTTTATTGTGAGTTAAGCTTTAAATTAATTAAACTGTAAAGTGGATTCTGTGGTCTTTTGTGTTTTGCGCTCTATAATCGATGCGTTCGGTACGAGATGCAAGAAACGAGTCAACTACTGCAGCTCTTATACGCATGCGCGCGTAATGTTTGTCAAGCTGATACATTTGTACAATCTGACAACGCTAGTAAACGTTCTGATTGGTCTAAACGCGCGGAACAGCAGAGCTCATCAATCGTGAAAAGCACTGTAGTTGTTTTTACTCTGTCTCTTTTCTAGTCCTTACAGTATTTAGCCTACTAACGAAGTGCTATCGTATTATATAATATATTAATATTATAGTTTATTATTTAAGTAATGGCTACCTTTCCTAAGTTCTGTCAACTTAGAAAAGAATGTAGTGTGTAGGCAAACACACTAAGGATAATACTTTATTTACTATTCGTGCAACCGACTCGAGCCGTCAGACAAGCTGTACTACCTTACTCTCTGAATAAATACTTGTACAAGTTTTCATTTATAATTCATTAGAAAATCATGCAAAGGAAAATTTTGAAAAATGATCAAATAGTATTTACGAACAGATTCAAATGTGTTGTAAGTAGATTAGTTATCATTTCAGACATGGATATTAATCAGCATTACTAATGAGTGGATTTTAATCAAGATAATTTATAAAACGACCTATTTATCAATAGCCTATACATTGTCACAGCAAACAAGAAATGAGAATAAAATAAATATACCACGCTTTTGCGTAGGTTATTTTTTTCTGCAGCAATTTATATAGAAGGTATTATACAGAGTGTTTGAAAAAGTTGTCCATCAGAAAAAAAAATTTTCAGTAAAGTTATGCCCAAAAATTATTAATTTTCCTTCTGACGGCCATTTTGTATTTTTTTCACCAAACTCACTCTTATATCTTGACTGAGATATTTAAATAACATTTTAGTATACTTGTTTACTGTTTCATACGTAAAAATCCGTTCCGTTAAAAATTTCAAAATGGCAGCATTACAAATTTAAAAATTTTGAATATCGCTGAAGTGGTAGTATACAATATTAGGCATTATATTACGAACAAAAAGACACCTCATTCAAATCATCAAGTTATGGACAAATATTTGAGTGTTATAATTGCAAGTAGTTAATTTGAACCAGTTGACAAGCATTCTTTCACAGAAAGGGGGAATTGAAGTTTGCAAAAAATATCAAACTAATAATTTTATAATATTAACGTTCAAGAATTTGTTACCATCACTTTGTTACTTTTTAACAGATTTTGAAAATGAGGTGTCATATTGTACACTACCACTTCAGCGATATTAAAAATTTTAAAATTTGTAATGACATTTTGAAAGTTTTAACGGAACGTTTTTGTCACGTTTTGATTTTATAGAGTATATGCAAGAGTAAATAAGTATACTAAAGTTTATTTAATATCTCGGTTCATGATATTAGTGATTTTATTGAAAAAATACAAAATGGCTACCAGAAGGAAACTAAGCCACTTTGGGCATAACATTACTAAACATTTTTTCTTCGGATTGAAAAGTATAATCATGTCCATAAGTTAGGCACGACATTTTTCAACACCCGGTACATTTAATTTATAGCTACTGATGTGTGTTATATTAGGTCTGTGTATAAAATAATAATAATAAATTGTATCAAGCATCGAAAAAAGAATTGTGAATCAGCTGTCGAAAATTATACGAAAAAGTAGATAAAAATAAAGGCTTGGCGTAGCATGAATGCACTACAGACTACATTCCTTCCATTGCAGCATGCCCTAATCTGTCACATAAAGAAATACGGTGTATTAACACGCGCTGTTGTAACTATACACCTTCACACGCAGGTATATTAAATCTGACGCACGAAAATATTATCTTTCAATAAAATTTTAACAAAATTGATAGGTATTCTCATACGAAATTCTTCCATTCATTGATTCATTCACTCACTCAAACTTAAAAGAAATTCTTTTTAGTATGAATTTATTTTTCAGTCTTTGGATTTAAATAGATTTCAACCCAATCAAAATTTTATGTTAAAACACAATTTTATATGAACCTACCTCAATAACATTGATACAGCTACTCAGAATAAAAAAATCTGGTGTGAAACATTCACACAACTTTCTCTTGCCAATGCAAATAAAGACAAATATAACCTAACATTAGTAATAAAACATTAGAAATAAACAAAAAACATAACCTTATTTTAATCATGAGCGAAAGACACAAAATGTAAATCGACCTCAGTTGGGCTTAAAAATACGGAAAATCACTCTTTCACGCTAAACTAGGCTCTGTAGAGAAAAATTCTATTAATAACAGTAGTAGATATTTTAATTTCCTATTAATTTGATTATATACTACACTTTCGTATTAAAATGCATACTAAGGCCGAAATCTTCAAAAAATCGATTTTTCACACGTTTTGTGAGGAAAAACAAAAAATCGCTAAATACCGATAAACTAGGCGTTATACAAAAAAAACAGTTTAAAATAGAAGTTAAATATTTTAAAAACTCTACATTCTTTACTATATAAATTTTTCACTAAAACGCATATTAAAGCCGTAATCTTAAAAAAAAACAAATTTTTTCGTGAAAACAGCCTCACCAAAAATTTCAGCAGCCATGGCGCCTACCCTATCTTGTAGAGCATAAAAAATTTAGTAAACGAGGCGAATTTTTAAAAAAAATCGTAGGACCAGTTTTTGAGAAAATCGCAAAAAAGTGAAAAATTACACGAATAAAATACTACTTCCGATTGGCCGATTTTGATGAAAATGTTCGTGTCTGGTCCGGTAGTGGTATGTAATTTAAGTTTTAAGTTTCAAGTTCGTACGATATTCCGTTCTTGAGGTATTCTGTTCACACACAGACACACACACACACACACACACACACACACACACACACACACACACACACAGACCAATCGCTAAAAACATGTTTTTTGGGTGCAGGGGGTCTGAAAACGTGTAGATCCGGTTAACACTTGGTTTTAAAAAATCGACATGATTTATATAATCTTTTACAGAATAGCCATGCGCTAATATTGATAATGCTACCTCGAGTATTGACAGATTTATAAGCTTATACAGTTTTTACCTGCCCATAACAGACAGGTGGAGTGTCAAATTATTTACACTCAATCTGTTCGTTGCAGGGCTAAAATAAATAGTTCTGTTTCTTATCACATGGTCAGTCAATTAAATGACTGAATCATTTAAGAACAGAAGAGGTAGAGGTGCAAAAGATACTAATCAGAGTTATCTCCTCTGAAAGTAATGAATTTCATTGTACAGCCAGACCCTGTGGTGAATGAAGTGAAGTTGTCATTTACAGAGTGGAAAATATGTGCTTTTCAGAGGGCTCGGCATGCTGATAAGCGTACTTTTCCACTCAGTGAGGAAGGCATGGTAAACCACCTCACTCCTTGTTTTACTTAGTAAAACCTCTAGAGGTTTAAACCAGCCTTTCGGCTGTTGACCTAAACAACAACAGTTTTTACAGTATAACACGTACAATTTAACAAGCTTCAACTTTTATTGTATTAGTGGGAAAATCACAAAAACTACATAAACATCTTCGGCTCTTCCCCTACCAAAAATGTAATGTTGCACGTACACCATTGACCATAGATGACGTTATGTACAGAACCCTATAAACATTCATACAGTTCAGTTGTGTAGTTTATTCATTTCGGTCGGTTTATAAGTACGTCGGATGTAGTGTTACAGTACAAAAAATTAAAATTTTATGTAAATAATATTTTTGGGGTAAATTATCATAAACTTTTCATAATAATGAAGTTATTTTAATTAGGGTATTGTCCTGACCTCCACTTCTCCAAAACGACCATTTATTGAGTTCACCGTACGTGGTCGTGTTGTGGAGGTTTTACTGTATTTTGTTGATACAGTACGGTATATCTTTCTCTGAATAGTAGAGTATGATTTTTGCACATGAAAACATGTGATCAAGAAGGTTGAACACCAAAAATAACAATTTATTTTTTAATTTTTTAATGAGCATTTCAATTTTTTTCTATTCAAATTCTAATCTCTTGATTGTGTTAACTTTTGACTTTATCTTGCCTTATATAAATACTTAAGAAAGGAAAGTATTGTTTTCATGTAGATTTTTAGAATCGAGTTTTCACCGGAAATACACGTGGTCAGGCCCCCAAATCACTTGAGTCGAAAAATCATGCTTTGTATTATTCTCATAAAAATCGGTAAAATATGGGATTTTTTCTGATTCCAGCCTTAGTATACATATCAGGACAAAATTTATAAAGGTAAAGTTATAAAAAAATAAAAGAATCTATAACTAATATTTCAAGCGGTTCTATCTACAGAGTCTAGGTTAGCGTCAATCAGTGATTTTACCTATTTTTAATTAGAACAGTTAATTTTAATTTAGCGTTTTTCACACGACTAAAATTAGGTTAGGCTTTTCATTTTACATTGTTTACTTTTAAATAAATATGGGTTATACGTTTAATATTATAAACATTGGCGAGAGAAAGTCATATGAGAGTTTCACACCAAATTTTTTTGAATTGCTATTGTATTGGACTCAATCGGTTTTTGTCGAAAATTGTATTAGTTGATGTAATTTTGTACATTGAGTTATCACACAGATAACAGCAAAATCTGACTTTTATTCTGTCTGAACCTGTTCTTCCCCTCGACTCATCACATACAGTTTACAAAATATGTTACGATGTTATTTATAAATCCGCAAAATTAACCGAATATCTCTTTTAAAAGGTTCTTCAGGCAATGATAACCGGTCTGGTTTTTCGCCTTAAAAGAAAAGGTTTTTCAAAATTTTTTACTATAGTAAATTTTATATTGTAAAGTATATTTTTAGTGTACAGTGGTGCATAATTTCATCAGAGCTGTCAGTAAAATGTTTCTACTGTCCCAATTAATAACGGAAATAGTTAAAGCCTAAACAATAACTTATTTCTCTGGTTATAGGAACAAGAGCACGCGAACCACGTTGTTATTACAACAGTAGTAGGCCACTAGAAATGCACGGTGCGTAAATATGTTTAAAACCGAAGTAGGCTATATATACTGCACCCTTTTATGCCAGCTAAGATAAAATCAGCCATAATATCTTATTAAAACTTATCAGAGTATATATCACTGATACATAAAATATTTTATTGTTATTTTTTATTTTTAATACCAATACCATCACGCAGAGATTTATTTTCATGGTTGCCTAACTAAGTACACCTTGACCGCTTTTCGTATTAGAAAAAAATTATTATCATTCTTTTACTTGACGTGCACACGCTGAATAACATAAATTTATAAATTTTAACAAGAACTGTTCTATTTCTGATTTTGTACACTTTTATTTTTTAACAGTTCAGTAACTAGATTTTGTTTCTCTTTCATTTATTTCTTTTGTGACTAACTAAATTATAAAATAACCAAAGTGAGGTGCATGAAGCAAATTTATTACTGTTCCCGATTTCACGCCACACTATAATTTTCTAGGCATAATTTTAAGAACACTGATGTCAGTACTGGAAGTTAGCTATTGAAACACATAATGGGTAGTCTCTAATAAAATAAACCCTCCTCATTCGGTTTGCAAAATTTAATAATGAACCATAACCTGTGTTCGCTACATATAAATATCAAATATTTATATAAATAATTATTGAAATTAAATCAGTAAAATATAAAAGTTAATTTAAAATTAATTTAATGTAAATAGACTTTTCCCCCCAAGTAATGAACGCAAAAACATACAAATAACACGACTTACGCGGTATAGCTCAACACGCACCATGCTTCCGGCTTGGTCTTCGATCTACTATTCCAGAGATGGGTTAAAGTAGCGGTATACGCAAAATTAACCACTGATATTTTAACATAACACCTGAATATAATGTTTTCTCTGTACTGCTCCATTCTTGCACAACATCGTCTTTCGTACTAGAAAGAATTACGTCCAGATAGAATGGGATGAAACTACAGACCAGGTCATCCATCCTAATGAAATTCTACGTGAGTAAATAAATATAAAACGCAGATCATTAAAATTTCTAAATTTACAATTATATGTTTTTAGATATAAGGTATTTATGGTCCATCTCTGATTACCTAGATCCCCTTGAATATTAGCCACTCGATTATTTGAGAAATACGTTTGCCAATCTTTAGAACTGTTGCTATTAGTAAAGGTATAGCAATAATGTGGGTAAGATATATTCTTTTAGGCTAGCCACTCCGTTTTTATCTCTTAGACTCACATAATTTTGAGTTGCAAAAGACTTAGTTTTACTGTTCAGACATTGCGGAATCCATGTCCTGAATTTTAGCTCATTAGGTGTTCGGGAAGTTAGGGAATTAATGATGAGTGGGTGAATCAGTCAGTCAGTAAGGGCTTTCGGTTTTTGAGTAATTAAGTGAAGGTGAAAGAAAGGAGATGGAAAGGAGGTGATGAAGAAGGAGGTTAGGGGTTGAACAAGGAGGAGGAGAAATACATTACAAACGTTACGAGTCATGAACTCCTATTAATACAATTCACTTAAAATTGGATTCTGCAACCGATTTATCGGTTTACTGAAATGAAAAGTATAGTTTACTATATTAAATCAATTACAAAATAATTTAATTAAGTTGTTCATAAAACTATTTCAAGGTCATGTTGAATTTTTTTATAAAACTGCGGAAGAAAGTATACTGTTAAAAACAACATTAATTACGATAAAATAATACGTAAAAAGAAAACAATCGGCATCATTTAAATATAATTTTAAAATGACAACATTACTAAGCGAACATATAAGACCAACCTAACAAAGTTAAATAAATAATAAAACAATAAAATATATATTTAATTTATTATTAATATTATGTTCACTATAAAGAGATTGACAATAGAAATTAACTACATTGTAATATTAAATGTAATTATTTGAAAGATAAGTTTTCCACACCCAATCTGAATGGATAAAATAATATTTTATAACTAAGTCGTGCGTTATAACATGTATTAATCAAAATAATAATTACAATAATAATAATAATAATAATAATAATAAACTGAAAGTATTTTCGTAACAATACATAATTTATTTATAGCAATGATATGTACAAAACACCGGTAACCAGCGATAACATTTTTAACCTTGTAACGTTTCAGAATATGAAGCGGCTAATGTAACATACTACACTTGTACGCTCGACTATTTATACAGTACACAAATACATATATATATTATAAAATACAGATACACAAAGAAACAGAATTGTAGCAAATATTTATGGAGCGTTATAATGAACAAGGGGCCCCTTCTATAATGAAACACTATTACAATCCAGACCTTCACAATAAGCGCCTATTTTATAGTAAATATACTAAATATACTTTCTAATCGGTTAAATAAGTCTCAGTATCGTGAACGCTTAGTAGAAAATAAATATTATGACAGTACAACAGAAAACAGAAAACCTTCCTGAAATTAATTTTAAATATACAGGAAAATCATGTGTTAACTGTTGTTTATCTATATACAGGCTGATTCACAAAGTTTAAATGTCACTTTCTGGGCACATTTTAGAGATCTAAAGAAAGAGTCTACAGTACTCCATAATAAACATAATCCTAAAACGATTCGTTGTGATAACCGAAGTACGAGGTGTAGCTATTAAATAACGAGACTGACGTTGTAAAACATTTAATTTTAATTTTATACATAATCACTCATTGACACCTTCAATATATAGTTCTTCTCTATCCCTACAAAGCTCCATGCGAATTTTCCATTGTTGGAAACAGTGCTGGAAGTCATCTTCTGTCAGCTCCTTCAGGGCATGTGTCGCTTTCTTTTTACAGCTTCCACAGACTCAAATCTTGTCCCTTTTAATGGAGATTTTACCTTAGGGAACAGGTAGAAGATAATAACATGTGATGAAACGTGGTTTTTTACTTATGATCCGGAAACGAAGCGCCAATTCATGCACTGGAAGAGCCGAACTTCACCGAGTGCCAAAAAAGCTCGAATGAGCAAGTCAAAATTTAAAGCAATGATGATTGTTTTTTTTTATATCCATGGGATTGTGTACCTTCACTGGATTCCTGAAGGTCAGACACTTAATCAATATTACTACCTTGAGGTACTTTCTAAACTACGTCAAAGAGTAAGGAAAAAACTTCCCAAAATGTGGAAGGACAAATCATGAGTTCTCTACCAAGACAATGTGCCAGCTCATTCCGCATCATCTGTCAAGAGGTTTCTAGCCAAGTACAGCAACTCAGTGTTAGAATATGTACCTTGTTTACCAGATCTTGCACCATGTGACTTCTAACTGTTCCCTAAGGTGAAATCTGCATTAAAAGGGAAAAGATTTGAGTCTGTAGAAGCTGTAAAAGAGAAAGTGGCAGGTGTCCTGAAGGAGCTGACAGAAGATGACTTCCAGCACTGTTTCCAACAATGGAAAATTCGCATAGAGCGTTGTAGGGATAGAGAAGGAGTGTATATTGAAGGTGACAATAAGTGATTATGTATAAAATTCAAATTAAATTTTTACGTCAGTCTCGTTATTTAATAGCCACACCTCGTATGTGGCCGTGATTTTCGCTTCAGATAAATTAAGTTTTACTAAAATTTCTGGTATTTAAATTTATGGTAAAATATGCTGATCTATATGTTACACAACCTAATAAATTTAAGTTGATATAATCTAAGAAAGTATAAGTGTTTAGAAAGTTATACAACCTCGAAAATTCAGCAGAGGGACTTCAACGCTTGATGGTTGGAATTTTTAAAATGGAGAGGCTCTTGGTTTGAAAACCAGCCCACTGAAATCTAAGGTAATAATGGTCGGTAAGGTGTCTCACACTCGATCTAACGATCTAACTTACTTATTAAAGTAAAACTATTGAACAGGTTTAGGTAATTAAGTATTAAGGAAGTTAGAATACTTCTGAAGCCAGTGGAAATCGTATTTAAACACAACTGTCGGAGAGGCTGACATTTTATTAACATGAAGCATCTGCTTGTCAGTGCAATTCTAATTAACGGAAAATACAGGTTTGTTAAGACTTACATTTACTCTGTCCTGCTGTATTGTAAAGAAACAGAAACTTTGAGCCTGCAGTCTATGAATCCTCCAGAAGCTTTTGAGATATGGGTATACAGAAGAAAGCTCAGGATTTTGTGAACCGGTCATGTTACCGACTTCGATGTTTTGAGACTTATGAGGTATAGACCTAAGGTATGTGTTAATAAGTAGAATCAAAAGAAGGAAAATCGCTCACCTTGGTTTTTTGTACAGGAATGATTAGTGCCAGATTTTAAAAATTATTCTCGAGGGAAAAGTTGAGGGTAGACGCAGACCTGGTTGGTTGAAAATTATTAGAGACTGAAAAATATGAGTACTCACACTTAAAAAAGTCGTTCATGACAGAGACCGGTTCACAAGAGTACCCAATCTTCATTGATAAATTCGGTACTATTTGAATGTAACCAGAATAATTGGAATAACATACGTTCCGGGTCTATCTATATATTTAACAGTTTACAGTAAAACTACCGTAGAACAAAAATTTTAGTCAAGAAAAAACTTTTCTAAGTTCCAATAAGATAATTAGGTTAGATGGGTAAAAAATTATTAATTTTTTCATTATTAAACTTGTCGAGAGTTTGATTCTGAACAAAATGGCTTTAAGATAAGTTACAGAAACGAGATACAAACTGGAAATATTCGATTTTTATTTTGAACAAAACATTAAAATGTATTGAAAGATGCCCAAATATGTAATAAATCTAATAATATCTATCTGTTATTGATTACTGGTAAATTATGTAAATCTTATCAAAAATATTACTCGTATAATAAAATATCAAAAATAAAATTACTCCTTCTACATCAATATCTCCGTAGGCGTTGATACAAAGTCAGATAAATGTCGGTAAAATTTGCCTGCACACTTGCGGATCGCACATACTATTTTTGGTAGATCTGTCCTTAAGTTACGCACCGATATCCAAAATTCGAGAAATTATTTCTCACAGGTTATTTATTTTACTGTACCGAAGAACACATCTCTTTGTGAACAGGATACGAAGTGGGAACTCTTGTCGAAACTTTTTGATACTGAGTTAACATTTTAAAAATTAGCACTCAAGTTTGAACATTTCATACCGAATTCAAATTGTCGTCACCAAAATTACGGTAGTTAATCCAGATTGAATATTTTCGATAGAAAATTGGCGTTTGAGTAAACAATAATATTAAACTTTTAGGTACAATATCACCCTGTTTAAATTTTAAATATTTAAGAAATAAATTATACATAAAAATAAACTTCGAATGTCCTTTTTCAAATAAGTAAGTAAGTCTTTGCCTCTTCCCAGTCTTTTCCTGACCTATCCGACCTAGATGGGTCCGATAGGCTCAGGATACCCAATAGTATTGGGTTCAGTAACTGGTTCAGATCCTAATTCAGTACCCAGAAGTCTTCGTATTCTAGTTAGCAAAAAATCCGATGTGACTGAATAGGTAGGTATTCTTTTTATTGCCTAGTCATTTTTGGTGGAGTAATTAGATTAAAAATAAACAGGAAAACTAAAAGTTTCACTTTTCCAACAAAAGGTGCCTTTTAGCATTTTATGTAAAAAAATATAAACTCGACAAAAATGTAATCCAAGTTCTAATATTCCTATTTTTGTTTTTGTGAATTTGTGTACTTTCTTTCATTTTGGTACTTTGGTACTAAATTTCAATGAAAAGTTCTTCAAGCCTTGTTTTTATATACTACGCTTCAATATAATTATTCACTTTATCCACCAAATATCTGTGACGTAAGCAAAAAAATTTAAAAAAATTTGTATCCTCTCAGAATGGATTAACGGAATTTTTTAGATGAACTGATGATTGATAAAGTTTGCTTTAATAATACTTAATACTGGTTAATATAAAAGTTTATTACCACAGTAAACTGTCATTATTTTAAAAAGATAGAGTCTTGCAATCTGGTAGATGAATGTGTCAAATCATCCTAAAATATTGTGACAATATCAAAGAAGAGTTTGGTTCGAGAAATGTTTAGTACTTAATTCATAAAATGTTAAAGAGTAGATAATAGAGTGGAAAAGTAACAATAGGGCTAGTTATAAAAGGATACTTATTTAAAAAGGAGTGTATAAAAGGTAGGGTCTTTGTTGTACAACTATTTGGGAAAGAGTCGGTTGGATACCTGTAACACCTTTTATTCTATTGTGACTTGTTCACAATATTTTCCAGTACTAATAAAAAAGGGTTTTTTGTACTTTATTATTTGGATCGAAATTCTCTGTTTATCTAGAATATCCCTTTGACCTACCTATATAAAGAGCGCCCGAGTGCGGTCAGTTAGTTAGTATTCGTTTGATCGTTGACAAGTGTTTATTGCGTAAGCTATCGGATCAGGTCAACGTGTCCCGAGCATTGGTCAACTATTTTTATACCGTCTTATTGTATATGTGCATTCTGTATTCAGTCTTATTGTAAATGTGCATTGTGTATTCAATTTTATTGTATGTGCATTCAATATAATTGATTGTACGTAGTACTAAGTAAATTATTAAGTTATTTATTGTATTACTTCATTATAATTAGTTTATTATTTATTTTGTAAATCTTTTAGTTGTAATAAATACTTGTAATTGTAAACTTAAGTATATTAATTATTTAATTAGGCTACCTAGATACCGAAACGAACCTTAGCGATAAGTGTCACAATATGTACCCACCACGAAACATAGAATTAAGCAGGAAACCCCTTAATTTTCTAATATGTCTTTAAACTGTAGCGATAGAGCACTTACGTATCTACAGAAACTAATATACACGTAACACCTTCAATTACAAACACTAAGTTTTCAATTAGTAATCTGTTAAATTAGTTTATCTTATCCAGCTTTGAAATTAATAATTAAACTAAATCTATGTTTCAAAATAAACAATTTTCACTGTTCTACAGAATGAAGACATAAAGTCAAAAAAATTTACAAGTAATTTTTGGCATTCAAAAAGACGTGAAATTCAATGGAATATTTTGAAGCGAGGACAAATATCAACATTTTTAACAGTATAAAACCACACATACTATCATTTCCGTGAAAAAAATCCACAAACATTCATATTTTGTTCGTCGAATATTATATCCATTTGTTCCCATGATTTTTCCCGGGGATAATATTTACACTCCCTTCATAACCCCAGCAAATATATTAGACGAGAGAAATTAAATGAACATCATTGAAAACAATATTCGGAAAATAATTTTATAATGTATTTTTGCACTGAAATTAAGTACCTTTAATTCCACGGTTACACACCAAAAACACTTAAGTTATGGGATTTGTTGAAAAACCGTTGTTGTTAAATTTTAGTCTAATTGACTATTATAAAATTTAGACGTATATTTTTAAAATACACTTTTTTGGATCCGGGGTCATGAAAAGAGATGATCAGTTGAAATTCGTGTATAAATTTTACTCCATCGTAATGAATTTTTATTTTATACTTTATAAAATGCACATAAAAGCAAAAAAATATAAAAAATTGATGTAAATGTAAAACCTCTGCATTAGTAAATGTTACAACAAAAATAAAACTCTAAAGTTATTAAACTTTAACTAAAGTAAATGAAATTCAACATAAAAAGTAAATAAAAACGACAAAAATGGGAAATATATTATTAACTTGTAAAGCTCAAACAATGAAAATTTAATTAGAAATACCAAATAAAGTTAAAACCATAAAAATAAAGCAAAGCTGATTTAAAAAAAAAACAACAACGAAAAACGTAGTTAGAAACCGTGTTAAATGTTAGCACGTAAGATATTTTTAATACAAATTTAAATTAGAAAAAGTTGTTAGTTAAATTTCTCAGGGTCAAATTTTTAACTCCAATAAGAGTGAGTGATCTTACCTTGGCGATCAATCTGGTCACATTTGTCGTTACTATCACACATTCCACTTAAAATCTCTGAAAGAACCAAAATTATAATTTAGCTATAATTAATGTACGTTTTATTTACTTTGTTATATATATATAAATCTCACTCCATCAATGGTAAATTAAATAATGTTATAATCATTAAATTACCAAACTCAATACTCATTAAACAGCTCTTAAACTAGCAAATTAAGAACGAAACCCAAAGAAGTGAATCCAGGAAATAACGTCCGATATGGCGGACTTAAAAGTGGCAAAAGAACTTATTTAAAAACGAGAGGAAAAGAAGGTCTAAGAAAATAAACTAATCCAACTCTCCTTCAAAAAATAAAATTCGCCAGGAATGATTTTATTGCATATAAAAATGCCGGTTTGATAACTGTGTTGTAATGTCTAGTTTTCCAATTTTTTGAATTTCTTCTTTTTTTGGTACATCGTACTGGTAACGCGCTATAAGTTGATGATTACACCTATCATGCGGAGGACAGTATACTATCATACTATCTATCCTACTAACATCAGCCAACCCGAAAGCATAAGACATGTATCAAGCGTGTAACTCAAAATGTAACCACCATAAACACTTTAAAATTCACTTCATGACCCGTCACACTAAATAAGTTAGGAGTAATGTAATGTAATTTAAAGAAAATGAATTGTTTAAAATTCTATTGCAATTTAACATAACTTTACTGAAAATAATGAAATATGAAAACCCTAAAAATACAATAACATTTTTATATTACCGTAAATTACCGTAAAACTAGTATTACTCACCATAATAAGCTCGCATCGACGGAACTCACGGACTAACTAATCCATCACTTCAAATGTCAGAGTGCAGTAATTCAGTTTACAGCTGATGACCAAAACTGATACTAAATATAGCGTAGACCTAGTATTATGGCTTATTTAGAATGAATGTTTATTATTTTGGATAATTATTAAGAATCAATAAATAATACAATGGGATGTTTATAAAACGACATAATTGTAAACATAAATCAATGTAAAACTACAACATGATGTCATGGCATGAGCTGTCGCTATGAAGTATTTAGAAAAGCACATATAGTAGCACTTCCATCCCCCGCTTAGTCCAGTCTTACTCTCGCTGACGATCGTCAACTTATATTGCGTTACCAGTAATGTTCTTGGATGCAGAGAAATCTTAGAGAAAGCTCCTCCACAAGATAATGTGTCCGGAGATAGTAGACGGAAAGTAAAAGTTACGAATACGAGAACTGAAGATTATTACTGTATTATACGAGTTACTGTACTATTAAAAAAAGAAGACAAAACTTATACGAATACCTGTATAAAATGGATAATAAAAACAATTTTAAGACACTGAACAAAAGATTTAAGGTGTCAGAAGTAAAATAAAACAAAAGACTAAATATTGAGACAACTGGAGTAAACCGAAAATATAATGGATGGCACTAAATTCAGACAACTGATTACTGATTAAGGGCTTCCAAAGAAACAAAAACAGAATACCAGGCGGACGGAAGAAAGAAGAAAAGCCTACAGTAAATTATCGCTGATAATGCGGGGTGCAAGAAGAAAAATGTTTAAATTCACTTTTTGAGTTCTAAGACCGGCCCTGTACGAAAATGTCTTTGGAATAAAAGAATTTCAGATTATTAGCTCATTTTTTCATGGTTTTGGGTTGTATATTTTATCCATTAATTCCTTTAGTTATCTAAATTTACCTAAAAATTTAATTTTTCCATTTTTTTGTTATTTCCATAAGATATTATTTCTGTTTTTTTTTCAAAAAGCAAGCTATTTTATTAAAATAAGAAATGTACTTTAAAAAATAATTTAAAAAAATGGATTTTCTAGTTTTTTCAGTAAATGATTCTACACTAAGTAGTATATTTATTAACAACATTTGTGTAAATCCATAGGACATATTACATATCTACAAACATATGTACATAAATAGAAAAACGAAAGCAATCCTGTTGAAAAATCAACAATTTCTTTCGTAAAAATTTTGAATTTTAACCTAGGACATATCGAGGATTCATGTATAGGTTCAAGAATTGCAATATAATACTGTTTTTCAGAAATCATAACTTTTGACCTACTTAACTGTTTTCCAAGATTTGTTTATTTTTAATTATTCAGAATTTGATCCTGTAGAGCTCCTTGTAAGCAAAAGGTAATAAAAGTAATCTTTGTCGACAAAAATCTTTGCTACAGTTACAGAAAGAAATCTTTTAAAAAAAATTGTATACAAAATCAAGGGGCACTGCGACCATATATGATACTCCAAAAGGAGATCCTTCCTTAAATTTGAGATCAGTTTTATGTACATTGGTCAAATTAAACTAACTTCTGCTTTTCAACTCCCACCTTAATTTTAGGAGACGATGGTAAAATGATGAAATTAACTTTATTCTGAATTTAATAAAAATAATAGCTGCATTTCACAAAGCCAAAAGTTTTCCACTAATTTTCAGTACAAAAATATATTTTAATGGTAGACTCCCTCTTTAAGGGGAACAAACGTGATGTGAGGTAATTTTTGAAATCAGGACTTTCAGAGGAAATATCAGAAGTTAGTTATATTTCATCTCATGAGAGAATAACATGTAACTAATAACTAATATAAGAGTCATGAAAACAGTATCTTGGTTTGCCTTCAACTTAAAAAGTAATCGGTAATAAGTTATCCTTATTTGTTACACAATCATTAATGAAGTAAAAAATATTAGAAGAAATCATTCATAACTCATGAAATCGTGATGTTTGTTTATTCCTTTATATTATTTAAATATATGATTGCATTTATAAATAAATTGAGCGGTAATTCGCACTAACTTCCTCGCTATTCTTCAAGCAGTACCCTTATTTTGCTTCTTGTCTCCTATTTTCATGCGTGTTCGTAAAAGCTTACTTGGTTAGCAATGTCAAACTATTCAACGAAATACAATTTTATCTTCTACAGAAAATCCTAAGTTGTTGTTAAATTTAAAAATTCATAAGCCGAACACAGTATTTTTGTTTTTTTTTATGTTTTTCGACCGGCTGTTTTTACTGCTAATGCAGATGATTAGAAGGGTGGTTGATAAAAATGAGTAATGAAAAAATGTCAGACTTGACCGGGAGTCGAACCCGGAACCCCAACGTAGAAGCCAGTACCACTGACCAACAGGCTACACTACGAATGGAACACAGTGGTATGTACTGAGGTGGGATCCAACGTAGGGTTCAGAACGCAGTAGCCTGTAATGCCGTGCTACTATCCTTCATTCTATCGTCGGATAAAATCTGTTCGCAAGAAAGATCAGTTCACGTTTATGGCTCTCGTGTGTGAGAAACGTATTTTAACAAGAATTATTAAGCTTTGTGCGTTTCCCGTCCTTCTGCGACTCTCCAATAATTTTCTATATTTTTTAAAACGTCCCACAAATTTTTGTGTGTTTCAGTTCTATTGCTTCGAGATTAAATTTACAATGTTGTTGTTTAGGTCATCAGCCAAAAGGCTGGTTGAACCTCTAGAGGTTTTACTAAGTAAAACAAGGAGTGAGGTGGTTTACCATTGCCTTCCTCACTGAGTGGAAAAGTACGCTTATCAGCATGCCGGGCCCTCTGAAAAGCACATATTTTCCACTCTGAAAATGACACCTTCACTTCATTCACCACAGGGTCTGGCTGTATAATGAAATTCATTACTTTCAGAGGAGATAACTCTGATTAGTATCTTTTGCACCTCTACCTCCTCTGTTCTTAAATGATTCAGTCATTTAATTGGCTGACCATGTGATAAGAAACAGAACTATTTATTTTAGCCCTGCAACTAACAGATCGAGTGTAAATAATTTGACACTTCACCTGTCTGTTATGGGCAGAAATTTACAATATAGACACAAATAAAATAATAGTTACATAAAAATTGAAATTGTTAGATAATTATATAAAAATTAATAAATAAATATTTACGATTTACGGGTAGTTATTGGCAGAAAACCATTAAAAGGGGAGACTGTACTTTGAATCCAACCAATGTTAAATTTGCTATTTTTAGGTACATTTTTCGTAGGATTGGTAAAAGATAAAGAAATTAAACTTTACACACCATAGATGTCGGATTTCTTCTCGAGCTACTGACATTTTTGATATTTAATCTTTGGACCATACCATTTTTAAAAAGAATTTCGAATAACATAAAATTTTTACAAATTGCTTTCTACGTTTTTTACGTATTACTAATTTTTGGGGCACCTGAGGAAGTCATAAAAATATCGGAATATGTGTATATACAAGGTAATTAACTGGTGAAAATTTCAGCCTGGTAGATTTATTGGTTTCTGAGAAAAATGTATCGAAAATAATATTTGTAAAACACAATCTGTCAGTATTTTTTGTAAATATAATTATGAAACACTGCGGAAATAAAAATAAAATTCGCTCACCAAAATATGTAGTAAAATTTAAAAAATGTAAAAAAACGACTGGAGAGTCGCACAAGAAAACGGCAAACATATAAGCTTATGAAATGTTAAAATACGTTTCTCACACGTGAGTAAACATATCTTCCAGGCAGACGGAACGTATCAGACAATAGAACTAAAAAGAGGAGCACACACGCTGCGTTCGATACCGACCGTAGTATGTAGGCCCACTGTAATCTGATTTCAAGAGTTAAGCGTTCAGCAAAAAATATAATAGGCCTATACTCAATTATTAGCATAATTATTTCATTCTTTTTGTGTTATATATGTTAAAATTCATCTAAAGGTTGTAATTTAAAAAAACTGGAAATTAAAATCCGAAAATTTGGGAAGTTAATTGAACTCAAAAATGTAGAAAATGAAGGAATTTTATCAAAATCGTTGTAAAATACCGTTGTTTTTTGGGCTAGGCCTACATAAAAACTCATCTGAGGTTGATTCAAAACGCTGAGTTTGTAAATTTCAGTCTACATGATCCGTAAATTTTAGCTTAAAAATGAATAGCATAAATATAGAAATGAAAAGCCTTCTAAGAAACAAATGTTTTGGCTTCAGTGGATAATGAGACAGATAATTTCTAAGACTTAGTACCAAACTAACGTCACTAAAACAAACATGATTTTCCAAGCGAGCAACCCATTCGGTCAACACTTAACTTGTATCTTCTCTGAAATCCCACCTAGGACTATATTATTGATCTTTTTTCAATTCAGTTTCACAGAATATAATTATTTACGTATTGGTTATACAATTTTTATTAAACATTTAAGAGAGATATTTCCTATTCTATAACTTAACGGTAGATACGTTACTCTGGCCTTAACACAACCTCTCTTCTCTCCTGTATTAATCTAATAAACCAAAAGGAATTAATGAAAGCTAAGAGACGAAATTACTATAATAAGTCGGTGATATAATACAGGGTGATTATAAATGAAATGACACTTTCGACAGCTTCTTAAACATCAAACTGGTGTATTTGAATTTAGTATAGTATAGTATGATATAGGTTTGTAGGGAATTTTTTAAAGTTTATGTTGGTACAACTGTTGCTGGCATTTTGTTGTTGGCTGATGTTACAACGACCAGTCTAGAAAAATGGCCGCTACTAAAGTGGAGAAAGTTATTGTGTTCTTGAATTAGCCAAAACAAACTCTGTTACGGTTGTGCAACGTCATTTCAGAACAAGATACGGTAAACCACCAACAACAAGGCAATCAATCTATGACTGGTATAAACACTTTGAAAACAGTGGATGTCTGTGTAAACGGAAGAGTACCGGAAGACCTTCTGTTACAGAAGAACAAATTGATAGTGTTCGTGATGTTTATGTACGAAGTCCAGGAAAATCAACTAGATCAGCAAGTTTAGAATTGCAAATTCCTCAACCGACTGTGTGGAAAATTCTGCGGAAACATTTTAAAATGACACCTTATAAATTCCAGTTAGTACAAAGTTTAAATACCAATGATAAAGTCGTACGTAAAAATTTTTGTCTGGAAATGCAACATTGTGTTGAAAATGACGACGCATCCTTTAATCGCCTAATTTTCAGTAATGAATGTAATTTTCACATTAGTGTAAAAGTTAATAGACACAATGTTAGAATATGGGGCACAGAAAACCCAAAAATAACTTTACAGCATACACGCGATTCCCCTAAAGTAAACGTCATGCGCATTATCTCATGAAAAGGTTTACGGGCCGTTCTTCTTTCACGAAGTGTCAGTAACCGGAGTAATTTATCTGGACATGTTAAACGAATGGTTAATGCCTAAACTCCAGGAAGATAGTGATAACTTCATTTTTGTAGAAGATGGAGCTTCGCCTCACTGGCACTTACAGGTCATAAATTATCTTGATGAACGTCTTCCGAGACGATGGATCGGCCGTGCAAGTGAGGAAAACATTGTGTTTACGCCGTGGCCACCTCGTAGTCCAGACTTAACGCCCTGCGACTTTTTCTTATGGGGTTATGTAAAAGACAAAGTTTTTGTACCACCGCTTTCTGTAGATATCGATGATCTAAAACAACGTATTGCACATGCTCTTGCCACAGTTGACAGTCATTTGCCTAATCGTGTGTGGAAAGAATTGAACTACCACCGTGTAGATATCTGTCGTGTTACAAATGGTGCACATATTGAACATCTGTAAATATTTTCAATAAAAACTTAATGAATTCTTCTATATAATCATGTAAGTAATTACCTTAACTTTTCAAAAATAAATTTTTTATCAGCTATTGAAACTGTCTATTTCATTTATAATCACCCTGTAAAATGTAAAAATCCCATTTTCGAATTTTTATTGGATATGCTACTCTTGCGTTAAGCCCTCGATTTAAAATCCAGGTAGCAAAACTTTGCTCGTAAGTTTATTAGGTAATAATGAATTAACTTAAAAGATATTCCTTTCATATAAATCAATAATTTAGATATATTCTGAGTATAATAGTTTCAGAATGTATTGCGACACACCAATTGTCATAGAATGTCATACGAATAGACAAATAAAAGTAGGGTAGTTATTATAAACAACATTATGTTCATAAAGTCCATACTTTGAAGTTCCTGTTCTTAACAAGTCACGAAATGTGTGTGATTTAGCTGTAATAATTTATAGCACACCTATCATACCATTGTACGCAGTTACAATAATACGTATACTAGCATAAATATGTGTGTATACATATTACACACTTAAAAAACCTGTTTAAATGTTGTTTCACTCTGCATACTCTATCTGGTAGATGTATTCAATCCCATACGATTCAATAATAGCCTCTATAAAATTGTGAAATCAAACTTTAACAGATACGTAATGGCATTATAAAAAAATCATGCACAACAAGGACTGACCTGACAATTCTAAGAAATCCAAGGAAATTATTAATAATCTTTATTTGAAGGAAAATTTAAATTCAATATCAATAATTTATGAATCTAACGTGAAAGTTACATATTTTCAACGTCGTAGATTCAATTTTGAATCAACAAATCTTAAAAATATGTATTTCATAAATTTTTCCTCTCTCTCATCCCCCCTCCACCACTCTCTCTCTCTCTCGACACACACACACACACACACACACACACACACACACACACACACACACATATACATATTAATTTGTTAAACATTGTAGAATATATCGACCGTTAAATGAATTTATTATTTAATTATACTAAATAAAGTTATTAAAAACCACATGAAACGCTCGAAGTAAAAACACTTACCAATTGAGAAGTACTTTCGTGGCTTCAAGACATCGTCAGCTCATCACAACAGTTGCGTGTTTACTGCACGTAGAAATGTTAGAAACGAAGAATAAAATAGAGAAGTTGATATATTGGAAAAGTTTTACATATATAAATTTTAAAAAGAAAGTTAAATTAATAAATATGCAGAATACGAAAACAGCGAATTGATTAGGTTGGCAGAACTGACATAGTAAATTTAAAATTATAAAATTTAAAGAAAAAATCATTCTCGTAATAAAATTTTCATGACATGCAGAGGAGGTTTACATCTCTGAAAAAATAAATGTTATAAATCGTTTAATTTTAAGAGTTGTGATGAGCTGACGATGTGGAAAAGCCACGATAGTACTTAGCAATTAGTAATTTTATACATTGAGGGTTATATGGACAGAAAACACCATAGGCCTATATGGTGAATGAATGAAACCAGGAAGCTTAAATATTATAAGATTTTAACTCCTTATCAATCAAAAGATAGCAAGCAATTTAGAAACAAAAAAATAGATGGAGCAAGTTTTTTGTTTGCTGTATCCTGAATAATTTGTAACAAAGAATGTAGGTAGGTTATAATTATTATTTTCTTTAACCCTCTTCTAAGTTTCCTCTGGTCGGACCCAGAGCAACTCCACTCCACCTCTCTCAATCGCTTAAAAATCTCCACTTCATTGTACTCTTGGCATTGCATCTTTTTCCTAATTCATCCATAACTGTATCAATTCTTTGCGCTTGGTCTTCCTTCGTCTCCAAGAACAGATTTCTTTTCGTTAACCTTATTCGATCTTACTGACAAACCGTCTTCTCTATAATTCTTCTTACCAAGCTGTCCATCCCGCGATTAAATAATTCTCATTCAGTTTTTTTCTTTCCTTTAAAGGGAGACCATATTACTAATTCTAATTACTAATTCCATATTACTAATTTTTTGAGCATCTGAGGAAGTCATAAAATGTCGGTATATGTGCCCGTACAAGACAAATAACTGGTAAGAATTTCAGCCTGGTAGGTTTGATGGCTTCCGAGAAAAATGTACCTAAATGTTAAAAATCTAAATTTAAGGAAACAGGCAAACAAGTAAAGGACAAATCAAAAACAGAATATACACAAGCAAGTAAATTTTCCATCAGCAGTTGGTTAGAAAGCTGAACCAACAACGTAAAATGTTAAAATCAGTAATGCAGATATTTTTAAAAACTAAAATTCCCTTTGCCCTAAAACGATCAGTTTAAATTATGAAAAATATTCATTGTTGATGACGCGATAATTCTGTGTAAACCGGAAAAAAACTTAATTTTTTCATTAAAACAATTTTTTGACATCATATAAGGTTTTACTGTAAGATCGAAGTCTGAACTATTGAAAAACATGAAAAACTGAAAATCACAATTTTCAGTCAAACCATCATACACTCTCACCTTAATAGTATAATACGCTTGAACTTCATTTCTGCCCCCTGAATTCTATATCTTTCCTTCCACACGTTCATGTTTCAGCTGCATAAGTCAGTATAGGCACAAAAATTACGCAGTATACATAATTTTCTTACAATGGATAGGAACTTCTTAACACCAAGCTAAGCGTTTCACACTTTGGAAGAAATCAATATATTTCTACAGTCCTTTTAATTAACTTCTTTTCAGACTTTCCGCCTGATGAGTAAACGATCGCTACATATGCGTATTCTTAAACTACCTCCAGCAGTAATTTGAATAATTTGAATCGCTTGTTAGGTAATAACGGGTAGCTTAAAATTATGTTCCTTAACAAAAAATACACTTAAAAACCTGTTTAAATATTGTTTCACGCCACACAGTTATTTTTTATTGTTTAATAGTTCATCCTAGGGAGTTCTTTCATTAAGAATGGATAGTGGTGGAAGCCAAAGCCCACAAAAACTTTGAAGCTACCAGATGATAACCGGTACGATATTCAGGCACGGCATATTTTCACACGTAACAAAAAATCATTTCATCCTTCACCGTCTGCATTAACAGCAATTGCAGAACAGTCGGACGTTAAACCAAAAAAAGATGATGACTTAGTTATGGTTCTTTCCCTGTTATCTATTTAAGTAAATAATTTTTCAGACTCCATTTCATTTCTGTTTTAAATTATACATGCCGTCCAAATCCCTTAAACTACTCCAATTCTATTGGTAAAAATTGTGAACATTTGAAGAGCTTATCAAGGTTGTCACATCCGTTACCAATTTCTAAACGAGCGATCGATAAAAATTTCTATTAATTGAAATTGTGTTATTAATAATGAGAGTAGTGCTTTGAGTGATATCAAAAGTAGAATTGCTCACGCTAGAAAAGGCTTTAAAATGAAAAACAGCTTACTGACTACAAACATTGATTTACAGATTAGGAAAAATTTCTTAAAACATTATGTTTGGAGTAAAACATTATACAGGAGTGAAACGTGGGTGATAGGGGCTGTAGAAAAGAAGAGGATAGAAGCTTTAGAAATGTGGTGTTATAGGAAAATGTTAAAGATTAGGTGGGTGGACAAAATAAGTAATTTAGAGGTTCTTTGGTGAGTGGATGAAAAAAGAAGTATATGGAAACATCTTACCAGAAGAAGGGATAGGCTAGTGGGGCATATTTTAAGACATCCAGGTATTGGGCTATCAATAATAGAGGGTAATATTGAGGGAGTAAATTGTAGGGGGAGGCAAAGATTAGAATATATAAAGCAAATTACAAAAGATGTAGGGTGTTACAGGTATGTAGATATGAAACGACTTGCGCAAGATAGATCAGCTTGGAGAACTGCATCACACCAGTCGAAAGACTGATGACAAAAAAAGTGCTTTGAGAGTATAAAAGTATCGACAGGAATTGTATTTGTTGCAACCTTGAAAGAAATTTTTGCTGACAAGGTTAATTTTATGTGAGTAACCACCATCAACGTATGCACAAAACGTTTCACCTAAACGGTGTGATAAACATTCTGTATCAGTTTACAGACAGAACGAGCATTCGAAGAACAATAGGTTCGGGATATTCCGTCATGATTTTAGAAAACAAAACGCGCAGAAGTCACCGCACCATCCACTTGTTATAGCATGATTAAGATGTGAGAACAAAGTGGGCCGAACAGCAATAGAAATAAATGTCTGTACATTGATTCTACCTGGTGTACCGTATGCATGCTGATGCATGGATAGATGGGAAACACAACATTTAGTAGTATGCATATGCCGGCAGCGTTCTAGAAGGTGCGCGCGCGTATGAGAGCGTGAATGACCGCGTGTGAAACAAGGCCGTGACCACTCCGCCCAGATATCTACACCACGTAGACCACCGGCCATTTCGTCCATTCATATTCATACTGGATCGAGCGAGTAACGGGCGAACGGTGTTACTACTTCGCCCTGTTCTCTATTTTTCTAAAATATAACGTGTTGTCTTTCTCTTATCTAGTTATTAGCAATTACGCCTGCACTCTACGGATACTACCTGTAACGTTACTACCTACTGGAAAATGAGGGCGTAAGCCTCCTAAAAGTATCAAGTCACACACATGATAAAATTTTATTTTCCTCATAAAAATTTCACAGATTTCATGATTGATTTCCTTGAATATCGAGCTCTTGAGATGTCCTGAAAATTTTCCCTGACTAAAACACTGCTACTGAATTAAAAAGAATTTTAGGACTACTAAAATTTACATTTCTATACTGTACATGATTTCGTAATCTCTACTCAACCATCACTAATTATCTTACTTTCCGGTCGTAAATCCAAAATTTTTTTCCTTAGGGACAGAACTAATAAATATATAAATAAACCTAATTGTCACGAAAGATATTATACATTATACGATGACAAGTCAAAAAATTTAGTGTAGGAAATGGGCTGTTTATTCTACAGCATAGATTTTTTTTTTTTTTTGGTTTAACGTCCGACTGTTCTGCAATTACTGCTAATGCAGACGGTGAAGGATGAAATGATTTTTTGTAACGTATGAAAAGATGCCGTGCCTGAATGGGATTCGAACCCAAGATCGCATGATGAGAGGCGAGCACGTTACCAACTACAGCATAGAACGTAATTGTACAGCATAGAACGTAAATAGAAGACTAACCAATAATTTGCTAGGAGTAGCCAAGGAAAACCTTAACCAGCATAGCCAAACATTCTGCTGAAACTAATTTATTGAAATTTATTTCTAATAGTTTTTAATGCTCATATTCACACCTAGCAACTGAAAAATTGTGCACTAAAGGATTTTTACTTTCAAAGACAAAAACCGGATAAGAAATAATTATCGCGGTCACTGGTACGTCAGTCATGGTTGCCTGTGCAATACAAAATAAAAAATTATAATCAAGTTTCAAAACCCATCTAGATTTATGGTATAAAACTGTAGGGTTGGCCCAGAGAAAATAAGACAAGAAGTAGACAGGCGTTCCAGATGAAAGTATCAAGAGATATGATTAATGCTACAGAGTACAGAGTGCAATAAGTAGAGGTAAAAAAAAGTTAAATTCAGCGTTAAATAATTATAGAATATTAATGGCTGAACAATAGAATTTAAGGGTTTAGTTTGAAGGTATTATGAAGGAAAAATCAATGGTTGATCTTTTATACCAGTTTAATCGACAAAATACAAAAAATAAGATTTTATTTAAAAAATGTTTCTATCATAGATTATACGTACAAACTTAATTGTATTTGGTATTTTTTTAATTTATATCAGAGGTAATATCAATGGATTGTCCTCCTCTTTATTAAAATAATTTATGTTAATCTTTGTAATAAAACATTCAGCTCTTGCACTATTTGCATAGTCCTGGATTTAAAAAATTGTTTGCAATTTACATTTATACAACGCCATCCTATGTGCATGTACGCGAGTGAGTGCCCTGGAATAAAAGAAGACTGGTCTAAGAAAAAGAGAGAAATTTGAGGGAACTGTCCTACGCAAGATAATAAATTCGAAGATAGTTGATAGACAAAAGAGCTTACAAAGACAAGGAAAACTGTACAACAATAACGAATGATTAGAAAAGTAAGATTAACATTCTACGGAGACCTACATAGAATGGATGATGAAACAAATTTTTAAGACACTAAAAAATAGACTAATGGTGTCCGACAAAAAGTTCATAGAAGTCAGAAGGGATATTGAAAAAATTGAATAAACTGAGATAATAATGAGTTGGACCAAATCAGACAACAATAATTTCTGACTTTAAGGGCTTCCATGAAGAGTAAAAACAGAACTCCGTGCCCAGTGGATGGAAGAAAGGATAAAAAACTACAGTGAATGCTGAGAATGTGGGCTTCAAAAAGAGCTTCCAGAAAATATATTTCTAAAGTCACTTGCAATCTCTAATCAACACAATTCTCAAAAGAAAAATAACTTTTATTTTAGGAATAAATAATTAATTTTAACCGATACTAAAATCAGAACTAAAATATTTGTTTAATAACGTAAAGGAACAGAGAAAACGCATTGTTAACTTGATTTTTTATAGTATATTAATAAGCACTTATTTAGATTTAAGGTAATTTTTTACACCGAAGGCCAAGGTAGACCGCACTGGTCGTCACCAAGAGAGCGCATACTTTATTCGCATATTTAGTATAAAAGCCACGTGTCTTTTATGCTTGAACACATTCCTTCTCTTATGTTTTGCAAAGTAAAACCATGTATTTAGTTTATGTTTGCCAATTTATATGAAAATTTATTTTAATTTATATTTCTACCAGTAGATTATTCGTGTTTAAATGTTACATAACATAAGGCTTTCTACAAAATTAAGATTCAACGTAAAACTACTATCGTGTAATTTCTGTAATTATATAAGTACTAAACATTTTAATGTTATGCTTTATTGTCAGGGAAATCTTTATTACGGAAAACGCTAAAACATTACCCGTAGAATAATATGAAACAAAATTAAATGTAGAAAATTAATTCAAGAATTCGAGGCTCTTTCAGAAAGAACAGGGAGAAAATATGATTGCAAATGGTCACAAGATATGAAATTATTATCCCAAATTTACACATCGCATCTCTTTTTTTCGTATTGGGCCAATTTTAGTGGCGTGAGGTGTCTTAAGATGTTTCTGGAAGCTCTTTTTGCAGCCCACATTTTCATTATTCGCTCTCCTTTCTGAGGCTTTTCTCCTTCCTTCTGATCACCCGGTGTTCTGTTTTTACTCTTCATGTAAGCCCTTAAAGTCTGTAATTAGATGTCTTTATTTGGTTTGGTTCATTTAATTTTCTCGGTTTATTCCCATTTTCTCAATATCGTTTCTAACATCTTAAAACCATTTATCCGACACCTTTGGTCTATTGTTTAGTGTCTTAAAAATTTGTTTTGGCAACCGGTTGTCATTCATTCTATATTTCGTAAAAGTTTACTTTTCCTATTCTAATCGTTTCCAATAATCGTTCATATTCCTTGTAGAGTTCCTCTTGTCCTTGTAACCTATTTTGTCCATCTAATATCGTCGGGCTCATTATCTTGTGAAGGATATTTTTCTGAAATTTCCCTGCTTCCCTTAGACTAGCTTTTCCAGTCATTCTAGGGCATTCACTCGCATGCAAACATAGTTTTTATCACAGTAATATAATGTCTGATCTCGACTTGTATTGAAAGTGCTTTCTTGTTGTACAAATGGTGAGTTCCTCAGAATGCACCGGCCATCTTTCTTCGTCTGTTATTATTCGCTGAACTTCCGTTGTATTATTTTTGTACCTAAGTTATTTAAAGCTATCAACTTTTCCAAATTTGCTGTATTGTATCTTCAGGTGACGTGGGGTTGTTTTGATGTTCGTTATATATTTAGTTTTTAGAAGAAAATCTGTAGTCATGCTTTTTCTGTATTCTATTTCTATGTCAATCCATGTTTACTTCTATTTCAACAATTTCGATAAACACGGAGAAGACTAATTTTCTGTGTTTTTTCAGAGTTGACAAAGCCAGCTGGAATTTCAGCACTCAACAATTCATATCTGCTATGGTCAAGTTTCCCCTAATTTATAACACGAGCTATTATTACCTCCGATAGTATAACAAACCTGCGTGATATTAGTAAATTAGACTTCATTGCAACCCCCTTTGAAAGTAGTATCGAGCCCACTCTACGTGCACGCGTAATTGCTAATTGAATTTAAAGGAAGACTGTGCTATAGTAATATGTTTTAACTTACAATGACCATCAGTTTTGTCCGTATCTAAGTGTACGATATTCAATTTATTTGACAATTTAAATTGAATGAGTAGTAGGCCTTCACTCAAATGGAAGTAACTAGAGTTATTTAAATTTCACTTAGCTCCATACTTCATCACACGCTACATACAGTGATGCTATTAACTCTTATAATCATTTAAATTACAACACGTATCGTTAGATAATCTGTTGTCTCCTATAACTGTAAAATGTGAACTATGTAAAAAATAAACAGGTTGTAAAATGTATGAAAGTTTGAAACAAAATATTTAAAGAGGATTTTTAAACCGGAAAGAAAAGGAGATCCTAAAATAGAGATAATACGTAAAAATGAGGAACTGAATACACCATTGAAGCCAGAGACACAGTTCGTTTCATAAAGACCCAAAGAATGAGATAGTTGGGGCACATTGGAAGAATGGAGTCAACTAGGTGTTATGAACGTTAAGACTGCATAAGAGGAAAAGGAACGGGTTGTCATAGGAAGAGATTGGTGGATAATGTCAGAAATAATCATATTTTGATGGGTGTCAGAGAATGGTGAGCGCTAGTAACTAGCATAAAGGATTGTAGGAAACCAAAGTCCACCAAGGGCTGTAGAGCTACAAGACGATGATACACTTCCTGATTTTAAGTTCGGTTTATTAGGGGTTCGGTTAACCCAGGTTGTTCCGTATATGGTTTTAAACATGAGAAAAAATTATCAGAATTTTATAATAAACAGATTAAATAATGTACCGTATTCTAGACTATTGCATATTATTTCCGGCTTATTATGTATTAATTAATTGTAAATTAATATAAAAGAATGTTCGTTGACAAATAAAGTGGATAAACTGTGAGGAATGGTGTAGTGAACGAATAAAAATGTGGTTATTGTTTATAAATTCAGAATTTTGTACGGTTCGTAGATAAAGCACCGATGAATAAGAACCAAGGAATCTATTTTTTGTAACGATGTAAATAATTTCAACTTGTAAGATTGTTTTCAAAATGTAAAACGACAACAAAATGCTAAATTGCGCTTTCCATAGGCTATGGATGTGAGATACGAAGGATAGGAAGGCAACTAAGCGGTAAGCAGGAGCCTGACGACCTTGCAAATGATGCTTCCCTTTAAGAAACTAACCTTCGCCAAGGTAACTAAGCGCCTGCCTGAGCGAAACCGGTCCTAAGCCCCACACCATCACACAACTCGACTCATAAATCGGTTCACTTTGAACGGGGAGTGGTACGCTTGATAGAGGGGGGAGGGAGAAATACCGAGAGATATTTCAACTGACTTGATTTTTATTCAGTTATTTTCAACCGTATGAGAAAAAAATAAAATATTTCATAACGGTCGATCCGGTGATTGGAGCCAATCGTATGTCATCCACTCTGTAACTTTTTACATAATTTACAGCATGCAATTTCCGCATCTGTCGATTACTAAACGAAGCTTAAAAACATGTGGTTTTTCATCATATTACACGGTAGAGAAGTTAATAAACCCGGTCGAATGATTCTCCACCGTTGCATAAAATTATCTACTAACAAACAGGAGCCCCATTTCTGTCGAATAACTCAATCAATTTAATGCACTAGTACATTAAATGTACCATTCAGTGCGAAGAAATCCTGTTCAGAATAATTAATTTACTAAAATCATTATTATAAGAACCAGCTCATTTTTATAGAAAACATGTACCTATATTAAACGCACCCTTTATCAAAACCATTTTACAGTTTTATTACTAAAAGCTTTGTGGACATATGCAAATAAGTTTGCTAGAGACACCTAACACTAAGAATGCAAAGAGAGTCACATAAAAAAAGAAATAATCGATCTCTTGACCGGCTGATTTTTATGTAATTCTTCAAGAGTGTTTTAAATGTACTACATAAAATCCTGATAAAACGATTCATCGGTCAAAGACCCGGCGATGGATTTGCAATCAACTGATTAAAGTTGAAAAATAAAATGTGAAAATTATTATGTATTGAAGTAACAAGTAAATAAATGTGGCAACGTTTATGTAGTAAATTTATTTTTTCAGAATATACAGGACGAGTCAAAGTTGAACGAAAATTTCTGGGGTGCTGAGACTATGCTTAAAATTAATAATGTTATTCAGTTATTTCAATTGTAATTACTTTGAAAGGAATGTTTAGCATCATAAAATTAAATAATAAATGTCGAAAATATTTGATTATCGTGCAATAATATTTTTATAAAAAGTTTAGGAAAACTTAGGCGAAAGATATTTCCGAAATTCAGTTACCCCAGAGAAATTTTTAAGGCTTTAATAAGAAAGAAACTTTGTGACATTTTACAATTTTTAACCTGCAAAATTGAATGAAACTGGTCCCAAAACTGTCTCCCATTGTTTTAAAGATATCTGATACAAAATACAAACATGAGCTGTTTAATAAACGTGTAACTTATATGTACGGTGTTTATTTGTTTTAATACTTTTTTAGATTTAAGGTAAAGTAACTTATTTTTAATTAATATTTTTTATAACTTAATTATAAGTATAATTAATATTTTTATATCACCTGATAGAAAATAAAATTCTGAGAACATTTTTGTAAATTAATTAAGTAAATAATAAATCAATATATTTAAATTCAATATTAATTACTCCTAAAACAGAATAAATTGTTACAAAAGAACTACCACTTTTGCCTACAAAGAAATTTTTGTAAAGCCTATTGGTTTTGTAGATTTGGGATCAGTGAGTATATTTTGCACTCAGATATAAGCTTTTTCAGAAGAACGTAAAGAAATTCCAATTTAGCAAACATTAAAATTTATTGCACACAGGTAAAACCCAGTATTGTATTACACAATGTAGGGCAGATGTGCGGTGATCGTATTAAATTATTTAAAATTAATTTCCCTAAACGGACAACATAACTAAGCTTACATGAAATATTCTTGGCCATGATTAAAATATGTAAAATAAATTTAAATTTTCATCTCAAAAATAAATCACTTTATTAACAAATACCAATTAAAATTAAAAAAAACAGTCTAATAATAAATGTATATCTTGGCTAACAAATTAAACTCGATGTCTATTTAAATATTTTAATCCGGCATAATTACCGAAATGGTTTTTTACCAGAAGACTACAAAAAGTACCTTACAATATTTTTGTAATTACACTTTTATTACTTTTAATGTTTATTTATTTGTAATTAAATTATAACTAAGTTAAAAGAAATAAATGTTTTCTAATTAAACAATTTATGTTAATTTAATTGCGTTAGTTTAATGCAGTAAAAACAAATGGTCTATTAATTAATAATCATAGTATAAAAGGGAAACGAAAGGTTCTTAATGAAACACAATTTTTTGTATACTTGATGTCATAACGCATTAATCAAGAAACAAGTTATCCAAGAATTTTGATGGATTTTCTTTATAGTCAATACATAAATTCTTTCAAAATAAAAAAAATAACGAAGTAATCATACAACTTTGGTTTCAGTGTTAAAATTTAAAAAACATTATGAAGAAAAACACAGTACGTTTCAAACATAGATAAGTATTTCATTATACAAAAAAATCTGGCGTGAAACACTCACACAACTTTCTCTTGCCAATGAAAATAATGACCAATCTAACCTTTGAAATAAACAAAAACTAACCTCAAAAAACATAACTTTATTTTAATCACGAGTGAAAAACGCAAAATGAAATTCAACCTCAAATTGGCTTAAAAATACGGAAAATCACTCTTTAACGCTAAACTAGGCTCTGTAGAGAAAAATGCTCAAAATAAAAGATGTAGATCTTTTAATTTCCTATAAATTTGATTAAATACACTTTTGTCGCAAAATGCATACTAAAGCCAAAATCTTCAAAAAAATAGATTTTTCACACGTTTTCGTGAGAAAAAAACAGAAAATCGCTAATTACCGCTATACTAAGCGTTATACAAAAAATGTTTGAAATAAAAGTTGTAGGTTTTTACATTCTCTACATATTTTATTATATAAATTTTTGCGCTAAATTGCATATTAAAGCCGTAATCTTAAAAAAACAACGTTTTTACGTAAAAACACCATCACCAAGAATTTCAGCAAACATAACACCTACCCTATCTTGTAGAGAATAAACAATTGAGTAAACCAGGTGATTTTTAAAAAAATGGTAGGACCAGTTTTTGAGAAAATCGCAAAAAAGTGAAAAATGACACGAATAAACTACTATTTCCGGTTGACCGATTTTGATGAAAATGTTCGTGTCGGGTTCGGTAGTGGTATGTAACTTAAGTTTTAAGTTTCAGGTGTGTGTGCATGTGTGTGCGTGTGTGTGTGTGTACAGAATATCTCAAGAGCGGAACTTCGTACGAACTTGAAACTTAAGTTAGACACTACTATCAGACCCGACATGAACATTTTAATCAAAATCAGTCAACCGGAAGTAGTAATTTATTCGTGGAATTTTCAACTTTTTTACGATTTTCTAAAAAACTGGTCCTACCATTTTTTTTAAAATCACCTGGTTTACACATTTTTTTATGCTCTACAAGATAGGGTAGGCGCCATGTTTGCCGAAATTTTTGGTGAGGCGGTTTTCAAGTAAAAATATTGTTTTTCTTAAGATTGCAGTTTTAATATGCATTTTAGCGCAAAAATTTATATAATAAAAGTTGTAGACAATTTAAAATTCTACAACTCTTATTTCAAACAATATTTTGTTAAACACTTTGTTTAACAGTAATTAGCGATTTTCTGTTTTCTTCTCACGAAAACGTGTTAAAATTCGATTTTTTTAAGATTTCGGCCTTAGTATGCATTTTACGACAAAAGTGTATATAATCAAATTTATAGAAAATTAAAAGATCAACAACTTGTACTTAGTGCATTTTTCTCTACAGAGCCTAGTTTAGCGTGAAAGAGTGATTTTCCGTATTTTTAAGCTAAACTAAGGTCGATTTTCATTTTCCGTCTTTCACCCATGATTAAAATTAGGTTATGTTTTTTTACGTTAGGTTTTTGTTTATTTATAATGTTTTATTATTACTGTAAGATTTATTGTTAATTATTTGCATTGGCAAGAGAAAGTTGTGTGAGTGTTTTACACCAGATTTTTTTACAATGCTTATGTTATACCTACAATAACGATACAGTTTGTCAATTTTTAATAGTATAATATCTTTACTTATCATTACGGAACAGCTTACTCATTTTCATTTAGTCTCTGGTATGTCAAGTCGTGTACAGGCAATAAAGTTGTACGATTTTTGATGACTGAAGAAGCTGCCTGAACTTTATTACAGCAACGTGACGTTTTGCCACAAATTCGATTATGGCGGACCGGGAAAAAAATGAAGTTCGGGTTAAAGCAAATATTTCTTCAGCTGATTCCCGATAGAACTATAAAAATAGTTACAGAAATAATCGTTACTAATATCAGTGAATGTTCTGTGATTTATTTATTCCGATTCATGGTGATCATTTTAGGCCGGGTTTCTGCACTTAAGGTGAGACTGTATAATGGTTTTGACTGAAAATTTCGATTTTCGGTTTTTGCGTTTTTCAATATTTCAGACTTAGATCTACCACAAAAAAACCATTAAATTATGTCAATGAAAAAATTAAGATTTTACCAGGTTTACCAAAATAAAAAGAAAATATCTTGTCAACAAGAACGAATATTTTTCATATTTTTGTACCAGTCGTTTTAGAGCAAAGGAAATGTTATGTTTTTAAAATATCTGCATTATTGTTTTTAATATTCTCAGCTGCTGGTCCACCTTTCAAACCAACTGTTGATGGGAAATTTACTCGTTTGTGTAAATTTTGGTTTTCATTTTTACCTTTTGTTTTTTGCCTTTTCCCGTAAATTTAGAATTTTAACATTTAGGAACAATTTACTCGGAAATTATTTAACTTACCAGGCTGAAATTTTCACCAGTATTTATCTTGTACATACAGTATACCGACATTTTTATGACTTCCTCAGATGCTCCAAAATTAGCAATATGCAAAAAACGTAGAAAAAAAATTGTAAAGACTATGTTATTACTTTTTTTTAATTTTATGGTCCAACAGATTAAATTTTAAAAAAAATCAGTACCTAAAGAAACCCGACAATTAGGCTATAAGTGTGTAAAGTTTCATTTCCCTATCTTTTACCAATCCAATGAAAAATGTACCTAAAAAGAGTATAACATTGGCGGTATACAAAGTACAGTCTCCCATTAAAGGTGAACCAAAATTGTAATATTTTGATTCAGAATCCGGCACACTGCTAAAACCAATGAGCGATTATGGGGAAGTGCTAAGTGGCGTAACACAAGGCATTGCAGTACATTTAGACAACGTTTGGAATCATACCTTACCGAGCTCGAGTGGCGTCACGTGGCCGATTATGATCCATTTACAGCTATTATTCGCAGGAAATGTATGTAGAGTGTTAAAGGTTACTTTAAATGAAGTAAAATAAACAATAAATAGAAAATAATAATAATAATAGAATAATACCAATAATAGAAAAATACCGAAAAGTGATATTAAAGTTTAATAATTGCATAAAGGGGTAATGTATGAATCAAAATTAAAAAAACTGGAGTGAAAAACTAACACGACTTTTTCCCGCCGAAGTAAATAATTATTGGAAATTAAAAAACAAAGTATTTGCTACATAAAAGTATAACATAGTTTTAAAAACGTATGAAAACAATTTATAATTTAAGTATTTACAATAGGTATAGAAATGCAGTCAAGCCCATAACAAGCAGGTGGGGTGTTAAATTCTTTACACTCAATCTGCTAGTTTCAGGGCTACGAAATCTAGTTCTGTTCCTTATCACATGGTCAGCCAATTACATGACTGAAGTATTTAAGAACAGAATAGGTAGAGGCGTAAAAGACGCTAGTCAGAGTTATCTCCTCTGAGAGTAATGAATTTCATTATACACCCAGACTCTGTGGCGAATGAAGTGAAGGGTCATTTGCTGGAGGGAAAGTATGAGATGCTTTTCAGAGTGCCTAGCATGCTGATAAGTATACTTTTTAACTCAGTGAGGAAGACATGGTAAACCACCTCACCCCTCGTTTTACTTGGCAAATCCTCAAGAGGTTCAAACCAGAACGGCTGATGAACAAAATAACATCAGAAATACAGCGATTTGAAAAACAACATGATCATTCATTTTGAAAAATGATCAGAGTTTATAGTGTACACTAGTTCAAATACCATGGGGATCAATTAAGATACGAGGGGGTATCCAAAATGTAACCGGAATAGCATTGCCATGGGCGGTGCTTGTGTAGTACGCATTTCTGTCGCAGAGACGTGTATAGCGCAACTCATTGCGAGTTCAGTTCAGTGATTGCAACTCATTGCGAGTCCAATATTCATCTGCCGTGATTATTTTTCCGAGCGCTGTTTTGTTCTTGCTTCGTTTTTTATGATGGCAAGTTTAAGTGAACAACGTGTAGCTGTGAAATTTTGTTTTCTACTCGGTAAAAGTGCTGCTGAAACTGTTTTTATGTTGAAAACAGCTAACAAAGATGACGCTATAAGAAAATCTCAAGTATACGAGTGGTTTTCTCGGTTTAAAAACGGCGACATGTCGATTCATGGCAAACTTCGTTCTGGATGTCCATCAACTGCCCGGATCGACGAAAATGTTTAAAAAATTCGAGAGCGTGTGCTCTCAGACCGTGGACTGACAATTTGGAAGTTTTAAGAAGATTGCGCAACATTGTTCGTCAAAAAAGATCCGATTTGTGGCAGACAGGAGACTGGTTCTTCCACCACGACAATGCACCTGCACACATAACCATCTCGGTGAAAAAGTTTTTACTAAAAATGGCATGGATCCGCTGCCCCGCGCACCTTACTCGCCTGACCTGGCTCCTTGCGACTTTTTCTTATTCCACGCATGAAAAGGGACATTAAAGGACACCGATTTGACACCAATGAAGCGGTCGAGAAAAAACGAGGGAGGAGCTGTCAGCCATTTCTAAAGATGACTACAAAAAATGTTTCGATCAGTGAAAGCACCGGCGGGATAAATGTATTAGTTGTAATAGAGAGTATTTTGAAGGGGATAAGGTTGATTTGCAAAAAAAATTGAAAATAAATAGCTTTTGAAAAATAATTCCGGTTTCTTTTGGGTACCCCCTCGTATTAACAACAACGGTGTAATCAATTTGTGTGACATCTACAAATTCAGTTTAATTTTGTTAATAAGCCCGTGCTACGCATTGTTTGTAGTATAAATTGTTTTTGTATCTATGGTGATCTACATCAAAATAATTTCTACATAATTGTGGAATCAAGTTAAAAACAGCGTACATGTCGTTTAGGTGTAGTTAGTTAGTTAGCTAGTTTGTTTATTTGTTTGGCTGCAGTGTTATTGATAAAAAAGTCCACCCACACAGATAACTAAACGCTGTTGGGTGGTGCAATGCAGGTGTCAATGTAACCGGTTGGGCAATCTCCAGTAAAAAATTTAAATCGGTTTCACTCCTTGTTCGGGCAACAACTCTCCATATGTTTGTTCTTTCATTCTATCCTCCTCGTTTTTTTTTAACCTTTTCTGCTCTCTGGTGTGAATGAACAAAGGTGCAATACCTATGAATTAATTTTTATACAAAACCTAAAAATATCTTATTTATTCTAATAACTAACAAACTTTAAAAATCTTGTGTGAAACATCCAGACGACTTTCTCTTGCCAATGTAAATAACACTCCACAAACCTACGCTTAATCACGAGTAAACAAAGTATAATGAAAAACACAATCTAATTTGAATCATGAGTGAATGTCGCAAAAAAGAAATTCAACCTCTGTAGAACTTAAAAATACGGCAAATTATCATCACTATATAATCGTTATCAACACTAACGATTATCATCGTTAGCGATCATAATCGCTAACGATTTAGCGCTAATTGATGATTAGCGTTAAATCATCAATTAACGCTAAACTAAGCTCTGTAGAAAAACATTTTTGATAAAAAACTTACAGATCTTTTATTTCCTGTAATTTATATCACAATACGATTTTGTCGTAAAATAGATACGAAGGCCGCAATATTAAAAAATCTCATTTTTACAGATTAGGATAGAAAAATTACAGAAAATCACTAATTAACGCTAAACTAAGCTTTGTACAAAAACTGTTTGAAATAACAGTTGTAGGGGCTATATTAATATTCCACAAATTTTATTACATACACTTTTGCTCTAACATTCATATTAAGGGTACTAATGCCGCAATCTTAAAAAATAACATTTTTTACTACGAGAGCAAAAAGCCCCCCAGAGTTTCAACAGACATGGCGCTTGTCCTATCTTAGAGAGCATAAACAATTTAGTGAATGAGGCAATTTAAAAAAAATCATAGAAGCCATTTTTGAGAAAACGACAAAAAAGTGAAAAATCGCACAATTAAATTACTACTTCCTGTTGACCGATTTTGATAAAAAATGTTCGTGTCGGGTCCCATAGTGGTACCTTCCCTATGTTTCTAGTTTCAAATTGAATTCTACATTGTGCATTTCACAAACTTTTTACTTTCTCTTGCTTATATGAATATATAGGAAGGAAAGTATTGTTTTCATGTCGACTTTTCGAAATCGAGTTTCCACCGGATCTACACGTTTTCAGACCCCCTGAACCCAAAAAACATGTTTTTAGCAATTGGTCTGCGTGTGTGTGTGTGTGTGTGTGTGTGTGTGTGTGTGTGTGTGTGTGTGTGTGAACAGAATATCTCAATAACGGAAAATTGTACAAACTTGAAATTTAAATTAGACACCACTACCGGACCCGACACGAACATTTTCATCAAAATCGGTCAACCTGATGTAGTAGTTCATTCGTGTAATTTTTCACTTTTTTGCGATTTTCTCAAAAATAGTTCCTACGATTTTTTAAAAATCACCTGGTTTACTAAATTTTTTACGCTCTAAACGATGGAGTAGGCGCCATTATTGCTGAAATTCTTGGAGAGGCTGTTTTCACGTAAAAAAAATTGTTTTTTTTGTAAATTGCGGCTTTAATATGCATTTTAGCGCAAACATTTTTAAATAAAAGTTGTAGAGAATTTAAAATCCTACAACCTATATTTCAGCTTTTTTCTGTATAACGCTTAGTTTAGTGGTAATTAGCAATTTTTTGTTTTTTTTTTGTCACGAAAACGTGTGAAAAATCGATTTTTTTAAGATTTCGGCCTTAGTATGCATTTTACGACATAAGTGTGTAATTAAATTTATAGGAAAATAAATATCTACAACTTTTATTTAAAGCATTTTTCTCTACAGAGCCTAGTTTAGCGTGAAAGAGTGATTTTCCGTTTTATTAAGTCAAACTGAAGTTGATTTTCATATTGCGTCTTTCACTCATGATTAAAATTAGGTTATGTTTATTGAGGTTAGTTTTTTGTTAATTTCTAATGTTTTATTACTAATGTTAAGTTATATTGTTAATTATTTGCATTGCCAAGAGAAAGTTGTGTGAGTGTTTCACTCCAGATTGTTTTTGTTTTGTTTTATTTTTGGCGTACTCCTTAAACCACGGGCTCTTTTGGAGGAGTAATATTTACAAATAAATAAATTAAATGTATTTTAAAATAAATAGTACATTTAGAATAATAAGTAAATTTTCATTCAAGTCTTGATTAAAGCGTAATTATTTTAAATTTAAATTTACACTTAACTAAGCGTACTATTGCACTTCCAAAAGACACATAACTTATACTCGGTAGCCTGTATCTTTAAAACTAATAGAACATAACCTAAGATAGGTTTATGCATATTTATAAGCTCTATTTATATTACCATATAATTGATATTACATAAAATTCAAAGCAAAACAACAATTATTAATTTAGATAAACGTTATACATGTTCAAACACGTTCATTTAAAATCAAAGTTTTTCAATATTTTTATAATGATTATGCACTGAATAAAACTATCGCGTTTTAATTCGCAATTAGAGCAAAAATTATTTGTATTGTAACTTTTAATAGTATAGGATACAATATAAGCAATCTAATTAACAACTCTTAATAAATATTGCTTGGATTGTGATAAATAACTATTGTAACTTAATTAATGAAAAATGTATGATGTTTATAAAAGATTGTTTGAAATAAAATTTATTATCAATCACATATATCAAGTAATTTTTACAATAGCAATAACACCTACGCTCCGAATTATTTAAAACATTAACTGCATAAGTAAAATTTCTATACAATTTTATTTTAGTTTTCTAACATTTATTTACTATTATTAAATAAAATAATTTGTTTATTATAAAAATGAATATAAATAAGTGTGAAGTAGGCCTACTTTTCCTAGACCGCCAAGTCTGCGAAGGGAAATGTAACTATAACCTCCCAACTAATTTATTAGGGTTATTAAAATCATGTCATAAAAGTATTAATACGATGGAGTTAACAGGTCAAAATAAAAAAATAAAAATTCAGGATGCGTTACTGAATCATCAAGTTGAAGGTAATTACATAAATTTTGATAGAAAAACTGTGTAAAAGAAATATTGGAGAAGGCCTATACCCAGAGATAGGCTTAATTTTCTACATTAAAAAAATTTAATTGAGAAATTAAAAAAAAAGAAATAATGGAAACTAAAGAAATGTTTTTTTTGTTTTATTGCAGAAGTTCGAACTAATTTTGTTCAATAAAAAAGGAAAAATAATTTTTTTAAAAATTTCATTACAAAAACAAGCCTGTAGTTTTATAGGTTTTGAAAAAATGTTGTAATATAACATGGACACTAAATAAATAAATTTTTGTGTTAATGTAGAAATAGGGCTTTATTTTGTGTGTTAAAAAGATATTTAGAAAAAAATTAAAGATAATGTAATGAACACGAAATGAAAATACGTTTTATTGTAAAATATTACATATTCTACATTCTATTTATGTTTTATTGTAGAAATAGTCTACCATTTTTGTTTCAATCGTATTTTGGTGAATAAAGGTTTATTATTATTATTTTTATTAAGTGTTAAGTAATAAAAATGTTATGGATCGAGGCAGGGTCAAATATGGTGTCAATATTAATTAAAGAAAATTATATGAGCCATATTCAGGCAGCTTAAAAATAATAGAAGAATTGAAAAAGGCTGGTCAATTAAACAAAACGTAAAGAAGAGATTAGCGGATCAAATGGATGTTGAAGATCATCAGTTTGCAGCAGGAATCAATATTCCTGCAATTTAATTTAATTTAGCCTCTTTATGAGGTTTATTTTTTTAGTAAGGCCACACAAGACATCTTTGAATTAAGTTTTAACGGTTTAGTATTGCTGCATACAATGTTATCAACCTCTAAATCAAAAAAGAGCGAAATTTCCCGGCCGCCGGTCCTTTACACAGACATCCGAAAATCTCGGACACTTCCTCGGACACACGCCTGAATCCCGAACTGTCTAAGCTAATCCAGAACGTATGTGAACCTACTTTAACACCTTTTATGATATTAAGTAGACTTTCGAAGAGTAATCTAAATATTTAATAGTGCTTAAACACTTCTAACTTATTCCCAAAAAAGGATCGACGGCCGAATAAATAAATAAATCTGAATATATAAATAAAAACCACCAGAACGGCCAAAAATTAGTAAGAACTTTTACCAAACATGGGTAGCTTTCGTGGTGTTCACCAAATCCGTCAGTCCGTTGCAGTTTACAAAGGGCTTCTAATTCCTATATCAATGTGTGGATATAACTTTTCGGCCGTACGAAACCAAGGAACTTAAGAACAATGTAAATCTTCCAATCTAAATGCCTTCAATAAATCACGAATTCATCATACTACATCTCAAATTTTAATTCACATAATGACCTACCCCATTCATAATGGACATTGCGAAACAATTAATCATTAAATTTTACTTTACCAAAACCTTTAAATTCGTGATACATAAATGCAGAAAAATTCATACACCGAAGATTAAAAAGAACATGCAGTAGACAACTCTTGATACAAAAAGTTATTCTTCAAAATTTGTAATCTTCATGTTTTTTTTTCAATCTTTAACGTTCGTATCCTATATTATTTTTTCATACAATTTCTAATAAAAGTGTGTTTTTAAAACTATTATTTTTCTTTACCGGTTTTGTGAATAATAAAACTGTGTCAATGAATTTTCGTTTTAATTTATCTATATGGTGTAATTTTGTATTTTTAGTTCATTGTCTGTTCAACAATTTGGTCATTTTTAACTTTTTTGTGCAGTTCCAGTTAAGAATTGAAGCTAAAACCAATCATTGTTGAGATGTTGCATCTCTCTGTTTTTCATGACAAATGCAAAACCATGAATTGTCAGGATAAATATGTAATTTTGTAATTTTTAATATTGTAAGGGACTGACGATGCAACACCATGAAAGCTCTCACCATCCGATAAGTATCCTGATTCCTTGACCATTTTGGTTGGTTCTTAGTTATCGAGTGGTTTCTTTTTATTAGGACTGCATAGAATATGCATTAGTAAAAAGCGGTATTTATCATAATATATGATTTAATTCTCTACAAGTTTTACGAAAATGTGGACGAATTAAATCTTTATTTAGTAAAATGAATACAATTAAGTTATTTATAAAATCTTTTAACGGATTAATAATATGCGAATTTCCCACTGTAGCTTAATATCGTTGATTGAATCTGTTTATAATGTACATACATGTTTTTAAAATAAAATCATTAAATTTGAGTAGAAAATTTGTAATCAAAATAAAAAAATATGAATAAATTTATTTAGAACATTAGAAATGTTAGATACTACAGAATTTAAATTCTAAAAATAAATAAATAAGTTACATTAACTATAAATAATAAAAGATAATGACTGACCGTGGCTGTTAATAAAATTAGCTAAATACAGGTCAAGCTCTCGGACGGATACGTTTATATGGTAAGGGTTAACGCAGAGGCTGGGATGCGCGCAATCAGGTGATTTTTCCAGACGTTCACCATCTGTACTTTCCAGGGGAATCGCCTTGAATAATATAACCATGACCAGATCCAACCTCCAAACCTGTAAACAAAAAGAACAACATTTCTGTAAAAAGTTATGAATTCTTAATACATAATTTAGCAAACGAGCAATTTGTCTTACCTAGAAATGCATTCAATAAACTCGTTTGTTACTTTTCTCAACTTCATTCCGTACTTTATTTTTGGCCTATCACTTTAAGAACACTACGGCCGATTTTAGAATTTGATAGTTTTTTACGTAAGTGCAAAATATAATATTTATTTACTTTGAGATAAACCCGGTTTCACATGATTAAAACACAAACTGTTTTTCGTTTTAGAGCAGATTGTTTTTTTTTGTATAATTTATTTACCTCTATTTTGTCACATTAGTTATTTAGTAATTAGCGATGACAAAAGTAAACACAAGTTTATACAGTAAACAATTGAAAAACAAAAAGTGTTTTAAGGGAAGCAGACCATTTTCATTATCCCTATACCTCCAGTACTAACTTGCGTAAATTTTTTGTACGAGTCGTTAAAGCTACAAAGCTGAGCTTTGGGACACCTATCTATAGTACCGTTTTACAAATGTGTACCAGAGCTTTTTCATTTGTCTTTATCCAATCTAAAAATGATTTCTCTTCTCAAAAAATGTTCAAATGTAGCCTACATTTTTTCATGAAAAAGAGACCCAAAAATAAAAACTCCAAAATTTTTGAAATAACTCTGGAGTAAACTGTTTAGTCTGAGTAAGTGTTCGCTTATAATTTTGCACACTACATTTTTGAACCTTAGTTCAAAAATGTAGTGTGCAAAATTTCACTCTCCTAAGTTGGATGGTTCCTGAAATAAGTGTACCTAAAGTCAAAAAAATACTATACGTGGAAAATGCGGATACAGTAAAAGCATGATACCGCAACAGAAACACCTATTGCCAATTGGCATTAACTTCCAAACAATAGCACACCAATATTTGTATCTTGCGTTACAGCTGATTCCTGCGCGGTCAAGAAATTATTGTTTTTATGTGAACGTGATCTCCATAATGTTAGAGCAGTAACGTGATTACATTAATCCCAATTTACAAGAACGAAAAAGTAAAAAAATATCGAAATAAACACTACGTACCCCACCAACGTAAAAACATAATTTTTTCTTAACAGAAAAAGCTACCAATGTCGGAATATGTATCAATTTAAGCAGGGGTAAACGACCTATCAATATATTTGGTAAAATTGAAAAATCAATATATTTTTTATTAAAATCAGTCTGCTCCCCTTAAAGGTTTAACAATATTCAAATTTTATTTTTAAATAATTTGACAAATTGACAAAATTATGCTGTTCAATGTAGTGAAGAGTGTATTGGATTGATTTAGTTTCAGCATAGAACTGATGCAATGTAAATGTATTAAATTTTCTGATGTCATCTACTTGTAGTTCCTTGAAATAACGGCTGTTTCAAAAATGACACAACCATAACATTAAGCAGGTAGGATTAACGCATAGGTAAATTTCATGTCTCCTTACATGTCAGTTGGCAACAGTGTATTCAAAGTTAACAGTTTGTAACAATCGAAAAGTCGTTGTTGTGCACTAATGCTATTGCAGTATTCATTTGCCGTTATCTTGTCAACGATGTAGGTTTCCAAAGACGAATGTGAGTTTATTTTTGAAACGTATTCGCTTATAAATCTTATGAACGAATATAAGAAGAGTTTTAGTTAACATTTCCTAATTCTGCAGTTCCAAATAAGTCAACAATCGTGCGTTTATTAAAAAAATTTTGTGATACTGGAAGTGTACAAGATCGTAAAACCACTGGTCGACTTTTAGTGATAAACGTACAAGTTCTGGAGAAAGTAAAAGTACTGTGACAATATCTAAAAGGAAAGAGTGTTCAAGAATTCTCGAGAAGGACCGAGATTTAAAAGGTGTTAGTGTAAATAATAATAGTTAGTAGTAAATAATAAATAAGGTTTCTAAGAAATAAAAATATAAAGCACAAATGGTTATGTACAGGTCAGCCTATTGTTGAACGGCTACCTGAAGAAGCCGGGTATCTATTTAGGTAATTGGCTCTTTTTGTAACCATTTTATTCAGTTGTAATGAGTTGTTTACGTTTTGTAAAAAACTTGTATTTTTTTATTTTTTTTATTTTTTTTTTCGAATAGCTCTTTAACGAGAGCACGCTAAATCAATATTTGGGGTGTTTCTTCATGTCCTACGCTGCTCCATTCTCTTCCTCACCCACACCTCCCTCATCCTTCTCGATCTGTCCATCCTCAGCTGGTCCATATTGTGAGGTTCACACCTCCTCCTCTCACTTTCCTCCCTAAAGGTCACTCTCTCAACTTTACCCCGAAAAACCTCTCTATTGCATATATCTTCTGTGGTAATCCCTGCCGTTAAGCAATCTGACGAAAATATTTTTTCGTAAGAGAGCACGCCGTTTTGTAGTTGAGTCTTTGATCTACCATAGACAAGTTTTGATCTGTCAGTTAGTGAGTTTACTGTGTACGAGTACGCCTGCGAAGAGATCCAGTGTATATTGTAGACACGTATAATCGTTGTTAATTTTGTAAGAAGGACTTAACTTATGTAAGTAAAAAAATAATCTTGTAATCGCTTATGTTTACGTTATAAATTCACTGAATTTAACTGAACAGAATGAAAGTAAATTTAAGAATGAATTGCAGAAATGGATTATTATTTTAATGTCGGAGGGAGGGAGGGGAAGTGATTCTAGGTAATAGGCTACGAGGTCTGTTCAAAAAATAACCAAACTTTTTGAATTACACGCAAACAGGGATACTTAGCAACGTGCGGTTGGCAGCACACTTCTCTACGTCTTTCTTTATTAAACATATTTATGTTTTTGGATTGTTGATATCTCATTTACTTTGCGTTGTGTTGTGTTTTTAGTACGACGTGTTTAAGTGCTAGTGACGATTTTTGTAATGTTAAATTTTTGTCAACCCGTTGTGAACACTGCACTTTTGTCTCAATGCCGTAGCCGTAAACCCAGTTTTCGTCTCCTGTTATGATCCTTTCCCTGAATGTTGCATCATCATTGGCTTGTTCAAGAAGTCGCCGACAAACTACCACACGATGTTATTTTTGCTGTTCGGTCATCAAACGGGGAACAAACTTTGCTGCAACTCACAAAGTAAGTTCAATTTTTCAGTTAAAATTTCATGGTACGATCCAATTGAGATGCCAACCTCTTCTGAAAGTTCTCTGACAGTCAATCGGCGATTTACACCCACCAGATTATGGATTTTCCTAACGAGGATGCCATCAGTTGAAGTCAAAGGCGTTCCAGGTCGAGGGTCATCTTTAATTGACTGGCGACCACTTTCAAATTGAGAAAACTATTTACAACAATGCGTACAACTCAGAGAATCATCTCCGTAAGCTTGTTTCAAAAGTTGAAATGTTTCTGTGAATGTTTTCCCCAGCTTCACGCGAAATTTCACGTTGCACCTTTGCTCCCAAATTTCGCACATTACAAAAATCGTCACTAGCACTTAAACACGTCGTACTAAAAACAGAAAATCACGAAAATTAAATGAGATATCAACAATCCAAGAAAATGTGTTCACAAAAGGAATGACGTGGAACAGTGTGCCACCAACCGCCCGTTGCTAAATATCTGCATTAGTGCGTAATTCATAAAGTTCGGTTATTTTTTGAACAGACCTCGCACTTAACGTTCGCTGTGAGCTCACTTACCATATTTCTGTGGTAAATAGTTTAAAAAAAATTAAATGATTTTTTCACATATCATCCTGGCACATAGTTTTTATTTAACGATAGTTGGATATGTAAATTTCCACCGCCTTGGATATTGGAATGAACGGATGTGAGTAAACAATATATAATATTAAGATAAATATTGTATTTTTTAAAGTTAAGTATATTTTTCAAACAATGTAACTTGTAGTTAGGTATAGACCTAGTATATTATTTTACCCGATTTAATTACCTATAAACTTAGCACAATAATTGAGCGTTTAAAATGAAGTGATTATAAATGATATTCATGATACAGTAATCTGTTTTCAGAAAAAGTGAAATCCGGATTAATGAAGATTGTAGATGAAATATTGCTTAGAATTATGGCATAAACATAATTAATTTTATTAGGCGTTGATAGCTTAAGGTCTTTTACTCGTGGAAGAAGTACAGTTTCCTACTTTATTTTTTATGAAATAAAGCATAAATTAACTTTTTGATTAATAATGAACTTAATATTTAATACAATTTTACAGAAGACATTTGCACTGAAAAACGTTATAGTGGTAATAATATTATGCTAATCCTGAGTACTTGTGACTTATTCTATCCGTGGGTTGATTAATACTAAAAGTGGTCAGACTCGAGTATTCTTATTCATTACACAGTGCCCGCATGTGTCGAGACAGCTGCCTGTAATTAGATGCTGTGTTGGTCTTGGTATGTGCACATGTTACTTAACAAACCAAAAACAACAAAACCTAATAATATTAGTACAGCTTTTACATAGTTTCTTTAAAATTAAATTTAAGATATAAATAAAATAATTTAAATTTACTATTTTAACGCCAAAATTGATCTCCTTACAGTATGAAAACAAATTTATGTGAAATGTAATCATTATAACTTATGTCATGTGTCAAGATTATTTTTTATTGCATAAATCATTTAATTTAAAAAATGATATTTAATGTTAACGATGTAATTATTAACAAATAATAACGAATAATCATAACCTTCTCAATTATTGTTTAACTAGCGATTAAATTTTGTGGTAAAAATAAAATCCTCGCTTTTTTTGATCAATTCATAAAGAACGTATGTGCTGAATTTCAGCTTCTACGAGAATGGATCATTAGAGAGAGATGAATAAGTGAATCACTCGGAAAAAATTTCACATTTGTATTGAAATCGATTTATACTGATTTATCCCAAAATTTTCGCAAAATTTTGTTAACAAAATTTCAGTTTTAATCAGTTTTAGTTAAAAACAAACCCAAATTTTGTTTATCAGTTTCAGTTTCAGTTTTAGTTAAAAATTCAGTTTTTAATCAAACTGTAATTATTCCAAGGTGACAAAAAAGTGTAATGCGAATGGTACGATGCTCGTTGTTTTCTTAAAAGGGTTTAAAATACGCGGCCTCATGCAAAGTAAAATCGGTTTCTCAAAATATTGGGTATAATTAAAAATGGTAGTTAAGAAAGATCGGACTGCAATTAAATTAGATGTAGACTCGTTAAGGGAAGACTGTACTTTGTATCCCGTCAATGTTAAATTAGCTATTTTTAGGTACATTTTTCACAAGATTGATAAACGATAGGGAAATGAAACTTTGCTTACTTGTAGTTGTCGGGTTACTCGAGCTACTGACATTTTTGCAACTTAATCCGTTAAACCATAACCATAAAAACAGGATAATGAAAAATATAATATTTTTACAATTTTTTTTTACGGTATTTTACATATTAATAATTTTTGTAGCTTTTGAGGAAGTCATACAAGAGCCGAAATATGGGAATGTATAAGATAAATAACTGGTAAAAATTTCAGCCTGGTATGTTTAATGGTTTCCGAGAAAAATGTACCTAAATATTAAAAATCTAAATTTACGGGAACGGACAAAAACACAAAAAGGCACAAATCAAAAACAAAATGTACAGAAACAAGTAAATTTCCTATCAAAATTTGGCTAGAAAGCTGAATCAACAGTTGAGAGTATTAAAAACAGTAATGCAGATATTTTTAAAAAACTAAAATTCTCTTTGCTCTAAAACGATCGGTATAAAATTATGAAAAATATTCGTTCTTGGTGACACGATAATTTTTCTGGGTAACCTCCTAAAAACTTAATTTTTTCATTATAATAATTTTTTTCAAGTAATTTAATGTTTTTGTGGTTGATCTCGGTCTGAACTATTAAAAACCGTATAGAACCCAAATTCGAAATTTTCAGTTACAACCGTCATACAGTCTCGCCTTAATGTTAGTTTTCTGTAAACTCTTTAATAGAGATTAGTTAAAATGTAGTGTACCTACATGACTTAGAAAATGTAAAGAATATAAGCAAAGTTAAAGGAAATAAATATAAAAATCTACAATGTTTATTTCAAGCATTTCCTTCTACAGAGCCTAGTTTAGCATCGATCAATGACGTCCCGTATTTTTAAGTCGAACAGAGGTTGATTTTCATTTTTTGTCATTCACTCATGATTAAAATTTCGTTATAATTTTCATTTTACATTTTCTACAAGCGGTTCTATGTATTTCATTTACGTCGGTAAGAGTAAGTCGTGTGAGTGTTTCACACCAGATTTCTGGCTATAAAATCACTTCGTAGAGCTTGTCTTAAATTTTAAATACACCCGTATAATGATTTAGGTGAATTTGTTTTCGCCCTAAGAAATTGTGTATGACTTGCCGTACTATTAATAATTTATAATACTAACGCTGTTTTCTAGTTTTATTAAAGAACTCTTGTAATAATACATATTCCCCTAACCTCGTATGTTATTTGATTTTCTCACGCGGAACTAATGATTTGTAACCGTAATGAATCGAAGAATTACACCAATCACTTTAAGCAGAAATAAATTGTTATCTGGTAATATATTTTATTATACTAAATAACGAAATTTATTACAGTTAAATAAGTAACACAAAAAATAATACAAATCATTTGAAATATTTAATTTTCTGATTTATTTTGCCTTCGTTTTAGTTTATATTTTAAAACGCACTTTGTAATGGCACCACCTATTTGTGAGGCACACTTATAATGGGCGTAATAACTACTTATTAGCATAAAACACTATAAGGTTTTAACTTGTGCCGTATGACTTACGACATATTTTTATTTTATTTTTTACTGTATTGTTATACACTCAGACCGACAACTCTGACAATAACAACTTTTCAGTACAAAGCTATTTCATTCGAAAAAGTCATAAACACCTCATGGTGTACTCAAACTGCTTATTTTAGAAAATTAAGTGATTTAAAAAAATCAGTTTGTCGGGCAATGTTTGATTTATGGTTTTACTATTCTAGACCTGTCCGTACAACCTCTTTTCATCTGTAAGCTGTAATAATAGATTTTATACTTTTACTTTGAACGCTTTCAACTCGTTTCGTGTTTTACTTAGACAATTTAACATTTTTTAACTATCATTTAACCAACTAATACAAAATAATTTACCATTCGTTAATATTGCCAAGGGTTTACCTTGTCGCTGAAACCATAAGCTCATTTCATTAACCTTTAGCGTACCATGTACTTATTGAAATTCAAATCTTTTAATACCCTTAAGTTTTGCTTTCTCGGTCTTCCCTTTTTTCTCTTGCCCGGAATTTTAGCATCAAAACTATTCATAATGAGTCTCATAATACGCCTGATACCTTTTTAATTTCTCTTTCGGCCTTCCCTTTTCTCTCTTGCCCGGAATTTTACCATCGAAACTATTCATAATGAGTCTCACAATACGCCTGATACCTTTTTCATTTCTCTTTTTCAAAATTCCAATATTGTGAGGCAATATGGAACAATAGTGGTTGACTACTGTGTTTTGTTTTGTGTAGCGGGTATGGTTTGATATCTGCTGGCGCCGACTAATTATTTTTTCTTCTATAAACGGTACAGTTTTATTGTATCCATTGAGGTATTTTTGTTCTTTTTATTTTTAACTATTTTTAGTTATTCATTGTATGATCTTTCTCTTTTTCCAATAAGTTGTAGGAAATACGATTTTCGGTTCTTTCATTATTCATTCTTAGTTATTCTTGAAATTCTATGACCAGTTTATATAAATATTCCGAACACTACATCGATTTAGTTCCGTAGTAACTCGGATGTGAAACCAGTGCGATTTTAGAAAGTCTTATAAGATTGTCGGTTTATTATATTAAAATCTTTATTGGTATTTTTTTTCTAAAAATGGAAGTATCAATATTTATTGATTCGAGATTATCTAACGTTTATAATATTAGTATGTGTAATTGAAAAATAATATAATTTATGGCATATCAGTTACCAGGGCTTAATTTTAGCTTTTGCTGCTAAAAACAGACTCAACAAACTAATTTATAAGATACTATAGTTATTTATTGACTTTTGTTCAGAATTTTAATAATCATAAATACACTTATAAAGGTACAGAAATACGTGTGACATAGATGTGGAAAGTGATGTGATGAGACGGTAATTAGCGCACAGTTTCTTTAAATATGCTTTTGACACCAAAATTAAATATTAGTTAGAGATCAATTTTATGACTATATTGGAAGATATATTGTAAACAATAAATAATGTATCGCATTGTAAACGGTACTGTAATCCTGAAAACTGCATTAATATTATTTTAGTGACACCTATGAAATGAAAAATGTGAAATGAACCAGAAAATCAATAAAATAGCCATTGAATGCGCCCCTGTGACACTAGTAATGGCGCGCCGTTCGCGGTCGTAATTCCTAGTAATTAATAATATATGTATTTGACAAAGTTAAACCGTTGAATAGAAGTAAACAATTATATCAAAAGAAGAAATAATTAACAATAGTCGACAATAATAATCTCATTAATATTAAAATACGAATTTCATGAAAATGTAATTATAGACATAAGTGCCAGCGTACATTGTAGTGGCGGATAATGGTTTACAAAAGAGGATGTACTAGGCTTCAGTCACGCATATTATTTAAGCTATAAAACAATAGAAAATAAAAAAAAGAAACTAACAAACACACGCGGCTTAAGCTTTAACCGTATAACAATACCATTGTTTACTGAAGACTATATTATAATAATTGTAATATCTACTTCAGGAATGAAAAGACAATTATACAGTTTCAACTGAAATATACAAGATTTTAGATTGAAAGATCAGAGGACAATAGGTTTCATTTTTAGGTCAACCGTTTACAGTAGAAAATTGAAACCGCAGAACATCGTTGTGAAACAGAAAGTGCATGTTTCCATCTATTTTTTGACACTATTTTGGTAAATTTCGAAAGTTTTATATATAAACAAACAAATATTCAAGAAGCTGTACAATCAAATGCAAAAGTCTTTCACTCTGTTTGATAAACTCGTTCATTGAGTGGTGGATATTCAAAGGGATCTATGTAATCTGAGATGGACCATAGCTTATACCTACAGAATACAAGGTGATTATAAATGAAATAGACAGTTTTGATAGCTTATAGAAAATTTATTTTAGTAAAGTTAAGGTAATTACTTACATGATTAAAGAAGAATTCATTAAGTTTTTATTGAAAACATTTACAGATGTTCAATGTGAGCACCATTTGTAACACGACAGATATCAACACGGTAGTCGAATTCTTCCCACACACGATTAAGCATATGATGGTCAACTGTAGCAAGAGCATTAGCGATACGTTGTTTTAGATCATCGGTATCTACAGAAAGCGGGAGAACAAAAACTTTGTCTTTTACATAACCCATAAGAAAAAATCGCAGGGCGTTTAGTCTGGACTGCAAGGTGGCCACGATAAACACAATGTTTTCCTCACTTGCACGGCCGATCCATCGTCTAGGAACACCTTCATAAAGAAAATTTTTCACCTGTAAGTGCTAGTGAGGCGGAGCTCCATCTTGTACAAAAATGAAGTTATCACTATCTTCCTGAAGTTGAGGCATTAACCATTCGTTTAATATGTCCAGATAAACTACTCTGGTTACTGACACTTCGTGAAAAAAGAACGGTCCGTAATCCTTTTCACGAGATAATGCGCATGACGTTTACTTTAGGGGAATCGCGTGTATGCTGTAAAGTTATTTTTGAGTTTTCTGTGCCCCATATTCTAACATTATGTCTATTAAATTTTCCACTAATGTGAAAATTACATTCATCACTGAAAATTAAGCGATTAACGAATGCGTCGTCATTTTCAACACAATGTTGCATTTCCAGACAAAAATTTTTACGTACAACTTTATCACTGGTATTTAAACTTTGTACTAACTGCAATTTATAAGGTGTCATTTTCAAACGTTTCCACAGAATTTTCCACACAGTCGGTTGCGGAATTTGCAATTCTGAACTTGCTAATCTAGTTGATTTTCCTGGACTTCGTACATAAACATCGAGAACACTATCAATTTGTTCTTCTGTAACAGAAGGTCTTCCAGTACTCTTCCTTTTACACAGACATCCACTGTTTTCAAAATGTTTATACCAAGTCATAGATTGATTGCCTTGTTGGTGGTGGTTTACCGTATCTTGTTCTGAAATGGCGTTGCACAACCGTAACCGAGTTTGTTTTGGCTAATTCAAGAACACAATAAGCTCTCTCCACTTGAGTAGCGGCCATTTTGCTATGCTAGAGTGGTCTTTGTAACAGCAGCCAATAACAAAGTTCTAGCAATAGTTGTACCAACATAAACTTTAAAACATTCCCTACAAACCAATATCATTTACTATATTCAAATACACCAGTTTGATATTTAAGAAGCTGTCGAAAGTGTCTATTTCATTTATAATCACACTGTATTATAAAAAATGGTATGTTTATTGACACATAACTCAACACTATGTTTTATTATTTACTCAAGTAGAATTTTGTTCATGTGGTCTACAGTTATGGGTCATCTCTAACTGGAGGTGATTGCTTCCAGTACGAAAGGTGATGTGGTAGAGCTATATACAGAGCCAGCTTTGCACTCAACCGTTAATTAAGTGAGAACAAAATATGTGTACAAGCCGTTACTGAAGACCATTTCTGGAAACGTAACTCGAAGACGAAGTCGGTAGTTTGTCTACATTGAGCAGTGCTGAGTAATGCATGTACTTCGCTGCTTTTCAGTAGTATAAAATGTTTCCTTGGGGAAAAATTAGTTTAATTAAATTAATTTTAATAACAAGTTTTAAGGTAAATATTTAACAAGTTGGATTTAATCAAGTTTCGGAACATTAGTGTCAAATTGATCAAATTGTAATAACATTATGTTTTAATAAATACTAAATTTTTAATGAAACTGTTACAAAAACATCCGGTATAAAACACTTACACGACCTTCTCCTGCCACTGTACATAAAGTACAGTTTGTACACTTATGTTCAAACATAAGTGAAAATGTTGTAATGTAAAAAATAACCTAATTTTAATCACGAGTGAATAAAATAAAATTAAAATAAATCTCTGTAAAACTTTATGATACGAAAAATCAGTAATTGACGCTAAACTCGGCGCCGTAAAATCTTGCTTGAAATAAATATTGTTGGCTTTTTTATTTTCTCCAACGCTAATTATAACTATACGCTTTTAGCCTAAAATCAATATAGGCTAAAGGTCGCAATTTAAAAAAAAAACATTTTACTGCGAGAGTATAGCCGATCAAAAATTAAACAGAATGTTGCCTACCTTCCGATTTACCAATTTTAATGGAAATGTTAGATTCGGTTCCCTTATACCTAACTTAAATTTTTAACTTCGAATTTTGTAGGATTTCCCGTTAATCAGATATTTTGTTTACACTCCCGCACACACCAATCCGTTGGAACATATTTTTTTGGGTTTTGGACCTAAAAACGCTTATTTAAAATGTCCGTTAAAACTGTAATTAAAAAGTCGATTTCGGAAAATGAACATTACAGCAATAATTTACTTCCCAAAATTATATATCGGGTAAGAGAAAATAGAAACAGAAAAATAATTTATTGAAAGCAAAAATGACAAATTAATATGTTAACGGAAACCAGACGATATTTTTAAAGAATCTTATTATAACTTAAGCAATGGAACAGTTCTAAATAGAATCAAAATCAGGAAATCAATTATATATATTGAAAGATTGCAAGAAAATAAAACAAGGATCAGTCTGAAAAAAACTTATGTGTAAAACGTACAGCAATCTAATAGAAGATAATGAAGAAGTATTGTGCAAGTTCAAATTAAAAGAATTGATCGATACGACTATTAGTTTAGATCAATCAAGAGAAATTGAAAGCAAAAGAAAATAAATAGCATCCGGTGTCCATAACATCGTAATGTGCAGTTACTGTTAAATGTTTTGTCTTTTGTATAAGTTTTTATTATTTAAAAAATGTTCAATTTTATTTTTAACTAGCATGCCCCGTCGCGGTTTTGCACGCGAAAAATGGCGTAACACTTTTTTTTTAAATATGTAGCAGAAATTGTGTAGTGCTAGATCGACTGTATACTCCAATGTACAAAATAAAATATCAAAGCAATTGATCACTCACCAATAAAAAGAAAATTAAAACAAATTAAAGAAACACGGAACTTTACTTTTAGAAAATACTCAGCAATACAAAATCGTATCTACATAATAAAATACAATAAAATTATCATGTGATGTTGTCACAAGCTGATCCTTAGCACCACGTCGCTATTTGCTAAATCATGTGACTTTATTTATTACAAATCTTCATTTGAATCACATCCGCTGGTTTAAAAGCAGCAGATAATCTAACCTCATAAAAGCCTTAATGTAGGACATAAACATTATTTTCAACCCTTTAGGGCTAACTTTTTAAGGGTTTCAATAGCCTAACACCAGCACCGGCATCATAGTTACGACATAAAACAAAATATGAATGAAAATTGGTTCAGTAATTTAGAAGATAGAGGGGAACATAGACACACACATACATCGAATTTTATATAAATATAGATGTTTACCGACTATCTGATACGCTTATGTAAACTGGTGACAATTTTGTTGTGTTTTTGAAACCGATGTTTCGAAAAGTAATTTTTATGTAGCAGAGTCACTAATCACTTATTGTTGATGTGACCTTAAATAAATAAACATAAATTTAAAAAGAACAAATTTATTTGTACAATTGCTACTTTATATTAAGTTATTTTTATTATTCCCATTTTTTTTTTTTGTAAATTCTAGTATCATTTTATATTCAATCATATTTATTTGTAATTTTGTTCAAAAATTTGTATCAAGTAATATATATTAAAATTATTCTATCATATAATTATTTTTTTATCTGTTGTTTTTTGTTAATGAAAATGCGAACTGTTTAATGGACAATTACTAAGTTTTATTGTGAAAATTGACACAGTACACTATTGAAAATTTATTTGTAGTAAATTAGTCTGAGTGTAATGTTTGGTTTCCTGGTTAAGGTTTCCGCACTGTTTTCTTTGACCGCCCCGAGTGAATGCCTCGTCAGCCCACTTTTTCCCTTCTGTGCAGTAGCTTAGTATTGGTTTTTTATCATTGATTCTAATTTAAGGCTATTAACTCTTTTTTAATTTTTGAAATACTACCAATTTTCTCTTTATTGTTTTATACTTCATTACCTACCAATTACTTATCCTAAACATTTTGATTAGTCATGTGTGATGCATATTATTTTATGTGAAAATAAAATTTATTTATTTATTTTATGTAAAAATGGATGGAGATATACTACGACGTTGAAGGAAAAGAAAATACTTGTATCTGAAGAAAAATGATGTACTTTATATTCTTATAGGTTTTTTGAATGACTAATATGCCAAATATTTAAAATATTTTATGGTAAAAATTAGTAAATTATTTAAAATACAGTAGAAATCATATAATTTAACATTATAAACGGTTGTTTGCATATTCCTTTAGGTGTTCCACTAGTAAAAAAAATATATTTTAGAATCCTAAACTTCCTTTTAATTGCAAATTCATGGGAACCTGAAAAATTCCTTATTAAATTTATTGGTTAGCATTTTAGAAAGATAATGCATCCGGAATGATTGGAGTATGTCACCTTACCTGGATCATGTCCGCTAGAGACCGGAAAATAATTCCGTTTTTGTAAATTCAGAATATCTTTCACTCCAAATCAATGAACAAACTACCAAATATATATCTCATGATTTTTGTCTATTAGAATAATTAATGTAACTAAATTAAATTTAGTAGACTATTAATTATGAATTTCACACGGCAGGTGATACACTTTTTTTATTTAAAAAATTTATTTAAGAATTTTAATTGGGAAAATTTATATATCTGCATTTTTATAGTATTATCAGATTTTATGAATTGTTTTCAGGATTAAGTTTTCATATAATATCTAAGATTTTTATGTAGCCCAAAGTCCTAATGTTCCTGAAGAAACAAAAAAGGTAGTAGCAACAAGAAATACTATCGTTTTTTGAAGTTTGTGGCTTGACTAACATTGAGCGCTTTCTTTGTTGTTGAGTCTTAAATTCAGAACAATAAATAATTAAGTTTTCATTTCTCTTCAGAAAAATAAGTAAATTTACTATAATTAATTAAAGTATAAGTAGAGATACTTTCAATGGGACAAACCTTGCTTGTGCCTCACATCGGAACGTAACTGAAAGAGATATTCACACGGGGTGTGACAAATGATAATTTATGCTCCAAAATCATACAGTTTCGAGCAATTATTATTTCCAAACGAAAAGTCTTAAATTTCCGGTCACCGTCAATTTTGTCATGATCATCAATAAATCTTAAGGACTAATTCTTTCAGTTGCTTGTCTTAAACTAAGTGCAAGGGGCTTTACCACGGGTAAAACGGGAGGAATGCGTTTATCAACTAGTTGAATTACGTAGGAAGCCAGATTCCTTGTAATTAGAACCACATTTATTTTTCTCTTGGCATCAGCAGACTTAACGTGGGGTACAAGTACAACTTCTGATCCAATAAAACCCTATGATAACAATACAAATGATCCAACTGTCAATATTTTTGTGAAGTGAAAATTTATTAGTTATAGATTAGATCACTGTGTGTTACGTTAAATATCCTCAGTATACTAGTTCTTTTTTCTTTTCCGAGAAACTCAATAGTTCTTCATCATTACCGAGTGTGTTGCCGTTCTCTTCCGACCTGGTGGATCCTCTGTTCCATCTTTTGTTTTGCTTCTATAATCCGCTAATAATTTTAATGAATTTCCTGTACTCTTATCTACTAAGTATCGTTTCTCGTGTTATTTTAAAGTTCTCTCAGGTTCTTCTTGACTTCTGTGAATCAGTTAATTTGTATCTTCCTTTTCACTATAAATTCCAGAATCTTTGTCACTGTTCTTTCTGTTGACATTCTCTCGATATGTTTATAAACACAATCCTCTCCTTCTGACTAGGAAATCAATTTGTCAGTCCTTTGATAAAGTGTTTCAGTACAGCGCAACTTGTATCTTATCCTTCTTTACGCCGGCCGCATTGGCGTAGTTGGTAACGTGCTCGCCTCTCATCATGCAGTCTTGGGTTCGAATCCCATTCAGGCACGGCATATTTTCATACGTTACAAAAAATCATTTCATCCTTCACCGTCTGCATTAGCAGTAATTGCAGAACAGTCGGACGTAAAACCAAAAAAAAAATTATCCTTCTTTCTTAGATCCCAATATTTCTTTTATGATCTTTCTCCTTTTCTTTTCAATCTTGACAAGCAGCCCATTCTTACTCAACAGCAAACATTCTGGAGCGTAGAGTTTCAGCTTTGATCACCGAACTGTAACGTCTACGCACCGTATTAATTGATATTGATTTATTATTTTAGACATCTAAACACAGTTTGTTACGTATTTTAATTTTTCTTGCTCTCTCTTGCATAGCAACGGTCAGGATTTCTTGTTGGTATCATCCATTCTCTGATATAGGTATTTGAATCTTTACGCTCTGTTGAGGGTTCAGTTTTTAATTTCCAGCTTACAGGTAGCTAGAAAAATCATCATTTATTTTATTTTGAATCATCATTTCAGTTCTTTCATTAGATATTTGTAATGCTCTTCTTCAGGCAAGTCGTACTTCAACGACCTAACCAACCCTTCGAAAAAGGTGCCACCAATAATTAAGCATTAACACCAAAGTATAAAAAATAAAAAATAAATTAAGATTCTACTTATAAGTAGTTAAAATATTATGTATGATATAATTAATTTTAAAAATATTTCAAGAATCACAGGTTGTCTGTTGAAGGAAAATAAATTTATTGATAAAGTTCTAACTTTTCAATTAACAAAATATATCAGATTATAATAAATTTTACAATTACAATACAATAAGTTAATACATAATTACGGTCTAATCATTAACGCTTCGATATAATCGGAATACAATTACTAAACAGCAATTTACACTTCTAGTCGGTTATATCTATTAATCAGCCTTAATTACGTACCTATAATAACATTGGGAAACGTGAAATAAAACACACAACAGACACACTTACACAAGCACGCACATACACTTAAAAGATATAGGCTTAATTAGCATACTCGTTTTTAGTCCCTATTTCTGGTTGGCTTCGTGAACTAAAAATAGATCTAACATCCTAAAGAGAGAGGGAAAATAAAACGGTCATGTACAAGTAAATTTGTCACACAGATTGGATTAAAAAGCAATGTTTATTAGTTTTTCTGACATTCTTTCATCACAGAAAAAACAGATTGTTTAATATAATCGAATAATTATTGAAGTATTTTGTGGAATAGAAAATACAAAACTCTTTATAAAAAACCAGTATCTTGTAACGGATTAAATATTTCTTTCTTAATATCTTAGAAAAAAAATTGGTATAATTTATTATAAAACATCTTCAGCTAAAGTAAGATTAAACAGTACAAAATTCTACATTTACAAACATGCCGATTTACTAGTATAACCTCTTTAATCCGGGCTATATGGGGCTCGCGGTTGTACGGATAAAAATGAATATTTTAAAGTTAAAATTAAAACACGTATACTTAAAATTTATAAAAAAATAACTGAAGATTGAAAAAAGAATAAATACGCTTAAACTTTAAATATAAAGTTGAATAGGCTAATCCAAGAGAATAGTAATGAAAACGAAGAAATTCAAAATTAAACGGAGAAAATTTTAAACTAATATCACATAGAGAATTATATAAAAATCAAAACATTAGAATCTTTAAAAATTAAGAGGCAGTTGAAATTTCATTACCACGTTTTCAGAAAAAATAACAAAAAAAAAAAATGTGCAGAAGATCTTTAAAAATCTAATTAAGTTAACATTTTGAATAGTGTCCTTAAGAAACAAAACGAGATCACAAGACAAAACCAATAACAAATCAAACTAAAACAAGTCAAAACCAACATCAAGGGAAACCATAACAATAAGTCAAAACCCACAAGTCAAAACGAGAACAAAAGAGAGCTCTGTAATATTAAATTAAGGATCAAAATTGCTTAGATCAAGACATACTTAAAAAAGTAGTTAATAATTTAGTCATTTCTCCTGCGAAAAAGAAGAAAGACAAAAAGGTGTGTATTCTGGAAGATGAAATAAAGAGAAGATCTGAACGAATGAAAGAACATGTCGCTGAAAGACAATGTTTTCATTTCTTTCCTTTTTAGAAAAGAGAAAAAAATTGAGTCATCATTCTGAACGCGTGGTCTTAATTGTGCCATTTCGGAAGCCAAAAAAAAATAGAGGAAATAGAGAGAACATATTAACTGTCAAAAAAATATTTACAACAAAAATCGATATCCCTTAACTGTAAATTAAGACACCGCAATAAAGCTATAAAACCTGAATCTCTGAACGCATTTTTCATCAGACGGAGAGTTTTAATAAATATTATATAGAAACAAAAGAGAGAAAATTACAAAAAAAGTTCCAGAAGAAAGAGAAAACGATAGAAGATAACAAGAAATGTCCACAAGGAGAGTTTAGTGAAAAAATGAAAAAGACGAAAAAAAGAAAACATCAAGTGCGAAAATAAATAATTTCACGTGGTCTGTAGTAGGCCGAAATGGTAAAAACAACATTCTTATTTATCGCATTTGGGTATTCTTTTCAAGTAAGACAGTTTTTACGTTATTATAAATAAAATTGTAAAACATTGTAAATCTAACAATGTAATATTATTTACATACTGAACGAAAATTTATTAGTAATAAAATTTTAATTATATTTAAGTGATTACATGCTACCGAAGTTCTAATTAGATTAATATGTAAATTTCGTACAAGAAGAGGGTAATCTCTAAATTTGAAAATAGTAAGCTTAATTAATTTTTCAAGGTCGCACATGAAATATTTTGTTATCGTATTTAACCTTGATTGTTAAACGCAAATAAACAAAATAGAATTTTTACTGACCATGAATTTTTATTCGAACAAATACTGTACCAACTTCATTTTGTAAGCTAACGCTTCATGTAAACAAGATGAAAATTGGTGTTTTTATTTTCACAATTTACGAAGAAATGTAACAATATGTTGAAATTCATTAAATATTTTAAACTTTAACAATATTTAAAAAATTTATTATATTTAAAAATTAATTTTGAGGGTTCCTGAGATAAAAGAGACAAATATTATTTATAATAGCATTAACTACGTATACTACTCAATTTTCAAAATAGACTCAGTTTGCTAGAAAAACAATTTTACAGAATAAATAAGTTCTTTAATACCTGCTGAATTTAATTTCTGAAAAACTGGGTAAAACTGTCTCGTTTGAGTGTATATGTTCTAGTAAGTTAGTGGGAATTAATTACTCTCTCGTACAATTTCAGAGAAATATCACCTATATAATTATAAAGGGTTTAAAAGAAAATGAAACGACAAGTAGGATGGTGGTTTCGTTGCGAATGAGCGTAAAACCAAGTACAGACATTCGAAATAGCACGATAGTAAGTCTCTGAATGGAGGTAACTTTTCAAAATAAAATGTCCCTTTTCGAAAGTAAACTTTTCCTTTTAATTATTCTTACAAAATTTATTATAAATCTATGTTTTGCAATTCTGAAAACCATATGGAATTAATTATTTTACTAGCATTTGTTATCGTTGGATTCAGTAACCCATGCATCCAATACACAAGACGTGATTAATAAGTATATTAATATTTAATAATTAATAATAATAATAATTAATTAATTACTCGAGTCAATAAAGGCAACATTTGGAACGAATGCCAGAGAAGAGAATACCTCTAAAAGTGACGGAATATGTTCCAATTGGAAGAAGGGAGGTGGGAAGACCTTGAAGAAGATGGCAGTAGTTCAGATGTACGGGCTGGAGTCTCTCGTGTGTGTGTGTGTAGACGTACAGGATGGTTTATAAATTCAGAACAGGCTTATGCCTAATCCTTGATAGTAAGAAGAAGAAGAAGAAGAATTAATTAACCCTTTCAGTGCCAACGTCCGGAAAACAAGATGTCAATATATTTTACGTAAAGTGCCAACGTTCGGATATCCGAACGTTTACAAAAGCATTTTTTTAAACAAAAATAAGTGGAATAATGTATTTTGAGACAGCCTCCGTGGCGTAGTGACTAGCGCGCTAGCTGACAAAGTGGAAGGTCCCGGGTTCGATTCCTGGCTAGGGTCTGGAAATTATAACACTTTAAAACCACCGTTACAGTACCAAATCTCATAGTAGCCACTAATGTCCAAGCTTTACGTTCCAATATGTTCAGTTTAAACAATACGCAATTCAATGACTTAATGAGATGAGGATGGTATGAATGAGGTGTAGTCGTATACAGATTCAGGTCGATCATTCCTTATAAAGTATGGTTAATTGAACCTCAACCATCAAAGCACTCCGGTAACCACTGTCTTGAATTCGAAACCGTATAAAAGTAATTGCCTTTACTATGGTCGTTTGCACGTTCAGTTAACACAACGGAGCAGTATTTCTTATGGGGCTCTGGCTGCTACTAGCGCATACACAAACATCGGCTTTGTAGATCAATCAATGCCATCATAACCAATAATATTACCCTCCTCCGCGCCCCATCGATAAAAAACCTTTATTATGTAGAGTAGTCTCTATATGACTATTAATTAATAATTAACACTATAAGTTTATACTCAACTTCATATGCAGATTCCAAATGTGAAATATTTTTTTGATATCTGTATTGGAAAATTTTTTTTAGATTTATAGTAACGATTGCGTCATTTGTTTACATTTATCACGCTGTGTTTAGAAAGTTTGGCGAGGGAATGTGGAGGTGGCATAAGTAGGTCTGCATAAAATAGATAAGGTATTCATTTTAAACCCCCCGCCTTATAGAAGAAAATGTTTTTTACAATTATTAAACATTCTACATAATGCATAATTTTTTTCTGTTACGCAAAACTTGAATTATAGTTCTACCTTAAAATGTACATGTTCTGTAGAGGTTAAAAAAATGTATTTATATTCGCATCCAGATGCCTTTATTTGATGATTTTAGTTGCACTACTAGCAGTGACGATTCCCATAAGATCCATTGTGTCATCTGAACGTGTAAATGACTATAGTATTTGAACATGGAACCTTCGTCTCCGTGCATTAGCTGTCAAACAACTGACTCGCGGCGACGACTTTACCACTAAAACAACCCGGTGGGTTATCGATAAATGATCAGCTAAATATTTAAACATAGTCATGTTTAAACACGTACACTGACTTCCGGCTTAGTCTTGAATCTAAAATTTTAGAGATGGTCTTCGTCATCGGTCGTCCTCAAAGTCTATTCTATTTACCTCAATGGCTGAGCTCTACACCGGCCTACCCACCCCCTTTCGCCACATCACCTTTCGTACTGTAAAAAACCACTTCCATGTAGAAGTGGCTATATGTAGATCAGATCCTCCTAACTAATGGAATTATATGCGAGAAAATAATAAAAAACACAGTGTTATGTTATACTTCATTAAGTGCTACATATTTTAGGTTTTACTTTCTCTTGCCTATATGAATATAGGAAGGAAAGTATTGATTTCATGTCGATTTTTCAAAATCGAGTTTTCACCGAATCTACACGTTTTCAGACCCCCTGAACCCCAAAAAACATGTTTTTAGCAATTGGTCTCTGTGTGTGAACAGAATATCTCAAGAACGGAACGTCGTACAAACTTGAAACTTAACTTAAACACCACTACCGGACCCGCCACGAACATTTTCATCAAAATCGGTCAACCGGAAATAGGTAGTATTTATTCGTGTAATTTTTCACTTTTTGCGATTTTCTCAATAACTGGTCCAACGATTTTTTTTTAAAAATCGCCTCATTTACTAAAATTTTTATGCTCTACAAGACAGGGTAGGCGTCATCTCTGCTGAAATTCTTGGTGAGGCAGTTTTCACGTAAAAAAAATGTTTTCTTAAGATTACGGCTTAAATATGCATTTTAGCGCAAAAATGTAGAGAAAAATCCTACAACTTTTATTCCAAACATTTTTTTGTATAACGCTTAGTTATCGGTAATAAGCGATTTTCTGTTTTTTTCTCACGAAAACATGTGTAAAATCGATTATTTAATATTCCGGCCTCATGATTAAAATAAGGTTATGTCTTTTGAGGTTAGTTATTTGTTTATTTCTAATGTTTTATTATTAATTTTAGGTTATATTGGTCATTATTTGCATTGGCAAGAGAAAGTTGTGTGGTGTTTCACACCAGAATTTTCTGATTACTGTTATTAGATTTATTGTTATTCGTACCATCTTTCCCTTAAATATATATGTTTTTCTTAAGGGGAGACTGTACTTTGTATCCCACCAATGTTAAATTTGCTATTTTAAGGCACATTTTTCATATAATTTCATATAAATAGGATTGGTGAAAGTTACGAAAATGAAACTTTACACACTTATATTTGTAGGGTGGTTCTACTTACTGACATTTTTTCAATTTATTCTGTTGGACGATAACGTTTTCAAAAAAATAACAAATAACATAAAATTTTTAAAAATTTTTCTACGTTTTTTGAACCTATATTACTAATTTTTTGAGCACCTGAGGAAGTAAAAACAATGTCGGTGTATGTGCATGCACATGATAATTAACTGGTAAACATTTCAGCCTGGTAGGTTAAATGGTTTCTGAAAAACCGGGTTAAATTTAAAAAACGTACTTAAGTGTTAAAAATCTAAATTTATGGGAAAAGGTACAAATAAAAACAAAATGTACACGAACAAGTTTAATTTTCCATCAACAGTTGGTTAGAAAGCTGCACCAATAGCGGAGAATATTAAAAATAGTGAAGCAGGTATTTAAAAAAAAAAAAATTCTTTTTGCACTAAAACGAATAATATAAAAATATTAAAAATATTTGTTCTTGGCGACTTGTTAATTTTTAGGGCAAACCTGATAAAAACTTAATTTTTTTCATTAACATAATTTTTTGTCGTAATTTAATGTTTGTAGTAGATCTAGGTCTAAACTATTGAAAAACATAAAAAACCGAAAATGAAAATTTTCAATCAAAACCATAATACAGTCTCGCCTTAAAGCAATGGAATTGGTTTTACTAAGAAGCGATAACTTTTATCAGCTGTATATCACAGATCTCCTGGTCTATCATGTACCGAGAAAAAACCAAAATTTTTGAAAGATTATGCTATGAATAGTTTACTAACTATGCATGAACAAGACAGTTTTTAGCATTTAAAATAACAATAAAACTAAAAAATTATAAAAAATATAATAATAATAATATATAAATAAATTTTCTATGAATTCTGAAAATAATATTTTAATGTGGCTGAATAACACTTTGAGTGCTACCATGAAAATATTCATTGTTCCAGCAATAACGAATGGTACCATTATAACGTAATGCAATCTAACTGCAATATCAATGAGGCATGTTAAGCAAAGATAATGTTTAATGGAGTGATAACCCGGACTAGACATGTTTAATGGCATGTTTAATGTTTAATGGGACAATGGCTAGTAATTTTCTTTCAGCAAAAATTATTTTAAAGAACATTTTATTATTTCTTACCGCCCAATAATATTCGCTTTAAACTATTTATGATAACCGATTTGCAAATTTCTTTAAATATTAGTACTGTCAATTACGCCTACACTGCGCACGGTCACAACTGATTATAAATAAATCAATAAAATTGATCAATTTTATTGTCAAGCGAAATAATACACTGGTGCTAATAAATGACAAGTCAAAAATATTTGAGTTAGGAAATGGGAAGGTTACTACGCAAAAAGTAGACTGATGAAGCAATTACTTGGAGTGGCCAAGTACTTTTGATATTATATTTAAAACACGGGAACAATTAAAATTAATAATAATTAAAATTTTAGTAAGTTATATTTTATTGTAATAAAAAATGTACAATGTTTTTTTTAAATTTTATTCGATAGAAAATACTTCATTTTCAAAAACTTACTACGAACTTATACACTCGAACGAAACAACTGAACCCAGTTTTCAGAAACTGATTTCAGCGGATATAAAGTGAACCAATAATATTACCAAATTGTTTTTCTAGCAGAAACTGTTTAAGTTTATTTTAAAACCCTATAGCGGAAGATCTTACAAATATTTTGGGAGGTACGATTGGTTTTTTGTATACAGTAGTCCTATGTTCCACAATTCTAAAGCAATTTTTTGTCTGATAGGGTACGAAAAGCTGCCTTTCTGGACAGAATAATCGTACTGAGGCTTAAGTAGCCTCTCTTGGTACAGAGCAACACAGAATTTTCGCCTTATTTTAACCCTACATTTTTCATTTTTTCATTTTTAACCCTTAACGAATAACACCAGAGCACTATTACGATCAGCAGACAGGAAATCGTTATGTTTTTGAACTACCCTCGAATATAACAAAATATAAATGTTCGTGCATTTCAGGAATGTTCTGTATACAATTTGTAAGACTTAAGTTTAGTAAAAAAAGTATTTCCAGATTCCCAGACCTTTTATTATAATTGATTTTACTGGTGGATTTAAAATATTTTATGCATATGAGGTTGCATGTTCAGAATTTGCTTTTTATTATTTAAAATATGATGCTCTTATTTATGGTTGTTTCTTCATGTGGGTTTAAGGAAAACAAAAATATTAAACTTCTCATCGTTTATTCATTCTCTACGCTATTCGGGAAAGAATAAAAGTCGTATTTATTATTCATTCTAGCGATCCATTCATTGTTGTATACGCTCAGAATGACGAATTGAAATGTTGCCTATAAATTTTCTTCTTTCTTCCCTCTATACTCATCAACAATTCCATCACTTGATGAAAATTACTTTTCGTTTTCTTCTTCCAAAAATCGTTAAAAAAACTTAAAAAATCATTTGTAAAGGAATAGTTTATTCTTATTTTCTTGCAGATACAACTTTTACCTACTAAAATAATCGGATGAAAAAGTCTCAAATTTATGATAATATCCTCAAGATCCGTGGAAGATAGATTCATAATACGCTAGTAATAGTACTTGCACTGCGCGTAGACTTATAACTAAAATTTAAAAAAAATAAGGGGAACACTATATCCCGAAAATAAAAAAAAATCGATTTTTCTAATTTTGGCGCCACTGCCTTCTCTATCTTTTTCTCTGTAATTACATACAACAATTGTAATTTTACGGTAGAAATTTCGGAAACTATGCAGTTTTTTGTTAAGTAATGTTTTGACGGGAATTTCTTTTAATTGAATTATTCTGTGGAAACAAGAGTTGCGATATTCAAAGAACACAGAAAGCTGAGAAGGCAATGGAAAGTGTGTCAAAAGAAGCAAGACAAGAGGAAAAACGAGAGAATTATTTGAGGATAAAGAAGTCTGGTGAGGATAAATATTATGGTGCCGGCCGATTTTAGGGTAAGTAAAACTTTACCGCTCATTTCCCGCAAATTCACTTTTTTCCGTAAAGGTACAGTTTTCTCAAAAACTATTTTACTTTGAAGGTTGAAATTTTTTGAGCATGTTTCCCAGTATAATTATGATATATGGTACTAGAATCATTGCAGTATTATTACTAAGTTCGAAATAAAATAAAAAATTATACAAAAAAATTAAATTGTTTTTGCATTTTCCAAAAAAAATTCTCGAAATGGTATCGCTAGCTGTATACTAATAATTCTAGTACCAGAGCTTAAAAAGATGTAATAGAAAAGGCACATAAAAATTAAAGCCCTAAATGTTAATGGTTCTTAGAAACGTGTACCTAAAAAGAGGTCAATTTAACATGAGTTAGATAGGAGGTATAGTGCTCCCCTTAAAAACTTACAACTTTCATTTCAAGTTTTTTTTTGTACAGAGCTAATTTTAGGGTGAATTAGAGCCTTTTCGTATTTCCTAGTCTAACAGTGGTTGATTTTCATTTATCGTCATACACTCACAATTACAATTAGGTTATGATCCTATTTTAAATTGTTTACTCGCGAATAAACATAAGTTATATTTTTCATTATTTACAATAGTAGGAGAACGCCGTGTGAACGTTTCTCACAAGATTTCTTTGTTGTTTTATTTCTTGTCAACTCTTTTGAGAAAGTAACACTTATAAATAAGTAAATCTATAATAAAAATTGTCATTTTTTGTAACAAAAAAACATAATACTTTCAAGAGTAGAGATCTAAAAAAGTTTATGGTCGATTGAATACAATGTGCAGCATATAAATCCTAGTTCTAACTCGATGTACTTAAACTAAAGGAAAAGGTATCTTAGTAGAAAGTCGAGGATTTCAACACATTATTGTTCGCAGAGTTGGTTTGGTATCGGCGTGATACCGGAAAGGGGGTACTCTACAAATCTGGCCGGGTGACAGTTTCAATCAAGTCTCCCTCTAATCAAGACCCGACCCAGATCACTTTCTGTTCCAGAACCCCGTTGATTGGTCGCACACTACACACCAGGGTAGGTTAATTGCAATACAACATCGCCCAACTTTATCAATCGTTCTTGTATTTTACCTTAAAATTTAATTTGCCAATTGCAACCGTCTAATTTGTTGAAAGTAGTAAATGTTCCGGTCACAAATTTAACACCTAACTTTTAATTGCAAAAAATAAAAAAAATATTTCAGCTATCTTTTAGCGTTTAATTTTCTTAATAATTTTTTCTCCAATAATTCGATATAGTAGTTGATTGAAATATTTTAAATTAATACATAATGTATTGATTTTGCTTACTAATCGGCCACATAAATCGGTTAAATGTATCACATAATCTTAAATGTTACGTTATAATAATACAGTAATAATTAATGTGAACTTAAATCGGTCACTAAATCTTAAATATGTAACAAATAATTTAAGCTTTATAAATAAAAAAATGCTCATTACAGGCGGGTGAAGTGTTAAATTATTTGCAGTCGGTGTGGTAGTTCCAGGGCTAAAAAAAATAGTTCCGTTTTTTATTACATGGTCAGCCAATTGTGATTGGAGCATTTAAGAACAGATGAGGTAGAGGTGTAAAAGACACTAGTCAGAGTTATCTCTTCCGAGAGTAATGAATTTCATTATACAGCCAGATCTGTAGTGAATAAAACGAAGGTATCATTTTCAGTGTGGAAAGTAACTGCATTTCAGGGGCCTGGAATGCTGATAAGTATGCTTTTCACTCATTGATGAAGGCATGGAAAACCACTTCACTCCTCGTTATACTTATTAAAGCCTCTAGAGGTTCAAACTAGCTTTTCTGGTCACGACCTAAACAACAAAATATACAATAAAACCTCGCTTGTCCGAATCCCCCTTAATCGTAACCCGGTTTAACCGACACAGATCCGAAAACTTTTTTTATTTAGTCACTAATTAATTACAGCGCTTACTGGTAAAACATTTTTTCGAGTTCATTAGCAAACACAAGAAATTATACATTTTCATTACTGCCCGGTTGCATAAAATCACTAATTATTTGCTGTTGTTATGCCGAAATCCTTGATGATGATGCAATTATTTCGCCAGCTTTTTATAGAAATGACGTCTGTGTGTGTAATGTTGTGCTGCTCTACATACTACAGTGCTATTTTCAGTGCTTTCACTGCTTTTAATTGTGAAATATGCCGCTCCGTGTTACATATTTTTGGATTATTTTTTCTCATGCACATCTTTTTAAATAATTTGAACATTACGAAATCCGAACATGTCCAGATCCCAATTAGTTCAGATTAGTGGGGTTGTTGTGAATTTTAAAAAAATATTGAATTATTTGTCGGTGATTACCCATTATTTTGATGCATTGACGATGTTCATTAGCATAGATTTCATTGTTATACTAACCTATTGCAAAATTATTTAAATCACATTTACAGATCCATTTATCTTGTATACAGGGCAGTTAACCTTGATTCACGTAGTTGTACCGGATAAATAAAAACAACATTACTGAAATTTTATTCGGTCTTTTAACAGATAAACACATTGTTATTGAAAGGTCAAATAAAAAAGTACCCGGTATCATATCACGGGCGTGTATCATTTAAATATATTCACCAACCCACTTATCAATATTATCTAATTTTTATTCATTTCGTATCAGTAAATCTTTTTTCTCTGGATGGCCTCCTTATCTCCCCTTTAGCGAACCCGTTCTACCACGAAGAAATACCTATTTTAAACAGAGCAGTGGATCTTCTAAGTTTGATTTGGAAACAAACGCAGTATGGCAGTGAATGAAAACCTTCATGTAGTGGATGAATAGGGAAGAAAATAATTTTTTTTTATGTAGATTTTTTGAAATCGAGTTTTCACCGGATATATACGATGTTAGGTCCCTCGAACCCAAAAAAACATGTTTTTAGCGATTGGCGTGTGTGCGCGCGCGCGTATGTGAACAAAATATCTCAAGAACAGAGTAAGATATGAAGTTAAATCACGGAACTTAAGTTAGGTACCACTAGCGGACCGGAAGCACAAATTTTCATCAAAATCGGTCATCTGGAAGAATACTTTATTCGAGCAATTTTTCACTCTTTTGCGATTTTCTCAAAACCGCCTCATTTACCAGATTTTTTATGCCCTTCAAGATAAGATAAGCGCGTTGTCTGCTGAGACCTTTGGCTGTGTTCTCATAGAAAAAATTAAATTGGTTTTTTATAAGATTCCGGCCTTAATATGCATTTTAGATAAAAGTTAGACCATTTGAGTACATCCATCTATTATTGTCTTCATCCTTTATTTCTACAGGAATGTTTATATCAAATATTTGCTCTGAAAATTCATCTTTATCCAAATAATCGTGTTCATTGAATACTAATTCTTCCATTTCTTCTTGTCTGTGATTAAATTTTTTGTTATTTTTGCTTTCTCTTGCCTATATGAATATATAGGAAGGAAAGTATTGTTTTCAAGTCAATTTTTTGAAATCGAGTTTTCACCGGATCTACATGTGTGTGTGTGTGTGTGTGAACAGAATATCTCAAGAACGGAACGTCCTACGAACTTGAAACATGAAACTGAAGTTAAGACACCACTACCGGGCCCGACACAAACATTTTCATCAAATCGGTCAACCGGAAGTAGTATTTACTCGTGTAATTTTTCACTTTTTGTGATTTTCTCAAAAACTGGTCCTACGATTTTTTTAAAAATCGGCTCATTTACTAAAATGTTTATGCTCTACAAGACAGGGTAGGCGCCATCTCTGCTGAAATTTTTGGTGGGGCTGTTTTTTCGTAAAAAAATTGTTTTTTTAAGATTAGGACTTTAATACGCATTTTAGCGTAAAAATGTATATAATAAAAATGTAGAGAATTTAAAATCCTACAACTTTTATTTCAAACATTTTTTTGTATAACGCTTAGTTATCTGTTAGCAATTTTCTGTGTTTTTTTTCATGAAAACGTGTGAAAAATCGATTTTTTAAAGATTTCGGCCTTAGTGTGCATTTTACGATAAAAATGTATATAATGAAACTTATAGGAAATTGAAAGATCTACGACTTTTATCTAGAGAATTTTCTCTACAGAGCCTAGTTTAGCGTGAAAGAGTGATTTTTCGTATTTTTAAGCCTAACTGAAGTTGATTTTTAATTTGCGTCTTTCACTCATTATTAAAATTAGGTTATGTTTTTGGGGTTAGTTTTTTTGTTTATTTCTAATGTTTTATTACTAATGTTAGGTTATATTGTTAATTATTTACTTTGGCAAGAAAAAGTTGTGTGTTTCACACCAGATTTTTATCATTACAAAATATCAAAAATTTGTTTGTTTAGTCTATTGTTATCGAATCTTTTAACGTGTAAAAAAACTTGGTCATTCTTTATATTATTGAGCACTTAACGTTACATAATTACTACCGTAGTAGAATGTATTTATAAAATTCTCATGTGCAATAGAGTTCATATTAAGGTTCGAATCTTGTACTGACGAAATTTTTAATAAGTTCTTCTTAAATACAAGTTATGTCACATCTTGATATTTATTGCGTTGTATTGTTAAAACATACAGTGTGCGTATTTGAAATAATCCGCATATACTTTCTGTGCGTTGTCGTTAACCGTTCTAAAGAGTGCGTGTAAATATCTGAAATTCCTTGAAGAAATACAAACCACCCGCTGTTCAATTTGTATTTTACAAACTACAAGAATGCAGGAATGCAAATTAGAAGTGAAATGTAGATAGGTTGCAAAGAGATAACAAGGTGTGTGTTGAACGAAAACACACTTATACACTCACAGGAATACATCTTTATTATTAGGAATGCGAAAAAGGCAGCGCAACATGCTGAACCGCGTGCTGCAGACAGGTAAAAGTAATCCGCTCCAAAGAAGACAAGGCTCCAGATGAGACGCTACAAACATGGCACTTAAATTGGAACGGATTGCCTACATCCAGTTTAAAATACAACCATGTCTTCTGCCTGTGAATTCAGGCGTGCATGTAAGTTTGTTTCGTCAACCGTAAAGCAAATACCGTGCAACCTAATTCAGTCAGATATAGCATAACGAACACTGGCTGCGAATGACAGCTATGAAACCCTGTTCACCAGCATCTAGACGTTTCTATTGAATTTCAGACGGTAAGATGGTAGGTCGGTAATTAATTATCATCATTCAACTTTTATTAAATTATTTAAAAAAATTATTCTAAAATTATAAATTCTATATTTTCAGAAGCTAGTTCTAACAGATGTAATCATGGATATCAATATGACAGCAGGTCATTTTGAACGTTATATCAACATAAGGTTTAATTTATCAACTGTATCTACTCTCTGTTAACAGATAGTCTAAATGTAAAAAATACTACGGCCCTCTCTTCATCTTTAGTTCTCTAGCATTTCGATCTTAAGAGACAAAATTCGGCACGTTCCTTATGTAGGGGTTGAAGGTTTTAGGATAAGAAGGGTCATGAGGAAAACCATCAGAGTGTAAATTTTTTCAATATTGTGTGTAATACTCACACGACTTTTTCTTACAATGTAAATTATGAAAAACATAACCTAATTTTAATCATGAGTTGATGACGCTAAATGAAAATCAACTCTTAAAATTTTCAAGTAAATAGGAGCTATTTACGACTGATATCCCAGAAACGACTGGAGCAGTCGTTTCTGGGATAATGAGTACTTTATCTAAGATACTCCATGTTTTGAGAAAAACGCGATAAACGAATAAAAAATACAAATTTTACATGTTTAACATTAAAACATGGGCTCTTCTAGTCACATTTATTTACTTAGTAGAATTCAATGCAACCGTAACCTATCGTTTTAATTTGTTAAACATTGTAGCATATATCCACCGTTTAATAAATTTCTTACTTTATTATAAATAAAATTACCAAAAATCACCAGAAATGGTCAAAGTAAGAACACTTATAAATTACTCTCTTGCCTATACCACATTTTCATCTTATCACAATTCTTAAAATTACGCAATTTTAACATTTATTTCATCGGACTTGTAAACCTCTTCTGTATGCCATGAACATAGCAGTGTTTAGGAATTCTGTAATTATTATAAATTACGTACAGCAATTGTCATTGCATACAGAAGAGGTTTACATCTCTGACAAAATAAGTGTTATAATATTGTGTAGTTTTTAGTATTGTGACGAGCTGACTACGTGGTGTAGCCACGATAGTACTTCTCAACTGATAAGTTTTTTTACTCACTCTCTGGCCGTTTATGGTGGTATTAAATAATTTATTAATAATAAAATAAAATAAGAAAAATCAATCATTTATGTTTTCAATAAACATTGTAAAGAATGCAAACAATAAAATCTTTCTTAATTTACAGAAAATAATGGGGAAAACCATAAAGGAAAAGTTTTAAATTAAATCTAGGTGCAAAATACTCACAATCACCAGCAAAATAATAATTAAGTGATTAAAAAATTATTTCTGAGTTCAGAATTTAATAAATTACCCCTCATATCAAAGCTAGAAGATCAATCTAATGGTGCAAAAAACATTTAAAGTTTTAACCGAAAATCAGTTGAGACCCCTCTTAATCGTTCAAAATGAAAATTGTGCGTTGAAGAATTAATTACTTGAGCTGCGAATATACTTGGAGAAACGCTTATCATCAAATAGCAAAGAAGCGGCTGTGTTGTTGTCGTAAACCCCGTTAAAGGTTATGATGTCACAAATGTACAGACCACTATATCACCCTTACTGTTAGAACAATAAAGTATATAAAAACAACGATATCCGTAATCACTCTTGTTCAGTAAGAAATCTGTATCCCTGGTTAAACAACATCTAATAAACTTTTACTGGCTTACCAGCTGCGGCCAATGGACAGTTTAACAGGTCAACCACAAAATTTATACACGGTATGTTGTAAAAACCTTGTAGGCTACAGAAAAACCAGCCAAAGTATCAAGGACCAGATTTCGGGTGCGTGATTCTCCGGATAGCACGCAGAAATATACTTTTAGGGTTAAAAAACAGTAAAAGGTATTTTATGGACTGTTTATTAATATGTGTAGGCGTAAACGAAATGCCGCCAATGTTAAATATGCTACTGTTAGGTACATTTTTCATAGGATTGGTAAAAGATAGGGAAATTAAACTTTACATATTATAAGTGTCGGGTTTCTTCTCGAGCTACTGACATTTTTTCAATTTAATCTTTGAACCGTACCAAATTTTTTAAAAATTACGAATTACATAATATTTTTACAAATTAATTTCTACGTTTTCTGCGTATTGCTAATTTTTGGAGCACCTGAGGAAGTCATAACAATGTCGGTATATGTGGATATACTAGATAATTAACTGGTAAAAATTTCAGCCTGGTAGGTTTATTGGTTTCTGAGAAAAGTGTACCTATTGTTAAAAATTTAAATTTACTATTGATAAACATAAAATACCAAAAATCGAAATTTTGAGTTTAAACCATCGTGCCATCTCCACTTAACGAGAGTAAAATAATTAGAATGTTACATCACTGTAATTATGTGGCCATGTTGTCGTGAGATCAGTTATCGCGTAATTTTTGTGAGCGTTTTATGTTATTTGTAGAATACGACTTGAAACAAACAAATACACACGCAATCTGAAAATCTCTTATTGCTATCCCCCTTATAGTTTCTAACTTTGATTTTTTTGACTTCCGGTTTTGGGCCACTTCCGGTAAAAACCGGAACTTCAAACCAAATTTAGCCCCACTAACTTTTGTGTAGATTACGAATCCGAAAACCGTTTGGTGCTATCTGCTTTTGTAGTTTCCGACATCCGGGTGTGACAGACGGACAAATGAAATTTTTTATTTTTTATTTGTTTTGTTTAACGTCCGACTGTTCTGCAATTACTACTAATGCAGACGTTGAAGGATGAAATGATTTTTGTAACATATGAAAATATGCCGTGCCTGAATGGGATTCGAACCCAAGACCGCATGATGAGAGGTGAGCACGTTACCAACTATGCCAATGCGGCCGCCATTGAAAATAATACATGACAATTTTTAAAATTGCCACCAATAACACATCAAATATTTTGTATGATAATTTAAAATTTTTGTATTTTACTCAATTTATTCTATTATTTTGTATTAGTAGCACTAAATATATAGTCTTAAGTTTTGATCGTGTTATAAGTGGTGTAATGTCAAGCAGTTATAATAAACAGGAGAGTAAGACAAAATAAATTTAGTTAATACGACTTACCTTATCGGCTTGACGGAGGCAATCAATTCGCCTCATTTTGCCCTTTTGATCCGGATTGGATAGGACACACATGGCTGGTTTCTTTCCGGTAATGCTAAGCACAAAGTCTTCTCGACACTCCTGTGTTATGTCCTTTCTAAGTTTGCCAAGCAGACGAGACGCCCACTTCTGTTTAACTTCCACTTTCTCGTTCTGAAAAAGAAAATAATATAATTTCGTTAGTGAAAATATTCAGAGAATGGATTTTAGGTTCTAAAAAGTTTAAACTAATTTAAATCTACAATCAAATAACTCTTATTTTTTTTTCACAAATTAACTAACGTAAATAAAATACATACCCCTATAAATTACGCTTTTCAATCTCTGTTTATAAGTAAAAAAGGCCTCATTGACTGATTTAATCATTCACTCACCACTAATTAATTAACTATCCAATCAAATAGTGACCCAAAAGTCATCACCTTTTCTTAGATATTGCATAGAAAAACTAAAACATTTGCATTTCGATTATTTGAGTTCATGGAGTAATAAAAAAGTGACAATCCTAAAGCACTACATGTTATTTCTATAACTTTTCCGATTTTTTACTGTTATAAAATTTGGTAACCGTATCCTCAAGTGATAATAAGAAAAAAATGGGTTTTAATTATGATCACTTGAACCTAATAGATAAGAAGGGGTTAACTACCCTACAAAAATAAATATTATTTCTTTACCTTTCGAAACCCCTACAGTTCTAAAACTCTGCATGTATGTAACACTAGTACTAAGTTTTATTTACCCAGTTTCGTTTAGAATCCAAATATTAATGCAATCCGTCCAAAACTGCCAATAAGGCCGCACTAAGCGCAAACGCAATTTCTTGTACTTCATATTTTATGGATTTTTGTATTGCAGAAATGTGAGTTTCCTAGTGACTACAAAATTTCAGTCAAATAAAGTCCAAAATTTCAAACAAATGGTAGGGTTTGTGAATTACTATAAACGATATCTTGTTTTTATCCAAATTTGTTCACAAAAAATTCAATAATAATTTTTTTAAATCAAGGCGATAATGTACGGATAGATATGTCAGATACCGGATCGCGAACTTCATACTTACAAAATAATTTTACGAATTTCACTACCTTAAATAATCTTAAAATTACGACCACTTTGAAAATCTACAAATCACTCTATTACAGTTAAATATACTATTTATTCAGAACTGACTGGATACAAAAATTGTTTTAAAATTTTGCAACAATAACTGTGTGTTCAACATAGTAAGTACCGACGATATTTCAGTCTCAAGTGCACACCACACGGCGGCACTTGGTAGCCTATTGTCATTCGGGTTATCAGAGGATTGTTTACTGAAAAGGTTATACATTATAATTAAATTATAATGTAATTTTTAAATATGTAGCCGAAATTGTGTTCCTCCGTTTCAGCAGTGCTTGCTTTTTGAAGTTTATTTTGCTTTTGAAGATTGTCTTCCTACTGATGTTTTTTTGATGGCATTATTGAAAATGGAAAAAACAAAAAACAACCACAAAAAATTGTCAAAACCAAAAACTTAAATCTACGTTGAATAAAATAAAAGTTAAAATAAAATATCAAAGCAATTGATCACTCACCAATTAAAAGAAAATTAAAACAAATTAAAGAAACATGGAACTTTACTTTTATAAAGTACTCAACAATAAAAAATCGTATCTACATAATAAAATACAATAAAATTATCATGTTGTGATGTTGTCACCAGCACAACATCACAAGTGACTACAAATTACTGTCACTACGTCGCTATTTGCTAAATCATATGACTTTATTTATAACAAATCTTTATTTGAATCACATCAGCTGGTTTAAAAGCAGCAGATTATCTAACCTCAAAAAGGCTTAATGTAGGACGTAAACATTATTTTCAACCCTTTAGGGCTAACTTTTGAAGGGTTCCAATAGCCTAAAACCTGCACCGGCATCATATTTACAACATAAAAAAACTGCATGAAAATTTGTTCAGTAATTTAGGAGATAAAGGGGAACATACATACACACATCGAATTTCATATACATAGATTTTTATTATTCGTTTTCTAAAATTTACTATCGAAATCTAAGAGTTCATGTTCAACAATATTTAAAAAAATTATGTTCAAAATTGTTCTGTCATAATTATTTATTAATATTGATTTTCTTTGTAAATTTCTGTGCAAATGTTAACTGGAAAACTTATAAGTTCAATCGTAAGTATAGATACTGTAGACACTATTAAAAATTAATTTGTATTTAGTTAGTTTTAGCATAATATTTAGCTTTCCTGATTAAGGTTTCCACACAGTTTTCCTTGGTCACTCCAAACGAATGCCTAGTTAGTCACCTTTTTGTCTTATATGCATATCTCCTCATTTCGTATACTCACCATTTTTGGCTAGTCATTATGTAAATAATATTTTTTATGGGTCGATAAAGTTTATTTATTTTATTTAGTGAATGCGCTAATGTTGACTCTCTTTTACGCAGGTTCAGATTATCCGATATGAGGAAGTAAATTTTCTATTGAAATTTTTAAATGACTTAATTCTTATTGATCAACACGATCAAAATAACTAATAACAAATGTATCTAATAGTACAGTTAAGTCACGTTCCAGGAGCTGTTTGTCAACCTGTTGATATAATGACAGTGTGTACCCGCTTGGATTGTCTGTCAACTGTTGATAAATTGGCAGCATTCTAACATCAACAATGATAAATTCATTTTTGTTTATTTATTTACTTTTATACAAACATAGTGTCATAAGATATTTTCAGATTTAAAAAAAATATTCGTTCTTTTAAACCCAATCAAGTTCGTCACAATAAGGTTAGTAATTATCAATAAAATAATTAAAACATTATTTTTATTGCTAAGGAAGTATTTACGATAACCTGATAGTTACAGATAACGTATAAAAACCTGGTGGGAAATACGCACCCGACTTTCTCTTGATAATGCAAATAATGACCAATATAACCTAACATTAATAATAAAAAATTAGAAATAAACAATAAAACTAACCTCTAAAAAACATAACCTCATTTTAATCGCGAGTGAATGTTGCAAAATAAAAATTAACCTTAGTTGGCTTAATAATACGGAAAATCACTCTTTAACGCTAAAGTAGACTCTGTAGAGAAAAATGATTAAAATAAAAGTTGTAGATCTTATAAGTTCCTATAAATTTAATTATATACACTTTTGTCGTAAATGCATATTATGGCCGAAATCTTATAAAACCCATTTTTTACAGATTTTCATAAAAAAAAACAGAAAATAACTATTTACCGCTAAACTAAGCGTTATAGAAAAAATATTTCAAAAATGTTATAGGTTTTTTAATTTTATACAACTTTGAAACAAAATTTAAAGGGGGCAAGTATTTTTCTCACGGTTAGATACGTACTTGAATTTGCCGATACATGATTTCTTTTAAGATTTTTGAAAATTAGGTGAGATATACGGATCTATAATTTTACGAGGATTTTGGATCACCGTTTTTATGAAATGGTTTTTCAATGGTTTTTCTATCTTCAATAAGTCAGGAAAGGCCGCTTTTAATAAGCGAATCAAGGAGTACAAGACAGAAGTAACAGGGCGCCCGGACATAACATCCGTGCATCGCACGGATCGTGTGCCAAGAACAACTTTACACCGCCCGGTCCGGGCGATCACACGGATCATGTGGGCCCGGCTTAATGCAGATAATAGAAAAGGAGACAACTGAAATTGAATCATGAAAAAATTCAGACTCGATCGGGAATGAAACCTGCTCCCCCTGGCGTAGTAGCCAGTTGCGCAGACCACTACACCAAGGAGGAAGAGGAGGAGGAGGAGGAGGAGGAGGAGACAAAGAAAAATAACAAATAAAATTGATTTCAAATTGAAAATCAAGAAATGAAAAAAATAAATGTAGATTTATTAATAACTTTTTTTTTAATTCACTGTAATTTAAATTAAATATATACTATATTTATAAAAATGCTTTACTTTTTGTTGGTTTATTAAAAAACGTAATTATTTCAATTTTAAACTACCATAGGTTCTCGATTTACCGGTCTCGCATTTACCGCGGCTCGAAGTTAACATCACTCATTTGAGAAAAGAAGAATTTCGCCCCCTCCCTTACGTCACGGTTAAAGTAAATTCTTATGTTTGAGAATTAACAAAAGTACCTGGTAATCGCACAAAATACATGAGTTAAATTTATTAACAATGGACAATAGGTAATTGGAAATATTTCCGTCTATATTCATGTAACATGTCTGTATCATGATTAATATGTAAGACCTAACAAAGTTAGTAAGATCACCGCCTTTCCTCAGGGTTCGTATTTAACGTCAGTGTTCGACCAGACTTTAGCACGATAAATCGAGAACCTAATGTATAATAAATTTTAGCTTTAAAAATTAGTAAATCTCTTGTATAAGGCCCAAAAATTTACCAACATCAAACAATCTTGATATATTATTAAATACACAAAACGGAGAAAAAAATTTCATCTTATTTTTAAGATAAAATTTTTATGTTAATTTATAACAAATAAAATAGACCAAATTTCAATTGTTCTGTGAAATTTACTGAACGTAAATAACTACAAAAAAGAACGTTGACAAACAAGTACGATTTTAAGTTTGGAGTAGATGGAAATTTTCAACAGACTCATTTATAGTTCTTTGTCATTTATAGGAATCGAATTAGTTGACAGATTTAATCGTATCACGAGTCACTAATACAAAAGTCTTCGTAAGAAATAAATATCTTTTGTATTTATTAGTGCATTGTCAGTTTATACTAAATTAATCTTAAATAAAATATTTGAACTGAACGGGTTTAATGCTTTTAAAAGATGCGACTTAAAAACGAAGTACGAGCCGTTTTATAGAAAACTGAAAAACGTGAAAAACTGTACGAATATATTAATACTTCTCGTTGACCGATTTTGATAAAAAAATATCTGTGTTGGGTACATAAGAATTTCAACTTCGTACGATTTTCCGTTTGAAGTTATTTTTTACACACACACGCACACACGCGCACACGCACACACACACACGCGCACACACACACACACACTCACACACACACGCGCGCGCGCGCACACACACACACACACACACACACACACACACACACACACACACACACACACACACACAAGGTCGGTAAAAATATGTTTCTTAGGCTCTCGGGACCTAAACACGCGTATTACCGGTGAAATTTCAATGTCTAAAGATCGACATGAGAGAAAATAAAAAGCTTTAGCATTAAAAAATTAACGCGTTTGTTAAAAGTTTGTACAGAAATAACACTAAAATAAATTGATTAAATTAAAATGATCCTTGTGGTGAATGAAGTGCAGGTGTCATTCGCAGAGTAGAAAATATGCGTGCTTTTCAGAGGGCCCGGCATGCTGATAAGCTTAATTTTTCACTCAGTGAAGAAGGCAAAGGTAAACCACCTCACTCCTCGTTTTACTTAGTAAAACCTCTACCGGTTCAAACCAGCCTTCGGCTGATGACCTAAACAACAAACTAAAATGAAACTTATAATCCATACAATTTATGAAATTTCACAAATTTATTGGCACGATTAACGATAATCTTTGAAAAAAAATCGTTTGATTCATGGTTGCAACAAAATCGTGTATAAACGAAATGAATAATGTGTTAATGAATAAAAAAATTAACACTAATTTGTTATTGATATTTTAGAATTTAAGTAACCAATAATCATTAATTTTGTTCAATACACAGTTTGTTTATCTGCATTTTAGATTCGTTGAGAATTGCAATTGCAATTTTAAATAAAAATAAAAGGAAATAAGAGTTAAATAAACAACCTACTCGTTTCTGAACGACTGGTGTTAATTAATAAAGTTTTAAAATTTATTAAAATATTGAAGTAGCTTAAATGAACATATGATTACAAAAAACAAGGCGCCATTAGTTTCTAATAAGCGGTAAGATGACAGGCAGGTAGTAAATAAATCAGCTGAAAGGTTTTTATAAAATATTACTAATTTTTAATTATTAACATGTATTGCAATACAGACTTCAGATATTCGCTTAAGGTCAGTCATGAGGTCGATCCTTAAGAAGCTCAGGTCAAGGAAACTAATTAAATAAATAAAAAACATAGAGATTATAAATCTGTCCGATGTAGTACGCTTCATTACATAACAAAACTATTATGTTCAATCAGAAAACTTTTAGAAAATAACATACCAAGATATTTTGTTATTACAAAAATATTTTGTATCTATTTATACTACTTGAAACGTTTGCTCGCTTGACTTTACACTTATACACAATTTATTTTATATACGTATCGCAGCACAACATCGTGCATTTATGTATTTACTAATAAAATATATAGCCTACCCCTGCGATGTTAAATAAGCAAAAAGGAATTGTCCTCACAACTTTTTACTTTCTCTTGCCTATATGAATATATAGGAAGAAAAGTATTGTTTTCTTGACGATTTTTCGAAATCGAGTTTTCACCGGATCTACACGTTTTAAGACCTTCTAAACCCAAAAAGCATGCTTTTAGCGATTGGTCTGTGTGTGTGTCTGAGTGTCTGTGTGCGTGTAAGTTAATGTGTGTGTGTGAGTGAACAGAATATCTCAAAAACGGAACATCGTACGAACTTGAAACTTAATTAAGTTACATACCAATACCAGACCCGACACGAACATTTTCATCAAAATCGGTCAACCGGAAATAGTAGTTTATTCGTGTAATTTTTCACTCTCGGGATTTTCTTAAAAATTGGTCTACGATTTTTTTTAAATCGCCTCGTTTACTTAATTTTTTATGCTCTGCAAGATAGAGTAGGCGCCATGTTTGCTGAAATTATTGGTGAGGCTGTTTTCAAGAAAAAAAAGTTTTTTTAAGATTACGGATTAATTATGCATTTTAGCGCAAAAATTTATACAATAAAAAATGTAGAGAATTTAAAATCCTACAACTTTTATTCCAAACATGTTTTTGTATAACGCTTAGTTTAGCGGTAATTAGCGGTTTTCTGTTTTTTTTTCTCACGAAAACGTGTGAAAAATTGAATTTTTTAAGATTTCGGCCTTAGTATGCATTTTACGACAAAAGTGTATAATTAAATGAATAGAAAATTAAAAAAGCAAACTTTTCGGATTTTTTACTTGTTTATTGCTTACTTTTTGTTTCGTTTGAATTCATGGTTTAGTATTATAGTTTTTTCCCTTACAGATGGAATCGTATGCAAGAATTAGCTGTCATGTTGTGAATGCTTTGTTTGTGGGAAAGTATTCTACAAATTTGTGCTCTACTGTTAAGGTTTTAGTATTGTTTCGTACTTATATATGTTTATATTCGTTTGAAAAACAGTGATTTTTCGAAAATTATGGTTCTTTTGCATTTCAGTACCATTTTCTCAGAGACTAATTAAGATATCCCCTTTAATTTTTGGCCAGAGTATCTTCATAACTTTACGTGGCATACTAAATGATTTGTCATTATATTCTTAATTTTATGAGTTAGATGAGCAAAATATTTCATATTGGCCAATTTTAGATGATGTAGAAAAAATATTGTTTAAAAAAATTCAGAATTTAAAAGAGGAAAGTATTATTAATATACACTAAAAAAACATAATTAAATAAATAAAATGGTTTTAGTTTGAAATCTCTATTTATATAAGTGTCTGAGAAAATGGTACCAAAAATTACTAAATTAATATGTGGAATACAAACGTCTGTACACCCTTAAGGATAAAGTAGACAACATCAGTATCTCCGGGTGCCGTAAATTTTATTGACAGGGATCTTTTTTAACAGAATTTTGATGAAGGTATTCGATGCCCAATAAATTTAAAAAATTTAAAATTTAAAAATGAACAGCTGATAAGGTTCTGTGTTCTCACAAATATACAACACCAAAAGAATTAAAAGCCGATTAATAACTTCTGTAATGCGACTATCTTACTCCCACTGTTTACAGTATTTTGAATGAAATAATGTAAATTATTTCTAAGGCAGACTATAGATATGATCTAAAAAGAAAAACGAAAATTGTTTCATTAATCCGTCTAAAAATTTACCTAGTCACAATTATTTATTACATCTATTGTTATTATTACAGAGAAGTACTATTACTGTCTGCATTTCGAAACCCACGCATATATCTACGCCTCTATATTTTTAATTTAATATTCATGCTCCACTATAAGAATAATACTAACAATACAAAATTCCATCTCAGAATCACCTATATTTTTAAAAGACTTGACATACAATTTTAAAATAACCTGAACATTAGAGTTACAATGAACAACCATTCATCATTTATGATTTAATGACTACATTTAATTTACCGTATTAACAGGAATTCAAGAAAGATGAAATTTTTGAATTTCATAAACAATTAATTTAATGAAAGATACAAAACTTGTGCAAAATTAAGTTATTACTTTTATTTCTTAAGATTTTTTTTGTGATAGAAACATAACAATTCGAAATTTACGAATTTTTGAATTATAGTTTACGTAATTAAAAACCAAAAACCACACTCTATGAATGACACTCATATCTAATTTGGCTTTCAAATCATAAAAAATATTTTCTTACCTAAAAATATAACTGAAAAATATCAAATTAAGTTTAATGATGAAATAGGTTATTAATGCTGGAAAAACATAAAAAAAAATATTTTCAGGTCCCCATTTTTAACGATTGGTGTGTGTGTGTGTGTGTGTTTTTAAAAAATAAATAATATACGAGGTTGTAACTTCGGATTTCAGTTAGGTACTATGCGGAAAGTCAACACGAAGATTTTCCACAGCAATTTTTAACTTTTTGTGGTTTTATAAAAAACGGCTCCGGACGATTTTATTAAAAATCGACTCTTTAACTACATTTTTACAAGATGGGGTAAGCGGCATATCTGATAAAATTCGTTGGGAAGCTGTGCTGTTCCCCCGTGGTAACGGTTTTTTAAATATACGGTCTTATATACATTTCAAGGCAAAATTGTATACAATCAATGTCGTAGAAAATTAAAAACCTACAACTTTTATTTCAATCATTATATTCTACAGAGTTTAGTTTAGCGTTATTTAGTGATTTTCTTATTTTACTCGTCAAAATCAAAGTTACTGAGGTTAATTTTCATTTAGCGTCAATCTTTCATAAAATTAGTAATTTTAAAATTAGGTTATGTTTTTTATTTTACATTGGTAACTCTTTGCTCATAGCAGACAGGTGGACGAGTAAATTATTTGCACTCAATCTGCTAGTCAAGGGCTACAAAAAATAGTTCTGTTTTTTATCACATGATCAGCCAGATATGACTGGAGCATTTAAGAACAGAAGAAACAGAGGTGTAAAAGACACTAGTCAGAGTTATCTCCACTGAGAGTAATGAATTTCATTTTGCAGCCAGACCCTGTGGTGAATGAAGTGAAGGTGCCATTAGCAGGGTGGAAATTAGATACTTTTCAGAGGTCCTGGGATACTGATAAGCATACTTTTCCACTCAGTGAGGAAGGCAATTGTAAACCAGCTCACTCCTTGTTTTACTTATTAAAGCCCCTAGAGGTTCAAACCAGCCTTTCGGCTGATCACCTAAACAACAATAACATTGGTAACTCATAATTAAGCATAGGTTGTATTTCTAATTATTTACATTGGCAAGAGAAAGTAATGTGAGTGTTTCACACTAGATTATTTTTATCAATGTAGAGGTTTGAGTAAATCACATTTCTAAAGATATTGTAAAAATCTATAGAATTTATATGATAGTGTGAATTTTTCATGAGTAAAACTTAAAATTGCATATAAGGTGGTGGTTCAAAAAAGTGTTTAAATTTTTGTTACAAAGGACGCGTGCATTTTAGCACACACTCAAGTCAAAGTTTTTTACATCAAAGAATTAAAATGTAATATCAACACTTGGTTCATGATTACAACCAAGTAGAAAATAATATTTTTTTATACATTCGCAAGAATATCTATCTGAATTATACACGATAGATAAAATGTAGAATAATGAACTGGCACCGAACCGGTTCAGTTAGATTAATGCGGAGGAAGTTACTTTAAAATAATTTAGCGAATAAATTGATTTAAATTTAAATCTGTAATCAAAATTAACATCTTTGTTAATCAGCACAATCGTATTTCAGTTGAATCGCAACGGAATAAATTACTACGAGTTTGCAATTAGATTACATTAATTAATAAAGATTGAATTAAATATCACAATTATTTATGGTTTAGTGAATTTCTATTTCTTATAAAGAGGTATGCAATACTCACTTGATTTTGTCAATGTAAATAATGAAAAACATAACCTAATTTTAATCATACGTGAATGACGCTAAATGGAAATCAACCTCTGTTGGACTTAAATTTTGATGGACAAAATACGAAAAATCACTAATTGACGCTGAAAAACTACGTAAAATAAAAGTTGTAGGATTTGTACTCCTCTTCGAAATCAAGTTTTCACCGGAAATTGTCGTTTTCGGGCCAACTGAACCCGAGAAACACATCTTTTACCGATTAGAGAGAGAGTGTGTGTGTGTGTGTGTGTGTGTGTGTGTGTGTGTGTGTGTGTGTGTGTGTGTGTGTGTGTGTGAACAAAATATCTCTAAAATGGAAAATCGTATAAAGTTGAAACTTAGAACTTAAGGTAATATCACAGGAGGAACCGACACGAATATTTTCATAAAAATCAATTGTTTCAAAAAGTTAAAAGTTGTTAATAAAGTCAGCAGTAGTAAGTTGTATGGTTTGATCGTGTGATTTTTAACTTGTTTCAATTCAAAAATTTGCGGCTACGATTTTGTTCAAAATCGCCTCATTTACTAAATTTTTGGTACTCTACAAAATGGGCTAAGCAACATGTCTGCTGAAATTCGTTAAGTGGCTGAGCTCTTATGGTAACTTTTTTAAGATTTCGGCCTTAATATACGTTACATTGCAAAAATATAAAATAATCAATGTTATAGAAAATTAAAACACCAAGAATTTTTAAAATCAAGAAGTTCTATCAACAGAGCTTAGTTTACCGGCAACCAGTGATTTTTAATATTTAGCTCATGGAAAGCAAAGACAAATAAAATTTGTCAGACAGATAAAAATTAGACAGATAAAATTTTCCGTTCATTTTCATAAAGCGTCATTCACTAATAGTTAAAGTTAGGTAATACAATTCAATTTTTACATTGGCAAGAAAAAGTCGCGTGAATGTTTCACATCAGATTTTTTTTTTTCTTCTGTTGGTAAAAAAACATAATAATATTCTTATATATATAATGACATCTATGATATATGCGATGTAAAAATATGGAAATAAAATGCTGTATTAATGTGGCAGTGTGGAAAAGTAAACACACGTGATAAGGTTAAGTGTGTGTCTTCGCATACGGTTCTCGAATGAATGAAGTAAATCTTCAAGAAAGCTATCACCTCGAAAGTTGTACGTAAAGATTTCTCCCAGATAATACGGGAAAATGTTAAGCGACAGTCGGAGGAAGACCATAAAAATAAATCGCCCAACATTCCTTACAAAAGCACTCTCTACGTGAAGCATAGTCCGGAAAGGAAAGGGCTTAGAAAACTACACTTTCACATTGCACTAAAATTTGCTCATACATAAATCTACATGGAAACCACATCATTGAATAAACAGATTAGAACAATCTTAGTTTAAAATTTTCAATTTTATTTTATAAGTAATTTGAACTATTCCGAACACAATTCACAAAGAGAACCATCGACATTACTGATACGTTAAACCACATCAATTTTTTTGTTAATTCTATTTCAGCTAGTTCTTGCTTATTCTCTTACTAAATTAAACGTTAAATAAAAACACATAAAAAAGTTTCAGTTTTAAAACTTCTTGGCTTATTTCTTTGACCCACAAAAATTTATCATTTCGACGAACCCCTGATGCACAGACATTTCTATATTTATCATTTAGTTTTATTGCGACTTTAAAATTAATCTCATTATTTATATTATTATTATTATTTATTACGTTTGATTTTTTTACTAACGGGTGTTTTACTATCAGGGACGCAACCCTGATTATAAGAAGATAGAAGTAATACATCGGTAAATTTTCTGTCCCCCAATCGGTATGTTAGCAACAGTGTACTCAAGACCAACTACCTAAGACAGTTAAAATGTTCCAGTCAAGCTTAAGTGTGGTGACAGCAGTCGTTTCGTTATATTGTGTCAGCAATGGTTTTCTCCAAGGAAGAACTCGTGTTTATTGTAGAGACTTACATGGCGAGTAAATCTTACAAATGTGTGCAACCGGTATAGGTATGGCAGCGTGAGTTTATTCTCCTTGAGCTGTGTAAAATTTTGTTCCTCATTACTAAAATAAAAATGATTCAACAATTGAATAACATTTTCTTCAACCAAAGATAAACCACCGACAATATTGTAATCGTTTCTGATGGTCTGTAGCTTTCAGTTCATGAGTTACGCCAACGCGATAAGGATGCAAATGTATCTTTTTCGTAGTTTTGAAAACAGTAGTTAATGTTAGCCCAGTTTGCGATGATAATGTTCTAAGCGATTTTTTTAGGTGATTGAGTCAAACGATTTTTCAAATCTTTGAGAACTTCCGCGGTTAACTTTGTTGGCTGGCGAGGTGGTTTCTCATCAAGTACACTCCCAGTTCTACGGAATTTATTTATCAAACGCAATATTGAAGATTTATTCGGACGGCAGAACGGGAAAATTTCAACTGCAACTTATCTTGCACACATTTGTAAGATTTACTCGCTATGTAAGTCTCTACAATAAACACGCGTTCTTCCTTGGAAACAACCATTGCTGACATTCATTGCTGACAACATTGCACACTCGCATTACACAACCATTGCTGACACAATATAACGAAACTACTGCGTCACCGCACTAATGCTTGACTGGAACATTTTAACTGTCTTAAGTAGTTGGCCTTGAGTACACTGTTGCCAATATACCTATTGGGGGACAGAAAATTTACCGATGTATTACTTCTATCTTCTTATAATCAGGGTTGCGTCCTTAATAAAACACCCGTTACTTTGAAAGGACAATGCCACAACTCTGGTACATTCTCCCCTGTACATAGGGTGCATTTCACTCTGTACATTCTCCTGATCTTGGACCACCGGATTTTACCTGTTTCTATGGCTGAAAATTACATTGAAGGAAAATCGTTTTGCTAATTCGTCAGAGGTGATGGAAAATGCGACAAAGCGACTGATAAATTTTTCGAAAAACGGCTTTCAGGACAGTTTCCAAAATGTTTGAACGATGAAATCAGTGAGTAGATGCAGGAGAAGAATATTTTGAAGGAAAATAAGGTAAAAATATTATACATATCTTCAATAAATTTTTATTAGCCAATTCCGGGAAATTTTTTACCCGAACTCTTATGTACTTATATCATGATCTGCTTTACATAGAGTTGCCTGAAATTAATCGTATGAAACTCTCCAAAAAGCAGGTCAGATTGCAGCAAGATAAAAGGAATTATTTGTTACTTTTTTAATTAATTTCAGGATATTAACAGGGAATTATAGTGGCAATACGAAGCCATACCCCACCATGTAAATCCGTAAGTCAACATTGACTACACTGTAAAGTGTACACAGTTTTTTAAAACTCATGAGAGTATAGCCCCTCGGATTTCCCTAGACATGCCGCTTTCCCAATTTTATAGAGCGCAAACAATAGTAATGAGGGGATTTTAATCAAAATCAAAGGAGCCGTTTTGAGAAAAGTGTGGAAAATCTAACAGATAAACTGCTGCTTCCGATTGACCGATTTTCATTAAAATTTTCATGTTTGGTTTCTTCATTGTACCTGACCTTAGATTTACGTTTAAACTTTGTACGATTTTCCGTTTATAAGTTATGCTACATAGAAAGACCAATCGGTAATGGAAACGCGTATTTCCGGTAAAAATTTTATTTTAAAAACTAAAGAGGAAACATAGCATTCCATACATACATTTTTTATTGAGCAAGAGAAAGTACGGTAAATGTCATTATGTAAAGATTTTCCGGATCTTGACTAGAAATCCAACCTGAGATCTTTTGATTAGCACAGGAGTGTTACGCTAGTTGTCTATATGTACTATAGTTTTTGAGTAAAGTGTACAAAAAATGTAGTAAATTAACTAAGATATTAGCTGAAGATAGGGACTTCAAATCCCTTAAAAATTGTGATAAGTGAATAGGTAAGAACTGTTGAATATAGGCCCTATTCATACAGATGAGTGCCATTGTAAGGTGAGATTGGTTTATTAAATAAACCGAGCCAATTATTTTAAACAGTAAAAGATCGTGATGGATAGAATTCATTACGTTTTGCATCGAACTGAATTAGATTAAGCAATTTTCATTCAGTACGTTTACGGAGAACATGCATTTGAAAACACTTATGGTAGTCGATGTACGAGTTTGCAATTAAATTATAAAACGATGTGTCAGTCGTCCGATCGTATCCGAACGGAATAGAATGCAATTGAAGTCAGGCAAATCGATTGATCGAATTATTACTGTTGTTGTTTTAGTGATTTAATTTATTGAACGTTTGTCGATATCGTTGTTCAGGTAAAGGTGGTGTCGAATACAGAGCATTGTTTAACAAGTAGCCTATTTTTCAAAGAATAAAATCATTCCTCTCCTTCTACTTTCAGCTACTTCATTCTACTTACAACGTTAGGAATGGGCATCAATAGAAAGAGGACTCGTACGACTTGATCAAGCGAACATTCGATGGTATCTTACCCCGAGTTGGTGTTGGGTTTATTTATTGCTACATTGTTCTGTGAATTTGTTAGACCTCTCTCTCCCACATATACACTCCCTCCTTGAACAACCTCTATCATTCTATCTTGCTCTTACGCAGACAATCACTTGTTTCGTAGATAAAGAAAGTCTCTCCTGACACTTCCCGAATGCATAAGTTCAGAATTTCCTTCTCTCATACTACAGCCCGTACTTCTTTTCATTCGATGTCTTTTTTCTTCTTCGTGATGAATTATTCATTACTCTTTTTAATCGTTACTGACAACTTCCACAAAAAGATTCAATACAGAATGGTAGCAATTTGTATGTCGTTTTGTCTATATGATACAAATGTCAAAGGATGTTATACGACAAATTATGTAATAACTTAATACCGAATCAATATAATAAATCCCTATTCCACTAAAATACTTGTTGTGTTTTCGTTTGTTTTAATGTTCAGGGTCTTTACAGTTCACATCAAGAAATTATAAATAATTCTAGATTCTATTGCTGCAATTAACATTCTTAAAACTCATTCCACTGTCAGTTTTTCTTTTCCTATTAAAATAGTCTTCTGCTTTTGCTCATCTTATGTTTTTTTCAATTTTATTCCGATTATTTTCACTGCTAAATTATAAATCTTAATTACGACCTAATCTTCAGATTTATTTTCTAACCTAAAATACTAGTTACGTTTACAACTACAAAGATACTTAACAGAATTCCTATAATGTATCTACAAAAGTATAAAGGGAAATCTCAATGTCAGTCTTACTAATATTAACCCGTTTACTCGGAAGCCAAGATATTGGCTTCAAAGTTTTTCCTCCTATCCATTGCACCCTAACAAAAATTAGACGAAAGGATTTGTAAAACGATGAGGCCTACTTTAATGTACAAAAATGACTGTAAATCATTACTTACATAAAGTTACCCAAAGTGTTTTTTTTTATTTGGTTTAACGTCCGACTGTTCTGCAATTACTGCTAAGGCAGACGGTGAAGGATGAAATGATTTTTCTGTAACGTATAAAAATATGCCGTGCCTGAATGGGATTCGAACCTAAGACTGCATGATGAGAGGCGAGCACGTTAACCCAAAGTGTTGACAAAACAATCATAATTGGGGTTTGAAGCAATCCTCAAATTCTGAGTTGTAGTGTAGTACTGCCAGAACTTCCAAAAAGTTGTAAGTTAAATAGCTTTAGTAGTTTTTGCAGATAATGGGTATTTTATCTAAAAAAATCATACATTCAGGAAAACGAAATTATTAAAGAAATATAAAAAATTCACATGTTGAAACAAATTTCCCATAACAGGCAGGTGGAGTCTGCCTAAATTTCAGCGTAAAATTCTCATATTTAGCCTTAATATTAAAAAATAAATATCTACAATAATTTTTAAAAAAAATTATACATTTACGTATTCAAAATCTTACGTACATGTGTATTTTTCTAAACGGCCTTATAACTGATACGAGATCTCGATGGTTTTTCTATGTATAGTCTATTATTTATTTTGTATTAATTGGTAAATGCAATTTTAAATTGTATTTTAAAATACAGTTACTCTTAAAATAATTTCTTGCTAAAAATTTTTACTTTTAAAATTAATTTAATTTACCATAATGTATTTTGTTCAAATTTTATTAAAAACTATGTATACCCTACAAAATATTCTATAGGGTGATTCAAAAATAGCGCTGGTTTTGATATATCAAATTAAGAGATTTCTTTTATTGAAAAACTGAAAATAAATACATCAACAAGTTCATCTTACCTTCCGATTTTATGTATGAAAAATGATGTCATGCATGTGTCCTCCTCTACTGCGCTGGCGCGCATCAACTCTGTCCATGAAATTAGTTATAACTGCGCGACAAGTTTCGACTTCCATTTGCCCGATAACCCGTCGAATTTCCTCCTTCAAGTCATTGATGTTTCGGGGTTTATTGGCATACACCAATGACTTCAGATGACCCCAAAGATGAAAGTCACAAGGCGTCAAGTCACACGACCTTGGTGGCCATTGATGGTCGGAATTACGAGAAATGATGCGATCCTGGAACCGTTCACGGAGCAACAACATTGTTTCTCGTGCAGCGTGACAGGTGGCACCATCCGGCTGAAACCACAACTCGTCAATGCCATTCCATTCAAATGACGCCACAAAAACTCCCTAATCATCGTACGGTATCGGTCTCCATTTACTGTCACGGCTTGTCCTTCTTGATTTTCAAAAAAGTAAGGGCCGATGACACCGCCCGACCAAAAGCCGCACCAAACTGTAACTCGCTGTGCATACATTTCCCTTTCATTAACCACGCGAGGGTTTTCTAAACCCCACATACGGCAGTTCTGTTTATTAACAAAACCGTTTAAGTGGAAGTGCGCCTCATCACTCAAAATGATTTTGTTTGCGAAGGTGTCATCATCCTGCCGTTTTCGCAATACCCAGTCAACAAACTGTCGTCTCTTCTGGTGGTCTGCCACTTTCAAATGTTGCGTCAACTGAATTTTATACGGGTGATATTGGAGATCGTACCGAAGAATTCTCCGTACAGAAGAACATCGTAAACCCAATTGTTGAGAACGGCGACGTATTGATTTTGCTGGGCTAACAGCCACACTGTCACGAACCAACGCAACGTTCTGCTCAGTTCGGCCAGAACGACGACGTCCAGAACTTTTAAGGTCGACTGTTGAACCCGTCTCAAAAAACTTTTTCATGAGCCTGTGAACTGTTGATTCATTCGGTGCTTCATTACGTCCTAGAGTACCGCGAAGTCGCCTGACAGTAGCCGCATAACTCTCTCCACTCTGGTAAAATGGTTTGACTATTAACACTCGTTGTGCAATAGTAAACTTCTCCATGGTTAGACACAGACTGCGAGAGTACTACACTGCGAACAAGAGAAACTACAACTGAATCGTCAATCGGAATGTTCTCTGAAATAGAAATGAGGTCTAACAATGTTGCCAACCGATAAACAAAAATTTACCAGCCGTTTAAAAACCGGCGCTCTTTTTGAATCACCCGTTAGTTATATGTATAATATATTATTCAATTTTTTCATAACTTATTTGTTCTGCTGCATGTTCTTATGTTTCACTAATGTTACTATTTTTATGTTCTCACTAAATTTTCTTTTCGTTTTACGTCACTCATTTATTTTTCTGAAAATTGTTAATTTATTTTATTATATATTACTATGTATCTGCCCATAACAGACAGGTGGAGTGTCAGATTATTTACACTCAATCTGTTCGTTGCAGGGCTAAAATAAATAGTTCTGTTTCTTATCACATGGTCAGCCAATTAAATGACTGAATCATTTAAAAACATAAGATTTAGAGGTGTAAAAGACACTAGTCAGAGTTATCTCCTCTGAAAGTAATGAATTCCATTATACAGCCAGACCCTGTGGTGAATGAAGTGAAGGTGTCATTTTCAGAGTGGAAAATATGTGCTTTTCAGAGGGCCCGGCATGCTGATAAGTGTACTTTTCCACTCAGTAAGGAAGGCAATGGTAAACCACCTCACTCCTCGTTTTACTTAGTAAAACCTCTACAGGTTCAAACCAGCCTTTCGTCTGATGACCTAAACAACAGCATTACTATGTATATTATGTTAACTCTTGTTATTATACTTTTGTAATACTTATCTTATTTTGTTATGTCATGACAATAAAAGTGTTATGATAATGAAAGTTTAAACCTAACCTATCGCTTAGGTTCAAAGTTTTATTATAGGTAATAAAAGTGTAAACCTAACCTGTCGCTCAGGTTTAAGGGGTAAAAATGAGTGTAAAGGAATTAATACATTATTTCAGTACTTTTATTTTTCAAATAATAACTAGGAAAATTAAAGTTATAAGTAAAACGTGAAATATCAATAAACAGTTAATTTATTATACCCCTCCGAGGCTGGTAACTACCTTGCACGTAGCGCTGGCGCAATCGGTAGTTAATCATATTAGAAGTAAAGATTAAAGAATCAGGTTTACTCCAGAAGCTCTCATACTTTTTATTGCAAGATACTTAATGTATAAATATTGCTCAGTCATGATGAGAGTGTACTAATTCATAAAACAAATCCGATTGAAAGTTATTAAGTATTTGTTTAGCTAAATAACCTATTATATATTATGACGGGTTATAGATACATATATTTTAATAGTTCATCAGTTTCAAAACGGTACGTTTCAAAGTGGCTTCCAAGGAGTCGAAGTAAGAAAGATTCATAAATCTAACGCAAGACTTTAACTGAGGACGCCCACTGCAATTTATCTCGCCGTTTGATCTACACTCCCGATCCCAGATTCATTCTCCTATATGGAATATACTGAGTTTGTTCATTTCGGTCGTAAAAAACTGCAAACGCTTTGTTTATCTTGATAGGTACACACTACCTGTATTATTGCTTCACTTACTTTCTTATGAATTATGTTTTGTTTATGATTCATTTATGAAAGTACAGCTTCTTGATCATTTTTGATTTTACGCGATGGATTGACTTGATAACCATATTAATATAAAAATATAATATATTTTTAAAGTAATTTTTATGTCTCCTCAAAGCAACTTCTCTCTAACAAGTTATATATCTTGAAATCAAAATATAACTTTAAGACTTTATGGGACTTCGTTCGATATATGTACTTAAGCGTTCAGTCTGGAGAGATCCTTAGCGTGGTATCTAATAGTATTGCGTACAACTAACCAGCATTCGCACCCGCACTGCACACGGGTTTCTTGCTGGACTCGGATGGTTTTCTTTAAAATTTGGGTTACTAAAATTTAAATTTATTGCCAAATTAAGTAATAATTATAGCGGCTGTTTCACAACACTATGACACTTGCTGCAACCCAAAACACCATTATTTTTTTATGAACACGGCTTCATCCCTTACAAGCCTCCTTTCCATAGCTCTCGTAACAGGATTCGATCAACCTTTCTTGAGTCGTCCTCACCTCCTCCGTCTAGTTGAAACCCACGGCTAGATCTTCTATGGCAACCTGTTCTCCATTTCTGCAGATGATCGTACCAAATGAGTTTTCTTTCTTTAATTTTGTCAGTAATAAAAATAAATAATAGAAAATCAAATAGAAAGTACTTTTATGGTATGCGTCATATCATTGTAAGCTTGAAGGTTGCTGGAGTAAACCGGAATATTGCTGAACTGCATTTTCCACGTGTTTTTCATAATTTTATGAATACCTCACCGACATTAGCACATGAGCGCATTAAAACAATATTATGTATTTATGAAATTTGGTACGTTACTGATGTATCTACTGTATCTCTGCCTATTGTAGCTCTGATTTGATTTTCAGTTCATCGTAAAGTTTACCTTCTTTATTTTTTAAAGCTACCAAAATTTGATACAGGTGAATTTCTTTTAAAATTTTTTAGGTGTATGAAAATTTGTTTTGCCTTCTTCGCAATTTTAAACTTTCCATTTTAATGACTGAACAATTTGATTCACCCCACACGAACTTGGGCTGTGGGCTTGAATCGTTTTTAAAATTTTAATTTTCAGCTTTACTACGATCGAGGAGTTAGAATAAGTACTGACGATTACCTCAATGCATTGCTATTTGCGGATGACATGTGGATCATACAGGAGAGTGAAGATGAGCTTCAAAGAGCAGTTTATGTTTTAAATGATTTATGTAAAAAGTATAATTTATGAGTTTCGGTAGCTAAATCAAAGGTGATGGCATTCAGAGGGAAGTATCCCACTCGTTCGAAGATTGTTTTAGACAATTTAGTATTAGATCAAGTGTCTCACTATAACTATCTGGGCTGCGATGTGAGCTTTGATAGGGACTTGGATGTCAAAAATAAAATAAATAAATTTCAAGCTATTTGTAATACCATTAACAGGACACTGGGTAACAGAGCTAGAACAGAGACAGTAATGAAGTTCTACAAGGTAATGGCAGCCCCAGTCATTCTTTATGGAAGTGAGTCATGGGTTATCACAAAACGCCAAGAAAAGAGGGTCCAAGCAGCTGACATGAGGTTTTTAAGAAGGGTGAAGGGCTGCTCGAGGCTGGATCTAATACATAACAAGGAAATTAGATCCGAGTTGGGTGTATTTAACTTGAATGAAAAAGTGTAGTAGTACCGGAATCAATGGAGGCAACATTTAGAATGAATGCCAGAGGAGAGAATACCTCTAAAAGTGACGGAATATGTTCCAGTTGGAAGAAGGGAGGTGGGAAGACCTTGAAAAAGATGGCAGTAGTCGAGATGCACAGTGTTGTAGACATACAGGATGGTTTGTGAGTTCGGAACAGGCTTATGCCTAATCCTTGATAGTAAGAAGAAGACGAAGACTACGATCGACGACAAGACTGTGAAGTTAACTTATACATTGGCGACTTTTAATTTTCCTTACTTTTCCAAATTTTTCCAGGTTTATCCGTTTCTAGAAAGCGGTGGCGTAGTGCAAAGAGCATTAACATTTCACTCATTAGAACGGGTTTTAGTTATATCGTTAATTACGCACTACTACTACTATAGTTTAACTGAAAATAACCGTAGAAGTTAAGTCATTTTCAATAAAATGATAATTTTAACTAATAAAAATATTATTATTTATAAGAACAAATAAAAGCTGAAAATAACACGAGAATGAGTAGTATTCAAATAGCATACCACAGTAGCAAAGCAACGTGTTGAATAATTCAAAATGTTCACTACATGAGAAGACCCTGGCACTTAAACCACTTAAACTTCATATTACAAGAATGACAGAAAACAATAGCGTTTAACGAAACAAAAATCTCACGTGTTACATTTACACTTTGTCATCAAAATTGTCCCTACATATATTTATAACAACATTCAAATTATTCCACACAAAGATGCTCTTAAATATTTTGGGTTACACCTGGTCAGACGATTAAATTGAAGAACACGCATTCAGCAGAAACGGAAACAAATCTATTCGTTACTCGGACCAATACCAAAATTATCACTTAAAAACAAACTTCTAGATGATAACACCGTATTTAAACCGGTCTGCATCTACGGCATCCAGTTATGGGGCGTATCCACTAACTCAACCATCCAAATTATTCAGTCTAAAGTCCTGCTAACTCTAACAGCTGGGCCCTGATAGCTACATGGCAAACCACCGCATGCACAAAAATTTTTCTATTTATTTCCTTTTGTAAAAGTACCTCTACTGGGAGTTACCGTTTTATGTCAATTCTTAGTTTTAACGAATCAATTTTTTACTATCTCTTGCCTATATAAATATATAGAAAAAAAAGTATTGTTTTCATGTCGATTTTTTGAAATCGAGTTTTCACCGGATCTACACGTTTTCAGAACCCTGAACCCAAAAAACCATGTTTATAGCGATTGGTCTGTGTATGTGTTTGTGTGTGTGAAAACAGAATATCTAAAGAACGGAACATCGGACGAACTTCAAACTTGAAACTTAAGTTAGATACCACTAGAGGACTCAACACAAAGGTTTTCATTCAAATCGGTCAACCGGAAGTAGTAGTTTATTCGTGTAATTTTTCACTTTTTTGCGATTTACTCAAAAACTAGTCCTACGATTTTTTTTTAAATCGCCTGGTTTACTAAATTTTTTATGCTTTACAATATAGAGTAGGCGCCATGTTTGCTAAAATTCTTAGTGAGGCTGTTTTCACGTAAAAAAATTGTTTTCTTAAGATTGCGGCTTTAATATGCATTTTAGCGCAAAAAAGTAGCCTATATAATAAAAGTTGTAGAAAATTTAAAATCCTACAACTTATAATTTTTACTTTTTTTATATAACGCTTAGTTTAGCGATAATTAGCGATTTTCTGTTGTTTTCTCACGAAAATGTGTGAAAAATCGATTTTTTTAAGATTTCGGCCTTAGTATGCATTTTACGACAAAAGTGTATAATTAAATGCAGAGAAAATTAAAAGATCTACAATTTTTATTTATAGCATTATTCTCTACAGAGCCTAATATAGCGTGAAAGAGAGATTTTTCGTATTTTTAAGACAAACTGAGGTCGATTTTCATTTTGCGTCTTTCACTCATGATTAAAATAAAGTTATGTTTTTTGAGGTTCGTTTTTTGTTTATTTTTAATGTTTTATTACTAATGTTAGGTTATACTGGTCATTATTTGCTATGGCAAGAGAAAGTTGTGTGAGTGTTTCACACCAGATTTTTGTTCTTTAGATTGTAGATAAAATTTGTCAACAAAAAAACTGTATAAGCAGTCTTCCGAAAGTGGCAACGCTGGAAGGTGAAGAAAACATTGGAGCTGTTATTAATTTTACATTGCAAAGCTCACTATGATGTGGCATAAACATACTCTATAATAATAATTACGTAGTACGTATATATTAAGTATTACAACCATATCTTTTTGAGAAGGTATAGAAACAATATTTAATTGCTATCGGGTAATTATCCCTTCGTTTTACGTCCGTAAAATTGGTTGTTAATTACGACCGATTTCATAAACACCAATATTATATATTTTGTAAAAGTTTTTTAAACGATTTTATCATAAAAAAGCCTCCAAGATCAGATAAAAAAACAATTTATTGATTTTTCCGGTTATATCAGTTTCACTCCACACTTAACTCTTTTCAGATAAATATTAGGCCTACTCCCAGAACGCAGGTGCCAAATTTGAGAACTGTAGTGGTCAATACGAAAAGCCGTCGTTATTTAATAAAAGATTATTTCTTAAATATGGCTGGCCTGAAGGCCTCCCAGGATTTAAAATTTAATCTGCAACTTCTCCAGTATTAATAACTAACAATTTTGGTAGCTTTAATATTAACTTTACATTTAAGGTACCAACAATTTGCAATTTAAAACTATATTAACACAATATCCTAGTATTATATATAAACCTAGTAGTATTAGCCGAGACAAAGAAAAAACTAGAGGATGTCTTAAATGGAATGGATGAGATCTTGAGAAAGGATTACTTCTTGAAAATTAATAACAACAAAACGAAAGTGTTGTGCAGCAGCAAGAGTGGTTTAGAAGAGATGGGAAATGTAAAAGTAGGCAATGAAAACATACAGGAAGTTAGGGAATTCTGCTATCTAGGGAGTAAAATAACGAAGGTTGGTAGAAGCACAAGTGATATCAAAAGTAGAATTGCTCAAGCTAGAAAAGCCTTTGAATTGAAAAACAGCTTACTGACTACAAAAATTGATGTACAGATTAGGAAAAATTTCTTAAAACATTATGTTTGGAGCGTAGCATTATACGGGAGTGAAACTTGGGTGATAGGGGCTGTAGAAAAGAAGAGGATAGAAGCTTTTGAAATGTGGTGTTATAAGAAAATGATAAAGATTAGGTGGGTGGACAAAATAAGTAATTTAGAGGTTCTTAGGCGAGTGGATGAAAAAATAAGTATATGGAAGCATCTTACCAGAAGAAAGGGATAGGCTAGTAGGGCTTATCTTAAGACATCCAGGAATTGGGCTATCAATAATGGAGGGTAATATTGAGGGAGTAAATTGTAGGGGGAGGCAAAGATTAGAATATACAAAGCAAATTACAAAAGATGTAGGGTGTTACAGGTATGTAGATATGAAACGACTTGCGCAAGATATAACAGCTTGGAGAACTGCATCAAACCAGTCAAGAGACTGATGACAAAAAAACACCATTCTAAAATAAAACTGAAAAGGTACACAGGTATTATTCAAAAATTTAAATATTAGAAAATTTATTCAGCTTTCCTCTGTGCTGCGTTTGGAGGAACCTTTATTTTGAATTTGAAATTGATAAGTTACTCGAGAAAGTTTTTGTGAATAGGAAAAATCATATTTAATAGTTCAGTAAGAACCATATTAAATATTTTACTTTCTCTTTCCTATATGAATAGGCTATACAGGCTATATAGGCTATCCAAACCCCCAGAACCCAAAAAACATGTTTTTAACGATTGTTTTGTGTGTGTGTGTGTGTGTGTATGTGTGTGTGCGTGTGTGTGTGTGTGTGAACAAAATATTTCAAGAACGGAACATCATATGAAGTTTAAACTTCAAACTTAAGTTAAGTACTACTAGTGGACCTGACAGAAACTTTTAAATCGGTCAACCGGAAATAGTAGTTTACATCTTAAAATCATTTCTTAAAAAGCACCGCATGCAGAAAAATCTATCTGTTTATTTCCTTTTGTAAACGTACCTCTATTGGGAGTTACCGTTTCATGTCAATTCTTAGTTTTAACGAATCCATTTTTTGCTCTTTAAATTGTAGATAAAATTTGTCAATAAATTGGTGGTTGGTGGTTGTTTTAGTTTGGCGATGATAAGTGGTTTTCTATTTGTTTATAAAAATTTGTAAAATTTATTTTTTTTAATATTTCGGCCTTATTATGTATTTTACGAAAAAAGTGTATAATAAAATTTATAGAAAATTAAACGATCTACAACTTTTATTCTAAGTATTTTTCTCTAACGTCTAGTTTTGACGTCTAGCGTCAAAGAATAATTTTCGTACTTTTAAGCAAAATAAGGTTGGTTTTAATTTTGCATCATTTACTCATGATTAAAATGAGGTTAATATATTTTTTGAAGTTAGTTATATTTGTTTATTTATAATGTTGTATTACTAATGTTATGTTAAGTTGGTCTTTATTTGCAGTGGCAAGAGAAAGTTGTTGAGTGTTTCACACCAGATTTTTAAGATAGGCTGGAATAAAGTGGTTTAAAATTAAACAATAAACTTCAGAATTGTTTCATATTTATTTGACTTGAAACGCTAAACAATGACTCTAAAATATACAATATTTTAAACTTTAAAAAAATGATGCGGTTGATCTTCAAGAGATGCATAAATGTGAGTGTGTTTGTGTGTTCATGGATGATACAATTGGAAATTAACATTTAAATGACGGAAGGGGGAAAGGCGTGGTTCACCGTAGAGGCCCATGCTTCACCGCTGATGACTGATCTCAAGGGGAATGAGCGATTTATAGCAAGCGCAGGCTAGGTAGCAGACCTTTATTTTCCCTAAGGTCAATTCGAAATAGGAGGCGGTGGCCCGCAATTTGCGGTGAACCCCTACCGGCCAAAGGAAAGGGGAAGAAATCCGACACATTTGAAAGTAATATAGCTACTCTAGAATACCTTTTGATTTCGTCCAATCTTATAATCTCATTTCTAACTCCATCCATTCTCCATAAACTTTTAATTATTGTTTCCAAACGAATATTTTAAAAAAAAATCTGTGAAACACTCACACGACTTTCTCATTCATGATTAAAACCACTAATCGCCACTCGGTTTGAAAATCGTTGGTAGAATAATGTAGTATGTGTTTGCTCTTCTGCTCTAAAATGTGTATTAAGTCAGCTATCTTAAAAAAACCATTGTTTACCTTCAGAAAACAGCCCCACACAAATTTCCCTAGACATGGCATTTCCCACATTTTGTAGAGCAAAAACGGTAGTAAATAAAACAATTATAATAGAAAACGTAGAAGCTGTTTTGGAATAACTGCAATAAGTTAAAAATTGCACAAATAAAACTACTACTTCATTGACCGATTTCAATGAAATTGCTCGTATCGAGCATCTTAGTGGTACTTAACTTAAATTCTAAGTTACAACTTTCTGCGATTGTTCGCGTTATAACTAATTTGTTCGAATATATTATGTATAAAGACACACAGATACACAAAGCACCCGTGTACTTACTCACACACAAACCAATCTGTAAAAACAGTCTTTTAGGCTCAGACGGCCTGAAAACGTGTATTTCCTGTAAAAACTCTACCTCGAAAAATTTACACAAAAGCATATTTTCGTAATTATATATTACGACTAATATATATATATAGTATGACTGATTGTTATAACTGTATATTACTGTGTATTGCTATATATTAGTAACTATATATTTCATATAGAAAAGAGAGAAAGCAATGGTAATCCAAACTTCTAATGGTATTTTATCAAAAATGATTTTTAATTTTTAACTCGATATCAAAACCACAAAAGATAAAGATTCAGTCAGAAATATTTTTGTCGTATGAAATTAAGATTCAGAACACATTAATGATAATCCTCGATAAATTTATTATCTAAGATGTCATACCTAAAGTACATAACGGAAGATGATCTTTAAGAAATCATGGAGGCTTCGTCCTTTTTTCCTTTCGACGTTGCAGCCATGACTGAGCCTTGGCCTCGCCAATGAACCTTCCCTTCCCATTATTTTTGTCTTCCTCTCTGCCATAACTTTGAGTTCTTATAAAACATCCCTCATCCACCTTAGTCTGCCCCTTTTTGGCACATTAAGATCTAGTTAACTAACTACTCTTCAGCATAATTCGTAAATTCCACGAATTCATAATTTTTATCAGATCGTATTTTTCCATTACTACAAGTGATTTATACTGATACCAACGACGTTTGTTTTTACAGTACTGAATGGTTTTATTAGTACAAAGTGATTTTGCTTTCAACTAATATGGTGTGTGAGAAGTTAAACGAACAATTTAAGGGTAGTTTGCCGCGAAGCTTAGTGAGTGGGATGTTGCGAGTTACTTTTAAAGTACCTAAGCTAAAGAATTTTCAAAGATGTTTTTGTGAACATGAAGTAACTGGTAAAGTACCGATAGTCCCTTTTAAGGGGAGACTGTACTTTGTATCCCGCCAATGTTAAATTTGCTACTTTAAAGTACATTTTTCATAGGATTGGTAAAAGATAGGGAAATTTACCTACTATAGGAGACCGGTTTCTTCTCGAGCTGTTGTTGTTGTTTAGGTCATCAGCCAAAAGGCTGGTTTGAACCTGTAGAGGTTTTACTAAGTAAATCGAGGAGTGGGGTGTTTTACCATTGCCTTCCTCACTGAGTGGAAAAGTACACTTATCAGCATGCCAGGCCCTCTGAAAAGCATATATTTTCCACTCTGCAAATGACACTTTCACTTCATTCACCACAGGGTCTGGCTGTATAAAATCCATTGTATGAAATCCATTACTTTTAGACGAGATAACTCTGATTAGTGTCTTTTACACCTCTACCCCTTCGGTTCTTAAATGATTCAGTCATTTAATTGGCTGACCACGTGATAAGAAACAGAACTATTTATTTTAGCCCTACAACTAACAGATTTTTGATTTTTGGAGCACTTCTCGAGCTACTGACATTTTGTAATTTAACCTTTGGATCATACCATATTGTTTTTTAAATTACGAATAACATAAAATTTTTACAAATGGTTTTTCACGTGTTTTGCGTATTACTAATTTTTGGAGCACTTGAGGAAGTCATAAAAATTTCGATATATATTTTACAAGATAACTAACTGGTAAAAATTTCAGTCTGGTAAATATATTGGTTTCAGAGAAAAATGTACCTTAGTGTTAAAAATCTAAATTTACGGGAAAAGGTAAGAAACAAGAAGGCACAAATCAAAAACAATATGTACACAAACAAGTAAATTTCCCATTACAATTGTTTAGAAAGCTGAACCAACAGCTGAGAATATTAAAAACCGTGATGCAGATTTTTTAAAAACTAAAATCCTCTTTTCACTAAAACAAGCAGTATAAAATTATGAAAAAATATTCGTTCTCCGTGACATGATAATTTTTCTGTGTAAACCTGATTAAAACTTATTATTTTCATAAAAATTTTGATGTAATGTAATGTTTTTCTGGTAGATCTAGGCCTAAACTATTGGAAAACATAATAAACCAAAAATCGAAATTTTGAGTTAAAACCATCGTACCATCTTCCATAAATATTTTCGATTATCTTAAAAATATTTATCGAAGGATGACGAATAACTAATTATTAATCGAAAGAAAATACAATATCTTTCCGTATTATCTAACTGACAAAAACAAATATAAATATTTTAAAGTTATAACAAATATAAGGTCCGAGAGGGGGCCATATTACACGAAGAATTGAAGGCAGTTTCGGTTGTATAGAATAGAGAATACGGGCAACACTTCCTTCCTGAACTAAGGCAGGGCAACCCGGTCGCGCCCGTCACATACAACTTTACTCGACTTCCTGTTTTGGAGTCGAGCTTAACACTGAAAACAGATCTTCTCCTTCTATATAAAGAAATACCACCAAACTTACCCCTTTCTCCCGTACTTCCTTATTCAACAATCTACCACATACATACAACATCTCAACTACAATAACTTTGACAATTCTTATTATGCTTGATATTAAACTAACAGTTTGTTGTGCAAAAGTTTTTTTAAGTTGATAATACAGAAATTAGAAAAGAATTAAGTTGTAAAGATGTTTTACTGAAATGAAGTTAGTTCAAAACAAAAATATCCTTAAAATTTAACTTAACATAGATGTAAATGTAAAATAATTTCTGAAATTTAGTTCATTGTTTTTTTGTTATCGAGTGATTTTTTTCTTTTGGTTTAACGTCCGGCTGTTATGCAATTACTGCTAATGCAGACGGTGAAGGATAAAATGATTTTTTTGTAACGTATGAAAATATTCCGTGCCTGAATGGGGTTCGAACCCAAGTTTTTCCAAGTTGAAAGTTTTTCCATGATAACATTTATTTTATTATGAGATACATGAAAATAAATAAATAAAATTATTATTTATTCATATAAATAATAATTTTGTCGAAAAATGTGAGGGAGAATTTTCGAAAAGGGACCTCTTTTCAGAAAATATAAAATTTCAGTTTAAGAAAATGAGTTACTGAAGTCGGTATATCGATATCCGGCATGTTTTGATTATTATTATTCTTTGTCCTTTTGGATTCCAAAAAAAAAAATTAATCTAAATTGAAAAGAATACATATTCAAGAACTCAGGATATTTTGTTAAAGGGAGAATACAGATAACTTCTGTATTCTCAAGTAGAACCTGGGCTAGTTACTGAAGCTAGTACCAGTGGCTTAAGTGGGTATCTTAAGCCTGAACTTGACTTACTGAACCCAGTTTTAGAACTACAAAAGAGGTAAAAACATCACAACCCGAACTAATGTCTATTAATTCATGATTCCAACAGTGATAACCAACAGTGTTTAATCTCCCAATAAAATAGACCTACAAATTTTTTAGTTACTGACAATAATCAATATTTTCTAATTATGTTTTGTTTATTACAATCCGGATTTATTCTTCTTATTCTGTTATTTTTTCAATACTTTGAGAGTCAAACATTTATAAAATATTTACAAATTGTTTTGTACCACAGCAGTAATGTACAGAATGTACAATGTTGACTTACTTTTAACAACTGAAATATAACTGATGATCTGCAAGCATTGCGTTTACATATATTGGAGAAAGGCACTTATTTCACTGACTGACGTGCCATCCTTACTACACTAAGAAAACTGTATAATTTTCCCGCTATAAATGCATGTGTATTCGTTTTGTTGTTACAATGCAGCATCTTCAAAGACAGTAAATCTGTCGGATTAATTTATTGTTTATTTTATTTATTTATTCGGCCGTTGACCCTTTTTGGGAACAGACTATAATTATTGTTACAAATATTATTTTAATTTTACAGATACGTTAAACATAAATTACATACTAAAAACAACTACGCATTTAAAAACTATCATAACATTAAATGATATATAATACAAACTATGTTAGCTATCTGTGGATGAACATTTGTAAAAACTATAGGCTACTTAATATTAATAAAATTACTTGTATTAATTGTAAATATGAATAAAAAAATGAAAATATTCAAAATATAATATTATTATTAATATACTAACTATTAACCAATGCTAAATAAATAACGACATAATGAAGCCGATCTCAAATTTACATTGAAGATCTTAAACTAACTTGAAGAACGCGAAAAGGTGAGTACGGCCCCTTTCTGAAATACACGGTTCGTACAGTATTTTAATACCTTCCTTAAGAGCTACAATTCTGATAATTGACGTATAAATTATACCTACAAATGTGAATTATTTTAATTTTTAACATTGCTTCTACAAGGTAAAAACCGGAAAAATATCTTCAGTAAATGAATAATATTTCTACACGCTGCTAATGAGCTACGCTTCTAAAAATTGGCACGTGAATTCCTTAAGTGATGACTAGTAAAATGAAGTGTGAAACGAAAATTGCACAAACGGGAAAATCAACAATCCAATTTATTTTATAGAGCTACATAGACTAATTTTAAACATCATTGGAGAACGTAAAATAGTTAAATTGAAAACTTGATCTAAAACCTGAGTACAATTCGTTTTTAAAAAGTCCCATAAATTTAGTATAATCTAAAACAGTATACTTAAAATGAAGTCATCCTGAATTATGTCAGTAGAACTGTTTTCAAATGGAATAAATAAACCGATCAATGTAATACGAAGGGAAACAAACGGATTTGAAATGAAAGATCGAGGGAAAATAGGAAAGAATCGCGGCGCGAACCATCGAGGGAGGAACTGAGTGATTTAAGGGGTGTTGAGTATTCAGTTACAAAAAGCTTCTTTCTGCCTTGTTAATAATGTCGAAGCCCCGACAAAGAAATGCTGAACTTGGCATCATTGTAACGCTATAAAATAGGTTTATCTGCAGGTGGAAGAATTGAAACGCGCTGTCCCATCGCGCGTTGCGAACGATACGGTGCACTCCCATAGTGATTTACTCAGCCGCACCGAATCTCAAACAAATCTTTCTGTCTTCCTCTTCTTCTTTATTCCGTTGCTGCATCCCACTAAAAATTCTATAACTCTCATGTTGTCGTCTTCATTCAAAAGAGTGTAAGGGGGAGAGTTACACACAGTCACGACCAGATAGGGGCCAGCTTCAGTAGCCCGTAAAAAATGCTGAAACTGTTCTCCTTCTGCCAACACACCTAATCAGCGCCCACCCTTTACAATAACGCCGCTGTATGCATTGTTAATCCGACTCCCTCACACCTAGCTAACTCTCTCCTACTTAAATGAAATCCTTTGCTCATCTGTCGTACCAATTCTGACCAAATAGCACGAGAGATAACATCTCCATTCATATTGAATAAGTACCACAAACCAGGTTAATAATAACTTAACTCTAAACAGCAAACCTTCCAAAACAAATAAACAAACCCAGTAGGCTACACGAAAAATAAACAATCCAATAGATATTTGATCAGAATCATCATTGCGGGCACCGGTACACCACAAAATAAAGAAATACTTAGCTATTTAGCTTTTATGTACTGTGTGAAATTTCCTTTAATAATACTAAAAAACGTATGACTAAAAAAATTAATAAATTATATAAAGACTGAAAGCTTATTCTAAACCGAATGTTTTAAATGAATAATTTAAGATAAATCGATTGTAATCGAACAAAAAGCAGAGGATATAACATTAACAGCAATACAAAAATCACAAACGCAACCGATACGGTGGTGCCATACAGACCGCTCTGATATAATTGTAGGTAAAACAATGAACTGAACACCGCATTAGTTATTTCACGACTGAAACTTGCTAATCATCTGCTATGTGGAAGGTAGACAAGACATCATCTCCCAATGTTTACAACGAATGGGGATAATTAGAGTGCAAACCATTAGCGGTCTCACGTACCCCGCCGTACCAGTTAAGGGTTAATAAATATATTGTTAAGGGTTAATAAATATATATAGTAAAGGGTTAATGGTAAAAATATTGTGAAATCTGACAATTTGAAGTCTAAAATATTAATTTTTTCTTCTATATGTCCGTAGTAATTAAATTGTGTTATTCTTTCAGATATAGACTACTTATTTTTTTTTTATACAAATGTTGATTAAACTACAATAACATAATAAGTTAAACAAATAACAGCTAATATTTTCCTGTTTAATGGTGATTTTTCTGCTCGTTTGAACAAAATCTTTGTGAACTTCTTTTCATGGTAACTGTTTAATGTTCGTTTTCCGAAAACTGTATTTTTCAATTTCAGGTTTATATGTCTGAGTTACAATAAAACATATTTTCTTCAAATTTTCAGGGAGTAATCCTTGATTAGAGACAACTTTGACGTTATCACTTTTTTAATATATTGGTCAGGGACAGAGACTATAAAATTAAATGCATTTTAACCCTCTTAGGTGACTACCCCAGATAACAATAAACGATATTAATTCCATTGGTATTTCATTATTGTTACCACCATAGATTATCTAAAGTTTAAAATGTATTGACTAATTTAAATTTTGAGAACATTTTTGGATGACTCAGATAATACAAGCCCATCAAGTTTATCAAAACAAAACTTTGTTTCAGGGGCAGTGATATCCCTCAGGATTCATTGTCTGAATTTATTTACATCGGGCAGCTAGTTTTTTTTTTTGCAACTTCTAGGCTATCTTCAAGTTTTCATTTTTGTATTTTAATACACTAGAATCGATTAACAGGCTTTGTCATATTCAGTCTTCTTACAATCACACTAGTGTCCAACAGTTGAAGTGCTTCAGTTTTGACATGTTCATGAATAAAGCTAAAGTTCTACAAATCAGTAGGTTCATTTTGTATATAAAATGAGCAAAAAGTGGAGTGGAATCGGGAAAAGCAATAAACCAGTTTATATATATTGAATCTCATTGAGGTTAGAAATAAGTCCGCGCACGCAACAAACACAATTGTTAATTTTATATATTAAATAACTGTTACCTTTTTATGTTACAAAAAATACCGCTAAGCTCCCTTTACCCTAAGACTTTAATTCAGGTTTAACGACAACCTTAAAATCCGGTTAAAGATAACAATCCATCAGATAAAAAATAAAATAAAAAATATGTCTCAAAGTAATTTAATTTTAAACATACAGTATTAAATTAATTAAAAATTATCTTAAGCTTATTCAATTAGTATTATGTTATAAATTTACGAACAGCGTCGGCGGTAAAAGTAATCAATCTTTTAAGGAATTACACCCAACTTTTCATCTTCGCGTTGTTTTTGTAGCCGCATAATGCAAAGTTGCTAGTCAACTTCTCTTCGCCGTAAACTCATGTCCCTAATATCCTTTAATATTGTTTGCTTATTTTAATTTCCTTGTTTTAGACTTTTTTTATATCTCACTATTTGTTTTTATTTTAAATTGTTATAAGAATGTAGCTGCCCATAACAGACAGGTGCAGTGTCAAAATATTTACACTCAATCTGTTCGTTGCAGGGCTAAAATAAATAGTTCTGTTTCTTATCACATGGTCAGCCAATTATATGACTGAATCATTTAAAAACAGAAGAAGTAGAGGTGCAAAAGACACTAATCAGAGTTATTTTCTCTGAAAGTAATGAATTTCATTGTACAGCCAGACCCTGTGATGAATGAAGTAAAGGTGTCATTTGCAGAGTGAAAAATATGTGTTTTTCAGAGGGCTCGGCATGCTGATAAGCGTACTTTTCCATTCAGTGAGGAAGGCAATTGTAAACCACCTCACTCCTCGTTTTACTTAGTAAAACCTCTACAGGTTCAAACCAGCCTTTCGGCTGATGACCTAAACAACAAGAATGTAGATTAAAGTACTCGAAAATCAATGTACAGTAGAAAAAACACACTCATAATAAATGTCTTTATCTTCTTGACCAATCATAGAGCTGAAACTTTTCACATGTTGTGTTCCTTAGTAGTAGAACAAGTGCATTTGGAATCGATCTTGGAAGAGGTTTGGCAAAGGCAGATGGGAGTGCTGGTAAGTAATATTGGCAAATCCATTAACAGTAGAATTTTGGTTAATTAAAATTATGGGGATGAACTCATTTTGGATTATTGATTTTTGTCGGATTAACAAATGAGCATAACAATGAATGAAAGATTAATTTATTAAGAAAACTTGCTTTTTTAAACTACCAAAAGGTATCTATTTAACAAGAATTTTTAAACATTTTAACTGAAGTACACTATTGTACGAAATAATAATTTAACATAATTAGTTTTACTGTACTATTAAAAGAATTGGAATTTTTTTGAACTACACTTTCTCTACCTTCTGCTACAATGTCAAACCATTTTTAAACTAAAAATTCATTACAAGGCGACGACTTGTCTTTTTTTCAACAAGATTGTTGATATATTAACACCATAAATAGGTCTTATTACAAGACCTAAAACGAATTTGGTTTAGGTATATTATTACATCATCGGACATTTTATTGATTTATTGTCGTTTCGGATTTCCCGAATTTTAGATACCCCGGATTCGGTTAACTGGGATTCAATACTACATAAAATAAGACTTCAAGAGGAACATTTCTACAAGCCTCTCTCTTTCTAACTCTAGAACTTAACCTGTACACGGTGCTCCTATTTTGCCGAATAACCCAGAGGAAGTTTGGATAATCAATTCTAGTGAGAATCTGGGTCGGTTAACTGAATTAGTTTTTGGAGACTAGACATTCGTTCTCCGGTTACATCTTCATAATCTGAAGGTCTCATGGCAGTAAACACATCTTAGAAAGTAGCGACAGCGATATTTTCAGAGAAATTTGGGAGTAAATCCGTTAAAATGAGATAGGCTGGTAAACCTTTAGGGGACAGATCCCTGACCCAGAAACCCTAGCGTTCACCTCACTTCTCACAAAGTGTGTTATAAAGAAGAAGAACAATGCACAAATAGAATAGGACAGAATAGAAAGAAATGGCGCAGAAAAGGATAGAGGAGGGGTCTCATACGACCAAACACTGTATTGGAACACGGGTTAGGAAAAAAGAAGAAACAAAAGAAGAGAAAGGAGTTGACAAACTTACTGAAGTATGTATGTAACTAAGTAATTAAGTAATAATAATAAGGTAATAAATATATGAAATAATTTGGTAAGTAATAAATTTAAGGGAGTCAAGAGTTCAAAAATTTATATTTTTTATTTGCTTAGGCAAATAAAATTATTAATTTCTAGATTTTCGTGTATTATTTTATAGCATATCAATACTTATATTTCAAGTCAAATTTGATAAATCTGTTACTTTAAAACTTAATGAGCATGAGTTTTTGGCACAGATCTTGGAGACTGATTTGGGAGTTCATTCATCAAAGTTTGTCTTTGAGCTCGTTGTTGGTCAAGATTGAAATTTGGGCCTTCAACATTTTTTTAGAAGGTTTCAGTTAAATATGTACGTTACAAGTATCAGAAACGAATACGATTTCTTCCGAATGATAATTTGGTCTTCCTCCCGTTTTAAAATGTTTTTTCGAACGTATGCCTACTTACCAACAAGTAATACAATTTAGCTTCTTCTCCATCTGAATTAGTAGCAATGTCCAAAACAGTCAGACGTAAAAAAAACAACAGATTTAGCTTTTTCTGCAAACTTTTTCCGTTATCTTTTTCTTTTTTTTGCAGGTCCATCCAGAAAGTGTTTTGGAAAAATATATCATTCGGAAAAAATTAGGGCTAAATACAATTTGATAAAACTAAAATCATGGTAAAATTTATCTCAGAAAAATTAAACGGTTTAAAAAATGGGGAGAGATATGTTTTAGAATTTTGGGCTGTTTTTTTAAAATCACCAGAGCGCATTAACTCCCCAGTCTTCTCCTGCGTAAAGAATTACATTATTGCGATCAATGATTTTATCTTTAAGTAGTTTAAGGAGTAAGTAACGTGTAAATATTACCTCAGTGGATTTTTTTGTGCGGAAAAATATTAAGGAGAGTACACCATTTAGGATTTAGAAGATGGACTAAACAATTTTCGTTGAAACCAACAACGTTCATGCAACCATGGCACCTGAATCGTCTCGATCTACACCTACCTCTTAGATGTGTGCTTTGGCTGATCGAATAACCTAATAAAAATTTATCTGAAAATAAATATGCAATATATCAATTTTCATAAAACGTTAGTTCAGAGTAAAATAAATCCAATTGTGCTTTAATGTGGCGTACCATGTTCTATGTCTTCGCAGTGAATGAGATAATAAGATTCTTTGTTTCTAAATGTTTTTTAATTTTATGATCATGATTTTATTTACTGCCATTCATATTTATTTCTGAAACTATAAACAGTTTTATTATAAAATATCGTAATGAAAAAAATATATAAATGTTTTAATGTCAAGAAACTGTAGTTAAACCATAAACAACAGAACTTAAAGAGTAAAAATATATTTATTTTCCCATTTTAGACTTTTCTAGAAGCTCTTTTTGCAGTTTACATTCTCAGCATTTATTCTCTGTAGGTTTATCTTCGTTTCTTCCGTTCATCCATGGTCTTCTTTTGTTCTTCAGGTAAGCTCTTGAAATTAGTAATCAGTAGCCTGAGTTTGCATCGATCTGTTATGTTTCATGGTTATTTTTTTTCTAAATATCCTTTTCGTTTTTTTTAAGCACTTATCCTTCACCTTGAATTATTGTAGGTATAACGTCCTAAAAATTTGTTTTGTCAACCGCTTTTCATCCATTTTCATACAGGTTTCCATAGAATTTTAGTCTTCATTTTCTGATTGTTTCCATTAATCGCTTGTTTTTCTTGTATCTATGAAGTTCTTCTCTTCCTCGTAATAGTTCTCTACATCATGTACAGTTCTCTACGTCTATTATCTTTGTACTTATTACCTTGTAAAGAATCTTTCTTTCGAATTTCTGTATTTCTTTTCTTGATAACTCTAGGGTGTTCACCCGTATCAGACACGCAGGTTTTATCACAGTATCATAATAATTGATTTTGGCTTGCCTCGAGAACTTTACAGTAATATTTATTATAACCAATGAAAATTTGAATCAGTAAATATTTGTTTTTTTGTAATTTTTAATGAATAATATTATTAAAAATCCCTTTCATGAGATGACGCGTCTCATGAGTGGTGGAAATTTCAAAAAGGCTTACCTTTGACTTAAAAAAATCATTAGTGATTTCTGTATCTACTCTTTAAGACTATTTTGTTTCCAAATTCCGATTTTGATTTCTTGACTCTCGGTTTTGGGACTCTTCCGGTCGAAACCGAACTTCAAACCTAACGATTTCTGTGTCTACTCTTTGAGAAGAAAAGAATAACACTATTTTTGTTTCCAAATTCCGACTTTGATTTCTTGACTTTGGTTTGGGTCACTTCCAGTCGAAACCGGAACTTCAAACCCAAACTAGGCCCACTAACGTTTTGTGTAGATTACGAATCCGGAAACAGTTTGTTGCTATTTCAAGTAGCTTACGATTTCTTGATGTGACGGACGGACAAAACAAAATGATAGATGACAATTTGAAAAATTTCCACCAATAATAATTCTGTTCGTTAAGTAAAAATTATTTTAACTTAATTTTGAAAATTGTAACCCAAAATTCTTTTAAATTTTGAAGCAATTCATTGAAGACTGTCTAAGAACCCGAAGTTAAAGTAGATAGTTTTATAATTCATCATCAAGTAACACATAATTCATAATAATTTGCACAAATATAGGGGGCATTATTATAACTGTGTAGTAGATTTGTTAAATATATTAGTTGCATATTTTAGACAACAGAGCGTGTATCGTATCATTGCGAGCTTGAATGTCTAATATTACTTATAGCTCCACCTCACCATCCTCACCAGTGTTTCTGCTTACACAATTAATAAGAAAAACACGCGCAATAAATAGACTAAGTAAATTACATAATTACCTGACAAATACAACACAACTATAATATCTCAGTAACGTATCTTGTTTACAGAGTTGTACTGTCGTATTAATATACTCGTATGAGTGCAGTAATCATTCAAATAGCATATTAAAGATGTGATCCGACAATCTTATGGCTAACATCAACCCTCAAGCTCACAGTGGAGTAGCGCGTACTGTACTGGAGGTAATATGTGATCCAACTTATATTAATTTATTGATTTGAGCTGAAATTGCTCATTTTTTTAGTAGTAACTCAAAGCCACAATAGTTCTGTATATATTCCAAATATGGCCGATTATAGACCACATGAAGTAATTTAAAACGTTTCTAGAATTTCGATATGCAGCCCACAATCTTAAAATTCGTTCTCTGGACGTTTTTCTCCTTTCTTTCATCCAACCTGTGTCCTGTTTTTGCTCTTCATGGAAGCCTTTAAAGTCAGTAATAAGTTGTCCAAATTTGTTTCGATGGATAATGTTTTCTCGGGCTTTTTTAACTTTCTCAATTACTCTTCTGACTTTTTAAACCATTTATCCGACACGTTAGATATATGGTTTAGGGTCTTAAAAATTTGCTTCGTCAACCTTTTTTTATCCATACAGGTTCCCATAGAATTTGAGCTTTATTTTTCTAATCGTTTCCATTAATCATTCAGTTTTCTTGTAAAGTTCTTCTCGCCCTCATAAATTGTACTGTCCGTCTAATATCTTTGGACTACTATCTTGCTCTATCTTGCTACTATCTCTCTCGCAATTTTCTCTGCTTTTCTTAGACCGGTCATCAAGGCACTCGCGTACAGACACACAGGTTTTATAACAGTATTATAATGTCTGATCCTGGCTTGCCTTGAGAGTGCTTTCTTCTTATCGAAGTTGAAAGTTCCTCGGAGCACTCCACTTTTGTTCGCTGTAGTCTCTGGTCTTCGGTTCTATTATCTCCTCCAGGTACTTGAAGCTAAAAACTTTTCCAATTTTTCCGTATTGTGTCTTCAAGTGAAGTGAGGCTGTTCTGATGTTCATAGTTCTGTATATTACGAAAGCAATAGATCAACAAAATGTAAAACCAAACATTATAAAACAAAAATGTAATTAAATCATAAAAAAACGAAATATTATTCTGCATAACTCCATGAATATTAATGTGAAGTCATGTCATGTATTCATGTAGAAATTTAAAATGTAAGAAGATACGGCGAGTATACTTTAAACAGAACACGCTGTATGTTGTATAAAACATGTAATAATTAATCTTTAAACCCGGTACAGTTAACTCTGCTTATTGTAAACGCCTGCGGACTAGAATATTTGGTCACTATACTCGAACTTCACTAAAACAAACAAATATTTTTCTACCGCCAACCGTGTTGCGTAAAATAACTTGAAAACTTTAGTTTCAAATAATTAGTTTTTATGAAAAACTGTTTTATAACAGAGTAATTATATATTACTTCAAAATAATTTTATTGTACATAATCACAGTGCGAAACAAATTTTTTTTAAATTTCCATTCTATGTAAATTCATCTGTTTTGTAACTCAATTGTGACTAATGTTTTGCATTTTTCGAAAAGTGTTTTGTAGATGTTTCCTAAAAAAAATTGCTTTTACACTTGAATTATTAGTATTATTTTCTCATTAATAATTGGATGAGTTTATCAACTCATCCAAGTATTATAATTTATCCACGATAAATAATAATTATAATAATAATTATTTAGGTTATTTATAATAACCGTTTTTCAAAAATTCATTTTATTGAATTGCATCCACTCATACAAAACTACGAACAGGAATCACTCTTACAACCAATTTTGGCTTTAAGGGTTTATAAATGTGATAATTATTTAAAACCCTTATATGAACATTTATAGTACCGTAAAATTTGTTCACTCTATACCTATACTATGAATTACCTAAATAGTTATTCCCAAGGAATATTAATTTCCCGAATGGGGCGCAAGCTGTGCTCAGAAAAGGAAAATGGTAGTAAGCGTTATAAATTATAAAAACAAACCTTTTAACAAGACGTTACAAAATTAGTGTAAATATGGAATGAAAAGAATTACTAGAACAATGTAACACCTCAAGTAGTACTGATAAATATTCAAACTGAAATAATAAGAATGGTGTCAGATATTTCACAACTGTAAATTTTATTTATCGAGTTTAGGAATTAGCACCTATCAGAAACGTGGATTTTTCCTCGCTCAGTGCGTGGCCCAAAAAACCAACGAAATAATAATATTTTAAAAATTATTTATCTCAACACCGTAAAAACACAACTGACTTTTTAAACTGAACATTTTGGTGCCTAATATGCAAAATTCCTCAGACTACCAATAGCATTTTCTTCTTACTTCTCTCATCAATCGTAGTCGGTACTCGAAGGTGCAGTGATCAGCGCATTTGGCTTCCATCCCGGGTTCAAATTACGGCCCGGTCCGGCGGTTTTATTTTTTCTAATGTCATTAGACTAAGGACATTTGAATGACTCAACAGAAAAACGTTGCAAGTGACAAAATTTACAAAAGTGTGGTTTCAGTGGAATACGTTCTATAAATATTCTATTTGATTATAATAGTGAATTCTAACGGGTAGAATTGTAACTAAAATCTCGAAAATTCTTGAAACAAAATCGTCCTACAGTGAAAAATCGTTATACAGCTAAGAATCAGTGGTATCTTTCACTTTCTGTAAAAATTTGTTACTTGCAACGTTTTTCCGTTGACCCATTCATTTGTTGTGGCTAAATAACAAAATTTTTTTACAAGTTGTGCTAATTTGCATACAATCTACCGGATTGATCTAGTAGTAAAGTCGTCGTCACAAGTCAGCGGTTTAACAGCTGATTTTTTGAGAAGTTTCCGTGGTTCAAATCCTAGTAAAGGTAAAAAAATACTTTTATGCCTACTTGGATGGTGGGGCTCAATTAACCATTCTATTCTCTATACTACTTTAATGGTCGGTCTGAATCCGTTTTCAAGACTAAATCTCATTTAAACTTCA